>CM062296.1:135568578-136963416 GCA_031216915.1 Pictodentalium vernedei | reverse complement strand
GGAAGCCGTGGCTGAGTAGGTATAGGTGCAAGCTACAAGCCGAGAGGTCCTTGGTTCGGCAACCACGTTGTGTCCTTGGGCAAGACACTTCACCCTCACAGCCTACGTTGTTGCACGGTGGCGTTGTGTACTAAGGCGTAATGCACGTCGATGGTGCATCTGTCTTCAACCAATGCAACCCTGTTTGTGTGGAGTTAGTATGCTGGGGAGCGGACAGTTCCTCGCCGTTGCTCGGTGGTTCTCTCCGGGTACTACGGCTTCCTCCATCCGTAAAACTGCCATGGTCATTGATTAGCCATTTTGCAGAAATATGTGACCTTAAACAACCACAAAATAAATACATAAATAAATTGATTGGTCCCCTATGTTCTTAACCGTACGATCCTCCGTGATCACATACTCTCACCCGCTCACAGGAAACTCCTCACCGCACCCAGTACTTGTGACCCCCACCCCCAACGTCAACTCATGAACCGACAGTAATACAGGACATCCCGTCCCATAAGATTAATAGCTCCCCCAATGTTTCCACTTTCTATTTTGCTACACCCGGCCCCATAAAGCTGGAATAGCAAAATAGAAAGTGGGTTGCTACTTATTGTTTCAAATGTCGCGGGAACATATTTTCAACACAACATTGCGGGGTTCACTGTTTGGCGGGAGAGACACTTTCGCTCATTTGGGAGGAACATTTTTGGGAGCTATAGCAGCGATAGATCAAACCGGGCGGTATGTTCACAGGTTTGAGTTTCGACTATCATTGCAGAGTGGTTCGCAGTGGTGTCGTTTTTGAGGGATATTGTTGGGAGTCCCACTGAAGGAGTATGAAAAGTGTGTTCTTAATTGGGTATTGTCGGAAGACAAATCAATGGTGTGATGCGCTATCGGGGTTTGGTTGGGCAAGATGTTGCTCTCATAAATTGGGTGTGTCTCTGTGTCATCTTGTGGGTTAAGAGGGAGTGGTCTGTTGTGCGTGGTCCTGGTGGAACTATGCTCTCATGGATGGCGAAATTAAGGTTTCTCAGCTTGGAATGGGTTTCAGCCGGTGAGAACATAGGGTCCAATCAATCTTATGGGACAGGATGTCCTGTATTACTGTCGGTTCATGAGTTGACGTTGGTGGTAGGGGTCACAAGTACTGGGGGTGGGGGTGGGAGGTCTCATGTGAGCGAGTGAGAGTATGTGATCAAACAGGATCGTTTGGTTAATTGAGGTACCATGTAGCAGCTGGTTAAGGGTGGCAGTAAACGACGTTGAAGGGGTTTCTTCTTGTTCGGAGATACTGTGAATCAGGTTCAAGTTGTCCTATATATGCGCGGGACTGTATACATCACCATTGGAGTTGTCACTTTCGGGTTTGTCCCTGGAGGAGTGTGAAAGGTGTATGGACTGCTGAGACTTGTCGGGCGACAGGTCAATCTTTTCATTACTACATGTCACTGGGTTTTGTGTGGAAACAATGTTAGTCATGCCCATCCTGACATGTTTGGGATTCACAGGAGAGGGTTTCTATTCGCCTCTTGGGCTCAATGTTATGGGTTTCAATTTGGGTGTGTAATTGTGAGAACGGCTCCTGGGTGTCAGGAGATTGCTGGGTAATGACCATAAAATTACGGTTTTGTCTAGAATCTGCAGCCTTATACTAGGCAAGCCCTTTTCTAACACTGACGTTGGTAATACGCGAGGTCCTTAATCACTCGTCCGGAAGCAGTATCCGCTGGAGGTAACTAGTTACGCCTAATCCAGACTTTTCAAACCAACGAGAGGAAAGGGAATCCTCGGGTAGGTTTATAGCTGTCGCTGGTGTAGGGTTATTATACATCGGGTAGCACCGTCGATTTGCTCGGTCAAAATGGACGCGGGAATGGAGTTAAAAACATTAAAGTATGCACTAGGAGGTACCGGGTGCTAGATTGACACTTTGGGTTTGAAGTGGGAACAAGACACCAGCAAGTGCAAGTTCGGATGACGGGACTCGGTTTATATTAGTGCTGGACTGAGAGTTAGTGGGTTCTCATAACTTCGCAACAAGGTGATTGGTTGATAAGTTCATGGGGTGGGGGGGGGGGGGGGGGCACGAATATGTTGCAGTCGGAAAAGATGCGACAAGTGAATAAGCAGTTTGAATGAATTCATGCTAATGATCAAAGGGCGATACCGATTATATATGCTTATCTCGAGATCTTGAGATATTATCTCAAGATCTTGAGATAGTTTCTCGAGATCTTGAGATATTATTTCGAGATCTCGAGATATTATCTCGAGATCTCGACATAGTTTCTCGAGATCCCGAGATATTATCTCGAGATCTTGAGATATTATCTCGAGATCTCGTGATATTATCTCGAGATCTTGAGATATTATCTCGAGATCTCGAGATAAAAAAAGTATTGAGGGTGGCCTAAATCAGCCACCGTACTAATGATCAAAGGGTGACGCCGATTATGCTTATCTCGAGATATTATCTCGAGATCTTGAGATATTATCTCGAGATATTGAGATAGTTTCTCGAGATCTTGAGATATTATCTCGAGATCTTGAGATATTATCTCGAGATCTTGAGATAGTTTCTCGCGATCTTGAGATATTATCTCGAGATCTTGAGATATAATCTCGAGATCTCGAGATATTATCTCGAGATCCTGAGATATTATCTCGAGATCTTGAGATAGTTTCTCGAGATCTTGAGATATTATCTCGAGATCTTGAGATAGTTTCTCGAGATCTTGAGATATTATCTCGAGATCTCGAGATAAAAAAAGTATTGAGGGTGGCCTAAATCACCTACTGCAATAAATGCCCAGTTTTTATCCAGAATACATGAAAATGGTTCAACTCCAGATAAATGAATATTCTTGTTAACTGAATTTTTTGAGTGACAATCCAGTTAACACTTACAGGAGTTACCTGTCCTTATTTTTGATATGTAGTTTCTCTGTATTCGAATGTGCAGCCTAACAAAAATATTTATGATGATAATTTTTAGTATATTTCATGCACCAAATATGATTATCGGTAACGTAAACAACTCACGTAAATGAGTACAAATACTATTCATTTTACAGAATATTTAAAGTTTATAACTTCGTTATTTTCATATCAGCCAAGATATTACTCCAAGGTAACTTCATATCAGCCTAACACCGAAGGTCGAAGGCAGATGTGACGTTACAGAGGGCCGATATATCGGCCGATGATGATATCGGTAACGTAAACAACTCACTTAAATGAGTACAAATAATATTCATTTTACAGGATATTTAAAGCTTATAACTGGTTAATTTCATTTCAGCCGAGATATCAGTCAAATGTAACTTCATATCAGCCTAACACCGAATGTCGAAGGCTGATGTTAAGTTACAGAGAGTTGATATATGACATATCGGCCGATATATGCAATCAACCAGTTAGTGTTATTGTTTCTCATCCTTTTCACAAAGTCGGAAGGTTCCTCTTCATCTATACCTAGTTCAGCTATCGGAACGTCTCGGTTTCCCCACTGGAACGCCGCGACATTCCGATAGATAAACTACCTCTTCTCACACTTCGACGAATATCCGCTTACGACTCAAAATTTTAGTTTGCGATGAATTTTATTTTTGTACAATTCTCTTTGGGGCGTGGTGGATCAGTAGGTGGAGAGGTGCAGACTGCAAGCCGAGGGGTCCTCAGTTCGAATCCCACCTGCGGCAACGTGTTGTGTCCTTGGGCAAGACACTTCACCCCTATTGCCTACGTGGGGGGGTGGGGGGGGGGGGGGGCACGGCGGCGTTGTGTACTAAGGCGTACAGCACGTCGATAGTGCATCTGTCTTAAGCCAGTGCTAACCCTGCTTGTGTGGAGTTGGTATGTTTGGGAGCAGACAGTTGCTCGCCGTAGCTCGACGGTTCTCTTATGTGTTGCGTTTCATGAAATCAAAAGTCTTATAATATTGACGATACCGTTGCGTCAAAATTATATTCAGTGATTGTAGGTGCTATGTTGAACGCTGAACCAGGCCTGGCATTCTTTAGGGGCACAGAAGTGCAGCACGCCTACTGCACGCCTAGAACAAATTTGAGGAGGGCAATTTTTTGCACCCCTTGATTTTCTGGAATTCCAGACCTGCATGGGACTGCCTTTAAAATCTATTATTATTTCATCCCCTAAGTTCCAATGTGTTCTCTGTGCCAGTCGGCACAGAGAACACATTGGAACTCAGGGGACGATTTGTCAATGTTGCATTGATTCGCAATAATTGACGGCCCATTCTGTGTCGTATTTCGATACATTTAAGTGTGGAAGACAGTCACATAAGAACTGAATGCAACATTTTGAATAATGAGAAGACGCGTGTGCCAATTTTTCTACTATGTAGCTCAATGTAGTACAATTTTTCAGTCACAATATTAATACCTTGAAGTGAATATAATCAAAATAACATACAAGTCTTTGCATTGAAAATTTCAGGTGCAATTGTACTCTCAAACAATCTAAGGAGGGCAACTCTTTTGCACTCCTTGATTTTCTAGACTGCCAGGCCTGACTGAACTCTGTTCAGTTACTTATCTTTGTTCGACAACAAGGCTCAGTATGACGGAAGTAAATTATGAATGCTTTATCTCGCAAAAAGTAATGTAAGTTATCTCCCACAGAAGCACATTATGATAATAAAAAACAGTGTAAATCAAGCACTTCGAGTTTGGTCTATATGCATCACGTTGTCCGGCACGAAGTGACCCTGGCTATGAAAATTGTCGTTAACCTCCCAAAAATAAACAAATGTGTATTACTTCTAAAAATTTATGTTTGATTGATCTTTGTCCAGAAAAGATAATGACACTAAATAAAACTTTTCAGAGGGAGGATTATTTTTTAGGACCCTCTCCTAATTCTGTTCTGATTAAAACTGCTGCAGCGGGCACAAAATCCAGTTACAGGCTGCAGTTTAAATATAATTAAAAAAAATGTTAGCTATATTGTTAAAGTCCAGAAAACATATATTAGCAAATTTGATTATTTCTAGAAATCACAGCCGTGAACATAAGCCTCATTCAGCTGTCTAACTTTAACATATCAGGTTGCCCTCTGTCTGGTACAGCAGGCGCGTAGCCAAGGATTTAGTTGGGGGTGTGATAAGTGGCGATCACTGTCTCATGGTTCGCTCCTGCGGGAAAAATTTTGAAAAATGAGCATAAAATGAAGTTCTGCGGTAACATCTAGGAACATATTGTGTGAAATTTAGGGTCTAGAATATAGACACTTTTGCACTGTTATTTGTGAAAAAATTAGACACAAAATAAATTGATACAGCTGATAGTCATATTTTATTTTTCAGATATTTAGTGTACTTTTTTTGTAATTCTGTCAATATATGATTCTGGTAGAACTTAACCCTTTGAGACTTTAATTATCCCGACGTTCAAACGCCACCAGTGGCGTAGGGGATGGACACGCAGGGCCCGCATTGCGGGGGGGGGGGGGGGGGGAGGCTAGAAGGGGGCCCCCCGTCTTGAGCGAGACTGTGTGCCAAATACACATAATTTCAAACTCTCACTTCCACACGACGTACTCTTTGTAGTCTATGTATTATTCTTTTAACCCTTTACCTAACGTAACGGCCAAAACCGGCCAGCGCTACTCTCAAAAATCGCCAATTAATTTTTATTATTTTTTTCATTTTTGTCTCAAAAACATAGGTTATGACCCCTCGTTGGAACGAGCTCGTCGAGCTCGTTCCAACGAGGGGTCATGACCTATGTTTTTGAGACAAAAAATGAACAAAAAAATAGTTATTCAAGAATTATTTTTGCAAGTGGCGTCTGCTTTTCAGGTTAGGTAAAGGGTTAAGTGAACGCTACATCATTGTAACTGATAGGGATGCGAAGTGAACAATATACATACATGGTGCCTCTCAAGTCACACATGTTGGGCGTGCATGTGTGTATCGTTGGATGGTAGGGGGTGAAACTTAAAACATGTAATGAAAAAATCTACAGAGTCGTACTTTTAGAATCGATCCTACAGGCTATACCTTCATTTAATTTATGGCGTATGTAGTACGTGGAATCCTGTATGCTGTGCACGGTAACAACACTAAATTAGCTCCCGTTTTAAAGGCAACCGTCATTATGAAAGGGCCCCCGTCTCTATCTCGTGGTGGGGGGGGGGGGGGGGGGCACAAGATGTTCTGCTACGCCAGTGAACGCCACTCGGAATTCGGTTTCTTCAACGTTTTTCACAATGCGACGTCAAACATTGGAAAGTACAAATAACAAGGTATTTTTCACATTAGTGATTATCTGGTTGAGAGCTATATTATTTTTGGTGGTCTGAATTTATTATTCAAAACTTGTTTATTACAAATTATTGGAGAGTGCCCATAGGCACTCTCCAATAATTTGTAATAAAACAAATTTATATAAACAAAATATTATTTGTGTTTGACTGAATACGAAATAAAAGCAAGGAAAGTGTTGGCTTTTGTTCTGGTATCCTCATTTTTTGAAAGCCCTGATAGTGACTTCTAGCACGCAGCCAGTTAAGAAGTCTTGACAGCAGGATTATATTAGTATGTTAAGCTGCGATAACATTTGGCTCAACGGTTGTCACTGAGCACTATTCGGGAGAAAATAGGAATTGAGATTAAAACTTTACACAATCGAAAAATAATAACAAAACAAATGGTTACAACGTCACAAGACGTACAAAAGTATCAACACGCTGATTGATTTCGTACGTAATAAGACGAACCAAAGTAAAAAAATTGAAAAATAATAACAAAACAAATGACCACAAAGTATCAACCCGCTGTTTGACTTCGGACGCCATAAGACGTACAAGAGTATCAAAGTGTTAAATAGCGATATGCTCAGTGTAACACTAGGACCTTGAAACTTGTTTATGTGAAACGCCTAGGCAGGTTGATAATGTTTTGTTGCCTAGACTATAAAAATATCACAGCAGGGCATAGGCGTTCCATAGAAAGTACATGCAAACGGGAACATTATTTTTTTAAAACAACACAGCCTGCTACAGGGTACGCTCTGTGACGAAGCCACAGAGAGCACGATGTATCGGGATAAGTGAGGTCGCCTCATTTTATCAAACTTTTTAAATCGCAAGTGGAAAATGGTCCTTCACAGTGTGGGAGATAATCTCTCGGGTGGGCTTTCAATAGTCCCTCAACTGGGACTTCAATTGTGGGGAGGTGCATTGCACCCGCCGCGCCTCTCCTGGCGGCGCGTCTGTACCAACAATAAAACATACCTGCCGTAAGCAACCGAGATTATCGAACAACCCCAAAAACACAACAATCCAATCTCCATCACGGACCGTATATCACCAATCTTCCCCATGTTTTCGCTGGATAAGCTATCTGGCTTATTCCGTAAATTCATCAGTTGTCTAGCAATGACAGTATGCAGTGAATTTCGTTGAAACTCAACCCATTTTTCTCAATAAAAGCACTACTGGGGAGTTCATATAAGTTGAACTATGTTCTTTTATCCTTTGTGTCAAATCTCGTTTGGCAAATAAAATATGTTTAAGCAGGGACGTTGCTAGAGGTTTCCGATTGGGGGTATAGGGTAGTGAATTGTCAACTAGGGGGAGGGTCGGGAGGGGGATTCCCCTCTCAGTCCCTCCCCCTAGTTAGAAATTCACTACCGAGAAAAATTTTGAAGATGAAGCGTGAAAGGGGGTATAGAATTAAGTCTAGTAACTGAAATGCCAGCACATTTATGACAGAATTATCACCTTATTATTATTTCGTATTATTCTGGAAATTGAATATGTGCTAATCAAATGCTCAAGCTGAGAACTTTAAGCAATTCACACTCTCCTAACATTAAATCAGATCTTATGCAGGAATGATAAATGTTCGATGTTTCATCATTTTGTAACTGTGAATGATGGAATTAACTCAGGAAAACGAATTTACATGTTGCGATTTTCTTGAAGTACATTTCGAGGATTTTTATATTACGATAAATAAACGTACTATAGAAATCTCGTACCTATTGACATCATGCATACTTATGAAGCTCGATATTGCGTACACTGTAGTTGAAAATAATAACAGTTGTAATTTTTGCCGATTTGAAACCGAGTTGGTATTTTAGGAAGTAAATGAGACATCAGCATCACCACAGAAGCTCTAAAATCCAGATAGATGGAATTTCCATCAAGTTGTGACTTGCCCTCCGAATCTCCAACCGTAGGAAATTTTGTCCAGGATGGGGTGGGGGGGGGGGCGGGGGTAACACCCCCCCCCACCCCCTGTCGCTATGTCCCTCTGTTTAAGGTGTTGCTTAAGTAACGAAAAATAGTTTACTTTGAAATTCCCACCTCTGATATTCCATAAATGCAAAATTGATGTACAGAATATGAAAAGTATATGCATTCAACTCCCAGAGTTTACAGCAGACATTCAGTGGTTCTCGGGAGTCTGCTACCGCATTCGTACCAGAACTGATAACCAAATAATATTTCAAGAGAACAACTCGGGGCCAAATGTGCTTCAGCTCTCCAAGAACAAAGCTTGGAAATCTTGGATCTCTGAAGCATATTTGGCCACGAGTTGTTAACGTGAGATGTTATTTGATTATTATTTCAGGCACGATGACGTAAGCAGACTTCCAACAACTATTGATGCCTGCTGTCAACAGGTTACAATACAGTGTTTTCGGTCTCACACTGATATGAAGTTACCTCGGGCTGATATCTCGGCCGATATGAAACTAAAGAAGTAATAAGCTTTAAATAACAAACCAGTTATCATGTACACGAAATATAGGTTACCATATACTGTTTTCATGCAAACAGCGCCTCTAGCGGCTTGTACACCAACCTTTAATGGAGGATAAAAGTTTCTGGAATTATCCAATTGGTGGAAAATGCACTGAGCTTGCAAGTGTGAATAAAATTTTAAAGTACATGTTTTAGAAAAGATATCAAATATTGGTGAGTATCGTCTTCTGAAATGTGTGAGAGAAGATTAAAATTGGGTGGGGGTAGATAAAAATATGTCTATTTCATTCAGTCCAAAACAGGTAGTGAGTACAGGAAGCTCCAAATTTAAAGGCAAAATTCACATGGAGACCTATATTTTTTTCAGTATATTTTTTTCATGAGATGATAAACTAAATCGATAGATGGTTTAGATGGTTGTTTTTGCCCAAATCATCTTGATGAGACGGGGAGGGGAGGAAAGATAAATACTGTCGTCAATGGAAAAAACTGCATTGTAACCAACACTGTGGGTACAGTGATTATATTTTCCGTTTTCTATACATTCTGCCTTCACTTTGGTGTATAATTTGCGGATATTTAGTTTAGGTTTATGGAATATCAGACTTCGGAATTTTAAAGTAAATTACTTTTCATTACTAGATATAGCACTTTAACTCTTGGGAAATATTGAATGACATTGTCAAAGTATCGAAACAATGTCGTCTTCGAGATCACAGCAGGCAGCACAGATGTTTTAAGTATAAAGAAGATCGAAAGTTGGGCTGTTGGAGTGGGGAGTGTAAAGGAAAATTTTAACAGCGCATTTTACGTATTCCAATGAATTCATGACAATTAACCATTTGCTTAACACGAAAAGCAGACGACACTTGCAAACAAAATTATTGAATAACCAATTTTTAAAATTTTCTTTTTGTCTCAAAAACAAAGGTTATGACCCCTCATTGGAACGAGCTCGACGAGCTCGTTCCAACGAGGGTCATAACCTATGTTTTTGAAACAAAAAATTAAAAAATAATGAAAATTAATGGCGTTTTTTTTAGAATAGCGATGGACTGTTTTGAAAGTTACGTTGGGTAAAGGGTTAACGTAACAAAAATGTCTCCTGGACGAAAAGTTCCCACCCGGACCCTGAGCGACACAGCTCTGACTTATATTTCAGGTCGAGTGATGCTGTCCCTTCTGGGCACTCGACTGCTCTTCATGGGGAAACAAGGGGGTGAGGGCGAAAGAACAAAAGGAGACAGGAGGGAAAGCGATGAGGCAAAGGGAATAGGAAGCAATTCAGAAAGAGATGGGGTAAAGGGAAAGAGAGGATATAAAAAGGAAAGAGAGAGAGAGAGAGAGAGAGAGAGAGAGAGAGAGAGAGAGGGAGAGAGGCGGAGACAAGACAGTAAGAGAGTCAGAGATACAGAGAGAGAAAGAGGGAAAGAGAGAGACAGAGAGAGGGAGAGACAGAGAGAGAGATGGCGGGGAGACGAAACGAGGGAAAACGAAAGAATGAGCAAAAAAGAAATAAATAATACATATTTTTATCGTAGATAATTATAAATTATATAAAAAAAATACGACACCGACATCTTCATTTAATTTTTTTATTTATTTTAATTTTATACATGTAAAATATTTTACCGTATGTGCCATGACTGTGGTTAACAAGTGAATAAATATCAGTATCAGTTCCTACACTTTTTACGTTTTGTTAGCTTTAGATTATAATCGACGAAGACAAATTCATTAATTAAAACACAAATGACAAGAAACCTGAACCTCCTTCTTCTACATCCTGGTGATGATAATATTGTATGTTTACGTAATACACGACATGACCCTTTGGATGCAATGCTCTGTTTAAGATTTCTAACCGCGCACGCTTTGCGATATATTTCATCTGTCCATCTGAACACTGAGCCGTTAGCCTCTACGTCGGGTCGCGCTCAGAGCTACATTGTGTGACCAAAAACTAAGATTCCCCTTTTATCTCACATAGATCCCACCAAAATCAGTGCCAAAGCTGGTGTACCCGTACTGAGTGTCGCTCCCATTACCGCATACTATTCCTTTCTATATCTCTTATTTTTCGCAATTATTATGCTAAAAGGGTTGCTCACAGACTGCAATCCCACAAAGTCGACATTTGTCCAATCATGGCATGTATTAGTGAATTGCGCTGGTAATCTCGAAAAATCATGGTATGGACGGAACTGATATCACAGCATCTATAAAACAGCGGGTGAATAAATACAGATTATCACGATAATGTGCATGTCCTGTGATTTGTATCAGATTCGAGATGGTGTCCAGAATGGGATCTCAACGAGCCGGCTTTGTCGGCGAGTTGTGATCCCAATTTTGGACACCACCGAGAATCTGATACAAATCACAGGACATGCACATTATCATGACAATTCATTTATCTAACAATTCTGTCACAAAAATAGATTAAATCTTAACCCTTTACCCAACGTAACGGCCACAACCGGCCAATGCTATTCTCAAACATCGCCAATTAATTTTCATTATTTTTTTCATTTTTTGTCTCAAAAACATAGGTTATGAACCTTCGTTGGAACGAGCTCGTTCCAATGAGTGGTCATAACCTATGTTTTTGAGACAAAAAATAAAAAAAATTAGTTATTCAAGAATTTTTGTTGCGAGTGTCGTCTGCTTTTCATGGTAGGTAAAGGGTTAAATTACTTTTAAACATTTTTGGGACATAATGTTCGGTCGATCACTGAAAAGCACACAAAATGTATCCATGCGCCTGTTATGACAGCCCGTAGCGCTACCAGAAACGGGTCGTCTATGTGATACGGAATCAGAATGAGTCATCTGTATGATACGGAATCGGAACGCATTATGTGATAGGTGTCGTTTCTCGTGGTTTTCAGGCCAAAATCTATATATGATTGTTAGATAAAAATGCGTATACTATATTGCTGAAAAAGATAAGTGCATCAACGAAACATACTGAACTGTGATAGAGAAAAAATATAATGTAAGCAGTGGCGGTGCCTGACAGGGGCCCGGGCCCCCCACTTTTCCCTCCAGACCCCCACCTTTCCCCCTCCCCCCAAATCAAACTTCAAATCACAATCTAACCGTGGTTTTCCCACCCAATATCACAAAGGCACACAACAATTCACATCATGTTAGGTGTTGTAGAAACGCTCAGATATCGCTCCCAGAGCGTTCAAATATAATTGTTTTTTCATGGAGAGATCTCCCAGACTCCCCCTCCCCCAAAACGGGAGGGGGGGCACCCTCCTCCCTAATTCAACGATCTGAACGTAGTGGCTATCCCTTATAGGGGGTACCCACTACGTTCAGATCACTGAACTACCTCCTCCCCATCCTCCTCTAGCTCAGGCCTGCGGCGTTCGGGAGATGCCTTCCGCATCTCGACCTTGGACCCCCATATCTTACTTAGCCCCCCCCCCCCCCCTTTAAATTGAAATCCTGGCGCCGCCACTGATTGTAAGAGAGATGGGAAATGGTAAAATATGCTTTTAGGAAAGTGATGAATAGCAATTCAGTTGCGAGGATAAAACAATAACACCACGACATACGAAAGTATATAATTATCGTTCCGTTTTGCGGAATAGATTGGGTGCCATTATGCTGTTACCTCTATAATATGCACAAATCTCAGATAAAATGTGAAGAGTGGAGTAGAGATAAATAAAAATGTTTAAACATTCTCCTGCAACGACCTCATTAACCTTGTATGGTGGACCTATATTTGTGTTTGCATATGCGGACATTTTACAGAAAAAGAAAACACCATTGTAACTTCATCAAATGATTTAACATTGAACGATCTCCGTGATCTATTTTGAACTTTGAACAATCACTCAAATGATAGTGATAATCCAAGGGGGAGGGGTGGGGTGGGGAAAAAAAATTGCATGAACATATGTGGGAGTGGGTGGGTGGTCAAATGCCAAAAAATGTGCGAAAATTTTCTTTCCTTTTTTACTGTTCTCGCATCTTTTGTGTCCCAAGCTGTAACAAACTGTCACCATTTGATTATAAAAGCCCATTTAGAACCATTATTAACAAAACTAACCCCTTTAATATAAACATGTTGGAGGATTTCATCCAAAACTGACTTATGGATGGGGGTGGATGCCCAATGATGGGCGGAAAAAAATTGCCCGACATTTGCACCTGAAGTCAACAAAAATATCTATTCACAACATAATTCATTCATATCAATTTTTTTTTTAAATGAAACATTCTTTAAAATAAAGCATAGTATATATAATATTGTCTAATGAGTCATAATAGCTAGGTAGGACTGATTTCTCAAAATGAAAAAACTGAAAATATTAATTTTATTTCAACAAAATCAAAAAAGTCTGATTTAACAAAAACAAAAAAAGTCTTTTTCATTGCTATCCTGGTATGCAGATGCGATAACAAAAACAAAAACAAGGTTTCCCATTCTTGAGCCAGAACAAAAAGAAGTTCCCATTTACTCACCCAATATTTGCAACATATACAAGGTTACAGTATAAGGAGTAGTAAATTAATTATGGGCACAACAGGCACAGTGCTTACATATGCGGGCACATGCCATGATTTACAGAAACTAGATTGTTCGAAGTGCATATCACTGCATATCAGAGATAAAATTAGGAAGAGCTTATTTAAATTTTGTTTAAAATCAAAGGTTTCTGGGAAGAAGAATAACTAAGTTTCAGTTGCAAGGAAAACACCGAGAAACTAGATTTGTAAGAATGTTAAGCTACACATTTAGTTTGTCTCAATTGTCTGATCTGCTTTGATTGGGGTTTTACATCGCTTTCAACAACTATGGCTATATGATGTCTGTATCACAACGTTGTTAGTTCCCAAGATGAAGGTACAATTATTCAAATTGATCCAATGGATGGCCCAAGGAATCCACAAACTACTGGAGGAACCAACAAGCTCATCCACACAGAGACCTCAGTGCAAGGATAAAACAAATTTCTTAGAATTTGCTACATCTATGTAGTACTAAAATGTCTGTATGAACAGTCAAGCCATCGCTGCTGTGCGTTAACAACCTGGTTACCAAATGTGGACCTATTATATCCAGGTCCGCATGGGGTTCAAGCTATACAGTAATCTGAGTAGTATGTAATGTGGTTTTTATGCCATATTTGGATGACGCCGGTGGATGACCGCGGAAGTGACGTCATGTCACGTTACCCAGTAGCGCCATGTTGTGTTGCCATGCAACTCTACGTGCGCGGCCATCTTGTAACGTCATCCCCATAGAGATACGTGGTGTTAGTGTGCATGCGCAGCGTGTGTTGTTAGGGTGATGCGTGTTTCCGTCGTCCATTTTGTATATTTGAGGCCGCCATCTTGGTTTCTATGGTAGCACGTGGTTGCTATGTGACCCAATGGCTTCTTATAGGATAGAGGTATGTTCGGAGGATGTGTTCGATTAAACAGGAGTAATTTCTCGATTCGTAGAATTACCACAAACAACCCGACAGTCCCTCCTAATCACCAAAATCATCCCCAAACTACCGAAATTGACTTTATTTTCTACAGATTTCCCCTAGAATCCCTTTTATATACCATGGCACAGAGAGGGCCCGCAGGGGTATGTTCGATTGAACTAGAGTAGTTTTTCTCGTTCGGATTTTCCCCAGAATCTCTTTTTATGACTTCTTTGTTCTATTTATTTCAACTTCCCTAAGTTTATGTCCTATTGCACACATTACTGGGTAGCACATAGGCACATGCAAGATGTGCCAATATGTGCTTATGTGAAAAGGCACAATGTGACACATTGTGCACTAGCACATCGGCACATGCTGGATGTGCAAATATGTGCTTATGTGAAAAGGCACAATGTGACACAATGTGCACTAGCACATGGGCACATGCTGGATGTGCCAATATGTGTTTTTGTGAAGAGGCACAATGTGACATATTGTGCACTAGCACATGGGCACATGCTGGGTGTGCCAATATGTGCTTTTGTGAAGAGGCACAATGTGACACATTGTGCTTTTGTGAAGAGGCACAATGTGACACACTGTGCACTAGCACACAGGCACATGCTGAATGTGGCAGGACGTGCTAATGTGAAAAGGAACAACGTGACACATTGTGCACTAGCACATACGCACATACGACTAAAAAGGGATTCTATAACCACCGACGTTTACCCCAAAAGGGATTCTATAGGAATTCCAAAAAAGGGATTCCATAAGTGGGATTCCGACTTACCTCGAGCGACTCGCACATATTGCTCGAACGACTCCAATCCCATCGAGCAAATGTGCTTTAGTGCAATTGCTCGATCGAGTGACTCGCATATACGACTCTTAGCCTCATTTCAGGAAAAAGGGATTCCATAGTCACAGGCGTTTTCCAAAAAGGGATTCTTAAAAGGGATTCTTAAAAAGGTATCCTCGATAGGTATAGCTAGGAAGTAGTGTTACAAGTCAATATTAATGGTTGAGGCATGGGACAGAATAACGGTAGCCAATAGTAATGGCACAAGACTGCAAGGATGTTAGAAAACTATAGCGTATTGGGTGACTACAATAGAGCCAAATCATAGGACAGATAGTTGGAGACAAAATGGAAGCCGTTGGAAAGACTACCTGCATAGGAACTAGGAGACATATAGGAGCTAGGGGGCATATAGGAGCTGTATAGGACCCCGGTCATCGGTATCCTCAAATACCCGTATGTGCCTATGTGCTAGTGCACAGTACGTCACATTGTGCCTTTTCACATAAGCACATCCAGCATGTGCCTATGCGCTAGTGCATATTGTGTCACATTGTGTCTTTTCACATAAGCACATGCGACAAAAAAAATGGATTCTCCGGAAGGTATCCGTTATAAGAATCCATCCTCAAATAATATAATATCAGGCCATAGGTATCCTCAAATACCCATATGTGACTATGCCCTAGTGCATAATGTATCACATTGTGCCTTTTCACATAAGCACATATCGGCACATCCAGCATGTGCCTATGTGCTAGTGCGCATTGTGCCTTTTCGCATAAGCACATGCGACAAAAAAGGTATTCTCCGGAAGGTATCCTGGATAGGTATCCTCAAATAATACAATACCAGGCCATAGGTATCCTCAAATACCCGAATGTGCCTATGTGCTAGTGCACAATGTGTCACATTGTGCCCTTTTACATAAGCACATATCGGCACATCCAGCATGTGCCTATGTGCTAGTGCACAATGTGTCACAATGTGCCTTTTCACATAAGCACATATTGTCACTTCCAGCATGTGCCTATGTGTTACCCAGTAATGTGTGCAACAGAACATAAACATGTTCAGGGAAGTCAGAATAAATAGAACAAAGAAGTCATAAAAAGAGATTCTGGTGAGAATCCGAACGAGAAAAACTACTCTAGTTCAATCGAACTTGCCCCTGGGGGCCTTCTAGGGGCCCATGGGCCGCTCGGTACCATGGTATGGGGGTTCTAAAGGGATTCTAGGGGACATCCGTAGTAAATAAAGTCAATTTCTGTAGTTTGGCATCCTGGCTATCAAATGTGGACCTATTATACACGGGTCCGCATGGGGTTCAAGCTATACAGTAATTTGTCTTTGTGAACTGATGTAAATCTTGTAAGTCTTAAAAAATGCATCTGATAGAGTAAATGGGAACATGTTTGGACATATAAAAATATGCATTGAATCAGTGTACACTACGCGTTTTGAGTTAGAGTTCGGGTGCCCAACATGTATGGAAAAAATACAGGAAAGGGTGGGTGGGTCAAAAAGTCTGCAAAATAAAAAAATCCACCTTTGCTCACGCATTTTTTCCACCCCCCTCCCCACCCCCGGATAATATGTGCAGAAAATACTTAGAACGATACGCGTGTGTGAATGGGTTAATCGATAAGGCACTAGTGCCAGCGCGAAGAACGGGAGACCGCAGGCCTCGAATTTTATTTCTTCAACGATGGCACAAGTGTCATATCGATTAACCCATTCACACACGCGTGTCGTTCTATGTTTATTACATGCCTTCACGTCTATAAAAAAAATATCAGACGGACACTCAGCAATTCATTTGACAACTATCAATAAAAAGAACAATTTTCTCGCAAACCAAATTTGCGAGGGGAACCCGTGTTACTATTTCGTCCCCTGAGTTCCAATGTGTTCTATGTGCCTACTATATGTGTGCGGAACAGATTTTCATTTTCCGCATGGTTTAATGTTGCTGTATATGGGAATTACATAGAACAGGCGTGTAATAAAACATAAAACAACACACAACAATAGATTTGTTCACCGGGGTGCGGGGTTGTTGTAGTCCACCTCAAGTGGAAGGAAATTTGCATCTACTCTTACTTACTAGACGAATAGACAAAATAAACATGAGGACACACAACAGAATTTTGAAAGTCATACAATACCGGTTTGTAAGCGCAATGACTCAGTGGACTCAGCTTCAAACCGAAAGGTCCACGGTTCGATCCCCACCAGGGATAACTGCGTTGTGTCCCTGAGCAAGGCACTTTATCCAGATTGTCCACGTGTGGGCACGGTGGCGCTGTGTACTAAGGCGTGCTGCACATCGACGGTGCACTTGTCTTCAACCAACGTTTACCCTGCTTGCGCGGAGTTAGTACCTTGTGGAGTCTGACAGTTGCGCGTGTTGCTCGGTGGTGATTCTCTCAGAGTACTCCAGCTTTCCCCACCCGTAAAACTGTCCTTCATGAAGTGACCCTGACTGTCGAAAGTGTCAGTAAACCCCAATAAATAAATAAATAAATAAATAAATAAATAAATAAATAAATAAATAAATAAAATAAATAAATAAATAGAAATACCAGTTCCAGTACCCGGTGACATAAGTAATGTCAACTTGCTACTTGAGCCTACGCGCTGAATATATCCTCTCCATTTAGCCGAATGTCAAATATGCGTAATGTTTTTTTCAATTAGAAAAACACCCAAAATAGCTTAGCGTTTTACTTGGTGAGTATGTAAACTTTTTCTGTTGAAATCGTTCGTTGTAGAATTGTTGTTCAGCATACATTAGTTGCATCAGCAGCAATATACAACCTATTCTTTAATACACGTGTATTAATTATGCATGGAACATCGTGCTCCATGAAAGCACCAACGGAAAGGGCATTGCTGAATAATAATAATAATAATAATAATAATAATAATAATAATAATAATAATAATAATAATAATAATAATAATAATAATAACGTTCAGTCAAACGTGGAATTATTCGAGGACATCTAGCGTACAAATTTCAGATGTGTAGGAGATTTCGGATAGTCTGACCACTGACTCGCACATCTGTCGCTCGATGCAGCTGCTTTCCAATTTCTGAGGCACTTTAATGGCGGTTACGTAATGCTGTGGTTCGGATGAAATGATCCTGGTTAGCAGTTGTCGCCATTGGACGTCATCAGCATTGCCTGTCTGACGGTAGCGTGACCACATAACCTGCTAATCACCAATTAAGTAACGTTGAGAATTTGAGCCACTGCAGTCTGTCTGTTGCCAGCTTCCAACATGCCAACGGCACGTAAACGTTCGTCACGTGTCAGTTTTCGCATACCTCGAAAGCTACGTTTCGACCAGAAACTATTGATGAACGAGTTTATACGAAGAAAAGAACAATGAGGCATTCGAAAAAGCCCGTCCAGTACAAATGAATATTTCAAAACGCACCCCACAGACATTAACGAGGCGCTCGTGCGAAAAACCTGCTCGAAGTTTTCGTGGGCCGGTGACATTCATGATCGACACTAAACTTGGTAACATATTGGTGTGTCAAATCAAGCGTACCTATTACCATTTTCTGAAAATATCAACTTCAGTTTGGATATCCCCTACTTTTTGGAATAGTATACAATTCTAGAATATACAATTGTAAAAGTGTTTTAGTATTGGCTCCTGGACTGAAACGTAGAGGAAGCAAATTTTTGATTTTCGACCTTTTTGAAAAAAAATGTACAGCAAAATATTTTTTCTCAATATCTGATATAAAATCCTATATCAGACCCCCCCCCCCCCACCCCCTCCCCACCCTCTGTCTTTCAAATTTTGGAAATAAGATCTCCAACAAAAAAACATATCTAAAAATGTGGTGCCGTCCTGGGAAATTACCATCTGTTTATGGCTAAACTCTGGGGTGACGTCATAGAGGGCCATAGGGTTAAACATGAAAATGCGTCCGATTTTTTAAAATTTTTTAGTATGTTGCAGAGCTAAAGAAATTAAGATGTAGATGTTTTTGTTTTTCGATTTACCGCCATCATTGGCGTTTTCACGTCACTTCAAATTTAGGTGTTATTTTTGCACATTTTTCGCTAGAAACACTTATTTTCAATAACGCATGTTGCGAAGTGGGCCCTCAAAGGTTGATCAAGCTCGAAAGAAGAGCTATAGCTCTTCCATAAAATAATAGAAGTAAAAGGACAGTTTTCTATTAGTTTGAATGGGACTCGTATTATTGATGCTAATTTTCTTCAAAGCCGATATTCGTAGAATTGGATAAACTAACAGAGTATAGAAATACTCTGACCTATACTCGACTGACCTACACTCGGTTGAAGAACTGATCAGAGATAACGCCGGTAGTCGAGTTTTATTTGTTAAATATCACGGGCAGAAATCTCCGAATTGGTAATATTTGAACTGTCATAGCTGTCATCAACTCATAAATCACACTCCCAGAACAAACGGGCATCACATGATGCTGAAGTTGTAGAATTGTAAATTCGACCACACAAATCACCGGTTAACAGAACCCCGGTGCAGTGTGTTTGTGGAACAACCACTCCATTGATTGCATGAAGATTTCCGACAGTCTGCATGACAGTACAAGTGTCTAACAATGGTGACTGCCGCGTCACGGGGGCTTTCCCTAACTATTCCGCTGACTGGTAGTCACGTAATTGGGTTTGGCATCAAAATCTGGTGGATATAAGCACCGATTTCTGGATGTTTAGAGGAGTTGTCTCTGGGCTCCCGACGAGCAGTTACCTACCTACAAGAAGAAAGATGGATGCCGCCACTGTTGCTATAAGGTATGAACTTTGACTGAACATTGTAAATTTTATGCCAGAGATAACGATGGTAGTTGAGTTTTATTTGTTAATAAAAACCGTAGATAACTGGTAAACTGGCCTTCGTTGTGCTGAACATGACAAGTTCGTGAGGTAACTAACCTGAACCCAGAATCTGGAGCTTGTGTCTGATATCGTCTGGTAAGGAATCACAAAACGCCATGGGCTGATGGGACTTCGCGGTTGATGGGGCTTCGTAGTTCTCTCAGTAATCACAACAATCTGAGTCCGAACTTACGATCGTAGATAGATAGACTTTCACTTAATTCCGCAACAGATGTATATTTATATTGGTACAGTGGCTGCAGATTTTGCAAAAATCAGTACCCAGAACCATGTACCCGTAGGCAACGACGTACCAGTAGCCAGCGACGCAACTGAGTCTCTCCAAGAGCTTGCAGCAATAACTACAACCGTACAGGTAACAAACAGTGGTGGAAACGAAACCAGTGGTAGAAAAACACGCAGTGGTGGAGCAAAAACACGCAGTGGTTGAGCAAAAAAACGCAGTGCTGGAACAGAACAACATAAAACGCAAAATAGTGTTGCATTAGTGATAGTGCGCGATAGTACAAATTGTGTAGTACTCGCGAAAAGTGCAACTTCCAGGAAGGAGGAGCGTGGTGGAACAACTCTACAAGCAGCCAACAAAACTGTAACTGTAACATTTTTGATATTTTGCACATATTATCAGCAGAAAAATGGATGAAATTAATGTTAGGCAGAGGGCAGAGGCTCTTGCAAGCCAGCAACTTCAGGAAATGCAGCAGCAGCTGGACGACTTTACCGTAAGTCCCCAGCGGCTGTTGGATGCTGAAAGGGCTGACCTGCAAGGGCAAATGCAAGCACACGAACGTGCTTTGCAAGAACAAAATGCAAATCAAGCAAAAGCTTTTCAGGAACAAACTCAGGCCCTTAATCAACAGATCATAGAATTACAAATCCAGCTTGCGAACATGAAAACGAGGGAGGACAGTGAACGTGAGATCACTGAGCTTGATTTAGGCGATGTTAACAGTGACACAGCCACGCAGGCTATCACTAAAATGCAAGTAGCAAAAATGCAGCTACCACAGCTCAGGCAACGCAAACTCAGGCCCGCCACGCCCATCTCCACAGATTTGATGGAAATCTGAAAACTTATTGTGTTTGGATTAAGAGCTTGAACCTGTATTGGGCAACTAACAACATTCCACCGTCGCAAAGAAAATTCATTGCTGCTCAAACCAGCTATTATGTGGTAAGTGATTTTATCTTGAGGCGAATTGAACACAACCCTGAGGTGTGATGGGAAGAGCTCCAGAAGGAACTCAAGGTCAGATATTCAGAGATAATTGACAAGGCCATGGCAAGAAGTTATTTGCGCCATATGAAGCAGGAGAAAAATGAGACCATTGTATCTTATGGCGAAAGATTACTCGATCTCGCCAAAGACGTGTATAGGAAGCAAATCGACGGGGCCTCCGAACAAAAAATGTTATCTGACTATTTTTCTGACGGCTGTGTCAGCCCGACATGCAATTGAAATTAATCAGAAAAGAGCCCGAGATGCTCGACAAGGCCATGGCTATGGCGATATTTGAAGCAAGTGTGAAACCTGAACACAAAGCCCGGGGAGAAGCAGGTGGTGTACAAAATATGAATATCCAAAAAGTCCAGGGAATGTAGGTGTCCCCATGGAGGTTGACGCGACGCGATGAAAAAATCGTGCACATTTAGTGACAACTGGAAGGCAAAATTATCAAATTCAAAAGCCGTTTAGGCAGGGTCAACAATATAGGCAAGGTCAACCGAGATACCAAAATCAACCGTATCAGAATAAAAAGTTTGTTCAGCAGAGAGTTAATCAAGACCCCAGACCCATTTGTCATCTCTGTGGGAGACCAGGGCACTACAAACGCGATTGCAGAGTGAAAATCGCGAGGCAGGTGCGAACAGTAGAGTAGCAGGCCCCACACCAACAACAGCAAACCCATGCCGAAGGTGCAGGACAGACTAGATTCAGTTCAGGAGCTTGTTTTCGTTGTGGTCAGTTAGGGCATTACGCAGCCTCTTGCAGAGTTAATTTAAACTAGCACAACGCAGTCCTTATAGGATAAAGAATCAAGTCTCCATCAATGCAGTCACCCTAAGAAAATGTCAAAAGTGCAAGGAGATTATAAGACCAGATTCTTCTGTTCACAATTGTAAAAAGCAGTATACCAATAACTATTCCATTGTTATTTATGACCCGTCTTTTGGAAAGATCCAGTTCAGCAAAACGATCAGAACATAAGGTTAGTCAAAATCAGAATTGGGATAGGAAACAATCAACACAAACTAAATGTAATGAGTTACATGACAGAGATTATAGTAGAAAATTGGGACAGGTGCATAATTCAGTGCATGCCAAAAGTGTAAATCCGCATGCTAAAAGTTCAAAACCAGTGTTAACTGTGAGGCGAATAAGTCAACAAACTGTAACATCTGAAAAATTAATGCATGCCCGTAGGCAAAACAGTGAAATTAGTGGGAATAGGTATCCTGGAAATTCAGAACCTAGGAACAGGCAACCTATAAAACAGTGTCCAACAAATAGTAACCCCTTCTGTAAAACAAGGAAAATTGATAAAGTACTGTAAAAGGTGTAATATTGAGGTGAGGGACATAATATTAAGAAATGTAAGGTGAAATTAAGGACTATTCCTTTAACAAATAGACAACAAGCTACAAAAGTAAGAAAGGAAGCAAAACCTAACAGTAAAACAAAGATAACTTCTAGCTCTGAAACAAATGTTAACCCAGAACCTAGCCATAAACTAAGAGCTAAACCCGTTCTAGAGCCAGTTGCTAGAACAAGAAGGGACCCCACCCAATTGGCAAGATCAATCCAATTGAAATTAACCCTGGGACAAATCTTGAGAGTGAAAAATGTCGAAGTGGGAACCACTATACCCGGTGTTGTAAAGGGATTAAACTGTGTGGCAGGTGACCACAATGGTGGCAGGGCACACATTTTACAAAAGATTGTACCCGAATTTTACCGATAAAACATTACAGTCAAATAGAACTTGAAAACATGAAGAAAAATAATTATTATTATGAACAATATCCCAAGTATCACCCACTGAATAGGGAGAATCAAAAGCAGAAAACTGCAGAGAATCAGAAACCAGTAACACAGGTAAAACTTCAGGGGAATACCTCTGGAAACCGAAACTTAAAACAGGAAGTAAACATTCAAGCCAAACCGAATCCAAAACATGAAATATCACAACAACATTGTTTGAAACCGAAAGTAGTTGGGAAAAAATATTGTAAACAGGAAGTGAAACCAAAGCGTCAACAAAATTCAGAATCAATAAAAATGGAGTGGGAAACCAATTAAAACAACTTCCTGTCGCAACAGGAGGTCGAGATAAACATAAACAATGTACCTCACCAGCAGTTCATGTTAATTATGAACTGGCATCTTTGGATAGTGTCATGATAAACATAGGGAAGCAATGAGTGAGAGCTTTATTAGATTCAGGAGCTCAAACTTCTTGTATTAGTACAAATTTTTGGAAAAATTTGAGGCATAGGCCAAAATTATTGGGAGATAGAAATACTTTACCTAGAATTGAGGGAGTAACTGGAAATGACGTTAGACCCAGGAGTCTAGTGAAACTTTATTTTTCAATAAATGGAATTTCTCAGGTGCATGAATTCTTAGTCTTAGATGAACTAAATCGAAGTGTATTACTTGGTTTAGATTGGATCAATGATAACGGAGTGAACATTTACTTTGAATTTAGAAAATTAAAATTACAGGGACAGCTTATACCGATAGTAAAAGAATTACATGTTAGTTGTTTGACTAGATAGATGAATCAAATTAAACCTAAATCACAGATCACTTGTGTCTGTACAGTGAAGGCCATAGGGGCCCGCTCAACTTTTGACTCTGATTATTTAGAACATCATGGTTTAAAGCAAGGTTACATAGCTGAACAACCAGGTTTACTTGTTAGTAACAATGTGGTGAGTAACAATGAAGAACACATTCCTGTGATGTCAGTGAATAGCACTAACAAACATTATACATTAAAGAGGGGATGTATTGTGGGAAAGGTAGAACCTGTAGTACAGGATAAAAACTTAGTAGAAATGGAACAATTTTTGAGAAGATTAATTTCTGATGGGCCAAAACAAGAGAATGAACTTGATGAAAAAGACATCAAGGTACCAGCTGATAAAAGGGACATAACTATAAAATTATTCAATGAGAATACAGATTTATTTGCTCAAAGTGATAAAGACTTAACCCAAACAGCACAGTCACCATGAAGATTGATACAGGTGATGCCAAACCAATGAAATGCAGACCATATAGGGTACCACTTACAAAACGAAAAATTATGGACGATGCGATTCAGGAGATGATTGAAGCTGGCATAATTCATCTCTCAAACAGTGCTTGGAGCTTTCCTTGTCTCTTAGTGGATAAGAAAGATGGCACGAGCTGCTTCTGCATCGATTTCTGCCAGCTTAATCAAGTAACCAAGGCTACATGCTGGCCGCTTCTGTTAATTGGTGATATTTTTACCCTACATAATGGTTGTAAACACTTTACGACACTTGACATGAAGTCAGGTTATTGGCAAGTCAGGATGGACAAAGCCGATAGACCTAAGACTGCATTCACGTGTCACAAAGGGTTATATGAGTTCAATGTCATGGCCTTTGGTTTAATAAATGTGCCAAGGGACTTTCAACAGTTGATGACTATAGTCCTGCAAGGACTAGTGGACTTTTCACTAGCCTATTTAGATGATGTGCTAATTTTTAGTAAAGATGAAAAGTAACATATTGCCCATATTCAGCAAGTATTCAAATGACTGATTCAACACAAGCTAAAACTGAAGGCCAAAAAGTGCACATTCTTTCAAAGTGAAACAGCTTACCTTGGCTTCATAATAAGCCAAGATGGTATCAAACCTGAACCCACAAAGGTCGAGGTCATAAGAAAACTAGTACTTCCAAAAATTGTGACTGAAGTTAGAAGTTTTCTGGGAATGGTTTCGTACTATAGATGATTCACACCAAACTTTAGCGAGATAGCACAGTCATTGATAGGACTCACAAAAAAGCATGCTAGATTTCATTGGAAAGAAGCCCATCAAAAAGTCTTTGAGTGCCTGAAGGAAAGCTTGACACAAGTAGCACACCTCTCATACCCCAACCCATGAAAACCCTATGTCCTGTATATGGACGTTTCTCATTCATGCATAGGGGTGGTGTTAACTCAGCCTCGTGAAGGTGAGGAATGTCAAATTCCAGGTGTACCAGATGAGAAACCAGTTGTATTTTTGTCATACAAATTGGGTGACACACAACAGAAATGGTCAACCTTTGAAAAGGAAGCTTTTGCCATATCTTATGCATTGGATAAGTTCAACAATTATTTGCATGGAGCCGAGATTGTTATTAAAACAAACCATGCTCCATTACAATACATGTTGAAACGACCCCCCAAAAATGCAAAAGTTCAAAGGTGGGCATTGAAAATAGCTAGTTATAATTGCAAAATTGAATATTTACCTGGAAAACAAAACACCTGTGCTGACTTGCTGTCAAGATTACCTGAAGGAATTGCAAATGCAGATCCAGATTATCAGAGGAATCAGGTAGAAACTGAGAAAACATTAAGGTTAGGAGTGATAAACAGTGATAGAATTAACCCTAAACAGTATGCACAGTCAATCGTGAACAGCAAGACTCCCCTATGGAGCCTCAAGAAATAAATTACAAAGACTTGGACATGAAAGTGGGGCAAGCAAAAGATGTTAGACAATGGAAGTGCAGAAGAAATATTTGAGTGATAATATCCCAGCTAACATAAGTAGTAGGTACTTAATGACAAGGGGAATATTGTACTACATCAGTGCTACTGATGACAACCCCAGGGTGAGGTTGTACATTCCTGAGCACTTGTGGGGTGACATCCTCAGACAATACCATGATGACTTGGGACATTTGGGTATAGACAAATTGTACTGGAATATTAGCAGGAAATATTATTGGCCTGATTTATATAAAAACATCTACCAGTATATAGAAAAATGCCTTACATGCAAGGCAAGAAATACTAAAAAGGTGACTTTACCTATGCAAGAAGCAGATAGACCACCTTGTCCATTTGCGAAATTGCTTTGGATATGAGTGGACCTTTTCCATCTACTCTATCTGGAAATAAGTACATAGTTACTTTCAGTGACGTATATTCGGGATGGCCTGAAGCATTTCCAGTGCCTGATAAACGAGCCGAAACAGTTGCGAATTTGTTGATTGATCAAATTTTCCCAAGATTTGGATGTCCACTTGAACTATTAACTGATAATGGTTCAGAGAATTGCAATGAGGTAATGAGATATTTGACAGAACACTTAAAGATACACCAGGTGAAAAGTTCTTATTACCTCCCTCAGTCGAATGGGAAGGTGGAACGATTTCACCGAATGTTTAAGGATGTGTTCACAAAAATGTGTCACATGGAATTGGGGACATGGGATTTATTTTTGAATCAATCACTGGCAGCTATCAGATTTAATGGAAGCGAGTCCTCCAGGTTCTCACCCTATTATCTTTTATATGCCAGGGATGTGGTTCTTCTGTTAAACATAGCGTTGAAACCCAGACAAAAGTATGTGGGAGAAGAAGCCCACAAAATAGCTTTGCCAGAACAACACAAAGCATTCATGCGACAACAAATGACTCAAAAGAAAAGAGTAGACAAAAACGTCTTAGAGACATGAAGGCGAAACCGATTATGTTTAATGTAGGAGATCCCATAATGTATAGAGACGGATGACAAAAAGGGAAATTAGAACAGAAATGGGAGTACCCATTTCGAGTTATTGAAAAAACTGAACCTGCAAGTTGCAGGATCAGAGATCAAATGACGGGTAGACTTATCAAATGTCATGAGGAAAATTTAAGTTTGGCTCCCCAAGAGTGGAAAATGCCTGACCCAGTTAGAGCAAGATGCAATCAAAGATATGTAACACCCCAAAAAGAAAGAAAAAGTAGTAGTAGTAGTGATGACGAGGAGCCTATGCTTATGGCTCCTCTAATCAGAAGTAAAAGACAAGTTAGAAATAACTCATCTTCCAAGGAAGAAAGGATACCCATGGAAGAGTTATGTAAGAGATTAAAATGATTCCGGGAGCAGAAGAAAGCTGCTCAAGCCTCTACATTGGCACAGGAGCCGATGGAGGTTGAATTGTTAAAAGTAGAATCGCAATCAGAAAATTCTGAGTCAGAATGTTTCTCTGACTGAAGTATCAACCAAAGAAACAAAATGAAAGCTCATTTGACCGATGTACAGCCTGCTGGGCATCCAGCAAATGGGCCAAGAATTGGAAATTTGATTGAGAACATTAGAGCCACCTTTCGAGGGGATGAAGGACAAGAAGTCCAAAGAATAGATTATGAACCCTGGAGCACCCAGGAGTAAATTAAATTATAAAGAAACATTTAACATGCTATGACTATGAGGGAGGATGGGATATGTGTCGTGAGAGACTAAAGTATATTGACTTATAATTTGACAAGAAATGTAACATAGCGAAGTCGTTTGCTGGTCTATGCAACCAGTTTGGCAATTTCTCGAGTTTTACTGACCGGCCATAAAAGGAGAGAGTATATTGGAACTCAGCTTTGAGAATCACTCATGATGCTAATCCCTGTCTTCCTTCTCATTGTAGGAGCAAGATGTTAAATTGGTTAGTGGGAAGTTTATTGACATTAACAGTTTGTGGAAGTGCAATAATTCGAAATAATGTCATCTTTACAAAAGTAAAAGAAATTTATATGATTAACGGTGAATGGACAACAATGTATGTGGCCGAGGTGGCCCTGTTCATACATTACATGAAAAGGGTTGACAATAATGTACAATTTGGGAATTGATGTTATCAAGATCTTGATACATATTTTATGAAAATATTTGAACAAAACAAGAATAACACTAGAAACAATACTTTTAATCTTGCATTATATTCGATCTTAGTGGATATGTATCAGGAGGTCAGGTTCATAAATAATCATCTTGAATGAGTAAAAGGAGACCTGGACGATTATCGCAAGTTAAAGGGGCATAACCCTCATCATGAAATAAGCAAGGTTTAGCAAATTTCAATGGTGAAGGAATGAGTTTCTTGTTTGGGACCGTCACTGAATCTGATTTGAAGGGAATGAAGGAAAATGTAAGACGGTTGTCTGTAAATCAGGCAATGGTGCAACATGTGATGAAACAAAGTTTAAGCTTAATTAAATTAACGCATCGTGCCGTGCACCCTTATAGAGCACTTTATGTATTCCTTTCATCAACTTAGGACAATGTTGAATCAAATTGTACTAATGTTAATAACAGCAGAAAAGTATATGGATGATCTGCATGAGCAGATGGATGTGCTTGCAAATGAGAAGTTATCACCCAGAGTCGTCAGCCCTACCTTGTTGACATCCATTTTAACAACTTTTCAGGATAGGCTTGACGATCATACCCAACTTCTGTTGAAAATTCAGAAAGAGTCATGGCAATATTATCATTTGTTGACAACTGCGCCGGTCTTTGTCGGTGATAAACTAGTAATTCTAGTAAAAGTTCCGTTGATTAACACAAATTTTCAGTTTGAAATTTTCAAAGTGCAAGCTTTACCCATCTCATTTATAAATGTGAGTCGAAAAGCATCAACAACCGCATATAAATTGGTAGCAATTTATCAGTTGGAAGCTGATACATTACTTGCCAACAAACAAAGAATGCATTATATACCAGAATTAGGTCATGACAAATGTGTAGATGATAAGAACTTATTCTGCCCCTTGAAAAGAGCAATGAGAATGATACATACCATGTCTAGTTGCTTATTAGCTCTGTTTCTTAATATGAGACCTGAAATGAAGAAATTATGTACAACCGATGTGAAACTAAACATGGATTTACCTTTTGCGATGCATATTGAGGAGGGACTTTGGTATATCGCTATTGACGTACCATTGCAATTCTCGATTACGTGTCCAAGATGTAAGAACCCGAAACCATACCGAATCACGCCACCGATCGGTATCTTGGAATTGAATCCATTGTGTATTGTGACTAGCACCCAACTATTATTAAATAGTTATTTTCATCGCGGAGATAACATTATGCATCATCTAGTATCCAAGGCAGTATTGCCCAGTATTGCCCATTTTCTTATTGACTCAACTGCAAATTTGGCAACCTGTCTTTAACAGAGTAAATATAACGACCTTTCCGTGGTCGATACAACACCTGGATTAATTAAAAATGGATGACCAACTATTCCGACGACATCTCCTTCTGATAGAATAGTGACAATGATGCGACAATTAGTGAAAGATCGAACATCTCAAAAGTGTGAAAGGACCAACCTCAAACATCCCCATCTCCATCTCAACTGTATCTGTCAGTAAATTACAATGCGTACACTGGAGAAGTGCAAGCGAGCTTACGAGCTCGAGACTCCAACACATTGATGACAATTCTTGACTTACATTAATATAACATTTTAACATTGAACAAACTTATTTGTGTTCCCAGTTAGTACAATGAGTGACTCAAGTAGTAATGACACAGTAGATACTGATGAAGTGAAGCCCTTGGAACAGAGCATCATTGTAGGGGTCAAACGGATGAGGAGGCGGAGAGCAAATGGAGTGATTGGAAAGTAATTCCTCTAACTCCCTTTGTAGCCACTATATACCCATTACCCTGGGAATATGCTACTTATCAGTGCATGAACAATGGTGAACCTCCACCTATCATTTGCCCTCAAACTGGCCGAACACCCTCGGGTATAAATAACGTTGTTCAACCTAATACTTATGAACTGAAGTATTTTAAATCTCAGCGTACTTTCACATTCGACGATACCTTCGGATGTGTGTACTGTGATTTTCAGAATATTTCAGTCACAGCTGAGATAGAAAGAGATATAGTCTATTGGTATGACTCTACTAACCCATTCTGCATCATGTTTAAATGCCGTATGGTGAACCAATTCCAGATAAGATAAAATGGCCTATGGGACACAGAGTACATCAAGTACATAACCTCTGGGATCAGGTCGTTTCATCCCATGGTCGTTTCGTCCCATTTTGGTTGTTTTGTCCCATTTATTTTGGTCGTTTTATCCCATGTAGATTTTTCACTTTGGTCATTTTGTCCCATGTGGATTTTTCACTTTGGACGTTTTGTCCCATCCGAGATTGATGTGAAAGTGCCTAGCTTCCCTAATTAAAAACTTATCTTGTTCTGTAACAACCGTGTAATTGTTGTTTTTAGGTTCTTTTTTGTTTGTGTGAATTTGTTGGTCAAGCAAACAAACCATTATGTCTTTTGTTACTAATCTCAATGTGGACTCACAGTATTTTTTGTTTGTTTTCAATAATTTTGATAAGGATTGTAATTATATTTTTGTTGTTGTTAATTGTGTGAATAAGTTCCGTCTGTTAAACCACTTTTACTTGCTGGTTGTTGTAAGTACAGCCTTCTGTTGTTTGTGGTTGATCAACATCATTTCCGTACTGTAACTGGTACTGTTACAATCATGGAATGCGGTATTCCAAATCCGTGTATTTCCTGTGGTGACGGGGGGGGGGGGGGGGGGGGGGGGGAGGGGGGGTTAGGAAAAAATTTGCAGACACCGATGCCGATTTTTTGTTTTTGACTGGTTGGAGGACCCACCCACCCACCCCATGTCCCCATGTAATTTTTTTCCAGTTTTACAATTTTTTTCCGGGGTTATCTGAACCACCCACCCCCACTAAATACATGCTTCTGCATCATTCTTCCCACCATACTGCACCATAACCAATTTTATCATACAGTATTGAGTGATTGACCTTGTACAGTAGGACAGGTCTTGAAAGAACATCCGTTTTATCAGACCAAAGTGGTCTCTTAAGGCTAATAAACCAACAACATTCAAAGTGGATTATATATCCAAATATATCCCACAATAAAGCCACACTAATATGGATAACATTAGAACTGACTCTTCGAGCCAGTTCTAATGTTAGCCATACATGTGTTTATTTCAAGTAACCTTATTGAATAGTAATGGTTATATGAGAATTTTTATTTTTTTTTTGTACTTTAGAAAAGAATGTTAGGTAAAGGGTTAAATATCATAAATTACTCAACCCATCAGAACCCATTGCGTTCTCCATTCATATATACAGTGGAACTTCTCTTGAGAGACCACCTTTCTGAGGAACCACCTCTTTTGTGCTACAGCGTGTTTTATGTGGACAACACAGGACAACATACCATTTCAGCCAGACAGCCTGTCTGAAAGACCCCTTTTGTCTGGCAAAAATGTTGGTCTTTCAAGAGAGGTTCCACGATATGTGTATGCAAAAAGCAACGAGTTTAGTGTCATTTATGTATTTGTTTATTTTTTTTGACGAAGGTTTGGGTGGGGCATGGCTGGGTTGGGGGAGGGGATTTATTACTTATTTTAAATCCAGCCCTAGAAGGTCTGGTACATGATTTTGTTGACCCCTGTGTTCTCAGATGTGTTTGAAATAAATTAGCAGTTCAATCAGGTTCAATGTTTAGTAGTTTTGTGTTACATACTTCCTACAATGGCAATAAGAGTCATTGGTGTTTTCGTAATAGGTCTGGATACATCGTTGTACAGAATTGTTCCTGCAGCTGAAATCTGTAACTGTTCCTGACATCACATAATTGTCTTTGCTCCTCATCTAAGCCAGCCGATCTCACCAGGGTGAACATATTAGAAATTTATTCAAATGAAACACTTTCAAGATAACTTATCCTCAGAGTGCAGTGTTTGATAATTGCAATTAGTGATGCATTTTAACTTGCATTATTCAATATGTCATACATTGTATCACTACAAGACGAATCATAGCTCAACCACAATAACAGTTTTATAATCGTATATAACCCATGGTAGGTACCCCCTGATAACTGGAGTGTCTTTTTATTGATTCTTGAATGATACTTCACTGATTATGGTATACAATTTTGCCCAAAAGTGTCTGAGGAAAAAATTTGCAAGCATCGGAAAAATTTTTTTTTTTGTTCTCCTTGACCACCCATCCACCCCGGCATCAGTGTTTTGCAAATTTTTTTCCACCCCCCCCCCCCCTGGTGATAATGAAGTAAGATTTCGACAACAAGGTCTACAATGCGACGACTGCATGCGTTGGCAACACCGTACTTGTGGCACGGGAATCACCCAAACCGAGTATAGAATGGCAGCCAGAAATAATGGTATCATTGACTGGGCATGTAATGACTGTACAGCAGCTCGTGACGCCAGGTTGATGTTGGCCATTTTTCAGTGACCATGTCGCAGACTTCGTCGACAAACACTTCTTCCATTCCAAATAACAATGCCACAGACAACTCATTCAACATACAACAGTCCTTCCAAATACCGTCAGACCAAGAAGAAGAGTAAGAATACTGTTTATTTTACATAAAAATTGAAATCTACTCTACTCTTGTGTATAAGTGATCACGCCTGACGTGGCAATACCATAGTAATTGGATTTTGCCGCAGCGTTTAAGTGCCATGGCAAAATATTCCCAATTTCAAGTTGAATTTTCATGACTATGGGCGGGGATATGGTAGTTGGGCAGGTTGGGATGGGAAGGATGAAAGTGTGGACATTTTTGGAAATGATCAAACCGGTTCCAATGATATCCATATTTGCATATTCTCACTGAGAAATAAAAAAAAAAAAAAAAATTTGAAATTACCTACCCAATCTCGGATGATACGAAACGTCCAAAGTGAAAAATCTACATGGGACGAAACGACCAAAGTGAAAAATCTACATGGGACGAAACGACCAAAATAAATGGAACGAAACGCCCAAAATGGGACGAAACATCTTGGGACGAAACTACCATGGGACGAAACGACTAGAATCCCATAACCCCCCACATGAGTAGAAAATATATAATTGAAGGAATAAAGTTTTTAACTGTACAATATAATCAACACTATAGTGAGATGTTTTTCTTACCCACAGTGAGAACGTCGAGAATACATCAACGGACAGAAGAAGCTTCTTCCGAGGGTGCACCGACGTTCACTCTGTTGTATAAGTGGCGACCCCCCTGTTGGACGGGTCAAGCGTACATCAACCCCCGCCTACAACGTTCCTTGTATCCAGGAATAGATAAGTGGTGGATTAGGCGACAATTTCGAGAATTTAGGAATTCCCTAGATGGGGAAAACAGCGAGTAAATCTAGCCATTGTAAAACATTTCTCTTGGGATTCTTCTACTGTCTATTCCGTGATAACTGGCAGACTGTGGAGGAAACCCACTGGAAATCAGGTCGTGTGCAATTGTCTATTTGGCTTGAAAATTACTTGAGAACTATTTTTTTCTGAACAACTTATTTAAACAAGAGGCAACAAAAAGTAGGGGGATCCGGCAGGGTTTAGATAAGTACTCACCGGAAACCCTACAAAGAGAATATCCAAACTAGTACGTGTGTGACCTGACTGTCAAGTTAGGTACTAGAAGCACATACACCCACGGGATCGGGGTAGAGTGAATAGCAGAAAGTTTCAAGGTGTTAAATTTGGGATTTTAGTTTATTAGTTTATATATTTGACAAGACATAACAAGAAATAGAAAATGGCATCGGTTTCCACTTTTTGTGAGTTTAGTGATTTTGATGAGGAACAGGACCATTATTTTGGCCAAAGAAAGTTTGTCCCCAAAGGAAAACATGAGCCGATTGTGTTACTACAAAAACGCCTTATGGTGCAACGCTTAGTCCGGTACTGGGATATAATATACTTCAATGAAGCCTTATTAGAACCTACAGTGCGGAGGTATGAAGTATATCTCAGAAGTTTGGTTACAGAAGACGATCGCTATGTCTTCCCCCATTTGTTTGTGGCTGATTCGTTTCGACATACAGCGACTGACGCCGGGAGTATGTGGGCGGTCGGAAAGAAAAGCGAAAAGGTGAATACCGACTTCCCTCATCAGGTGCTCAGGTACTGGAACGACCAGTCCTGGACGGGTCTATTACACGGATGGTGATTCCCGTATACGGCCGTTCCGTAGCATCGAATTACATGAAGTATTTCGGTATTCGGTAACACCTTCAGTGAAATACGTGGAGTTGAGCTCGACAAATTGGAATGTTTATGAAACATTGGAGTGGGAGAAAGCTCAACCCCAGTACAAACTACTGAAAACAGCTCTCGAGAAGCATCAAATACGAGTATAAACAAGACCATACGAGCAATGTACGAATGGTTTTACCAAACATTGTTGTATTTGTTTAGAGGACATTCGCTTGGAAGCACATGCTTTCATGTGTCCTCGTTGTCACGTAAGGGTCCACCTCGTCTGCGGTCAGACGTGGGTCGACATGGCCTCGCCGTCAAAGACATCCCCAGCATGTCGCATGGATGTGGAGTGGGGAGAGCGATTGAAACCCCACGAATTTGACCTTGTGCCATTATGAAATTACTCTTGTATGATTAGTCTATGTTCCTCGGAAACCGATGTAGTTGACGTTGTGGTAGTATAAATGGTATGCAGGAGGACGGAACTCTTGCAGTATAGGCATGTGGTGGAACAAATGGTATGCAGGAGGACGGAACTCCTGCAGTATAAGCACAAGAGGTTGTGCACTATAACTGAATTTTTCATTTAGCGAGTGGCATCCATTCCTCTATAGAGATATGTGATGACATGACAACGTTGATTCACCCTGTGTTCCCTATTCGCTAACCACTTTCCTTTCTGTGTGATCAGGTCCCTCTGGGCTTTGATCCTCGGTTAGGGAGGAATGTTGCGAAGTGGCCCCACAGAGGTTAACCAAGCCTGAAAGAAGAGCTATAGCTCTTCCATGAAAATTATATAAGTAAAAGGACAGTTTTCTATTAGTTTGAATGGGACTTATATTATTGCTGCTAATTTTCCTTAAAGCCGATATTCGTAGAATTGGATAAACTAACAGTTAGAGTATAGAATTACTCTGACCTACGCTTGACTGAGCTACACTCGGTGGAAGAACTGCTCAGAGATTATGCCGGTAGTCGAGTTTTATTCGTTAAATATCACGGGCGGAAATCTCCGAATTGGTAATATTTGAACTGTCATAGCTGTCATCAACCCATAAATCACACTCCCGGAACAAACGGGCATCACATGATGCTGAAGTTGCAGAATTGTAAATTCGACCACACAATTCCCCGGTTAACAGAACCCCAGTGGAATGTGTTTGTGGAACAACCACTCCATAAATCTGCATGCAGATTGCCAACAGTCTGCGTGGCAGTAGAAGTGTCTAACAATGGCGACTGCCACGTCACAGGGGCTTTCCCTAACTATTCCGCTGAATGGTAGTCACGTAATCAGGTTTGGCATAAAAATCTGGTGGATATAAGCGCCGATTTCTGGATCTTTAGAGGAGCTGTCTCTGGGCTCCCGACGAGCAGTTACCTTACTACAAGGAGTAAGATGGATGCCGCCACTGTTGCTATAAGGTATGAGCTTTGACTGAACATTGTAAATTTTACTTTTTGCCAGAGATAACGATGGTAGTCGAGTTCTATTTGTTAATAAAAAATGTAGATAGCTGGTAAACTGGTCTTCGTTGTGTTGAACACTACAAGTTCGTGAGGTAATCAACCGGAACCCAGAATCTGGAGCCTGTTTCTGATATCGTCTGGTAAGGAATCACAAAACGCCACGGGCTGATGGGACTTCGCGGATGATGGGGCTTCGTAGTTCTCTCTATAATCAGAACAATCTGAGTCCGAACTTACGATCGTAGATCGACAGACTTTCACTTAATTCCGCATCACGCACAGCTCAGTAAAAATAAGACCACAGCTATGGAATTTTACACGCCTCTACTTTCATGATTCATTTGTTACAATTTCAATTTTACCCCTCCCCTCTTCAGAATTACATGATGTTTACATGTTTTTCATTAACATTAAATATCTGCCGGATTATTGAACGCTCACACTACAAATTTAGATATATATTCTTCAATGCAAAACACATTTTCAGATACCACCCCTTTCTTAAAAATGCGTCTGTGCTGCCGTTTGGGTGACGTCAGAACGTCAAGGTCCGACAAATTCACCTTTGACCGATTTATAACCGGCAGGGGATTAGAAACCAACATTCTAGATTCCTCTGAAAAAATTATTGTGTCCCTCAAAAAACACACATGCAAGCACATGAGGTACGGAGATCAGGGACAGGAAGCTATCTGTATCTCCAGGCCGGTTTCCGTCTTACAGAGTGTGTCAGTATGGTGGAGCAGCCCAGCCTAGTGTTCATTGCTTTCCCTCTGACGGAACCGGCCCACATATCCAGCCCCATCACACAACATACTCGCAGACACACAGTAAAATATTCGTCACATAACCATTCTATCCGTTATGGGAATCAAACCCTCACCCACACACCTACTCGATGTAGCATAGCCTCGGTGGCTTAGTAGGTAAAGGCGGAGGCGCAACCGAGAGGTCCTCGGTTCGAATCCCGTGGGGGCACGGTGGCGTTGTGTCTTAAGGCGTACTGAACGACGCCGATGGTGCACCTGTCTTCAACCATTGCTAACCCTGCTTGGGTGGAGTTAGTATGTTGGGGAGATGTCAGTTGCTCGCCGTTGCTCGGTGGTTTTCTTCGGGAACCCCGGATTCCTCCACCCGTAAAACTGTCGTGGTCATGATTAGCCATTGTGCAATAAATAAAAAAAACTCAAATAAATATGTTGCATAGCCTCACGCGCCAACACCACGCAAATACACCTCTTTCTGTAATTTTTTAACTCCCAACCTAACCATTATGGACTTTTTTACTTGCTGACGTGTACCTCTAAGCATAACCGGAGATAAACTACACTGGTCGATGAGGGCAACTAACTGTTACGATTTTTTGTTTTGTTTTATTTTTTGTTTGTTTTGCTTTCACATCAAAATGAAATTACTCGAGCAAAACACCGCCACGACAGCGCACAACTACCGTACAATTCCGACACCTATACACGCCCTCCTGTATTTGTTTAACCCTTTCAACAAGAGCAGCCACTTTCTCGTCCAGGAACAGGATACGTCATAATTTCATTAAATGGGATGGATGCTAAGTGCATGTGTGTGGCAGACCAATCAATATTTTCAGCCCAAAGGCTGCACGTTGAAAATATTAATTGTCCCTGTATCAGTATGCATCGCGTCTTCTGGTTGGTCAACGTGACCGAAACAAATAGCCATGGTATCGGCTATCTGCAAACATGCGGGTGATGAGCGCGCGCCGTTGTTCGCCGTTTGTCACTCGAGAAACATCCAGGTGATAAACATAACCTTTGACCCCGACTGGGTCACATCGATTGCAGAAACTCCTATTAGAACTGTTAAGTTATATCCAACGTTTTGTCGTATTGTAGTGAATACGAATACAAATTAAAAAACATCGTTGCAGACCTATGATTAGAAGCACTTGTTGGCTGTCGTATTCGATGAGAACTGAACAGATTGAATCAGGTTCACATGAAATTACTCGAGCAAAACACCGCCACGACAGCGCACAACTACCGTACAATTCCGACACCTATACACGCCCTCCTGTATTTGTTTAACCCTTTCAACAAGAGCAGCCACTTTCTCGTCCAGGAACAGGATACGTCATAATTTCATTAAATGGATGGATGCTAAGTGCATGTGTGTGGCAGACCAATCAATATTTTCAGCCCAAAGGCTGCACGTTGAAAATATTAATTGTCCCTGTATCAGTATGCATCGCGTCTTCTGATTGGTCAACGTGACCGAAACAAATAGCCATGGTATCGGCTATCTGCAAACATGCGGGTGATAGGAGCGCGCGCCGTTGTTCCCCGATTGTCACTCGAGAAACATCCAGGTGATAAAAATAACCTTTGACCCCGACTGGGTCACATCGATTGCAGAAACTCCTATTAGAACTGTTAAGTTATATCCAACGTTTTGTCGTATTGTAGTGAATACGAATACAAATTAAAAAACATCGTTGCAGACCTATGATTAGAAGCACTTGTTGGCTGTCGTATTCGATGAGAACTGAACAGATTGAATCAGGTTCACAAATATACCTTTGCGCTGTGCGGGGTGAGAACATCAAGGGGAACAACTCATCTGTTTATCTTCGATATCGCTTGAGCAGATTACAAAATGTCAATCTCTCGCTTCGCTTGTCACTCCGATGGAGACATCGTTCGCAAACGGATTGAACTCACGCCTAAATCCACCGTCAAATCAAATAATACTGCCACACGGCTTTTTAGATAGTATTTGTCAGAGAAAGACTTTGATACTGAATTTGAATTGTTCAAAACAAAAAATTAAAACTTCTCCATGTGTGACCGGTTTATAAACAACGATTCGGAAATAAACTCACTCGGTCTATTTATAGATTTTCTGTGACATTTGTTTCGCTGTTTGGTTCAAAACCTGAGGCTCAGTGTGGGGTTTAAACTTCGTCGCCTGAGTCTTAATGTGGGATCATATTTTACATCTCGGTATTATTTCTGTATTAGGAGGCGGGACAAAATCGTTATCTCGGGCAACATCCAAGGTACGTGGAGATTTAATACCTGGATGTCTACTTTTCAACCATTCGGCTTGTTCTGGCCCTAAATAATGAATATGGAATCTTCCAGTTGCTATCATTAACCCTTTACCTAACGTGAAAAGCAGACGACACTTGCAAACAAAATTCTAGAATAACTAATTTTTTTCATTTTTTGTCTCAAAAACATAGGTTATGACCACTCGTTGGAACGAGCTCGACGAGCTCGTTCCAACGAGGGGTCATAACCTATGTTTTTGAGACAAAAAATTAAAATATTTGGAAAATTAATTTGCGATGTTTGAGAATAGCGCTGGCCGGCTTTGGCCGTTACGTTGGGTAAAGGGTTAATTAAACTGATATGGAAGATGTCATCAGTGTTCAAAGGGTTAAGTTCTCATTCTCAATCAAACGCCTCTCGGGCTAACCGATGCGGACTTATTTTTTCACCGTTTCCCTACGGCTGGAGATGAAATGCTTGCCGCACTAAACTCCATAACGTCTCTTATTTTTATTTAGTTAACCTCACGACGTGGCTTCACCCATTTATTTATTTATTTATTGGTGTTTAAGGTCACATACTTTAGCACAATGGCTAATCGTGACCGCAACATGGGGATAAAATCAAATCCAAACAATCTTTTATACCCATGTTGCCCATTTTAAAGGACTTTTACCACAACCATGGGTAACTGGGTCCTATTTTACCAGTAAAACAGAGCTTGTTCACACCGTAAACAAGCATTGCTTCACTTCCCGGGGGTCCAACGGTGAGGCTGCAGCCAAGTGGTGTCGTTCGGTGGATGGTTCTCTAAGGGTCTGTTTGAAACTGCCCTTCTCTACACAACAATATCTAGAATAGCTGGCAACGGCAACACTACAATTCAAAGAAAGACCAAGCAGTCTCACAAGAGCGTCTTCAAGCCACGACAAGAATCGAACGAAAACAACCAAGCAGCCATACCAAGTGGCCGCATATTCTTCCCCAGGTGCGTGTGGCGCCTAGACCAGCATACCATATCGAACTCTCGTTAACACTGCTTTAGATCAAGATAGCCTTAACTCTGGATAACCTATGGACATGAGGTATGTTTTCCCGCGCATCCGTCAGGCAATTTGTGTTCTGCCCGAGCTAAAAAAAACCCCACTGTACAAAGGGCAGAAGACAATTCGAAGACTAGGTTAGTTCAGTTTATCTTGTTTTTATTAGTATCTATTTTTTTGTCAGCTCGCCCCTACTTTCACACGTGTTTTCTACCAAATTTCCAGAGTATCTTTAAAACTGTTTGCATTGTTTGAATGAAGCTTATCATTTTTTTTTTATAAAAATAATCAGTTGGTTTCAAGTGTGAAAAATGATTCGTCAGTTGTAACGCAATTGGTCAACGGTTGAATATTTCGAAAAAAATCCACATGGATTAATCAAACACCACCTAAAATGCATGCATTATTTAGGAAAGGTGCGCAACCAGAAAACAAATCAGGCTACATTTGTTACAATATTTGGGCGAATACGAGTACAACCCGGTCTTTCATTAATTAAAATTTTGCTGATGCTTTTTATCACCCGGTAAACGCATGCGTTTGCATGACCATTCCACAGCAACTGTACTGTGATGTTCAGAGTCAGCGATGTTATGGTTTTCCCATAAGGTTGACTGATCTCTCTACAAGTCTCATCACTAGTCCAAAGCAGTATAGGAGGAGATATTGTACCCGCATTACCCAGGGCTCCACCGGCGAAAAACTGAAGCTTTGCGGGCGCAACCTCGTCTCAATTAAGAACTACATGCGGCACGTTGTATAAGTAGGCCTACTATACATATATATATTGTTCGGGTCTTAGTCCTACTTTTTCGGATTCTTTTTCGGGATTGACAAGATGGTATAGTTTGGGTGGTCTGTACCCCGATTGGTCTAATGTTTGCATTTAGAACTACTATCCTATCGAATGTGATATATAGCCAATAAACATATAGTGTGTTTTTATATCTGTGTTATACAACGGGTTGAAATATGGTTTATTTTTTCGAGGCTTCGCCGAGAAAAAATAAACCATATTTCAACGAGTTGTATAACACAGATATAAAAACACGCTATATGTTTATTGTTTTTATCTGATAACAAACAGACACCCGTCTCGTGCGTCTACCCGACTTATATATGCTTCCCACGGGCCGGGCCTCCAAAGAAAACCAGTCTACGAGATAAAAGAAATAGGACAAGATGCATAGAGTTGTGTCCCTTACATTACAAAATCGATGACGGCGATTGTAAAGTGCGATTGCACTTCTTGCATCATGTAACTGCGCTGGAACAAAATAAATTTCAACTATTTTATTAACAGTAACAAAACGGTGTTTCAGTAGAGTTATTCTTTTTTTGACATAGTTCCAGTTTTCTTCCGTGTTTTATGCTGTAGTCCCAATATAACAAATAATTTTGCGTTTCTTTACAATTTTTACGAAGTGTTTTTTTTTCAGGTAGAGCAGACGAACTTTTAATTAGCGCAGTTCCGCGTGTACTTTTATTCGAGGCCGTGACTATAAATAGGTAGCAGTCGCCGCATACTAAATACTATTAACATTCAAGTAATTTCTACAATGTTTTGAAGCAAAATTTTAGGTTGCCTTTATTGAAGCAAAATAAATAAGAAATGACACCATCAGAGGATTTTGACAAAGTGCAATAAGCGTACAATTAAAACCTGCCCTGTGATATAACGATGTTTCATGAATGAATGAATGAAAATGGAATTGAAAGAGGTCAGAGGTCGTTCGCATAAATTATAATTATATACAACACCCCTTGTATATACTTCAAGTATATACAACGGTTGTTATACTCTATGGTTATCAGATAAACATGTATATACCACTGTGTGTATGTGAAACTCTGGGTCATGAAGTGCTGTGCGGGGATACGGTACAACAGTATAGATTACCTTCCCCCCTTGTTGGTCTACTGTTAGGCCTTGGTACTACTTACTCACTTGATGCGTCGTACTATTCTATTGATAGATGGCTAGATCCCGTGGTTGTGTGTGTTACGCTTGGTTTCTGGTGTGTCGTGAATGGGTATGCGTGGTCTTACGGAACGTCTAAATCCTGTTAGCAGTATTCCAAGGGCTGGACGTCCCCTATTTGCAGGATATCATGCAGGCTCTCAAGCGCGATGTCATGTCATGTGACCTGGTTACGTCATGCTTAGTTGCTACGGTAGCTCGCGTGAGCGGCCATGTTATTGCATTATTGCCATAGTGGCTCTTGATATTAGTGCGCATGCAAAGCGCGTATTGTTAGGGGGGTGCGTGTTTCCGTCGTCCATTTTGTATATTGGAGGCTGCCATCTTGGTTTCTATGGTATCACGTGGTTGCTATGAGCTTCAAAGGCCTACAATAGGACAGGGATATGTTTGAAGGGAACGTTCCTTTGTACAAGAGTAAATCTAATTACCAAAATAAACCCGACAAGACCTCCAAACCACCCAAAATCACCGAAACGGACTTGGTGAGGCCCCTTTTGGGCTTATAATAGTAACATGTAGTGCTGAAGAGTACCTTCCTTTATCCAATAGTAAATCCAATTACCACAAACAATCCGACAATCGCCCAAACATCCCAAAGTGTCTAAAATGATCGGAACGGACTTGGGAACGCCCCCCCCCCCCCCCCCCCCTGGACTTATAAGAGTAACACGTAGTGCTATAGGGCCGATATATTTCTTGGGGTGAATTCGATTGAAGTAGAGTAATGTTACTGAGCCGACACTGCGTGGAATTACCACAAACAACCTTACAATCTCTCCAAACCATCCAAAATGACTTTATTTTGGTACGCATTCTTCAAGAATGCTCTTTTATTCCAATAACAGCCGCGTTCATTTGTATACGAGTGAATATAATTACCCAAATAGACCCGACAATCTTTCATCAAAGTCCACCCAAACCATCGAAGCGGACTTGGTGATGCCCCATTTTGGGCTTATAAAAGTAGCATGTAGTGCTATAAGACGCGTTCGATTAAATGGGAGTATAACTATATACCACAAACAATCGACAACTATTTTATTAGTTCAAATTTTCCCCAAATATTCGGTTTCTACCTGCCATTCGGATTCCTCCAGAATATTCTACTTCTACCTATGCTATAGTTTCTGTCTAGCCGACCCCGTTCGTTTGTTAGGGAGTATACTCCATTAGCGCAGAAGAGCCTATCAGTTGAAATAGATTTGCTTATTGTTACTATATTTAGCTTTTCTGCCCTGCTCTGTCTAGTTCTAACCATATTCTGAGTACTCGTGGTCTTGTTTCGTTTAATTTATCCACATCAGTTCACTTTACCACCACGCCCCGTGGAATCCCTTTTTGAAAATCCCCTCTTGGAAAAGGTTTAGCCTTCAGCACCCCTTTTTTATCGCATGGGGCTATGAGGGCCATGAGAAAATTCCCCAGTGAGGTTTAATTTACCATTCCTGTTAGCCTCTTCTCTGTATCGGATGGCCACTTTCCTTGGAATCGCTTTCTAGGAATACTTTTTGGAAAACGTCTGGCCTTCGGCTCCCCTTTTTCATCCTATGAGGCAATGAGGTCATGAGAAAATCCCTCTTAGCCTCATCTCGGTATCGAATGGCCACGTTCAGTGGAGTTCTCTTTTAAAGAATTCCTCTTTGGAAAACGTCTGGCCGTCGGCAGCCCTTTTCTATCGTATGGGGCAATGTGAGCCATGGTAAAATCCCTCAGTGATGTCTAATTTACCATCCCTCTTAGCCTCATTTCGCTATTGGAGGATACCTTTGATATTGTGATGTATCATTTGATGATATCATTCGCGGATACCCTTTATAGGATGCCTTTTGCATGATATCTATCTGAATATAGTTATGGATACTGTACAGCTTTTAGACCACCCATCACCTTCATAGCTCCAAGGCCACTACCACTGACTTGTCAATAGCCACCATCATCTGCCATATCTTTAGCTTCTACAGTAGTCACCCAATACTATAGTCTTCTATCACCCTTGCAGCCTTGAACTATCACCACGGACTTGTAGCACCACTACAGGCATACTGGTTGCCTCTGTCTCGACTCCACCTTCGCTCAAGCCTTTTACATGTTCAACCAGATTGCTTCAACCCCCCCCCCCCCCCCCCCCAAAAAAAAAAAACAAAAAAAAAACATGTACCATTTTATGCAGTGTTCAAATCCCGTGTAGAACAGGTATACATATAGGCAGGCTAAGGAAGGAATTCCGTAAGTAGCTTTCCTACCCGATTCCGTAAAGTAGGATTTTGTGAATTGACATAAACACTCGAGGGTATGAAAGGGGATTGATAACGCCCAATTAAACTACCACTGCAAGAACCTGTACAGAAAAACAGATAACGTACAACCAATCACTACAAAACAACAAAGGTACAGAATGGCGCGAAGTGAACGAAGATCCAGCACAACCAAGATCGAAGTGAACAGAACACAACAAAGTGAGCGAAGATCATTTGTTGGATTGATCGAACACGACAAAGTGAACAAATGTTAGGCTCTATAACAAAGTTGAACGCAGTGTTTGAACTGAACAAAGTTTTGAATTGTAGCCCCAATGAAAATACAACCCAGTTTATGTTGAACTCTATATAGCGCAGTTTATCTGAATCAACTTTATATAAAGTATTTAATATTGACGCCCCTTGGAAATAAACAAACGTTTGAATGAACTCTATAACGGAGTGTGACCTCATCTTAACGTTCTATAAAACTCAACAAAGTTTTTAAGGCTATTTTTGAACTAAAGACCCTAAATATAACCTAGTGTTAACCCCTTTGAACTATTTTGACCTGAGTGAACGAAGTTTAACGGAATGAATGTGTTTAACTACAACGCTAATCAAAATATAAGGTATATAATATTAACTCCCCATCAACTAAACGTTTGAATGCAATTCTTTCATTGGGATAGGGGAATATCCTCGATTGTTTATGTCAAATCACGGAATCCCACTTTACGGAATCGGATAGGAATCCCACTTACGGAATTCCTTCCATAGCCTGTCTTTGCATACGTGTTATGCAAGGAATTTGAACTCTCTATAAAATGGTACATGCTGGTGGTGGGGGGGGGGGGGGGGGTGGTTTGTTGGGGTGAAGCAGTCTGATACATGTAAAAAGCTTGAGCGAAGGTAGAGTGGAGACAGGGACAGCCAGTATGCCTGTAGTAGAGCTACAAGTCAGAAGTAATCGTGAAAGACGGCAAGAGTGGTAGGAGACTATAGTATTGGGTGACTGCTGTAACAACTAATGATACGGCAGATGATGGTGACTATGGACAAGTCAGTAGTAGAGGCCTTGGAGCTATGAAGGTGATGGATGGTCTAGAAGCTGTATTGTATTCATAACTATCTTCAGATAGATATCATGCAAAAGGTATCTTATAAAGGATACTCTCAAATGGTGCCCTCAAATAGTACATCACATGTCATAGGTATCATCAAATACCGAGATGAGGCTAAGAGGGATGGTAAATTAGACCTAAATGAGGCCTTTTCTCATGGCTATCATGGCCACTCACGATAAAAAGGGTTGCCGATGGCCAGACGTTTTCCAACAAGGGATTCTTAAAAAGGGATTCCACAGAAGGTGGTCATTCGATACCGAGATAAGGCTAAGAGGGATGGTAAATTAGACCCTCACTGAGGGATTTTCTCATGCCCTCATACCTCACACGATAAAAAGGGGTGCTGAAGGCCATACGTTTTCCAACAAGGGATTCTTAAAAAGGGATTCCACAGAAGGTGGTCATTCGATACCGAGATAAGGCTAAGAGGGATGGTAAATTAGACCCTCACTGAGGGATTTTCTCATGCCCCATGCCTCATACGATGAAAAAGGGGTGCCGAAGGCCAGACGTTTTTCAAAAAGGATTTTTTAAAAAGGGTTTGAACGGAACGTGGCTATCCGATTCCGAGATGAGGCTAAGAAGAATGGTAAATTAGGCCTCATTGAGGAATTTTTCATGGCCTTATACGATAAAAAGGGCGCCGAATTCAACAAATGTGCACTCTAAAATCACCTAGGTTAAAAATTAACCCAAATGAATTGGGTTGAGTGAATCTGAACCCAGTTGGGTTCATATTCAGACAACCCAGTTGAATTGGGTTATTTTTTAACCCAACTGATTTTACAGGATGATAACATGTAAAACCTTCGTACCATTTCTTTCTGATTCAATTTATTAGATGTCGCTGTCCAGTATTCGAAGGAATTTATTTATTTATTTTATTGGTGTTTTAAGGTCACATACTTATACACAATGGCTAATCATGACCGTGACAGTTTTACGGTGGAGGAAGCCGGAGTACCCGTAGAGAACCACCGAACAACGACGAGCAGCTGCCAGCTCCCCGACATCGTAACTCCGCACTGCTGCACAGGCAGAGTTAGATTGGTTGAAGACATGCGCACCATCGACGTGCAGTACGCCTTAGTACACGGCGTCACCGTGCCCCATGTGAACAATCGGGATTAAGTGCCTTTCCAAAAGACACAACGCGGGAGTCGGAATCGATCGCTCAGACGGTCACCCATCCGAGGGCTAACCAGGCTCGACGTTGCTTAACTTCGGTGATCTGACGAGAACCGGTTACCGCAACGCCACCGCGCCCCCATGTTGCAAGGATACAGCTAAAAGAAATATAGAAGATCTAAACATCACATTTTTTGGGCGCGATATCTCCGCAGGTAGAGGTACAGGCTGCAAGCCGAGAGGTCTTAGGTTCGAATCCCACCTGCGGCAACCGCGTTGTGTCCTTGGGCATGACACTTCACCTCATTTCCCACATGGGGTAGGGGGCGTTGTATACTAAGGCGTATTGCACGTCGATGGTGCACTTGTCTTCAACCAATGCTAACCCTGCTTGTGTGGAGTTAGTATGTTGGGGAGCTTCACAGTTGCTTGATGGTTCTCTCCGGGTACTCCGGCTTCCTCCACTCGTAAAACTGTCCGACACGAGGTGACCCTGGCTGTCAAAAGTGTCGTTAAACCCCAATAAAAATCAAATATAAAAATAAAACATCACATTTGGCTTTATAACGAGGGTTGAAAGTTATACCTGCACGCTTTTAAAACTTGCATATAAATATCTTCCTAATACAGTTATTACTGTACGAAAAGTAGGGGTACTGAAGAAGTAGGACTGAAACGCCACCAGGTATTGTCGGCTATCTACCAAGAGGGAAGTGCCAATTAAGACAAAGTTAAAGACATAATCGATAATTCAACCAGTAATTCACCAACATGGTGGAAAACATTAAAATCGTTATTAATCTTTTCAACACTGGTGGTGTCTTCCATGTCAGCTGAATGCAGCAATTAGAAGAGTCCGTATTCATTATTTGGGGGTTAGACCAATTAATATTTTCAACGTACACGTTGAAAATATTGATTGGTCTACCCACCCTTAACTTAGCAGGCATCCTACTTAATGAAAGTATGACGTACCATGTCCCTGGGCCGGTAAAACGGCCTCTCGTGTTGAAAGGGTTAAGCTAAACAAAATCGGGAAAACCAAATTTAATATTTCAAAACAATATAGGTCATTACCACCACGTGGGGTCCCGAGATGGTGTGTTGAAGTCGAGAAGGCGTCTCAGGGCATAACGGACTCGTCGATATATATGACCCGCAGGAAAGGTCGAGACTTCAATACAGCATCTCGGAAACCCCTTTGGTGACAATAAAACAATTTATCTTACAATATTCCCTCTTTCTCGACTTGTTCGCATAATTTTAGGCAATGATTCATCGTCTATGAATTGATTTTTTCACGAATGAACATCACGATGTCATGGTATTACATTCTTGAGTTCCGCATGACGTAATCCACATACATTGTTCCACATGTACGATAACTGCTGAAGTTCAAAGTAGTGTTTCATCTGCGTATTTCTCTGTTTCATTTTCAGGTTTAACGCATGATAGGCCTAAAATAGCATTGTGGCATAAAATTGATACAGTCTAATTGATTTCGTTGAGTTGGAGATTTATTTATTATTTAATTACTGTTATCAAAAACTGTGACCTCGAGATGTGTAATCAGTTTTCAATGAGTGCAAGTAAAACACGACCTCCTTTCGAATCGGATGGTCGCACGCGTGCTTGATGTCAGTAGGTATAAATTGAGAGTTCACGACCACTTTGTACATGTGCGTGTACAAAATACGTATACGGTGATTTACCAACGTGGGATTCAGTGTTAAATCGCACGCTTGTTCACAAAAATGTTCAGTGGTCTTGAATCCGCTGTTTTTTTTTGTGACTCCTAGATCGCACTTTTAACGTTCAAATACTCGTGGTGAACGTTGAATGTCACGCGTTTTAAAAAAAAGGTGAAATTGTACATTTTCACTTTTTTTTTTACTTTAAAAATTTTTGTCAACGTTCCCATCGCAGATCAGACCATCGATCCATCGTTGGTGAACGCGAGCAAAATTCTAGGCTAGCATAAAAAAAAACGGTTTGCGGATTCTGGACCAGTGGTCCAGAATCCGCAATTGTTTTGAGGCGGTGGGTTTTTTCCATTTATGACGTAAGTAGGGGAATACCCATAGTGGGATTTTCCAAACTCATCTAATTAACCAATCAGATTGCTTGATTCTCCGCTAATTAACCAATCAGATTGCTTGATTCTCATAAACTTAATCATACAGAGTTATCTCCCCTCGTCGTGGGGTGGGGGGAATACCCGGATTTTTTTTCCAAAGAAACTTAACAGACAACTATTGAACGCTTCCATTTCTGACGTCAGTGGGGGGGAATACCCGAGGAAATAAAAAAAAAGTGATCGATATATATAGGAGAGAAAAAAAACAACATAAACATAAAAATAATTATACATTTAATTTTGAAAATAATAAAATAACTCGCATTAGCATACTTAAAGGAACATTAACAATTAAAAACGAAAAATGTTTTTACAGATGGATTCTAAACGTCGAGATCGAATTTTAGGGGAGTATGAACGTGCTAAGAAGGGCATTGAGTCGGCTGACAGAAGCAGACGTCTTGGTGAGATGGAACTCAAATGCAAAGCCACAAAAATATTTAAACCCGTGACAGAGGGTCAAAAGCGAAGCAGGAAGGAGATAGTCGAAGAATTGAGACCTATAAAAGAGAGTTCTTTGAGAATGGGTTCGTTGCCTCTTAGTTTTGGAAATCGGCATTCCGTTCAATCTACACCAGATTACATTCCCACGGGAATTCAAACAGAGAGCGAGAGCGACACCGATACAGCTTCGACTATCACCACCGGTAGCGTCGCATCGTCTGATGATGGCGGTAAGAGAGATCTGTTGTATGGATTTTATAAGGATTCGGAGGGGAGAATTTTTGTCGGTACACAGAAGTAGATATTGGCGATGATGAATTGATCGTTGGTTCGAACAGATACGAATTGACTGATGGACTGCGCAGATTGCTCCTTTACGACAAGCCTAGCGATTACACGGAACAGGATTTCGACAATTACGGCGACATTCTGGTTCAGACCCACGCCATGAAGAAAAATAACGATGCCAGAGAGACGAGACCCAAAGCCAACAGAGGTTACAAGTGGACGAAAGTGGTGAAAGTGGGATATGAACAAGAAGTTCGTCGAATCGGTGACTGGCAAAGGGGTGAAAACCACTTTTCTTCCGAGCGATTCTGACGCTCTGTCTCAGAGATTGAGTTTGTTGATGGCGAGCAGACGGGCTGGTAACACAGGATTAGATAATCAGATAGTTACTATATCTGACGAATTGTTAAGACAGAAGGTTTTGAATAAAAACCATTATAAAAGGCTGATGAACGAATTGAAGGATTGATGTGTATATAATAAGTAGAGAGAAACAAACAAACAAACAAAAATAAAACAGTAAATTTTTACACTAGAATAATAAAAGTATTTAAAAACAACAAAACGATTTACCAGTGAAAAAAACAAAAATAATTTATAAAAATAAAATATGTTGGTGATAAAGAACAGGGGATACGTCAGAACTTACGTTCAAGGCGGTTCTGGCACCGTCGATTCTATAATGCGAGCGTTCACGAGCGATGCGGGTAGAAAACTCGCATCGACCGCGTTTGAGGTCGGTAAGAAGACAGCTTTGGATGCTGGTAAGAAAGCCGCTTCCGAAGCCAGTGGTAGGATAGCTTCTGTGGCTGGCAAGAGGGCAGTCGACGCGTTGATCGACAAGTTGATCAGTCCGCCGGCGAAGCGAGCTGCGTTAGAGCGAACGCCGAAAAGTTGGAAAGATTTTAAGGATGCTGTGGTACCCATACAAGATTTAGCCAAAATGACAAGTGGATCTGGATTGAAGAGAACTCACAACGGTGTGATATAAATAAATAATACTATTAAAAACTGAGTTTGAAAAACATAAAAAATTTGTGTTTCAAAAGAATCTAAAATAACAAAAAAAAAAAAAAAATAAAACAAAGATGAACATTAAAGATATGTCTTGGAACGACTCCGCGACCAAGAGGTCGAATAACGAGTTCTTTCCCAAAAGCATAAGAGGCTTGATAGTGGGAAAATCGAATTGTGGAAAGACCAATCTGTTGATGAATCTGTTGTCCCGACCCGACTGGTTGGATTACGACAGATTGTTCGTGTTTGGCAAGAGCTTGTTTCAACCCGAATACAGATTGCTTCGAGAGTGCATGGATCGTAGATTGCCCAAGGACGTCATAGCAGAATCTTTGACAGTACGGAGGAATTCGACAAGAGTGAAGCTTCACTTTCAACCATTTTGGACGGTGCGGCGATGGAACTGATGAAGAGAAATGCATCTTCGAACGTCGAGTGTCGATTTTATGAGAACGCTAGCGACGTTCCGGATCCTAGGGAATTGAAATCAGAAGATAAGAATCTCATGATTTTCGACGATCTGCTTTTGGAGAGACAGAATCGATGCGAATCGTATTACGTTAGAGGTCGACACAGCAACGTGGACTGTTTCTACCTGTCGCAGAATTATTTTCGATTGCCCAGACAGACGATAAGGGAGAACACTAATTTTCTATGTCTCTTTCGCCAAGATCTCAAGAATCTCAATCACATCTACGGCGATCACGTCGCAAACGACATGAGCGTGGCGGAATTCAGGAGATTCTGCAAGAGGGTTTGGGATTGAGGACTTTACAATTTTGTCGTGATCGATTTGACACGCGAATTTAATCGTGGAAAATATCGGTGCGGATTCGACAAGTTTTATGTTTCTGATGATAATAAGATAGAGCGTGAAAATAAAAAAAATTTTTAGAAAATAATAAATCTTCAAATAATTAGTTTTTTAAAAAAAATAAAAAAAAAAATAAAATTAAATATAATGTTCGAACATGGAGAATTGTTAGAACGGATAGCCGAGAATACGGCTGCAAAACAATACATTCAAATAGTGGTGAGTGGCGATTCGACTCGATTCGCTACGAAATGCGAACCTTCCATCGAATTGAATAGAGAGAAAAGATACAAGATGGCGTTGGTGAATCTGGAGACTTATTATTCCTTTCTTAGTATTCTGACGGAGTGGATTGGTTGGAAATTCGAATTCCCAAAGGAAGTTACGACATAGACGATTTGAACAATTACATTCAGACGCGAATGAAGACAGATGGAAAGGGAAGCAACAAGATCAGACTCGCTCCCAATCCTAACACCTGACAGACGATGTTGGATTTGAAAGATAATTTTCGAGTGGATTTCAACACAGACGATTCTATAGGCAAGATGTTAGGATTCGATCGAAAGATGTATCGAGACCACGCGGCATCTGAAAATACGGTCGACATTCTCACAGTCAATAGCATTCTGGTGAACGTGTATGTGATTGCTGGAAGCTACGTGAATGGTAGCGCTCAACCGACAATCTATTCCTTTTTTCCAAACGTGTCGCCGGGTTATAAGATCGTGGAGCGACCTCGAAATTTAGTTTATCTACCAGTGATTTTAGACACGTTGTATAGTCTTAAAACCACGTTGACGGATCAAAATGGTGAACTGTTAGATCTTCGCGGAGAGGTTGTGACGATACGATTTCACATAAGAGAAATATAAAAGCAAAAAAAATATTGTGTATATATATAGATAACAAAAATAAAATAAACGCAATATTAATTTTACAAAATTATTTTAATATAAATAATTATTATTAAACAAGAAAACAATTGAAGTAAATATATTTTAAAAAAAGAATTATGACAGAATACGTGATTAAAAACGTGAACATATCCGCAGGACAGAGGAAGAAACTTAAGAGAGCGTTAACAACTCGAGGTGAGGCGGTGAGATTCAAATTCACTCACGAAGATCTGACGAGAGGCGGTCAGGATTCGATCACCTGGACCAGAAGTCAAATCAAAAGGATGGAGAAAGTGATTCGCGATGGAAGAGGGTTGACGGTGAGATTTAGTCCCGCTCAATTGAGATACAGTTTGAGAATGAAAGGTGGTTTCCCACCGCTATTGGCAGGAATCACCGCAAAAGCATTACCCTTCGCCGCATAGGCACTACCCTTTCTTGGAAAGACTCTCGGCGTGGGAGCTCTCACGGGACTCGCGAGTTTGGCAGTTGAGAAATTAATGGGTGGTAGCGGATTTTGAAGAAGGGAGGAGCCGTGTGTCGCGTCCACATAGACGACAGCGGTAAAGGATTGTATCTAGAACCCGTTAGAGGTGGCAACTCTTTGAGAGGAAATGGTCTCTATCTGAAGAGTGGACAGAACGTTGAGCGACTCGGCAAAGGTTTGTTGCTTGGAGAGAATTCGCCGATTAAGAATATACCGATTTTGAATATGTTATTATAATATAAAATTATATAATTATATAAAATATAAACCATAGAAAGTATAAAATAATATATAAAATGGATAAAAAGGTGGAGAAACAATTAGATGATAATGACGAATATCGCGAGACAGAGTGCGAAAAAAAAAAAGATGTGGGAAAATGGCTAGATGCTAATGATGGATATCTAAGGAAAGAACTGATGAAAGAGTTAGATAAACAGCAGGATAGACGGTTGAAATTGAAAAGAATGAGATGCTTTCCGCCGTCACCACGACCTTCTGAAGAGAATGGTAATGATGCGAGTGTTACCAAGAGATGCACAACATTTGTTTATAATTATGATTCGGATAAACAAATGTGTTATTATAAAAACGTATCATATTACAAAAAAAAAAAAAGAAAAAAAGAAAAGAAGAAGAATCGACGCTGAAATTTAAGAAAAAAGGAAACGTTATTATAATATATGGTAATAGTGAAGAAAGAAAACAAAAAAAATGAGATCTAAAGATGATCTCATTACTTTTTTTTTCCTTCTCCTTTGCTAAAAAATCAATCTCTCTGTTGTTTATATTTCCAAGTCTGTTATTAGCATGTTGACACTCGTGTTTTCTCCTTTTTCGCAAATGTGTTGAAGGTTTATCTTTACTCTTTTGAGTTTTGTTACTTCAGTCAACTCGCTCTCACCACCCAATTTCTTCACGAGTTCGAATGAGATGTTTGGAAATATGCAACATCCATAGAGCAACGACAAATCATCCTTGTCGAATTCTCTATCTTCGGCGATGATGATGTTCTGCATATCGCTTTTGTACTCGTAAAACAAATCGAGCGCGGCTTCGTCCAATTTCAAAGGCATGCGATATTTGTCATATTTGTGCTCTAAGCCCTTCGTCTCGACTTCGTTCAATTCGATGGGATTGTGTCGTTGTAATCTATAGATTTTATGATCGAATTTCTTATACGTTTCGACTCATTTCAATTTCAATTCGCATCTTTTAGGTGTTGTTGTCCTCATGATCGATTATTTGTTTTTTATGTTTTTATGAATTCTTGCAAATAATGTATATTTTAAATTTTGTATTTAAATAATAATTTGTTAAAAAAGTTTGTTTATTTTTTTTGCTCTTTATATATATAAAAAAAAGTTGTTTTTTTTAATTTTTAATTTTCTTTAATGTAAAATTTTTTTTCTCTTTATATATATAAAAAGTTAAATTTTAACATTTCAATCTCTCTATTGTTTATATTTTCAAGTCTGTTATTTCCATGTTGACACTCGTGTTTTCTCCTTTTTCGAAAATGTGTTGAATGCTTATCTTTACTCTTTTGAGTTTTTTTACATCGGTGAACTTGCTCTCACCACCCGATTTCTCCACGAGTTTGCGTGAGATTTTTGGATATATGTAACTTCCATGGAACAACGTCAAATCATCCTTGTCGAATTCTTTATCTTTAGTGATGACGATTTTCTGCAGATCGCTTTGGTACTCGTAAAACAAATCGAGAATGGATTCATCCAATTTCAAAGTCATCTTATATCTATCGTATTTATGCTCTAAGTCCTTCATCTCGACCTCGTTCAATTCGATGGGATCGTGTTGTTGTAATCTATAGATTTTATGACCGAATTTCTTATACGTTTCGACTCGTTTCAATTTCAATTCGCATCTTTTAGGCGTTGCTGTCATGATGGATTATTTAGGGTTTTTTTTGTTTTATGAATTCTTGCAATAATGTATATTTTAAATTTTGTATTTTAATAATTTGTTTAAAAAGTTTTTTTTTTTTTTACATTTTATATATATATATAAAAAAAAAAAAAATAGTTTTTAATTTTAATTTCTTTAATGTGAAAATTTTTTGTAAAAAGTAATGAGATCATCTTTAGATCTCATTACTTTTTTTCCTTCTTCTTCGCTAAAAATCAATCTATTGTTTATATTTCCAAGTCTGTTATTAGCATGTTGACATTCGTCATTTTTCCACTTACGAAAATGTTTTGAATGTTTATCTTTACTCTTTTTGAGTTTTTTTACATCAGTGAATGTGCTCTCACCACCCGATTTGTCCACGAGTTCGAGTGAGATTATTGGATATATGTAACTTCCATAGAACAACAACAAATCGTCCTTGTCGAATTCTCTGTCTTCGATGACGATGATGTTATTCAGCAGATCACTTTGGTACTCGTAAAACAAATCGAGAATGGCTTCATCCAATTTCAAACACATCTGATATTTGTTGTAGTAGCGCTCTAACCCCTCCATCTCAGCCTCGTTCAATTCAATGGGATTGTGTTGTTGTAATGTATAGATATTAAAACCGAATTTCAATTTCAATTCGCATCTTTTAGGTGTTGTTGTCATGATCAGTTATTTGGTTTTTTGTTTTATGAATTCTTACAAATAATGTATATTTTAAATTTTGTATTAAATAATTTGTTAAAAAGTTTTGCTTTTTACTCTTTTTATATATATAAAAAGTTAAGTTTTAACATCCTTTTTTTCTTTAATTCAATTTTTTCACGTTAACGAACATAAAAAATTCACATTAAAGAAAAAAAAAGATGTTAAAATTTAACTTTTTATATATATAAAAAGAGTAAAAAGCAAAACTTTTTAACAAATTATTTAACACAAATATTCTTACAAATGAAGCAAACAGATAAAACAATGGTAAATTTAAATGAGAAAACCGTACCTCAGTTAAACAAGATTTGTAACCTATTACAAATTTCACATTTCAGAAATCATAGAACTAAATAAAAAAAATTGAAGTCATACAAGAATATTTGCGAAATGCTAGAAAGGCAAACGAAATGCCGTTAGCAAAGACGTCAAAAAATACATTGGTTGTGAAAAATGAGAAGAAGAAGAAAAAGATAGTAAAAGGAATCGAAATGCCGACGTCGAAAAAAACCAAAAACGTTTCGATTGTGAAAAATAAGAAGACGACTAAACGAAAAGCCATTGAAGAACATCAAGTTTCTAAAGAAAAGAAAAGAAAAACTAAAATGAAAACGAGTGATGCACTTCAGATTCTAGACAAACGAGATATATTGAGCAAAATTCAACGAGCAATCGATGAAGGGAAAGGAGAAGAATATGTAGCACAACTCGTTACGGAACTATTCCAATCAAAGCCCGTAGAATGGGAAAGTGTGATCAAAGGCGTTTTTAAAACTTTTGATGTGATTCCCTCATTCAAGAAAATCGATCCAAAATTGTTCATGGAATGGGTGAAGAAAAAAGTATTGGATTTGTTTCGCGAATACATGAACGTGGGACTAAAAATTAAGATGATACTCCATTGCGTGATGAATAAAATTGACGTGAAGTCCAGTGAGAGCATTGTGAAAAATGGATATTTCAGATCTAAAGTCGAACCCGTATTTCGAGGTTCAGATTTATCGGACGTTTTTGAAAAGATGAAAGACAAGATGTTGACGTCTCTTGCAAATTATCAACATGAAGGTAGTAATTGGACGTTCGATGAGGTGTTGAAACTCGAAATTCACATAACTGAAAACGATTCGTTGAAAGGATCTTCCTACTTGGAATTACCATATTTCTTGGCTAAGAAACACGCCATGGTCAACGTGAGAAATAAAGATGATCAGTGTTTTAAATGGGCAGTCACCTCCGCTTTATACCCTGTCGAAATACACTCTGATAGAGTTTCTCGTTACAAGAAAACTTCTAAAAATCTCGATTGGACCGGAGTGACTTTTCCAACAGAGTTAAAACACATCGAACGTTTTGAGGCTCAAAATCCCACTGTAGCAGTGAACGTCTTGGGATACGACAACGAAAAACAAAAGACCTATCCTCTCAGACAGACTTTGTATCCTGGAAGAGAAAAGACGATTGTTTTATTATTGATTTCGAATGGTGACAATCATCATTATTATTGGGTTAAACATCCGAGCCAATTACTGTCGAAACAAAATAATAAACATAACGGAAAGATATCTTTATGTTGCATTTGCATGAATGTGTTTCACAGCGAAGACTCGTTGGCGAAACATCAGGAATATTGTAATGAAAATCAAGGTGTCGCCATCGAAATGCCCAAACCTAACACCATCGTGAAGTATGAAAATCACAATAGAAGGTTAAAAGTACCATTCGTCGTGTACGCCGATTTCGAATGTTTCAACCCAGCGCTCTTCAAAGTTACATCGAAAGATATCAAAAACACATACCTTCAGGCTATTGCATTTACTTGAAATGCGCTTTCGACTCGCAACGCGACATGCTTCCCTTCACCTACACGAAACAGTATGAAGACGACGACGTGGCTCAAAGGTTCGTGGAAGATTTAGAATCGAAAATTCAAATGTTATACGACAAATTTAAAACTCCGGCAAAAATGATCATCACGTGAGAGCAGCAGGACGAAAATAACAGAGCCACCAAATGTCACATATGCAGACAATCGTTCGATGAGAATTCGGAGGAAAATAGGAAGGTCAGAGACCACGATCATTACACGTGTCTGTATCGCGGTCCGGCTCACAGCAAGTGTAATTTAAAATATCGAGATGCCGTTTTCTATCCGGTGATATTTCACAATCTCTCGGGTTACGACAGTCATCTGTTCATAAAAAATCTCGGCACCTCTCACGAAGAATTAAATTGCATCGCAAACAGTGAAGAAAGATACATTTTTTCACGAAATGGAAGCTCATGGAGAAGAAAAGAGTAATCGACGGAGAGACGTTGAAAGAAAAAACGAAATTCATTCGTAGAAGCATACGTTTCATCAACAGTTTTAAATTCATGTCGACCGCTCTCGAAAAATTAGTCGATAACATGAGCAAGGATAAATTTAAAATCACGAGCGAACATTTCGGAGAACGAGTAGACGTCATGTTGAGGAAAGGAGTCTATCCTTATGATTACATGAATGATCTAAAGAGATTCGAAGACACCGCACTACCTTCGAAAGAAGATTTTTATTCGAAGTTATACGAATCCGACATTTCCGACGAGAATTATGAACACGCCATAAACGTGTGGAAATCATTCAATATGAAAACCATGAGAGATTATCACAATCTCTATCTGAAGACCGACGTTCTGCTCTTGGCAGATGTGTTTTTTTCGAGAGGTCTGTTGTCGAAATTACGATCTGGATCCCGCTTGGTATTTCACCGCACCAGGTCTGGTGTGGGACGCTCTGTTGAAGACCACTGGAGTCCAATTGGAATTATTATCTGACGTGGACATGTTGCTCATGTTCGAAAGGGCTGCGACAGGTGGCGTCTCGATGATCTCCCACAGATATTCTGAAGCTAACAATCCCTACATGAAAGAAGGTTTCGATTCAAAACGGTTGACTAAATACATACAGTATTGGGACGCTAATAATCTGTACGGTTGGGCTATGAGTCATCCTTTACCGATTGGAAATTTCGAATGGGTGAAGGAACCGGAAGAGATGCAAAAATGGAGAGACTATCCTTGCATTTTAGAAGTCGATTTGAACTATCCGAAAGAATTACACGATCTACACAATGATTATCTGCTGGCTCCTGAACGAATGGAACCGAACGAAGGAGATGAGGAAAAACTCATTCCCAATTTATTTAACAAACGTAACTACGTCGTCTACACCTAGAATTTGAAACAGTACGTCGATTACGGGATGAAATTAGTCAACATACATCGCATCATTCAATTCGACGAAGAGCCTTGGATGAAAAAATACATCGATCTCAATACGAATCTCAGAATTCGAGCCGAGAACGATTTCGAAAAAGATTTCCTCAAACTCATGAACAACTGCGTGTATGGTAAATCGATGGAAAACATCAGGAAGAGAACCGACGTTCAACTCGTCACGTCTGAGGAAAGAGCTAAAACATTAGTGGCAAAACCCAATTACAAACACCGAACCATATTCAACGAAAATCTAGTGGCAGTTCACATGCAAAAGACACACCTGAAGTTCGACAAACCATATTATCTCAGACCGATCATCTTAGATATCAGCGAGCGATTGATGTACGAGTTTCACTACGATTACGTCAAACGAAAATTTGGTGATGAAGCCAAACTATTGTTCACCGACACAGACAGTTTAGTTTATGAGATAGAGACGAAAGACGTCTGCTGAGATATATCTCCGGATGTGGCCGAGTGGTTCGACACGAGCAATTATCCCGTCGATCACCCATCCAACATTCAATCGAACGACAACAAGAAGGTGTTGGGTAAATTTAAGGATGAGAGCGGTGGTAAACAAATCATCGAATTCGTGGGCTTGAGACCCAAACTGTATGCTTATCGTCTAGAAGATGAAGAGATCAAGAAGTGCAAAGGAGTTAAAGCGTGCGTGGTGAAGAAAAACATCTCTTTCCAAGAGTATAAAGATTGTCTGTTAGGAAGTGGTCCGGTGTATAAGACTATGAAATCGATTCGAAGCGAAAATCTCGACTTGTATACCGAAATAGTCAACAAGATTTCGCTAACAGCCGACGACCATAAGAGATTCGTGTTAGATGATAAAATAAGCACTTTGGCACTCGACATTGGATTTTGGATCTAATTTTAGATGATATAATTGTGGATGATTGGATTCTAGATATGAGTAAGAATGATAGGATTCCAGAAAATCAAGAGGAATTAGACAGATTCGAGATTATGGAAATCGATAGAGACATCGAGAGTGTTAGTTTAAAAAGAAAAATAAAAAAAAAAAAAAAAAAAATAACTTCATTTTAGTGAATTATAATAAAATAAATAAATTAAAAAAATATATACGCATTTATGAATAAGAAAATAAAGATATCCGTAGAAGGTGTCGTCTTACCTAACGAACCCCAATTCTTAAATTCCGAAAACGTTCGAACTAAGAGAGACAAACTACGTTTGATATCTCTTTTTGCATCGTCTTTTTTCGTAGATAGCGAAAAAGACGTATTTGAATATAATAGATATTTGCAGTTGTTATTCCTGTTCAAAAAATTGTCAAAAGATCAAAAGAAATACATCTATGACACGGTATCTAAAAAATTTCATTCGTTAAATCACTACAAAACGATCGAATCTGTTCTACTAAAAGATGGTAATATCAGGATTCCAGAAAAGCAAGAGGAATTAGACGGATTCAAGATTATGGAAATCGATAGAGACATCGAGAATGTTAGTTTAAAAAGAAAAAGAAGAAGATGAAGAAAAAATAACATCATTTTAGTGAATTATAATAAAATAAATAAATAAAAAAAATATATACGCATTTATGAATAAGAAAATAAAGATATCCATAGAAGGTGTCGTCTTACCTAACGAACCCCTATCCAACATCGATCTGTTGAATGCGGCAAAAGATTTGAAAATCAAAGATTTTCTAGGCGTGTTTTCCAGAGATGCCTTGCCGAAGAGAAGACCTCGACAATGGGAATGCGGAATTTTAAATCTAGACGATTCATCGGGTGAAGGCACTCACTGGGTGGCGTGGATCAAGAACGGGAAGAAGAAAAATTATTATTTCGACAGCTATGGAATCTCGCTGCCAAAAGAAAAAAAGAACTATTTCAACAAATCGATGGTTCGTTACAACACGGAACAAGTGCAATCACCAGATCAAGTGTTTTGCGGTCACCTGTGTCTCTACGTTCTGAAGAGATGGTCTGAAGGAGATCGATTTCAAGACATTCTTAATGATTTACATTAGAGAGAGATTTTTTTTTATAGTATATATAAAGATAATAAATTATTTTAAGAAAAATTTAAAGTTTAATCGAATAAAAACGAAAAATTAAAATAAAATAGTTCATTTTTAATAAACTGCGTTTTGAATATATTTTTTCTAAAAACAAAAAAAAAAAATCTCACAACATGCCAGTCGATAAATTTGGTAGAAGTGACGATGAAAAAGTCAACCTAAGAAAGAAGAGGAAGACGTTCGAAGTCGACGATGGTTACGACATTGCCAACTTGGACGAACGTTACGTTCGAAGATACGAACCTCGAGAAGAACCTTTGAACATGAACGATAAGAAGCTCTACAATCTTCCCGAGCCGATAGATCTCGCAGATGCTGCGACTAAAAAATACGTTGACAGGGGGAACGCCGATTTTGAACGAATCCTGCTAGATAATTACGTGGCTAAAACCATGACCGACGATCTCGATCTGAAATCCAAACGTTTGGTGAACGTCGCGAATCCCATAGATCCCACCAATGCCGCGACCAAGAAATGCGCGGACGACACTCACGTGAGATTCAGCGAACACCTGCGAAATAGAAATGTTCAGAAAACGATGCACTCGGAATTGAACGCCAATTCTAACAAGATAACGAACATGGCCACTCCCACGAATCCCAAGGACGTGGCGACCAAACACTACGTAGATCTGGAACAGAGAACGTCTGACAGACGAGAAATGAAATCGGATCTTAATGCAGGATTCAACAAGATATTGAATCTGTCGAAGAGAGACGACACGCATGCAGACTCAACCACGGTCAACAAGGGCTTCGTAGATTCTGCCGTGATACAATCACAAGAATACCTAGAATCGCAAGTGGACGATCTCTACCTGAACAAATAATCTGGCGGAACCATGGAGGGTGGCATCAACATGAACGGTAAGAATTTATTCGGACTCAGTCACGATCCCGAATTCGATTCCAGCGCGGTCAGCAGAAAGTACGTGGACGACAACTCGGTCTGGAGAAAGGGTGACATAATGGAAGGTAAACTAGACATGGGTGGACACGCGCTCACGAATCTACCAGATCCCGTGAACATGACGGATGCCTGCATCCTGATTTCGGTGGTGGAGAAAGTCAAATATGCTAGACAATTGATCACTGTGTGGGCCGAAGAGGCCGGCACCTTAACTGAGGGAAAAGCTGAGTGGTCTTTCGGAAATGGAGGTAGCGGATCGAAACATGGTCAGGTGGGATATCCCATGCCGCTGGGAGGTGAAATCCTTCGAATGAGTCTGGCTTCCTCGGATTTGAATAACAGAGTGGTCGTTAATCTCATGGTGAATGGTGTAGAGAGAGATAAGAGATACAGCGCCGAAAAGACTGAGAATCAACACGGCTCTCAAAGTGAACGCCGGAGACAGGATTAATTTCGTTACGAAAACCAATAATCCCGAAGCCGCCACTTCCGTGGTGAGTCTACTGATCGAACTAGTTCCTTTGAACAAACAGTGAATGCGTGGAAAATAATGAATTAAAAAAAATAATAAAAAAAAAACAAAAAAAAATAAATGAATAAAGTAATGTGATCTAGAGAGATTGAACATCTTTCTAAATCTCATTACTTTTTTTTGTTTTTAATAATCACACATTATTTTTTTGTTTTTTATTTTTTTCACACTCGTCTCTCATCGAATGATCGACATTTTATTTCCGATTCGAATTGTAATTCTCTGTCCGACAGGACCAGGGCGGAACGTTCCTATCGAATTGCATCTTGATCTGAATGTCTAAGACGCTACTCTTCAGTCGCTCACTCTGTTTACTGACGTCGAATATGAACATGGGATACATCGACTTGTATTCGCCGGGAGATATGATAGGATTGCTCATCTTTTCGTCTAGACCGTGATACTTCTTTCTAAAATCAGCTGCGTCGCCGTACAGTCTGCAGAAATCGTTCTTGTCGAACGACGCGTTGTAATCGATTGCTGGATATCTCGTGGCGTTCAGAAACACTTGCATGTTTCTCAAATTGCAGTGATCGAACAGCGACGCATTCTTTTCCTGAGACCCGTCCCTATTGGTCTGAAACGCAACCACGATGAAACGCGGTCTCTCGGAAGCGGATTTCACCGTCAATCTCCAATCGAAGTGATTCGTGGAGGGAGGAATGCTAGCCGTGTCGCACTGTCTCATTCTAAATCCCACGGGTAATTTACTCTTGGATTCTATGATCTTGTAGAGACGCGCTTTCTCCACGATCGAAGGCTCCACGTGCGGAACGAACCACGATATCTTGTGTAGAGTTATCTTACCCGCATCGGTCGCAGTGAGTCTCACTATTGCGTCGTCGTTTCCTTTTTCGAATCAACGTCAGATTGTGTTTGAATCCGTACATGATCTTGTTGTAATCGTCCGCAAATCCGAAGATGTGTTTCAAAGGTATCCTGAACGACAACGTTCCTTTAGGTCTGGACGTCTTGACGACGTAGTCGAATATCAAGGCGGCGCCGGCGCTAGCCGGGCCGACGGTGTCTTTCACCCACAACTGATTAAGTCCTCTGGATTTCGAAAAATCATCAGGATACGTCAAGAGTCCGAACATCGTGGTGGCCTGACCGGGATGAAAAACAGATTCTATCTCTTGTCCGGATAGCATGTATTTTATATTATTACCATATAGCAGGGCGTTTCCTAGTGCATTAACAACATTTCTGGGGTCAATCAAACTGCACAATGCACGTCGCACTGTGTACTTGGCGAATAATGCACGTCGCACTGTGTACTTGGCGAATAATGTAAACGTCATTCCATTATCCGCCAAGTGCACATTTGTCACGTGACTCCCTGACTTTTCGTTTTTCCCACTATTCTCTGTCCTTGTTATACCAGCAATGCCCGGCTGCATCGTTCTTCTCGTGAACAACCAGTTTAAATGGAGTTCGCCCTAACAACGGAAATAAATGCCCTAAAAGTTTGTTGTTTTTACTTCTCCATCAGTAAGTGATTGATTGATAAATAAACAGTTTCGTCGGTGGGGAGGATTAATACTAAAATGTAGATCAGTGTATGCTCCTATTTTTGCCTACTACTGGTTATTTATTGGGTAAATCTCGGTATTATAATTGTTTTTCCAAGTTCGCCATTTTAGTTTTCCTCACGCTCTCGGTAACGCCTTCTCGGAATTGATTAGGTCACGTGATAGTAGTAAACAAACAGACGACACATGCACATATCTGCCAAAATGTCTCAATCAAGTGATTTCAATGACGAGCAACTGAATTTCCTTGAAAATAGCGCTAGACCGGACAGTACATCAAAATCAACTTTGTATGGTTTGCGAAGGTTTATGGAATGGGTAGAGAAGCGGAAAAAAATTTGTGATTTTGAAACCATCAGTCCACACGATTTAAATGAATTGCTTAGGAAATTTTATGCAGAGGTTAAACCGAAGAAGCCTGGTACAAGTTTGACCCCTTCTACATTAACATGCATCCGTGCAGCCATACATCGAACGATTACGTCTGCTCCAGTAAGTAGGGCCATAAACATTATGAAGGACAGAGAATTCATTTCCTCTAATAAAATGTTTGAAGCACGCTGCAAACTTTATTTTAGAAGTGGGAATCCTAAACCCAAGCATAAACCATGCATCGGCGAACGTGATATGCAGAAGTCAGGCAGTTATTTTGCTAATTTCCACACCTCACCAGTAATTGCATTGCATGCAGCCTGGTTTTATCTTTGTTACAGTTTTGGTAGGAGAGGTCGAGAAGGCTGGGCATCTATAAGTAAAGAAACTTTTGGCATTGGCAAGGATTCAGACGAAGTTGAATATGTGGAACAATTGCAAACTGAAGTCACAAAAAATTACCAGGGGGGCAATAGACAATCTGAAATAAACTATAATTCCCAGAAGATGTATGGACACGGGGTTCAGATTTTTAAATTTTTTTTTATCAAAATTGAATGAGAAATGTGAACGATTATTTCAAAGACCAAAAGATTCCTATGGCCCAAATGATAAATGGTATAGAAATCAAGCTGTAGGTAAAAATGCACTTTGTAATATAATGCAAACAATATCGAAGCAGGCTGGACTTTCACAGATATATACCTGCCACAGCGTGAGGGCCTCTGCAATAACCACACTTTTCCAGGGTGGAATTAATCCAGAGAGTATCATATCAGTAACAAATCATAAGAACACACACAGTCTCAACCATTATATTAGTGATTTATCTACTCAGCAGAAGAGACACTGTTCAAACATTTTAAACGCCTCAATTGGTGTAAATCCTGATAGTGATAGAAATGAGGAATTTTCTGATGAGGATTTTGAAAAATAATGTATGGAAATAGATACTGAAACTGAATCAAATCAGAACAATATGAAACCTGCATCCATGACAAATGAACCCAATGAAGATATTTTAAATTCTTGCCATATCACTCCTCAAGCCATCAATCTTGTAGCAGAGAATGGAATAATTGATATTCCGAGAGAAGCCCCTCCCGGCACTGTCTTTAATATTGAAGTTCCCACATCTAACAACACTAACACTCACTCACAAAATTTTATTCCCCAGATGCAGGTGACACACAATTTTTTAGCAGGTGCAACACTAAATGATTGTACCATAAATTACTATTCTGTGCCTAAGTGAACTTTCATCTGTTTTTGTTTTGATCGGAAATTGATCCTGTTTACAAAATCCACAGACTTCTGATTTTGTTGTTCTTTAAATTCTCATCTTATCAGTTCAATTAAATCATTATCAGTAATATAGGCTTATCATTTCGATAGAGTTGTGTGTGAGAAGATGAGTGGTAATAATAGTAATAACATGATTTTACTGGGCATTACGGTCTATATTACCCGCCAAGTAGAAATAGTTGACAGCCCTTGGGCCAATTAGCGGCCCTCGACTTCGTCTCGGGCCTCTCATAGGCCCTCGGGCTGTCAACTATCTCTACTTGGCTGGTAATAGACCGTAATGCCCAGTAAAATCATGTTATTGTATAATTACTGAATAGATGCATGATGCCATTATTGGCTAGAGTAACCGTGTCGTCGTCGGCGTAGTCGCTCCCATCTTCCTTGGTGAGACGTCCCTGCACCACTATGTAACTCTCGCTAGGATGGACAAATAGATCTTGAGTTTCAACGTTGATTCTTATCTCTCCCGAATTGTTCAAACTCGTTCCGGTTACCGGTTCATATTCATGAACCTCATATTCTTGAATACTTTCATCTTTCACTATGTTTTGTGCTATATCTAGTATATTTGTCATTTTAAAGGATTTTTAGTTTTTTGTTTATTAATTAACTTGCTTTTTTTATCTAAAAATAGTTTTAATTATTCTTTATTATTATTTTTTTCTCTCTTATATATATGTGTGTAAACAAGAAAATGTTAAAGAAAGTAAATAAAAAAAATTTTGTTTTCTTTATCAAAACTTTGTCTTCTGTAATTGTTGTTCGTAAAACTTTCCAATGATTTCTTCTCCATCCAAAGCTTCGATTTCGTAAGTCACCGGATCGGTGTGAAATATTTTGATTATCACGAAGATTTCCGAGGTCCATCGAGGAGTATAACCCTTTTCGAAGTGTTTCTTATAAGCGTAAATTCTCACTCGATCACCGACCGCAAATTTCGGCGTTCTAGACTTCTTCCTGATCCTAGATCTCTCAGGATATAGATTCGCGTAGACCCGTTTTTCGTTTCAAGGATCGCTAGCTTCCGTGGGAGTCATCTTGATCGATCTGTATCGGGTGTTGTTGTAATCTTTGACTAGACCGTTCAGAGCGTATATGTATTTCTTGGTCGAATTCGCCGTGAAGTATCTGTGCATCTTTTCCTTCATCGTTCGATTCCAACGTTCCACCACGCTGGCTTTCTCTTCGTTTTCGATCGAGTAGAGGTCGACCAATCGATGAACGTGCTTGTTGTAGAATTCCTTTCCCTCATCCACCCACAATTTACTCGATTTTCGAGAAGACGAGTCGAACACGCTCTTCAGAGCCTCGGCGACGCAAGGTCCTGATTTATTCTTCAAAGCTTTCATCCAACCGTATTTGGAAAACACGTCGATGACCGTCAATAGATATTTGACGCCCTCGTTCCACCTCGAAAACGATCTCATGTCGACCAAGTCGGCAGACCAAATATCATCCAAACCCTTCACGAACACCCTTCTCTTTCGAAATTAACGCACTATGGGTTTGTGTAACTCCTCGGCCAATTCGCTCGTCATTAATTGTTTCTCCTTCTTTTCAGATGCGCTTTTTTTTTTGAATGCCCCATCCGAATCGACGTTTCGCACCGATCAGATTGTCTACCAGCGAACGAACTATCTTCTCTCTCCTGGTCGGATTCGATATGCCTCTCAATTTCCCCAACATGTTTTTATCGCAGACGTCGTTGCGAGTCTTGGTGTCGGGATGTCTGGCGTAGCACAGATCGTGATCATACGCGGCCGCGTCCACCCTATTCACAGGTTTGCTCCAAGATTTAGGTGTCAGATCGGCGTTGAGTCTCTTGTTCAATTTCGTTCCGGGTCCAGTGAAACTGTGACCGGGCAGATGCATTTCGAAAGGTAGATTATTGATCATTTTATTCACGATGCCTTTACATTTGCTCGCGTTCTTATTTTTGACGAATCTAGTCTTGATAGAACCACACACGTCGCAAATTCCGCGAAGCATCTGTCTGTCGTTTTTAGTTCGCACTTCTCTAGAATTACTCGTCTCGGTAACTCTCTTACACTTTAAGCAATACATTTTTTAAGAGTTATTTAAATTAATTTCGTTTTTTATTTTATATATAAATTTAATAATTAATTAATTCTGTTCTTATTATATATTTTTTTTTTTCAATCGCTGCTCTTGAGTGCTATCATCTTACTGAATTCCACCCTGGCCTCTTTCCTCCCCTTTTCCACGAGAGAATCCTTCATCTCTTCCTTGATGATCTGACGAGTCTTGATTCTCACGGCTTCTTTCATGGCATCGTATTTCGTTTTCTCGCTCAATATCGCGAAGTATTCTCCGTCCGATATCCTACCGTCTTTCAACGCCATAGAGATCATTTCGGATATCGTGTCGATCTTGGAATCGGCCAAGACGCGAATATTGTCGTGTTTCCTTGCCTTCAGATATAATTTCCTACTCAAAAAGTTTCCGAGCGTGCTAAACAATCCGGCGGCGAGAGCTACTCCTTCTACGGTCAACACGATCGGAATGCCGACCGCGGTTGACAACAATCCGATGCCGGCCGCGTGTAAACCCATGGAAATCGTGATGAGTGTCGTGTCGATCGCGAATACTTCTTCTTGAGGGAATGACGAGAATTTCTCTCTCGAGTTAGATACTCTTGGATTCTACTGATTTGATCGATGCGATACCTTTCTCCTCTTTCTCTTTTTTCTAGCGACGGTGTCGTCGGCAAAACGTTGATCAGCTTCTCATCCTCATCGTCTACTAACGTCGGATACAATTTATTTCCGGTTCTCATTTTTGTATTTTTTTTTCTTTCTAATATTAGATAAAAAATTGTATGTGTATTTATTTTTATTTTCTATTCTCCCTTATTTTATATCAACGAGAAAACTTAGACGTATGCTTCATTGAACAATAATTTCATGATGCATCCCTTGTCTTCTAAAGTCAGACTTCTACGCGCCAATTTCAGTTCTTCCGAAACTGTAGGCTTGTCTTGATTCTTATAGAAGACTTATCTCTTCCAAAGCGTGATCACATCGTCGAATCTAACGCGTTCGAACGCCGGTTCGAAATACTTGACGACCATATCTTCCCTTTCCATCGTCAGACACGAGTGATTCTCGTGATCGAAGTCTAGATGATCCCGACATCCGACGCATCGTTCTAACAAGATGGGACGTAGTTCTTCGTTCACGCAGATTGCGTATGCTCTCATCAGCATGTTTAAAAGAAACCTCGCTCTAATAGTCTGGGAAGCGCACATGATTTACGTATTTTTTTTATTATCTATTCGATTTGATATATTTATTTTTTTAAATAACTATTATTTATATATTTTTTTTTCTCTCCTATATATATCGATCACTTTTTTTTTATTTCCTCGGGTATTCCCCCCCCCCCCCCCACACTCACGTCAGAAATGGAAGCGTTCAATAGTTGTCTGTTAAGTTTTTTTGGAAAAAAATCCGGGGATTCCCCCCACCCCACGTCGAGGGGAGATAACTCTGTATGATTAAGTTTATGAGAATCAAGCAATCTGATTGCTTAATTAGCGGAGAATCAAGCAATCTGATTGGTTAATTAGATGAGTTTGGAAGATCCTACTATGGGTATTCCCCTACTTACGTCATAAATGGGAAAAACCCACCGCCTCAAAACAATTGCGGATTCTGGACCACTGGTCCAGAATCCGCAAACCGTTTTGTTGATGCTAGCCTAGAATTTTGCTCGCGTTCACCAACGATGGATCGATGGTCTGATCTGCGATGGGAACGTTGACAAAAATTTTTAAAGTAAAAAAAAAAGTGAAAATGTACAATTTCACCTTTTTTTAAAAACGCGTGGCATTCAACGTTCACCACGAGTATTTGAACGTTAAAAGTGCGATCTAGGAGTCACAAAAAAAACAGCGGATTCAAGACCACTGAACATTTTTGTGAACAAGCGTGCGATTTAACACTGAATCCCACGTTGGTAAACGCATCGTATACGTATTTTGTACACGAACATGTACAAAGTGGTCGTGAACTCTCAATGTATACCTACTGATGTCAAAGAGATTTGTAATTTTGTCAAAACGTTTTCACTGGTGTTGGGGGAATACGCTCTTGCTGGCTCATTCTCAATAAAACAGTGCAAACAGTGTCGCCGGTGTGGGTCTGTCTGCCAAATGGTGGGTCCTGTGGGTTTTCCACCATGGAGGTTTTGTAGACCGGCCATTGTGCAAATATGTGCACACCCAAAGTTGGGAATATACCAGTTACTTTTGAAGTAGTTATGCATTATATAGGGTCAAATGTAACGTCCGTTACTGTCGCTTTTTCAAAAATCGCGTCTCTGTGTCCTGTTTCGCTAAAATGTTCCAGCGGGTAGATTATATTTGCATGTACACCGATTAACGAGAAAATGAAATGTCGCCAAAAATTAGAAACTTCCGTTACAATACTTTCAGTTAGGTCTAGGGAATAAAACTAACACAGCCCTAATGGCGTATGGTCGTTTGTTGTAAATGGCAGAGTGTGTACTTTGAGTCTGAGTCGCATTAGTGCTTCGATGGGGCACCTACACCGTCCGATCATTCGTGAAAAGCCCGAGCTGATGATTGTGAAAATTAGAATGAAACATCCGTTACGTTCATTTGCATGGAACCACCTGATCAAACCTTCGTATCTAACTCATTGTGGGGTTTATTATAACGACGTCCACGGAACTGATCACTTGCGGACGAACACTTGTAGGTATTGCATCAAAAACACATCTAATAGCTTCGAGTATGCGTTTACGTCGACGTAACATCCGTTACAACAAAATACGTCACGATCCGCGTCTGTCTCCCTTGATGGGCGCGTGTGTGTTTTTCGTAAACACGTGTTTGCGAACATTGCTGTCACCTTCAAGGATGATATTTACAGTCTCAAACAAAAGTTATTAATCAAGGTAAGTGGTTAGTTTGTCAGTGCAACCAGTGGCGGCGCTACGGTGGGGGGGGGGGCATGGGGGAGGGGCATTTGCCACCCCAAACGAAGGCTTTGGCGATTTTTGAGAATAGCGCTGGCCGGTTTTGGCCATTACGTTGGGTAAAGGGTTAAGGCGTTTAGCGTTTTGCGTTTAGTATATACCCTGATACTGGTCGAAATATTGCCACCAATATTTAAAGATAAATACCATTGAAGCTTGACTCATTATAAGTTTTTTTCCCTAAAAGGACTTCCTACCCTTGAGGGCGTGATGATGCCAACTGCAAAGCACCAACATTACAGTTGGCACCGCCGTGCTATCAACACACAATTCAATATTAACTTGTAGTGTTTTCTCCGTCAACTGTAGAATTAACTTGCACAATAATTGCGTACCACTGTGATCCCAGAACTAGAAGTTGTGGGGGGGGGGGGGGGGGGGGTCGGCTGAAAAACATTACTTATGCCGTTATCAGTACAACACAGGTATCATACCGATAAACTATAACCGGCACTTGGCTCATCACTGCCAATTCAACCAACTGGCCATATATACTCTCGATCAGCTCAGTGCAGATATTAATCTTGAACTTAATGTATTAGAATGGGTCCAGCAGTGGCTCGTAAATTTTAATCCATCAAAACCCAAAGCCGTGCTATTTACCAGGAAAGCAGTAGCCGTGAGTCCAGTTGTGAGATTGGGGGGGGGGGGGGGGGGTACTTCTGGATCTCACAACTGAACATACACACCTCGGATTAAATTACAAGCTGACTTGAACTGGCATACACATATTTGCAACATATGCAAGAAAGCCAACTCTTCTCTTTTCCAGTTGAGAAAACTTAATTTTTACCTGAGCAGAAAAACTCTTGAAATAATGTACAAGTCTTTTTTACTTCCAATATTAGAGTATGCAGACGTTGTATGGACCGGAGCCCCCGATTACTTACTTTATAGACTAGATAAAATACAAACGGAAGCCGAGAGGATAATAACTGGACTCACCAGGTCGGTACCGCCTTCGAAAGTATTCTTCGAACTCGGCTGGGAAACCCTAGAACAACGACGAAAATTGCACAAGATGGTGACCTTCTTCAAAATTCACCACGGGGATGCCCCAAAATACCTCCTCAAACTATTACCCAGACATTTCAGGACTACCCACCATATAGCACACGTGCTCGTTCGAGTTTCAAAATTCCTCTGATGCACACTGCATAATTGAAAAATTCTTTCATCCCATCTTGTATCTCAGAGTGGAACACACTTCTCATTGAAATAAAGAACCTTGAATCTTTAAGCGAATTTACTTACTAAGTATTTCAAAAGTGACGTATGTAGGCCACCATCGCATTTTGGGATAGGTTCAAGAAAGATGAATATACTGCATTGCAGACTACGTAATGCATGCAGTGATTTAAATTTTGACAAATTTCGTAACACACCAAACTGCTCATGTGACAACGGAATGGAAGACTCATCACACTACTTTTTTTGTATGCCCAATACATTCTAATGGAAGATTAATAGTGCAACAGGACATGACCAACATCACAATTACTTATGTTACGGATATCCTTTACGGTATCCCTGACATGTCCCCATCTGCAAATGCCCATCTATTCCGGGTAATACAAAAGTATATCAAAGCAACCAATCGATTCAATACTTTTTAGAATATTCATTCAGGTAGGTAGTTAGTTCCATGTTTCCAGGTCCCGGAAAGTAATGTAGTGTTGGTCTGCTGTGGTGGAAAAGTTACACTTCATTGGAAAAATATGCTCTGGTAGACATTGAGTGGAGTGAAAATCGTCCAAAGTGATTGGCATGATTAACCGTTTGCCCAATGTTGTGGCCGAAACCTGCCAGCTTTGCCTCAAAATATAGCTTGTTTCCACTCATTGGAGCCAGCTCGTTGAGCTAGTTCCAATGAGGGATCATGAGCTGTGTTTTGGCACAGAGGATGGAAAAGGGACAGTTATTCAAGAGGTTTATTTGCAAGTTCCCTCTGCCTTTCTTGTTGGGTAAAGTGTTAACAACGATTGGAGAAACTTGACTATCCCGTACCGTGTTTATGGAATAGCTACACATGTCTCTAAGACGTCGCGTGCGCATCATGACGTCACGACGTTAATAGAAACGTCAACCGTTTCGTGGAGAAAAACTGTCAAGAAAACTCACCTTCCCCTTCAATTTTCCATCAGATACCCATAATATATACCCATGGCCCTGGATGTACATATATCACTATATGTACTATAGCATACTCTATTTGCTATAAATGTTGCCGGATCTCGCTGGATGGAGCCGAAAGTTTGCTCCGGCAAAAGGCTCCGGTTCCTATGGGAAGTTAGCAATAACTGCTCCGGCAAAGCTCCGGGTAATGGCGGACGACCGGGTACATGCTATACTACTCATTACAATATCTTGATGATGTAGTTGGAATATTACCCAGCAAGGATCTTTGTTAACCCTTTACCCAACATAACGGCCAAAACCGGCCAGCGCTATTCTCAAAAATCGCCAATTAATTTTCAAAATATTTTCATTTTTTGTCTCAAAAACATAGGTTATGACCCCTCGTCGGAACGAGCTCGTCGAGCACGTTCCAACGAGGGGTCATAACCTATGTTTTTGAGACAAAAAATGAAACAAATTAGTTATTCAAGAATTTTTTTTGCAAGTGTCGTCTACTTTTCATGTTAGGTAAAGGGTTAAAAATCACCTGCACTGGACACTGCACAGGGCTAGCCGCTAGCGACCGTGAGCTCATCGTCGACATTGCTTGGGAATTTTAAATTTGCTTTCAGTAGTGGTAGTGGCTGGTAAAACTGGAATTAGCATGGATGGTGGCATGGGCTGAGATGGTTTCTATGTTAATATAGCGGGAATCACACCCAGTACATTTCCTTATGTACAATTTCTATCTCAACTATATGTTTTGTGAGACGATGAAGATGACCGATACCAAACGAAATTCCAGTGAAAACATTCGAAGGAAAACGAATCGAGCGGATGATTTCGAATCGAACCGAATACGAACTTTAGGCGCGAAACCGAATCGCATCTCGAAGCTTCGCAGGGCCCTAAACTAAATATCTTTTAAATTAAAACAAAGCACTGTCACTTGATTGAGAAAAAAAACTGAAGCCATCAATGAATAAATTTGTACTCTAACTGCTGTTGATGATTTCCATGCAAGGCTTCCCGTTAGCCAATTTCATTGCAAACTTCAATAAGTGATTCAAACGTATAATACGGTCGCCGTGGACTGGTCGCTTTCCACGTATGGACAACATTTCTCCGGACGCAATAATATTAGATTTCACACATTAATTATAGAATAATCTTCAAAAATTTAATTAATGAATCACCGGGTGCAACCCGGTGCTTCATTAATTAAACTTTTGGTGATGACGTTTTTTTATTACCTGGTAAACACATGCATGGACACCACTGCTCAGGCATGGATTATGACCAGTCCACGGCAGCTGAGCTATAATTGACTATCTAAATTTATTAAAGTATCTAAAGATTCAAATTAAACATTATTTTATTTCCATAGTTACAAGACACATTATATTATTTAGTGAAATTGAAACTATAACGAGAACTTCAACACCACTTGATGGTTTGGAAGTCGCAAAGTGAATTTTCAAAAGTCATCCTACGAAGCACAACCAACGCCTAACCGCCCAGCAAAGACGGCAAGGTGTCTGCCGCCTTTTCACATATTAAGCCGCTCAATAAAGCATACCGCGTGGTCGTTTTAATAATATATGCGAAAAATAGGCTATACTTTGAAGTAACGTAAAAACGTCAAAATGGCGCAATGTCGAAAAACCCAAAACGGCTATCTCTTATTTTTTTTTAACTCTACAACATACTAAAATCTCAGAAAAATCTGTCGTATTTTAATTTATGGCCATATGGCCCCTATTACGTCACACCAGCGTTCGTCCATAACAGGTGAGGATTTTCTAGGGCGACAATAAATATTTAGATATGTTTTTTCGAGGAGATTATATTCTTAATATTCTTATATTCTTAAAATTTCGAAAGGCTAATGCTTAAAATGTAGGGCTGCACGATATCCAAAACTGAATACCGATATCGGTATTCAAAAACATACCGCGGTATACCGGTATATCAAAAGCTGCTCAGATATATGAACATTGGTACCACAATCGAGACTTGAGGCATCACAGGTGGAACGAATCAGCATACCTTGATGATGCGGTTCGAAAAACATTTACCCAACGCACACGATATCAAAATTTATTATTTTAAAAATCAGTTTATCAGATTTTCCTCCAAAACTTCTACAAATCAATATCATGTGACCCCACATTGGAACTAGCTAAACGAACTCGTTCCAATGAGGGGTCACATGATATCGTTTTGTTGAAATTTTTGAAAATTATTTTTTCAACTGGGGAATTTGTGTATTACGTGGGCGCATGCAGACGATTCCTTGGGTAAGGGGACAATATTATTCATTCGGGGCAACAGTTGAAAAACCCAAGTCATCTTGAAAATTAAATTGTGGGTAAATAAATAATGACGATAAACCGATATTTTTGTAATTACACCGGTATTCAATCGATATTGGTTTGAATACCGGCATATATCGGTTTATCGTTATACCGTGCAGCCCTATTAAAACGATGTTGAAAATAAAAGATATAGAAACAGAACCGTAAAATTGGCATCTCAGGCGTAGGGCCTCACAATCTGAAATGAAAAACTCGAATTTCACATCTGCAAATAACCATAAATATGTGTGGGAAGTTTCATAACTGTATCCTGTATAAATTCCTGGAATTTCGAAAGGGTACGGTTGAAAATGAGATTGAAAATATAAGTTATTGAAGAAAATGTAAAATTGGCATCGCTTGCATCGGGTGAGTAAATTTGAAATGAAAAAAATAACATTGAACAATTTCAAATGGGTAGAAAACAGTATGCGAAGGTTGTTAGCTGTATCGGTCAAGAAAATGGAGTTAAGACAGCGTTTTCATGAAATATGTGAATAATAGGCTGAACTTCAAAGTGTCCTAATAACATCAAAATGGCGTTAAACCGAAAAGCCAAAAGTCCAGATATCTCTTAATTTGTTTTTAGCTCTATAACATACTACAATTCCGAAAAAAATCTGACGCATTTTAATTTTTGACCCCATGACCCGCAATGGCGTCACCCCAGAGTTCGACCTTTACGGATGGGAAGTTCCTAGGATGGCACCACAATTTTAGATATGTCATTCTGTGGAGATTATATTCCCCAAATTTAGAAAGTCTAAGGCTTAACATGAGATTGAAAATAAAAGGTATAAAAAAGGTAAAATTGACATCGCTGGCATCGGGTCTCACAGTTTGAAATGACAAAATAAAACTGCACATCTGCGAATAACCATAAATATAAAAATAACGACAAACAAAAAGAAAACAAACAAACCAAAAAACAAACCAGCAATCTCTAAACTGTTTTAGCTCCACAGCATACATAAAAATCCGACGTATTTTAATTTTTGACCCCTATGATCCTCCATGACATCACCCCAAAGTTCGACTATATCGATTGAGAATTTGCTAGGACGTCACGGCTTCTTAGATATGGTTTTTGTGGATATTATATTCCCAAACTCCCAAATCAGGTTGAAGATAAATATACTACTCAAAATTTGCTTAGCACCAAGTACATCCAACTACCTGTTTTACGTTTTAGTTGAAATATTGTAATGAAAAGTGTATATATTTTGTTTTAATTATATCTTTAATGATTTAAGTACAGAAAGTAAGATTTTAATTGTGTTTGACATTATTGTTTAGCTTTTGAATACGATAACCATAGAATATGGATATTATTGGTAAAAGAGGAAATTTTTCAATATGCCAAAAAGGTTGACGGGGCGAACTGGTATGGCTTCCATATCGAGTATGAGACAGATTACTGTTAATTACAGCTACAGAAAACTTTCGCATGCTCCCAATCAGGTCGCTGGTGGTCCTTTGTAGGATGTTGTTCCATTCTTTGTCCAGCATGGCACCAAGCTCCTGGACTCTTCTTGGCTTGACTGGTCGGACTGAAATTGCAAGCTGCAACTCATTCCATACATGTTCGATTGGTTTGAGGTCAGGAGATCTTGCTGGCCAGTCCATACGGTCAATCCCCTCCCTCTGTCGGTACTCCGCGACAGCATGGGCAACATGAGAATGGATCTTTTACCAACTGCACCTGCATACAATCTGACGTGGACATCCAGGATCTCATCAGTATACCATTGTGCAGTCAATGTACCGCGTTCAAGGACACAGAGCTCTGTACGTCCACCCCAGCTGATGCCGCCCCAGCGCATGATTGACCCTCCACCATAGCGGTCATGCTCAGCAGTGTTGGCTGCATGGAATCGCTCTCCTGGTCGTCTCCATACCCTAGTACGCCTATCGGTGTGGCCTAGGCACTACCTTGACTCATCTGACTCATCTGTAAAAAAGAAAGGTCACCAATCTTCTCTGGTCTATCCAACGTGGTCCATGGCCCATTCATATCGTACCTGGCGGTGGTTCTGGGACAGCGGAATGCGAATATATTGTCTTCTCGATCGGAGACCACCGTCGTGCAACCTTTCTGCGTCGAAACATTTACCCCGGATGTATTCTGAAGGTCATTGCGAAGCTGGCTTGCTGTGGCAAAGCAGTTCCTACGGGCTTGAATGATCAAAAACCGATCTTCAGCTGCAGACGTGGCCCTGTCTCTGCCACCACTATGCCGTCTGACTGGTGTGCCATACTGCTGAAATCTTGCCCAGGCTCTGATGATCACCGTATGGTGCACATGGAGGGCTTCACCCTGCAGCCCACCACATTTCAGCTTCAGCCAAATGTCTTCTTACATTTGCATTTGCCATATTCAATCATTAAATCACAAGGGTTTGTGTTGAAATGAAGATTGAATACCCTACACATGGCATGTACATGTAGACAGTACACGAAAACATCACGAAAGTCAAGGGGTACATGCTTTCCATGACTGTCACGAAAAGTCTGAATGTCAAGAGAGCTAATGTAAATCCTGGGGACCATCTCAATACATTCTTAATCATATCCACCAAAAATATCGCAAATATGTCACAAGCAAATTTCACAATGATGTGTCAAATATTTGGTGCTTCGCAAACTTTGAGTAGTATACATATTATCATAATAGTGTGTTGATCAACACACAGTTATGATAACATGTTTATTATATGACTGACACACTAACAGTAACTTAATTTGCTTACCTCGATTTACTTATTCCCTAAAGCCGAACATAAAAATAAGCAGACGAAACTTTGTAAACAACGGTAACGGCTTCCGTAGTTACGAAATCTATTTTTAACGGATAAATAGTCCGACGTTATTAAATTCTCGGCAATTTCCGTAGGAATGTGATATGGATTTTTGATCCGGGAAAATCTCCCCTGTATGATCCGACAGTCTGGATAAAATCGTCAAACAGTAGTGGTATTTAGGGTAAAAATATCTTAGGTGCACATCTGCAAATGACCAGAAGTATTTGTGGGAAATCTTATAACTGTATCCCGTACAAATTAGGCTCAAATCAACGCACGAATGCGTTTTTTATGAAAATGTTGACATATTTGAAATGAAGTAAAAAAACAGGAACGGCGATAAATGGACCCCCCCCCCCCCTCCAGTAAACTCCATTTTTTGATTTCTACAAAATCTCTATACTGAAATTTCATGAAAATCGGCTGAAGCTCGACAAAAGTGGAGGAGCACAACTTTTCAAGGCTACCATAGTTCGGCCCAATGTTTCTCGTTCAGATGGGCATGTTGCGGTGTGGTCACAATCCTGTCCATTTTATCAACTTCAATCATCTTCCAACAAAAGGCTAGAAAAAACGGACCGAAGCGATCGAAGGTAGGATTATTTTGCTAAATGTTGCTTGGATTTGCGAATAATGTATTACAGGAATGCCTTTACATTGACACTTTTGCGTGCGCCCATTTTAAATCATTGCGTAACCGCGCAACATATCTGTGGAAAAATGGGGTTCCGCCGCCTCTCTTTTTAGTGACGTCGACGTCAATGACGTCACCCGAAGATTCGGTAGGAGCCCTTTAGAATTTCCTATGACGGCCCCATATTTTATTTTCTGAGATGGTATTTACAAAATTTGACGTTTGAAACATGATACATTGTAGATATTAACCCTTTTTGAACACTGGTGGTATCTAACATGTCAGGTCAAAGGCAGCAATTGGAATTGTCCATACTCATTATCTGATGGTAGGCCAATTAATATTTTCAATGTGCAGCCTTAGGGCTGCACCTTTAACATATTGATTGGTCTACCCCCACACTCACTTAGCACCCATCCAACTTAATGGAAAAGCAAGGGAATGTTTGGCATTGGAAGAAGCTCAAGGAAGTTATAGCTCTTAAAAGATAAGTATTTATAAGTCATTGAATACAATTCTGCCTCCCAGTGATAGAGAGTTCAGCGAGTTTTTGATTCGCATAATCCAAGCAGTTTTGATTTATTCCATGAAAGGGTGCAATCTTCTGGGTTTTCAAGCACATCTGATGATTGCGGTAACACAACGCTTCTCGCAGTTGTGTTTATATTCACTGTAAACTCAATATCAGTTTTCCGACTCATATCACTGAATGCACAAAGCGTGATCAAGCTCTGTTGTTGCAAGATGACACCTCGCCAATAGGCGCTGTGATTGGCAACGGTATCATTCCTCAGCTTGATAATGGATTTACTATTAGCAGTACCGTTTCGTCAGTTGGTCGACTGAAAGACAAAATTGCAGGTGCCATTAAATATCCGGTCGTATTCAAATAAGTCCGGAGGCAGAAAATAAGATCGGTCGCACTAAAATGAGATCGCAGGTACAAAATGAGACCGCAAGTGATCACAGGCAAAGTACAGGGAGGTGGAGTCCCCAAATAAACGCTATCTGGCTATATGGAGTAAACCAAACATATATCCGAAGTTTGGTATCGATATGTTCAACTTTAACCCCTAAAATTTCATTTTTAATATATAGCGCGATATCCGACTTGTGATCTCACTTTTCCGCAACTAAGCCTGAGAACAAAGAGACCGCAAGTAAACTTCTGGTCCTGAAAAACCCAAATGAACGCTATCTAGTGGTTTTAGGAATATTCAATGCATATCCGAACTTTGATGTCGATATTTTATTTTAACCCCTAAAATTCCACTTCCAATGTACAGAACTCAATTTTCGCAAGCAGGGACAAAGAGACCCGTATGTAAACTATTAATCTGAAAATAAACGCGAAAGCATAAGCTATATTATCATACATAGAATTTATTCCAAAGATGGTGGTAATATCTTGATTTTAACCCCTGCGTTTTTATGTTTAATGTCTGATAGAAAATCACATTTGCGGTCTCATTTCCTACCAGGCAAAGAGGCACAGATTATGCTGAAACTCTTCCCTGAAATGAGCCAAAGAAGTGTATTTGCTTATTTTTGTGGTGTGAATAATAATTAAAACTACACCCATGCTTGATATTTCCTCCTTCTATCTTATGTTTAACCCTTTACACAACGTAACGACCAAAACCGGCCAGCGCTATTCACAAAAATCGATAATTTATTTTCTGTATTTCTTCATTTTTTTTTCCTCAAAACATAGGTTATGACCCCTCATTGGAACGAGCTAGAAAAAAAAATGAAAACAATTAGTTATTCAAGAATTTTGTTTGCAAGTGTCGTCTGCTTTTCATAATAGGTAAAGGGTTAAAGTCCGATAGAAAATCACATTTGCGGTCTCATTTTCTACCAGGCACATAGAGACACAGATTATGCTGATATCCTTCCCTGGAATGAGCCAATTAAGAGGATTTGCCCTGCCGTTATTACTGAATAACAATAAAAACTTAACCCATCCTTTATCGCGGCTTCAAGGAGAAAATTCTTAAGGTTTCGAGATTGACTTGAAATAAATAGCTTATGATTTATCAACACTCCTCATCTTTCACCTGGTCGTAAGATCGGCAGCTATAATACTTGGTAGATTTAGATTTTTTTCTCTAGTGAATTTTGCTTCTGTTTTTTTTTTTTCTTTTAAATTATCAGCTCCCCTCATCCTTTATCCGGGCTTAGGACCAGCAATTAGAAAACCTGGCAGATCTATAGTTTTTTTGTACAGGGAATGTTGCTAATGTTTTTTTTTTCTTTCTTTTTTCAATTTATCAACTCCCCACATCTTTTACCTGGGCTATGGACTAGCAAGTATAACCTGGCAGATTTAAAGTTTTTTTTTCAACAATGCATTTCGCTATTGTTTTTCTTTTCTCGGCCTCTTTGGGCTTTTACAGTGCTTTTCGCTACTGTTTTTTTCAGCCTCTCTGGGTTTTTACAGCGCATTTCGCTATTGTCTTTTTATCTCATCCTCTTTGGGTCTTTAGAACGCATTTCGCTACTGTCTTTTTTCTCAGCCTCTTTTCTCCTTTACGGTGCATTTCGCCACTGTCTTTTTTCTCGTCGTCTTTGGGCCTTTACAGCACGCATTTCGCCAGTTTTTCCGAGCCTATTTGGGCCTATACATTGTGCGGTACTGGATTCTTAGGTAGATTCAATTGACTTGGAAAACAGTGAAAAATGGAACCGTATAACATACTGGATTCATTGATACGCAGAATTCGTTATTTGACTGGGATTTACCATATTCAATGTTATCAATATTCGTATTGTGTTAAGTCACCTCCAAACTTAGAAGTACTTTTTAAAAACAGATTGGGTATGATAATCTGCCCTCGATTATATTAGATGAGATGTCTGCGTGAATACCCCACCCCACCTATTCGCGATATGGCTGTAGACTACATTTAAGCACTCTGCTTTGCTGATTTTGTGTGGAGGGGTTGGGAAATTGTCCATGTTTTTTTCGAATGGAGATCTTAATCCTCAAAGTGTAACCACCATCCTCTTGTCCAATAAGCTTGGAATTTTCGAGAACCACCACTGACAATACTTGGAGATGGTGCTGGGGCAGTTCCTCTGAAAAATCACCTCGGCGTTTTTTGTTCCAAGTCGAGTTTCGTACAGAGACGATTCGTCCAAAAAGCTGATCTTTTCGGGGGGGGGGGGGGAGGGGATGTTTGTATGTGGGAGAGGTGCCCATTCAAGTGTTTTCGAAGGAAGATGACCCGCATAGCCTGAAACCATGCCCAATAAAACTGAAATTATTTTAAACTAATTTATTGTGAATCACCAGTCACAATGCTTTGAGATGTGGTATTTACCTTCTTTTAGTGAGAGAGATTCAACTTTGTTCTTAGAAAGTTTCTTGTTTATGGTCCAATACGAAGAGATTGCAAGATGTATGCACAAAACGAGGGTGTCTTATGGGCATTTTCTCGCGCGCTTGTGCTCGCACAAAACGTTTTCTTGTATATTTCTGAATTGTGGAACTGAAACGCCAGAAAATATACATTTCAAAAGTTATTAAAAAACGAACCTTGAAAATGAAATAGATACTGACAAGTCAAGCAAGTTCCGATGTTTCCATAAACACTTCAGGACGATGTTACCCCAAATCTGTCTAAAAAGGAAAGGCTCACCGAAAGAAACGAAAGAAATGGCGATTACATTGAACTTATACACGATGAGATTAGAGTAACATTTTGTATATAAATGCTGGAAATGTGTCATTAAATATACAGTTTTCAACAAGAAATTTGATTTTTCAATTGGAAATCTTGCAAACAAGCTACAATAATACCTGATTATACAACCCTGAACACAAATCAACCAAAATTATAATAATGCATCTATCTAAGGCACTTTACTGAAAAATATATTTACAAATACCAGAACTGTATTTTAAAATTGGCAAAGAAAACAGTAAATTATACTAGCGGAAAAAGAAACGCATGTTTTTTCTGTGGTAAATATTTCAAATGTGTTATGGATGATTAAATCATTGTTTGGATTTTGATGTTATTTCTTCATAACTGATTACATTTTGACGAGTTTTGTTGTCTTAACACAGATGGCGTTTGCATGGATAATGTTCAAACGTGGGTATCCTACGCCATTTCCTGACCAGAATCAATAGCGGGGGTGCCCACCACGGACTTCAGTCGCCGCTCTAACTCTCCTTACCATTGAGCATCAAGTTGTTTATGGACCTTTGTGTGATGTTATTCCACCCCGAAGAAATGCCTGCGTGAGCTGAGCGACGTTGTTTAGGACGATAACGCGCTTCCTGGCTCTCCTATCCAGCTCGTCCCACAAATGCTCGATCAGGGATAAATCTGGACTGTAGGGTGGCCAATCGAGAACTTGGACATTGCTTTGGTTGAGGAAGTCACGACAAACCCTAGCAATGCGCGGCCTCGCATTATCCTGCTGCAACGTAAGGTTGCGCGCGTGGATAAGTGGAAGAACGTGAGGCATGAGTACCTGATCCAGATATATTACGGCTGGAAGACTGCCCTGGATGACCACGAGAAGTGTTTTCACGCCAAGAGAAATCCCCCCAAAACCATAACAGACCCTCCCCCGAATAGGTCATTTTTCATAACGCGCGCTTCAGAATATCGCTCACCATGACGTCGATAGCAACGTTGTCGTCCATCTGGCCTGTAAAACGTGAATCGAGACTCGTCAGAGAATAACACGCATCCCCAGTGGGCCAAGTGAAACCGAATTGGCGCATGTGTCCCCAGCCATTGCAACTGACGTTGACGTCGCCTGGGTGTAAGTTGTGGACCAACGTAGAGACGTCGTGGTCTTAACTTGAACTTGAACTCCCGCAACCGATTCCTGACTGTTCTTGGACACACTCGGCGACCATGAGTGCCTAAGACCTGACTCGCCGACTCCGTCGCCATCTGAAATCTGGCGACGTAAGGCGCGGACGTCCGCTCATGGGACGGTCAGCTAATCTTCCTGTGGCTCTGAGACGCCCAACTAAATGAGCTATCGTTGAATCATGAACCCCAAATTGCTGGGCGACGAGACGTTGCGATTGGCCCTGCATAATTAGAGCACTAGCCCTACCCCTATCAACTTCGGACATTCGCGGCATTTTGCTTTTCAATCGAGTTGCAATGAAATGTTATGCAATCGACGTGTACTGTTCAAAACTTCGATGTGTATGGTTTCCAAGCAAATAACACGTGGGAGTGCCCCGGACGCACGCTTTGTCGAAAAATCTGTTGAAAGCATGCAACGTCGCACTTGGTCAGGGTTGACCGAATTTTAACCAAAGACTCTTTCGACGGTACACTGAGGTAGCTAAGCGTCCAATTTTACTGCATTTGGTCCACGGATAAAAAAAAATTATATTACCAAACCTGAACTTGCGTTTCTTTTTTCCGTCAGTATATTTACATGTTGTTTTACAAAAGCAGCAGAAGGACTTCCTTAAAATACCAAGACAGTTAAGGTACTATACAAGTAAGCGCAATTTGCTTACTTTGAAATTCCCACCTCTGATATTCCTTAAATTCAATATAAATATACACAAATTATACACCAAAATGAAGGTTATAATGTACAGGACACGAAAAACATATGCAGTCAAATCAGAGTTGACAGCAGGCACCAATGGGTTCTGGAAGTCTGCTACGTATTCGTACCAAAAGTGATAATGAAATGATATTTCAGGAGTAGAACTCGTGGCCAAGTATGCTTCAGATATCCAGGAACAATGCTAAGCATTCAAAACACTTTACGATGCAGCGACAGGGTTGCATTTGGGGACAGCATGTTTATTGAAGATGGGTTCCATGGCCGAAAGACATGCTTAAAGAACGCGATATCACGGATTTTCATCCAAAAAATAATCGCGTAACCTTAGAAATTCAAACAGGTGTCATGCTACCTTGCAAATAATATGAAAACTGTGCAATCTTCATATAATAATAGTGTGTAGAGTGAAGGCGATCTGTCTCATTATTTGATTTTAGACGGCATTGATGATCGATGCCTTTCGTCTCCGATGACCTTTGACCGAAATGTAAACAAACCGAAAACAAAACAAAGCCGAGAGTTTTAGAATGTACCCCTCACGCAGCTATGCCGCTGCGTTTTGAGAATTCTGATTAACTAGTTTTGTTCTTGAATATCTGAAGCACACTTGGCCACGAATTGTGAAATATTATTTTATTGTCAGTTCTGGTACGAATGCGGTAGCAGACCTCCAGGAACCATTGGTACTTGCTGACAACTCAATGAGTTGACTGCATATTTTTTTTCGTGTTCTTTTCATCTCAGCCTTCATTTTCCTGTGTGATTTGTGCATATTTAATTCGAATTTATGGATAATCAGAGTGGAAATTTCAAAGTAAACAAACTTTTCTTACTTATATAGCACCTTAATGGGCTATATTAGTAAGGCAAATTTGTTTTCTTTGAAATTATATAGAACACGAAAAATAAATGAAATCAATTTACAGAGTCGACAGCAGGCAACAATGGTTCATGGAAGTCCGCTACCGGAACTGATAATAAAATAATATTCAGGCAAACAACTCGTGGCCAAATGTGCTTCAGATATCAAAGAATAAAGCTATGACATCAAAATTCCCCAAAAACGTAGCGACAGAGCTGCCTGGGGATAAATTCAAAAAACTGTCGGCTTTTTTTTACATTGGGGATTCAATTCGATTTCCGGTCAAGGTCTTCGGACGGAAAAAAACACCGATATACAGTTAAAAGTAGAAGTCCTGTCACGAATAGTGCGCTTATATAGGCTTAATTGCGCGTTCAAATTGCGCGCAATTGCCATATCGAATGGCATCCAAAGCACGGCAGGTTCTCCTGGTTACATAGCAAACGCATGCAATGTTTCTGCCAATGGACCTCCGGGTTACCCGGAGGTCCATTGGCTGAAACATTGCCTGTGCACAGGCCATATGTACAGAATATGGACAGGACTTCTAGTTTTAACTGTACACTGCCTTCTAAAATCAAATAATAAGAAAGGTCTTCTTAATACAGCATACAATTATTATGTACAGACGGCACAGTTGTCATATACTATGCATGGTATCATGACACTTGGTGAAATTTCCAAGAATTACAATTTTGTTTTTCGATGGAAATTCGTGGTATCGAGTGATTTGCGCATTTCCATCGAACATGGAATCCATCTTGAATACAAAATACAGACAGTGTTGTTCGTTTCCTAAATACAGTGCTATCTCTGCATCCTAAAGTGTTTTGAATGCCTAACTTTCTTATTGGATTTTGAAGCCGGTTCGAATACGAGAGCAGATTTCCAGCAACCAGTGGTGGCTCTGTCAACTCTGTGAGTTGATTACATATATTTTTCTGTGCCTCCCAACCTTCATTTTGCTAATAGGGGAATGAGAGGGTATCATGATAAAATGTGGGAAAACTAACATAGAAAAACATAAAAATACCTATAGGGAGACTGATGTCAACCTGATCGAGAAGAAAAACGTCATTTGAAATAATGTCTATAGTTTCGCTCAAACAATTTCTTCATGTTCTTGTCGTTTTCTTGAAAATGTATTGGATGAAACATAATAGTAAGAATTGTCTCTAAATCATATACTCTAGCAAGATGGTCTACGACGAAGATAACAGTAAAATTGTGGGCAATGGCTGTAGCACCCCGATGGGCATCACTGAAAAGCCACTCACAAAAATCCTGTGATGTGGATTCCCCTTCGAACTTTTTTCACCCTTTCAGCACCATAAGAAAAGAGACACTGGACTCCTTCTTCGCTAATATCCCACGAATACACTGTTCGCACGGTGAGCAATAGAGACATTGGGAATGTGAACTCCTGTGTCCTGAGATGTTTCCAAGTCAAAAGAAAAATGCAAGGCACTGGTGGTGGTGTTTCGGATGGAGATGGATTCTCATACTTTGGAATGTATCACCGGTGATCAGCCTCAACAACTTGTTTACACGTACTGCAATTTTTCTTTCCCGGACAAATATGGGTCCCTTTGGTTTCAATGTATTCCACTTTACAGGTAATGGCAGTATTTAACTTTCACAGATACTTTTTTCTTCTCTCCCTGACTTACTTTGATGATTTTGAAAACAAGTCTTACTGTTAAAGACTCTGTGACACTTGCCACAGGTCATATTTTGTTCAAGTACACATGGTGTTGGAGCCTAACACTTACAACCTTGAGGGCATTTAGTGGTAAATGTGAATGTGAATGACTTTACTATCCCTGGTGGTGGTTTGAGGTTCAAACAAAAACCTGATTTGACAAACTGTGCATGAATTTTGATGACATATTCAGGATAAACTGGTCTTGAATCTTCCTGTATTCCTCTATCCCACACGACGTGTTGTATTCAAGACTTGATCCATCAATATCCTAACTTCCCTTTATTACACGCCTGTTCTATGAAATCCCCATCTAAAGCAACACTAAACCGTGCGGAAAATAAAAATCTGTTCCACACATATGTGCGGAACGGAAATCGTTGACGGACTATTTTTAAATAGAGGCAAAATTTCACTGGAATTTTCTACAAATCGTGCAACGCAATTACAATTTGAATCGCTAGCGATAGCTGAAAATCACCCCCTGAGTTCCAATGTGTTCCATGTGCCATTAGGCACATAGAACACATTGCAACTCAGGGGACGAAATATTAACACGGGTTCCCCTCGCAAATTTGGTTGGCGATAAAATGTGTTGTCTGTTTTAATAGTTGTCAAATTAATTGCCGTGAGTCCTTCTAATAACTGTTTTATAGACGTAAAGGCGTGTAATAAACACAGAACGACACCCGCGTGTGAATGGGTTAATCGATATGGCACTTGTGCCATCGCGGAAGGATAAAAATCGAGGCCTGCGGCCTATCGTTCTATCCTTCCGCGCAGGAACGCCTGTCATATCGATTAACCCATTCACATGCGTGTGTCGTTCTGTGTATTTTCTGAAAGTGAAGCTTTGAATTACGAGTTTTTTTTTTCCATTGTTAATGCCAAAATTTTGTATCTTCTTTATCAGCATGATACTTTTCCACTACACCCGCCCGAGAAAAGCACATGGAATCTTTAACATCATTAATTTGAAGAATATTTGTTTTCCCCCGTATCATTTTGTCAACAGAAGCAAATGGAGCAATGTGTGGTGCTTTTTGCCCAGACCTTTGTGGTAGGGAAGTGAGTGTGTGTCTTCCAAACTCAAACCCCTATCATGATTCGTGAAGTTTTCATTTGATTGCACAATTCGTTCAACTTCATCTAACACAACTTTACCAGTGATAGATGAAGATTTCATAAATGGAATAAAAATACTTAACTTCAGCCCTGGGTGATCGATACACGTCCTCATATAGTCACTCTCTTTACTCTGGCATTTCTCATTCACATCTTGAATTATGGCGTCAAAAAGGTGTTCAGTAAATTGGCGTGCATTCTCTTCATTAAATGGTGTAATGCTCAACTCATCATTCGAGGAGGCTGTAAATTCTATTTGGTCGCCATAGTGCCCCCCCCCCCCACCCACCCACTAATGGGTAATGGGAAATTACTATAGGATTGTTTTTCTGTTGTAAATTCCCATTAGTCGCCAGAGTGCAACCATATACTAAACTCAGTCCATGTAGAATTTCACAACAAACGGCGGACTCGTTGTTAGTACACTACTGGTTACTTATTACACGGCCGATTGCGGCACATCTCTATGGACGTTTGGGAAAACAATAAAGAGTTGATGTCATTTTATAACAGGCAGAGTGAGTTATTTAGGGGACATAACCACCGTACCTTATTCTCTGTTCCTTATTCGACATTCGTGTTCAACCGATAAAATCGGTTGATAAGGAATGTCGAATAAGGAACTGGGAATAAGTAACACGTAGAAAATAAAGTTTTCTGTAGGGAAGAACTCGGATAAAAAAGAAACATAGGCAGAAGTTCAGGAAACGTTACCAGTTGCGTAGAAACCGGAGGGGGCGTGAGTAAGGTGATAATTACCCCCCCCCCCCCCCCCCCCCACACACACACACAAAATAAAATAAAATAAATATTACAAAAAATCACAAACCCTCTCGTGCTCTTCCCATGGCACGTGGTCTGCGTCTGTCATGTTTTGCGCCACCCCATCATACCCCTGAAAAAAGAACATATCCTCTCTGCTCCTCTAAACGAAACTTCCGTCAGAACACCTAAACCATGAGTTCATATGTGTCAGCATTAAATACCAGCGATCAACAATCCAGCTCTCAATTCTAGAGGCGCGTCAAAAGGCGAATTTTATTCGACAGACGACGGCTTATTTTAAAGGATACAAATAAAAGAAACTACGTTCGGTTTCGCGCTTCTTTTTTTTAATATCCTTTGATTTTTTTATATTTAATTTTTTTTTGCACTCGGCTGTAAAACCATTTAGAGTTGCTGTCCACTGGAGGTCAAATAGACACATCCTACAAAAACAAGTGAACAGTGGTAACTTTTCCATCCTAAGAGAGATAAATCTATTTTTTGGATGCGAAAAAAAAGATTGAGCTGACGATGACGTGTTCCAAAAGAACATTATTCTCAATAAATATTGTAAAATAGTATGTTATTATTCATTCAATGAGAGGACATTAAAAGAAAGGCCCCTCTACGAAACTCAATTTAATCGACAAAATATATCAAGTCTATCGTCATGAATAATATAAATCAAAACCAAAAGTTTCCGATTGATAACACAATTTATCATATGACTCGTCCGTTTTGTTCACTTTAAAACATTTGATATTTTGTTTTCATATTAATCAGTGATAAATAAAGCCTTCAGTCAATTTCATTGGTCAATTTCAAAACTAGACAATTTGATTGGCTGAGCAAAATACAACTGGGCCACATTTTCATAATTTGCATAATTAGAGTTGGGAGCTTTCATAGGTCAATTTCAAAACACGACAATTTCATTGGCTAAACAAAATACAACTGGGTGACATTTGCATAATTTCAGTAAGGAGAATTTACGTGATCTGTCCTATTTGGACATACAAGAAAAACGCCATTCATTTTTTTTATATTTTCACTTTTTGCTTCCAAAACATAGGTTATGACCCCTCATTGGAACGATCGTGTCGTGCTCGTTCCAATGAGGGGTCATAACCTATGTTTTGGAAGGAAAAAATGAAAATTTTTAGTTACACGGGGATGTTTTTTCCAAGTGTCGTCTGCAACTCAAGTTAGGTGATGGGTTAAAACGTCATACTAAGTGGCTAATTTGTGCGTGTGTGTGTCATTTGATAAATAAAATATGAAATGAGCGTTTTTCTCATATAATATTTATGAAACTCGTCCGAATTTTCCGTTTGGGCGAGCCAGAGGCTCGCCCTAACGGAAAATTCGGACGAGTTTCATAAATATTATATGAGAAAAACACTCATACCATATCCTCTATATATTCAAATTTCCGAGTGAACACAAATGTTTTTTTTTTCTTTCACTGATTTCGTTTATTGCAAACTTGATCATCCAATATGTGGATGATCTAGCCCATGATATAAATGATTTTGGACTTATTCGCAGGACAACTGAGATACAGTCCGGCTGATTGAAATGCTCTGAAAGAACAAAATAGACCAAATGAGATGTCGTTAGCTTTTTATCCAGGTTACCATAGGCTTCCTCAAGCGATCCATATCGTCTCCTGAGTTACAATCGGAACTCAGAGGACGAATTATGTTAAAACGTTTTCTAATTTTAACCTTCAATTCTGAGAAAGCTTGAATCAATATCTAATTAATAACCAAACTGACCCTCATTCGGATCTTGCTTGATATTTGGAGGTTATTACTTGGTCAGTTTTCATATCGGCCGAGATATCAGCCTGACGTTACTTCATATCGGCCTGAGTCCAAAGGTCGCAATAAGGGTCATGAGAAAATCCCTCAATGTGGCCGTATCTCAAGTTCCTCTTATATTCATGTCAGTATTCAACGGCCACGTTTAGTGAAATGCCACCTACGGATTTTCCTTCCTATGGTCTGGCTATGTGTGTAGAATCCTTTTGTGTCGTCTGAGGCCATGAGGGCCACGAGTACATCCCCCAGTGAGGTATATACCCCCTCTTATCCTCATATTTGTATTCAACGGCCACGTTCCGTGCAATCCCTTCCTGTGGTCTGTTTATGCACATGGAATCCTTTTATTTCGTCGTATGCGGCCACGAGAACCAAGAGGAAATACGTCAATGAGGTACAATCTACCACCCCTCTTATCCTCATCTCGGTATTGGAGGACACCTATAACGTTGTGATGTACTATCGCGGAACGCCTGTTGGAGGATACCGTTGAGGGATAGTTGTTGTGGTAGCCCAATACACTTGCTCTGTTCGCAACGTGTGTTCAGGGACGTGGCGACTGGGGGTGTGTGGTTGGGGGTCACCACCCCCCCCCCCCAATTCTAGACAAAATTTAGATGGAAATTCGGAGGGCAAGTCATGAGTAGTTGGAAATTCCATCTATCTGGATATTTGAGCCTCTTTGGTAATGCTGATGTCTCCTTTTCTTCCCAAAATTCCAACTCAGTTTCAAATCGGCAAAAATTCCAGCTGTTACTATTTACAACTACAGTGCACGCAATATCGAGCATCATAAGCATGCATGAAACGGCCCAAGTTTTAAGTTTTTTTTGTCGCATTTTCATTATGTCAGCAGTTGAAAATATGAGTAGCTTTTGTCATTTAAATTTAGTTTTTATTCCTCCTCAACTGATTTGGTAACTCGTGACGATAGTGTGATAACATTGGCATTATTTGTGTAGCTTTAACATAGGTGTTCAATAAGTTCAATTTGACAAAGTTGAAGTAAGATATCCTATTGACATTCCACGAGTGAATGTCTTTTAGACTGAGAGTCTATCATTTTTTATTCAGCATCGTCGCAGCCTTTAATTCTGGTCACCACAAAATTTTGTCTGTAAATTCAGGGTCATATCTAGATGAGAAACTCTTTTATTGCGATTGGTCAGTTGTTTTGGCTGCAGGAGTTCTAATCCCAAAATAGTTCATTTCAGTATATAGATGAAGGAAATCCATTGCAGCCAAATAAAATGACTTGTTATGATGTTCAGATGTTGAACAATCTTCTTTGGCCAAGATCGGTTGACCATGAAGGCTGCGAGGTTCGAACTTTAGTTGTTCATCACAGTCTCCAGTGAGGTTCAGTACCATTTACAGTTACCCAGATGCATGTCTGTTCCTCAATGAGTAAACTACTCTAAACTAGTTCAAACAAGATATTGTTATGCAATATTATTCCAACACTACCTGATAGTCCTACTGTGGGAAATGCTCAAAGTTCTCAGCTCGAGCTTTTGTTTAGCGCATATTCAGTTCTCAGAAGAATACCAAATAATAATAACCTGATAATTCTATCATAAATGTGTTGGCATTTCAGTTACTACAATCAATTTAATTTTATGCCCCCTTTTATGGCTTAATTTTCAAAAAAATTCTCACTGTCCCACCCCGGAGTTGGAAATTCAGTACCCCCACCCCCAATCGAAAACCTCTAGACACGTCCCTGCTTGTGTTAATGTAATTTCATTAAGATGCGCAGTTAGTAAATGTGATCTATATGCTGCTTCATCTAGGGGTGTGTATACCGTGGGAAGGGTAGACATCAGTGAAGTGTGGAGCGAGGATAATATCAATGGACCATGTACACAAAGAGGCGCCGAAACGTACCTTCCACTACAGTGCGGCATTCACCATGGGAGAACCATAAAAAGAGGTCTTTCTATTCTCGAGCAAGGTACACTGTACAGTCTGAAGGAGTAGACATACATGCGAGAGTTCGATTGAGGATGTGTACCGTGTAACGATAGTCAAGAGTGTCTGGTGATACATGCAATCCGAACTGTTGATTTTAACATCTACCCGTGTTATCCGCACAGACTTCTGGGATTTCCTCCTCTCATCACTCAATTAAACCGTTTCTCCTATTCAAGATCAGTTATACCAGGTCCAGTCAACCGCATCCGATAAAGATTAAAACTCGGATTGTTATGAACAAAACGCAAAGTTTGCATGGCATTATATTTTCCCAGTGCAGTGGTGTGCACTTCCCCGTCGATGGGGTAGACTATGGACAAAACCAAGACCAATGGACATAGAGGTGCCATTAACATATTACAGAATATCACTGCCCGGAATTATTCCTTCTCAGTTGGAATTACTAAGATTAAAGGACGTCCAAACTAACTTTTTCAAATTTCAGGCAATATTCTTCCAAGTCTAAAAAGAACCCAAAACGAATAACACCAATAAAGTATATACTAAAATGCTTGGAATGAAACATAGAACATTTGGAAACTGGATTTTGCCATGGAACTGCTGACATGTGTAGGTAGCACTGCCTGAAAGTCTGATATGACATAAGTAAGAGAACAAAAGTTGTACAATAAAATACCTCAAAATAAAATAACAGCTGTATTCTATAAACATTGAAGTACATACTCGAAGAAATCTTTTCCTAATTCTTGAAAGTAATAAAGATTGAGGCCAAATGTTATAAGTGGAGTGCTCACCGATTGAAGGCAGACATTTTCTTTTGTTCATGTTTTGATTTGGGGGAGTTCAACAAAGGTTAACTTGAAGGAGTCCACTAGAAGTAGTATGGAAGGACAAAAGAGTGTCTCCCAATATCAAGATGTATGTGTCACTGTGGTGATTTAGAAAGAAACTATGGTATTCTCCTATACAGAATGCACTACAAAGTCATACATTGTAGTTGAACAAATATATTTTCAAACCCCTTGCACTGTAACCCCTTTTATCCCATGCATCAATTTGACAGTGATTAAATTGTTAAATTTGTCTGGGTTATCAATAAATAACATTGGTTCTTTTACTCTTGGACACCAATACACTCATGTTATCTGTTGGAGAAGAAATAAGAGTAACTGTAACTCGTCACTGGAATAAACCATCAAATGTACATAAAAGTACATTGTTATTCACAACACATCAAATCAACCCTACATAACCATTATTGCCTGTACTTTTCCAAAATAGGCTTATTTGCATATTGAGATCAGGAGGGCACATCCAGTAGGTCTCCCATTCATAGGTGTTCACATATTTTATCAAGAACGCAGTACGCAAAGAAATCCCCAACAGGTGACAAGTGAGTTCCAGTTGATAAAAATGTCCGGGGGGGGGGGGGGGGGGGGGGGCTCCTTGTATGTCTGTACCTTTGGCACTCATGGCATATGCCTTCTTCATCAAAGTTTAACTCTTTTTTCTTTTTGAAAATCCTGGCGACACACATGCTCCAAACACTATCTGACAGGTAACCCTCCAAATGAGTGTATCTGCAAAAATCATATTACATTGCAAAACATTCTTTTTAGACTTTAAGTTCTGAACCTTTCATGCTTCTTACTTCCAACTATAACACTCATATGTAATTTACTGATTAATGGGTGAATAGAAAAATCCTGCCACAATCAACATATTGAGTTCCAGAATCCTCCATATTATATAATATTCATTAGCTTGTTGCTTGATAAGTAATAGAAACAAAACATTCACAACAAATATTTTGTTGCAATTAATTCGAGGGTGTCGGCAGGCACTTTCCAACAAATTGTAACAAATCAACTAGTTATAAACAGAATTTTCTAACACGAAAGAGTGAAAAAAGACCATAACTCTGGAAAAAATGTGTGGAGAAAACGCACGCCACAGTAGCTACACAGGCCTCGTTTCCCAATGATGCCCGATTACAACACCAAATATCATTCAAACTGGAGTAGCAGTGGTTGATATACAAGGGAAAATGTTGGTATGGACACTAGATACGCCTTTGACTTTCCAACTTCCAAGCCCGGGGCATAATAATCACAAAGCACCCACCTGATCATAATTTCAGTAAAATAAACAGAGTTGTCAATTTTAATTAATTTATAGATGATGGAGAAATATGTGGCTTCTGTCGCCTTCTCGTACTATTACCACAAACATTTGCAGTCAGTATATGGTGCTGACAAACGAAACTGAACTGGTGTGTCGGGTTAAAAAGTAACTCGGCACGGATACTGAAGAAATTGAGAATATTTCTTGTATTTCAATTGTTTAAATTCCAATTGCGGCTAATTCTGACCGTGGATTCGATAATTCGTTTGGGTTTTGACCATCACGGTCACGCTGACCGCTGTTATGTTTATTATGATATGCAAATGGGGAGATAGTTTCAGGTAAAGGAGATTTGTCACATTTGTCAGTCTAAAACGAGGACAAAAGACACTGATCGACGCTTGTGTTGGTATGGTTGTTTGCAAGAAAAAATTAAATTGACAGCCACAGCATCGTCCAATCGAACCTTATTTAAAAGCGCGAATGCATCATTTTCAACCCATTTTCCATCGGTCCTTCGCGGACATCAACACGGTCACGACAGAGATCCATGGTTACAAGGAAGTAAATAACTTCACAGCGTCGGGGGAAATCAACACGCTCAATATAGTTCCAGCTCACTTGGAATATACTTCGAGAAAAAATGATTCCTGAAGCATTCAGCTTACTTTTTATGAATATTACCTTATTTTATATGTATTGGCCCTATTTTATATACTCGGTTATTTTGTTTTACAAGTGGTTCATGTTCTCTTTTTAGTGCGCAATATTTCAGATTTTTCGTAAACAAAAAAGTTCAGACGGCCTGTAAATTCTGGATGGCGCTGGAGGGAATTTCAAAGCATATTTTGCAGTTATGACATTAACAGCTCAAGTATTTTATGTAACTTGTTTGCAAATCCGCTCATATATTGTCTCGAACAAATAAAGGGCGTGATCACGTTTTTGCATTCTTACGATCGCCCAAAATGAGTATTCCTGCAAGAAGCACATTACAATCACATGGCCGGAATAAACATCATTGAAACATGGCATACCCTGAACATCTAAAATAAATTGGTGGTATTGCATTTCAACATCAAAACACACCAGAGAGTGTGTTATGAAAACGCTTTCTCCGAGTGTGTAGTGTGTTGTCATTACATTGAGGACAAGGCTTTCGAATTACCGATCATGTTGTTGCTTTTCGGGTGCGTTACTTATGTCATTGACAAATTAATCTTCTTCAAAATCATAAAATTCACTTTTTTCCTGAAACAAATTATATATACCTTTTCTATGCACTTTACTCATTATTTTGATATATCATTTGCCTTTTCCTTACTTCTCTTATCTGTTTGTGGGGCATTGGGAAATATGTCAACAAATTGACCTAAGTTAGGTTGGACGACCTCTTAATGTCTTAATCATTTGTCTTACGAGACGGCTTAAAGTGGCCAGCGCTATTCACATAAATCGTCATTCAAATTTGGGAACGTGACAACTGTTTCTTATTTCCGCTTCCGCTTCCTTATTAGACATTCGTTGTCAACCGATTTTCGGTTGATAACGAATATCGAATAAGGAACTGGGAATTGTTAACGGTTGTCACATCTTCTAATTTGATTATTATTTCATTTTTTTTATCTCAAAACGTTAACAGACGAATCCACAATGAACCAAACTCGTTGGTCTCGACCTCATGATGAGTTCATAAATAGAGATTATTACCATTATGTGGATGAACAAAAGATATATCCGAGTCTCGCTCCGGGTTCTAAGGGTAGATCACGACGAGTCGAAGACGAGTCGTGATCTACCCTTAGAACCCGGAGCGAGACTCGGATACATATTTTGGACATCCACATAATGGTAATAATCATTTTATCTCACAATATATTGGGGATAAGTAAAAAATATAGACGAATATATTATAACGAACTATTCATTCGTACGGATGAACAAAAAGAAAAGAAATTGAACTCACGCGAAAGGAACGTGCTTGTATCCGACCCCCTGATACAAACATCTGTATCAGGGGGTCGGATACACGACAGTTGCGGAGTTAATACAGACAAAATATTGATTGTAAGATAATCAGAGTTATCGCGAGGATGACCGATTAGGAGGGGTCGGGGTGTAAACCTGACTCGTTCCGACTGTGATGGCCCATGTTCGACTGACTAATATTCCAACTACAGCATGCCTTCGACCTCGATAATGTAATTGGTATATTAGTCAGCCGAAGGCATGCTGTAGTTGGAATATTAGTCAGCCGGGATTATTGTTAAAAACCGAAGATTTTCCAGGAAATGTATTAGTAAATAAATAAAATATACATGTTGTTGTGGCGCAATTTGTTTTGCAGGTCTGTAGGACACAATTCTAGCTGTTGTGAGGTCAGCATGACCAAATTGGAATACCAGTATGGAACGTATTAACTGGCAGAGAGCTAAATTATTTTTGGGCATCAAAAGTTGTCGACCTGTCTTTGCCTTGTTAAAATTTATGGTAGAGTGCCATTGGCACTCTCCCATAAATTGTAACGAAGCAAATCTTTAAAGACTACATAATTTCACTTAAAAGCCAATACGAAGTGCATCAACTGAACAAATAGTCTTTAAGTTGGGTTACCTTCACTTCAGATTAAAGCCCAAATATGGGCTTCCAGCACTCTATCAGTTAATTGAACAAATTAGGGACGCGGTGGCTCAGGGAGTATTTGTATTATTTCACTTCCAGGATTGATGAAGTTCGCGGGGTAATTAATCATTATTTCTACTTGTGGAACAAAACAAAAAGTATGTTGGCCCACCACACATTTATTAAAAAGATAAGCCATCCAGGGTCAGGCACCTAAATTTGCCAAATGTTGGTTGGTATACAAGTTGCTAAACTGTTACCTTGTCTCCTTATCAGCTTGTAGGACTCATGATTTCAAATTCTTGTGATGTAATGAATCGATCTCGTTCCTAATTTTCAGACCATCGTCCCTAAGTTTCTAGCACTGCAGAAACAGAATCTATTTTTTACTACTTTTCATACAGACTTACAGCTTATGTTTGTGTGTTTTGGGGGTGGGGTGTGGGTGAGGGTTGTTATGCCATCTCCGATCATCTCCACTGCTACATTGGTGCAATTGGAAAACAAAATACCATTTCTTTTCTGTGAACTGTATTATATTTAAATCGTAACTGTAAAATATACTGTATTGCAAAACTCATTGATTTCCGTGCCCGGCAAACTACCCTCTAGTCATGGGGCTGAGAGGGGGGGGGGGGTCCTGTGTGCAATCATATGTCCCCTAATTTTGACTCTTGATCCTTGTAGGGGACCAAAAACTTGGGTAGACATTCCAGATGTGGGGCAGAAAGGTGTAATTCTAATTCAAGATGGCGTCCAAGATGGCTGCCGTGTCATTATAACCAGTATTACTCCATGTGGAATTGTCCTAGAGTGATAAATGTCGTGTCTTTACCTAGGTTTTTGGGGTCAAGGAATCCATTAAAATCATTTGCAGGGTTAAAAAAGTACGGGATAATGGTTAAATCCAAAATGGCCGCCAATATGTCTGCCACACCCTTTCATCTAGCCTGTGAAGGTTCAGAATTGAGCTTGAGGAATAAATTTGGTGTCTTTATATGGGTTTTAGGGGTCAAGCATTTCACTCAAACCAATAAATTTGCACAGAAAACAATGGATCATTGTTAATTTCAGTACATGTGCTCTAATTGATTATCCAACAATTCGTAAAATGATGCAACTTGATAAGATAGAGTGCCTGAGAAGTTGACTTGAGGATTTCGGGGAGTTTAAAAGGGAATGGAAGGCAGACAGCTAGACATTCTTCTACTGGGATAGGTTTATTGAAATGGTTCGTTTGGCAAAGGACCTTGTGAGGGCTGACAGAGAAGGCGACTGGCTTCTGCACCTACAATCGGTTGAAGCAGTATTGCCATATTTCGCGGTCTTTGACTCAGTCAACTATCTCTTGTGGTGTTCTCTCTACCTGGAGGACATGAAGAAACTATCAGACACCGCACCAGTTGTCCATGACAATATCATGGCTGGGCGTTTTGTAGTGAAACGTTCTTCCATCCCATTCTCTGCTGTTGCTGCCGACATGAGTCTGGAACAGACAATCACCTGCTCATCTAAGACAAGTGGGGGAATCATTGGCAATACGAAACGGAAAGAATTCGCAACAAGATGGAACATAATTCACCATGAATTGACGGGTGTAAATCCAATCTTTCGTGAAGTCACAGGTGTACAGTTGAACAATACAGAACTTACTGTCAATCATTCATTCAGTCGTCGGCAAACACAAGAAAATGAAAGCAAAGAAGACAAGATGATTGCGTACATCCTGAACTATGAAAATCCATCCGAGGTGAAGCAAACAACTGAACTGAAACCGCATAACTTTCTCACCAGAGCTATCATGCCAGACGAGATTCAAGATAGTCTATTGTCTGTTCAAGGAACCGGTCTGTTCAGAACGAAGCGCCTGGTGGAGAAGACAAAACGATTGAGTGACACAATCAACAGGAACAATGTTAAAACATTCGCAAGTGCCGAGGGAAAGATAGAATCAGCCCCAAAAACGAAACAGAAGCAGGACAAGAAGGAGTTAGGTATTGCGCAGAAGCAACTGGACATTGCCAGGGTCCTTGGGTATGATGCGCAAGAGGTTTTCACGTATGATCTGGTCAAAACTAGTTACTTATTTAGTGACGAGGATGGACGCATAAAAAAACCGACAAAACATGAGCTTGTGAAAGAACTTCAATCAAATATTACAGCAGGTGACGACATAGCTCCTACGCATTGGACGGATGTGCCAACCGGATACATTGTCGATGTTATGGCTTATGTGCGAAAGCTGAAAACTTCCTCCGTGAATACCGTCAGAGAATTGTGCAATCAATTGCTGAGCATGATCCTCGAGGTTTGCAAAAATGCTTCCTGCACTGACTTTATCTTCGATTCGTACATGGAAGGATCAGTGAAAGACAGTGAACGACTCAGACGAACTCAGAAACCCTCAGTCTTGTACAGTAACATCACACTAGAAAGCAAGTTACCAAGAGATATGGATAGTTTCTGGCCATCAGCCGCAAACAAAGCCAAACTAGAACAGCTCATGAAAGGATGGCTGATTGGCCACTTTACTGCACAATCCGTAGATGTTTTCATTGTATTGAGTCGGATAGTGGGGGACGAAACCTCTACACAAACCCAATCGATCAGGAATGGAATAGTAAGCCAACACCCAGAACTGGACTCGGACCACAAAGAGGCTGATATCCGTATCATCCCACATGCTCTTCATGCCGTCAGAAGTAATTGCACGCGGATTGTAATTCTCTCTTGCGACACTGATGTGTTCGTAGTTGCAATGTATTTCTATCATATTTTCGCAGGAAATGGACTCCGTGAACTTTGGCTCAGAGGTGGAGTTGGAGACAGGACACGATTTATCCTTCTCCATGTAATAGGTGACAAGGTTGGAAGACCAATGTGTGAAGTCCTTCCCGCGATGCAAATTTGGCACGAAAGCTGCTGGTATCAAGGCAGAACCTGTTCTGTACCTAAAGGACTTTGGAAGGGCACAGACGAATATGCAGGACTGTCTGCACAATGCTGAGAAATACCTGGTCCAAGTGTTAAACCGAGGAAATCATGGCACTGAAATGATGGATTGTTTTCGTTTCAACATGTACCATCACAGAATGTCAATGACAATTATTGACCTTCCCCCAACCAGCTATGCTACGGAAGGTCATATTCATAAGGCATTCTATATGACCTATATGCAAGTCAACTGTTTAGGAGATTTTTCGCTAAACCCACAAGACTATGGGTTTATGATGGAAAACGAATGTATCGTACCAATGAAATACCATCGTAATTTGCCTGAAGAAATAGCTTTAAAACGTAACTGTGTGAAATGTGCCACTCGCTCATGTCCTTGTAGAGAAACAAAAGTTCGATGCTGCATATTCTGTAAATGCCAGGCAAACAAACAGAGCAGCCAATGCAAAAACCCTAATGGGGTTATTCCAACTAAGTAGGTGTGGTTTGTGCAAATTATAAGAAACGTAATAGTCGGAGGTTTGATGTCCACTGTATACCAAACTGATTGAGTTATTTAAACAGTTTTGGATTTATGAATAATGTGTACTCTTATTTTGACTCTTGATCCTTGTAGGGGACCTATGTCCTGGTCAATTAGAGCCCCTGTACTGGAATTAACAATTATCCATTGTTGCTTCTGCAAATTGATTGGTCTGAGTGAAATCCTTGATCCATAAAACCCATATGTGGACACCAAATTTATTCTTCTAGCTCAATTCTGAACCTTGACAGGCTAGATGAAAGGGTGCGGCGGCCATATTGGCGGCCATTTTGGATTTAACCATTATCCCGTACGTTTCTAACCCTGCAAATAGTTTTAATGGATTCCTTGACCTAGGTAAAAACACGAAATTTATCACTCTAGGACAATTCCACACGAAGTTATACTGGTTATAATAACATGGCGGCCATCTTGGACGCCATCTTGAATTACACCTTTCTACCCCACATCTGGAATGTTTACCCGAGTTTTTGCCAATCTCCTCTACAAGGATCAAGAGTCAAAATTAGGGGACATGTGATTGCACACAGGACCCCCCTCAGCCCCCAGACTACTCGTGAAAGTTGGGACAACTACTGATCAAAACAAAAGCAGCCGTTTATTATAAAGTTTATTGAGGAACTGAGCAGTTTGATTTTTGCTTCAAAGTCATAGCTTTTGGCCTCACAACGGAACAATCTCCTTCCAATGTGGGGTCCTCAGCGATGTTTTGGATTTTAAACTCGCTCCTTCCAATGTGGGATCATAAGCGACGTTTTGAATGTTAAACACGAAAACAATACTACAATTTGAATGGTAATTTTGGTGAATGGCGATTGTTAGGTAAAAGGTCGCTTGTGATCGGTTATTAATTAACCCTTTACCCAACGTAACGGCCAAAACCGGCAAGCGCTAATCTTAAAAATCGCCAATGAATTTTCATTATTTTTTCATTTTTTGTCTCAAAAACATAGGTTATGACCCCTCATTGGAACGAGCTCGTCGAGCTCGTTCCAATGAGGGGTCATAACCTATGTTTTTGAGACAAAAAATGAAAAAAATTAGTTATTCAAGAATTTTTTTTGCAAGTGTCGTCTGCTTTTCATGTTAGGTAAAGGGTTAACCCAACGTACAAATTTGTTATGTTTATTATTATTTTTTTTAAATTTTTCAACAAATTCCTACAAAATCATATCACATGACCTGTATTGGAACAAGCTCAGCGAGCGCATTCCAAAGAGGGCCACATAATATGATTTTGTTGAATGTTTTATTTTTTTTAGCTGACAATGGAATGACGCGGGCAGTGGCGGCGCCAGAAATTTTTTTTGTGTTGGGGGTGGGGGGGGGGGGGGGCAACTAGGGGGGCAGACTCCCATGAAGGGGGGAAAATACGTAAAGGATCATATCATTACTTTGTTATGAGGTAGTCCAAACTTGGACCCAAAGTCCGTAATATAATTTTTTGGTTTGGTACGTCAAGTTTCGACTAAATGTAATGGTAATTAGCGGTCCTCCTTTCAAAAAATCCTGGATCCGCGTCTGGTGGGTCTGTGCGTGAGAGAGAGAGAGAGAGAGAGACTCATAATGCTCGTCTGTCATAATGCGAAATCCATGAATTTTTTTAGACAAGGGATATGGATAGACATGCCTTTGTTGGCTCATAACTTAATTATAACTTATAAGTATCTACATCCGAGTCTTTAAATCTCTACTGCCTGGATGTGTTCATCAGCTAGCCTGAGGCTTTGGGCTAAGTGTGTATGGGAAATTATTGGGAATAAAAAAAGAGAGGGGTGTGTGTGTGTGTGTGTGTGTGTGTGTGTGTGTGTGTGTGTGTGTGTGTGTGTGTGTGTGTGTGTGTGTGTGTGTGTGTGTTTGAGGTTGAAAAATCGCACTGGCACAGACATTTCATACTGAAACGTTTTTTTTCTTTTAATATGCCGCCGAAAAATTGTTTTCATTTACTGAACCCTGATGGGTTTCAAACATGACAAAAAAGTACATAAAATTGATTTAAACTAAGTGATGAGCTTAGGAACTGGTTAAACTGACTGGCAATAATTGATGTTATTCACTGATGGGCTCTAATTTAGTCCTTACAAGGATGTTACGCAAGCTTTTGTTTTTCTTATAGGCGATGACAGGTCGAAGATTCAAAGGTTCATTTAATTTAGCATTGGTAAAATTGAATTCATCTTTTAATATTTTTGCTATTTCGATATTCATTCTGTTGTACGTTAAAGTGAAAGGAATGATGGACCTCCTTTCACATTCGCCCTCTGATATGTTCATACCAAATGGCCAGAGGGTTTGAAGCGTATTGATCCAAAAAGCTTCACGTTTTTTTCTAAATTCATCCGTTTCTTCTAATGTGTCTTTAATTGGTGGTTGTTCAATTGGGTGGATTTCGAAATCGTCCAAAGAATGGCCAGGAAGGTTAAAATGTTGTGCTACTGGGGCATCAGCATTATGTTTTATATCCTGTTTGTGTCTAGTAGCACGTTCTCGGAAAGGATTTTGACTTTGACCAACATACTGTTTCCGACATCGCTTACAAGTGATAAGGTAAATAATGTTTGGTGAATCACAATGGAGGGGGTTACGGATCTGATAATGATTTTTCGTTTGTTCGGAGGAAAATTCCTCTTTCTGATCAGGCATAAATGTATGCAGTCTACAACGAGGCTTTTTGCAATTGAATACCGCGCCACTACTATTTTGCAACGGTCTGTTGTGTTCAATCTTCAGTGGTTCGAAATCGGTAGTTTCAGCTGGACTTTCGAGCTTTTTCAGGGTTTGGGATTTCAGGCTACGCAAAAGGCGCAGCGAGTACCCTCTCGATCTGAGGGCGCCAAATAGAGTAGAACAAGCCTCATTGAAATTTACCTTATCACTTGAATTGCGGTGGAAACGAATGAGCTGTGATTTGATGATACCTTTAAATGTATGTTGAGGATGAAATGATTTTGTGTGCAACAATTGATGTGAATCAGTTGGTTTAAAATATACTTTATAATCTAAATGACCGGACGCCTGAAATTGCTTGCCTTTATACACGGTCACATCGAGAAAATCAACAGAATTTTCACTGATAGTAGCTTTCAATTTAATATTTGGATCGTGATTGTTCAAAATTTCTAAAAAATCATCAAAATCTTCTTTTGAATGTTCCCAAATAATAAAAATGTCATCTAAATACCTGAGATATACGAGAGGATGCTTTGCACATTTGCTTAAGGCATTTTCCTCCCATTCCGCTACATAAATGCTTGCAAAATTAGGACTGAATCTTTTACCCATAGGACAACCCATTATTTGTAGAAAATATTCTCCATTGAATTGAAAGTCATTACCTTTTAAGCTCAGCTCTAAAAGATCCAAAATTTGTTCATCCGGGCGTTTCGCATCCGGATATTTTTCAAATGCATTTTTAACTGATTTAACACCTTTATCAATATCAATGTTCGTATACATACTGTCGATATCCAAAGTAGCCAGAATTGCATTTTTCGATATTTTCAATTTCGAAATTTTTGACAGGAAATCCTGTGTATTTTTTAGATAGCTCGGATGTCTATTTGCTATAGGTTTCAGATGATAATCAATTAATTCCGAGATCGCATAAGATTCCGAATTACAATCTGATACAATTGGCCTCCCGGGTGGAGTTAAGTCATCCGTCCATGAAGAACGGTCCTTGTGGATCTTTGGTAGGATATAAAATTGTCTTGTTTGAGCACTGAGCTTAGCTGTTAAATATTTCAATTGTTTTTTGGTAATGTGACCTTCGTCGAGGAGAAATTTTAAGATCTTATTGAATTTTTCGATATTACTAGGCCAAATAAGTGAATCTATTTTCTTATAATGTTTAGTATTGCTGAGTTGTCTCATGGCTTCCTTTATATAATTATCCCGAGATAGAACAACTACCGACCCACCTTTGTCGGCTGGTTTAATTACTAATTTCTTATTTTTCCGAAGTTTCGTGAGGGCTCTCCGTTCACCAGCTGTTAAATTGTCTTTATCGGAGAGTATGTTCATGCTGAACACCTTTTTGATGATTCGTTTGCTAGCCTCAATAATTTCGGGATCTACTTCACTATCTGGAGGTGACCAACCAGATGATTCTGTAAAAGGAAGTTTCCGACCGCTGGAGTTTCTAAAGCGGTCGGCTAATTTCATTTGCCTAAGAAAATTACAGTTGTATGATGGTAAATTTGTTTGGTTATCAGTTTTAGGCTTTGCGTGTTTTGCCTTACCGAGGTACAAAAGACAAAAGAAACCCTTTACCTCGGTTGTTTTCCCAGAACTGTATCGGCAAAACGAGGTAGAAACCGTTATTCCACACAAAGGACAAACAATGGGGTACCTCGGTATGTAGGGTAAACAAGACTGTGTGTGTGTATGTGTGTGTGTGTGGGTTTGTCTTACCAACTTGACGAGGTAACTAGACAAAAGAGTTTGCGTGTTTCGCCTTACCGAGGTACAAAAGACAAAAGAAACCCTTTACCTCGGTTGTTTTCCCAGAACTGTACCGGCAAAACGAGGTAGAAACCGTTATTCCACACAAAGGACAAACAATGGGGTACCTCGGTATGTAGGGAAGACAAGACTCTGTGTGTGTGTGTGTGTGTGTGTGTGTGTGTGTGTGTGTGTGTGTGTGTGGGTTTGTCTTACCAACTTGACGAGGTAACTAGACAAAAGAGTTAGCGTGTTTCGCCTTACCGAGGTACAAAAGACAAAAGAAACCCTTTACCTCGGTTGTTTTCCCAGAACTGTACCGGCAAAACGAGGTTGAAACCGTTAGTCCACACAAAGGACAAACAATGGGGTACCTCGGTATGTAGGGAAGACAAGACTGTGTGTGTGTGTGTGTGTGTGTGTGTGTGTGTGTGTGTGTGTGTGTGTGTGTGTGGGTGTGTGTGTGTGTGTGTGTGTGTGTGTGTGTGTGTGTGTGTGTGTGTGTGTGTGTGTGTGTGCGTTTGTCTTACCAACTTGACGAGGTAAGAAGACAAAAGAGTTTGCGTGTTTCGCCTTACCGAGGTAGAAAAGACAAACGAAACCCTTTACCTCGGTTGTTTTCCCAGAACTGTACCGGCAAAACGAGGTTGAAACCGTTAGTCCACACAAAGGACAGACAATGGGGTACCTCGGTATGTAGGGAAAACAAGACTGTGTGTGTGTGTGTGTGTGTGTGTGTGTGTGTGTGTGTGTGTGTGTGTGTGTGTGTGTGTGTGTGTGTGTGTGTGTGTGTGTGTGTGTGAAAGAGTGACTGAATGTGTTTGTGTGTGAGGGTGGATGGAAATGCATGCGAGGTGGTTGGGGGGGCAACTGGGGGGGGCAAAGCCTTCGTTTGGGGGGGGGGGCAAATGCCCCCCATGCCTCCCCGTAGCGCCGCCACTGGACGCGGGCGGCTATGGTCGACTCGTAAAATGTTTAAGATGAAACACCCGGTAGTTACATTCTATTGCCCAGTGATAACATGTACCCGGGTTTCCTCAACCACTAAAGCTATTCGAAATGATATTATTATTATTATTATTATTTATTGATATTTAAGGTCACACATTTTGGCACAACAGCTAATCATGACCATGACAGGTTTATGGGTGGAAGAAGCCGGAGTACCCGGAGAGAACCACTGAGCAACGGCGAGCAACTGTTCGCTTCCCAATATACTAACTCCACACAATCAGGGTTAGCATTGGTTGAAGACAAGTGCACCATAGACGTGCAGTACGCCTTAGTACACAACGCCACCGTGCCCCCACCTGGGCAATGGGGGTGAAGTGTCTTGCCCAAGGATACAACGCGATTGCCGCGCAGGTGGGACTCGAACCGAGGACCCCACGGCTTGCTGCATGCACCTCTACCTACTGAGCCACCGCGCCCCGGTTCGACATGATATGAGACTGTTGTTAAACCCGTAAAAACAATGGCACAAACAATGAGGTGTTAGAACAGAGTAATTTTAAATTGTGGTAAGTAGTCAATATTATTTTAGTGTCAAAAATTACCAAAATTCCAGGCAAATGATTGGATACTTGTTTAACATTTTACCTAACACAAAAGGCAGACGACACTTGCAAACAAAATTCTTGAATAACTAAATATTTTTTCATTTCATGCGTCAAAACATAGCTTATGACCCCTCATTGGCACGAGCTCCTTTAGCAAAAAATGAAAAGATAATGAAAATTAAATGGTACTGTTTGTGTACTGGCCGGGATTGTCTTGTTACGTTGGGCAAAGAGGTAACTCTGAAAATCAGGTTCCGCGAGAATATAACGGTAACATGGGTTTGGAGGGTGTTATGTTTGATTCACGACTCTGATAACAACCCGAGGCTTTACTACCGACCGAAGGCGACGTCGAGAGCCATTAATAAGCCAGAGGTTTGTTTTTCATTCCCCCGGGCATTTAATAAATAGGGATGGCCGACAAAATCATGTTTTTACTATTATTACCACGACTGAAAGCAGGCTGTGGGCCGTTAATGAATTCTGTTGTCATTGACGGCGCGCGGTGCGCTTTCGGTCGCTTGACGTTGTGAATTACGGAGTCTTACTGCGCTGCTAAACTCCATTAATATACCAGAGAACGCAGGCAATAGAGGTAAAAAAAATACGCCATATTCTTTGGCGAATGCACGTGTTTTTGCCTCATACTAATATCATGAACGATTCTATTTTTAATTTGGAACTACACGACGCGTTTTATATTATCGTTGGTTTTTAGGAGTGGATTAAAATAAAAGTGATTTAAGACGTTTCTTTCAAAACGTTCAAAATGTTGTAAACAACTTACGGAATAGTCGATTAGTTGTAAACTGTTAATTAACTGTCAAAGGTAACGTGCTCTTCGGAGAACAGACGATACAAAATGCACTTGTACCTCCGTGAAGACAGGTATGCAGAAACTGACTGCGCGAAGAAACGATTGCCAGTGTACGAGCAGACGATATTATCTGCATTAAGTCCGTAGTAATAATTTAATCCTACAACTCCACAGATGGCGTGTTGAAAGGGTTAAATCTTAAGTAGTTAGCGTTCAATCATTTTTATATTTATATACACCTTATTACCAAAAGTTGGAAGAGAAAAACCTGAGAATAATAAACCAAAGCGGCAGTAAAGGGATATCGACTAAGTCGAAGCCTGCAGCTATTTGGGACAACAATCTTAAACAGAAATGGACAGTCTGGTCTCGTGAAGAACGCAGTCCTCTTTTCTTTCAAAGTCATAGGAAATGACAGCCATTCAGAAATATTTACACTGTGATGAATCCATATTTCTGTGGTAATGCTCAGTACTCGTGACATCCTAATAGTTCAACGCCCAATCCTGGGTAATAATTCCCTTTCCAAGATAGAGGTATGAAGCGCACAAATCTAGCTACCATGACACTAGGAAAGTGCGACGTCAGGGTGGATGTACTTCCAAAACCGGTGTATACCTACAAAAGAGCCAAGGAATGATAGGTTAAAACTGGGGCCAATGCTATAACACTTTTACAGTTGTATTTTCTAGAACTGTATTTTCCAGTTATGACTTTAAATGGGCTGAAATGAACCATTAGCATTTTCAAAGATGTTGTAATTTGCCAGTTGGCAAATTGCCATATCTTTTAAAGTGCCAATGATTCATTTTAGTCAGTTATATTAAAAGGTAGAAAATACAATTCTAGAAAATACAATTGTAAACATTTTATAGTATTGGTTCCTGGTGTACATATATTGCTTCCGAGAGGTTGCGGTTATTTCGATTTCTCTCCAACCACATCAGCCATAACAATTTTGTGCGAAATTATCTTAATACTTGAAAGCCATATCCGCGGACACCTGTTTTACGCATGAGGATATTTTGTTTTACAGACTCGCGAAATGGCAACTGCTCACATTGGACATTCCTGAATTCAGGTCTAAGAATAAACCGAAATTGGATGGAAAAATAACTTCATCGCCTGAAAAAAGTAAATGTAGTATACTCCTTCCAAAGCAAGTGCTTCACTTGTTAGGTACTCCAATGGTCATTTCCGGGAGAACTATGGCTCGTTGGTGAGAACAATGGACTTTAAACCGGCGATTCGATTCCTGATCAGCGCCACCGGGGCTGCGTCCTTTGGCAAGATACTTAATCCCAATTGCCCACGTGGAGGCACGGTGGCGCTGTGTGCTAAAGCGTAACGGTTAGTTGCTTGCAACTTCTCTGTGGTTCTTTCCGGGAACTTCGGATTCTTCCACCCGTAAAACAGCCTACACGATGTGACCCTGGCTGTTGAAAGTGTCCTTAAACCCGAGTAACCAAACAATAAAAAATCCAAAACCAGACGGCCATCTCCGGCCCGCGCATCTTCATATTTTATCAGTTTTTCATTTTCTGTCTCCAACTCACAGCTGATGACACCCTCAATGAAACGAGCTCAGTGAACTCGTTCCAGCGAGAGAGTCAACAGCTATTTTTGAGTCAAGTGACACTTTTTCGTCTTGAATGATTGTCGTTTCACATTAATCTTGCCTTTTCGTGTGGTTAAATGAATCCTGAAACCATCCGATCTTGGTTTGTCCTATACTATTAGTTATCCTTGTGTTTTCCAGGGTGTATAGGAATTTACACCGGTTTGGGAACTCATACACCCTAAGGCGAAGCCGAAGGGTGTATGAGTTCCCAAACCGGTGTAAATTCCCATACACCCTGGAAAACACAAGGATAACGGATTTTTTTTCCAAGAATGTTGGTGTACTTAATACTTTAACCTACATTGTGGGCAAAAACTGACAGAAAATTTGTACCTTGCAAGTTTCTTAAATAAAACCAGACAAATATGAATTTCATTGGAACTGGCTCAATGAGCCACTTCCAATGACATTCATATCTGTAATATTTTATTGCACATAAATATTAAATTTCCTGTATTTTCATTTTTGTTCTAGCATTACCGAGCAGAAGGTATGAATTAATAATTAAAAATGGGTACTCTTTAGCCATATAGCTTGCTCTTGTATATTCTTGTTTTTACACCGTGGTTAAACACGATGTAAAAAAAGCCACTGTGGATTGCAAGTTACAGCGTACCTCTCAGCCAATCAAAATGCAGTATTTTGTTTAATTTAGAAATAAGATTTCTTATCACATAATCACCAGCAAATAGCTAATTACGGAAAATATCGTTCACAACACGTATAATACGGAAATGACGTCAGAAGACAACGTCGACGTGGTAAAGTTGTAAGTGAGTTGGTTTCGGGAGTAGAATTGAATTAATCTTATTTTTCATCAGCTGTCTACACAACACAAATAGCAGACACCCTTTGCCGAAAACATCTCCTGAATAACAAGATATTTCAATGTTTTGTCTCGAAAACAGAGCTTATGACCCCTCATTAGAACGAGTCCATTCTAGTGAGGAGTCACAAGGTATGTTTCTGTGGCCAAAATTGTTTTTAAAATAATAAAATTTGGCTGGCGATTTTTGTGAACAGCACTGACCAGCTTTAGTCGTTACATTAGCTAAAATATTAAATTACACATTATGTGATAAAAGATCGGAAATTTGTACGATTTGACAATAAATTTCTGAATCTCCTTCACTGAAATCGATCGGAGCCTTGGTAAACCTCGGCACAGATCGATTTTAGTGAAATCAGTACAGAAATGTCATGAGGCCAATTTTAGTCATTAAGCTTGGTGAATTAAATTAGACAGGATGCGATAAAACGAATCTGAAATTCGTAACGAGTTGGCATACAAGTTCCCCAGAGCAGTACAAGAAAGTAAAATATTCGCTGTTTCAAAGATTCCAGCTACAGGCAAGGGAAGGACGCCCTAAACACTGTTGTTGACAATGCACAGATCTCAGAGGACATTAAATTTGTCCCGATTCGTGAGAATCGATTTGATTCTCGCGAACTCCTGCTGCCAAAAAAATTTAGAATATGAGAGTCTTATTATAGCCCTGTGAGTGCAACAGGAACATGTTCCATAGTAAAAACAAATCTCATATTTATATATTTTCAAGAGGTCAACCTTAAGTTTGGTGAGTTTCATGCCTGGTGGGAAGATGTAGAACACATGTTTTAACATAGACGCTTTGGTTGTCTTGCAGCACCTTATCGGTGGTTTCTTATGAAGTCTTGGCTGCCTATTTAGACAGCCAAGGCTTCGCTAGTTACCTCTACTAAGCCAAAGTGTTACCTTATTAGGACGGAGCAAACATAAGAATCCTCTTGGCCTTTAAGCTCAATTTCAGACAAGAATCAAATGAACATTTTGCGAGAATCGAATATGATTCTCGTTGTTTTCCTGACGACAATCATTTGCGAGAATCAATCACCGTATCAATTTTAAGGACTGCCGCGATTGCCTGAAAGTTTTCACAGCGATTGAGGCAAGAAAAGGACAGCCGTGTACCCATAACATTAGATATTTCAGCGTGCTTTGCAATGTTCATGAGATTCCACGAATTTATTGGAAGAATGTTGGTAGCACTATATTTTATTGAAACTTAACCTAATCATCATTGTAGACAGACTTAGTTCATAATATTTCATCATTTCTTATGACAGATTTTGCATGAATTATGTTCAGTGGTGGTTAGGTTTGGTTTCGGCTGCCGTATTTTAGCTATCTTTATAACTTTCCAAAGTGTGATTTACTGGGATTTCCGGGTTGATTATAAACGATAACTTCACAAGTGAATTATACAATCAACAATTGGGTCATGTATCCGTGTGCGCAAACGAAGACGTTTTCCCGTTGGTCTAATGGGGACTTCATTGTTTTTTAACCCTTTACCTAACATGAAAAGCAGACGACACTTGCAAAAGAAATTCTTGAATAACTATTATTTTCATTTTTTGTCTCAAAAACATAGGTTATGACCCCTCATTGGAACGAGCATAGGTTATGACCCCTCATTGGAACGAGCTCGTTCCAATGAGGGGTCATAACCTATGTTTTAGAGACAAAAAATGAAAAAATAAAGAAACTTAATTGGCGATTTTTGAGAATAGCGCAGGCCGTTACGTTAGGTAAAGGGTTAAATAATATAATTATCCTTAATAATGAAAAATAATAAACAGAGTAATCGCTTGACTGGACTTGTTACGTGAAATAATTCGTTCGAGGTGAGGCACTACATTGTAAAACACCCGTGCGCATTCGCGCACTCGTGTTTGTACAACGTCCCTCACCTCTCTTGAATTATTTCACGTAACCAGTCCAGTCAAGCGATTATTCTCTATATATTATATGGTTTAGACCTACTTCCGGTTATCAAGTCCATCATTTTAAAATGCTAATGAACGGCACATCAAGCGCCGGGGAATAATTTGGGGATAACTATGTTGTATTTGATTGCTTTGGGGCCGTAAACGATGGTTTTACTGTCGCAAATTGAGTTTTGCCGGCGACGCGCTAGCGGAGCCGGTAAAACGGATATTTGAGACAGTAAAACCATCGTTTACGGCCCCAAAACAATCAAATACAACATAGTTATCCCCATTCTAATATAATTCGGCTGAGAACTGAGATAGTATTTGATCTCTCAACTACAAAACAACGCCTTGTTGAAGACAACAATTTAAAACTAAAAATACAGTATTCGTGACGTCATTTGGGAGTTCCGAACCAAATCACGAAATATATGTTACACTGCCACATTACAAATAATTCCGAACGTTTTAGTCATTTTATCACCAATAACAAAATATATTTATATCTGTACTGACAACATTTATCATGTTTAAATGTTTGTGTCAATCTGAAAACAAATGACAACTGACACAAATGATAATGTGCTTTCTCTGTTTAAAGTTTTGAGTTCACCTTGTGATGTTTCACTTTCAGTCGGAAAGCACTCGAGGATTTACCATTAAAGTTAAATTTTTTTTAGATCTTTGATTGGAAGCCCTTGTTTAACCGCAATAATTACTTATGGTTACAGAACAACTGTTTATTTCAAACTGTTTCTAGGAAGTGATGTCTTGTGGAATTGGGCTACTGTTATTGTCGTATTGACATAATTGTTGCAGAACGAATAGTTCACCTCTCTCAGTGGTGAACGCATTTCTGTAGCTGTACATGTGGTGCCACGAATGTAGGTAACAAATTAGAAAATGAACGGACCGCTTGCACTTGAACTCGATCTTATAACATCGCTAGCGGATCTGTCAGAAATATTTGGCCTTGAACAATTAAAATTATTATTGCCAGTTGTCAGAATTTTGGTTTTCTATTTCGCACATAGCGTCCATAAATCCTTCATCGTACGAAAAAATGGCTATTTATAAATTATATTTTAATATCGCTTACTGGTTCCACACGGTTGCCGTTAACTTAAGCCCGTCGAAATCAGTTTTTTCAACACTCATTTCATTACTCAACAGTCTCTGCCAAACCCCTATTCCACATTAATATTAAACAGTAGTAAGCTTGGGGCTGGATGAGCCTGTTCTGGGGGAGCGGGGTCGACGGGGGTGGATGACGTCATCATAATTAAAATGTTACGTAAGGTAATTAATATTACTTAATGATTTTTTTTTTAATCACTTTAATAATTAATGTAATTAATGACTGTTGCATAATTAATGTAATTAATGTAATTAGGGTTGATTATAATAATTAGTATATTAATAAATGAATTAATATTGACGTACTGGACATATGCGCATGCTATCGGTTGACTGACCCGCATCACGTGTCTGGGTGTCATTAAATCGATTTTTTCTTTTCAAACGCCAACTACTGACAGATGTTGAAGCAATTAAATCTATTGTCACACTTTAACGACCGGTCATAAATATCGTTAGACTGGACATGCTATCATGTATTTAAAAATCAATATATCACGTGACAAGATGTGTCTTGCTTTTACCTGAAGACTGTGAACGACTCCATTGTGGCTATTTTTATAGGTATAATTTGATTTAATAACTTGGCGTGATTCTTACATATTAATAATGCAAGTTTATTCTTCTCGTTTTTATGGCTGTCGAAAAACTCTCATAGACCAAGATATTCTGATTTTACCCCTCACGCGATAAAGTATTTTTTTAACGGTCCAATTTCTACGTTATGACGAGTTCTCAAAAAAAAAAATCACAAGAGAAATCGCCATGAGACTACTGTACACGGGGGAGAGGCTGTACATGGCTGTACTTTATGCCCCAATACTTTGATGAATTAACGGATCATCTGAAAACCCACCAAGAAGGTGCTTTGAACTGTCAATTTTGTGTTTCAATAGCAAATTCAACAAAAGAGAGAGGCAGTGTACATCGAACAGACGTCGATGTCAAGATGTTCCAGTGGACGTTTTGTCTGAAATCCTATGCTAGGAAAGATACATTAGAAAAAAACATGGAGAAATGTCAAAACTCGACATTTAACTGCGCGATTTGCGGGTTTCAGCTGATTCAACTTAACCGTCATCGCGCCACAAGTAGCAGAAATGCACAACTCGATTGGCCGGTGGAGACGTTCCTCATCAAATAAGGGGGGTCAAACGAGGTTATGAGGAGGGGTGAAGGAGACAAGTGTGCGGTCATATGTTTAAAATTTTAATAACCTTAATTGCTATGACGTAACCTCCTTAATAAATAGCGTATATTCATTTAATATAATATATTAATAATTTTCGTTAAATAATTCATTTTTTATTCCGCACCCCTGTATCCCCCTCACAGTACCTAAAACTTCAATGAACGCTCCTCCTCCAGGTCATCCAATACTAAAAAACTTTTGGAAACCGCTCTCCCCCGCCCCCACCATAATCTTAAAAATAGTTGCTTTGTCACAAACACACACTTTTTTAACCAATCAGACACCTCCGTTATCCCACACCCTCACCGTCACACCCCTGTATCCCCTCACAGTACCTAAAACTTTCCTGAATTCCCCTCCACCAAGTCATCCAATACTAAAAAAAAAAACTTTTGGAAACCTCTCTCCCCCCTCCCCCAGCCCTCACAATAGCTAAATTATCTCGAACCCCAGTTCAGTTCTCTAAATGTAATGGACATGTCAGGCCCCCGAATACGCCTTCCCCACAATTTTGAGCGATCAAATTACCCCGATTAGTCTCCTCTCATAACTTACCACTCTCTTAACCCGTATTTACTATGAGATTGTCCCCTTAATAAATAGCGTATGTTCATTTAATATAATATATTAATAATTTTCGTTAAATAATTCATTCCACAAGACACTTGTCGAAAAAACAAAATGGCGGATTAGTTTGACAGAAATACGCGTATCGATTTATTCAGGAATGTCTGTCGGTTGTGTCCTTGGGCAAGACACTTCATCCCTATTGACCATGTGGGGGCATGGTGACGCTGTGCACTAAGGCGTACTGCACGTCGATGGAGCACCTGTCTTCAACCAATGCAGACCCTGTGTAGAATCTTGACAGTTGCTTGCCGTTGCTCGGTGGCTCTCTCCGGCTTTCCCCACCCGTAAAACTGTCGTGGTCATGATTAGTTATTGTGCAGACCTTAAAATCCAATAAATAAATATAAATAAATAGTCGGTTATCAAAACAGCCCTTAAGTGTTTAACAGTTAATTGTGGACCAGTGCGTTTAAAAGTGAAAAAAATTAGGTGATAGCATACGGACTGTGTTTAATCATAGAAAAATCACACCCGCGCTATTACTAACCCGTATGATTTATTTTTGAATGTTCGCTGAAGAATAACCCACCCATCTAAGTAAAAGCATGAAAGAGCTACCATTATCTTATTACCTATGTGAGGTGGGGGTGGTCGGTAACGTTGTGTACTATGGCGTACTACCTTCAGCCAATGATAACCCTGTGTAGAACTTTGACAGTTGTTCGCCTCTGCACGATGGTTCTTTCCGGATTGCCCCAACTGTCGTTAAATAAATGAAAAAAAACTACAATTCTATAATAACAGGCCAAGACCCCTTCGTTTTGTCAGGGGGAAAATCAACAGTACTTTCACCCCCCTCATTTTAATAGTTGAAAAGTGCTGTTACTCGATCAAAAAAAAATGGTAAAAGGATATGCGACTCTATATTAGCCACCCAAATTTGCGAGACTTGGGGAAAATATAACCCACCTAGAGCTGCACCAAAGCTACGTACACTATTCGAACTCCCGCATTGTGTCCTTGGGCAAGTTAATTTACCCCGATTATCCACATGGGAGCACGATGACGGCGTGTAATAAAGTGTACTGCACGTCGGTGATACACATATTTTAGAACAATCTAACCCTGCTTGTGCGGATTTCCGACGTTGGTGAGATGACAGTTACTCGTCGTTGCTCTGTGGTTCTCTTTGGATATTCCGGAGTCTACCCGTAAAATTGTCACATTTAATTATAACTTGAACTTGATGTCCGGGTGTAATGAAATAGCGTATTTTCTGCAGACATTCTAAATAAACGCAGCTGGTTTACAGACCTGTATATATTTTTTTTTTCAATTGAGTAAAAATATAGGATAGTTACTGATGTAACACGCCGATTAGTATGTTTAATGAATCTAACTACGCCATTCCGACCGACCCTTTGCCCACCATGATCACAACAAACGTTTCAATTCTCTCTCTCTCTCTCTCTCTCTCTCTCTCTCTCTCTCTCTCACCGATACAGTACGGGTGGAAACTAATTGCGTTCAAGCTGTTGTTTTTTTTCTAGGTTTTACCACCCCCCTTACAGCGCAAATCGAAATAAAATCTGATTCATTGAACCATACTACAGTGCATGTCAAAATTAATTTTTGAACGCCATTTTTTCTATGTGCCACTATCAGCAGCTATGACCATAGCGTAACTTTGTGGTAAAATGCTTATTTTTGTACAAAACTCAAGACTTTCTCTGACAAATGCCTATATAAAAACAAGATAATACGCGAGAATGACTTGTGTGCCTGTTTTTTGTTGATAAAATATGGCATGACCACATTCCCGAATATTAATAATGTACCCGCTTAATAACAGCCGAATTTTTATCGGATCACAGTTTTTGATTTGAATAATTGCCGATTTTTTTATTAAATCACATTCAGTAATTTATGTAGTTTTCCTGAACTGGGCGAAGGTCAAGAAAGGCACTCTGTAGTTTAGGAGACTCCACAAATAAAAACAAAATAAAAACTCTTAGATATCTTGCATTTTTTTAATTATCCATATTAACCAGAAATCAAAACTAGTCAAATTAATTAGAATTAAATTACAAATGGATATGAAATTTGCAGTAAAATGAACACTGGTATATGCTGCTGGCCGCATTTTTAGTTGTCTGTAATGGCTGTTGTTCAGAATGTCGCCCTATTGGGGTGAGTTTTCGCTTTTTCGTCCAGTTTCATGAGAGCTTCCACGAAGTCCGTTCCACATTCGCAATCTTTTCCAGGGGCCATTCTTCAAAGGCTGGTCCATCGCAACTTTGCGGAGATATTGTTTTCTGGACGACAAACTGCAATATGATCTGGGTTTCCGATCAGACCCCTTGGGATATTTTGATCTTTAAGGATGTTTGCCAAAATTTTCCACCCTGTCGGTTGAAAATCTTTTCTTTTTCGCAGCAGATCATTTATTAGATCACACATATTGGAGCCCGAAATTGTGATGCCGTTATACACGAGTCGATCTTTCTCATCCCAGGATAAATTGGGTATATTCTTTATTATCTGGAGTAACAAAAGCGCCTTCTGCTGCATGGAATCTGGTATAACGGCTAACCAGTCCGGATGATTTTCCACTGAAAAACTAGTCGTTAAGGAGTGTGGTTTGGTGGTTTCTTTGCGTAAATTTGATTGGCGCTGAAAGATTGTCTGGTTCAGCAGCCCTTTCTCTTCAGAACCCGATGTTGAAGATTCAGGAATTGGTCTCATACCCTGGTCTATGGGCGGGACAGCTACAGCATTCAGGGGTGTGCGTATTTCCTGCAACTGTTCACTCCCCCATGGTTCAATACACTGAATTCTGCTTGAGTCATTTATAGGTTTTTCCCTCAGTGATTCCCCCATCACTAGCGATTTTACTGGCTCTAGCTTATTTGCAAGCCCCAAAATATTTCCACTTGTTAATGCATTGTTCCAACTAAAGGCTGATTTCATATGCACTGGAGGATAGGGTGGCTCGTTACAGACAGATCTGGTTGTTAACTCGGCTGTATTTGAGTTCGCTCCCCCTATAGTGTGTTTAAAATTTACATTTTTGTGTAATTTTCGTCTGTGTCGATAATAATTAGTTTTATGAGAGTAAGATTTTTGACACAATTCACAGACGTAGCGTGAATTCATCATTTTCAGAAGCGAGTTAATAGAGTGGCAATACAGTTCCAACACTCTGCCATTTATATGTATGAATAGGATGGGTCCCACCCCAACCTGTCAATCGCTGATTGGCTAATTATATATCAAGATAAGGTGGGTTCTACCCCAACCTACTGATCATTGGTTACTTCCAATTCTCACACAGTGCATTGTGGGAAATTCCAGTGGTAGAGCTCTGAGGTAAAATAAGTTACAAATTGATATAGTTTACTTCAAAAAAAAAAAAAGAAACATCAAAGTCACATTCATGACAAGCCGAGGTAGCACATCTGAACCACCAACTCTACACTGTTTAATCAGATAATCCATTTAATCAGATAATTACATGTGCATATCGGTTTTTCATTGGTTTTTCATCAGTTTCCATCAGTTTTTCATTGGTTTTTATCGGTTTTCATTGGTTTTTATCGGTTTTACAATTCGATAAAACGGTTTTTAGTGATTTTACAATTCGATAAAACGGTTTTTAGTGATTTAAATCACGTAAAATGATCACTAATTACCACTAATTGATCACTAATTGCCACTAATTAGTGATCAATTGATCACTAATTGCCACTAATTAGTGATCAATTGATCACTAATTACCACTAATTGATCACTAATTACCACTAATTGATCACTAATTACCACTAATTGATCACTAATTACCACTAATTGATCACTAATTACCACTAATTGATCACAACACTAATTGATCACTAATTAGTGGCAATTAGTGGTAATTATTGGTAATTAGTGATCAATTAGTGGTAATTAGTGATCAATTAGTGGTAATTAGTGATCAATTAGTGGTAATTAGTGATCAATTAGTGGTAATTAGTGATCAATTGATCACTAATTAGTGGCAATTAGTGATCAATTGATCACTAATTAGTGGCAATTAGTGATCAATTAGTGGTAATTAGTGATCATTTTACGTGATTTAAATCACTAAAAACCGTTTTATCGAATTGTAAAATCACTAAAAACCGTTTTATCGAATTGTAAAACCGATAAAAACCAATGAAAACTGATAAAAACCAATGAAAAACTGATGGAAACTGATGAAAAACCAATGAAAAACCGATATGCACATGTAATTATCTGATTAAATGGATTATCTGATTAAACAGTGTAGAGTTGGTGGTTCAGATGTGCTACCTCGGCTTGTCATGAATGTGACTTTGATGTTTCTTTTTTTTTTTTTGAAGTAAACTATATCAATTTGTAACTTATTTTACCTCAGAGCTCTACCACTGGAATTTCCCACAATGCACTGTGTGAGAATTGGAAGTAACCAATGATCAGTAGGTTGGGGTAGAACCCACCTTATCTTGATATATAATTAGCCAATCAGCGATTGACAGGTTGGGGTGGGACCCATCCTATTCATACATATAAATGGCAGAGTGTTGGAACTGTATTGCCACTCTATTAACTCGCTTCTGAAAATGATGAATTCACGCTACGTCTGTGAATTGTGTCAAAAATCTTACTCTCATAAAACTAATTATTATCGACACAGACGAAAATTACACAAAAATGTAAATTTTAAACACACTATAGGGGGAGCGAACTCAAATACAGCCGAGTTAACAACCAGATCTGTCTGTAACGAGCCACCCTATCCTCCAGTGCATATGAAATCAGCCTTTAGTTGGAACAATGCATTAACAAGTGGAAATATTTTGGGGCTTGCAAATAAGCTAGAGACAGTAAAATCGCTAGTGATGGGGGAATCACTGAGGGAAAAACCTATAAATGACTCAAGCAGAATTCAGTGTATTGAACCATGGGGGAGTGAACAGTTGCAGGAAATACGCACACCCCTGAATGCTGTAGCTGTCCCGCCCATAGACCAGGGTATGAGACCAATTCCTGAATCTTCAACATCGGGTTCTGAAGAGAAAGGGCTGCTGAACCAGACAATCTTTCAGCGCCAATCAAATTTACGCAAAGAAACCACCAAACCACACTCCTTAACGACTAGTTTTTCAGTGGAAAATCATCCGGACTGGTTAGCCGTTATACCAGATTCCATGCAGCAGAAGGCGCTTTTGTTACTCCAGATAATAAAGAATATACCCAATTTATCCTGGGATGAGAAAGATCGACTCGTGTATAACGGCATCACAATTTCGGGCTCCAATATGTGTGATCTAATAAATGATCTGCTGCGAAAAAGAAAAGATTTTCAACCGACAGGGTGGAAAATTTTGGCAAACATCCTTAAAGATCAAAATATTCCAAGGGGTCTGATCGGAAACCCAGATCATATTGCAGTTTGTCGTCCAGAAAACAATATCTCCGCAAAGTTGCGATGGACCAGCCTTTGAAGAATGGCCCCTGGAAAAGATTGCGAATGTGGAACGGACTTCGTGGAAGCTCTCATGAAACTGGACGAAAAAGCGAAAACTCACCCCAATAGGGCGACATTCTGAACAACAGCCATTACAGACAACTAAAAATGCGGCCAGCAGCATATACCAGTGTTCATTTTACTGCAAATTTCATATCCATTTGTAATTTAATTCTAATTAATTTGACTAGTTTTGATTTCTGGTTAATATGGATAATTAAAAAAATGCAAGATATCTAAGAGTTTTTATTTTGTTTTTATTTGTGGAGTCTCCTAAACTACAGAGTGCCTTTCTTGACCTTCGCCCAGTTCAGGAAATCTACATAAATTACTGAATGTGATTTAATAAAAAAATCGGCAATTATTCAAATCAAAAACTGTGATCCGATAAAAATTCGGCTGTTATTAAGCGGGTACATTATTAATATTCGGGAATGTGGTCATGCCATATTTTATCAACAAAAAACAGGCACACAAGTCATTCTCGCGTATTATCTTGTTTTTATATAGGCATTTGTCAGAGAAAGTCTTGAGTTTTGTACAAAAATAAGCATTTTACCACAAAGTTACGCTATGGTCATAGCTGCTGATAGTGGCACATAGAAAAAATGGCGTTCAAAAATTAATTTTGACATGCACTGTAGTATGGTTCAATGAATCAGATTTTATTTCGATTTGTGCTGTAAGGGGGGTGGTAAAACCTAGAAAAAAAACAACAGCTTGAACGCAATTAGTTTCCACCCGTACTGTATCGGTGAGAGAGAGAGAGAGAGAGAGAGAGAGAGAGAGAGAGAGAGAGAGAGAGAGAGAGAGAATTGAAACGTTTGTTGTGATCATGGTGGGCAAAGGGTCGGTCGGAATGGCGTAGTTAGATTCATTAAACATACTAATCGGCGTGTTACATCAGTAACTATCCTATATTTTTACTCAATTGAAAAAAAAAAATATATACAGGTCTGTAAACCAGCTGCGTTTATTTAGAATGTCTGCAGAAAATACGCTATTTCATTACACCCGGACATCAAGTTCAAGTTATAATTAAATGTGACAATTTTACGGGTAGACTCCGGAATATCCAAAGAGAACCACAGAGCAACGACGAGTAACTGTCATCTCACCAACGTCGGAAATCCGCACAAGCAGGGTTAGATTGTTCTAAAATATGTGTATCACCGACGTGCAGTACACTTTATTACACGCCGTCATCGTGCTCCCATGTGGATAATCGGGGTAAATTAACTTGCCCAAGGACACAATGCGGGAGTTCGAATAGTGTACGTAGCTTTGGTGCAGCTCTAGGTGGGTTATATTTTCCCCAAGTCTCGCAAATTTGGGTGGCTAATATAGAGTCGCATATCCTTTTACCATTTTTTTTTGATCGAGTAACAGCACTTTTCAACTATTAAAATGAGGGGGGTGAAAGTACTGTTGATTTTCCCCCTGACAAAACGAAGGGGTCTTGGCCTGTTATTATAGAATTGTAGTTTTTTTTCATTTATTTAACGACAGTTGGGGCAATCCGGAAAGAACCATCGTGCAGAGGCGAACAACTGTCAAAGTTCTACACAGGGTTATCATTGGCTGAAGGTAGTACGCCATAGTACACAACGTTACCGACCACCCCCACCTCACATAGGTAATAAGATAATGGTAGCTCTTTCATGCTTTTACTTAGATGGGTGGGTTATTCTTCAGCGAACATTCAAAAATAAATCATACGGGTTAGTAATAGCGCGGGTGTGATTTTTCTATGATTAAACACAGTCCGTATGCTATCACCTAATTTTTTTCACTTTTAAACGCACTGGTCCACAATTAACTGTTAAACACTTAAGGGCTGTTTTGATAACCGACTATTTATTTATATTTATTTATTGGATTTTAAGGTCTGCACAATAACTAATCATGACCACGACAGTTTTACGGGTGGGGAAAGCCGGAGAGAGCCACCGAGCAACGGCAAGCAACTGTCAAGATTCTACACAGGGTCTGCATTGGTTGAAGACAGGTGCTCCATCGACGTGCAGTACGCCTTAGTGCACAGCGTCACCATGCCCCACATGGTCAATAGGGATGAAGTGTCTTGCCCAAGGACACAACCGACAGACATTCCTGAATAAATCGATACGCGTATTTCTGTCAAACTAATCCGCCATTTTGTTTTTTCGACAAGTGTCTTGTGGAATGAATTATTTAACGAAAATTATTAATATATTATATTAAATGAACATACGCTATTTATTAAGGGGACAATCTCATAGTAAATACGGGTTAAGAGAGTGGTAAGTTATGAGAGGAGACTAATCGGGGTAATTTGATCGCTCAAAATTGTGGGGAAGGCGTATTCGGGGGCCTGACATGTCCATTACATTTAGAGAACTGAACTGGGGTTCGAGATAATTTAGCTATTGTGAGGGCTGGGGGAGGGGGGAGAGAGGTTTCCAAAAGTTTTTTTTTTTTAGTATTGGATGACTTGGTGGAGGGGAATTCAGGAAAGTTTTAGGTACTGTGAGGGGATACAAGGGTGTGACGGTGAGGGTGTGGGATAACGGAGGTGTCTGATTGGTTAAAAAAGTGTGTGTTTGTGACAAAGCAACTCTTTTTAAGATTATGGTGGGGGCGGGGGAGAGCGGTTTCCAAAAGTTTTTTAGTATTGGATGACCTGGAGGAGGAGCGTTCATTGAAGTTTTAGGTACTGTGAGGGGATACAGGGGTGCGGAATAAAAAATGAATTATTTAACGAAAATTATTAATATATTATATTAAATGAATATACGCTATTTATTAAGGAGATTACGTCATAGCAATTAAGGTTATTAAAATTTTAAACATATGACCGCACACTTGTCTCCTTCACCCCTCCTCATAACCTCGTTTGACCCCCCTTATTTGATGAGGAACGTCTCCACCGGCCAATCGAGTTGTGCATTTCTGCTACTTGTGGCGCGATGACGGTTAAGTTGAATCAGCTGAAACCCGCAAATCGCGCAGTTAAATGTCGAGTTTTGACATTTCTCCATGTTTTTTTCTAATGTATCTTTCCTAGCATAGGATTTCAGACAAAACGTCCACTGGAACATCTTGACATCGACGTCTGTTCGATGTACACTGCCTCTCTCTTTTGTTGAATTTGCTATTGAAACACAAAATTGACAGTTCAAATCACCTTCTTGGTGGGTTTTCAGATGATCCGTTAATTCATCAAAGTATTGGGGCATAAAGTACAGCCATGTACAGCCTCTCCCCCGTATACAGTAGTCTCATGGCGATTTCTCTTGTGATTTTTTTTTTGAGAACTCGTCATAACGTAGAAATTGGACCGTTAAAAAAATACTTTATCGCGTGAGGGGTAAAATCAGAATATCTTGGTCTATGAGAGTTTTTCGACAGCCATAAAAACGAGAAGAATAAACTTGCATTATTAATATGTAAGAATCACGCCAAGTTATTAAATCAAATTATACCTATAAAAATAGCCACAATGGAGTCGTTCACAGTCTTCAGGTAAAAGCAAGACACATCTTGTCACGTGATATATTGATTTTTAAATACATGATAGCATGTCCAGTCTAACGATATTTATGACCGGTCGTTAAAGTGTGACAATAGATTTAATTGCTTCAACATCTGTCAGTAGTTGGCGTTTGAAAAGAAAAAATCGATTTAATGATACCCAGACACGTGATGCGGGTCAGTCAACCGATAGCATGCGCATATGTCCAGTACGTCAATATTAATTCATTTATTAATATACTAATTATTATAATCAACCCTAATTACATTAATTACATTAATTACATTAATTATGCAACAGTCATTAATTACATTAATTATTAAAGTGATTAAAAAAAAAATCATTAAGTAATATTAATTACCTTACGTAACATTTTAATTATGATGACGTCATCCACCCCCGTCGACCCCGCTCCCCCAGAACAGGCTCATCCAGCCCCAAGCTTACTACTTTAAACTTTCCAACTTCATCCATATTAAATACAGTTAATTACAAGAAAGATAGAGAACGGTTTTTTTTACAGCAAGTCAACGCGTTCACAGCGTTTGTTTACCTTGGATACAGTAGTCAATGACTCCAAATGGAATGAAAATAGAACGCACACGAATACATCTTGACTTCCTGAAATAGTTTTCGACAACACAAAATTTGGGACAGGTTACGCTGATTTTACTGTCGCAAATTTTATTGATTAACCAATCAAATTTCGAGATTTATAGTAATTGTATTAGAATTATAGATTCAGACTCCGGGGACGAGGAATGATAAACATTTGTTGTTTGTGAGAGTAGTTGATATTCATTTGAAAATTATTTCCTGATGGAAACATTGCGGACAAACAACGCACCTTTAGTTGTAACGAAATCGCTGACATTATAGAAGCCGCTTTTGTTTTTCGTTCCATTTCAGTGTCTTTTATTGGATTTATGGATCATACAGTAAATAGAATCTTCAATTCGTCCCCAGATAAAATACGCAGTGGAACCCCAACTCGTCTCCAGTTTATAGCGAAATTTACAAAACTCGTTTACTAAATTTGGTCCGGACCCAGCTTAGGACCGGACCGAGGTAACCCATTACCCAACGCAGACGATATCAAAATTTATTATTTTAAATATCATTTTTTCAAATTTTTCAAAAAATTTCAACAAAACCATATCATGTGACCCTTCGTTGGAACGAGCTCGACGAGCTCGTTCCAACGAGGGGTCACATTATATGGTTTTGTTGAAATTTTTGGAAAAATAATATTTTTTCAACTGCTAAATTTGCACATTACGCGGACGGATGCGGCCGATTCGTTGGGTAAAGGGTTAAAGCTCCGCCCGCACATAATTTAAGAACCTCGTTTTGAAAATTTCGATAGAAACTGGGGACTCACGAGAGGGTTTGTGTACTGAGTATTTGGTTATTCAGAAACTAGTGTTTCCATGACGAATTGTCATAATACAACTCTCAAAATGGATATCTGTTAAGCAAATTTAGTGTGCCAAAAGAAATTCGTTTTGTCGGGAAACGAACAAGAAGATTACACATTTATTACTCTTGTAGCTCGCTTAACAGTACAACACGTCCTCATGCCAACCAGCCTGGGAATCCAGATCAACGATCACTTCTCAAAACCGTAATGAAACACAGAACAAGACTAAAACACCTTTCAATCTCCAAAGATGGTCTTATTTCAGAGAAAGGGGTAAAAAAATCGACAGAGAAATTGCCATGGAGGAAGGTACCTTTAATTAATGGAAGGGGGTAAAATCAGAATGTTTTGGGTGGCCTGCATGCGCGATAAAAAGAAGCCAGATTCTAAAGAGTAATTTGATGGCACATTTGGTGGGGGGTGGGGGTGGTCACTGTTGTTCAAGCTGAGGTCGCGGTCCCTGGAGCTGAGGGTAAAAATGGGGAAAACAGTGAAAAGGAGTGCCAACTGTGTAATTTCTGCGCGGTGGAGACCCTGGAACACTTTCTACTAGGATATTCAAAATACCAGCCAAACAGAATAAGAGTCACTGGGAGTATAATAGGGAAGTGAGATAGGAGAATGAAGACAATGTAGTTAGTGGGTGACACCAGGGAGAGGGTTAGCATTGTTATCGGAGAGATTGGGAAGAATGGGACACGAAATGTTATCAAGCAGTTCGTCTCCGAGTGTGTGGGGGTGGGGTAGAGGCACGGAAATGGGAGGCAGGTGGGAGCACAGGGGTAACCAACCCCTTCTCACCTTAGAACCGGGACAAACCTGGGGCCGCCCAAAGTGCTGTTATTATACCATAGGGGTAGCGAAATAATCTCTTGCTATCTAATTCGTTTAATTACCAACGTTTTTCCGTCCGGATCTGTGAAATTTCGGAAGTCGTTGCCATCTAAACTATATTGGAGAGAATAGCGTGATGTATAATATGTGGTACTGTAACCTTGTATGATACTTCCGAATATTCTTGTTTTGTTCCCTAAAATTACAAGAACGATGTTATATTTAATGCTCAGGCATCAATTCACGCTGAAAAATTAAGTCATATTCCCCTGTCGGTCGGCAAAACGAAATATCAAAATGATATTTAGAAATCGATATTTCATCGTAGGTTCGGATGACGAATCACATGTACTTTAAACGAGTCAGCACATCAGTAATGAATTCCAGAGTCCCAAATACAAACGAATTCGAATAATTGATAGTGACAGTGACTAAATCAATTCATTAAATCAGCGGTTTCAAAGTTTGACTTTCTCATTCACCTTCCAGCGAAAAGCCGAAATCACTTTCAAATTTCTTCAGTTCAACTTCACACGTCTTCAGTGCATTGAGTTCAAAAAAAATAAAATGACGTGTCTTGTTATTGAAAATAAGAAAGTGGTGTTTTTTGTTATTGTTCTATTTCTTCGAAACACAAGCGATTATTTCAATTCGCCAGCCTTGGTAAATCGTAAAGTTAGGGGAGAAATAAGACGGGACTACTTTTTGTGCGGATATTCACACATTCCAATGGTTGGAGTTTGGTTGTTGTAATTTTTGTATGAACGCCGGTTCGGCACATAAATTTTGCGCCTTAATGGCAAATAAAGGCCACAAATTGGAGAGTTTGTAGTCGTAGAGCATTAAATAAAAAGAAAATTCACGAAAATTCGTGGCTACAAGAAATATGAGGATCTTCACTCGCGACTGCGTCGCTCGTGAAGATCCTCATATTTCTTTGTAGCCACTCACGAGATATTTTCGGTATTCATCAAATTTTCGTGAATATCCTCTATATATTTTATCTACCATTTACCCCAAAGCCCATTCACAAACAGCAATATCAGAAGTGATAAAATTTCGGCGATAAAAGATCTTGTATCGTTATTGTAATAACAAGTCACATGACGTGAGGTCTGAAGATGATTGGGGATGTTTTTTATCCCATCATGCCCAATTTTGAGTCCGACACGTGCTAATTAGATAATAAGCCGGGACGCCCATGTATCACTACATATATTTACCCACAACAAAGTTTCCTGAGTTATTTTTAATAAAATCAGTTTGAATAAATAGAGATTATTACCATTACGTGGATGTATAAAATATGTATCACAGTCGAGCTCTGGGTTCTAAGAGCAGATCAGGACGAGTCGAAGACGAGACGTGATCTACCCTTAAAACCCGGATCGAGACTCGGATACATATTTTGTACATCCACATAATGGTAATAATCATTTTATCTTATAATATATTGGGGATAAGTCAAGAATGTAGACGAATATATAACGAACTATTTATTCGTACGGATGAACAACAAAAAAAAAATGGAACTCACGCGAAAGGAACGTGCTTGTGGTGTCCCTTCATTCACAAAGATGTACATATATCCTTTCGGTCCCCGGTTATAGATATTCCAGTCAATAAATATTCAATTCAAGTTGAAATCATAAAAAAACTAAACAAATTTGGTTGAACTACGCGGCGTAATCATAAAACTACATCGCTGTGGCGATTCTCCATTCGTAATATTTTGAGAACAACAATATTTAATTGTAATACCATCAAAGCTTCTATCAGAACAAGTCGCGATTGTTGACTGAGAAAAAAATATCTGCGTTGATTCAAAGAATATGGATATTTTTAGATTCAATCGAATGAATATTTCCATTGGTCGGAAAAAGCGAACCTCACAGGTTCATTTTTCAACCAACTGAAATATTCCATCGAATTGAATCGTAAAGTAGGCGATGGTCTGTTGAAGGGCTAGACAGGTTCCCGACCATAACAGCGTCGGACTCGTTTCGTAATTGGATTGATGGTTTTTAAGGTTGATAGTCCAGGTTCGCTTTTTTTAGCCAACTGAAATATTTCATCGAATCAAATATTAAAGTAGGCGATGGTCTGTTGAGGAGATAGACTGGTTCCAGCCTATAACAGCGTCAAACCCGTTTCGGAATTTGACTGATGGATTGAGAGCTTGATAAGCCTGTCGAATGATTACGTATGGAGCCACAAGGATGAAGCCATGAACCATATCGGTGTAACAACTTAACCCTTTACCTACCATGAAAAGCAGACGACACTTGCAAAAAAAATTCTTGAATAACTATTTTTTTTTCATTTTTTGCCTCAAAAACATAGGTTATGACCCCTCGTTGGAACGAGCTCGACGAGCTCGTTCCAACGAGGGGTCATAACCTATGTTTTTGAGACAAAAAATGAAAATATTTTGAAAATTAATTGGTGATTTTTTAGAATAGTGCTGGCCGGTTTTGGCCGTTACGTTGGGTAAAGGGTTAAGGACAAGTCTTCCAAATTACGATAAAATATGGGTACACAATCTCAGAAGACCACTGGATTGGAGTGTAAGGGTAGACCCCCCCCCCCCACCCCCACCCCTGCGTTGTCAACAGAACATTTTTCGGTGTGTTGACAACAGACGTGTGGGATGTCTCTCGGCAACTGCCCTCTGGAGTTGTTTGCAGAATTGAAATGGAAGAGATTAAAAGGGTATTTGTCTGAAACAGAACATATTTCGTCGTTCTCATCTTATATTCGCAATGATCGTATGCAGCGCTATTGTCGTAGGCCTACTGCGGTACTGGGTGAGTGGCGTTTCGTCCATTGCGTCTTTCTTGGATTCCACGTGTTCGTCTTCCATTGTGGCATTCTCGATGGAATATACCGTCCGGTAGAGCACCCCCCTCCCCCCGCCCCAAATCAAGTCATTTGCTTGCACAATAACATCAGAATGCAACATTTAAGCTATCATTAAAAAAAAAACAAGCAGTGGAATTCCCCGCTGAACATCTTTTTATTTAGCGGGTTCTCACATTCGGCGATGGGGTCAGCACATTCAGCAATTATTAAGTATTCGCTGCCGTCGATTGTCAGTGGAAATGAGACATTCTGGTCCAGTTTTGCATGACATTGGTGTTGCGGACCCTTTCACCGACGGGCAAATGGAATGAAATCTTCTGTTTTTCCAGACTCGAGCTAGTGACCTCAAGTGTCCTATACGCCAACCTACTAGCCAGTGCTGCAACTTTGATATTTTATTGTCGGATAAATCATTTATTCGCATAACAGAAAATATATGGCACGTAAACAGCCACACAAAGCTGTCGAGCTATTACATGTTATTAGAAATCAAGTATAATGTCTGAAGTAACTGGTGGTGGTGGTGGGGGGGGGGGGTCGAGAGTCGCCCCCCCCCCTCCATAATCCTATAACCCTGTTTGTCGGAATGTTTTGTTGTGAGTCGAAAAAGCAGCTGGATGTTCGAGCGAACGTCAACATTTTCTCTGAAAGTCGCCAAATTAAAAGAAACAAGATGACCAAACTACAATTTTCTTGTTGTAAAAATACCCCTATGTTTCAAGTATCATTATAAGTGAATGACAACCGAGTTATCACGTACGAGAAAAACATTCATGTATTATTATTTTAAGGAATTATTTTCGTTGAACGAAATGAATTCTTTAAAATTATAATAATAAACGAACGCTTCCGACGTGGTTTGTTTATTATTTTATTACACGCCTGTTCTATGAAATCCTCATCTACAGCAACCATGGAAAAAGAAAATCCGTACCGGAGACATGTGCCGAACGGAAATCGCTGACGGACTATTTTTGGACGATTACGTCAAAACTTAACATAACCCGCTTACTTTGAATTTCTGTTTGACCTTTATCCCGGAAACCGTGCAGTTTAAACGAAGAGCGATTGCGTTCTAAAAAGCTATCGCAAAGACAATAAACAAAATAAAAACATCTTTGTGTATAGAATTACTTGTACACTTTAGAAGGAAGAGTTCAGACCAGTTATTATTAGCTGTATAACGATAACAAATTGAATAGAATTAGCTCAAATAATACTGTACTATGATGGTACAAACATACGTGTACTACGTGTCTGCTCATTTATAAATCTGCCCACGTGAATTAATCCAAAATCGCACATGTGTTTGTAAACATTAGCAGACGATTGATCACCCAAAACTGAACAGACTGCGAAATAACTTGTTGATCGTTGTCAAATGAATTGCTGAGTAAGCTTCTAATAATTGCTTTAACTCTTTTGGGGCAGAATAATCTGAGAAACAGAATTCTTAGCGCATAATATTTATCAGGAATTTTACAAAAAGTATAGGTTGTTAGACTAAAGCGTTATTATTTTAAAAGCTGTTCTAATGATCTCATCGACAGTTTTTCAAATGATTTTCTGTATATATTTAAATGGAACGTTCATACTTTCAAGGGACGGTATCGTTGTTCATGGAGAGGGCATAAATGGTGCATGAAGCAAAGGAATATGTATGTTTGTTCAACTCTTTACCTAACAAATCAGCCGCATCCCCCCGCGTAATATGAATTTTCAGCAGTTGAAAAAATATTATTTTTCAAAAAGTTTCAACAAAACCATATCATGTGATCCCTCGTTGGAACGAGCTCGCCGAGCTCGTTCCAACGAGGGGTCACCTGATATGGCTTTGTTGAAATGTTTTGAAAAATTTGAAAAAATGATATTTAAAATAATATAAATTTTGATATCGTCTGCGTTGGGTAAAGGGTTAAAAGCACTTGGAAATGGACACACACAATTGGCTAAAATGACTACTGCAGTACCTTTCCGCGGTCTGCCGTCTGTCGACTTTAGTCGCCTGTCGCGCCAAACGAGTAAAAGGCGTGAGGGCGTGTAATACATACAGAGAACGACAGAACATTTTATCAATCTGCAATGGCACAATTGCCATATCGATTCACCCCTTCGTATGCTGTGTCTTTCTGAGTATGTCTTCAACAAGTACATTGAGTTAGGTTTCAAGTTCGTATTGGCGGCCAACACCCGGAAACACTGTCGGAACATTTTAAATCTCGCCTCACCATGTCAGAAAAGATTGAGAAGTTTTTGAGTAATTAAAATATTCGTCAGTTGTCTCAAAAACATAGCCTGTAACCCACTCCTTGGCACAAACATTGCATAATCTGTTTTCAGGCCAAAATTGGAAAAGCAATAAAACTAAGATGGCCAATTTGTGACAACAGAACGATTATCGACGGTGCGAAAGATAAGGCATCCATATCCTGTTTAAATGACTGCATCTGATTTTCTGCCTTCATTGCACAGAATCCCTTATGCTCGAACATGGTGTAAGGCCTTCGTCGGAAAAATGTTTGTGATTGTGAGCCGGACGTCTCCTCTTAATCACGGTCTGAGAAAAAAACGATCAGAAAGTCACGTTTCTCACCTTATACCATTTGCAACTGAATTGTGAAACGCCAACACGACATGTGCGCATTTCCTACTTAGTTGTGCATATAGTGTTTACTAGGATACCAACACTAACCTAGAATCGGGACGCTATAAATTATAATAGGGTGTGATCCTCCGATATATTGAAACCCTGAACTGTGCGCCAACAAAACAGCACATACGAAAAATCGAGGTGGGACATTACTACGAGTAAAAGCATGCAGAGGCAAAATACCGTGGCTGTGTGAACGGTTACATGTTTTGGGTGCGTATCGTGTACGAGAAAATAAGCATATATCGGGAAGTTCGGATATGCACTAACGGACAGTCTCAGATGGCGTTTCACGAAACCTAGGAGCAAAGCAAAGCTTCCGTTAGACTTTGCTACGATCACACTCCAGTCCACTCGGCGAATGGAGATAATTTTTGTATAGCCAGATTGGAGTAGGGTTCGTGGATTGATATTGATTTGACTGGATTGGCTAACATGTACCGCAGTATGATTGGTTTAATCTGCCGATGGAAAGGAAGACAATATCAAAAGAATAAAAAGGATGTAGATAGACGGGTCAACAGAAAAATCGAACCAACGGCATAACGAATGTCGGGACAGAGAAAGAGGAGGCTGGGATAAGTAGACAAAAGGATTCCGACAAAACTCGAGCAAAGTAAAATGGCGCGATTTATACAAAAACGCAACTAGAGAGTAAACAGAAGAGGGCAGTGTCGTGTGGAAGAAAAAGTGGATTCGTTGTTTTATACCATGATTACCTATTCTACTATATACGAAAAGCCTATGACATAAATTTTAGCTATATACTCCAACCGCGATGAACACGCCAGCAATGGGATTTCAATAGTAAAAATTTACACCTACAGTAGAACTACATCCCCGTTGACCTTTGGTGACGTCGACCTGAATGCGAACTTGTCTAAATTTATCGCACGTCGCCTCGCGAAGAGTGAAATGGAAGTGCCAATTATTTATTACGTTTTTAAATGGGTTTACCTCATAAGATGTCAAAAATTAACAAACATGCATTGTCTCATGTTAATAAAGCATGCATAACTCAAAATAGTATGTTATTGTGTTATTAAAACGAAAAAGGCTCAGTTTCTTTTTTTTATTTCGTTTAGGCGATAAAATTGACTGCGGAAGTAAAGCCCACCGATGCTCGTGTAAACAAAAACAGATTCTCTGGTATGTTCGAATGGTGCTCAGTAAAATCGAGAAAAAATAATATCGACTCTTAATAATCTGTCGATCATGGTTTAAATAAAATATACCCAAAGTAGCTTGGGGTACCAAATGTTCACCACTCGTGGTGAACATTTGGTACACCAAGCTACTATGGGTATATTCTATATATACTAAGCATTCAGCCCTTTGAACTCGTGATCCCGCTTGTCCGGACCAAGACCATGATACGTCATAATTTCATTTTATTAGAATAGCTGCTAAGAGAATATGTGGGGTAGGTCAATCAATATTTTAGACGTGCAGCCCAAAGGCTACACGTTGAAAATATGAATTGGTCTTCCCCTAAATAATGAAACTGGACCTTTCCTATTACTGCCATTGAATTGATATGTACGATATGACCAGTGTCTAAAGGGTTAAATACTCTAATTGAATCCCCACACTTTTCACATGGCGTGTTTCGTTGTACTTTACTAAACACTAAATACCCTCCTTACCTGGTAGAGTGCTAAATTATTTTTGACCACCAAAATTTGTTCCCATGTCTTTGCCTTGTTACAATTTATAGGAGAGTGCACTCTCCTATAAATTGTAACAAGGCAAAAACCAACAGAGTAAATAATATCACTTCATATATAATATGAAGCACAGCCACTGAATTTGAAGCCTTTAAGTTGCAGTACCTGCACTTCAGAATAAAGCCCAAATATGGGCTTCCAGCACTATACCAGTTAAAGTATGTAATCAAGCCTGGAAATAATCTGTCCTTTGCAGAATGAGGTCCCCGGAGAGTGAATCTACTGATGGTATCCCACATAGTGGGCCAATTTATCCTTTCGAGTCCCACTTTCTCTTTCGGCATGAGACCGTGATTCAGACTGGGGTTCACAGAGGGTAAGTTTAGTGACCAAATTCACCCTCTGAGGATCTCATTCTGCAGGTGACAGTCTGCTTATTTCCAGGCTGGTATGTAATTTATTACGTCTCGAATGTTGACCAATATTCGGTTCAATTACCGATCATAGAAGAAATTTTTATGTGTACGTACCAAGGTCTATCTGTATCCAAGATGTAGTATTTATTCCTATCCAGTTGTGCAGATTCAGCCTAGCAAAATACGGGTAATATCCAGATATGCTTCCATATCCTGTTATCAGCGCATCCGGAATGTATCTTTTATTATAATCAACTCCGAGATAATTGTCTCTACAATCTGAAATTTTATTTTTGATATTGATATAAGTAGTATGTAAGGTATGGTTCGACCCTCATTACCCGGAGCTCTGGGGGAGCAGCTAGTGTTAAATCCCCATAGGAATTTCAGCTGTGTGGGGCGGGGGTCCGGTGCAAAACTTCGGTCTCATCCAGTTTGATCCCTCAAGTGGTACACGTACTGCATATATATGCATGGGTATGGCATGAATTGCGGTATATGTACGCACAGGACTATGGGTATATAGTATGAGTATGCGATGGAAAACTGATGGGGAAGGTAGGTTTTCTTGAAAGTTTTCTTCGCGAAACGGTTGACTTTGCTATTGACGTCCTGACGTCATGATGCGCAGTATAGTGTTCAATTCCCATAGGAACCGCAGCTTGGGGGGGGGGGGGGGTACTTTTGCCGGTGCAAAACTTCGTTCCCATGCAAGGAGATCCGGCAAGTGGCACACGTACTGCATATATATGCATGGGTATGGCCTGAACAGTGATTTATGTACACACAAGACTATGGGTATATAATATGGGTATGTGATGGAAAATTGATGGTGAAGGTGGGTTTTCTAAAACGTTTTCCACACGAAACGGTTGACGTTGCTATTGACTCTGTGACGTCATGATGCACACGCGACGCCATAGAGACGTCGACCGCTGCTGTCGTCCACTGTACAATCTGATATGACGTTATTCGGGTCAGGAGGTGCCGGGCTTCTCGTATTGGACTAGTATTGTAATATGGTATGGGCATTATATTCCCCTATAGGTCTACCGCTAGCCCTTGGTATTACTAATCGACCTGATGTTTCATTATTATCATATGGCTAGCATAGGCAGTACGTAATGCTGGGTCAGGCGGTATTGTGGGATGGGTGCGGGTAATGCATTATCGTCTAGTGCGGCATTGCGAGATAGTCCTTGGTTGTTTAGAACGGAAGTATAGTATGGTTGTTATATTCTCCTGTAGTCCCCCGTTATCCCTTGGTACTACTAATCGAAGTAATGCCTTGTACTATCCTATGGCAGGTATAGGTAATACGTAATGCTTTTCCAGGCAGTGTTGTGACGTTGGTGGACGTATTGCATGGCTGTCTAGTGTGGGTGTATAGTTTTGCGTTTTGTACCCTGCTGATTAGATATTAGCCTTTGGTACCACTATCCATCTAGGGCCTGTCCCTTAAATTTTTTAACAGAAGGTTTGCCTCACTGAGGGACCCCGCCGCGACCCCGAATGCAAGGCAATATCCCAGTGCATTCCAGGTGGCATGTGGGTTCATTATGGTAGTTCACTTAAACGGTCATGTTGTGAGGTCCTTGCCACAGTGCTTGGTGTTGGTGCGTATGCACAGTTCAAGTTGTCGGTATGACATGTGTTCCCGTAGCTCATTTTGTTTACTGGATGCTGCCATCATGGTTTTGGTGGTATCACACGGTTCCTGTTCGACTGATAGTCCGACAAACCAGTGGAGGTATTCTCTAGGTATGTTCAATTGTATTTGAGAAACCTTTCCTATTAGAATTCTTTCCGAATCCTTATTTCTGTCGATCTGGATCCATTGTAGACTCTGCTCTCTCTATCCATAACCTCAGCTGGATATTTCTGATCCTGATTTGACTTCTGTCATCGACCAGGTCTTAGTTCACCCAATCAAAATGCTCTACGCTCAGTACATACACGGTTATCTCTTTTTGGGTGAATCGACAGAGCATTTACTTCCGGGAGAGATAGTTCTTATTCGCTCAATCGACTAGTAATATTACTGGTCGATTGAGCGAATAAGAACAATCTCTCCCGGAAGTAAATGCTCTGTCGATTCTTCGATTGTCTTTGAAAAATAGGATTCTATAGCCAGATACTAGAAAGGGATTCTGTGAAAGGGAAAATGCAACCAGTATTCTGGCTTCTTTCTTCTACAATGTATGTATTGTTAAGTACAAGGAAACAACAAAAAAAAAAGAATTTAAAAAAAATAATAAAATATAAAATAAAATATAAATAAAAACAATAGTAAAAAAAACACATGTCATTTCTGAAGATCAAAGATACCAAAGAGAAATCGGAAAGTATGAAGAGAGATCTGCGCGAGAGGTCTCTCAGAGATGTCTTCTATAGAGTGGGAGCCCATCTCGCGGATTTAAAGATTCCCAGAGCGATGGGCGAGAGGTGTCTGGGTGGCATGTCAGATGGATCGATTGAGGTGCACACCTGTTACACGACGGAACACAAAGACGCCATAGTCCTGTGTTTTGCGTCGGTGTGTGCCCATCTCGCGGATTTAAACATTCCCAGAGCGATGAGCGAGAGGGGTCTGGGTGGCATGTCAGATGGATCGATTGAGGTGCACACCTGTTACACGACGGAACACAAAGACGCCATAGTCCTGTGTTTTGCGTCGGTGTTGAAAAAGCTCAAAAGAGGAAGAGGGAAGTGGTGGTAGAATGGTGGAAGGCGATGATCAAGTTTTGAGGACAACCACAGCCTTTGGACTTCGAAATTGAGCAGTTTAGAAAAATACCGAGAAATCTCACGAATTACGATCGAGGAAGTATTTTGCATTTATTACTGCATAGAGAACATCCAACTCTTGTGAAGGGGAAAAAAAATCATACATAATACGAAATTAAAAAAAATCTATATATATTTAAAAAAAAAAAAAAACAAATAAAAAAAAATAAAATAAAAAAGTTGGATAGATTCATAGACGAAATGAAAAGACTAAAAGGAGTAGAGGGTAGGAAATTTCTTCAAGAAGAGTTTTACAGAACGTTTGCTCATCTTGTGAAATAAAACATTCTAAGAGCATGAAGGAAAAATGTTCCGGTTGCAAGTTTGGATGGGACTACGGTCACAACTGTCTAGACATGGAATACGTAGACGCGATCATCATATATTTCGTGCCGGCATTACATATGGTCAACAAGCGACTTGAGGAGAATTGATGAGAATTTGGAAGGAGACGGTCTTGCATAATCATAGAATAAGCGAGACCGGATGAATTAGAATGTTCGGATTTTCGATTGAGAGCGAGTCCTCTCAGCGTATTTCCATTATTTACTTGATAGAGAATATCCGATTTTGCGTGACGGAGAAAAAAAAATCACTAAATTAAAAAACAAATGATTTTTTAAAAAACATAGAAAAAAAAAATTCCAAAAAATTGCAAATTGATTTTTCCAACAAATAAATAATAAAATTAAAAAAAAATGGAAATTGAAAAATCGGCAGGGTTCGATTCTAATTGGGTGAAAAAACAAAACATTAAATTTGAGATTGAATACAGAAAAGATAAAGGGTGTAAATCAAGAAATGGATGCTTCGAATGAGGGTGAGGAAACTGAAATGGTGGGAAGATAAAAACAACAAGAAAAACTGAAAACGTGGATTATTTTAAATTTATTTATTTATTGATGTTTAAGGTCACATATTTATGCACAATGGCTAATCATGACCGTGACAGTTTTCGGGTGGAGGAAGCCGGAGTACCCGGAGAGAACCACCGAGCAACGACGAGCAGCTGCCAGCTCCCCAACATCGTAACTCCGCACTGCAGCACAGGCAGGGTTAGATTGGTTGAAGACATGCGTACCATCGACGTGCAGTACGCCTTAGTACCCGGCGTCATCGTGCCCCCACATGGGCAATGGGGGGATTATTTTAAATATAGATATTTCGATAACATGGTGAAAAAGGATTTTACCGAGACGCCGCCGAAACGTGTTAGCATAAATGATTACCGTCACAACAGCCATTTATTAGTTATGAAAGAGGGGAGAATGAGAATGGAATGATATTTTATCCATTTCGCGAGAAGAAGACGAAGAGAAGTAAAAAAAAAAAGAAAAAAAATTACAAAAAAAGAAAAAATCAAATCAAATCAAAATAATTATATATTAAAGAAAACAAACAAATTTAAAAAATTAGATATATTTATTTATGAAAAATAACTTTTATCTGTATGAGGGCTGTCACTTCTACTTTTCATTTTTGTATAGATGTGGAATGATCATGTCGACTTTCGTTAGTTTTTTTTCACACTGTTTAGAGCTTCTTCTCCGAGTCGATCTAGGACACCTTTATAAATGTCTGGATATATACTATTCAAAAAAGGTAGGGGAATATTTGATAAAAGTGAGATATATGAAGAAATATCTTTATATTTTCACCAAAAAGACAGCTAAGGCATTGCACTGTGACATCTGGTGAATGATTTCAGCGATAGTCGGGTGTCTGACAAGCACACGTTCCACGCACTGAGCTGTAGAAGACAGTCAGTCAGAGAACTTACCACATTCGGTCCAATACCTCAATACCTTGTAAATCCTCCTCGGTTCACGAGAAAAACACTTATCCGACGTGACATACTCCTCATGAAACGTCCATTATCAGTTTGATTGATGTTATTACATCCTTCTTGCAGTGCAGTAGCGAGTTCCTGGACATTGGCAGGGGCTGTTGGAGTTGTCGTAGGCGCCTGCCAATCATATCCCAGACGTGCGCGATTGATGAAAGCTCTGGGCTTAGTGCTGGCCAAGGCAGTGTAGTGATGTTCTGCTCCTGGAGGAACCCTGTAGCGAAACGGGCCCTGTGTGCTCTTGCATTGCCATCTTGGAAATGAATCGACGGCCGTGACGTCGCGCAAATGGCACCACATGAGCTGCTAACATGTTGTCACGGTATTACTGCCCTGTGACACGCTATTGGATGGCAGGTAATGCTGTTCTGCTTGTCATGGTTATGCCACCCCTACTAAAACCGATCCACCACCAAAACCGTCGTGCTGCCTAACGGTTACGTCATGGTATCGTTCGTTCCACCGCCGCTACACTCTCACTCTGTTTCGCCTGTCGTGGACGTCGAGAGTGAACCTCGATTCATCGGAAAACATGACGTTACTCCCCCTACGATTGTCCCAGCGCTGTCGTGCTCCACACCCGTTACCACTTGCTGCGATGTGACGTTCAGTCAAACGTGGAATTATTCGAGGTCGTCGAGCGTACACATTCCAGCTGTGTAGGCGATTTCGGATAGCCTGACCATTGACTCGCACGTCTGTCGCTCGGTGCAGTAGCTGTCCAATTTCTGAGGTACTTTGATGGCGGTTATGTAATGCTGTGCGTCGGATAAAACGATCCTGGTTAGCAGGTGTCGCCCCTGAACGACCTGACCGACGTCTGTCATCAACATTGCCTGTCTGACGATAGCGTGACTACAACCTTCTAATCACCGTTTGAGTAACGTTGAGAATTTGAGCCACTGCACTCTATCTGTTACCAGCTTCCAACATGTGAACGGCACGTAAACGTCAAATGTCAGTCTTCACATACCTTAAAAGTTTCGTTTCGACCAGAAACTATTGATGAACGAGTTTATACCAAGAAAAGAACGATGAGACCTTCGAAAAAGCCTGTCCAGGACAAATAAATATTTCAAAACGTACCCCACAGACATTAACGCGACGCTCGTGCAAAAAACCTGCACGAACTTTTCATCGGCCGTTTACATTCATGATCCACACTAAACTTGTTAACATATTGAGATGTCCAATCACGCGTATCCAGTACCATTTACTGAAAATATTAACATCAGTTTGGATATCCCTTACTTTTTTGAATAGTATATTTTGTTTTTGCCGCAGATCAGACTTGATAGTTTTTCTCCATCTTCTTTCTAGAGTTTGCAACACGAATTTTCAAAATCTGAAAATAATTCTACTTGATCATCATTCAGTGTTAATCCCATGCTATGATTATCATATTTATATTCGAACTTTATCGCTTCTACATCATCCAATTGGATTGCATTAGGTTTCAAATATTCTCTTCAATTCGATTTTTTCCTCCATTGTCATTTTTAATTAATTTTTCGTTCTATATATATATATATATCTATATAGTGTTTTTATATCTGGTTTATATCTGGTTTAAACGACGAATTGAAATTTAGTGAATATTTTCGAGGCTCTGCCGAGAAAATATTAACTATATTTCAACGAATTGTATAAACCAGATATATAAAAAAACGGTATATGTATATTGTTTTTGTCTGATAATAAACAGCAGTTTCACTCGTTGAGGCTTATATTCACGTTTATCCTGATTTCCACGGGCCTCCATAGAAAACGAGACAACGCAAATGGGATGGACAAACAGATTTGCACTCCTTATACCACAAAATCGATGACGGCGATTGATTCACACTTTCTAGGATTTGTCACTGCACTGAAACAAAAAAATTACATGTTACATTTGCGTGAAATCAGTGAAAAGTGAATTGTTTAGTAACTTTTTCATTCGGAATCAGACAGTTTTGGAAAAACGCTCTGGAATTTACGTTTTCTTGGTGGTGTCGTTGTCGGATTTTCTGGGAACTGGTAAGTGTACATGTTCATATTTTGTACATTTAATGTTGCTCCGTAGAATAATTGTTAAACATTGTTCGTTGACGTTGTCATTTCTTCTCGATTTAGAATGTTTAAGGCCAGTAGGAGTACTGCTGCAGCAGGGGTGGTGTAATTATGACACTTTGTCTGCTGAATTGGTGATGTTATTGTTGAAGCAATCGAACTTGAAGTTGAATGGCACGTTGATTTTCTACGGTGTTCAGACAGTATGTTGGAATGATGATTAATGTGTATTCAATCGAGAAGCTTCCAATTTCCATTAATTATGGTCCACTTTTGTTTTTGCTTACAATTTGTTCGAAACGTTTTTTTTTCAGGTAGCAGACGCATTTGAAATTAGGGCAGTACTTTGATCGTGGACGTAGCCATAATTATAAATAACACACTACACATTATTGCCACTCTAGGAATTTCTACATAAGGTTTTGAAGGAAGAAGTTTGTAATTATTTCTTAGTTAACCCTTTACCTAACCTGAAAAGCAGACGACACTTGCAAAAATAATTCTTGAATAACTAATTTTTTTCATTTTTTGTCTCAAAACATAGGCTATGACCCCTCGTTGGAACGAGCTCGACGAGCTCGTTCCAACGAGGGGTCATAACCTATTTTTTTGAGACAAAAAATGAAAAAAATAATGAAAATTAATTGGCGATTTTTGAGAATAGCGCTGGCCGGTTTTGGCCGTTACTTTAGGTAAAGGATTAAACAGAACATTTACATGTTTATACTTATAGAAAATATTTCATATCACTTCGATAAAATATCACTTGCTCCTTCAACGAAGAATTCAATCCTGCATTATGAAGATTATGCATGAATGAAAATGGAATCGAACGAGGTCAAAGGTCGATCACTGGATCTTTATTTTTTCCCAAGAGTTTACGAAATGTTTCCCTGGCTTCTTCGTAACCTATTCCCATCAAATTATGTTTCATTTCCACTTTGGGAATCTGATGAGATTTCTTTTTTGATACCTTCTATCAACACCTCGAATGTATCCTTTTCCGCGAGAATTAAGCGATGTTCCCCATCAGAAATCCTTCCATCTTTTGGAAAAGTGGACATCATGTCACTTACGGAATTGATTTTCGAGTCGGCCATCACATTGATATTTTCGGGTTTCTTGGCCTTCAACTAATTTTCCAACCGTGCTCATGAATCCTGTCGCGAGAACAACGCTCTCTATACCCAACAAGGCTGGAATGGTAGCCACGGTCGATAGGAGACCCACTCCAGCAGCACCCAAACTCTTGGTTATGGTGATGAGAGTCAGATCCAGACCATCCACCAATTTAGTCATTCTCGCATACTTCTTTTTGTGCACTTGGCGTCTATCTCTTCCCATCGTTAAATAATGTTGAATTTAAGTGATTTGATCAATGTGAAATGCATTGCCCCTCTCTTCACGAGAAGGTGCCGTCGGTAATATAGTCGCCGATAAGTCGGGATATAGTTTCTCACTTTCTGATTCCATTTTTATTATTTTTTCATTCTATTTATTTATTTATTTTTTACATCCTATCTTATTTAATATGTATAACAAAATTATAATATTATGTTGTTATTTTTTTTCTCATCACAAAACAATATCTCATAATAACATACGGAGAATGGGCACGTTTTTAAATGACGAATTTGGACCCAATAACAGTCCTTTGCCGTCGATCAAATTTTATTCCTCTCTTTGGATAGAGACCGTCTCCGTGAGCTTGAAATACGCCGCTACCTTTTGCACGTTTCAGATACAATCCTTTACGAACTGTTTCCTCTCGATACACAACTCCTCCTCGCTTCAAAAACAGTCCATTCCCCATTATTTCTGCGCACAAGAACTGGCCAATCCCTATAGAGCTTCTATAACCAAAGCCATCAACACGGTTTTGGCGAGAATGGGTAATGCCCTGGTGGCCAATCCCACCAACAATCCTTAGAAACCACCTCTCATTTTCAGATTATATCTCAATTGCACGGGACTCAGTCTCACGGTCAATCCTCTTTGATTATGATGTGCTTTGGCTATTCTATTAATTTGCCTCTTGGTCCAAGCGATTTTGTCACGTCCATTGATCAATTCTTGACGACTTAATTTCAATCGCGCAGCTTCTCCTCGATTTTGTAATATATTTACATTTTCTATTATGTATCCCGTCATTATTTGCTTTTTTAATTTTATTTTTAAAAATTCTTTTTTTATTTAATTTATTTATATTTTTACTTCATATTATATATGAAAATTGATTTAATTTTTTTTTTAAAAAGAAATTTTTTTAATTCCATTGATTTTCCTATTTTGCAAAAATATATATATAAAAAAAATATATTTTTTTGGTTTGTTTGTTTAATAAACTATTTAACGTATTTTGATTTCTTGAATTTGTCTTATGTGAAATCGCATCATCGCACGTTTACCTTGACGATCTAACAACTCTCCATGTTGATCTGTTAATTCAGTGGTAATACTTTATAAAGTATGAGTTATCACAGACAGATAGACTAGATTTCAGGGTTGCTCTATGATCTTGTTGCCTGGTGAAACATCCAGAAAGAAAGAGTAGATCGTGGGCTGTGTGCCACAATTCACACAACGTCCAGAGACAACGTCCACGTTCATCAAAATGTTGTTGATGGAGAGAATGTCCACCACATTTTCTGATGTTGCATGTCCTTAATATGTATTTCGATTGACTCCCACCATCTTTCCAAAATTATCATCTCCTCTGAAATCCACTCGACTACCCTCTCTCATGTTTAGTATCGTTTACGGATTGTTGACATTGGCAGTTTCATTGTGACCATCATTCGTCATTCTAGTCTGAATGAGTTCGTTCAGATCGACTATGTCATAACCGCCTTTGGGAATGCGAATCGTGAACCACTCTGCTCTATTCGAATACCTGAATGTATTATTTTTCTCCGTGATGTTGGGAAATGAATAGTATGTCTTCAGATTTACCAGTGCCATCTCATACTTCTTTTCCCTCTTCACTTCGATCGGTGGATTGAATTTCGTCATAACGTTGCCTGAGTTCTAGAATGTTCTATGTCCCCTATGGGACATAGAACATTCTAGCACTCAGGCGTCGATAAATCGAGTCTAGTCATCTCTCAGCACAATCGAAAAAGAATCTTTTGCAGTTTTATCAGTCGTTCTTTTTGTGTTCTTGGCTATCCTTTCTAATAATTGAGTTTCGTAGTCTTGCAACATTTTTCAAAATATTTCTTTTAATAATTATATATTTTATTTTACACATTTTTTTTTTTTTTGCTCTCAACTTTATGTTTTTTTTTCTCATTTACTAATTGCAATCGTCCGGAGAATAAAAATTGTCGAATCCCTTCCTATATTTTCCATAATATTTACCACTCGTCAGATAGATGACCACGAAATTAAAAGGTGTACAAGCACACAACAGCTTACAAAATCTCTTGAATTCCTTTTTGTTCATATCATTGGCCAAGTGATCGTGGTAAATGTGACTGAGGTTCTTAAAATCTTGACGATTCGCATTTTCTCTTATGGTCTCCTTCAGCAATCTTAAATAATTTTGAGATAGATAAAAACAGTCCGCATTGCTGTGACGCCCTCGAACGTAGAAAGATTTCCACCGATTCTGTTTCTCCAACATCAAGTCATCGAATATCATGAGATTTCTATGCATCAAATTCAAGTCTCGAGTATCTGGCACGTCGTTCGCGTTTTCGTAAAATTGACATTCCACATTGGACGCTTTATTATTTCCGAGTTCTCTCGACGCTTCTTGCAAGATCGTTGCGAGCGATGGATCATATATTTCGAATTCGTCTCAGTGACTGAAGATTCTCACTTTAACGTCCTTCGGCAAGTTTGCACTCAGAGCGTTTCGCAATAATTCGTATTCGGGTTGAAAGAGACACGAACAATCTATCGTAACCCAACCACTACGGCTGCAACAATAGATTCATCAACAGATTCGTCTTTCTGCAATTCGATTTTCTCACTATCCATTCGCTTTTGCTTTGAGGAAAGAGTTTGTGACTCGACCTCTCAGTCTTTGGTGCATTCCACGATAAATCTCAAATTTCCATTCTTCTTTGCATATGTTTTTTTCCAAGTTATTTTTTTATGCTTTCATTTTAAAACTACTTTTTCTATATAAAAAAAATAAAATTCTTTCTTTTTGTTTTTTCAAATTATATTTCCTTCAATCCAGATCTGCTGTTCAACGTCTTCGTGAGTTCCTCTATCGGCACAACTCCAGAACCCTTGAAATTTCCAAGTTTCATGTTCGCTAGAATATCTTCCAACTTCGACGATAATTTTGCTTGCTTAGCCAGTCTTATCAACTTCTGAATGAAATCAGCACTCATCTTGCCAGCCACCCCCCCCCCCCTCCCAAAGCGATTCCAATGCACGCTTCCATCGCTTTTTGTTTATCCAGGTCCATGGCGGTTTTCTCTCCAACCTTTTACGGTGGTGGAAGCCATCTGTTTCGCAATAGCTCCGGTGAAGGCGAGTGACAGAGCTCCCATCATCGAATCCAGCAAACCTGATCCGCCGTAGACGTAAGACCTCATAAATCCTCTGTTATTTGTCACTAACATATTTGTTTCTTTCGTATTATTTCATTTTCATAATTGAATAATAATTATGGTTTTTTTTACTTTCTATTTTATTTACTGTTATTTTTTTTATATTTCCCTATCAACATGTTCATGATCGATTTATAAGTATGTCTATTCAACACCTTCTGTCACAAAAAATCGTCACATATGCTCACCAACTCGTTTGTCACTCCGGTATTACTGACTTCTCGACTCGCCATCAAGAGACCTAATCTCTCCAGCAGGACATTGGGATCGCAAGGAATGATCTTGGTCGTCATTCCCTGTCCGGTGACTGATTTGATGAATGCTTTATTCGCATCTCATATGAGTTTCACCACATTCTTCCACTTCCAACTTCTGCTCGCTTTCGGTCTCGTATCTCGGAGATCGTTATTTTTACTTATGACATTTGCACGAACCAGAAGTTCGCCGTACGTTTTGTAATCCTCTTCCTCATATTCGTTAGGTTTAGCCTGCACGAGCAGATTCCACAATCCCTTACAGTTAAAACTAGAAGTCCTGACACGAATAGTGCGCTTATGTAGGCTTAATAGCGCGTTGGAATTGCGCGCAATTGCCATATCGAAAGCATCCAAACCACGGCAGGTTCTCCTGGTTACTCATAGCAAACACATGCAATGTTTCTGCCAATGGACCTCCGGGTTACCCGGAGGTCCATTGGCTGAAACATTGCTTGTGCACAGGCCATATGTACAGAATTTGATAGCTTTACTTGGGCCATAACGCGCAAATTAACGCGCATAACATGCTATTTGTGCGCATTTCATGACAGGACTTCTAGTTTTAACTGTAGTACCTTCGTATTCTTGCTCGTCGACCATTAGATTCTCACCGTCGGTTATTTCCACTATTTTGTCACCTATGTAGAGATTATCATCGTCTCCCTCGCGCAAGCCGAAGACAGGATCTGCATTCAACGGATTCGACCGATATAAATTCGCGTAATCTTAGGGTTTTATATTGCTGACATCTACCGTCGGATCACAGATCGTGCTCTCTGTAACTGTCGATAGTCCACTCTCAGAATCGGTCTCAGTTCTATCTATCTCGTGGAGACTCGGCAGAAGATACTAAGCAGAAGGAGGGCATGGGTATGCAGGAGACGGTGGTGTATAACGAGGTTGACCAAAGGACATGTAAGTCGGAACGTAAGGTCTGTAACTAGGTATCCTGCTTTTTTTCTCAAGAGTTTCAACTCTTTGACGATTTATCTTTTCTTTTCTTCCTGAGGTTCTGTCACAGGTTTGAACAATTGGCTCGTCTCTCGTTTCATCTTGGTTTCGCCCATATCTTTAGCCATATTGCTATCACAATTCCAGAAATCGACGAACCCTCTCGGCTCTCCATTTAGGCTGTTTGGTCTTTAAAAATTACATGCTTCTTTTTTTAATATTGTTTTTATTTTATATTTTATTTTATATTTTATTATTTTCTTTCTAATTTATTATTTTTTGTTTCCTTCTACTTAATAATACATAGGCGAAAAATCCAGTACACCATTCATTATATAGATATATAAATATATATTCACAGACAGACAAATCCGTGATCCATCGAATTCGGATCCGGGGGGGGGGGGGGGGGGCGGACAAAAATTTATCACACCTCCGAGAGATCTGTGTCAAATCACTCAATTCGAGAGAGAAACACGGCACTGTAAAAATCACATGTTTTTTCACCATTTTGACGATTGAATATCTTTCGCATGCGAGACAACATAGACGAAAAATTACATGTTTTGACATTTTGACTCGCGATTTGTAATTTGAAATAAGAGATGTTTCGGCGACATCGATCAATTCGAGCCAGAAAACATTTCAAAACCCTACTAATAAAAACACGGCTGGGTTCAGTCTTCAATTACACGTCGGATTTGCGTATCTTCACTGTCATCTCGGGTAAAAATGTAGTGATTTCTCGCATTGTGCTCGAACTGGATAATTTCGAAAATTTTCTAAGATGCTTTATGCCTTAATTTTGCTCCGAGGAAACACTTGAAAAACATCACCCCAAGCCGCGTGTCGTCTCGTGGAATATACGAGCCCAATCTCCTAGTGGGCTGATATTTTCGCGCGATTTTGCTCACGAAAATAAGCTCGAAAAGCGAGAAAGATCTAGAAGTCTTAAGGAGTTTCTAGTGGGCTCGAATCCGCTTATACACGCTACTGACGACTATTTGCATGACCGAATGGACGCATTGGAAGACATTTTGTTGTGTGGGAAAGGAGCCGTAAAGCTTTGCCTTGGATATTTTATTTCAAAACGCCCTCACATACCTAGGATTTGCCCTGACGATCCCCTCCCCTCCCCACAACAGGCACACCGAAGGTACCCTGCTCATACCCTAATAGGTCTTATGTCTTTTTTAAAAAAAAATGTGTCCTTACCAAAGAAGGGTTTGCTCTGAAACTACCCTGCCCTCGCCCTGCAAATTGCTATATATCCGGGCCTTGATTGGCTGGGGGTAGCGCCCTCCAACACCCCCGTCTCGTCTCGTACGACTTTGATTTATCAATGACGACTATCAGATGATATTTGCAAAAAAAACAACATTTCTTGAATAAAGTTTTTTTTTGTTTTTGGCCCAGACACATAACTTATGATCAGTAGTTTATTGGAACACCTCACCGAGATCGTTCCAATGAGATATTATAAGCAATGTTTTGGAGCCAAAAATTGAAGAAAAAAATAAGTTTGAATGGTGAGCGTTTGCCACTGTCGATGGCCAGATGTGTTTGTTATCTATTATATAAATGTGAAGTGAAAAGAAAACAAAAAACCGATACACTATGGATGGAATTAAACTGGCGCTCATGAAGATGAAGTGAAGAAACTATAGTAGTCATGACAGAAAGTAGAGTAGGCAATTATTAACCCTGACCAAACTCCACTAGAAGACCGGTCACACATTCAGTGAAATCGTGAGTAATTAACCCTTTGATATATGGTTGTATATGCCATATCCGTTCAATGGGCGCATTTGGAAGAGTCCATATTCGTTATATTGGAGTAGACTAATTAATATTTTCAACGTGCTGCATTTGGGCTTCACATCAACATATAAATAAAAATCCCACTTGTTTACTAGTGGCAAATTCGGCTTGACTCATCGTTGTGTGCACATTCTTTATCAAGGTGGCCAGTCAACTCGACTATATCATACAGATAGGTGGCTATCAATCGAGGTCAGACCTGGCATGCATTACATCCACCGCCACGTAATTGAATACCATAGCCATGGTAAAAAAATGGAAAATGCAGAAGAAATTACATTCTTCTGGGCCAAAACTGAGGAAGTGTGTCACAAATCATAAACCATCATCTACAGAAATTGCGTGCATCGTTATGTGTCGGGCACACAGATCTTGACTGTAAAAATGTTAATAACATTATTTTCACCAAGCACATGCTCCCAAATCTACAGGCGCGTAGAAATTTTATCAACGGAAATTTCCCGATGGACTCCATTTCTTAGGGGTCTCGAGTTATTATAAACGTACCTATGCTGCAGGTTTTCCCGCCGTACGGATGAACACATGCACAATGGAAATCAGCGACTCTATCCTTGCACACTCCTTCGTGTTGGCACGGGTTGCTTGCACAATCATTTTTATCTGCAAGACAAACAGCAAACAGACAGGTACAGTTGTGGACATTCCTAAATACATGATTGTTACTGTAACGACGTGGTGCTTAATGGAGTTCTTTCGTTGAGTCTGCATAGCCTATTGGGAACATGACGACCGTTACTTATTCCCGGTTACTTATTCGACATTCGTTATCAACCGACAATACCGATTGTCGGTTGATAACGAATGTCGAATAAGGAACCGGGAACTGTAATAAAAAAATATAATTTTATTGATTTTGATGAATTTGTAGACATTTTAAACAAACATGATCCAAACATTAAATTACGCCACTATCAGTGAACATTCTGTTGATTTCCTCGATGTGAGCGTGTACAAAGCTATTCCACGCATCCGGTCTTTAGATATAAAATATATTTTAAACCAACTGATTCAGATCAATTGTTACATACAAAATAATCATTTCATCCCCAACAAACATTTAAAGGCATCATCAAATCACAGGTCATTCGCTTCCACCGCAATTCAAGTGATAAGGTAAATTTCAATGAGGCTTGTTCTAACTCTATTTGGCGCCCTCAGATTGAGGGGGTTCTCACTGCGCCTTTTGCGTAGCCTGAAATCTTAAACTCTGAAAAAGCTCGAAAGTACAGCAGAAAATACTGATTTCGAACCAATGAAAATTGAACACAACAGACCGTTGCGGAATTATAATGGCGCGGTATTAAATTTCAGAAAAGCCTCGTTGTCGATTGCATACTTTTATGCCTGATCAGAAAGAGGAATTTTCCTCCGAACAAACGAAAAATCATTATCAGATCCGTAACTCCCTCCATTGTGATTCACCAAATATTATTTACCTCAACACTTGTAAACGCTGTCGGGAGCAGTATGTTGGTCAGAGTCAAAATCCATTCCGAGAACGTGCTACTAAACACAAACAAACAGGATATAAAACATAATGCTGATGCCCCAGTAGAGCAACATTTTAACCTTCCTGGTCATTCGTTGGACGATTTCGAAATCCATCCTATTGAACAACCTCCGATTAAATAGACGTTAGAAGAAACAGATAGATAGATAATTCTTTATTTACGGTAGGCAAAATGGTTTACAGTATAATTCGCATAATTTTGTGTTACAGAAATAAACACACCGTAGGGAATGACGTAGCCAGATTGGGTGTCTACCAGACATTCCCTTAAGAAATAACAGTTTATTTGAAGTCTGACTATGAGAGCAAACGGAAGTAGTTATAGCTCTTTCTTTCAAAGAAAGTGTATACAATGCTGGGAAGGAAATTATTTATTTATTCATGTTCCATGTTTTACATTATGTCCAGTGAGAAATCCTGCGGTTTTTCAAGGTAGATAAACCTAAATTACAGCTCACTCCATTTCTAAGTACGCTTGGAGCTTCTGAAACTTCTGACACACAGCTTATAGCATATTACAGCTATTAATTGGAAGACTATATGGAGAGGGTGCTGACAACGAGTTATACGAGACGAGGTATCCCGCAAAGATTCAATTCTTGACATTTATATTGTACAATAGATTCCAGATGATGGTTATATAAGAAGGTAATATCAGGAGTCAGCACCATATGCCATACACAGATGCATCTTTTAACCCTTTGCCCAAAAGGTCCCAACCGCAAAGATACCGAATTTCATGATTTGAAGCACGTTTTTCATCCCCTGCATTCAATCACACCATACAAAATATTGACATCCTTGAAACCAGCTCATAGTGCTGGCCTCAATCATATGAACATTTGCATGGTGTTATTAGGAATGTGCCATAACATGCGTAAGGGCACAACCCAACTTAGGCTAAAATTTTGCGCGGTTTTGGTCGTTTTGTTAGATAAATGATCAGTATAGTTGATTATACTGTGTAATTAGCTTTTTGGAAGATAAGAAAATTTGTCATCTGTTAACCCTTTACCTAACGTGGAAAGCAGACGACACTTGCAAAAATACTTCTTGAATAACTAATTTTTTTTCATTTTTTGTCTCAAAAACATAGGTTATGACCCCTCGTTGGAACGAGCTCGACGAGCTCGTTCCAACGAGGGGTCATAACCTATGTTTTTGAGACAAAAAATGAAAAAAATAATGAAAATTAATTGGCGATTTTTGAGAATAGCGCTGGCCGGTTTTGGCCGTTACGTTGGGTAAAGGGTTAAATTACCAAGTCCTTAAAGTTGCCGATTAACCATCTAAGCCTATTCAAAATCCTGGCTACGAAATATAATTAAGAGAAAAACAGTTGCAAAATGCCCCCCCATTTAGAAATAAGAAAACGACGTTTTCACCATTTTCAGTTATTCTGTAACTTTTGACTGTTCCTTATATAAACATTATGCGCATCGTGATCTGCAATACAGATCTTATCCTTTCTACTAATATAAAAGTCTATGGATGGGTTTTGTTATTTTTTTTCCTCACAAGAGTAAAAACTTGCAAATTGCTGTAAAAACGCATTACTCAACCAAATAGCCTAAGTGGACACTTAATGTTGGTAGGTGTGATCCGGATACTATACATGGAGAGTGAATTGTTACTAAATCACTTGTGGATGGTGTCTCCAATCAGACAAAAGCTACTTGTCTGGGAAAAAAGTGTTAGAACGAGGAGCAAAGTTTCAGCCAAGGAACCTCCGGACTGAACACGAAGGTCCCTTAGCTAAAGCTGTGCTTGTCTTTTCATGCATTACCACAAGAACCGACCGTTGTTGTCGGAGTGGAAACTTCATTCCGCGAGTGGTTTAGTGTTAATTCACTCTCCACGTACTGTAGATATGCTAAATGACGGATAATCTGTGAACTGCTTGCTTCTATTTGGCTTGCTATAACAAGTCACGTTTCCTTTTTGTTACCTTTCCATACACGAAAACTGCAGACAGCTGCCTGATGTTTCCGTTTATTAAAATTAACAAAGGGAAACTTCTCTTTGTTTTCCACTACTTTTTTTCTCAACAATCTTGCTTCTTAATTTGACTTTCCACGTTCGACTAATGTCAAGGGATGTTACTTTATGGAAAGTCGATTTCCATGATTAACCCTTTACCCAACGTAACGCCCAAAACCGGCCAGCGCTATACTCAAAACGCCACAATAAATTTTCATTATTTTTTTCATTTTGTGTCCCAAAAATATAGGTTATGACCCATCGTCGAGCTCGTTCCAAAGAGACGTCATAACCTATATTTTTGAGACAAAAAATGAGCTATTCACGAATTTCTTTTGCAAGTGTCGTCTGCTTTTCATGTTAGATAAATGGTTAAAATGTCAGGGATGATCATTGATAGCGTAGATGACAATGAAAGTTTTATTTTTAGCCATGCAAACAAAACTTGTTTGAATAGGAAGATAGAAATGTTTGTAACCAGTTTTAGTCATGTCCTCTAGAAAATAGCGATGGCCTCGTAAATGGACAGCAGCTAGTTTAGTTTTTGTACTTTTTTGGCAGCAACAGCCCCGAAACTAGGCTCACAAAATTGTCCGACACGCTGGTGTGGAGTGTTATAATTTCCCCATAGTGTTCCCGAATCGTTGACCGTTTGTATGATAATTAACTCAATATACCTCTTCAAAACAATAATAATCGAAGATTGGAAACGTTTGTTAGGCTTTTCCCTCTGGAAAAGACTATTGTTTCTCTACGGATCATTAGGCTTTTTCCTCTGGAAAAGACTTGTTTTTCTACGGATTATTTAATTTTTTTTTCGGCGGGGGGGGGGGGGGGGGGGTATTATTTTTTTCCACACATTTTTTCGTACGACTCAGAAGCCATTTTCGAACCGATTTGCACACAATTTTGCACACGCATAGAGGGGCACAAAATCTAAATATGTACCGAAGCGGAATTTTCGATTTAGCCCTTATTGGGCCAAAATTGGCAAAACATTGTTAAAATTAGGGGTTATAGGCACTTTCTCGAAACGCGTCTTGGAGATTTTTATAGACATTCATCTTTGTTAAACCTGTCTGTAACACGACCATTCATATTCAAGAGATATTAGGCAATGCATATGTGAACCTTCCACAGGCTGCCAGACATTTTGATGAAATGGGCTGTTTTCGGGCCCCCACAGCACCCAAACGATATGCGAGAGATAAGCATAACTTCATTTACTGGAAGTGGGATTCACCGTGGATCATTTTTGCAAGTAATAAGGGTATTTAAAAAACCCGTTTTGAACTGCAATACCCATCAAAAGCTCAAAAATTCATGTTTTCTTTGGATTTCTCTAAACGAGTCAGGTAGATTTTCAAGAAAAACTGGCCACGCGCAGGTCTTGGTCTGACAATACAAGTTGTATGGACAAAATACTCCTATGAGCATTTGTTAACCCTCCATGGGCTGCTGAAAGTAAAAATTGTGATAAAATGGGATGTTTTTGGACACCAACAGCACCCAATAGATACGCCACAAAGAAAAGTGCCGTCTTCTATCGAGCGTACAATTTATGCGGAACCATTTTTGCAGGTAGTAAGGGTATTCAGAAGTCGAAGACTTAACCCGTTTTGGGCAGGCTAAAGACAGATACCCATTAAAAGCACAAAATTCCCATTTTCTGTGGATTTCTCTAAAAACATCTTGCAGGTTTTCAAGAAAAAATGACTACTCGCAGGTCTTTGTGTGACATTACAAGTTGCATGGACAAGATATTCCAGTGAGCGTTTATTAACCCTCTACAGACTGCCAAGCATCGTAATTTTGTTGAAATGGGCTGTTTTCGAACATGCACAGCACCCAATATATACCGGAGAGATAAACATAATCTCCTTTGTGGAAGTGGAATTCCCCGATGACCAATTTTGTAAGTAATAAGGGTATTCAAAAAACCAAGCGTTAATCCCTTTTGTGGTGGTTAATAGCGATACCCATCAAAAGCTTAAACAATTCATTCTTTCCCTGGATTTCTTTACAAGCATCTTCTTGGGTTTTCAAGTGAAAGTGACCATTGATAGGTCTTGGTGTCACATTACTAGTTGCATGGATAAAGTATTCTAGCAGGCATTTGTTAACCCTCCATGGCCTGCTAAATAGTCTGCTTTTGGACACCAACAACATCAAATGGGAATGCCACAGAGAAACGTAACTTCTTTTACCGGACCCAAAACTGACTGGGAAACATTTATTTTTGAAAGTAGTAATGGTATTCAAAAATCAAGGTCGTAACCCATTTTCGACTGGTTAAGGAGATGTACACCTTAAAAGCTTAAAAGTCCCGTTTTCTGTGGATTTCTCCCAAAAATCTAGTAATTTTTCAAGAAAAATTGACCATTCGAAGGTCTTGGAGTGACATTACAAGTGGCATGGACAAAATATGCCGGTAAGCACTTGTTAACCCTCCAGAAGCTGCCAAGTACAGACATTTTGAGAAAATGGGGTGTTCTTGGGCACCCATAACACCCAATGTGTACCCGTGAGATAAACATAACCTCATTCATTGGAAGTGGAATGCACCGAGGATCATTTTTGTAAGTAATGAGGGTATTTACAAAACCAAGCATTAATCTGTTTATGGCTTGTTACAGAGCGATACCCCTCAAAAGGTTAAATCATGTTATCCAAGGATTTCTCTAAAAACATAGATTTTCAAGAAAAATTGGCCATTTTCAGATCTTAGTGTGACATTAGAAGTTGCATGTACAACATATTCCAGTAAGCATTTGTTAACCCTATGCAGGTTATCAAACATCAAAATTCTGACAAACGAAAGTAACTCCTTTTGTCGGTCATTAACTTGTCGGACGACGATATTGATATTAACCCTCTCCACCATTAATGATGTTTTTTACTAAACATTTTTTTTTATCAAACTGAGTCATTTGAAACTACTATACCCACGTTTCTCATAACATAAAAAAGGAACTTCAATCAGGTCATGAGAATCATGGAATCTCATCTGGAAAAGCCATGATTCTCCAGAATCATAAAGTCTAGTTTATTACTATTATTTAAAAAAGAAATGCTTTTTGTTTGGTGTATGAACGAAGGGAAATAACTACATTGAACGGCAATGTTTCCAACAGTGATAGACTGCTCTTCCGGTTTCTCCAACACTTATCATCGCGCAGTTCTTTAATATTTTGCCCAACACAACTAGGACATCTCACTTGCAAAGAAAAATGTATTGAAGAACTAAAGATTTTATTTCATAAAATACACAACAAAACTTTCCGATGACATGGTGATGTGAGTGGTTCGATACTCCCGCGCTCTAGTCTCCAGCCTGGACAGGTAGTACGGTAACATAGCGTGTCGTACTAGCAGTAGCAAATTCCCATTCTTTGCTCAGCAGTTTATCAATTCAGCAATCATGTGGGAGCGTGGTGGTTACGGTATTGGACTTCAAACGAAAGGTCCACGGTTGATCCTTCCCTTCCCAGCAATTTCTCCATTTCCAACTGCGATGTATCCTTGGGCACTGTGCATAATCCCAAATGCTTACATGAGAGCACGGTGGAGCCGTTTACTAAGGCATATTGCTCCTTGATGATGTACTTGTTTTCAACCAGTGCTGACTCTGCTTGTGCGGAGATGGTACGTTGGGGAGTCTGACAGCTGCTCGCCGCTGCTCAGTTGTTCTCTACAGGTACTCGAACTTCCCCTCCTCGTAAAACTGTCCAACATGAGAGGACCCTGGCTGTCGAAAGGGTCGTTAGTCGTAAAAAGCAATCGTTTGGAGTATTTCCCTCTGACCATTGCCGTACAATGTAAGTACTAGAGGAATAAAATTTGAAAGTTACCCCATTATCGGGTTATATTCAATGTCAATGGCGCCAATTGCACCCAAATATATTTCGTTTGCCACCAAAAATATAGCATTTGGAACCACAGTTTGGCAGTAAAACATACTTTTGGTTGGAATTTGTAACGCGCCTTGTGTCCACTGGTATCAATACTGTGTTACCATGAATTCGAACTCGGTTGTCGCCTTGTTTCTTGGGGTCCAAGATAATTAAATTTGGTAGAGTAAACTGACAATTTGTCGTACCTCGTATTGACAGTTACAACACAAGATTCACAATTTGTTCTTCCTAACCTGCAGACAATTTGCATTAAACAAAACATATCCTTACTGGATTCTAAAAAGATGAGTTGCAAGTGGTCTTAATGACATAGAACGGCCTGTTGTGTAGATTGACAACTTTTGTTGTACTTTACGTTTGGTCTCATTACAACGGTATTACCTGCTGTTTGTACACCATGCCAGTTATAAGTGCCGCATGCAGATATAGCAATTTGCACTCTTGGTTGTTGTATTTACCACTGCCGGGATACAACTTTTCTAGCCTTGTATCTAACAATTTGTCTATTTCCTTCAATGATTGAGCGTTGAACTGATTTTCGAATTAATTAATTGTTTTTGCGCGCCTAAGGAGCTCAGGGACAGTGCGGGGCAAGCGCAGGTAGACCCTCTCTTCCTGTATGATTATATTTTTCTATTGCTTTTTGCACCAAGTCTGAGCCTGTTAAAGAAGTGTGTAGGAGAGGCTTCTCTTTCTTTGATGTTTTTTTGTCTTCAGGCAAGTATAGTCTGACGCTTGTAACATTGCAAGTATGAGCCTTTGTTGGCAAGTATAGTCTGCCTCCGGCACGTAAACCAATATTCAACCTATCTGAGAATAACGGACCTTGAGAAGGTACCACCAGCCTGAACATCCCTGCTTCAGGTAATAGGCTTGCTTTTTTCATTAGACCGGAACATGAATGGGCTTTTGGAGCATTTACATAAAAAAAATGGACAAGAAGGCGGCACGCAGGACCAACACTCGCCTCCCTGAAGGTGGTTTACCACCTCTAGAAATGGAGTGAAGGATGTGCAGAAACCATAACGGCTATCGAATTTCCATAGCGGTGTTTGCATTTCCAAAGAGGAAAAGAAGTAAAAAATAAAATAAAATTACAAATTTTAAAAAAAATCAAGGACAGAAGAAACGTGTTTGTTTAATGTGACTGTCTTCTAGGACTTGTCACGTCTTCAGGCGAGTACAGTCTGCCACTCGTTTGTAAGTTAACGTTTGAGCCATCATTGGCAAGTACAGTCTGTCTCAAGTTCTTCTGTCAGAGGTTGTTGTCTATCCATGGGTGCTGTTTTCCATGGTTCTGACTCGAGGACAGTCAGGCTATTGGTTGGTCAGGTTATTGTGTGTCCGGTGTAGTGCTGTGTTCCATGGCTCTGGTTCGTGCATGGTATGGCAGTTGTGTAGTCAAATGTGGTCTGCTCTTCCTGTGTCGTCCGTATCGGACCCTGCAGTGTGTAGAAGTAAAAAAGAGTGTATGCGTTAGTAGTGCCCCCCCCCCCCCCCCCCCAACCGCCCAATGGCCAAACCCTTGGCGAATCGTGATATGACATAGGTTGGGGGCACCCGGAGGTTGTCCCTTGACTCCTTGCTGCTATCGATGCTCCCCGATCCTAAGAGATCGCTTTAAGAGCGTACTGTGATGGAGGCAGCCTCTCATTTCAGAGAGTCTTGTCGGGGCGCATCTCTGCCTGGTTCCATCGTAGATGAGGCTTGATTATTGTTTTTATTTAATGAGTCTCGTTAACCCCTAGGCTCTTCCTTATCAGATCGGTTATACTGCGGTGGAGGAAGCCTCTCATTTCAGAGAGTCTCACCGGAGCGTCTCTCTGCCTGGTCTAGCCTGAATTTTTCAGAATTACAGGGTTATTATTCCGGGATATTACTGGTAGAGTTTAGGCCCCAGAGCCGCCCGACAGGGAGAGGGTTCGGGCGGCCTAGTTAGGCAGGCCTGAATTCCATTCGATTTCAGCCCACCTGGTTCGGTCGGTCTGGGTCCAATTCCGACCGGAGGGGTCCAGGAGTAGCTTAGTTTTGGATCTTTTTTTTTATTTTTTGTTTTTTTTTGTCGACTGGCGCAGAGGTTTTTCAGTTCCGATATTAATTTACTTTCCTTGAAGCGGTTGTGGTTTTTAGCAGCTAATGTGGCTAGCCGGTCTTTAATGGTTGGAATATCAGCCCAGTCATGAAAGAAGTTGATGGAGGGGGGAGGAGGGTCGCAGAGGGTAACTCTCAGAGCGCGATCTTGGACTGTCTGGAGTTTAACGAGGTTGGATTTATTTGTTTCGGTTAGGACAAGAGACCCATATTCAATCACAGGACGCACAAATGTTTTGTGAAGTTTGAGTAGGACTGTTTCGTTGCCACCCCCACCCCCTCAGTAAGTGCCTCGTAATATTTTTAGCAGATTATCAGTTCCTATGGGCCCGTTGCCAGTCATTGAAAAAGTCGGTATCGTCAAGGTGCTCTCTTAGCCGATTGGTAGGATTCTTTCGAATACCATAACAAAGCAGCTAAGGATTGTGATTAGTAGTATAGCATGTACTCGATCGTCCCTCATTACCCGGAGATTTGCCGGTGCAGCTTGTGTTAAGTTCCCATAGGAACCGACGCCATTGCCGGTGCAACTTTTGCCGGTGCAAAAGTACCGGCCCATCCATCTAGATCCGACCCGTGGAGTACCTACTTCATATATAGTATACTATGATATGCATTGTGATATACGTAAACACAGGGCTATGGGTATATATTATGGGTAAGTGGTGGAAAGATGATGGGAAAATTGGGTTTTCTTGAAAGTTTACTCCCTGCACCAGTCATAGAATAGTACAAAGCAATCGGCTGGTTAATAATATCGAAGACTGGACCTACAGGGGTATATACCATGCATCCTATGCCACCCGTTCTAAACGATTATAATACTGCCTGACCTAACACTAAACTACCAATACCAGCCATAAGATAATACAAAGGATCCGGTAGGTTAATAGTACTAAGGGGGGTAATAGACCAACAGATCATTCATCCTGTACTGCCAATCTAAACCACCAATGACTATCTCGCAATACCACACTACCATTCCCCCTTCCCCCACCCACCGATTGATCTAGCTATAGCGGACATAGGATAATATGAAGACCCAAGGGCTAATAGGATACTAACATGGATATATTCCACTACTACCATATCACCCCACCCTATACGAGAAGCCCGACATACCCTAACCCGAATTACGTTATGTCAGATTGTATACTGGACAATAACAGCGGTCAGCATCTTTATGACGTCGCGTGCGTATCATGACGTCACGACGGCAATAGCAACGTCAACCGTTTCGCTTGAAAAACTTTCAAGAAAACCCAATTTTCCCATCATCTTTCCGCCACTTACCCATAATATATACCCATAGCCCTGTGTTTACGTATATCACAATGCATATCATAGTATACTATATATGAAGTAGGTACTCCACGGGTCGGATCTAGATGGATGGGCCGGCAATTTTGCACCGGCAAAAGTTGCACCGGCAATGGCTCCGGTTTCTATGGGAATTTAACACAAGCTGCACCGGCAAAGCTCCGGGTAATGAGGGACGATCGGGTACCTGCTATACTACTGTGATTGGACGGTAGTTGACTGGTTTGGTGAGATCTTTATCCGGTCTAGGTATCATGACACATACCGATAGCTATTTTCCAGCATTTTAGACACCAACCGTGGGTGAGACATGCTTTATAAAGAGTAATAAGCCTTGAAATGAAGGAATTTGGGTTTTGTTCAAGGATTTTGTAGCTAACTTCGTCTTCCCCTGGTGAGGAAGAGCTTTTGTACTTTTTGATACCATTAATGATTTCATCGTCTGTGATGCCGGTGGTTAGATTTAACAAAATTGTCTATAGCCTCTTTGACTGTATCATTGTAGCCGAGCCCTTCGTGGGGTTGATGAATTCTACTGGGGAGCTCGGCGGACGCGTCGACCTTTTCCTTCTCACTTGCGGCGGTTGAGCTGCCTATTTGGGGACTTTGTTGGTATCCTGATACCTCTTTGGCTCGTTAACACCTTGAAGGTGTTCCAGAATTTTTTGGCTTCTTTGGTTACATTGAGTTTGGATGTGGCTCGTTCCCAGTTATTTTTCTGGTGTGTTTGTAGCGCTTGCTTAACCTCGCCGTGAAGGTGATTGTAGGGTTTCTTTTAGTTCCACACGATTAGTGGGGTCATTTTCGGATTTGAGTGAGGGGAGTGCATTTCGCTTTGTTATGCGTGGTGAGAATGTACCCTCTGAGATGGTACGTCTCCAGTGGGGCACTTCCGCTTTGGGTCAAATTTCGTCTAAGATGGAGTTAATAACATTACTGAGGTCGGCGCATTGGCTCTCAATATCGGTCGCGTTTGACGGGGTTTTGGAAGTTAGTTTGGTGTCAAGAATGTCGCGGTACAGGTCCCAGTTAATTTTGGTGAGATTCCTACGGATAAGGGGGACGTGGTGGTATCGGAGGGGGCCGTTACTGAAGTTTATTGCAGTATGGGCCGGTAGGTGGTCACTACCTATATCGTCATCGCCGGCCCTGTGATCGTCGATGTGTTTACAGAGGGAATAACTGGTGATTATTGGGTCACGAATATCAGAGCGGTGAAGTGGGTTGCTTCTGATGTAAGTTGCGGAGGTATCATCACTTTGGGCCTGTAAGTTTTGTTTTTCGATAATATTAAACAGGGTATCGCCGCTGGGGTTAGTGGATTTGCAGCCGAGGTATTGGTGCTTGGCGTTGAAGTCTCCCAGGAGGATACAAAGTTGTACTTGCCTGAGAAAAATTTAAATACTTCGTCTCTGACTATGACGTCGGTGGGGGTGGGGGAGGTAACAGACCGTTTTTTTTTATTATTTCCAATATCGGCCATAATTACATCGGCCCACCTCGGCGTCAAGGTGCTCTGTTTCACAGGTTTCTATTTAGTATCCTGGTTTATTAGTAGGGCAACCCCTCTGCCAAGGGTGTGCGTGCGGTCCCGTCTGATAATGCTGAATACGTTAATTAAAAACTTTGTGTGTTTAGTTATCCAGGTCTCACAAACTTCGAGAAACGTCTGTGTTTTTAAAATAATTACTAATTTGCAATTTTAATTATGCGCGCATCTGGCGTTCCATACCGCTAGTTGAAGCTTATCCATGATTTGGCTTCAGTTAATAGGGGTGTTAAGTGAGTACTGTTTAGTTCACTTAATTGATTGGTGTTTGATTGATAGCGGCTTTAATGCGAGTATGAGAGATCTGAGTTTAAAAGAGAAAAGCCACCAACTTGCTGTCGCCGAGTCAACATTCACACTTCTGACACCAGAGCGTGGACAACTAATAAGCCATGGATTGCCTGCCTAAGAAAATCAAGGACACTTTGTTGGTGCTGGACGCTAGCTCACTTCTGAACTGCAATGGCCATGTTGAGAGTGGCTGCCTCCAGCTTACCGTTAAATACAAGATGAAGCCCACCTCTGGTAGCGGTAGCACCTTTCGCGGGCCCACACGCACTGGTCCCATGAGGAAGGGAAAGAAGACTGCCAGCGAGACACCCGTGGAAGACAAGAAGAAGTCACCATCCACCAAACGCCGGGACGCCAGCGAATGGAGGCGTGAATCGAGAGAAAAAGGTCTGATACCGGGAAACAGAAGGCGGAGAGGATGACAACGATCAACTCTCCTCCAACACCAGCACCTCCAACTTCAAACCATGCCTCTACACAAAAGAGGTTGGAGGGAGAGGAGAAGGAGGATGTGGAGCCTGAGAAGATGAAAGTCGGCCAAACCGTACCTAGATCTCCTATCAACCCCAACCAATCGGAACCGTAAAACTTGTTCGACCTCAGACTCCGAGTATGAAACTGTGAAAGTGGAAGATAGGACCCTGGGGACCAACACAGAATGCCCGGGTGAATTCGCCATGGAGCGCTTCGGCGAACTCAGACTGGACTGCAATGGTATCGCGGAGGACTACCCGGCGTAGCTAAAAACACAGAAAGGATGGGTTGAAGGAAAACACAATTTTCCTACTCAACACACCTGGACATCTAAGGTCCGCAACCGCTTCTCCCACAAATGGCTGCAACGGAAGACAGCAGAAACATCAGCAACATCAACTTCCACCACCTCTTTCTCAGAGCCACCTCCTTCTAAGAAGAAGAAGCACCAAAGGAACAAGCGCCACTGAGTACCTTAAACCTCTCCTCCCCTGTCACGTTCAGACATAAAGAAAAAACTAACAAACTGTTACTGAAGGTCGAAAGGGGGCTTACCCCACACCGTCCCTGCGCGCCTTCGGCGCACAAAAAACATTTGATTTAGATTTAGATTGCTGACGCCTTGGCAGATGTCAGTCAAGTCGATGCTTAGATGTTTACTTAACACATCTGGTAGACTCTCCGCGACGAGGGAGAAAAGAGGATATGGGGGAGGAGGCATTTACTAGTTTTTAAGTTCTGCATTTGTTTTTGCATTTTTGTAATGGGGCACCACTTGAAGTTACTGGGGTGATTCCCCTGACAGTTGGGGCATTATAGGGCAGCTGGTTTGCATGCGACGGAGACGTGTTTATCTCCGCACTTCATTGAGATATGGCCAAATTTCTGGCACTTGTGGCATTGTATGGCCGGTGGGGTGGGGGCTTGCTGGATCGGTATTCTACGGCGAATGGTCACCTGCCATTAATGATCACCCCTGAGCAATGATTTTTAGTCTTTCCTCACCGTTGGGACATTTCACCTTCAGTTTCCACGTGAATTTCTCTGTGGCTTTGGAGGTAAACCTTATCATTGGTGGTGCGCCATGGCGTCTCAGCATGGACCCTGATCACTACTACTATGAATTCTTTTGGGGAATTATTGCCCTGGTTGGGGGTGCCTGCTGTTTTCTGCTTTTGTTCAGCCCGACCCTACTGAGGTTGGTGGGGGTTTTTTGACAGTAGCGACTCAGCCCATGAGAGTTGCAGGTGGTTGAGCAGGTGCCGGCAATCCCACCTCCCTAGCGGACTAGCTGGCCGTGGAATCACTGAGGAGACTAGTTCTCGGGCCTGTGATTGGGACCTAAGACCTAAGACTGAGGTAGAGAAGCTTTCAGAGCGAGGAGTCCTGATGTTTTTAAATTGTCTATTTCTTGTATGGGTAAACCCCTCCTCGCCTGTCACCTCCTGTAGCCGATGCTCTATATCCTGGCTGTCAATTTTCCTTTTTTTGTGGGAGTATGTAAGAGATGTGACAGTCCCTTGCCAGGGCATGAGTCCTTCATATTTAGCGGGTCTATAAGGTCTACAGGTTTGTTCTGCTCAATAGTTTTATTGCTATTATTGTTAGCGGTCCTGTCGTCCTTCCCTTTGTGCTTTCTGTTTTTCTGCTGTCCTTGTCAGCAGGGGTGGGATTAGAATGGACTTCCACAACCACCAATAACTCCTTAGGTGGAGAGTCTTGTGTTGGCGGAGTGAGTTTGGCTTGTGCCCACATCTGCTCATGGAGGTTCTGGATCATGGCATCTTTGGCCATGATAGCTTTTTCAGGTCCTCGATGTTAGACATTAATTCGCTGTGGTTTTCGTCATTTCTTTCTCTTTCCTTTTCCATTTGGGCTTATTTATTATAGGTCACACATTTCTGCACAATGACTAATCATGACCACGACAGTTTTACGGGTGGAGGAGGCCGGAGTACCCGGATAGAACCACCGAGCAACGGCGATCAACAGTCAGATCCCCGACATACTAACTCCACCAAAGCAGTATTAGCGTGGGTTTATGACTGGTGCACAATCGACGTGCAGTACGCTTTAGAACACAACGCCACCGTGCCCCCACGTAGGCAATGGGGGGTGAAGTGTCTTGCCCAAGGTCCTTGTGGTCAATAGTTTCCTTATTTTCGGGGCTGGTCCTGATTTGTTTTGGCGGGCCCATTTTCCCGATAACCTTTGTAAACTAACTATACCTTGCTTTTCAAGCACATGCAAGATCAATGGTTTCGCGCGCCTATGGCGCACAGGAATATTGTGGGACAAGCCCCTTTCGATCCACCTTTCTGAGTTTTTCAGCAACATGTATGGACGCGTTAAAGGAAGAAAGTGTCGAGGTAGTTAGCGGCGCTTGTGTTTTTGTTTTTTTTTTTTTTTTACTTTTTTTCTGTGGAGGAGGTTGAGGTGAGCTGGCTGCTTTTTTCTTCTCTTTCATCCACTTGTGGAAAGCAGGGTTGAGAATTTTGAAGGCCTCTATTTTGTCAGTGGCGAGTGCGCTGAAGACTTTGCTGTTTAATTCTGAGTGACCTGGTGGTTATGGACGAAGTCGATGAAGTCGTTGGTGCCCGCGGCTGACATTTACCATACTGACGGATGCGGAGGTTGTCTATTCGTGCAATGAAGTCTCCGAGTAATTCCTGCCACCATGGTGTTTTTGTGTTTGGTTCTGGATCCTGGCTTTCTCAATCTCCTCGATCTCCCTCTCCGACTCCTCCCTAACTTCCGACGTCTTTGAGGAAGTACAGCTAGGTGTGGATGGGATTGGTGCTGGAGGTGAGTTGATTTCAGTCTCTCTCTCTCCTCTAGTTTTTCCTTTCCAGCCTTTCTCCGATCAAACCATGCCTCCATACGCCTGGCATCCCGGCGTTTGGTTTGGTAGTTGGTGACTTGTTCTTCTTTTGTCTCTTCTCCATGGATGTTCTGTTGTCTTATTACCCTTGCTCGGGAGTGCACCAGTGCGGGGGGTACACAAAAGCTACTACCACCCCCAGAGGTGGGTCCCTGCTGGAATTTGATAGTTAGCTGAACGCTGTCACTATCAACTTGGACATCCCAGTTGATAAGTGGGCTAGCGTTCAGAACCATCAAAGTATCCTTCATCTGGTGTTTGAGAAAATCTCTCACTAGCATTAAAATGAGCTGAAGTCAGATGTGCGAATGACCCTTGATTTGCTCGAGCAAATGGTTTCGCGCACTGAAGGCGCACAGGGACGGTTTGTGGCAGGCCCCGTTCGACCCTTCTCTGAAGGTTTGAAGTTTTTCACAGTTGCCGATCAAGGTAGGAAGCTGCAGGGGAGGAAAGGCTGCGGGAGGAGGCTTTGCTGTTCTTCTCGATGTTCTAAGTTGAGCTGGTATCCGATATCCTCCCTCGGGTGATGACCGGTTTGAAAGGAGGTCCACAAAGGTGATGTGCTGGAGTTTTCAGGCAAGTATAGTTTGCCACTAGTTAAGTATTTATTCTGAGATCTTCATTGGCAAGTAAAGTCATCCTCTGGCAATTGTCGAAGACGATGAACTGGCTTCTGAACGCAGGCTTCTATTACAGGAGTAAACCGAGACAAGTACACAACCAACAACACCTTTCGGGGACCACACAAAGAAAGACACGAACTTCCTTGGTTCCGGGGCCGGCCTATATATTGACCTATTTGGCCGGGGCCCGAGTGTGCACTAGTGTCGTTGACAAAAGGAGACTGAAAGAGGGATGCAGGACTAAAACTCGCCTTCCCGAGTGTGGGTGAGCACCTTTGGGGATGTAGTGAAGGGTGATCAGAATCCATAGCGGTTAATAAATATCCATAGCGGTTATAATAGTTCCGTAACCGTTGTTGGGGAAAAGAGAGAAAAAAGGAAAAAAGAAGTTTGTTGGCCCAGCAGTGGTCTTGTGGAGACGGTAGCCTAGTCTGTGCTTCAAGTCGCGACTTATGCCGTATCTCTGCTGATCTGAGGTCACCGTCGGGCTCGCAGAGGGCTCTTGCTGATGATTAGCCTATGATCCTTATATGCCACACCCGGGAGGCTTTGCTGCCTCGACACATCTGCGTTGCCTGAGATGGTTTAGTATTTATTCAATAGGGGGTCGGTTTTAGGGGGGGGGGGGGGTGTCTTTCCTTGTTCATGTGATAGTCGATGAGAGGAGAGCAGCCTATGATCATTATATGCTACACCCGAGGGCGTTTGCTGCTTCCGCGTTGCCTCGAGTGTTTTATATTTATTTAGCAGAGGGTCGGTTTTAGGAGAGGAGATGTCTTTCGTTTACTTACATGTTAGATGACGGAGAAGGTGCGGGGTGAACAGCCTATGATTCTTAAATGCCACACCCTAGGGTGTTTTCTGCTTCCACGCATCCGCGTTGCCTGGGATGTTTTGTATGTATTTAATAGCATATCGGGTTTAGGAGAGGGAGGGGATGCCTTAGATTTGCTTATTTGATAATTGACGGAGGAGATGCGGGGGTGAGCGGCCTTTAATCTTTATATACAACACCCGAGAGTGTGTGCTGCTTGATTCCACCTGGGTTATCCTCAGTTACGCGCCTATTAATTTAGGGCTATTTTCGTTAAGTGGAGACCCCAACGCCATCTTGAACTGGAGTGGGCCATAAACTGTCGGGCCGGCGCGTCCTGAACTCACTTAGGTTCAGGTCCTACCGACCCGGCCGGTCCCGGACGCCTCCGACCAGACCGCCCCTACGGTAGTTGTATTCGGTTAGATCGGTTAATTTATAGCATATTTTCGATTTTTGTCAGCTGGCACAGGTGTCTCTTAATTCTGATATTTGTTTGCTGTCCTTGAGACGATAGCGGTTTTTGGCGGCTAGAGTAGTTAGGCGGTATTCTATAGTTGGAATTCCGACCCGCTCGTGGAGTAGTTTGATTGGGGTACCCCAGGTGGCAAGGAAGGCAACACTTAGCACGTGGTTCTGGATTGTTTGGAGATTGCCCATGCTAGATTTATTTATTTCACCGAGGACGAGTGCCCCATATTCAAGTATGGGGCTCGCGAATGCTTTATAAAGTTTGATTAGGACTGTCTCATTGGCTCACCAGGAGGTGCCGCGAAGCATTTTGAGTAGATTAGTGCGTTTCGTTGCTTTTGTGGCGATATTGTTGGGGTGTTCATTGAAGGTCATGTATTGGTCAGTGGTTATACCAACGAAATTTGCCTCGGAGTATTCTGGGAGGACCTTATCCAGTAGTTTTAGGTCAAAGTCACGGTTTTTTCTGAAGGGTGATTTTCTTAATCAATGGTTTCGCGCGCCGAAGGCACGCAGGGGCGGTTTTGAACAAACCCTTTCGACCCTTTTGGGCAGTTTAGTGGCGTTTGTGTCGCTTGTATTTCTTCTTCGGTTGAGGTGGCTGCGATGGTGAAACTTTGGTGGTTGTTGGTGTTGTTGGGCTGTTGATGTTCTGATTGGAGGACTGTCTTGGATGGAAGGGTCTAGTCCCCATTGCCTCTGGAGTTCTCTGGGTGTTGTGAAGAGCCGTCGCATTGTTGTTGCTCTATTTTGAATCACTGATGGTTTCTCTAACCTCTTGCCTCAAGCTGTCCAGTACTGCCATGAGATCCGGGGCAATCCTCGATCCTGCTCCTGATCCGGAAGGAGGGGAGAGATTCGAGTAGGAGGCTTCGGAGAGCCAGTTTCCATTTCCGTCTCAACCGCGCTGAAAACATATCCATCCTCTAGGTTGCCCCCCCCCCCCCCCCCCCCCTGAGGAGAAGCAACTGGGAGGGAAGGAACGAGGAGTTGGGAGGACTTGTAGCGATGGAAGCACTGGTTCCGGAATTTGTTTTACCTTCTCTGAATGTTGGTGAAGCGGATCAATATCAGTTCTTGGAGTTGTTCTGGCAAGTTGTTTTTTACCCATTCCGTGTACCGTTTCATAGAGCTGATGGAGCTGGTTCTGATGTTGCCATATTGTGTTGTGAAGCAGCTGTCCACTATTTGTGTAAATTCTTCCCATGGCATGCTCTGGTAGTAGTATACAGGATGTTCTCAGTCTCCTCGGATACCGGGTCCGGGAGAGCAGGTGTGGTGGGTTGATAGAACTGATTGGAGAAGCCGCTTTGGATCGGTAGACTTCCATCTCGCCTTCCACTCCCTCTCCTCCTTGCATTCCGTCCTCTGTGGTGCAGAGAGTGGTGAGAGTGGCGAAAGTGGGGAAGGTGGTGGGGATGGTAAGGTGGTTGTCTCCCTCTCCTTCTCATGTTTTACCATCTCAGATCTTCTCTTCTCCAGCCATGCCTCCATTCGTCCGCCATCTCGGTGTTTGGCGGACGGTGGTTTTCTGTTGGTCTTCTTCCTTTGCTATCGGCCCTTTCCAGGGTGTGGACCAGTGCGGGACGAGGCCCCACGAAAGGTACTACCACTATCCTTTGATGAATCCACATGGTGTTTGGTCGTGATCTGAACGCAGTCACCATGAATCTGGACATTCCAGTTGATTGGTGAGCCTGACTTGGAGAGCCAAGCAACCAATGATCCCGGTGATTCTTGACAAAGAGATGAAATGGGTTCGCGTGCCGGCCGAAGGCGTGCAGGCAGGTGTGGGGCAAACCCTCTTTGGTTTAGCGGCGTTTATGTCTCTTGTTTTTCTTTTTTGGTGGAGGAGGTTGTGATGGTGAGACCGTAGTGGTTGTTGGTGTTGTGGACCTGTTGGTGTTAGATGACTGACCTGGATGTTGAGCACTGCCAAAGGTGCTTCCGATCTGTTGCTGCCTTCCTTTGCCTCTCAGGTAGCTTCACTGACTTCCTCTCTCAATCTGCCCAAGACCTTCATGAGGTCCGGACGTCCCTGTTCCTGATCCGGAGAAGAGGGAGAGATTGGAGTAGAGGGCTTCGGAGATCCAGTATCCATTTCCGCCTCACTGAAAACGTCACGTCCTCCAGGCTGTCCTCCCGAGGGGAGGCAGTTGGGGTGTAGATGGCTGTTACAGGACTTGGAGCTGGCGAAATGGTAGTGGTTTCCACAGTCTTCTTTTCCGCCTTCTCTTCCTTCTTCCTTCTCAGGAAATCTTGCAGTCGTCGGGCATCTCGACGTCTGATCAATGGGCTCTTCTTCTTGATCATTTTCCTCTTTTCAGGGCCAGGTCTATGCTTCTTCGGGGACCAGTGTATGTGTGTGTGTGTGGGGGGGGGGGGGGGGGTCCCTCTCACAAAAGGTACCACCTCTCCGGTTTGGTGTGTCCTCCTCTGTATCAAACTCCAGCGTCAGATGAATTCTCCTGCGTCTCGTCTGGAGAGTCCAGTTGAAAGAAAAAGAGACGCCCAGAGCTGCCAAAGCTTTCTGTAGATTAATTGGAATGTCCAAATTAGCCATGGTGATTGCTCAAATGGTGTTCACTCTCTGAAATCAGAGGTGCAAATGTGGTGATTTTCTCGCAGTTGAAATGATTTCTCTCGCCGAAGGGGCACAGGGACGTTTTGGGAGAAGGCTCTTTCGACCCTCGTTGACAGTTGAATGCATTTTTTTCGCAACATGTCCCGGCGCGTCAAAGGAGGGAAAGGTTGGGTGCTCAGCTGCTGTCCGTGATCACGGTGTTCTTGGGATTTTTGATGCAATTCTTCATGGCGATCTACTGTTTTTTGATGTTAGCCCTTGGGTGATGACCATTGTGAGAGGGGGGTCCTCTCGACAAAAGTACTACCTCTCCTCGAGGGTGGAGTGATGATGTGTTCAGGCAAGCATAGTCTGTCACTTATGGGTTGATCTTGTTGTGGTGGGCTCTCAGTGGCAAGTATAATCTGCTTCATGCAATTGGTGGAGGTTGAGTTGGTTTCTGTCTGGAGATCTGTTAAGAGTACTGGTTCTGATCGGGAAGAAAAGCAACAACGGCCCCTTTCGCGGGCCACCCAGAGAAAGACTCGAACTTCTCTGGTTCGGGAGACAGGCCTGCACGGTAACCTATTTGGCCGGGGCCTGAGTGCGTTGTACTGGCGTTTACAAAAAGGGGCTATAGGTGGGACGCAGGACCAACGCTCGCCTCACAGAAGGTGGATGATCGCTTCTAGGGATTGAGTGAAGGATGTTTGAGGTTATTTGTTTGCATACGATATGGTGCTAGTGCCACAAAACGATGAGGGGCTAGCGAAAATGCTGGGAAATATGGGAACAAATGGATACTCAAACTGAATGAAAACAAGAGCAAAGTTATACCCGTGAGCCGCAAAGTGGACCCCACTCGAAGGTGGTGAGTGGGGAAGTTATGTATTCCGGAAGGTAGCATCAAACTTCTTAGTGCAGGAGAGACAGGTAACTACGAGTATCTGGGGGTGAATATAAACCTCACAGGAAGCGGCATCTACCGAAACCACACAAATAAATTGATTCTGAAGGGGAGGCGAATCCTTAACCAAATGAAATTTATAGGGAGAAACAGTTTCAATTAGCTTTTCGTGGGGAACATCATTTGGGAAATGGTGGATCTGCCAAATATAAGATATGGTACGCAAGTTGTACCCCTAAACCAAACTGTTGTAAAGAGCTTGGAAACCCTGCAGAATGATGCCGGCCGGTGGATAACGGGGTCGAGTAATGCCGCGGCGCTAGAAGCAATCAGGGGGAGCTTGGGTGGATGAGGATCAAAGACAGGATAGACTTATTGAAACTCGGTTATCTTAATTATTTGGTAAATCTCCCCACCAGCCGATGATGTAAAATAATGTTCCAGAGTATTTTCGACTCAAATATTAAGACAGGGTGGATGATCCAAGTGAGGGAACTAATAGAGTACTACGCATTGGAGATATCGGTCCTAGACGTAGGAGCAAACCGCGGTAAAACGGTAAAAAATTGTCAGAGAAAGGGTCACGGAGGGTAGTAACCATAATTTGCGAGAGGGGTCAAATCAAAGAGGGGCCTGGTTTTGAAAAGTACCTTGATGGCACCTTTGTGTGGTTACTCTTTTTCAAGCTGAGGTCGCGGTCCCTGGAGCTGAGGGGAAAAATGAGAAAAACAGTGGAAATGAGTGCCAGATATGTAATTTGGGCATGGTGAAGACCCGGAACACTTTCTTCTAGAATGCCCAAAGTACCAGTCTAAAAGAATAAGATTTACTGGGAGTATAATGGGGAATGGGGATTGGAGAATGAAGAAGATGTGGTTAGTGAGAGACTCAAAGCAGATGGTTAATATGCTAATCGGAGAGATTAGGAAGACCTCCACGGAGGCTGAGCACGGCTTTGGTCCGAAGAAGCCAGAGGTGGAACAGAGAGAGGTTCTGTTTCCCGGTATCAGCCCTTTTCCTCTCGATCCACGCCTCCATTCGCCTGGCGTCCCAGCGTTTGATGGATGGGGCCTTATTCAACTTCTTTTGTTCTTCTTGTCTTCTACAGGTGTGTCTCGGTGGCAGTCTTTTTTCCCTTCATCTGGGGTAGACCAGTGCGGGTGGGCCCGCGAAAAGTGCTACCACACCCAGAGGTGGGTTTCATCTTGTACTTAATGGTAAGCTGGACGCGACCACTCGCAACATGGACATTCCAGTTGAGAAGTGAGCTAGCGTCCAGCACCAGCAAAGTGTCCTTGATTTTCTTAAGCAGGCAATCCATGGCTTTTCAGTTGTTCACGCTCTGATGTCAGACGTGGGAATGAATTAGAAAGGAAATGTGGATGATTTTCTGGATACGAATGGTTTCGCGCGCCGCAGGCGCGCAGGGACGGTCTGGGGAAACCCTCTTTCGACCCTCTATAGCTATAGGGAGAAACGTTTCTGCGATATGTCTGGGCGCGTTAAAGCAGAGAAGCGGTCGGGTCCAGGTTAGCGGCGTTTATTCTATTTGTGTTTCTTTTTCTGAGGAGAAGGAAGAATTTGTTTCATGTGACGATGGAAACCTTGGTTGCGGACCTTATACAGTTAAAACTAGAAGTCCTGTCATGAAATGCGCACAAATAGCACGTTGATATGCGCGTTAATGTACGCGTTATGGCCCAAGTAAAGCTATCAAATTCTGTACATATGGCCTGTGCACAAGCAATGTTTCAGCCAATGGACCTCCGGGTAACCCGGAGGTCCATTGGCAGAAACATTGCATGTGTTTGCTATCAGTAACCAGGAGAACCTGGCGTGCTTTGGATGTCATTCGATATGGCAATTGCGCGCAATTCCAACGCGCAATTAAGCCTAAGCGCACTATTCGTGACAGGACTTCTAGTTTTAACTGTATGCTTTAAATTGCTGGTTGGTGTATTCTTCAAGTACTGCTTTTAGTTCTACTTCATTGTAGTGACCTTTTGCATACTTTATGTATTGGTTGTTGGAGCGATTTTCAAGCTGCCGTAGAGTTGGATGGCGATCTGGTCGAAGGATTCTATGACCTCAGCTGTTGGAAGGCCCGAGTGGTCTTCTTCTTCCTCTACCTCCGAGCCGAGGCTAGACTGGTCCGGGCAGGGTACAACCCGGTGCTTCGTTAATTAAAAGTTTGCCGACGTGATTTTTATTGCCTGTTAAACACCTCATGTGACATTGTATCCACCAACTAAACGCCCTGTAACTTGTAGTACAGAGATCCACCGTGTCTCCGGGATGTAAGGTCTTGCTCGAGCCCTGGTCAGGATCGAAGCGTCAACCTTTCGGTTTGAAGTATAATGCTCTAACAACTCAGTCACTGTGCTTCCTTATCGAGTGGCTCAACAAGCCAAATCAACAAGCTATCAATGTGCTACCCCAGAAACAAATTGTTTCCATGGGAATAATGGAATCTGAGGAGATTGAACGTCAAATGGTATTTGTATTATGCGAGTGATGACCCGATGAGATAGATATATTATTTCCTAACTCCAGATTTTGGATAGGATTCAAATTTCTTACTTCATGCGACTGCATTTGTCGTTACAGCAGACGCTGCTAACGCCGAACAGATTGGCTGCGATCGCTGCTTCGAGCATACCCACCATATATAGCGTATACATCTGGCGACTCCAATTCTCAAATTGCTGGACGATAACTGACCGAATCTTTATTCTCAATTTACTTTTCTCACACTTCACATTTAGTGAGCATACTCATTGATTGTATTGGCAAAAGTTCTACCGCAAAACAAATACTATCTTGCGGTGTCATTGTTTCGAAACATTTCCTATTCATCAACCACTTGAAACTGCGGTCTGATCATTTGATACTTTTTTATCTTACAATCAATATGTATTTTTGTCTGTATTAACTCCCCAACTGTCGTGTATCCGACCCCCTGATACAGATGTTTGTATCAGGGGATCAGATACAAGCACGTTCCTTTCGCGTGAGTTCCATTTTTCTTTTCGTTTTGTTCATCCGTACGAATAAATAGTTCGTTATATATTCGTCTACATTCTTGACTTATCCCCAATATATTGTAAGATAAAATGATTATTACCATTATGTGGATGTCCAAAATATGTATCCGAGTCTTGCTCCGGGTTCTAAGGGTATATCACGACTTGTCTTCGACTCGTCGTGATCTGCCCTTAGAACCCGGAACTCGAATGGGATACATATTTTGTACATCAACATAATGGTAATAATCTCTATGTAAGAACCCAATCTATCAACTAAAATAGATTATATATTGTACGACGTCACTCAAAGTTCACATTTTTATAGCACAAAACGTTTCGATGTATTTTAATTTCAACAAAACATGAGAAACGCTCAAGCACAATGGTGTTGTTTCTGGTTGGGGTGGTTTCTTCTTAGAACACGACAGTCCGATGAATCCGCTATATTTGTTTTTCCAACGGCTATTTTTGTGATGCAAAATCCTCAATTTTTCATGATTCTATATATTAACCTGATTCAATAAATGTGTTTCGCGATACGCCAAAGCTCGGTTAATGTATAATCAGCGTTTATAATGTGTTAGGCTGTCATAAATAGGTTCCGTGTGATAGTACTGTACAGTCGCTGTGGACTGGTCTTAATTCACGATGGACAGTGATGTCCACGCATCCGTTTCCTAGGTAATAAACAAAAAACATTAGCAAAATTTTAATTAATGAAGCAACAGGTTGGACCCGGTGCTTCATGAATTCAATTTTTTAGGCTTCTTTCTATAATTAGTATTTGCAAGCGAATATTACTGAGTCCGTAGAATAACGCCCGGGACGACCCGCGTTGTGTCCATGGGCACGGCACTTTATCTCGGTTGCCTACATGGGGGCATGGTGACGCTGTGTACTAACGTGTACTGCTCGTCGATGGTGCACAGGTCTTCAACCGCCGTAACCCTGCTTGGGTGGAGCGTGAACAGAGTTAGAATGTTGAGGAGCTGACAGTTGTTCGTCCATGCTCGGTGGTTCGCTCCGGGTACTCCGGCTTCCTCCAGTCGTAAAACTGTCACGATCACGATTAGCCATTGTGTATAAGTATGTGACCTTAAACACCAATAAATAAATAAAAATAAATACTGCCACCCCCGTGGAAAGTGACCATTCCACGGCGGCCGTACTGTACCTCAGCTGATGGATAGAAGGAATTCAAACTGCGGGAATTCCCTCCTTGGCGCTTATCGTAAAGTACCACTTTAAACATTTTCATTCTACACTTCACAACGATGTGGGTGAACCAGAATAAAATATGTAGGTTTACAACGCCTTACTTATTCTGCTTGAAAAAATATACCTTGGACATCCATCTTAAAAGCCAAATCTGTAAATTTGCCGTGACTATCCGTAGCGCGTATTGTAAACTGGAAGAGGGCCTTTGCATCTGGAATCAGTCCATGGATACGGCCGCTAGAGTCCAACGATATCCCAGGTGGAACATCACCAGCAATTAGATGGTAGGTCACTGGTCCTCCTTCTGGATCCTATAAAACATAAATAATGATGGAGATGCCAGGACCCTGGGAGCCTCAGATTTCGGATTGAATCGAATCTCGAATCGAAAAAGACATCGGATCTCGAATCGAATCGAATCTCGAATCTACTCTCACCGCTTTTCAAGTTGTGGATATTACACCTTCTTACAACCGTAAATATTGTCAGTCGCCACTAATGACAGAAGAAGACTTCGAGAGGAGACACTTTCTAGGAGTTTTGTGGGACGCTGACAACTCGACGATTTGAAAACTTGCGAATCGGCGTGATTGAATCCATTTGGACTATTTCGAATCGAAAGGAATTTCGAAGCTTCGCAGGGCCCTAGCAGATACAAGATCCAGGATGGATACAGTGGCGGCGCCATGGAGGGGTATGTGGGGGTACTTACCCCTCCACTTTTTTCGCCAAGCGTAGTAAAACAATACTATCATTTTAATTTTTGTTGTATTGAACGTTGCGGTGTAATGGTTGGTATGCTTAATCCCATATTTCCAAGTGCACTAAATCAGAGAAGTTTTGAAATTATGTTTGCCCCGCACCCCTCCCGCCCCCCCCCCCCCCCCCCGCCCCCCCCCCCCCCTCTACACACACACGCTAGCTGCAAACAACAAACAAGAGTCGAGGGTCCAAATTGCAACAAGGCATGCCGCGTCTGAACGGACTGAAACATAGTGCTTAAGAGTATTCGACGAATGCTAGAATCGAGAGCGTGCAAGGCATCCGTTTGAAATTCAGCCGACAGCAATTTTAAAAAATAAATAAAATTTAATATTTTTGAAAAATTCTCAACGATATAACTCAATGAAATCATGCAAATATGAATATTATTGGAACCGGCTTGTTCCGTCGGTTCCAATGATATCCATATTCGCATGATTTTGTTGCAAAACAGTTAAAACTTTTCTCAACTTAGGGAGAGGACCCCCCCCCCCCCCCCCGAAACCCACCCCAGCTCGGCGCTGCACAATCTCCAACTGTGCCCCTCACTTTTGTAACTCTGGCGTCGCCACTGGATGGATATGTTTTGTTTTAAAATATCGTGGCATAAAATCACATCACACGTGCAGGATATACCGACTAAGAATAGGCGATGGTACTCAGCTATCATGCGGGTTGTTCCACCCTGATGTATTCATTTCTAACATAAAAATTGAATTTGTATTTTGTACGTTTTATTTTTATTTCTAGTTTTTGTTGGTGTTCCACTCGATCACAGAATTATGGTGTGTTCGTTTTGAAGTATTTGGTGGCATGTGATTTTTTGAAGGTGACATTCCGATAAGATATAATAATAAGACGGCGCTGATATGAACCTCGCTGTTGAAAGTGTCGTGTAACAAAATGAACAAAAATACAAACAAGGGTGTGGGGTAATGAAAATAAGTAATTATTCTTATAATTTAACCCTTTCAAGCCCAAAGACCATCTTTCCGCCCAGGAACATGATAAGTCATAATTTCATCAAGTAGGGTGACTGATTACTAAATGTGTGAGGTAACCAATCAATTTTTCAACGTGCAGCCCGAAGGCTACACGTTGAAAATATTGAATGGTCTACCCTAGTTAATGAATATCGACTCTTCAAATCGCGGCCCTTCAACTGACTTAGAAGACACCATCAGAGTTCAAACAGTTAAGATTAAACATTTGAAATAAAATGAAGTTGTTTAAAGAAACAGCTTCGAATGGTCTGGTGTACATCAACTGATAAACGGAGTTTTGTGACACGCTGGTGGAGTATTTACAAAGTATTAGCGAGTGATAGAAAACAGGAGTTGACAACAGTTGTGGCTAGTCGAGGTAGAGGTCAGTAATATTGATACGAGATGAATCCGATAGTAATAGTAGTTACACAATGTTGTGTTGTATAACTAACTACGCGTATACACACCGACACGCGCGCGCGTGTGTGTGTGTGTGCCTGTTTACTAACACAGTGCTGCTGTAGCTTAGCATATACAGTGTTGGTAGCATTGTTATAGGAGTACTGTTGGTAATGGTAGCGGTAACTGCTGTGGCGGATGTGGTGGTTCTAGATGCCATGGTAACGGTGGATAGGTGGTGGTTGAGGTTATTGTTTGTAGCTGCGACCTTGAAAATAGAATGCATCACGTTTAATACTTTGGGTATTATTTATATGATAACAGAACTGCCGAGGCGGTGAAACTAAATGGTAAACGTTGTAATTATTGTGTCCACATACGATATTTATATTATTTCCTAGTATTCCCGTTCGCCCCATTTTATACCTGAGTATTGTTGTATTAGCCCCCCCCCCTCTCTCTCTTAAGGCCTTTACCCCCCCCCCCCCCTTTCGCTCCCTTTCAACAGTAGGTTAATGAGTTTAAAAACCTGTCTACTGATACTCACACTGTGATGTAAGATGTAAGATGTAAGATGAGATAAATACTCGGGTAAATATTACGAAAGGGTAACAAAATGGATTACACATTGCAACTTGTAGATTTAGCTGCGATCTATATGATTTCACTGATTCTAGACATTAGCGTGATTCTGTGTTTCCGTATGCATATTAGCACAATTTAGCAGTGTACACAAAAACATCCCGCATGAAGAGCCTATCACATGATCCAATGTAAGATAATGAAGCCTTTGTGGGATGGCTGGCCGGTGTGACAGGAATGATAGTCCGTATGAAAATTAGTCCCTCTGGACTATTCTTCCGCGGAATTATAGTCCTAGGTCTAACATTTCTAGGAATAGTAGTCCGCCGGACTACTATTCCTAGAAATGTTAGACCTAGGACTATAATTCCGCGGAATAATAGTCCAGAGGGACTAACGAGTGAAAGAGAGAGATAGAGAGAGAGAGATAGATAGAGAGAAAGAGAGAGAGAGAGAGAGAGAGAGAGAGAGAGAGAGATCTTAGAAATTTTTAGCAAAATTCGATCCTTCATTGATACGCAGACGTCACAACAGCTTGTCCACGCCTTTGTTAACAGTCGTCTTGACTACTGCAACTTTCTTTTGATTGGCTCTAAAACATCTGTTCTTGGAAAGCTACAACACTTCCAAAATTGTGCTGCACGGGTCATAACCAGAACTCAAAAGTACTGCCATATAACACCAGTACTCTGAGTTACACTGGATACCCGTTAAGCAAAGAATTCAATTTAAAATTGTCCTTTTGGTGTTTAAGTGTATCTCGGCATCTGCATCACCCTACCTGTCCGATCTGATTACCATTCACAAACCACCGAGGTCTCTTAGGTCATCAGGTCAACTCAATCTGGTTCAGCCCGAATCAACATTTACTAGTGCTGGTGATAGGGCCATTGAGAATGCTGGCCCAAAGCTTTGGAATTCTCTTCCAATAGACATACAAAATAATAAATCATTCAAGTCTGGTACTAAAACCTGCCTTTTTCGAAAGGCATTTCCTTCAGTGGTCATTTAAGTTTGGTCATACACTGACATTACCAGGTGCGTGGGTGCGACTGAGTTAGTGAGGATTGCCTCGTTACTTGTCAAGTTACACGCACATACTTGTTTTGGTAAAGTTGTAGTTTGTTTTGTTTTGTTTTTTGTTTTAATTCAATACCCTTTTTCTTTTAGGTTCTGTCGCTTATCGTCACGATATAGGCTCGGTTGCTGATGCGGGCGCCACTAAATGATAATAGTGATCCATGTATCAATGTATCTGTGAGAGAATGTATGTGTATGTGTGTATATGTATGTATGCAGTTATTGCACAGCCATTGAGCACCGTGTGTGGATTCTAGGCTTTAAAATTATTGTTATTATGATTATTATTATTATTATTATTTTTATTATTCTTATTATTATTATTATCAAGAGAGAAAGAGAGAGAGAGAGAGAGAGAGAGAGAGAGAGAGAGAGAGAGAGAGAGAGAGAGAGAGAGAGGTATTTGTGTATGTGGTTTGTGTGTGTGTCATTAAGGTGCGTGAGGCCTTGGGTGTGTGGAGATGATTGGTATGTGTATTACGGTATGTGTGTTTTGTGTTAGATGCTGGGTTTGTGAAAGGGGCGCGGTGGCTCAGTAGGTAGAGGTGCTGCTGCAAGCCGAGAGGTCCTCGGTTCGAATCCCACCTGCGGCAACCGCGTTGTGTCCTTGGGCAAGACACTTCACTCGCATTGCCCACATGGGGGTGCGGTGGCGTTGTGTACTAAGGCGTACTGCACGTCGATGGTGCACCTGGTCCATCTCCAATCAATTCTAACTCTGCTTTGTGGTTCAGGCATGGTTCAGTAGAATATTTTTGTCATTGATATATAATCATGAAATGACTAGAATATTTGCCTGTTCGTATCTCCATTGTACGTAACATTTCCATTTAGAAGTATGTCCCTGGTAATTGCAAAAGGTAAGGTGGGTAACGTGTTCTGTCTAATATTAGGTAATTTGGACAGTGTAACAGGTTGTACAGGAAACCAAACAGGGGAATTTGATAAGTGGTTTTTAAACAGATGGTTATTAAGATTACTAGGTTTAAATAAAGAATACAATGCAATGTTAGTAGTGTTCTTAGTATTGGTGTCAATGGTGCCACTTACACTAAAATAGTTCATTTGGTACCAGCAATACAGCATTTGGTACCATAATTTGTCACCCCAAAACATCGTAGGTCATAACGGCTTGTGGTTTATTATACCTGTGCGTTGTTTTCGATAAAATCAGTCTGGTAAAAAAGATAAGACAGAATTCACGCCAGTTAAATAATCTCCTGGAAATAGCCAGAAATAATCACCGTTCTTTGTTTGTTAACTGGTAGAGTACTGGAAGCCCATATTTGGGCTTTATTCTGAAGCGCAGGTGCCACAACTTGAAGGCTCATATTCAGTGGATATGCTTTGTATTATCTTTAAAGTGATGTTATTTAGTCTGTAAGGGTTTGCCTTGTTACAATTTATGGGAGAGTGCCCACGGCACTCTCCCATAAATTGTAACAAGGCAACGACATGTGTACAAGATTTGATGGCCAAAAATATTTTAGCACCCTACCAGTTAACAGTTTATTCATTTGATTTGACTCCTGTCAAAACATTTCTTGAATTAAATTTAATCTTTTTCTGTCTTGCTTGATCTTTTTCATAATCTCTCTGGAACATAACAAATTTGCAACTACACGTTGTTTATTTGGACTGAATGAACAGTGAGTAAACAATTATTGTGGAGTTATTTGGTAAACATTAATAATACTTTCTATTTTCGATATTTTTTATAATTTGTGTTCATATAAACCTTTATTACATTATTGGGGTTTAGCGACACTATTGACAGCCAAGGTAACCTCGTTTCGGATAGTTTAATGGGTGGGGGAAGTCGAAGTAACTGGAGAGAACCACCGATCAACGGCGAGCAACTGTAAGACTTCCCAACGTACTAACTCATCACAGATGAGGGAGACGACTTACATAAGTTATAAGCTTTCTGTCGAATCCCTCTGTTCCATCTTCTGTTTATTCCCTTATACTTCTCATATTGTATGCTGCTGTATCTTGTCTTGTGCTGCTTTTGTTTTGACTAAGTGCTGTTTAATGTATGCAATGGACAAACTTCAAATAAAAATAGTGTTTAAACTAACCCATCACAAACAGGGTTGGCATTGGTTGAAGACAAGTGCACCATCGACGTGCAGTACACTTTAGTACACGGCACCACTGCGGGCAATCGGGATTAAGTGCCTTGCCCAAGGACATAACACAGTCACCCCAAGTGGGGATCGAGCGACGGAAACTTTCAGTGTGAAATCCAATGCCTTAACCACTGAGCCACCGCGCTTCGTTCAGCTAACTAATGATATTACATGTTGGGGAGTGGCCGTCCCTTCCGCAACTCCCCACCATTGTGTGTGTCACAGTAGATAAAATAAAAGAGAACTCCCAACGGTGAACTGTTCCACAGACATACCGCATACGCAAATCTTCAAAAAGGAAATTCATTCTGGGGACATTCTTCCTGTAACAACTTTGTATGAAATTTCACTTAAACAAAAGATAAAAAGGTATCGAGGTCATTTTTCTTTTGTCACACGTTGGTGCATTGCTAATGTAGACAGATGCATGTCTTAAAATAGTCAATTGTTAACCCTTTCAGCCATAAATGCATTTTACTGTCCAGGAATATGACACGTCATCAATGCACCAAGTCGGATGACTGTTCAGTGAATATGTGAATTAGCCAGTCAATATTTCCAATGTGAAAATATTGAATGTTCTACCCCCAGGTAATGATTTTGGACTTTTCCAATTGCAGTCAGTGAACTGACCTGGAAGACACCATCATTTTCAAAGGGTTAAGGTAGACTAATCTGTATTTTTACTCTGCAGCCTTATGCAATACTGCAAATCAACAGCCTTCTCGTGTTATGGGCAGAGCCAAATGTCTTGATGTCCTCAGCTTTGCTCCAATATCTGACAAAAATAGGTCGCCATTGCCAAAAGTTGTTTATTACGGTATTTTCCAGAACTTTTACCGTATTTCAACGGAGGTTTGTAGCAGTCTTCAGTGATACTATTTGGAGACGTCTGCGGAATGACAAATTAAAAACCTTTCTCTGATCAGGTCTTTCCTTGCGGGCTGTTCGCCGATTGGGGAACGGGTTATGTTGTAGTAGTTGCTTGGAAGGAATGTCAATGCTTATTAATTTTCGCTTCTTTCTCTTTTTGTTTGCTTTTAATGCTAAGTCACGCCACTTGAACACCGTGGCGTTACTATTTAAATTCACATCTCCAGGTGCAGGCATTTGTATTTCCATGTCAAATAGGGAGCAGTTCTTAGAATCAGATAAATTTCTCTCTCTCTCTCTCTCTCTCTCTCTCTCTCTCTCTCTCTCTCTCTCTCTCTCTCTTTTGTATTTATTTTTGAAAGAATAAAAAGCACCACAGATGTTAAAAAATTAAAATGATGTCTGGAATCGGAGTTTGTTAAATTATCACATCAACGAATAGACAGATGCCATTCTAATAATAGAATGTATTTATCTCCTTAACTTGTTGAGACGAACAGATATAAATGTTTAGCCAGCCTACTGGGGTGAGGGTGGGGGTGGGGGGTGGTGGGGTCCACTACATTTTGTCTTTGTATAACTCTTATTGTTTTTTAGAAACGTCTATGGTTTAAACTAAATGAAAAACAAACGAGTTCTGATGTCATTTGGGCGTCATTAAACTCAAAAGCAGGTTGGGTGACAAGGGATGGTGGATGTTAGTATTACGATTCAGAACTATCGTACATCAAATAGTGGAAAGGAAATGCATTAGTTCGTCTATTGTGAGAGAGAAAATGTTTCCGTTTTTCGAGTAATGGTTTGATAACTTCTTGATCTTGCCAGGCTACCTGGCAGTTTTGCTGCCTCTATACAAAATGCGGACATGTTTCTCAGCAATATTGTTGCATTTATTTTTCAGCCTTGCAGCAAAACCTCGGTTTTTAAGTCTTTGGATTAGTCTAATAACTACCTTGCTCGTAATGGACAAATAGTTGTATCTGTGGTTACTTCTATTAAAATGAATATTCATTGACTAATACAAAATATCTGTTCTAATTTTGCTCTTTGTGCGGTTTTTTTGTCAGTTCCTGACAACGCTATTGTTCAATGGGTCATAACCATCAATTATATTACCGTGGCGTGTAACTGCATAGAAACAATCTGGCCTCCACTGAATCTTCCTAGATAACCAAATGGAGATTGCTCCTTCCAAACTGGGGGACGACTAGTTACCTCCTGGAAACAGAAAAATAGATAACATTCATTGTTCAACCGGGCGGTAGAACGACTGAGACACTGATTGTTAAAGGCTCAAAGGAGATATTTGTTACCAGCAAATTTCCCAGTTAGCTTGCAATTTCAGCGGGCCCGATTGGCCTCCGAAACCATCAACCAAACACAGAGTTGGATAACTCACCTTATATAGTCATTTAAACAAAAGACCCATGGTCATAATGGTCTAATGGAAATGTATTGCATCGGCACAATATAACAAGTAATGTTCCTGAGAATTTTCAACTCAAATATCAAAACGGGGTGGATGGTCCAAGTGAGGGAGCTAGCAGAGAACTACTCATTGGAGATCTCGGACCTGGACGTTGGGGCAAACCAGGGTAAAAAAATCGTCAGAGAAAGGGTCATGGAGGATTGTAACCGTAATTGACGAGAAGGGGTCAAATCAAAGAGGTCTTTGGGTGGCCTGCGTGATAAAGAGAAGCCAGGTTTTAAAGAGTACCTTGATGGCACCTTTGGGGGGGGGGGGGGGTCACTGTTGTTCAAGCTGCGGTCGCGATCCCTAGAGCTGAGGGGAAAAATTGGGAAAGACGGTGAAAGGGAGTACCAGATGTGTAACTTTGACATGGTAGAGACCCTGGAACACTTTCTTCTAGAATGCCCAAAGTATCAGTCTAAAAGAATGAGATTCACTGGGAGTATAATGGGCAAGTGGGATGGGAGAATGAAGGACATGTGGTTAGGGGGAGACTCAAAGGAAAGGGTTAATATGCTAATCGGAGAGATTGGGAAGAATGGGACAAGGGATATCATCAAGCAGTTCGTCTCCGAGTGTTGGGAGGGGAGGAGGAGCGTGGGAATAGGGAGGCAATTGGGAGTACAGGGGTAACCATGGCCTTCTCGTCCGAATCAGCGGCTGGCCAAAGTGTTATTATATTATTACTCGAGCTAATCCTCACCTAAACCAATAACTGGCTAATAGCACTTCATTAACCGTTTACCCAACGAATCGGCCGCATCCGCCCGCGTAATAAACAAATTCAGCAGTTGAAAAAATATTATTTTTCAAAACATTTCAACAAAACCATAACATGTGACCCCTCGTTGGAACGAGCTCGTCGAGCTCGTTCCAACGAGGGGTCACATGTTATGGTGTGGTTGGAATCTTTTGAAACATTTGAAAAAGTGATATTAAAGATAACAAATTTTGATATCTTCTGCGTTGGGTTAAGGTTTAAAAATAATCAACGAGCACCTTCAATGATATGAGACCAAAATTAACAAAATAATAAAATTTGAATGGCAGCTCCTATGAATTACGCTAGTTGATTGTGGCCGTTACTCAAGAAAAGAGTTAAAAGTCTACAGTCCCCAATTCTGAACCGCATTATAAGTTATTTTGATGAACTGACAGTAACATACACTGCAAAAAATATAGGTTCTCTTTAGAACCAAACCTGGTTCTAATCTTGTCCCTGAGATGGAACCAGTTCTGTTTAAACAAAATTTATTTCAAATCAAATAAATTTATAAAGATTAACAATAAATATTAGCAGAATTAAACATAAATTGAGGGGATTTCAGTCGTAAGTTTAGAGTTTATACGAGGTTGTCTCAAATCATTATTAAGCAAAGGAGATATGAACAGTTGGCATATCGAACCAGTTTTGGTTCTGTATAGAACCAATATACCAGGTATTTATATTCGCTTTGTCAAAATGTTTGCCGACTGCGTTGAATAAGCTCCAAGTTTACTGCTGAATCTACTTCAGTTCATGTATTATTCTGTTAAAATTCAATGCTAATCTTGGTAACTTTATTTGATTTGAAATAAATACTGTTTAAACTAAACTGGTTCCATCTCAGGGACAAGATTAGAACCAGTTTTGGTTCTAAAGAGAACCTATATTTTTTGCAGTGTAGTGTGAGGTTTGTGGTTCGGAGCTTATGTTCAACCGAGACGCTACGCCCCTGACAGCAAACCTCAAACCATGTTACTATCAATTCATCACAATTACTCATATATCCATAAGACCCTACACCTATCCCCAACCCCACATTGTGAAATGAACAAGGCAACTAGAATGAAAAAAACACTGTAGATATGATTGGTAGCTGAAAAAGAATGCCATTGTTGAGCTCATTGCCAGTGTCAATTATAGCGTCGTGGAAGAATGATACTACAACGACCTATTTTGTTTTTCCTGATGTGAATTCCTCTTTGGTACTATCACCAAGTCTCAGTCAAGTCCGATACAGAACCGATACCTAGGTATACCCCTTAAAAATACCGAAATCGATACCGAACTCAAAATTCCAATACCGCCTATCTCTAACTGATGTTAGAATCCACAGTAGCAGCAAAATCAGCAGCGATAAGAATGTGGCGGTGGTAGTGAGGAGAGGGATGTGTGCGCTGTTTTCTTCAAGAACGATATTTCGTTTAGCGTAAACAGGTGAGTGTAGTGATAGAGTAGGGGCTTCACTAGAAAAGCCAGCACTGAACCTGGTAGACGAAGAGGCATTGTTTAACAGTAATCATAGTCATGTACTGAAACACACCCAATGACATGCGATATCGAAGAGCAAATATAATTACAAATGCAAACCAGAGAGTGTATGAACAAAACAAATAGAGGAGAAAATAAACAAAGAAGCGAGAAATGACAGGAAGATAATATCAGTATATGAACAAGTTTATCAACACAATCGAGTATTTTGACTGGGACTGAAGGCGTCAGTCACAGCTGACCCTCCCTACAAATCAGGGATGAAGAGAGTTACTATACGTGGTGAACTAGTTTTTTCCCGAACTATGTGCCACAAATAACAATAGGACAAGCATGGTACCACGGATCTGCAAGAAGAAACAGCCGTAACCGACTACCAAAGCCCGTCGTGGATGCAGAATGCAGTTATGTCTGCCCCCCCCCCCCCCCCAATGAAGGCTAGACTATCTTCTTTCTGTATTGGAGTGGGATGTGGAGACACCGTGAGAAAGCCATGGTCGAGTGCTAAGGTTATTAGTTATTCACGGAGACTTTAACCACTTCAGCACTCCAGGCCGAAATGGCGGCCAGCTCACTTGTTGCGTTATGTCGTATAATATCCGAAACCTGAGTGCGAAGAGTGCAACAACTACCATTTCCAAGCTGCCGTCCAGGGCGGCGACTTGGAGATAGTAATTGTTCCACCATTCGATCTTACTATGGTTTAATGTCTTTATTTCACTGATAGGTCACAGACGATACCATATAAAATTCGGAGCTGAAATAATTAAATAAGTAAACTGATTGATGGAAGCATTTTGTGGAAGTGGGAAACAGGCAAGATAACTGGATGATGATCGTGAGACTAATAAGGAATATGCAATACACTTGTATCATTACATTAATCTTCTGTGAATGTATTCCATAGCTTTGCTGTGGATGTAACAAAGAAGTGCACATATTTGGGAATATCGTCAACAAGATCTAATACCTGTTCAGGAACATAGCTTTGAAACACGGACAAACATGTTTCTTCGCTGAGTTGGTCCAAATACATGTAATATGCCACGCCAAACATGTCGAGGATGGAGTACCAAACAAAATTCCGAAATGTCGTTAAGGTAGCTGTAGGCCAGAATGGCGTGATGAACTTCGTCTGACAAGAAGCAATGGCATTTTGCACAGATTGAGGGACCAGATCGGTGCGTCTTAGTTAGAAGTTTAGCAACTAAAATGAAGGCTCTGAAACTTCTGGGTATTTTCTACATGCCTTCAAAAGACAAGACATTTCAAACTTGTTATGCACACTCAGAAACCTATTGTACGTAATGTTGTTGCTCAGATGCTCAAACCATTCGCTACGATATTTTTGGTTTACCTGGTATAATTTGTTTCCAACGAGTTTTTTGTTTGGGGGGGGGGGGGGGGGGTGAGGGGTGTATTGTGTTTCCTAAATTCAGACATGTACTCACTAACGTCGTTATGCTGAAGTGTTTTGTTTATGTCTTCAATAAATGAATAATGATTTGATATCTGTTTAAGGTGAAACTGGTGAGGCCTTAGCATAATAGCGTGTTTGCTGTTTTATTTCCTTTGTAATTACAAAGGGCCCAAAAAGGGAAAGTTTGCGTTTATTAACTATGCAATTTAAGCTATACATACCCAAAACTCCCTGAACAAAATCTGTTTTAGTGCTTACAGGAACACCTTGAAGTGTTTTAAGACATCATCTGTGGGGTTTTCTAACGTTAAAGACTCTGTATGGTTAATACCGCACAGCAGTTCACAGCCATATATGCCTTTGGGTAACACAACTGAGGAGTATATTTTGGAGCTACATAACGGGGTTATACCTAAGGAATACAGACCAGCATTCGACAACATCAAGAATGTACTCCTTATTTTATTGCAAATGGCAGACACGAAGCCCTTGTTGAAGTTAAACTTGTGCAAGGGATTCCTAAGTGGGTAACACATTCTGGTCCTGAGATGGGAGATGCACCGATACTCCAGCGTCTTTGGTGCCGTAGAAAATCTGCCTTGGTTTCATTATAGGTTACAACAATGGTTTTGGACGGATTATATATTTATCGCCATTTATTACTGTATTTTTCACTAATACTGATGAGACACTTAAGACCTGATTCTGTCATCGTCCAGGGGCGGAGCACTACAGTTTAGTGCATACTTCATCAGACCTGTTCCACTTGTTTCTAGTTCGGTGTTGAGAGAATCTCTAAATAGCATGTACAGAAGTGGTGATAAGATACCTCCTTGTCTCGTGCCTTGTTTTACTTCGAAACAATCTGAGAGGCGATCTTTAAACTTTATGCGGCATGTTACACCAGAGATTAGAAGATGTAACATGCGCCATATTCGACCAGTAATACCACGCTCCATCAATGTGTACAGAACGCCATTTATCCAGACTGTGTCGAATGCTTTCCAAACATCCAGAAAGCAAGAGAATAATTTATTGTTACTTTCTGAAGTGTATGAAATGCACTCGTGCACTAAGAAGGAAGCCATCAAGCAGCTTGATATTATTAAACCTAGAAACTACTTGAAGTAATTCATTTATAGTTACTGGAGATGAGAGAACTTTGTCGATCTTACCAAGGGACGTATCCTCCAGGTTCTCTTCAACTAACTGATTAACAATTTTAAAACGATTGTCGTGAAATGAGGGATCCGTTAATGGGGTATATATTTCCTCATAATAGCCGTCCAAGCTGATAATATATCTTCGGGGTTTCTCGGGATAGTGCCTTCGTGCTTGAGGAATGATTCATCGGATTTCCCGCGATCAGAACGCTTTTCATTGAATAACTTGAAGAAGCGTTCTTGATCCAATTCAGTGAATTTATCGATTTCACTGTCCACGTCTTGTAAGTATTTCAAAGAACACTTACGAAATTCACTGCGAAATAAACTTTTACTTCTCTTATAAGAAACAAAGTACGTGTTATTGAGTTCTGTTAGTCTGCCCATGAAGATCCACGTCTTTCTTAATTGAAGCATGGTATTGTGGAGAGACTGTAGCGAGCTGTTCCAAGAGGGCTTTAAATAAGACCTAAATCTTTTTGGGGGTCACATTTCTTGGCCGTAGTATCCACGACATTTATAAGTTCGTCGTAGCACTGATTTAAGTCTTCGATACTATTAATTTTCCTGCATTGTAATGAATCTTCCAACATGGACATATATATGGATTGTAAGTTACTGTCATCTTTAAATAACTCCCAATTATATTTTGGGGGCACGAGATTCCGAAATTCAGGGCGTACATTAAAGGTCAATTTTGCCTGATATGGCCGGTGATTAGATACGTTAAGAGAACAGTCATCAATGATTTGTATTTCATATTTATGATATAAATTCGACTTACATGTAATTATGTGATTTGTTATTGATCCATCACCACCGGTTGCTGGCACGAAAGTTCTAAGCCAACCGACACATTTATCGGACTCGCATAACGAGACAAATTCATGTGTTCTTAACAGATGGGAGACATAATTACATCTCGTGGTGTGTTTTTCCAGGTCGGAATTGAAGTCACCCATTATTATGACTTTACCAAGAGATGAGGTAGAGAGTAATCGCTTGACAGGACTGGTTACGTGAAATAATTCATGAGAGGTGAGGGACGTTGTACAAACACGAGTGCGCGAATGCGCACGAATGTTTTACAATATAGTCCCTCTCCTTGAATGAATGATTTCACGTAACCAGTTCAGTCAAGCGATTACTCTGTTTATTACTTTTCATTATTAACTATTATTTAACCCTTTACCTAACCTAACGGTCAAAACCGGTCAGCGCTATTCTCAAAAATCGCCAATTAATTTTCATTATTTTAAAATTTTTTTGTCTCTAAAACATAGGTTATGACACCTCAATGGAACGAGCTCGTCGTGCTCGTTTCATAGAGGGGTCATAACCTATGTTTTTGAGACAAAAAATTAAAATAATAGTTATTCAAGATTTTTTTTTTTTTGCAAGTGTCGTCTGCTTTTCAAGTTAACAAAAAAAACAAAAAAACAATGAAGTCCCCATTACACCCACTGCAAAGCGTCTTCATTTGCGCGCACGGAGACATGACCCAATTGTTGATTGCATAATTCACTTGTGAAGTTATCGTTTATAATCAAACCGGGAAATCCCAGTAAATCACATTTTGGAAAGTAATAATATGAGTTAATTATATCAGATAACTTATCTATGTATTCTTTATAGAACTGAACTGTATAATTTGTGGACTGGAGGTAAACCTGGAATATGTATTCGTATTCTGACCTCGATACTTGTAACTGAACACCAATTATCCGATCATCGTTTAAGTCTATTACTGAAATATGTTTGTCAATTTCCTTTCTCCAAAGCAAGGAATTATTATTATTATTATAAAATTATTATTAATATTTTTTTTTTTTTTTGGGGGGGGGGTGGAAAAATGGTTGTGATGCAGTCTTCAATTACGTCAGATAAAGAGCGACCATTTCTACTGTACCTCACTGTTTTTTACTACTGCGAACTTCTGTAGCGCTCTATGCATCACACTTAACAATTTACGTAGATCTATCACCAGAATTCCGCCATGTGCTCGTTGGCAAGCGCAGTCGAGTCTGTTGTTTTTGTAACTAAGATGTGGTTCATGGCCATATGTACAGTCGCCTGAGAACATAAGCAGCTAAAGACTGGCAACCGAATTACAATCCCCTTTCTGCTGACTAGGAGAAATCATTTCTTTTGGGAACAATGAAAGTAAATTCTTCTCGTCAAGGCTGTTTTGTTGAGAATTATTGGAGAGTGCGCTAGTGACGCTCTCCAGGAGTTTTGGGCGGAACAGCTTTGACGAGAAGAAAACAAAAACAAACAAAAAACTTGAAGCAACACTGAATACGCATACAGTACGTGGAGGGTGTGCTGTTCCTGAATCGCCCGCGGAGTGGGAATTCCACCCGAACAATAATTGCAAATTTGTTGTGAAGCATAATATGCACAAGCAACGTTGTGGCCAAGGGACCTCCGGGTTTAACCATCCATCGGCTGAAACATTGCTTGATTTTTTTTATCGATATGTACAGAACTTTAAAGTCATACTTTGGGTGATATCTCCGCTCTGCGGGTGGTTTGGTTGCGCTCCGCTCTCCACGTGCTGTGTGTCGGTTTCACTGCTGTCCTATTATTGACCAGATCGCGTGATAGATCGTTCGGGATGACTGTTCTGTGGAAAGGAGCAAATATTTCTACTTTCACTGTGTATCAATAACGAGTGGAAGTTTTGTTTAGAAAATTCAAACCCGGAAGTAAAATGAGTTCAGTTTTGTTACTGTTTTTTTATAACCTTTTTTTGTTACTGTTGAAACTTCAAATTTCAGATCTAACAGATTTTCTAATGGCAACTGTGTACAGAGAAGTAACGTTTTTGTTAGGAACAAACCTTGCAGATTCATCGGTCTTTCCATGTACTGTTCTGTACAGAAATGCAATATTAAAAGTGGAAGAATGAATAATTCACAACACATTAGCTGCACATATACTTTTAGCTCTACCCATAACTTCATTCAACATGGCTAGCATAATAATAGGAAGCATGAACTGACGTGGCTTATCTTCCGATTCTTATAAACGACGACACATGTTTTCTCGATGCAGGGATATATTTGACATAACTTGTCCGGTAGATACGCATTCGAGCAAGAAAATGGAAAACTATTGGCAGAGTGAATGGGCTTATGATGCTGTATTTTGTTCTCACTCAAGTTCAAGCAGAGGCGTGGCTATACTTTTCAAAAATACTTTTGAGTTCACCAAACACAAAAAGTATTCTAGATGAGACTGGCAATTTTATTAATCTGGACGCTACCATCAAGGATCAAAGATTAACCCTTTCAGTTGTCTATGGTCCCAATGATGATAGACCACACTTCTATGATGAATTATTCTCTAAAATCGAAAGCATGGGTAATGATTCAACCATAATAGTAGAAGGGGATTGGAATGTTCCCCAAAGGAGTTATTTAACAAAATTCAAACATTTTTTTATAATTTCTTGTGGTCCGGAAATGTTGAAAAAATTAAACGTACAACAGTTATTGACCTTTTCGAAAATGGCGGAATAAAATTCCCCCAAGTTGAAACTTTTAGTCGTGCTTTAAAAATGATTTGGATTAAGAAATTATTGGACTCCACCTCGTTGGATGCATGGAAAACTCTTGTAATGTTAGAAAGTTAGAAATGTTAGGAATTTAGAAACTTTGGAACTCACTCAAAGAATGTTTAAAAGTAGTTGGAAAACATGTGAACACATTCTGGAAGATATTCTTTTGGCCTGGGCTCTTTTGGACAATAACAGCATCACAACCACCGCAGGTGAAACTATGTTTTTCAATAATCAAATAAAATTGACGGACAACATTTTTTTCAATAAAACTTGGCGCATTAGAGGTATTTACACTTTGCAAAAGACCTAGTATCTGACAACAACGGCCTCCTAACATTCTCTGACTTCTCCAACAAGTATAACATCAATACCCCATTTACAGTTTTCCAGGGTATTATAAATGCATTACCCAAAGCTTGGAAAATGGCGACCAGATCCAATAAACCTTTGAATAATATTCAGCACAGGAACGTTCAAACGTTACAATCTACTAATAAAGTCTCCGAGCCTTTTATTTTAAAATTTTAGAACTGCACACAACACCACCCCCACCCCCACCCTCCTCCCCATTCATACGCAGAATAAATGGAATGAGGCTTTGGATATAAATCTGCACTCAGATGACTGAAATTTTATACATAAAATCCCATTTACAATCATGGACGAAACATATTTACAAAGTTTGGATTTCAAAATTGTCCACCAAATTTTATATACGAATTCAAAACTTTATAAATGCAAATTTCTCTGAAACGGAACTATGTACTTTCTGTTGTAATACAAAGGAGTCAATTCTACACTTGTTCTTTGAATCTTCTGTTGTGAAAACAGTTCTTGTGAATTTTTGGGAACATTTGAAGGACAAGTGTGATGTTGACTTACCCTTCACCCCAGAATATATTATTTATTTAATGCTCAGGCATCAATTCACGCTGAAAAATTAAGTCATATTCCCCTGTCGGTCGGCAAAACGAAATATCAAAATGATATTTAGAAATCGATATTTCATCGTAGGTTCGGATGACGAATTACATGTACTTTAAACGAGTCAGCACATCAGTAATGAATTCCAGAGTCCCAAATACAAACGAATTCGAATAATTGATAGTGACAGTGACTAAATCAATTCATTAAATCAGCGGTTTCAAAGTTTGACTTTCTCATTCACCTTCCAGCGAAAAGCCGAAATCACTTTCAAATTTCTTCAGTTCAACTTCACACGTCTTCAGTGCATTGAGTTCAAAAAAAATAAAATGACGTGTCTTGTTATTGAAAATAAGAAAGTGGTGTTTTTTGTTATTGTTCTATTTCTTCGAAACACATTGCGATTATTTCAATTCGCCAGCCTTGGTAAATCGTAAAGTTAGGGGAGAAATAAGACGGGACTACTTTTTGTGCGGATATTCACACATTCCAATGGTTGGAGTTTGGTTGTTGTAATTTTTGTATGGACGCCGGTTCGGCACATAAATTTTGCGCCTTAATGGCAAATAAAGGCCACAAATTGGAGAGTTTGTAGTCGTAGAGCATTAAATAAAAAGAAAATTCACGAAAATTTGATGAATACCGAAAATATCTCGTTCGTGGCTACAAGAAATATGAGGATCTTCACGAGCGACTGCGTCGCTCGTGAAGATCCTCATATTTCTTTGTAGCCACTCGCGAGATATTTTCGGTATTCATCAAATTTTCGTGAATATCCTCTATATATCCATTCTCCTCCAAATAACACAACATACTTCTATAGTTGATCTACATGTACAGGAAGTTTATTTATTCCTGCAATGTGAAAAATAACCTACCGTCCTGTACAGGATTTATTGAACAATTAAGAAAATACAGAAATCTAGAATTCATGTCCAAATACTCGAATAAACGTACAAAGGAAACAAACTTAAGGTGGGATACAATCAGTTCACCACTAACTGGTTAACCCCTTTTGCATTTTTCATATACTGTTTTATCACGATAATGTAGTGACATCGCAGATTGCGATCGGTGTTTATAACACCATGAAATGTTTATCTGTTACGTGTAGCGACGTTACAGAGCCTGTATGAGCTCTGTGCGTTGCTTAGGTTGAGTCGCATTGACCCTTTACCTAACACAACGTTTTGATAATATATTGTTGCCTGCTCAAAATGACAACATTTTCAAATTCTTCCTTCTAGACCGCAGCCTCTATCCCCTCGGTGGAGCGACCGCGATGAGCTCGTCCTGGTGATGGGTTATGGGCTGTGTTTTGGGAGAGGAGTATTTGAAAAATAATGAAACTGCAGATTGTCTTTTCCATACGGTGTGGTCGGTTTTAACCATTATGTTGGGTAAAGGTCTAAATACTTCTGGTAATTTCATTTCATTTCAGTTAAACGGTAAGGTGAACAGTAAATGCGTATAATCCACTAGTTGGCGTATAGAATGATTCAGTCTGTGCATGTTTTGGTTCGTGTTAAAATGGGTCTTGCTCGAGTCCTCCACTCAGAATCAGACTATTAACCCGCAGAGGTCATTACAGAGATCAGTGCAGGACAGCAACTCAACCATTCTTACAATTTTTGTTACAGTCGATAGGCTGCGACACAGGATTTTATACAAAATGACATTCATGCTCCGACGTAGTCATATTTTTGTACATGTACGTAAATTGATATGCATGTACCACCTCGACCCCATACCCAAACACAGACGGCAGCTTCCTGCAACACAGTGTAGCTACAAATGAAACTTCATATCACTATGAATGAAAAACAAACTTCGCTTTTTTTCTTTCTGTGTCGTGTATAAAACCCCTTTGTAAAATTAGTTCATGGAAAATATGCTTTTGATTGTAATTGAAAACATAAGATCTGAATAAAATATAGAATAAATAGGTACTAGGGACAGGAAACAGATTTAAACCACGAGTAGGATGAGGGTTTCAACCACGAGGCTTATTTATTTTATTTCTACCATGCTCTGATATTAAAATCACCGTACATATCGTCCATATTTAGTAAATTTCGTCTTTCTTAAAACTAATTTTAGATCGTAGCACAAGCAGACGCAGAAACACATGAGTTTTGCTTATCTTTGCGTCTGTGGGCAGTACTTCCGTCAGCACGTGATGTTTGATTGACAGCTACGCACATCGTCAATGCTTATTGAACTGAACTTGTATTTTCAGTCAAATTAATATTATCGGCCCTCAAATTATACTCTAAATGTGTAATTGTAATCAACTTTATACTTAAATAGCCATTTAATATCGTACCAGTGCCGTAAACGACACCTGATCCGACGCTGATTGTCGAAAACATCTTGAAGTGTGAATGTATTGAAGTCGGGAAATTCGATCATGTCAAAGGTCAAGTTCACTTTAGTTCCTACTATAGGTTAAAATTGTTGTTTGGGAAATCTCATTGAAAACGTTTTAAGCACAGTAGACGCTTTTAACCCTAGTGGGATTAAAAGCTGAAATTTAACATGCAGGCTTTTAACAGGTAGTGACGTAGTTGAGCATGGTAGAAAAATAGAAAAACAAACTTGAATGCAAAAGGCAACTTTAACGTGTATCTCACGACGTCACTAGGCAACACAAAACAATAAGTTAGCTAAAGGACGAGGTTACACCATCTCTGTTCAAATTATGAACTTATAAGAACAGGCGTCTGGAAACTTGATCTAAAGATATAAACAAGTCCCAATTTGCCTGATATCAACCCTACTTCAAAATAGCACCCTTATATGTGTTTATTGAAGCATGGTGGATATCAAGCAAATTGGAGGTTATTTATCTCTTTGGGTCAGGTTTCCAGACGCTGTGTTATAAGTGGTTTGTGGGTATACATTTATGGAATGCTTACTGGCCTTGAAAAATAGGCAGTCTGCACTTTGAATCTTTTTCCATTGTTAATCACTTTTCAAATATTTCCTGTAGTGACGTCAGACGGTTGCATACGCCACTCGAACCGTTAACATAGAACAAACTAAGCAAGCTCTCGTCCAATCAGAGGGCGAAGATTTTTGTCTTATTAGAACATAATATATATAATAAGGATGGACATAGGACCCTGAGAACCTCAAATGTTGGATAGAATCAAATCCCGAATCGAATCAGGAAGATTATTTCAAATCGAATCTCAATGCTCTTCAAGTTGTAAATTTTGCGCTTTTTTATAACTGCTGACATTACTTGTCTACACTCAGGAGTTCTATTCAATGACAACTCGTCTATTGGGCAAGTCAATTAAACAGACGAAATATTCCGTACACGCTAAAAACTAAAGTGTTAAAACTGACACTTTCAAGGTGTTAAACCCATTCTAACTCTTAGGGTTTGATTTTAACAATCAAAGTGCAATGCTTTAGGCACTTAGACATTACAATCGTCAGACATCTGAAACTTGAATGAATGGCACTTCCCATGTGTCTAGCATTAGTGGTTCTTCCAGAATTGTCCATAATTTGATTTGCGCTTGGTGGGTACATAATTAAAAGAACACAACGCAGATGACGCGGATTAGGCTCGAAAGTTCGAGCCTGATCCGCGTCATCTGCGTTGTTTCCTTTTAAGTGTCGCGACATTACACTTGTCAAGTGGTATTATTGTAACACCTGTCAAGTTCTGGGATATCTACACTTGAACAAAGTGCTAGTTCAGCACTTAGTAAGTGTTAAATACAGCACTTCAAGTGTAGTTTTTAACACTTTAGTTTTTAGCGTGTAGTATTTTAAAACATATCGTCGCCTGAGTGCTAGAATGTTCTATGTCCCTTTTGGGACACAGAACATTCTAGCACTCAGGCGACGATATGGCAAATTGCCAGCTGGGAAAATTGCCACAACTTTGAAAATGATAATGGTTCACTTCAACCCATTTCAAGCCATAACCCGAAAATACAGTTCTAGAAAACACAATTGTAAACGTTTTTTTTTTTTTGGTATTGGGCCGCCCCAGGTCTTCTTTGAATAAGATCTGAATACAGAAGAAGAATGTAAGAGGATGTATTTGGTAGGTTTTGGGAATACCTCGACGATTTGGAAATTTCCGAATCCACGGTACTCAAATCGAATCAAATTTTAAACCTTCACTGTTTTTTTTAATTTTTTCAACTTTGTTTTTTTTGTTGTTGTTGTTTTCCAGTTTGGTTCCGGTTTTTGAGGCAGATCGAAAAACCGAACCGCAAGACTCCGCAAAAACCTACCGAACGGTTTTACCATGTTTGTGCATAAACTGATCAGACCATCTTACTTGGTGGAAACTGCATTTGTGGCTCGTATGGACTCTCATTACTTAGTCTATCCGGCAAAGGGGCGAGTGCATCGGGCTCTTATTGTTACATTGTCTCCTTTATTGACTCGTTCACCGGTTGCAGATTGGGTTTTTTATGCTTCTTCACATAAATTGAGTTTGTTCTAGTGATAATCTATTCAATTCTTATCGTTCAAGCTACGTTTTTGGCAAAACTTAAGTTTTTATTTCTTAGGAATTTTAATATAGATAATTGCTTTTGTAAGTTTCATTTAAGGCAGTGTAGTTTACGTTATAAAACTTTTTAAAAGGTCAAAGTTTTTTTATTAGACCGTTTTCCAACAGAAATTATTCTTGGGTATATAATTTGAAACAATCCTTACGAAAGCAAGTCTGTACTTACCTGAACAAAAAGCTGCAAATCATCTCTGTCGAAATACACCGAATTTGTGGAATTTGTGGAATTTGTTCTAATGATAATATAACCATTTCTTCCACTCTGAAATAGATATGGTGTAAATAAACAAGATGTGATCAAATTAAATGGCCTCCACCTTAGTTCTTTGTTTCTAGGGCCATGCGACTCACATATTTTCGATTCGAATCGAATCTCGAATCGAATCGGGTCTATTATTCGAAATCGAATGGAATCTAAAATCGAATTCTGGACGTCTTGAGGATGACGGGTAAGGGGGGGGGGGTCTGTTAATCTGATTGTCCCGATGTGACGGCTCAAGTCCCGACTGAAAATATTCCAGAAGCATCATCAAAGCATGCCTTCCTGGGAGACACGCCTTGATGATTTAGTTTAACAAATATTACACAGGAACGGGTGCGAGACTTACCAGCAATAAGCACTGCGCAGGACTCGCCGCTATTAGCAGCTTATCTTATCGTCAACATTGTCTGGATGCTATTTATATTAATATAGCAGAAATTACATTCTGTCTTTATTTCCAGCATTATTTACGTACAAATTCTATCTGAACTATACGTTTTATGAGACGATGACAATGACTGCTACTAAGCTTTATCTGACAATCATATAGATTTTGGCTTGAAAACCACGAGAAACGGTACGTATCACATAATGTGTTCCGATTCCGTATCATATAGTCGACTCTTTCTGGTTCCGTATCAAAAAGACGACTCGTTTCCGGAACGCAACGGGCTATCATAACAGGCGCATGAATACATTCTATGTGCGTTTCAGTGATCGACTCAGCTGATCGCTTACAAAACAAAACAAAATTCCTTACAATTAGCGACAGAACTATTAATAGTCAATCCCCCCCACCCCACCCCACCCCCCCCTCACAATAAATAGAAACTGTACAGTTAAATAATACACACTTGTAAATTCAAGCGTAACATCATAGGAAGTGACATTGAGAGTGCATAATTTTACAACGCAATTTTGAAAATGTGTTTGTTAAAGTGCACAACAATATTGTTCCATAAAATATGTTTTTTTAAAAAACTTTTCATCGCCCAACATTATGTCCTAAAGCTGTATTAATAATTTAAGATTTAATCTGTTTATCTGACAGAATTGTTGGATAAATGAATTATCATGATAATGTGCATGTCCTGTGATTTTTATCAGATTCGAGGTGGTGTCCAGAATGGTATCACAACGAGCCGGCTTTGCCGGCTAGTTGTGATCCCATTCTGGACACCACCGAGAGTCTGATGCAAATCACAGGACATGCACATTATCACGACAATCTGTATACGTCCTCGTGAAAGGAAACGAATCAGGCAGCTGATTTCAATTCGAATCGAATGTCAATTTAAGATTCGAAATCGAATAGAATCTCGAATCCTCTCACTGCCCTATATGTTTCCACATGTAACACAAAAATGACATCCAACTTTTTCATTTTTTTTAGCCTAGAAAACATAGCTTATGACAAATCATTGGAGCGAGCTCTTTGAGCTCGTTCCAGTGAGTGATCAGTGACCATATGTTGTGTTTTTGAGGCACACGTTAACAGATTTAGTTGTTGAAGTTATTCGTCTTGCGTGAACGGTTAAAGGAAGGTGATAACTTCATTCTGTTCGCCCTTGTGTTGTTCATCAGCGACAAACCATTCAAACCGTGCACAATATATAGCACAGCTGTCGTGGACTGGTCACTTTGGGCAATATATCCACGGACGCAATAATATTAAATTCCAAACACCAATGATAGGAATAATCATCAACAATTTAATTAATGAAGCACCGGGTACAACCCGGTGCTTCATTAATTAACATTTTGGTAATGATGATTTGCATTACCTGGTAAATGCATGCGTGGACATCACTGTCCACGCGTGGATTACGACCAGTCCACGGCACCAATCACACAATATCCTTTATTTTCATTGCATTGGTCGGGGAGATCCACCAATCCACCCCCCTTCCCCACCCCCACCCCCCCCCCCCGCGATCTTTGGCATTTTGATACCGATTGGATAGTTTTGTGGGCGAAGGAAGCTGGTGACTGTCAAACTTTTCAAAATATTCACAAATAAAATCAAAAGAGAAAAATGAATCCAGATTGCGTTGGCTGAAGCAACTCAATTATTCTGCGTTTCCACCTCTTCCTCAAAGACACAAGTACGTGTTGAAGGACAGATCCAAACTCAAGACCTGTCAATCAGAAGTCAATTGCGCTAACCATTGAACCACATATCATAATCCGAAAAGCACGTCATCACGAGTAGCGTATCGCCTTTGTGCCTCACTTGCGAAATTTTCTTAAGATACGTCTTAGCCGGTTTTGACGGTGTAAAAGTAAAAGCTTCTGTTTTAAACTAGATGTGTGATGCTGTATAGTCACAGGCTTTTCCTGGCGTACAAAAACGTTAAGCCCTTTGAAGGAATTGTACAAAGTTTCAACACCCATATCTCTGAATATGTAGGTGTGCATAGCGATATTGCCCTGTTTAAAGGGTTAACACAGCGTTAAATGAAACATCCATCCAACCCATGTATACAATCACATGAAATCCCTCAAAACTTGTTTTAATGCAGAAAACAATTATGCCGACCCTAACAAATTTATGAGTAAAAGTCGCTCATTTATTTCATTGTAACCCTAATTTTCCATCGGACTTCAAATGTGAATTTGAAACCGATTTTGGAATTCAAACTTTCAAAATTACCTGTAGAAATAAATATATCAGATAGTATAAATGTGGAGCAAGTGGCAAATTGCAGTTCAGCAAAGGCAACCGCCTTGGATAAATACATAAAATATTTTACAATATATCACCGTTGGTGTTAGCGGGTCATGAATATTATAAGTTACAGGACGTTTAGTTGGCAGATACAGTGTCATATACGGCGAAGAGAAAACAATACTCGGTGAGGCTTCGCTTCACCTAGTATTGTTTTCTCTTCGCCGTATATGACACTGTATCTGCCAACTAAACGCCATGTAACGTATTTATTATGCACGGCATGCTAAAATGTTATTGGGGAAGTTAACTCAACAAATAGTTAAATTAATAATAATTAATAACACTTCGGCCGGCCGCTGATTTGTCGCGGTTCTCGTATGAGAAGGCCTTTGTTACCCCTGTTCTACCAACTGCCTCCCTATTCCCACGCTTCTTCTCTCCTACCAACACTCGGAGACGAACTGCTTGATGACATCCCTTGACCCATTTTTCCCAATCTCTCCGATTAGCATATTAACCCTCTCCTTGGAGTCGCCACCTAACCACATGTCCTTCATTCTCCCATCCCACTTCCCCATTATATTCCCCGTGAATCTTGTTCTTTTAGACTGGTATTTTGGGCATTCTAGAAGAAAGTGTTCCAGGGTCTCCACAACGCCCAAATTACACATATGGCACTCCTTTTCACTGTTTTCCCCAATTTTTCCCCTCAGCTCCAGGGACCGCGACCTCAGCTTGGACAACGGTGACCCCCCCCCCCCCCCCAAAGGTGCCACCAAGGTACTCTTCAAAACCAGGCTTCTCTTTATCAAGCACGCCACTCAAAGATCTCTTTGATTTGACCACCTCTCGCCAATTACGGTTACAATCCTCCATGCCCTTTCTCTGACGATCTTTTTACCCTGGTTTGCCCAAACGTCAAGGTCCGACATCTCCAATGAGTAGTTTTCTACTAGCTCCCTCACTTGGACCATCCACCCCGTCTTGATATTTGAGTTGAAAGTTCTCAGGAACATTACTTTACACCATCGGCTGTCGGGGAGATTTACCAAATAATTAAGATAACCGAGTTTCAATAGGTCTATCCTGCCCTTGATCCTCATCCACCCAAGCTCACCCCTGATTGCTTTTAGCGCTGCTGCATTACTCGACCCTGTTATCCATCGACCTGCATCGTTCTGCAGGATTTCCAAGCTCTTAACAGCCGCCTGGTTTAGGGGTACAACAAATGATGCGCACTTCTCGAAAAATGTAAACAAAGCAGACGATGTTCACATACGCAACAAGAGGAGAAAGTTTGCTTCCGCATTCTAATAAATCACTCGTGACTTGTCCAATAACCGCCAATGTTTTGGACTGGTTTGGCATTTTATTATAACAGTTTCAGTCAACCGAATGCAATGTTTATACGACGGGGCTATTTTATATGGCGGGTCTTCTGTACGACTGCGCTGCGGCATGTACGTACGTGTAAATTAAAAGCCGAGGCGTGTGGATATAATGATAAAACAAAATGGCTGACGGGCACCTAATATTAAATTAATATTGGGTGCTTTTCAGCCATCCTGAACCTAATATTGATGAGTCTATGTCTCTTAGTAACTTCATTTGATTGGATAAACAAATTTACTAGCATAATAATATAAGTTACGGGACGTTCACTTGCCAGGTTTGGCGTCATGCGAGGTGAAGTGAGATTAATATTAGGCGAGGCCGTAGGTCGAGTTTAAGAGTGATCGCGCTGAGTCTTACATGACGCCATACCTGGCAGGTGAACGTCCGGACTCACAAATTGGAGGTTGTCTATCAGTTGACTATAATCCAATTACACTAGTATTCAAATTAAAGTCGATTTGCAGGAGAAACAATGCGAACAAAACTTATGACAAACTCACACTTATTTGCAACGACCCGAGGTCCTTATGCTGTTCACTACCATTCCACTAGTTGTTCGGGACCCAGATTTACTGTGGTTGAAGGTTTTATCATTAAGGCAAGATCACACGCAATCGGGACCCACCTCATGTCCCTTTTCTGGTAAAATTACCTCAGGTGACAAATTTCAGCTCGATATCTTTAAACTTAGCCTAACGCTGTATGAAAGGTTGATTAGGGTTAAAATAACTAGTTATCAGGCGCCTAAAATTCAGCCGCCAAGTTAGGCCTAATAAAAAATCCCCCCTCCTAGTTACCAAATTTCAGCTCCCCATCTCTGAACATATAGATGTGCATACCGGTGTTGTTTTAGTTCAAATGTTAACACAACGTTGAAAGCGCATTTTACTAATGCAGATTGATAAGTAATAAATTGAAAAAACATCGGAATCTCTGGTTTATGAAAAAATTCTTGCATGGAGATAAGTCCAAATAACTAACTACTGTCAGTGAGTTCACAGGAGCCGACGCAACACAGTTAACCGTGGTCTCAAAGTCTGTTGTTGACTTCACACGCTGAACAGAGCAACTGACAATCGGTTTAACCCTTTCCTATTAGCTCTTACGTTGGAATATTGTTACGTTGTAATGGTTGTTACAGGAAATAATACATTTTCCAACAACTCGAGGCGGAAATCCAGAGTCACTGGTGGGCAATATCGGCGTCGATAACGACTAGTCGACTAATTATTTCAACACTAAAATTGACCCTCACCCTAACTAGGGCAAAGGGTCATAAAACGCATGCTGAATTTCCACTTTTTGTATAAAATCACTTGAAATCCTTCAATAGCCATTTTAAAGCAGAAAAACATCACCCAAATAGACCTTCCCCAATCTCGGGTCAAGGGGTTATAAGGGTCATGTGGTGATTTTACTCCCTTTTTCATCCAAATCCAAGATGGCTGCTGGCAGCCCTAATTTTCAAAAAATTCAGAAAAATCCAATAGCTCCCATCTAGACATCATGCCGAAGCTTCATTTGAAATTTGAAAAATATCGGGTGAGAGAAACGGACTGTAGGGTGTGCTAATGGAATTGTTGACAATTTATATGCCAAATCTAAGATGGCCGCTGGCGGCCATGTTTTTCAACGAAATTCGGATAGCTCCCATTTAGACATTGCCCCAAAGCTACATATGCAATTTGGGACTGATCGGATGAGAGCTGTGACCTGTAGGGTGTGCTAAGTGAATTGTGGATGGACAGACGTACGAAAGTACGGTCATACGAACGGACGGACGGACGGACGGACGGACGGACGGACGGGCGACAGATCACAACCCATCCCGATAGCTCATACTTGACGTTGTCAAGGTGAGCTAATAAAGTGTTTTGAATCATTACTTCCACGAATATCATCGGAGAAACATCACCGTCACCCCCCCCCCCCCCCCCCCCCCACACACCTTTACGGATGAGCGCCCCAACGCACCTCACCCCACAGCGACTGCATTTTAACGTGGTTTAGCCAATCAGGCAATGGAGTTTTCTCCATGGCGTTGCATCGGTGTCCAATTCTCCACTAGAATTTTGCTTCCATTTACAAGTTTTTTTCCAACTGGGTGTGAATTCCAGTGATGTCTGCTGAGTTGTGAGAAACTGGTTAATGAAACACGTGTATGTGAATTAAGTTCACGGCTATAGGTTCGGAAAGTGTACTGTCTCTATTAACTTTCTCAGTTTCTTCCCGTCTTCCCCCACAAGTTCAAAAGAACTTACTTACGTATCTGGTATTTAATACGTTTTAAGACGTATTTTAATTAAACGAGTGCATTTTGTAAACCCCAATTTCGATCTGCATTCTCGTTGTTTAAGTTTGTGGTAATTTAGCGTCCACTTCATTCGGCTCATTCGTTATATTACGGTTTTATTGCCGTCAAATGTTGTTATTCCCGGGTTAAGTAAATGCTCAGATTCCACGCATGATCACCTAATCTGGTCTTCGTACATTTGAATTGTATTCATTTAATTCGAGAAATGGGACATCCATCTTCGTAACATTCATTTTTCGCACAGGCGCACAAAAACTTTGACTCGCTATTGAATAATACGGTTAAGTACGGTTCGTCCCACAACACAGAGTGTAATCTTAACTGTGTGGAGAAACAGAAATTGTAGTGTAAATATGTACAAGCCATTCAATAAAGCACGGCCAACTACGCCGACCACATCGATGAGAAGTAACATACTCAGTCGCTCGTTAACCAACCCAATGCGGCTTTCATTCAGCCGGTGCGTATCTAACACTTGGAATACAGTACCGTCAATGTACAGTTGATTGTGAGCAGAGTTTTCGGAGCAGTGACTCTACATTTTCAGCGTATGCTCTAAAAGCTCTGCTGAACTCAGTCATATCATTTGAATGTCCCGAAACAGCACGTACCCCGTGGGAACCCCACGCGCATGTCCATACGCTCTTTTAATATTCGACCTGACAAAATGCGAAATTAGTCTCGCTCTTTATGTGAAACGATGCAGTAGCTATTTGTGAAAGATGAGAGAAAATTTCACGAAAAGCCGCTGAGAATTGGCTGAGATATTGCGTTTTGATGAGAGGAGGTAATTGTTTGAATTTGTTTGAATTTGGGTTTTTTTCTAACCGATGCTTTTTGAACGAGGCGAGAATGGAAGCTGACTGACCGAGCCCTCTCTAGAGTAGTTCCTCTTAAAAGTTATAACTGAGCACGAGGTCTTGGCAAAATTAAAGTTGCGTCCTCCACAACGTCGCCCACGGCATCCTGACACTTTACGAAATCGCGACCTACTGGTGTAAGTGGGTCGCGATCTAATCGCTACAAAGACCACATTTGCAGTCACAGTCCTGGACTTAAAAGCAATTTCCGTCAACCACTCGACAGAGAAGATATATCTATTTGGGTTTAACGATACTTTGAACAGACCCTCACCCTCACCCCCCCCCCCCCCATGTCGGGCAGTTTTATGGGTGGGTATCTGGAGTGCCCCGAGATAACTACAGAGCAGCAGCGAGTAATGTCAGACTCCTCAACACAACCAACCACGTACAAGCAGGCTTAGCATTGGTTGAAGGCAAGTCACCTTAGTACACAGTGTCTTGGGCAATTGGGATTAAGTGTTTTAGACAAGGACACAACGCAATTACTTCTGGCGGGGATCGAATAATATTCTTTCAAATCCTCCCTGCTGATTTGTTGTTAACTGTGTGGTTCGGCGTTATACAGCTAAGTTCTTAGGAACATCATCAACAAACAGAATGGACTTAACTATTCAGAACATATGGTTTTACTGAACGTTTTTTTAAACGTCGATAACAACAATAATTAAAATAATAAATTTCGTTTATCCCGATAAATTCTGTCTTCTCAGTGGTCAGAATGCCTAGGACAAATAGCCACGGCAAACGACGCACCCAACACAATATCCAAGGTATATGAGAGCGAGCAACATGCAGGGATAAGGGCACACGAAACATCGGGGATGTATGGTTTAAATGGAAGCTTTTCGCTGTCGCTCGTCTAGATATAAAAACGAACCAAAAAATCTGAAAATAGTCACAAATATCATCAGATTTCTGACAATTCGATCGTATTTTACTGTTTTTAGTTAAATAGTCGAATAATTAAGGGCCTATATAAGTAATGAAATTTTATTTATTTTGAAAATTCTCACCTTGGATATTCCTTCAATTCAAATTAAATATACACAAACTGTACATCAAAATGAAGGTTGGGATGCATAGAACACGAAACACATGTGTAATCAACTCATAGAGTCGACTGTAGGCACCACTGGTTCCTGGAAGTCTGCTGCCGTATTCGCACCAGAACTGATAATTTAATAATATTTCACGAAAACAACTTGTGGCCAAATGTGCTTTACATATCCAAGAACAAAGCTAGGGGGTAAAAATTCTTCAAAACAAGGCGACAGAGCTGCATTGGGGAAAATTCCAAAGCCTTTGCTTTTGTTTACGTATGAGTATACTTTCGATTTCCGGTCGACGTCATCGGACAGAAAAAGCATGTAAAAACAACGCCGTCTAAAATCAAATAATGAGAAAGATCGCCTTCATACAGTATACTGTTACCAGATAGAGATTGCACAGTTGCCATATTCAGTGCAAGGTATCATGATACCTGTTGAAATTTCTTAGAATTACGATTTTGTTTTTCGATGGAAATTCGTGGTAACGAGTGATTTGCGCATGTCTGTCGAGCATGGAAACCATCTTCAATAAAAAATGCAGACAGTGTTGCCCTTTTCCAAAATGCAGTCCTATCGCTGTATTCGAAAGTGCTTTGAATGCCTAGCTTTGTTCTTGGATATATGAAGCACATTTGGCCACAAGTTGTTCTGATGAAATATTATTTTATTATCAGTTCTGGTGCGAATACGATAGCAGACTTCCAGGAACCAGTGGTGCCTACAGTCGACTCTATGAGTTGATTACATATGTTTTTCGTGTTCTATACATCCCAACCTTCATTTTGATGTATAATTTGTGTATATTTAATCTGAATTTAAGGAATATGAGAGGTGAGAATTTCAAAATAAACAAAATTGCATTACTTATATAGGCCCTTAAATCAAACAACTTGAGAAAAAATAAAATCTAAGAGCAAATCTCTCACCAAAAGGGTCGATATGTTTACGAGTTTCCAAGGGGAAGGGATGCAACTCTATCTGTTGTCTTCTGCGATTGTAAAAACGAAAGAATTATTCATGCGTTTGGTCCAACTGATTGCGGAACGTGGGAAATGCGTCCACAAATTTGTTTCCAATATTTTAATTGTGTTTCAAATGGGACAAAAGCGTTATCTCCGCCAACATGTATGGTATATTGCGATTTAATACCGGATGTCTCATTTAAACACCTCACATGCGGTTCCGTATTTAAAAACCGACATCCAGGTATTAAATCTCCATATACCATAGATGTTGGCGGAGATAAGATATAATATCCTGTGCATTTGTTAAAGTGTTAAATATTAAGGCGACTCGCCGAAGCTCATGGGGTAAATAATTGCTACTAGTAGGGAAAAAACATTTATTTTGACACATCATATATTTAGTCAGGTATAGTGCTGATGTAGGCCTCCTTAAAAAATGATCTAAAAATTAACATTAATGAAAAATATGAGAGTATTCTTATTTGTAGTATTCTAATTATTAAATTTCATCTGTGAGTTAAAAGCAGTAAGGGATGACACTATGGCGTAAAATTTATGGCGTAAAACTTATAGCATAAATGTTTTAACACTGAATTTCCCATGACCAGAAGTTTTACGCCATAAATTTTATGCCATAGTGTCATTGCCTCTTAACACTGATTTTCACCATAGACAACCCTGGATGCACTCTGGCATAACTGCAACATTTCGCGTCATACTTTTTAAAAATATCTTGTTTCTAATTCTCTGCTTTTTAGAAAAGCTAAAAAAAAAACAAAATGAAAAAACCTAATGGTACGCATTGTGGCTAAACTCTCTGTGGCAGTTGTTTTAAATATTTATGACTGTATGATTGTCTATCAACTTTTTACATTTTGAAAGAGTTTTTAAAAAATATGAAATTGGACAGAGATACATACTATATCATCCTGGCATTTTCAGTAAAGATGAGACCTGACTCTTGACACTATTTTATGTCAAACTATATTTAGGATATCTTGTTTCTACTTCTCAGCTTTTTAGAAAAGCTAAGAAGAAAAAACTAAATGAAAAAACTTGATATATATATGATTATATGATTGTCTATCAACTTTTCACATTTTGAAAAGAGTTTTTTCAAAATGTTAAATTTGATAGAGATGCATACAATTTTATACTAGCACTCAGTAAAAGAGAGACGTGACTCTTAACTCTATATTATTGATGGGATGTGTGGGAGGCGATGATAAAAAAGAATTATAAAACTAACCTAACAAATCGACAAAACTGTCACAGAAGTTTTAACAAATAACAAAAATTTACTTAACGTTAATTCAATATAATGTCTTGAACTGAACATATGTACATCGAGATCTGAGTTTATCTGCCTATGAAGAAATCTATTTACATCGAGATGTTTGAATAAAACTGAATGAAAGTATTCAGTCTCCCACTTGCTGTCTGAATGAAAATAAAAATAAGAACGAACTAAAAAATCCTACTTGTGTTACATAATGAATTTCTATGACATTTATATAATAGATGGATGAGTTTTTACTATCTAACAAAAACGAAAATAGAAAAGTATAACAGAAAAAAATACCTTTTGGAAATTTGTTTTGAAACCTGGTTATTTATTCCTACAGAGTCATTTTAAATATTGTCTATAGTTTTGCTCAAACCAAAGTAGAACATCTCTGTCGTTTTCCTGGAAATGTCTTGGATGACATTTGATAGTAAGAACTGTCTCTAAATCACATCCTTTTGCAAGATGATCTAAAGCAAATATGCAGTACATCCCACACACGGCAGTAAGATCACTTTGAGGTCTCATTATATTTATTGTCAAATAATCTGTGTTTTTCACTGTGAAATTGTATATGTCTCTACCCATTGGTGGTAAATCATATGAATCAAAGTAGATAGCAGAATGATTGTCTTTAAAATATATTGCTTTACAATATTCTCCTGGTTCGTTCGATGAATCTGTGTTCACAATGTATGCTTTGTCTATGTTTAGGTTTTCGTTTTGGTAACAAGTCTTTTGAACACACTTTTCCGTGATGACCTTGGAGAACTTCAAGTATATATTGTAATTGTATGGTTTCCATCTTCTTAGCCTTGAAAAGGGCTGGCATCAAGATATCCTGTATAAGATGACTGGTCTCTTTTAACTAAATCTGCCCATTTTTGAATGTCTTTTTGGCAGTCTGTTTCAAAGTCTATACCAGAAAAATATTATAATAAGTTTATTCTTCTTGCTTTCGTGTGTAGATTATACAATATAGTCACTGCACACAATTTCTGTAAACATTCTGCAATGTACATATCTATTAATGTTCTTTGTGTGTGATTGACACTCTTCAGGGGTATTTTTCATTTTCTCTTTAATGGATTTTGTCAGTTCTATCACTACACATTCTTAAAATAATGCTTGTAACCTTTCTTCATACATCTTGCTATGGTCACACTGACTCCTTTTAATAGTCCAATATCACTTTTCTAAATCTGTTGATCTCAATCTCACCATCAAATTGTCCATAGATGACAACGTTGATCACCTCTCGAAGAGCTCAAAGAACCTGAAGTTAAATTCTAAGATTACCAGATTTTATACAATGAGCCAATGGCCCATTACTACACAGGTGTAAATCAAATCCCCAAAGAGTATATCCTCTTGAATAGTCTTGCAAATATAAATTAAATGTTTGATTTTGTCCAGAAAAGCCAAAAGCTTTGTACAATGATAAATATGAATTTAGATAAAGTCCTCCTTCGAAATTTGGTTCAAAGAGACGTGATTTAATGGAATGTCCATCTACCATTACTTCCAACTTATTCAAATTCAAATGCTGGAAATTAATTGGAGTTCTGCCAATATCTCCATTTATGTCTCCATTAGATACTAAGCCAAGAATAATTCGTTTTGGTAACTGTTTATGAAACAGATGATCTTCAATTTTTGAATGAAGACCGTTTTGAATTGTAAATGTTTTAATTTCAACGTGCCTTAAGTGCATTATGTAACTTGAATGATCTATTTGTGCATTATCATCATTTGCAAATTTTGGAATTAAATCTAATGCTAGTATTTTAAAAATAGCTGTTTGCATTTCAGTTTTTCCATGTTCACCACCAATCAGACAAATTTTAGATGGAGTACAATGCAATTTAATTCTCATCTCAATTCCATTTGGTAAACATTTTTCTTGCACAAATACACCTAAATATAGTTTTCCTCTTAACTGTACAGACTCACTAATACCCATTAATTTTGCCTGTTCAGTTAAACCTTTGCCAGATGAACTTTTTGTAGTTTCAGTATGAGTGCCATCAAAATCTAAATACTACATTTCACTTGCAGCCAATTGTGTTCTTTTCACATCTTTTGAATTGGTAAGAAAATCCTTCAAAAATCCTCGATAAGGATATAGATCTGTATTGGTGGTGATAAGATTGCTATTCAATGTGACATCAATTTTGCTAAACATACTTTGAAAAAAAAATCTTAATGGGAGCAATTTAGGTATCTGGGGCCAAAGCACTCCCATCTTGTTTTATAATTTTAAATTGATCTTCAAGTGTAGATGCTGTAAGTGTAGATGCTGCAAGATCTAACCACTCGGTTGTTTGTCTTGGAATTAAAAATTCTATTGACGAATTGTTTAAAAATGTTATTGGAAATTGTTTAATTTCAACAATACTTTCTATACCCCTTGATGTTGCTGAAACATTATCTGGATCAAAACTGCTTCCAAACTGTTCTCATGATCCGGGTAACGTCATGATTTAACCAAATATATCAAGTGGTCTTGAATTTCGTTTTACAGGAGCTCTATATGTCTTTCCTCTTCGAGAAAATTTCTTAGAGTGACTTACTGCTTTTCGTTTTGGTCTTTTTTATATCTAAAGCAGATTCACCCATTGATTTCAAAAGATCTTTTCCATGAGTGAATAGAATTTCTTTAGGTGCTTTTGCCTAAAAGTTATTTTGCCATCTGTATACCATGTTTCAAACCTTCTCTCTTGAAGTTTGAAATGCATTTTTTGCTATGGGTTTTACAAATGGTACAGCTGTTCTCAATGCTGTACGAAAAATAGAACCTAATCCATACCCATATTAACGTGGTATACCTTGATATACAGGCATACTTTTTTATAAATGTAAATTGTTCCACACTCTAAAATGCCACTTTACTACAGTCTTACCATTGACAAACTGAATAAGTTTACCAGTGTTATACTAATCTGATCAAAATAAGATTTTGATTAGTGATTAACTGATAAGGATTTGCAACCGTCATCTGCTTGCTGATTAGTTGAGTGCACAACTGGCTGATTGTGCGTGCCGATGTCAGAAGCCATAACCAAAAGGAGTAGTAGATTCAAGAACACACAGAATAGGGTTAATTTTACAGTCCAGTCAGGTTGATATGTTTGTTGACCTCACCTCAAGAGCAAGTCACTGTGTGTATCAAAATAAAAATATGACGTCAGACGAATGATGTTAACAATTCAGCATCTTTGGTCAGTGCAAAAATAGGTGACTTGTGCTCATACTATTTTAAATTCCACCTCCATTTGAATTTAGTTTCAAGATGAAATTGAGTAAAACTTATCAAACAACAATTAAATAACATATTTCATTACTTGAGTTAATTACTGATTTATGTTCGATTTAAAACCCACGTGGATATACAGGTCAAAACAAAAGTAAGTGCCTTGTGTACACAGTAATTCAGATTATAGGCCCCTGCCAAGCTTCGAGATTTGATTCTGATTCGAATCTTTCATGCGATTCGATTGATTCGAATCCATCGACGGGTATTCGAAATTTCGAATCCATGGCGCAGTTTTGTTTTAGTTATTACTATGATTTTTATTGAAGAATTCCCTTCAATACAGTTGTCAAAATCTATGATACGTTTGTAATATAATAATAACCAGGTACAAGAACAGTTTTGTTTCTCTTGATAGAATTGTAAACTCGTCGATCGGCAACTGTTATCTTTAAATTGGCACAGAATTGCAAAAAAAAAATAAAAACAAATGTGACTCACAATTCCTTCTGTTGGAACTCACATGCTTTATGCATTACACAATTTATTTACATTAATATTAAGTCATGGCATGATCATGTGCTCTGTGTGACTGTTAATTGAAAGCCCCATAGAATGTGTCTAATCCAAAATACGAAAGTTAAAATGGAGGAAATTCTTTCTCTTTTCGATATACACGGGGCTGACGAAAATACGTATGTAAAAAATGTTCAGCGCGATCGTGTCCTATTTGCTGCATCAGTATAATAGGAGCGAGAATGTGCATGTAGTTAAACTACTTATCATTGTGTTGCGATGTGTTCCAGTTGAATTGATAATAATCATTGATTACATAATACTCACATGCTTGTAAACATACCAACCATCATATAATGATATATTTACACTGGCACTCCAAATATTACATTCGTTTTCCGATGCCACCACGAAACTCGTGCAGTTCGCTTACTTTGCTAGGTATTTAACATAACGTTGGATTCGATTCGGATTCGATCCGGATTCGAATCTTCCTTTAGATTCGATTCGGGATTCGATTTGAGCAGAAAATTAGGCTACTTTTGTTGTGAGGCAGAAAACAACGACTGAACATACATTCATAACAGCTGTGTTTTCAATTAGCTTCTTACATTGCAATTCACTTAATTTCGCAGATTCGTATTCATGCATCTAGTGCCGGAAAATCCCAAATATATCCAATCTCAAAAGTCTATGCACAAAATGGTCATACACTATTTTTAGATTGTTTACACAAAAAAGTAACGTGCACAACGGGAGCGCGATGGCTCAGTGGTAGACTGCTGGACTTCTATGCTAGAGGTCCCAAGTTCGTTTTCGGGACGATCTGCATTGTATCCTTGGGCAAGGCACTTTATCCCGGCTGCCTACATGGGGGCTCGATGACGCCGTGTACTGAGGCATATTGCACGCCGATGGTGCAGATGTCTTCAACTGTTGTAACCCTGCTTGAGCGGAGCTTGAACTGGTTTGGAATGTTGATGAGCTGACAGTTACTCGTCGATGCTCTGTGGTTCTCTCTGGGTACTCTGGCTTCCTCCACCAGTAAAACTGCCATGGTCGTGATTAGCCATTGTACATAAGTATGTGACCTTAAACACAATAAATAAATAAATAACATGCACAACAGATTGAAGTTATAACTCTGACTGTGAAAACAATCAGCTGATGAGTGTATTTTATGTTCATTTGTTATTGTCCAATTTGTGTTGACAGTGATTAAAGAAGAATTGGATAATCAGATGAAATCAGATGATGAAACAGCAATTCACAGTGCTGGCGGGGTGTGCCAGTGTCAGTGTAACTTGTTCCGTGAGTGTGATATTATAAATGTCGAATAATCGACAAATCATTTCCACTCTTCTGCCTATCATTGTGGTAACTTTCTAAGCTTGTTACTGATTGTATTAGATCATGAATCAAATGTAAATATGAACAATTTTGGTCCTGTGGTGTTCCATGTAACCATCGGCACAAACTGATGTTCAAACACTTCAACTGATGGTCACCCGATAACTTAATATTGGCCCATGTTAGATGTGAATGCCAAACATCGGTTAATCACTAATTTTGATACTGGTAAGTAATGTGTATTATCAAATTCTTTGTGAATGTGTTGACATTCTTTTCATAATTCAAATGGTATTACTCATAAAATAGGTGCTTCTGTATCACTTAAAATGTATAATCTGTAATGTCGGAATAAACAAAAGGTTGACTGAAATCAATATTTATGAATATTTAAATCTACATTATATTTCATTGTATCTCTTCCCATGTCAGGAAAAATGGCAGGCAAAATATTTTTACATCCCAGTTTTTGTAATAAACTTTGTGGCTTTTCAATACCTACTTTTCCAATACTATTTCCTAGTATTTACATAGCCTTGCAGATGTAAATATAATATTTAATTCAAAAGCAGCAACACCTTTGTGAGTCGCATGTTTCAGAGATGATTTATTGATATGAGTTGATATTTCGCTATCTGTCACAATGATTTTAAAAACAGATTCTTCATATGTAATATTTTGTGTTAAAAAATTACTTCAACTAAACCTACTTTCCATCGTTCGTTATCAAGATGAGTGGGTTTAGATAATTGCATTTGAAAACAACATTGTGTATTATTTGGAAACATATTCATAGAACTATAACTCAGAAGTGTTATGTAAAACAAATTCATTTTTCTTATCTTGCGGTTGTTTCAAATATTTTAAATCTGGACTTGGAAGACCACCTTATTTTTTCACTAAAGGATTTTTTTGTTTTTTATTTTCTTTCACCATCCTTCTCTATCAGTATCTATAGATGAAATGAAACAACTAAAATGTATTGCTATTTATATATGTGCAAAGAGTGCACTTTATTTATTAAAACATTTCACTTAAATTAAGATCTTATTCCATGAATAGGTTTAGGAGAATTTAAAGCTCTAAAATGTGTAATTGTGGGAATCTTTTCTTTAGTGATAGATACTCTGTATTTTGTACAGAATGCATTGGTTCATAATTTACTTTTTTACACCATCTTTTGTTATTGAAACTACACATGTTAACTTAAGTGGTGATCCTTTCTTTGTTTTTGAAGATTTTTCACAAGTAATGCTTTTGTTTTTGTATGCTTGGTAGCTGGAGAATTATGAGGTGCAATTTCAAAATTTGTGTACATGTATTTAGATCCTACCTTCTGTTGATTTTTTATCTCTCTATAACTTGATGAATTATTTGATTTTTTAAGGTGATCTTCATTCATTATGTGATTTCTTCTTCTTTCGAAATGCTGATTGAAAGTTTCCAGTTGTTTTACAACCGTCCCATTGAATTAAATTACGAATAATAACACCACCAAAAAACCCATCACCACCTTGTTTTTAAATTATGTTTCGTTTTGTTGCAAGATCTACTCTTGGATTTGCAAGTTGTTCAAACTCATGTTAATGTTTATCCATATAGGTTAAAGTTTGTTTTGGCAATTTAATTCTCTTATTAAGTATGATTCTACTTGCTAATGTAAACCATTTTGTAATGTTCTTAAACCCTTTGTTAAGTAATTTTTCTCTTTCAGATGGATTGGCCTGATGACTAACTTTGTCCAAAGAATGTGTGAAAGATACCACGATGATGATGTGTACTCATTAACAGGTTTTCAACAACTGATTCAAATATCATAACACTATCGTTTCTATAGTTTTGTGTAAATGATGAGTCCATGTTCATCCTGTGTTACCCAAGGATGAAGAATATCAGTCCTTTAGTCTCAATGAATCAGGAGTTCTATGATAAAAATCAATTAATAAATAACCATGCTCAGTGCCTGTTGCATCTTGATAAGCTGTAATTAAATGTGATAATTGAAGCTGATTTGCCAATACCTTAATTTGTCCTTTATCTCTTGCATTTTGAAAAAAACATCATATAATGTGCATTTAAATTTATGGTATGACTAGATTTAGATTGTGAATACATATTTTGCGTTATATAAATGACACTTGCATTTCGATGGTGTCCTTTATGAGTAAACCATAATTTTAATTAATTTAATTTGATAAGTGTCAAGTATTTTGTACCCCATGCCCATTACTTTGAAAAGTTCTACAGTTGTCCATGTATCTACAAGACTGTGTTGTACTGGTGTGTGTTCACAGTGATCATTTTTCTGCTCTGCAGATATATTGCAAGGTGTGAAAACCACTTTCTTGTTACAGTGAATTGGTAAAACTGGTATGTGAATATTTTGTGGTGGTAAAACTTTACATTTAATGCCCCCCCCCCCCCCCATACTGTCTTAAATTATATACTAGCCCCAAAAAGAAAATGTGCATTGCAGAAATTGATCGAACTCCAAGAAAATAATTTCGTAGGTGTAAAGGTGTAAAGAGTGTTAACCTGTTCATGAATAAGTTATATTGAACACAAAAACAGCTTTCCCCGTTAAAATTGCATTAACGTTAAATGACGTGCTGCACGTTTGTGAAAAGGCATGTTTTGCACGTGGAGAGTCTGAAAATTCATGCAGCAGTGTGAATCCTTGGGTATTTAAACACTAAAGTAAGGCCTTTCTATCGTTCACATTCAAACTTGCGCTGCTGTTAAAACGACTCCACATTAGCATGCCAAGATTGACAATGAATCAACGTCTCCTTGCCCTGGGTATGATAAGAGCTGGCAGAACACACAGAGAGGTTGCCCAGCATTTGAACTGCCGCTGTAACACTGTAGAAAGGCTAGTCCATCGACCTGCACAACATGATGACGTTCGAGACCGACCCCGCTCCGGGAGACCCCGAGTTACCACCCCTGCACAAGATCGGTATATCCGTGTCGTCCATCTCCGGAACCGGCAACAAACGGCAACGACGACAGCCAGGAACATCCCTAACCTGAGACGGATACATCCTCAAACAGAAATCAACCGGCTGCGAGAATACGGCTTACGTCCTCGAAGACCTGCAATTCGTCCGATTTTGACGTAACGTCATCGTCGTGCTCAACTGCAGTGGTGTAGACAACATCTCAGGCATCCCTTACACTGGTGGCGACGTGTATCATTCACAGATGAATGTCGTTTCCATCTTTCATCATCAGACGGCCGCCAGAGAGTGTACAGACGTCGAAACGAACGCTACGCAGATCCATGTGTCGTGGAGCGAAACCGTTATGGGGGAGGGTCTCTCATGGTGTGGTGTGGCATCACTGCCCGTAACAGAACTGAGCTGGTCATTATTGATAGCAATCTCAATGCAGCCAGATATCGTGATGAAGTGCTTACACCTGTTGTTGTCCCATTTCTGCAACGTCACGGCCCCGGCGTCATTCTACAGCAGGACAACGCCCGACCCCACGCAGCTCGTGTTGTCCAACAGTATCTGCAGCAACAACAAGTGGATGTTCTTCCCTGGCCCGCAAATTCGCCCGATATCTCACCCATTGAGCATGTATGGGACGAAATGAAACGTCAGCTACGCCGGCTTCCCCATGCACCGTCAACGCTTGTGGAACTCCAAAGACAGCTTATCAGAATATGGAACAACATCCCACAACACTTCCATGCTAACTTGTTCGCTTCCATGAGGCGTAGATGCACAGCAGTAGTCGATGCAGACGGAGGTCATACCAGATATTGAGTGTGTGACTTTTGTGTTTGACCCTTAGTGTCTTTGACTCTCCATGGCACCAAGAGTATTCGTCGTAGCGTAATGAAATTTCTCGTGTTGATCACAAATTGATTCATCTGTGATTGAATAAAATTTCCATGAATGAAAATGATATATATCTTTTTTTAGTGTTATTTTTTAGCATGCACACTTTCTTTTTTGGGAGAGTATATATGTATCTATGTTTCTTTTGTGAGTATATTTGGATGACCTACTGGAGATTCTCTGTGTTTATTAACATACGGATAAAGTGAACAAAAAACCATGTACTTTATGTCAGTGTTTGAGCTTTGATCTATTTTATGATATAATTTAATGGCACTTGTTCTTCCTCCGAATAATGCTTCCCATGGTTTAATTGGACCCAAGTTTGGGAAAAATGAGTTGCGTGTTGTCTTTAATTCAGAATCTGTTTTGCACTAAGTGTCATATTCAGGTTCTCATATCTCTTTCACAGTGTATCCATGTGACTAAAAATGTTTTATGCGATCCTGTGTCTGAATGTATAGAGTTTTGTAATATTGTAAATTGACTGTTTTTGTTTTGCATTTCTGTCTGGATAGCATTTTTCACAACCATGCTGCACACATCCAAAAAATTCAAAAATGGTGTTTGTGTCTTTGTGGAAGCTATCTTCATAATAATATAATATTGTATGTGTATGTGGTCTTCTTGTGCAAGTAACTGTAAAAATCTGATGGCCTTTATAGAGTATTTGACTGCAGCTGGGTAACCTATGTCTGAAATGGTGGCAGGTGTATGTTCTGGCATTGATGTTTTTCTCCAAACTTTATAACAGGCATCGGCTAAAGTAACTGCTTTTCTGAAAGGGTCTATTCCATCACTATGTAAAAGGTTTTGTCTAAATTGCCCACACCCTCTTCGTAAGATATCGACATCTGATCAATAGTACATTTCCATTTCTTTTTGAAAGTCAAATCTAGATTTGCTGGTGAGTTTCTGATTATACCATTTGAAGAATTGTCCCCTTCCCAATGGAGACATGGAATCAGGCATGCAACATTTTGCATCTAAATAATGACCAATATAATTTTGTTAAGTTTGTGTGTTTGCCAAATGAGGGAAATAAATTTGGCTATTTCAGTCAAACCAAATGTTTTAGGGAATTGTGCCAATCTCTTTGAAAGAAAACTTAAAGAATCAATTAGTCTCACACCATAAGCTTGATGTAGAATAATTTTGTTTCCATTCATAATAACTTCTGGAGTTGTCCAATCATTTTCAACAAGTGGTCTTAAAACAAGGTGTCCATCAAACCCTCTTAAATTATCAGCAATAGGTGTATTCCCTTTATGTTATGAAAAGCCATTTACAAAAATATGCCAAAGTAAAATTCCTTTTAAATATTGTTTCTCTTTGTCCAAATTGATCTCATGAAATACAACAATCTGTTGGTTTACTGATACAAGCTGCACAAGTACGATGCACAATACAGAAATTTGGAATGTGAACTCCTGAGTCTTGAGTGGTTTCAAAATCCAAAAATCCAAAAAAAAATTTTATTAGATGAGGTGTATTTTGGAATGAACACATATGTTCAGAATTTTCTTCTTGATGACAATATTTTCATTTTTAAATACCTCACAAATGTGTTTTCCTTTCCTGGGATAAATGAACATGTTACAATGTTTACATTTTTGAAATAATCCACAAAAGGTTTTCCGTTCTTTCCCCTTTGTAATGATGTGATTGTGATTCACATGATGAACTTACAAACTGTCTATTGCAACTGTAACAGGTGATGGAGCGCTCAGGAATACATTTTGATGAGGCATAGCAAACACAACCAAGTTTACAAATGTGTCGTTCCTAAGATTGATAACTTTGATTGCAAAGTTCACAATAATACTGATACCCTAAAAATCCTATTATGCTGGTAAATGAAGCATCTTACTTTACCATCTCCCGCATAGAAACGTCCACCTTTAGCTAATTCTTCTTTCATGGAATGTAAAATAGGATTTGTAGTCATACTAAACTTAAAGGAATGTAAGCTCTGGTAAATATATAGGATATGCAGGGTTAAGTGGCAGAGACATGTTGACCAGTCAATGCTTTACTTTGACATTTCTGTAAAAACTAAAAGTGGTCATTTTATAACAATAAGATGCATATGTGGTATGAAATGTTTCATGTAATTATTGAAATAAACCATGTGCACTTGTCACATCACACTGGAAATAAAATGTACTGAATGCAATTATTGGCAATTCAAGAACTGCATTTCCAGTATGATGTGACAAAGGCACATGGTTTATTTCAATAATTACATGAAACATTTCTTAATAGGAGGGTATAAAAGGCCCGTTGATTCTCAGTTTTTTCCTAACACTTGTTTTTACACTATTAAGAGGTTAAGACTGAATGTCATACTGCTCCAAAGATGTAGAACGTGAGCGATCCAAGAGTGGAAAAAGCAAGTGACCCGAACAGTATTTATTATAAAATGAGAGACAGAGAGATAGCGGGATCCAAAAAATTAGAGTAAACAAGGAATCCAAACAGTGTTTATTATAAGGAAGTCGTTAGATTTCTTGTAAGAGAACTTTATGAGTTAATACCTGATACATGGCATGAAGCAAAAAGTATTGTCAACTAATGTTATGACCTCATGAAGCACTGTTATATTTATAAAGAGAGTGGACACCGGGCAAAAACATGTCCAAAATAAAGGACCATGCTAATATTGCAAACAGAACGGACATTGGATTAATGAATGAGGATTGAAAAAAATATTTAATCAACCAAAGTGGGGGACACCAGCTGTTCCAACATCTACTACAGGGTTTGGCATTCATCCACAGCAGATAGAGTAAGAAAGATTCCACTACTGGACATCACAACACCTAATACCTCATCAAAACAGACGATAATGTGTTACCAGATTTTGATCTGGAATCAAACACTTTGTTGTATAATATAGACATACCAAGTGAAACAAAAACAGATGATGTATTAGAAACATTATTTACAGAAAAAAGGCACCGCCAATGAAAGTTTCAAGAAAACATAAAGCTAAGGAAAGTGTCAAAACTGACTAAGAAACTGTAATGAATGTTTGAAAAGTTACCTTCAATAAGTGACATTCAGAAAGTGAAACATAACTGTGATGTATCACGAAATATTCGAGGAATAAAATTCAGAAAAGGTAATGATCTTTTGTTTTCTATTCTAATATTTTTCGGTTCTGAATTTGTTTTTCATACTTCCCTGACAATTAGTTTTTAAGAAAACTATTTGGCAGGGAAGTACCAAAAATTTCATAGAACTAAAAAACTCAAAAATTAATTTTCTGTTTGCAAATTATTTTTCTGAAAAAAGTTTTCTGTTCATCTTCGTTTCGAAGTGTTGGTATCACAAGACGAGTATCTTCAAAAAATGCCTTTGTGGTGGGCCTTTTCAGGGCCCACATATACTCAAAAAGAGTTTCTGGGAAAAACACCTTATAAGGTTTTCCTAAAAAAAACAAAAGTCGCAGAAAGAGAGATACAGTTCCATCAACCATTCTGTGAGTGATTCTTTATATTGAATGATTTTGAACATCCTAATACTATTTTGCCCTAAAATGTTGCAATTTCGCCAGAGTGCATCCAGGGTTGTCTATGGGGGAAATCACTCAGTATCACTTCAAAGTTGAGAGACTCCAACTCAAATTATTTATGACAAGGCAGAAGTTAATGGGAACAGATGGGACTTTCTAGTTCTGTGTGAGCTTCCATCTCTACCAAAACGCCTTTTCCAAGACAATGCGTTATTAAAACTCAAGTTTCAAAATAGTACAGGGGGCAAGCAATTCATGTAGATGCAGCACAGTCGCCGTGGAGTGGTCATAAACCAGGTAATAAAAAAAGCATCATCAGAAAAAAGTTTTAAATAATGAAGCACCGGGTTGTACCCGGTGCTTCATTAATTAATTTTTTTATGATTATTCCTATAATTAGTGTTTGGAATCTTGCATCTGTGGAAAGTGACCAGTCCATGGCGGCCGTAATGTAATTTTTGGATGGACGGCCAGATTGGAATAGTTCAACATTTTGACCGAAAATAAATTGAGAAATCATCCCTCATCCCTCTTACCAGCAATATAGTTAAATAATCGTTAGGTGATCATTAAACCCTCTAAACTATCAAAAGTCATGCATATTGTCATGTATCCCATCGAATGCTTGTAGTTGTCAAAGCTGAATTTCTCAGCAAAATAACATATTTAACACATCTGTAATAAAATGAGGATACCCAAGCTATTTTACTGATTATCGGGAATTATCTCATTCATGTGGATCTGAAAATATTATTATTCACTGGCACTTGTGAGAGTGAAACATGAAAATTTTCACATCTACACGAATGAGATAATTCCCGATATTGACTAAACTAGTAGGTGGTTAACCACGCCACTCACCATTGTTGCATCAAGGTTCAATAGAAAATATGAACTGTCCTACTCTGAGGAAACCATATCAGCAAAATCTGGAAACATCTATGATTTATCATGGATACTAGCAAAATGCATGACATGGTATTAGCACATTTTGCTTGACGGAGCGGCAGCGATGAGTTTGCTCTTCTGATATCAGAGTTTAGACATAAAAATCGCGAAAAATCAGACATGCATACAGGAAAAGTGTATGGTAGTAGAGGGACAATCGGTACGACTACGCTAGCTTTGGTGGGGATTTTGTGGGTCCATGAGAGATTAAGGTGAAATTTTAGTTCTTACTGTTCCATCACAAACCCCTGATTAAAATAGTCACATAATAGGCTCTCTTAATTGAATTTATTTTTTAGATTTTTAAACAGGCCTACCTAAATAGCCACTTTCAAAAAAGCCCATATACGGTGTCCGTTAATTGCATATTGGGCCAGTGCGAATTAACAAACACCATATATACCATATCAGGTCTCTGAGGATGTGTAATTGATAATACAATCATAATCAACATCGTTGATGGGTACAGTAGGGTCGCCATGGACTGGTCACCTTTCACGGGTGGGCAATATTTCCACGGACGCAATTATCATAGAAATAATCATCAAAATGTGTACAACACGGTGCTTCATTAATTAAAATCTTGCTGTTGATGATTTTTTGTATTACTTAAACTTTATTACTTAAAGGCATGCGTGGACATCACTGCTCGAGCGTGGGTTACGACCAGTTACCGGCGACTGTACTGTATACAACCAGTCGTATTCATGACCATAGATCTGAGAGGGTAGTGAGAGAAACTCCAACAATACAATACATCCAGATCAGACAGCGCAATACACTGGTTCCGTTGTGTTCCCTTTGGTTGGTCTGAGATTATATTTTGTGCCCAGTCGTGCTTATGCCACCCTGGCACTGCATGTGCTTCGTTATAAATGTTGTTGAAGAATGACTGGCCACTTTATGATCTCTGTCGTTTGGTAAGTAGGTGTGTTACCGGAGAGAGTGTTGCCCCTCTCTAAAAGAAATAGTTTAGCATTATTTGCCCTACGCAAACAGACACACATACCTTCACCCTCACATACCTACCCTCACTTCTCCGTCACACAGACACTAACTCCATTGTCCACCTGATGTAGACTACCCGTACTTGCGCCCTCCCCAAAACAAAAATCGAGACCTGCCACTGCGTCCGAGGAACGAATATATTGTCTTTGATTCGACTGACAAATGTTCTCATATTCTCTTTTATCCGATACGTAATTACTCTTTTTATGTCAATAACGATTATTTAAAAAAATACGTTAGATACAGAAATATACTCAATGAATGTGCATGTTTTTGTTATTTATAGAACGATTCTTATGGCAATTCATTTATCCATGAGCGCATTTTGATCCTACCGAAACTTTCAGAGTAAATTTCTTCGCCGGGCACGCGGGGAGGGGTTGGGAAGAAACTTGACCGCCATTTGTGTTATTCGTTGAAGAAAATCGACCAGAGTTTTGTACTAACCCTATGGAAAGTGTACATAAGGTTAGAGTTATTGTTATACATAAACAACCCAATTCCCCGCACCCCCACCCCCTTGACGCCACGCAATCGCCGATATCTATTTAAAGGATATAACTTCCATTTCTATTAAAAATGAATATGTTTATGATGTACCGATTTTTCGTGGTAATACAAACTGAATATTTACAACATGCTATAGTTATTATATACGAAAACAAGTGCCCAAATTGGAAAGATGATGCAATGTTATCAGGTTTCGGGTTAGGTAAAGGCCATAACGTTTGATGAAGTGAAAGCTGTTACGCTGAGACTACAGTCTCACGTCATCAAACATCATGGATTGAGAGAAGTTATCGCGTTGATTGACTTGACGCAGTTGGAGAGGTGAAGTTTTTCGCTGTGGTTCCATCAAACCAGTTGTATAAAGATCAGTGAGAAATTTCCATCCTGTCTGGTGGCCCCGATAACTAACAGAGTTGAAACACATGTGTTTCTTCCATTTGACAATCATAAAATAACAAAATGTAGCGTCTCACCTCCAGAAATATATGACCATTTGGCCCGGCTGACTCTATAATTGCATTTGGATAATCAATTAGAACTGAGCTGAAATAGAATAACAATAATAACTCAAAAATAATATTAAGCTATCAGTGACGGGAAGACGACAGTGGATTAGAAACTGCTAAAATTTTTACAGCTCTCGCTGCTCCCTATTATACGGATCGTCACAACCTACCATAACAGATTTGCAAAGTTAAAGGTCCATTCCACCCATTTGTCACATAAGAAGGGTTACCTTCAAGTCGGAATGGACGTAATAATATCTCTAATTCGCTCTTTTAAACCTGATTGACCAGTTCTTATTTGTCTATTCTACTTCTCCAGTAGGAGTGAATTATGTACCCGGACGTGCCTCGTCTTATACATCTCATTTCTGAATCTCTTTTGATTGTGGGTATCACAAGTGCTGTCTTGGTAGACTATGAGAGCGACCATGTTGTGCCATCATTGTCATGGAGATGGTTGGTGTGAAGGAGCATTCACTCGTTTTGGTAGAATAATACGTGTTTTCGTCGACCATTATGTATGAAGGAGGCCATCATATTGGTTTTCGATGGTGGCACGTGGTTGCTATGAAACTGAAAGTCCTATGATAGAACGAAAGAAAGGTGGGGGGGGGGGGGGGGCGTACTGAGGGTGTGTGCGAATGAATTATATTATGTCTAATCATCTTATTACCAAATCAAATCAAATTACCCTAAACGACCCGAAAACTACATAAAAGGCACAAATAGATTCCAAAAATCCCGCTCGAAGTTTGTTATTCTGGGCCAGAATCCTCGTTTTCCCTAACTTCTGGAGCTAGTGAGTGAGTGATTGAATGACTAAATGAGCATAATTATACAATGAATATGCAATTTGAAACCTGCAGACAGGTCACTTTCCACGGGCAGGCAATATTTCCACGGATGAAATAATATTAGTTCCAAACACTAATTGCAGGAAAGTCATCCCGGTGATTCATTAATTAAAATTTTGTGGCTGATGATTTTTATTATCTGGTAAACGCATGCATGGGCGTCACTGCCCACGCGTGGATTACGACCAGTCCACGGCGACTGTACTGTATCCAGAACTAACGATTTCTTTGATCTAGACAACAGCTACCCAGTGCGGTTAGAAGTGTTGGACAAAATTTCACAAGGAAAAATTCTTCAAGACAAAATCCCTCAATACAAAAGGAGCTTGTCTTGAGGGAGATTGTCCAGTTTTGTAATTTTCCTTGAGGGATCTGTGTTGAGGGATTTTGTCCACACCGCGCGGTCATATACGGCATTTCCTCTTAACTATACACCCGCACAACGAAACTGAGTCAAAAAAGAAAGTATAATAAACTTTTAGGAGCAATTTGTTTTAGTATTATCGACTTTAATCCCAAACAAATTATTGTAAATTCATATTTCGAGTCTAGCTGTATGAATTGGCATAATTTCATGCTTGCTGTTGCCAGCGTCACGTCAGGACGTCGCAATTCAGACATGTGGTGAAATGAATAGTTCACACATGCAGTCAATAGCGTGTATGTCCACCGTTTGCCTCTTGGATGGCAAGACATCGACGACTGCATGTCACCCTGTCACCTGGTATTGCGTTCCACACCTGCCTTAGAACATTACGTAAATCGCCTAACGTCTGAAGAACATTAAGTCGAACCCGACGGTCCAATTGATCCCAAAGATTTTCGGTTGGCGACAAATCTGGCGAAAGTGGGGCTCAGGGAAGAAGTTCGATGCTCTGCTCCTCAAGTAAGTCACGACAGATACGCGCCACGTGAAATCGGGCATTGTCTTGCTGGAATAACTGCAACCCGACGTTAGAGTTGAACAACGGAACAACAACCGCGTTAAGAATTTCGTCCCTATATCGCTGTCCATTCAGATTACCATCGATGAAGATCAGCTGGATTCGATGGTGCAAGAAAATTACTGCCCAAACCATTATACTACCCCCGCCGAAACGGTCGCATTCAAGCACGGAAGCATCAGAAAACCGTTCTCCTCGTCGCCGATACACTCTTGTCCTACCATCAGCGCACCGTAGACACAATCGTGATTCATCACTAAAAAGAACTGTGCTCCAACGCTGCTGAGTCCAGCGAACACGCTGACGTACCCATTCCATTCTGACGGTACGATGACATTGGGTAAGGATTGGTCCGTGGTATGGGCGCCTACTTCGGATGACGTGTTCAACGAGACTGTTGTAGGCAGTTTGTGCACTAATTCTATTGTTAGTTCTACCAGGAGTAATTGCTGCTGTCCTCCTCGCCGGCAGAAAGCCTTCCCGCAAGTGAGACGTCCTGATGTATCGGTCTTGTGCATGGGTCGTAACTCTTGGTCGATCTGAACGCGGTCGGTCAGCAGTAGATCCAGTGGTTCCATACCTTCCAATGAGACGGTAAATAGTGGCCACTGTGACTCCGAACTTAGCAGCGAACTCATCTGGAGGTATCCCAGCCTCATGCATACCAATGGCAAGCAACCTCTGATTTTCGGTTAACCTTGGTATTTTCTAAAACGTCGGAAGACAAAAGCTAGCGTGTTTTCTCAATAACACAGGCTCTCTAGCACAACATGACACAAATAAAATCGTCTGTCACCCTCTCAATTTGACATTCTCGTGTAGCACGTGCTACTTTGAAATCCGTAGCAAAATTGTATACATTTGGGTGGACAACAACAACATGTCATTAAACTCTTTGCACGACTTTTTGTCCACTAACATGCAACATTAGAACTATTATATTTCATCCTTTATACTAATTTTTCACATCTGTTTCTATTATACTTTCTTTTTTGACTCAGTATATTATATCCCATTAACTATTATACCACCGTCTCATCTGGATTATGAGTGTTTTAGTAGACCTTCTGCCATAAGCCAAACTACTTTATTTCGCATAATATAGACATTAAGGAAATGCTCTGTTCGCTAATTTTAGCCAAGCATCTCTACGACAAATGTTCTTCAGTTGATTGACATAAATAATTTCGCCCCCACACTAACTGCTATTCCTAAAGTGCCTAACATAGGCTACTTGTTCGCCGTTATTCGCTATAAATATGTGAACTTATAAAATTTTAGCCCAAGATATTTACAAAAAAAAATAACCAAATTCCACTGCTCAGTTTCCTGGCATGAATTTCTAGGAGTCTTCCGTTTGGAGATCTTTTCTGCTTTCCAGAAGGCCCTTATTTAACGAAACAAACCTAATAGAACCAAAACGTTTTTTTCTATTTTTATTAGGGTTTAACGACACATTAACAGCCAGGGTCATATCATGTCGGTGACAGTTTTACGGGTGGAGGAAGCCGGAGAACCTGGAGAGAACCACCGCGCAACGACGAGCAGCTGTCAGCTCTCCAACATCGTAACTCTGAACTCTGCGCCGCGGCACAGACAGGGTTAGATTGGTTGAAGACATGCTCACCTTCGACGTGCAGTACGCCTTAGTACAAGAGCGTTATCGTGCCCCCATGTAGGCAATCGGGGTTAAGTGCCTTGTCCAAGGACACAACGCGGGAGCGCGAATCAGTCGCTGAAATGGTCACCCATCCAACTACTAACCGCGCACGACGTTGCTTAACTTCGGTGATGTGACGGGAACCGGTTACCGCGATGCCACCGCGACCCCAAAACGTTTTTTGACGAAGCTTTGGATGGGGCACCCATCGTAACCCGGCATTTACACCCCTGATTTCGGCAGTTGCTGTTACGTTGGGTAAATGGTTAAGACTGAAGACTAATTATTTTTCTGCTGTTTTATATTGCGGTACCAGGCAAACTTTTGTAGACCTCTCGAAGCTACTCAACGCCCCGGGAAGTTACTCAGTTTCGGGTCTGTTTGTTCATTTGGCGCCTTTATACCGAGGAGACCGAACTGTCAACATTGAAACTTCATGTTTCTGGCAAAGTTGATTTGCAAAGACCTTTATCTTCAGTAAAAGTGACACGTCTGTACAATATAATGTCCCATTTGCCCCATATTTTCATTTTTTAATTTTGTTATTTATTTATTTTTCATTTTCTTTATTTTTTTTTTTTTTGTGGGGGGGGGGGGGGGGGGGTGGGGGTGGTTATCATAAGTTGCTTTGAGACTTCAAGTTTGAAGCGTAATTCAGTCTTGAATATATAATACAACACACTGGCAATCGCGTAAACTTCTGGTTTTGTATTTTTCAAGGTTTACTTTGAGTTTGACTTTGGTACCGAACACTTATTTTGCAAAAGAAACAAAAACTTTTCCAACTTTCCTTGACAGTGAATATGTTGCAAGAACTATGCAGGGATAATTTGGTTAGAACCAGAGGCGGACTGGCCATATGGTCTGCCGGGAAATCTCTCGGTGGACCTCTCGGTGGACCCCGTCTATGACAGTCAGAACCCTCCTCCCCCGTGTACCTACATCAAGCGTTAATCCGATCACTAATTTCCATGAAATTTGGCATCACTTCAACTTATGACGGGCAGCATGGGCGGCCCATAATTTACCAACTTGCACTAATTTGACCTTATTTGGGGCCCCAATGCATTCCCGTATAGGGCGGTAGGACATCAACGATACAGAAACACCCGGCGCTAATATTATTCTGCGGTCAAATAAGAGACCCTAATGGCAAGACCTAAAAACAAATCTGCAAAAAGTCTGTCAGCGATATATATTGCAGAGAACTGACTACTTGATCGAAACAGGTGTGTTTTCCAATACCCCCCCCCCCCCCCCCCCCCCCCCACACACACACACACATACCGTGTGCAAATCCAAACCCCTCTGTTTGAAATAACTTAAAATCATTTACACTGCTTGAATCAGAAATAATTGAAATAATATTTTGATGTTCCAAAATTTCGTATTTTAGCAGAAGAAAAGTTATATTTTAAGGTCTTCTTTAACCCTTTACCCAACGTAAAGGCCCAAAAACCGGCCAGCGCTATTCTAGAATGTCGCCAATTAATTTTCATTATTTTTTTATTTTTTTGTTGTCTCAAAAACATACATGTAGGTTATGACTGATTTTCGCATTTAAGACTGGAGACTAATTATTTTCTTCTATTTTATATTGTGGTACCAGGCAAACTTCTGTAGACTTCTTGAAGCTCCTCAAACTTTACAGGTATTTTTGTTTATTTGGCACCTTTATATCGAGGAATCCGAACTACCAACACAGAAACTTCATGTTTGTTGATTTGCAAAGGCATTTATCTTCAGTATTAGTGACATGTAGATTAGCCACTACAATATAATGCCCGACGTGCCCCATGTTTCATTTTATAATTTTTGGGGGAGTGGGTGGGGTAGGGTGGAAGGGGGTTGGGTGGGGGGGTGGGGTTGTCATAAGTTGCTTTGAGACTTCAAGTTTGAAGCGAACTTCAGTCTTGAATTCAGTCTTGAATACATGATATATCTCATTGGCAATCGTGTAAACTTCTTGTTTTGTATTTTTGTACATTTTCTTTGGGTGTGCCTTTGGTACCAAACATTTATTTTCCAAAAGAAACAAAAACATTTCCAGCTTTCCTCGACTCTGAATATGTTGCAAGAACTATCCATGAAAAATTTGGTTAGAACCAGAGGGGGACTGGCCATGTGGTCTACCGGGAAATCTCCCGATGGGCCCCTCACTGGCAGCCCCCCCCCCCCCCCACCGGGGGGACTCCCGTGTGTACCTATATCAAGCCTTAAAACGACCAATAATTTCCATGAAATTTGGCATAAATTCATTTTATGACGGGCAGCATGGGCCCATAATTTATCAACTTGCACTAATTTGGCCTTATTTGGGGCTCCAATGCATTCTCGTATAGATGGGCCCCCTCTCTGGCAGCCATACCCCCCCCCCCCTCCGGACCCCCGTGTGTACCTATATCAAGCATTAAAACGACCAATAATTTCCATGAAATTTGGCATAAATTCATCTTATGACGGGCAGCATGGGCCCATAATTTATCAACTTGCACTAATTTGGCCTTATTTGGGTCTACAATGCATTCCCGTATAGGACGGTAAGACATCGGCGATACAGCAACCCCAGGTGCTAATACCATTCTGCGATCAAATTAGAGGCCCTAATTGGCAAGACCTACAAAAATTTGTTTTCGGAAATTCTCTGTCAGCGATATATTTATTGCAGAGAACTAACTACTTGATCGGACTATTTATTGAAGTTATGCCTAAAAAGGTGTGACTAGTTCGTCGTAGTGACGTCTCTAGAGACGACAGATGAGTGTACTTGAACAATTGACTCTGAAAGCTGGGAAAGGCGATATACTATTCATACCTGTAGACTATACCGACAGGTGACGTGTATTTGCAAGAGACCTTTTAAAGCATGGGAGACGAAAGCCCTCTGCGCAGTTCCAAACTCCTCTGTTTAAGATAACTTAAAAATAGTTTTCACTGCTTGAATCAGAAATAACTGAAATAAAATTTTGATATTCCTAAATTTGGTATTTTAGCAGAAGAAAAGTGATATTTTAAGGGTTTCTTTAAGCAAGAATTACGCTCCCAGAAGCAATGAAATTGCTTCTTTTAAGGTCCTTTTTCAAATTTTTTTTCCCACCGGGCCGAACCATGGTCGGTCCGCCGGGTCTTTTTCTGTTCCAGTTCCAGTCACCCCCCCCCCCCCCCACCCCGGGGTAGAACATATAATTTTTCAGTTATTGTTCTGATTTTATTAGTGATAAACGATTCGTTTTATTGGAGGATTGATTTATGCCCGTAGATATGCGAATAAATTTTAAATACATGTAGATTCAAACAAGTCATCAATAAAGTTATCTGAACAATCATCCTCTATCTATTGTCTATGGTTTCATCACCGATTTAGTTTGTCTCCAACATTCAATTGATCAACGATAATATTCTGTGTCAAGTTCTTTGCTCTTGCCACGTACTCCTCCCATCTCGATTTAAATAGTTTCAATGCAAGTGGTGAGAATAGGCCAAAAATCTCCAAGACAAAACCCACCACGATAAAAAAACATCAACACAAATTTTTTTAAGATACATGCTTTCAAGACAAATGACATAGCTGGACAAAATCACTGAAATATTCTTTAAAATTATTTTCATATGACAATACTTTTAACTTATCTTTCTATTCCATATTTAATATGTTGTCATGTTTTCAGTCTAGATTTCTTTAAGTTTGAAATTAGGTAGACATCAAAAATCGTTATTTTCAATCGGCAGCCAAATGGATGCCGATTGAAAATGATGATTGTCCTAATAATAATAACACTCTGTCTGGCCGCTGATTTGTCGCGGTTCTCGGGCGAGAAGGACTTGGTTACCCCTGTGCTCCCAACTGCCTTCCTATTCCCAAGCTTCTTCTCTCCTCCCAACACTCGAGACGAACTGCTTGATGACATCCCTTGCTCCATTCTTCCCAATCTCTCCGATTAGCATATTAACCCTCTCCTTTGAGTCACTCACTAACCACATGTCTTTCATTCTCCCATCTGTTACGGTGTGGAAATATTAATGATATTGGGAAAAGAAAGAAATCTGAGAATCAGCAACAATACCTATGAATTTAACTATTCTGAAATTTAATTTTAAAAAAAAAATTAATATAAAAAAAACGATACAAAGATCTTTTACACTAATTGGTTTACAGAAAATAAAAACAGTGGTACTTATCAATTATTGAATTAGTCCAATGTACAGTTTGACAGAATCCAGTAATCAGTGGTGAAGAATCTTGTGAAGAAAGTTACCAGCTGGTAGTATTAAATCCAAGAATGTCTCTTCAAAAACAGTATCCCGTAGATTTGTCATAAAATTTTCACTTAGAAATTTCAGCAGTCTCCAATAAAATATAATAAAATGCTCCGCAAAATTCAAATGGATTAAAAATCTAAGAAGTATTGACGCCACAGGTAATTTCCAAATAATACATTAAAATCCTGGCTTTTCACAAAATAATATTATTCTGTTTCACAGAAAGTATAAATTCTCTTTTCCACGAATAGATTCTCTTCAAAATTCTCTTTTGAAATCAATCTTCCAAGTTCAGAAAGAAGCACTGCTTCTATAAAAAATGCACTGTTCTGAAACAATAATAATCTCCAATGGAAACAACTGAAGTGAGACTTTCTAAAATGGCTTTCTAAAAATGAGTTTCTGAATTCTGTTGATAAACCTTTATATAGTAACCAGATAGAATGTTCCAGAAGATGAAAATTTTACAAAGTTCTAACAGTTTCTAGGTGCTTCTGTCATAATTCAAGTAAACCAAGGTCATTGACCTACTTGAACAATCAACAGGCTATATGTACAATATATTAGTGTAACAAAGATGTAAACAAAGATCACTCGGTGCAAATGAGTCAGACCAGTCAGAAAATGCAGAAATAAAAAAATATCTATCTCATATAATCATCAACTAAGGATATATCAATCTCAATATAATATGGGGGCTATAACACATCCCATTTCCCCATTAGACTCCCGGGGAATATTATTCTTTTAGACTGGTATTCTGGGCATTCTATAAGAAAGTGTTCCAGGGTCGGGGAGATTTACCAAATAATTAAGATAACCAAGTTTCAAAAAGTCTATCTTGTCCTTGATCCTCATCCACCCAAGCTCACCCCTGATTGCTTCTAGTGCTGCGGTATTACTCGACCCCCGTTATCCATCGGCCTGCGTCGTTAAGCTCTTGGTTTGGTTTAGGGGTACCACTTCCGTACCATATGTTATACTTGGCAGACCAACCATTTCCCAAATGGTTTTCCCCATGAAAACCTTATTGAAACTGTTTCTCCCTAAAAGTTTCATTTGGTTAAGGATTCACCCCCCCCCCCCCCCCCAATTCCCATACGGGACTTTACAGAAAACCTTTCCAATGTTGCTACTGACAGAGATCCCTCGATAATTATCCAAAACGTCTTTTTCCCCCCTTTTTGTGAATAAATGTCACTTGGCTTTCTCTCCACTTTTGGGACCTCTTGTTTTTCTATGGCCAAATTGAATTGGGCGCTTAGGCTTTCACAGAGTTCCTCTCCCCCCTTTTTTGAGAAACTCGTCAGGACTTTCGTCCACCCCTCCCACTTTTCCATTCCTTAATTTTGAGATCACTTTTCGCACCTCCTCGAATTCAATTTCGCTGCACACGAAGTTCGATAGATTTTCCTCGACCTGGTTCGGGCACTCCGGTGGGTTCTCAATGCCCAATCGCTTATCGTTTACCTTTTCCCATTGCTTAACTAGTTCTGATGGGATTTGATCTTGTTCGTCCGTATCTCTGCCATCTACTTTAATACTCTGTGGGTTACTTCCATTGTTACGTTTATTCACCCATTTCCAAAATTCGACCTCCCCCCCCCCCCCTCCCCCCGTCATTCTTATCGTTCTAATAAGACTGCTATTTCGCACTCTCCGATTATCGTCTTTAATCTTATTTACTTTATTTCGTGCTTGTTGGTATTCTTCCTTTGCTACCATGGCCTCATTGCTTTCCGCCCCCTTGAGTTTTCTACTTCTCCTGTATGCAGCACATTTAGCTTTTCTACCCTTTATGGCCCTTTTCAGTTCTTCGTTCGCTCTGTACCCAAGTTTCCGTGTTGGCACTCTAATCTTTCCTACATTTTCCTTTCCTGCCTCCACTAAGCCCCTCAACTATGGCGTCGGCCATTTTCTCGACGCTGGCCCCCCTTGTGTGCGGTTACAAGCTTTGGTTTCAATTTTTCTTAGAACTTCGCCCAGGCGGCATCCTTTTTGAGTTCCAAAACCTCCTTAAAGCTTCCTTTGTTTTTCACTTGACTTTTGGCCCTAATCGTCACTGTAATCAAGTTGTGATCACTATCCAACACCCTTTTACCTTCATCATCCATTTCTACCCCTATCACCTCCCTCTATAAATTAATTTCTGCGAGAATATAGTCGATTATTGATTTTCTGTCGTTCCTCTCCCAGGTCCATTTCTCCTTACACACCTCGCGTCCCTGTTCAGAATCTTCAGACCGAGCTCATTTAAGTTCAACAGCTTCCTTGAATTCCTGTTCACTTTCTTACCCGCCCTCTATGCCTTCTTCCTTATCACCTATGTGTCCAATAAAGTCACCCATCAAAATTATACCGAGCCCCCTGTTTTCTAGTTCTGTGATATTGGACCTTAGTGGTGAGTATATTGAGTCATTCCACTCAGGTTTGCTTCCTGCACTGCACAGTACACAATCCCAAGGGCAATACTTTTGTTTCTTAGATTTATCTTTACCCATCCAATTTCTTTCGATACCTCAACCGTGGTGCTGACATCTTTCCAGGTCTGTGATCAGAGACGTTTTAAATTTTCTTTAATGTACATGCCTACCCCCCCCCCCCCCCTTTCTAGCCTTCCGTTCGCCCCACACATATCCACACGCATCCCCTTACTTGGTCTACTGTTCCTCGTGTCTTAACCACGTCTCATTTAAGCCCATGAAATCAAAGTCCTTGGCCTCGATCAATGTAGCAATTTCACTTACTTTCCGGTGGAGAACCTGAATGTTGCTTTAACCCATTTTCCGGGTACAGAGGTTCATTAACTTCTGCCCAGTGATCCCGTTGTTTTTCTGGCTAGCCTTGGGTAAACTTATCCTGCCCCCATTGCTCTTGTTCACCCCAACCGGTGTTCACTCTTGCTATACTTGCCTGTGCCCCTCCCCCACCCCGCTCCTCTCCAAAAAGGCTCCGCTACCCGTATAAGTTTATCCCCAATACCCGTGTCCCCATCCTGCTAAGATGCAGCCCGTCGCGCCCGTACATGCGCATGTTGCACCAAAACTTGTCCCAATGGTCGATAAAGGGTATTCCAAGGTCAACACAATAGTCCTCCAACTCCTGATTCAGCGCCAAGATCCTTGAGTTCCGTTCGTCCCCACCCCCTAGGACAGGAAGGACCCCGGATACAACTACTCTTGCATTCCTACTGAGAAGTTTGCTGACTAAACCTCTGCATGACTCCACCAAACGTACTGACATCTCCATGATAGCGTTGGTCCCCACATGGACAACCACCACCGGATCCGATCCTGACCCTGCCACAATACCATCTACCCGGTCCCTCAGCTCCTCCACCTTCGCACCCGGGAAGCACAAGACTGTTCGATTAGAACTATCAGGACCACAAACCACATTATCAATCCCTTGCACAATGCTACTGCCCGCTACAATTAATTTTCTTCTTCTTCTCCCAGTTCCTATATCATCTGCAACTCGCCTCGTTTTACGTCCCTCCGCCCCTCTTTCTCTTCACCGCCCTCCTTACACCATCTGACCTATCAACATCAGCAATCAACTCCCCCCCTCAATGCCCCCAATGTCCCCCTCACTCTCATCCCGAGGGGTATCGGAATCTAAAACACTGAACCTGTTCTCTAAACACCTCTTATCAACCTTGGCAGCCTCACGCCGACTCTGGCCTCCTGACTCTACGCAACCGTGTCCTGATTTCACCTTCCGAATTTTCCTACTGGACCCACCCCCCCCCCCACCTCATGTACGCCCTCACATCAAGCATTCCTCCCCCGCGTTTCCTGCCTCCCAGTTTCCTCCTTGAGTCCACAACGACTTTCCATCCACCTTCCACATCATCAACAAAGGTAACCTTCTGCGGTGTTACTTCAGAAACACCAGAACTCCCCAACCTCTCCTTCAGCTCCGCAATTTCCCGCAGGAATCCAACACCTTTCTCTAACAACTGTAAAATATCCCTGCAGTTGGCAACCACCAGACTACTGTTCATTGGCCGACAACCACCATACCTCATATCACACTGTCTGCGCGCCTCTGTATCCTTAATCTCCCCACTGCACCTGCACCCCTCGACTCACATCCCCCTGACCCCCTTTAGTAACCATACTTACCATACTCACCTCCGTCTGGACAACAGTTGAACAGATAGCAATCATGTTTATAAATGCAATAATAAATACCCCAAAACCGACAAAAAAACCTACAAATCAACAGACGCACACGAAAAGGTGCAACATAAATTAAATCTTCCTAAGGATACAACCAGCGCAATTTAACATAATCCACCAAAACCAACCTAAATACTCCCCTTAAACAAATCACATAAATATATAAACAAAAAGCCACAAAAAATATAAATCTAACACTAGACTTTATGATTCTGGAGAATCATGGCTTTTCCCGATTAGATTCCATGATTTTTCTTGACCCCACAGTGTCTGATGAATTGTTTTTAACTGTCTCACTAAAGTTCCTTCATTGATGTTATGAGAAAGGTGAGTATAGTAGTCTCAAATGACTCGGTTTGGGTTTGATAAAAAAATGTTTAGGTAAAAACCATCATTAATGGTAGAATGGGTTAATATCAATATCAATGTTTCCCTATCAGTTTTGCGTCCGGTAAAAGAAGTTACGTTTCTCTGTGGCATTTCCATTTGATGTTGTTGGTGTCCAAAAACAGACTATTTCCTCAACTTTTTTTACATTTAGCAGCCCATGAAGGGTTAACAAATGCCTACCAGAATAATTGATCCATGCAACTGGTCATATGACACCAAGACCTATCAACGGCCATTTTCTCTTGAAAACCCCACAAAATGTTTGTAGAAATCCAGGGAAAACGATTTTTTAAGCTTTTGATGGGTATCCCTGTTAACCCCCCCCCCCCCCCCCCCAACAGGGGTTAACGCTTGCTTTTTTGAATACCTTTATTACTTACAAAAATGGTCCTCTGTGAATTCCACTTCAAACCAAAGGAGATTATGTTTATCTCTCATGTATACATTAGGTGCTGTGCATGTCTGAAAACAGTCCCATGTTAACAACATTACGATGCTTGGCAGCTTGTAGATGGTTAAAAAACGTTCACCGGAGTATTTTGTCCATGCAACTTGTAATGTCACTTAAAGACCTACGAACAGTCAATTTGTCTTGAAACCCTACAAGTTACCATTAGGGAAATTCACAGAAAATGGGAATTTAAAGCTTTCAAGGGATATCTCTCTTTAGCCTGCCCAAAATGGGTTAAGACGTCGACTTTTGAATACCCTTACTACTTACAAAAATGTTTCCGTATAAATTGTACGCGCGATAAAAGAAGGCACTTTTCTTTGTGGTGTACCCTTTGGGTGCTGTTGGTTTGCAAAAACAGCCCATTTTATCGCAATTTTGACCTTCAGCAGCCCGGGGAGGGTTAACTAATGCTGACCGGAATATTTTGTTCATGCGACTTGTAATGTCACACCAAGACCTGCAAATAGCCGATTTTTCTTGAAAACCAACAAGATGTTGTTAGAGAAATCCACAGAAAACGGGTATTTTAAGATTTTAATGGGTATCTCTCTTTAACCAGCCCAAAATGGGTTAAGACGTCAAATTTTGAATACCCTTACCACTTTCAAAAATATTTTCCGATCAATTTTGCGTCCGATAAATGAAGGCCCCTTTCTCTGTGGTATATCGTTTGGGTGCTGTTGGTGTCTAAAAACAGCCCATTTTATCACAATTTTTTACGTTTAGCAGCTCGGGGAGGGTTAACTAATGCTGACCGGAATATTTTATCTATGCAACTTGTAATGTCACACCAAGACCTGAGAGTGACCAATTTTTCTTGAAAATCTACAAGACTCGTTTAGAGAAATCCACGGAAAACATGAAGTTTTGAGCTTTTTTTTGGGGGGGGGGGGGTATTGCTGTTTAACCAGCCCAAAACGGGTTAACACTTGGTTTTCTGAACACCCTTATTACTTACAAAAATGATCCTCGGTGAATTCCACTTCCAATAAAGGAAGTTATGTTTACCTCTCGGGTATCGTTTCGGTGCTGTGGGGGTCTGAAACCGGCCCATTTCATCAAAATTTCGATGTTTGGCAGCCTGTGGAGGGTTACCATATGCATCGCCTAATATGTCGTGTGTATCAAGGGTTGTGTCATAGGGAGGTCTAGTAATTATGAATATTTAAAAAAAAATCCTATAGACGTGTTTCGAGAAAGTGCCGATAAACCCCAATTTTGGCAGTTTTTTGCCAATTCTGGCGAAATAAGGGTTAAATCGAAAATTCCGCTTCGGTACATTTTTAGATTTTTTGCCACTCTATGCGTGTGCCAAATTGTGTGAAAATCGGTTCGAAAATGGCTTCTGAATCGTACGGACAAAAATGTGTGGAAAAAAAAACAAAAAAAAAACCCAAAGCCTAAAAAAAAAAAAAAAAAAAAAAAAAATAATAATCCGTAGAAAAACAATAGTCTTTTCCAGAGGGAAAAGCCTAAAAATACTTATTTTCAATCTCTGTTTCCAAAGCAATCTTGTTCTGGTGAACACTACTCACAAAGTCGCAAGTTTTGTACCCCACAATGGAATAAGGGCATAAAGCGATCCATGAAATTGTGAAAGAAATATACACATGTATCAGTCATAATTGTTTTTTTTTTCCAGCCTTATCGTTGCAGGTCGAACATTTTAATGGTTGTATTCCACCCCACAATGTTATTCATTTTCAACTTTATCTTGATGAGATATTTGTAATTTTACCATTCTGTGTGCGGCACTCAGTTTTGTGCTTTTTGTGCTTTTAATCATGCTTATTACTTTCCAAGGTGGGATTTCCCGGTTTGATTATAAACGATAATTTAACAAGTGAATTATGCAGTAAACAATTGGGTCATGTATCCGTGCGCTCCAACGAAGATGCTCTGCCGTGGGTGTAATGGGGACTTCACTGTTTTTTAACCCTTTACCTAACACGAAAAGCAGACGACACTTGCAAAAAAAAAATTCTTGGATGACTATTATTTTCATTTTTTGTCTCAAAAACATAGGTTATGACCCCTCTTTGGAACGAGCTCGACGAGCTTGTTCCAATGAGGGGTCATAACCTATGTTTTAGAGACAAAAAAATGAAAAAAATAATGAAAATTAATTGGCGATTTTTGAGAATAGCGCTGGCCGGTTTTGGCCGTTACGTTAGGTAAAGGGTTAAAAAGTATAATTATCGTTAATAATGAAAAATAATAAACAGAGTAATCGCTTGACTGGACTGGTTACGCGAAATAATTCATTTGAGGTGAGGGACTATATTGTAAAACACTCGTGCACATTCACGCACTCGTGTTTGTACAACGCGTCTCACCTCTCATGAATTATTTCACGTAACCAGTCCAGTCAAGCGATTATTCTCTGCATTATCAGACAAAAGTAATAACAAGTGATAAAAAATCATTAAGTCAAAGGTTTGGTTTATGTAATTTAAGGTCAAATATATTTTATTCCAAATTATTAAAAAAATACTTGCTGGATAGTGTCCGCCTTTGTAATTCTTCCCTGGGTCTTTTGCGTTGAGAGTTTTTGTCTTCGGGGATTTTGTCCACATCCCGAGGGAGTAAAGCTGTCCAGGTCGCAAAAATGAAATTTTGTATTTCTGGGGTGAAAAATCAAGGAATACAAAATACAGACTTGAGTCAACTTACACATTCGTCCCATTAAAATGTCCAGGGTGTGGAGTAATATCTGTGTTCTGTAATTGCGCAGTTTGAATGTGAAAGAAGAATACTTGTAGCAGCAGAAAACGAATGCCCACCATCTTTATTCAGCGTTGCGTTTGACAAAATCCAAAAAGTATTGCCAAACCTCAGAGCCAATGTGTATACCTTCTGTTATCTTTTCCTCGAAAATATTATCGTTGTGTACCAACGTGCTTAGACGCACCCGCAAACATGATTAATCCATTATATTCGCTAGCTAGAGCAGATATGTATTTACCTTTATGTTTTTGCAAGGGACTGAAAAATATACTATTCCAAATTAATGATGGAACATTTCCGGACGATTTTCTGAGAGAGAACTGCTCGAGTCATTGACGGTGATATGCGCTTGTGGCATGTTATCCCGCGTAGAAGCGCAGACTTTTCAATTTTGGCCTACAGTACAACCGCCGTGGACTGGTCACTTTCCAAGGGTGGGCAATATATCCACGGATGTAATAATAATAATATCAGATTCCCAAAACTAACTATGGGAATAATCATCAAAAATTTAATTAATGAAGCATCAGGTGCAACCCGCTGCTTCATTAATTAAAGTTTTCCTGACGATGATTTTTATTATCTGGTAAACGCATGCGAGGACACCACTGCCCACGCGTGGATTACGACGAATCCACGTCGACTGTACTGTATGCACAAATTCCAGGTCAAACCTTTTGGTGCCACGTCCTTTTCAATAACATAAACAACGTATTAGTGTAATTTTGTAGTCTGACGGGTACATTTGAATTGGGGGTATCATCTATGTTTTTCGAAAAGACAAAAACTAGGAGTAACATGGGTTCAGATAATTCAATTGGGTGTTGGGTGTGGGGGGGTGGGGGGGGGGGGGTACTTTAGACGTGGTTTGAATGATTAATAACGAAGCGGGATGGATTTACATCCGATATTTATTTTTAATTGCTTTGAGAAAAGTACAAGAATCATGTGCCATGTTTTTCTGGGGAGTAGGTAATCAGGGATAAATCTAGCCGTTACATTTGCCGAACCTAGTGCCGTATCAAAGGGGTGTTGGCATGTTGGGGTGTCAGGGTAATCCTCTATTTCGTGACGCCGCCACCTCGGTGATACGTGTTGTAGTGTGAATTTACAGCGCGTATATAGTTTATTTCTCGAATTCATGTGTATAAATAGTACATGAATATTGAGATACATATAAAAGTATTTACATATGTACAGAGAAGGCTACAGCGTGTATATCACATCAAAAGCAGCGCTCAACGTCAGTATGTGGCCCCGGTAGAGGCATTTTATTTGTTCATTTATTTGTTATTTTTTGTAATGTCATACAAGGACCATAGCTCTGTTAGGAATGTACAGACGAAATCCGACCGAAGTTTATGAATATCATGTTCCTCCTGTCGGTCTATTTTCACACGGAAAGAGGAAAACATCTGACAGTTGGAGTCCCAGTTATAATGCAAAACGCTAGTTTTATGATTTTTCTTAACCCAACAAGGGCAAAATCCCTGATGTTCACGTGTGTACAACAGGTTCACATATTTGTGGCTATCTTGCCCCCCCCCCCCCCCCCCCGCCACCCATGCTGGTATGTCGTCAGTCCATAGACGTTCAAAAGCCGTGTTGTTAGATTGACACATGTATCTGTCGACCATTTTGCTTACTGGAGGGCGCAATCTTGATGTCTCTTGTGGCACGTGGTTGGTATGGGATTCAATGTCGACTCGATCAAAGCATATCCAGTTACACAAAATGGACACGACAAGTACTCACAATCACATAAAGGGACTTGATTTGGCTCTAATTTTTCCATGAGTGACATGTAGTGCAAAATAACCTTAAGGGTTATAATTCATTTAAAGGAAGGATATCAAATTACCTAAAATGGACCCGACAACTGGCTACATTCACCAGAATTGCCGAAATGAAAATTATTAGGCTCCAAATCTTCCATCGTCCTTCTTCTTGTCGATATCAGAGGTATGGGGCGCTATAGGGTCTTCAAAGGATGTGTTGGAGTGAAGGAGAATATATATATATAATTATAGAAATCGAACTATCGAATTGGACTTTATTTGGTTTGCGGATTTGTCCAGAATTATACTGGCCTTCTACGCGTTTATCACCTGCAGCAATGAGGGCATCACTGTATCTGCCTATTCAGGGTTATCTCCCATGTTCATTACGAAAGCATGTGTGGTTCCAGGGCCCGAAGGTCAATAAAGCAGTGACTGGAACAGGCACTGCTCGAAGAACTCGAATTGCCTCGGTCAAATAAGCTATCGAACAATTGTTTGAAAGAGTGGCGCCTCAAAAGATACGGTGGCTGATTTCGGAAAGGGGATTACGTAACCACTGACATTTCCTTGAAAAAGGATTCTCTGAAAGGAATTACTTTAGCAGTGTTCTCTTGGCGTTTACTAAAACTGTCTCCTGTCCTTGCACAGATGGATATATGGATATTCATCTCACTATTGCCTAGCATTCCTACCACTGACTACTACCATGACTTCAACTATCCATCATTGGTGATGTCATCGATGAATGGAATTACCCATACAGAGTTATCTCCCTTGGATACAAAGACTGCATGTGTGGTTCCTTCGAATAAGTCTGAAAGTCATTCGGACAGCGTCCGGTACAAGCATTGCCCGAGCGACTCAAATTCCGTCAAACAAGTAGACAATCGACTAATTGTTTGAAAGACTGACTCCTTGGTCGCCTTGATAACTCATGTTTTTTTTATAATACTTCATCCCCACCGAAATGTGTTAATACCATTAAAATGTAATCACGCTCATGGAGGTACGGTGGCACTTTGTACTAAGGCGTACTGCACGCCGATGGTGCACTTGTCTTCAACCAACGCTAACACTGCTTGAGTGAAGTTAGTACGTTGAGGAGTCTGACAGTTGCTCGCCGTTGTTCGGTGGTTCTCTCCGGGTACTCCGGCTTCCTCCACCCTCAAAACTATCCGACACGCTGTCACCCTGGCTGTCGAATGTGTTGTTAAACCCAATAAACAAACAAATAAATAAATAAATAAATAAATAAATAAATAAAAAAAATAATTAATTAATTAATTAATCAATTAATTAATTAATTAATCACATTTATAGGTGAAAATTTGCTCTTTAAAATGTGTTTAGAATGTGTACTTTACAGTAAAGTGCTTAGAATGTGACGGTGGGCGCGGTGGCTCAGTAGGTAGGGGCGCAGGCTGCAAGCACAGAGGTCCTCGGTTCGAATCCTACCTGCAGCAACCGCATTGTGTCCTTGGGCAAGACAATGCTAACCCTGCTTGTGTGGAGTTAGTATGTTTGGGAGCTGACAGTTGCTCGCCATTGCTCGGTGGTTCTCTCCAGGTACTGCGGCTTCCTCCACCCGAAAAACTGTCGTGGTCATGATTAACTATTGTGCAGAAATATGTGACCTTAAAAACAACAATAAATAATAAATTGGAATGTGACGACAATAGTAAGTGAATTCTTCCAGATGAACCAAAGTGTTTGGAACAAAAGTTACTTTTTCATCAGAGCTGTTTTCACGCAGGGATTTCGCGAAGATCACCTTTATGGGGGGAGGGGGAATTTAATTTATCCCGACTGTGATTGTTGGAGTCCCGACTGATAACTTCTTTCAACTGCAACATTAAGGCTTGCCTTCGCCGAAGGCATGCCACGATGATGTAGGTGAAATATTAGTCAGTTGGGATTGTAGTTCGAAACCTCGAGACTTCTTGGAAATATATTGTGAATAAATACAATATTTATGTAGTAGTTATGATGTAACCTCTTGTTTAATTAACACGTACCGTCCTACAAATTGGTCATGCTGCATCTCCCCCTCCCCCACCCCCTCCCCCGCAATCGGGTACCACAGCTGCCTATTAACGTGATCGTACGTGGGATTGGCATAAGTCCACATACCCAATCTTGTCTCTCCAGAAACTACATAATTACTAGCAAGAGCCAATAGATATCTAATTTAACCCTTTACCCAACGCAGACGATATCAAAATTTATTAATTTAATTTTTTTTTTTTTAATTTTTCAAAAAATTTCAACAAAACCATATCATGTGACCCCTCGTTGGAACGTGCTCGACGAGCTCGTTCCAACGAGGTGTCACATGATATGGTTTTGTTGAAATTTTTTGAAAAATAATATTTTTTCAACTGCTGAATTTACATATTACGCGGGCGGATGCGGACGATTCGTTGGGTAAAGGATTAAAAGACTCAAATCCGGACAAAAATGCACCCAGTGGACAAATGATTCTGGGGGTGATGAACATCCTTTCTGAACACCTTCACCGAGTCCCTGCATAGTGGAGTAAGTAAATATACAGAACAACACTTATGATTGAATTTGTTAACGATTACTGGACGAGAGCGAGTGGCGCAGGGATACCACGAGAGCCGGTAGGCCCGAGTGGTTATCCCAGCGCCACGCGCTTGAGTCCAGTAATCGTTAACCCATTCAAACATAAGTGTGGTTCTGTATTTATTACACACCCAACCCTGAAAAAGAATTCACTGTAATTAATTGCTAATTCATTTAAATAGTCGACGATTTGGACGGTTGAACGAATTTTAGAGAGAAACTGGCAATTTTGTCAGAGAACCAGTCTTAAGTCTTTGACCTTGCCACCTGTAGAATCGCTGTTGATTCATTTTATTAGCGAAAAAATGTTGGCCCGAACACTCAAAACTCAAAAGATTGCGTTTAACATATCAGACGTCACAAATTATGAAGCCTGAAATCTGTTTTCAAAAGTGTGTGGGCAGGCATCATTATATCTCGAGGATGGAAAATGTACAAGGATTTTAATTTCAATACGATGCGAACTGGCCGCTCTGTTTAAATTTCGTGCTTTTTAAACTGAATCTATTTATAAGTTTGAACTCGGCTTGACAATACTTGCACTACTGCCACTAGGCTATCGCATGCGGACATCGGTCATTTCTGTTCTGCACTGTAACAAAAGTACACAATGGACGAGAAAATACATTTTGTGCAATAATTAAGCTTCCGGAGCATTCATTCGATCGTTTAGAGTAACTGAGGCAGTTTGAGATTCCATTCTGAGTGAACTCTGCAGTCTTGGTAAGTTAGCACTTTATTTTTCAACATTATTAAGTTTCTGACTTGAAATTTAGCCTTCTTTTTTACCTCAACTTCAAATCTTGATAACCTTTGTTTGAAATGGGCTGCACTTACAAATAAAGGCTTTAGGTTGTCCACATTTACTACAGATATACAAAGGGAGAAATATATTGCACGATAACTGCAAGAAAATGTGATGTCTTGTCTCCACAAGTAATTTAGTTTGTGCACCTTTTTTACAACCCCCCCCCCCCCCTCTCCACCCATCTATAACCTGACAACATTTTCTCAAAAGCACGCGAAATGAGTATCCAATAGTCTTAGTCGGAGGATGTAAGAGAAATCGGAGAGGGGGGGGGGGGGGGTTCTCACGAGTAAGCTCCAACTTATTTTGGTTGATAATATTTTCAAACATTATTTTGTAAAATGTGTACTAGTAGACTATATATACTTCACCAGTTTGTTATCTGAACGGTTCTGTCAATATTTGTTCTTAGTATCTGGTTCAAATCCAATATCTTGTCAATCTTAAATTTGGAATTTGATATTCTGAATTTGCATTTAGTAAGTAGTTTTAAAGAGGACTGATCGAATGTGGCTAATGATAGGCTTTTGGAGGACATTGTCTTGGGGATGGGGGCTGACCAATCACACTGCCCTGAACTATTGTTTCAAAATCAAAATGCAGACCCTTGCCTCGAATTTGCCTATGCAAATGTTCTGCCCACTGGCCTGATATTTGCCAAAATTATAAAAATACCCCCTCCATCTGAACAATCTGTTCTGAAAATAGCAGTCCCTTTCAAAGTATGTTTGCGTTGGCAAACTTGCTGCTTCATTGCCGAAGTGTGAATCGAATAGGATTACACAGTAGACCTCGTATCGACCTCGTATCGGCAGCACACAGCGGTGAGGGCAACAATGTAACAAAATTTTATAGGAACTGTACTAGTGGCTGGCTGCAATATCGAAGCCAGTTGGACTTTTTTGCCCTAAAATTAATTAAGTTTTCCTCGATTTTCAATAACGAAAGCAGAGGTTGAGTTTCACTCTTTAATTTCTTGGCAGAGATCACGTGTCTTTCATGACTTTCAATAGTTTTTAGCATGGTTGTGCATCAAAGATTTTGCAATGAGAATAGGTAATTCCGACAGATAAATATAGCCGGTGGTTCTCATTGGTTATTCTCCACTGAACGCTGTAAACTATAAGAGCCAGTCTAACGAGGGAACTTGTGCACGCGAAGGGTACTTTTTATCGGATCGCACTAGAGCTTTCTGGTTAAAATTACCGCATGCTCCTAAAATCCACGTGATCGTGACAAATACAGTTACGGGTGTGTAATAAATGGTTAAATGTTATCGCTCTTTGTCTGGGTTCATAAAACCAAAGCCAAACAATCAATACTGAAAAGGGGGAATGATAAACCCGTAAGAAGATAATATTCACACTGCCACCCGGTTTAACGGGAATGCGGATGGTTATTGCTGCATTTCCAAGTAATTGGAGAATGTTCTTCGTGAAATGAATTTGAAGACCCCAGGTGTATATTTCGACGCAGGTGCTATGATCTCAAATTTAGTGTGAGGTGTTCCAGGGTGTTCTGTTAAAAAGGTCGATTCCGAGTGAGAGAGAGATGGAAGTATTAAGCATCACTGTTTATTTTACATTACTTGTATGTAGTGTTCATTGTAGGCAAGTATATTGTTATATTATAAAAATATATTCAGATATTTCCATTCTTCTATTAAATCTGCGACGTTTCATTTTATCGGGTAGGAAATTTGTCCGAGTAGGAGCTGTATAGGAGCCTGGTCATAGGTATCCTGAAATACCCAGATAAGGCTAAAAGGGATTTGCTCATGGCCCTCATTCGATAGAAAAGCAGTGCAGAAGGTGGTCGTTTGTTATTTAGGGGTGCTGAAATTGGGGTGCTACGGGCGTGGTCGTTAAATACCGAGATGAGGCTATGAGGGATGGTAAATTAGACCTCACTGAGAGATTTTCTCATAGCCCTCATGACCTCATACGATAGAAAAGGGGTGCCGAAGGTAGTCGTTTGTTATTTAGCGGTGCTGAAGTTCGGGTGCCACGGGGCATGGTCGTTCAATACGGAGATAAGGCTAAAAGGTATGGTAAAGTAGAACTCATTGAAGGATTTTCTTGTGGCCCTCATGGCCTCATACGATAAAAAGGGGTGCCGATGACCAGTCGTTCGTTATATAGGGGAGCTGGAATTGGGTTGTCACGGGTTGTGACGGTAGAGTGAACTGATTGGATGATCTAGATAAATGAAACAAGAGCAAGAGTACTCGGAATAGGGTTAGAACTAACCAGACCAGACCAGAAAAGCTAAATATAATAACAATAAGCAAAACTGTTCCAGCTGATAGGCTCTTTTATGTTTCTGGAGTATACTCAGGAATAAACGAACGTGGTCGGGTAGGAAAGACTAAAGTGTAGGTAGAAGCAGAGGATTCTGAAATAATTCGAACTGGTACAACTTGTTGGATCTATTTGGGTAATTAGATGTACTCCCATTGAATCGAACGCGTCGTATAGCACTACTTGCTACTATTGTAAACTCAAAACAGTCAAATCTGTTTCGGTAGTTTTTGGTGGATTTTGGTGATTTGGGAGGATTGTCGGCTTGTTTGTGGTAATTAGATTTACTCTTGCACAAAGGAACATATCTTCTGAACATACTCCTGTCCAGTTGGAGGCCATCCATGTTGTCCATAACAACTACGTGCTACTACAGAAACCAAAATGGCGGCCACCTGTATACAAAATGGACGATGGAAACACGTATCACCCTAACAACATGCGCTGCGCATGCGGCCTAACACCACGTACCATTACGTAATAACGTCGCAACATGGCCGCTCACGCGGCGGATTACCATGACAACACAATATGGCGCCACCGGGTCACATTACATTACGTCACTTCTGAGGTCATCCATCGATGTCATTCAAATATGGAGTGAAACGTGCGAGACATACTACTGACATTCTTTGTTTACTTGTTTGTTTTTAATTTAGATATTATTAATTTAGATGGGGGCGCGGTGGCGTCGTGGTAACCGGTTCTCGTCAGATCACCGAAGTTAAGCAACGTCGAGCGCGGATAGTAGTTGGATGGGTGACCATTTCAGCGACTGATTCGCGCTCCCGCGTTGTGTCCTTGGGCAAGGCACTTAACCCCAATTGCCTACATGGGGGCACGATGACGGCGTGTACTAAGGCGTACTGCACGTTGATGGTACACATGTCTTCAACCAATCTAACCCTGCCTGTGCTGCAGTGCGGAGTTATGATGTTGGGGAGCTGGCAGCTGCTTGTCGTTGCTCGGTGGTTCTCTCCGGGTACTCCGGCTTCTTCCACCCGTAAAACTGTCACGGTCATGATTAGCCATTGTACATAAGTATGTGACCTTAAAAACCAATAAATAAATATTAATTTAGATATTATTAATTTAGATATTATCTCTATTCTTCAGTTAGCTGTTAAACATGCTTCGTTCAGATTTGCTTGAAAATACTGGGATTAAAAACTTTTCCACTCATTAACTACTGCCGTGCGACAGGAATTTTATCAATATGAACAGTCAGGGGTGGGTTTGTTCTTCTGAAAACCGCCAAGGAGGAGGTAGTCACAGGAAAACTGAGTGGGTGGGACAACATGCCCACAGTCTCATGCGTTGTGTTCGCAAACAAATATTCTATATGTGAGCTCAAGGTTCGAAAACATTATGGTGTTTTCTCAGGATCGTATGATGCAGGCCAATGGCAAAAACCTGGGAGATACCTTGCAAAATGTCAGTCTGAGGATCAAAATAACTCTGAACGGAAAGACACTTGTTGAACTTCCAGTGCCAAAATGCACATTGCATTAAAATACTTTGTTATACAGTGCAGCGGCCGTGGACTAGCCGCAATCCACACGAGAGCAGAGATCCTTACGCATGTGTTTACCAGGTTATAAAAATCATCATCAGCAACATTGTAATTTGCCGGCGCTTAGGTAATTACACTTTTGATGATTATTCCTATAATTAGTGTTTGAAATTTAATATTAATGCGTCCGTAGAAATATCACCCACCCAGGGAAAATGACCAGTCCATGACGACCATACTTTAATTCTTAACGGGTTTAGTTTGGAGTACATACACCCCTGACAAAGATCAAGCTTAACTCTTCACCCAACGCAGACGATATCAAAATTTATTATTTTAAATATCATTTTTTCAAATTTTTCAAACAATTTCAACAAAACCATATCATGTGACCCCTCGTTGGAACGAGCTCGACGAGCTCGTTCCAACGAGGGGTCACATGATATGGTTTTGTTGAAATTTTTTGAAAAATAATATTTTTTCATCTGCTGAATTTGCATATTAAGCGGGCAGATGCTGCCGATTCGTTGGGTAAAGGGTTAAGGCTGTCTGTGCGATAAATCCTTTTCAGACTGATGTCAATTTACTGACATTTCAGGGAGCAGTTTTTTCTTATTATGCAACTTGAAATTTAACCATTTCAGTATTGCTTAACAGAGCTCACAGAGTTCACACTGTTGGGTGCCAATTTAGTCAATTGTACTAAAACGTTAGATTTGGCACCACAAAACCTTCGTAGTCTAAAATTTGGGTTCCAAAAAAGCCATTGCAGAAGTAGAGAACACAATCGTAGACAGAACAGAAAAAAAATTTTTTATTACTTTTACAGTACAGGCGCCGTGGATTGGTAGTAATCCACGTGTGGGCAGTTGTCCACGCATGCGTTTACCAGGTAATAAAAATCATCGTTAGCAAAATTTCAATTTATGAAGCACCGGGTTTTACACGTTGCTTCTTTAATAAAATTTTTGATGATTATTTCTGTAACTAGTGTTTGAAATCTAATATTATTGCGTCCGTGGAAATATTGCCAACAGGTGGAAAGTGACTAGTCCACGGCGGCCGTAATATGGTACATGAAAACCGTCAGCTGGTAATTAAGGCAGAAACAATAAACGATTTTCATGAAACACACTCACACCCAGTGATTTTCTCTATATATAGAATAAACGTATAGTGTTTTCAAGTAAAAAAATTATTCCATGAGTAGGATTAAGAATGAACCCGACGTCTTCACGGGTAGAATTTTTCTTTTTACTTGAAAACACTATACGTTTATTTTGTTTATCCCATAAATCTTTTACAAAGAAGTTGCGGCAAAATCGTACTGTTATTCGCTACAAAACATAGCTCGAAGCGAGGAGTACATTGGTCCATTTCGATCGACAAGAGAACATTGTAAAAAATGAATAAGGCGCAGTGATACATTTCTGTCTAGAAATAATTCCCCAACAAACGTCAGCTAAACTTGCAAAAATCCTTTATTAAATGAGCAATCTATATTCTTTTGTAATGGCATTGTGTAATACTTTCAAACCTATCAAAGAAAACAATAATTGAACTGTTAATTATGCTGCATTACAACGCATTCATGTAGCACTGAGTGGGTGAGAACAATTGGGCCACTTTCAATGCAGGCCACGAATGTCAGTTCATTTTTGTATGTTGATGTTTAAAGTGTTAACGTTTATACGTCCGTGAAATAAACTATTCAATAATATGCTTAGTTTCGAGAGGCCAGTATGCTGCAAATGGAAGTCATTAATGTTAACCACCATTTCCTTCTAATGAGGAAATAGTTATGGCGGTTACCCGAGATTCGTGTGTGGAAGCCATGGGTTCAACAGCATGTGATACAGGTGTGTTCAAATTATTTTGACAATGTGTGAATTCAGTTGTATTGGAATTGTGCAGAGTGTACTTCGTGTTACGCGTTGCTGTGCTGGGACGAGAGTACGGTTATTCATAATTAAAGAACATCGTTCACGTTCTTTTTCTCCGGAAACAGAATAATTTTTTTTTTTATCGTCTGTCGATGCGAGGTACCGCCCATCGAGCATATGTACATCCACGAAATCCAAATTAACACTACACCAGTTACTACTGGAATTAGGTATTTCAAAATCGAGTTTTATTTTTGAATACTTTTGTTAATTAATTATGAGTATTCTTTATTGTTTGCTCGGAACGAACATGCGGCATATAATGTTATACCGGCACAACTCATTTAATTACGTTAAAGTGATGATCGTCGCTTCGTTTCCTCAGATTTCTGAAACGCGTAAATCAGGTCAAGATATCCCGACCGTTCAAATGGAACGCCAGAGGTCAACACAGCATAGTCCGTTTCCAACTCCCTACTAGGGTGATAAATTTTTCGTGTGTTAAACTTACGGGGAAAATTTATCACCCTACCAGGTAATTAAAGCAAAAATTTATCCAAGGCCTTTATTGTTCAGATAAACGGCCATTTATGGGATAAAATATGTTAACAATAGTTTTTGGACAAACTTTCAATGTTAATTATCATTGAGTGGCAACGAGGCAAATTTTTCCATTAAAACATTGTAGATCATTAAATTTTCAAACGGCTGTATTTCAGACTCGCAGTGGTATGAAGTATTTATCTAACCGAATGCTAACTTTTGTAAAGATTCGAGACCCGCTTAGCCTGGTGGATTAACCGCCATTGGTCGATTAATGTTTTTATCTCTAAGTGCAACAACACATGTGTTCGTACGGATAGCAATAAGCTTGGCCATTAATTGAATCAGTGACATAGATATAACTCAAGTGGCCTTCCTTTTCCCCTACCGAGGATTGCGTGACCAATTGTCTGTTCACCCTTAACCCTGAAAAGCAGACGACACATGCAAAAAAAAAATCGTGAATAACTATTTTTTTCATTTTTTGTCTCAAAAACATAGGTTATGATCCCTCGTTGGAACGAGCTCAACGAGGGGTCATAACCTATGTTTTCGAGACAAAAAATGAAAAAATAATGAAAATTTATTGGCGATTTTTGAGAATAGTGCTGGCCGGTTTTGGCCGTTACGTTGGGTAAAGGGTTAAAATAATTGCGAGTTTAGTTTTCAAACGCGATCAATTTATTTCGTTCAGAGATCGAAAATACACCCTCCCTTCCCATTAGCATTTTGACACCAAAACACCACTTTGTTTGGCAGTAAGATTCCCAGGGTAAAAAATTGGCATCCAGATATTTCTGGTCAGCCTGTACAGTGCTGAAGGGGCTAAATGTCTAATTGCATTATTTAAATTTTTTTCAGTTTTCGATGTTGATATGTCGTCATCAGTGTGTATGCATTTATTACCGCAATTATTTATTCTCAAAATGGACTGCATTCATTTATCAGAACTATTTCCTTCATCGCTATAAGGGAAATGGGCCATTCATTTTATGGTTTTCACCTTTCCCACGTCGCGGCACACAACAACTGCACTAGTCGAAAGGTGCTGCTTCCAATGCTAGAACCACAGGATATGGTTTGTAAAAGAAAGCCTACTTTTTGCACTTGATTGTAGTTATTTTCGAGGAAAAATTAATGCTATGATTTTAACTTGAGAAAGGTAAAGAATTAATAACACGCACGAATTTGATTGCTGTTTAAAGGAAATCATAATGTGACAGCTTGAACTGAGCCCGTTAAGTGTTTAAATGTTATATAAAGTCCAGCATTCGGCACCACATTTGAAGTTGAAATGTATTGTTGTAACGAAGCTCCATATTGACTGAACGGGGAGGTTTTGTGGCAGTTGGAAGAAATTGTCCAGGAACAAACTGTACAGGATAAGTGTAGTACAAGAACTTGACCATCGTTGTTGGGGTGGGAAATATTGGAACAAATGAAAAAAGGTTCGAAGTAAAAAAACTTTAATTTGATGATGTGTTTGTCATTAGTTGCATGAGGGGAAAACGGGAACATGTCTTCACACGCCGACGGTCAGGACACAAATCATCTGCCGATCATTCCTATTTATCCTTTCGCAACCGATGTTTCGGGAAGTAGCGTTAAGTATCCGGATGTAGAAATCGGGAGATATCCTCCAAACGTTTTATTCAAAGGCATCCTCCAATAGTATAGTGCCATGTCACAAGTATCCCCCAATACCGAGTAAAGTAGCAACTCGTAGGAGGAATTGCGCGCATTGCTCTCTAGCTCATTTGATAAATATAGAATAAACGTATGGTGTTTTCAAGTAAAGAATTTATTCTACTAGTAGAAATAAGAATGAAACCGACGAGCCTCTGGAGAGTCCATGTCATTCTTAATTCTACGAGTAGAATAATTTTTTACTTGAAAGCACTATACTTTTATTTTGTTTACCCCATAAACATTTTACGTTGCAGTCGCGGCGAAACCGTGCTATTACTCGCTTCAGAATACAGCGAGAAGTGAGGAGCACATAGGTCCAATTCGATGGCAAGCATTATCACCAAAAAGAAAAAAAGGCGCAGTGATACATTTCTGTCCAAAAATAATTCCCCCACAAACTGGAGCTAAACCTGCAAAAATACTTACTTTATTAAATGAACAATGTGTAGTGTTTTCAACTGGCATTGTGTAATACTTTCAAAAAGGTTCAAAGAAGACAACAACTGACCTGGTAATTATACTACACGAATACGGTAGAGGTTCGAGGCCAACAAGTCCGTCTCTATTATAGGAATAAATTCTTCCAGTGTTAAACCTATGTGGAAAATTTACCACCCTACTGGGTGAATAAAGCCAAAATTTATTCAAGGCTTCTATTGTTGGAATAAACAACCATTTATGGGATAAAATCATCATCTAGGTTGACTAGGGCCTCGCGAAGTTTCGAGATTCGATTCGATTTCGAATCTTGAGTTGATAGTAGATTCGATTTGGGATCAGCTGCCCGATTCGTTTCCTTTCAAATCATATTTAGTATTGGTGTGTAAGGTCACATACTTATGCACAATGGCTAATCGTGACCGTGACAGTTTTACGGGTGGAGGAAGCCGGAGTACCCGGAGAGAACCACCGAGCAACGACGAGCAGCTGTCAGCTCTCCAACATCGTAACTCTGAACTCTGCACCGCAGCACAGGCAGGGTTAGATTGGTTGAAGACATGCGCACCATCGACGTGCAGTACGCCTCAGTACACAGCGTCATCGTGCCCCCATGTAGGCAATCGGGGTGAAGTGTCTTGCCCAAGGACACAACGCAGTTGCCGCAGGTGGGATTCGAATTTCAAATCATAACACGAGGATATAGCTTGGTGTCAGTCATTCTCGTCCTCTCATAAAAAGTATAGTTCAGCTGGAATTTGTACGGAGATAATGCTGAGAATAACAATTGAGTGTAATATCTGCTGTATTAACCCTTTACCTAACCTGAAAAGCAGACGACACTTGCAAAAATAATTCTTGAATAACTAATTTTTTTCATTTTTTGTCTCAAAAACATAGGTTATGACCCCTCATTGGAACGAGCTCGACGAGCTCGTTCCAATGAGGGGTCATAACCTATGTTTTCGGGACAAAAAAATGAAAAAAATAATGAAAATTAAACGGCGATTTTTGAGAATAGCGCTGGCCGGTTTTGTCCGTTACGTTGGGTAAAGGGTTAATAAAAACAGCATCTGACCCTTGCTAACTCCAGTCTCACTAATCTCTGTTATTGTTGAAAACAAAGTTAAAGTTACCAAACAATGTTGACGATGAGCTGTTGCTAGCGGCTAGTCCCGTGCAGTGATAAAGTACTGGTAAGTTTCGCACCCGTTCCCTTCCTGGAAGGCATGCCTTGATGATGTAGCTGGAATATTTTATCAGACTGGGCTTGGGCCGTCACAGTTGGAACAGTCAGATTTTCTGTCCTCCCCCTTCTTCGTCATCTTCATGACGTCCAGAATTAGATTCGAGATTCGATTCGATTTTGAGTAATAGACCCGATTCGATTCGAGATTTGATTTGAATCGGAATGTGTGATTCGCAGATTCCTGAGGATGACCAGCGCCCAACTTACAGAAGTTCTTTTCTGGAATATTGAATATATAGATTTCTAGGATATGAAGTCCCTTTTTTCCGAAGAGTCGCAGCAGCAATTCTCATGGCTCTTTAGCTCATTCAAAAAATTTATCATCTCGTTTCTCGGAACCCCGACTTACAGGATCCCCTTTAGGCCATAGAATACCCCTTTTCCGAAATGAATTGTATTTACTCCTGGGAGCAGTGTGCGTATGAATCAAAAGTGGGCGGGTCCAAGACGAATGGGGTGATCTGTTTGGTTACTTAGTTGCATTAAAGTGCACTGATAGGATGATAGCAACAATCGACTAAAATTGTTCCAACTGAAAAGCTCTTCTACGCCACGTGTGTAAACTCCGGAACAGTCTAATAGGGCTGGGTAGACAGAAACAATAACACAGTTAAAAATGCACTGATAGAAGTAGAGGTCTCCGAAGGCATCAGCACTAGTAAAATAGTTGGAGGGTCCATATGTAGTAATTACTTATTAATTAATTACTCTTATTAAATCAAACGTATCACTAGAACACACCCCCACTTTTTAGTAGCATTTCATAGAAACCACATGCCATCAAAGGTGGCGGTCGGAGTAGATATAAATAGAAGAGGGTAATTATGGAATGGTGAAGTGGCATTGGGGGATAGTTATCGGAGGACAATGCCTGATGATCGTGCTCGTGTGATCACCAACAGAAGGAGGCAGTGGTGTTTGAAGTTGAAGGCGCAAAGCATAAGAATGAAACGACTTAGCAGTAGTAGTGATAACAGACTGTATTCAATACCTAAGCAAATAGTAGGATGGAAGAAGTGGGGGATATCAGCTGTAGAAAATATGACGGTACTGCCACCGTAGAGCTTATAGTTGGAAGGGACAATGACGGCTAAAAGAGGATAGAATAGTAGTAATCGAAGAAAGTGTAGTTAAGGTAGGGAATAGTTTGTCAGTTGTAGTTGTCTAGAAGCCACGGACCCATCATCTATCTAATCCTTTAGCCGTCATTGTCCCTTTTGGCCCTTCCCACTGTAAGCTCTACGGTGGCAGTACCGTCATATTTTCTACAGCTATCTAATAGATGGGAGACATTGGATAGTCAAGGCACTAGTCCCAAATAGTCCGCCAAGAGTCCTCACTAGACCCCACCGGTCCTCTCCCCGAAGACTAGTCCCCTAAACACCAGTCGTCAGTCCACAAAAGTCCCTCTATATGTTGTTTAGGCACATTGCGACTTGCTACAGAAGCAAATCTTGGTCTTTCAAGCATGCGACCATGTGTCACATATGCTGTTTGGATAGACAGTTTGTTGGCAAAGATCACACTCGTGCCAACATGGTCAGTGGACTTTATGGACAGATACGGGCAGAGAAGAATGGGAAATCTAACTGGAAAGAAGTCGGCACTGAGGGTAGCTAGATCTACATCGAATGGGAGGGTCAAGAGTATCCAGAGCAGGCCAGAAAAGCAAGAAAGACTGACACAACACCGATTCTACTAAGTTTGGGGCTCTTTTGCTATGCTGGAGTACACTCTGTGCCAATCGACGCACTCCGAGGTATACACCTCCACCCAAGTCCTTCCAGGTCCATACTAACCCCGAGATGGCTGCCTGCAACATGGGGGGGGGGGGGGGGGAAGTCGGAAACAATTTGCAGTACACGATGCAGGGGGGGGGGTGGTGTCAAAGGGCTTAAAACATGTTTTCCAACCCCCCTTTTCCTGGTGCCATTTTATGTCAAACTAAACCAAACTAAACAGTCTGGGCAGTAGGGGTTATCGCAACGGACATAAGTCGAATATGACGAAAGGAATGTTGAGGTCAATGTTTTCTTAAATGTAGCCTTGTTATATTTCGAACTGTGTCGTCTAAAGCGTTCCAAGTTTCGGGATGGCGAAGAGATGAAGTTTATATGGGGTTCGTGTAAGTGCTTTTTCGATGTGTAGATGCCCCGACTGCCGGGTTGTCCTACCAAGTGGATTGTCACTAACCTTGAATGTATCGTTAAAAGAAGCCGGTACATTTTGCCAGTCATGCGCGAACAATAATGCATGCAATTTGAACAAATCATCTACTTTGAGTATTTTATTTTCCTTAAATAAGGGTCTGTATGGGAATTGTATTTTGTGTTATTTATTATTTGTAATGAGCGCTTTTGCATGATACCTAGTTTATTAATAGCTCTTGAATTGCCCCATGCTAAAATCCCGTATACCAAATGCCTATGAACCAAGATACAACTAACATTAAAACAAATGGTTCATATAACAATTGCCCCAACCAGTGTTAAAATACTCATTGAATAACGCACTAAATATGCTTAAAAAATTCTCAATTATATCTGGTTTAAGCGTTAATTTTGATAAATCAAAAGCCATTTGGATAGGCGCAAAACGGGGTTGTGGTGAAACACTTTCTGCAGATCAACAAGTCAGTTGGAACCATTCAAAATCTTTCAAAATACTGGGGATTGAATTCAACCTGTTTAGTGATAATTATATACTAACCACATGAATAAGATGAAAACAATTGAAAAAACTACTGACAGACTGGTCATTTTGTAATTTAACTTTAATTGGAAAAAACTACTGTCATAAAAACTTAGGCACTACCTATTTTAACACATTGTTTAACTGGTTGAGTGCTAGATTATTTTTGGAAGTTGGAATTTGTTCATATAGATTTGCATTATTAAAAATTATTGGAGAGTGCCTTAAGGCACTCTCCAATAATTTTTAATAATGCAAATCTATATGAACACAATTGTATTTGCTTATGACTGAATAGAAAATTTGTGTAAAGAATATGAAGACTTTAGTATGGTACCCTCATGTTTCTTGAAAGCCCCGACAGTGGCTTCCAGCACTCAACCAGTTAATGGTTTTGCCATATCCCCCCCCCCAAAGAACTAACTGTAAAAATGCAGGAGAAATTTAATAAAAAAAATTTGGTCCGGAAAAACCGAAAAATCAAACGTACCACAATCGCTGGTCTTTTCGAAAAGAGTGGAATTAAATTCTCACATTTTGAAGGATTTAGTCATGCCTTAAAATGATTTGGATAAAAGAAACTTTAGACTCTTCCACATTGGCCCTCCTGGAAAACACTGGTGCTCGACGATCTGAACCCTTCGGGAATTACAAACTCTGGCATTTGCACAAAGAAGGCTTAAGAAAAATAGGAAAACACATGAACTCATTTTGGGATAATGTTCTGTCGGCCTGGTCACTTCTTGATAATAAAGCCACCACAATCACGAAAGAGATATTTAGAGAAACAATTTTTTTTTAAATAATAGCATAAAAATTAACGGTGAATTATTTTTTAACAAATCTTGGTGCGAAAATGGTATCCATTTAGTAACTGACTTGTTATCTGAGAACAACAGTCTTCTAACTTTCTCTGACTTCTCCAACAAATATAACATTAAGACCCCATTCATAGTCTATCAAGTTGTTATAAATGCAATACCCAAATCATGGAAGGCGGCAGCAAACTCACATAAGAAATTATCGTCTGTATATGATACAAACATTAGTATGCTACAATCTACACACAAAATTTGCCGAACATTCTATATCAATTTCTCAGAACTATATGCGACTTCTCCTACGAATTCCCAGATAAAGTGGAATGACATTCTTGATATAAATTTGCAGCCAAATGACTGCAATTTTATACATATAATCCCATTTTCAACCATCGACGATACATACCTACGAAGTGTACAATTTAAAATCGTCCATAGAGTCTTGTATACGAACTCAAAACTACACAAATCCAAAATTTCGGAAACGGAATTATGCACATTCTGTAATAATTCAAAAGAGACTATACATCATCTGTTTTTTTAATGTTCTGTCTCAAAAACAGTTCTTTTGATCTTTGTGGAAAGTTTTAAAGAAAATGTAAAGTAACCTTTCCTTTAACACCAGCATATGTTATCTTGGGCTATAGGAACACATCGGATGCATTCAATAGCACAACCAGCGTCTATATGCTTCTTTATAAGAAGTTCAGTTACTTGTGTAAAGTGAAACAAAGTCAACCAACCTATCTTGGGTTTCTTAATCGACTCCGAATGTACAGAAATCAAGAACTCATCTCCCGACATTCACACCCAAACGTAAATTCTAGGTGGGACCTTGTCAATTGCCTTCTTAACTTCTGAATTCTGAATGCATCCAACCTATTCCCCAAAATATCCAATTATGTACGAAACTCAGCTTGAGGTTATTTGTCGAAGTTGGGAAGATGACCCTCCATCTGTGGAAAAAGAAAGATGAATTTAACACGATTACAAAAATATAGCTCACGTCGGGATAGCGTCTCACCAGTAGGGTTCTACTGGAGGGACGTAACCGAAAATTTGTATTGTTACTAATTGGGTTCTGAATGGGTATCTATGGCAATTGAACAAACGGTGTTACTGGCTTTTATTTATTGATTGTACGGGATCGGTAACGCCATTGAGATAAACTCGGCAGTTTAAAATATCTCGTATGTGCAGCAATAAATTGTACAAAAATATAAATATCCAACTATCTATTATGCTACTGCATTAATGATTTAACACATTGAAATTTCTGTAAAGGAATATGATGGATTCTATGTAAATATTCATGTAAAATCTGAATAAAAAAATATTGATCCCTCCCCCCCCCCCCCCAAAAAAAAAATAAAATAAAAATAAATCAGTGTTAAAATTAGAAAAAAAAAATTAACAAAAATTAAAACAAAGCTCTCATGTCCCATATGGATAAAATAGTCACAACTAAAAGGGCTAACGCAGGTTCGTGTGTCAAAAAGTGGGTTTCAAAAAAACCAATCGCATGACATTCCCTGTGTCAAAATACCTCAGAAAAATCTCGGGTTAACATAAGAAATGCCCAGAAACGCTAGAAAAGTTTTACCACATGAATATATATAAGCCTCAAATAGTTTTTTTGCGTGGGAGCAAAAAAACTATTTGAGCTTATTTATGTGGTAAACAGGCTTTGCTTTATGTCACTTCAGCAACTTGGCTATACCATGACATGCCAGTGTGGTTATTTTCCTGCAAAAGTCAGGAACAATGCCTAATAGTACAGGATATTACCAGCTAAATACATCACAATTTATGTATTATATTATCAATATTGACAAGGAAGAAAAGTGCTAAAAAATTGATATATGATGCTGAGACGGGTGGGTGTCCAAAAATTGTTTGAAAAAAGGGTTTTTTGCAGGATATGGGGTGGGTGTTCAAAATGATCGGAAAAAATATGCGGAAAATAAGAAGTACCTTGCGATTTAGGGGCGGGAGGGTGTCCGGGAAGGTCGAATGCAAAAGAACGACATGGTGTGCTGCACATTTTTTCCGCCCCCACCTGCCTGCAATGGAAGATAGAAGCGTGCAATGCCATAACAACATACGTTGTGCACACTGACACCACTTATCATCACAGTGATGACGTCGCAACATGGCCACTCAAGTACGCTAACACGACACCATACGCATCACTCGCAACACATCGCAACATGACGTCACAGTAGTAGTACTCGCCGTCCGTATAGGACACTTCTTCCCGATAGACTCTGGGCCATCTTGTTTGGAGGGGGGGGGGGATTTTGAGAGGATTTCCCTGTATACTAATCCCCTCTATATACTCTATATAAACCCGCCCTATTGTTTGGTCTCGACGCGTTGAGGTCGAAAATGAGGTGATTACCCTTCCTCGGGGTGGGCTGAGAGGCAGTGGCGTCAAAACTAGGTTTTATGAAGGTAGGCATGTGAAGGGCTTGGTGCACGAAGTTCGAAAATGAAGTGATCGCCCTTTCGAGGGGGTGGGGCTGAGGGACAAGGGCGTCAAAATCCAAGTTTTAGGAAGGTAGGCATGGTATAACCAAAGATAAAATAAGATAAGATATTTATTTTTACAGTGTACATAGATGGTTGCAATTACAATAATGGTTACAAATACAGGTAATTCATAAGTTTAATGAACAGTATACTGTAGGGGATGGCATAGCCAGATTGGCTGTCTACCTGCCACCCCCTGGAAAGGTATGTAGTAGTTGCAAACAGACTGTGACCAAATGGTAGTTACTCAACAATCAAAAAATCAAAAAAGGGGTGTGACGCTAAGTTGGAGTTGAGCTCGAGTAATTTCATTATGAAGATGTAATAGCGGAATGTTTTCCAGCACAGAAAAGCCAGAGGGAGATTGGGGGACAGGTGTTTATACACTGGTACCAAACAAGCTGCTCTGTTAACTACTCCATTACTCGTCGCTAAGGCCCTTCAAATACTTCATGACTCTCCGGGAGTGATAGAAGGATAAGACTGCGTGCGCTGGGCGTTCTTGTCGGCCGGCGAATTCAGAGGACATCATGCAGGGGTTGTTCAATGAATGCACCTGCAGACAAGGCTTGCGTCTTTCTTGTGCGAGAATAACGTACTGAGCGCTAGTAGTAATGTGTTTCAATAATCTCTTTGAAATTAGCCCCTTTGACAAATAGCTAATAGGAGCTTTGTGTTCTTTGCATAAACAGTATCGTTGTGTCGATATTACTGACAACAGACTCGTATTGGGGGCGTTGAACGTATTGTTTGGTGTGCTTGTTGGACAGTCGGAGTGCGCGGCAAGTTTGGCCAGGACAAGTGTTCCAGATAAAAGCAGAGTAGAGGGTACGTCGGTTCCGTTATATAAACATCTATTATACTTATTCCTGATTACAAGTTTACTACGCACAATCCGGACGAAATGGATTGTCACAATTGACAAAAGTGGAGTAAGATGAAAGAAACTTAGAAGTCAAGTTTTTTTTTAAACTCGTTTGTGTTACTGGGGTTTCGAGTGGCGTCGTCGAGAGCATTCCAAAGTCTTGGAAAGGAGTATAAAGGGAGCTTATCAAGAGATTTGGTCCGTGTTTTCTCTATATGTAGGAGGCCAAATTGTCTGGTACTCAAGGTCGTCAAAATCCGAGTAGTATTACTTTGCATGAGAAACGGCAAAAAAAAAAAAAAGACGGAAATTGACTTTATAAGTTTGTTTAACAAAATGACTGCTGATGCAGACGATCCTCTCTTCAAAGACCATAACTGAAGTTGTGAGTACTATTTACCGGATGAATTCCGCGCCTCTTTCAATACTAAAACACGTAGGTTTGAGTTGTTCCATATAAATGGACAAAGCCTATCTGCTCATTGGAACCCTCTATATGATCTTTTATCCTCTCTGCAGGAATTGGAGAACAAATTCGAAATTATCGCCCTGAGTGAGATATTCCAGAAACCTTCTAATATATCCCATAACCTACATGTAAACAACACACTACCCAAAGCCGATCTATACCTCTTTTTATGTAAGCTAAATTTCATATTTCGGGCGTACTAAACAGAGAAAAGAAGCCATCATATATAATGGGTGATATAAGTATTGATCTTTTAAAGCTGGATTGGTACTCAAAAACTCTTAGTTATGCAGATATGATATTTAGTCAGGGACTCCTACCATATTTATCACAAGGCCTACTAGAGGTAATACGCACTTTGCCACAATAATTGACCATATCCTTTCAAATCATGTAACAGAAAACGCTAACACTTGAATTATAATAACCGACGTGTCCAACCATTTTGGTACTTTTCTAACTGTGAACGAGGTAAGTAAGTCCTGTAATACAAACACTGTATCAAAATGCAAAATTAATGACGACACTATTCAAAGCTTCGTTAACATTTTAGCAGAGCGTGACTTTACGCCCATTCTAAATTCAGCGTGTCCAAACATGGCCTAAGATACTTTCAAAGATATTTTCCTTGATGCATTTGAACGGGCATTTCCCCTCCAACATATTCGACCAAACAAGAAATTCATAAAACGCCAAGCCTGGATGTCCAAGGGTCTTTTTAATTTCTTCTAGTAATAAGCAAAAATTATATCACCGCAAACTACTGTACAGAATATATGTAATTATAAAAGGTATTGCAAACTATTCAATAAAGTAAAAAAGCAAAGTAAAGCCTTATATATTAAAAAACTATTATATGAAAATTAAAGTGACTTGCTTAATACGTGGAAGATTTTAAAAGACGTTATAAACAAAGCAAAATCCATTGAGACAAAAACCATCTTACATTCTTGCGGACGACAAAGATAACCGACCCAGATCTTGTCGCCCAAGAATTTAACAATTTTTTCGCAAACATTGGAAGCCGAACTAGAAATCAGACAGAAAGTCATAACAACTCCTTCTCTGGCAATATGCATGGTAAATTCCCAAATAATTTCTTTCTAAACCCAACATCTGAATAAGAAATAATTAATATCGTAAAAGGATGAAAGCTTAAAAGAGCAGAGGTTGTGATACTATTTCCCCCTCTCTAGCGAAGAACTCAATTGCTATAATAGCACTACCACTAGCTCAAATTATTAACAATTCGTTTGAATGTGGCATCTTCCCAGATAAAATGAAAATTGCCAAGGTAATCCCTATTTTCAAATCTGGTAGCCCACACAACATCAATAATTATAGGCCTGTTAGCATTTTACCTACAATTTCGAAGATTTTAGAAAAACTTATGTCTGTTCGGCCATGTAGCTTTCTGAACAAATTTAATATTTTAACACCACAGCAATACGGCTTTCATAGAAACACTCCACAACCATTCTCCAGCTATTGAGACATGTTGCTGATGAAAATAACAATGAAAGAAAAAATAATACACTGGCAGTCTTCCTCGACTTCTCAAAGGCTTTCCACACTATCAACCACAACATTTTATTGGGTAAATTAGAACACTATGATATCCGTGGAATTAGCATGGACTGGTTTAAAAGCTACCTGTCTAATAGGCAATAGTATGTTGTACAAAACGGCCAGGAATCATCCACGATTCCAGTCACTTGTGGTGTGCCACAAGGCTCAAATCTTGGCTCAATTTTATTTTTACTCTATATAAATGATCTCTGCCACGCTACATCACAAAATCTCGTATCATTTGCTGATGACACTTCCATATGCTCTTCCAGCTCTGATATAAATGCCCTTGTAAAGTATATGAATGTAGAACTGGAAAAGATACATCTGCTGTGCTCTGCAAACCACCTTTTACTAAACACCACCAAGACAAAATACATCACCATTAATACCAGCAACAAAAGAGTGATTCCACTCCGAACGGATATTATAATAAATAACAAATAACAAGAAAAAAAAATAGAAAAATAGATAGGGTAGCTTCAGATATGACCGAAGCCTCAATAAAATTCCTAGGTATATATATCGACGAGCATCTTACATATAAGGTGCATGTAACAAATCTGTGTTCCAAAATACCGCGGTCGAATTACATACTCAATAAAGTAAAAAACATTCTGTCACACGCAGCAATGAAAACACTCCTTTATACACTCGTCCACAGCCACCTGGTTTATGCAATACACGTATGGGGTAATTCGAGGGGTGTAAATAAAGTGCTCCGTTTGCAGAAACGTTCTATAAGAATAATTAGCAAAGCACGATACCACGCTCATACAGATCCATTATTTCTGAAAGAGAAAATTTAAAAAATCGGCGATCTTTTTAAATTGCGAGCGTTGCTCTTCATGTTTGATTGGAAATATAAATAATATCTCCCAATATCTTTCAGCAGTTTATTTAGTATCTTGGATAATGTAACAGCGAGAGCTACTAGACAAACTGGCATGCTTCGTGAAGGAAGAACAAAAGTGCTAGATGTCCTTCTAGGATACACATATCCTGAACTTTGGAACACTTTGGATGAAAGATAGCGAACACTCACATGCAGACGTAGTTTCAAGAGGGAAATAATCAAAAAACTTTTCACTGACAATGCGGACATTGTATATTGTAACAACCCATATTGCTCCGACTGTTCGGGTCCTTAAACCTTATATGTGTATGTGTCTGTGCTGGTGTGTGTGGGATTTTATGTATATACATACACGCATGCATGCACACTATCACATACATATGTTATGTATGTGTGTATGTACGTATATGTGTGCTAGATGTCCTGTGTGTGTATGTTTTGTGTCTATGCATGTATATATTCTACTCAAAGTTTGCTTTGCACCAAATATTTGACACATCCTTGTGAAATTTGTTTGTGACATATTTGCGATATTTGTGGTGGATATGACTGAGGAATGTATTGAGATGGACCTCAGTGTTTACATTAGCTCTCTTTGCAGGCAGACGTTTCGTGACAGTCATGAAAAGCATGTACCCCTTGATTTTCATGATGTTTTCGTGTACTGTCTACATGTACATGACATGTGTAGGGTATTCAATCTTCATTTCAACACAAACCCTTGTGATTTAATGATTGAATATGGCAAATGCAAATGTAAGAAGACATTTGTCTGAAGCAGAAATGTGGCGGGCTGTAGGGATGGTGGAGCAAGAGGCTAGCCATCGTCACGTTGGTGAAGCCCTTGGTGTGCACCATACGGTGATCACCAGAGCCTGGACAAGATTTCAGCAGTATGGCACATCAGTAAGACGGCATGGTGGTGTCAGAGACAGGGCATCATCTGCAGCTGAAGACCGGTTTTTGATAATTCAGGCCCGTAGGAACCGCTTTGCCACAGCAACCCAGCTTCGCAGTGACCTTCAGAATGTATCCGGGGTAAATGTTTCGACGCAGACTACCCGGGCAAGGTTGCACGAAGGTGGTCTCCGATCGAGAAGACAATGTATTCGCATTCTGCTGTCCCAGAACCACCACCAGGCACGATATGAATGGGCCATGGGCCACATTGGATGGACCAGAGAAGATTGGCGACCTGTCCTTTTTACAGATCAGTCAAGGTACTGCCTAGACCACACAGCTAGGCGTTTTAGGGTATGGAGAATACCAGGAGAGCGATTCCATGCAGCCAACATTGCTGAGCATGACCGCTATAGTGGAGGGTCAATCATGGTCTGGGGCGGCATCAGTAGGGATGGACATACAGAGCTCTGTGTCCTTGAACGTGGTACATTGACTACACAGCGGTATATTTATGAGATCCTGGATGTCCACGTCAGATTGTATGCTGGTACAGTGGGTGATATATTCATTCTGATGGACGATAATGCCAGTCCTCATGTTTCCCATGCTGTCGGGGAGTACCGACAGAGGGGGGGGGGGGGTTGATCTTATGGACTGGCCAGCAAGATCTCCTGACCTGAATACAGTCGAACATGTCTGGAATGAGTTGCAGCTTGCAATTTCAGCCCGCCCAGCCCAGCCAAGAAGTGCCCAGGAGCTTGGTGTCATGCTCGTCCAAGAATGGAACAGCATCCCACAAAGGACCACCAGGAACCTGATTGGGAGCATGAGAAGGCGTTTGTCAAGCTGTAATTAACAATAATGGGTCTCATACTCGATATTGAACCCATACCAGTTCGCTCCGTCAACTTTTTGGCAAATTTGAAAAAAAATCTCTTTTACCAATAATATCCATTTTCCATGGTTATCGTAATCAAAAGCTAAAAAATAATGTCAAGCACAAATAAAATCTTCTGTACCTACATCTTAAAGATATAATTAAATAAAAAATACATACACTTTTCATCACAATATTTCAACTAAAACGTAAAACAGGTAGTTGGATATACTTGGTGCTTAGCAAACTTTGAGTAGTATATATGCATATAAATCATATATAAGTGTGCTGTGAATTTTGGGAGTTGTCTAATGGGTGTGGACCTGAGGGTTTTATTTTGCACGAGCGCATGCGCGAGCGAGGGATGATATTTTAGGTCTGCACAAGTGAGATAGTTCCCGAGGTTCACCGAAATAGTGCCGATGTTCTTTTTATTATATGCTGCGTGGCATTTTACAGCACAATTATTCAGCCCAATACGATTGCAACATGTGCGTTTCAAAACAATAACAAAGATTAGCTGATCGTCCCTTCAAAGCGACGTCTTTGTGATGCATCGACGCGTGAAGTCATTTATGAACTTACAGAGGGATATTTTTCGATGTCTATCAAGTCGATGGATATCGAGAAATTTCTTTTAGATAATTTGCGATAATTCACAGGATAGCATATAATAAATAACGGTATACCGATATAGATATAGAAACACAGGCAAATTCCCTCAAGTATGGGCCTCGTCTACAGCCTCTTCCGCTTTCGTGTTGGTATCACACATCATCTATAGGTATGAACTTAACATTGTTATCCAAAGAGAGGAGGTATTTTCTGACTAGTCGACAGGATTCTAGTACTTGTTGTTGTATATCATGATTAATAATTAACTGACTTCGAATTTAGTTCTGAAAGAGAAAATAATTGGTCTGAAACACTGTTTTAAGATCATGTTGAGAGGGATGACAGACAGACAGCTATTATCACCATTAAGTATATTAAGTTATTGTTAGTTTCTTGTTGTTATTCATTTATGCCGTGGGGCGCGGTGGCATTGCAGTAAACGGTTCTCGTCCGATCACCAAGTTAAGCAACGTCGAGCGCAGTTAGTCTGAGCGATCGATTCGAACTTCCAGGTTGTGTCCTTGGGTAAGGCACTTAACCCTGATTGTCCACATTGGGGCATGGTGACACCATGTACTAAGGCGTGCTGCACTTCGATGGTGCGCATGTCTTCAACCAATCTAACCCTGCCTGTGATGCAGTGCGGAGTTATGATGTTGGGGAGCTGGCAGCTGCTCGCCGTTGCTCGGTGGTTCTCTCCGGGAGCTCCAATTTCCTCCACCCATAAAACTTTCACCGACTTGATATGACCTTGGCTGTTAAAATGTCATTAAACCTTAATCAAATAAAATAAAATAAATCATGTATGCCACAAATAAAATTATGAGCATGAGAGGAGGAAGAGGTGTGAGGAGGAGGAGTGAGGTGGGGAAGGAGGAGTGAGGAGTGATCAGCGGGGAGTGAGGAGTGGGGAGTGAGAAGGAGGGAGGAGGAGTGTGGAGTAGGAGGAGTGTGGAGTAGGAGGAGCGAGGAGGAGGAGTGTGGAGTAGGAGGAATGAGGAGGAGGAGGAGGAGGACAGATGAGAATATTTCTGTTTTGAAGTTTCATGGCCCATGTCTTACCACTCATCGTTGGTCCAAAAGCTATCAGAGTAAACAGATGTTCAAAGTGTAATTGTGTTTTGCTGGTTATTTCAGACATATTTTCTGCAGAGGTGGTAGAGCAGGGAGTGAGATTGATTCCATTGCCAATGTTTGAGAGGATCCTTCACCACCCTGTGAATAGGGATGACAGCTTCCATGCACTGTTCTCATGTCCATTTTGAAAACATCCGGCGAGAATATTTATGCTTACAGAGTGTACACACTGCTAACATTTTCGAAAAACTACAGGTACGTGTATGAGTGTGTTTAAAATAATTGATACTTTGTAATTATGCTTATCATCTTGTACGCTCTGTAGATCACACCACCACCACCACCACCACACACACGCCACCATCACTACCACGCCACGTGGTGTGTGGTTGTGATATGTGGTAATGGTAGTGTGGTGGTGTTAGTGGTGTGTGTGATGATGGTGGTGGTGATGTGTGGTATGTGGTGGTGGTATGTGGTGATGGTGGTGGTGTTGGTGGTGATATACAGTTGGTAAGTTTATAAGATGACAAGCATCATTACAAAGTATCAATTATTTCAAAAGACTCATACATGTACCTTCAGAAATCCTGAATTTTGACGCCCTTTCCCCTCTGACCCAACCACATGGGGAGAGGTGGTCGCCTCATTCAAGAACTCGACAAATCAAGACCTTTTATTTTATGTATTTTTATTTTTATGTATCTTTATTTTATGTATCAGATACCTATCTTCCTAAAACCTGGACCTTGACACCTTGCCCTCAGCTCAACCCCTTTGGAGATGGGCGATCACTTCATTTTCGAATTTTATGTGCCAAGACATTTGATGTATCACATGCACACCTTCATAAAATTTGGATTTTGAAGCCCTTCCCCCCTCAGCCCCACACCGGGCGATGACCTCATTTTCGAACTTTGCACATGAAGACCTTTCATTTGATGTATCACATGCCTGTCTTCCTAAAACTTGGATTTTGACGCCCTTGTCCCTTAGCCCCACCCCTCGGGAATGGCAATCGCTTCAGTTTCGAACTCTGTGCGCCAAGACCTTTGATTTGATGTATCACATGCCTTCCTTCATAAAACTTGAATTTGACGCCCTTCCCCTTTCAGCCCAACCCCTCGTGGATGGGCGATTAACCAATTTTAGAACTCTACACATTGAGACCCTTCATTTGATGAATAACTTGTTTACCTTCCTAAAACTTGGATTTTGACACATTGCTCCTCAGCCCCATCACCTCATTTTCGAACTCTATGTGTCGAGGCCAAACAATATATATATATTGGGAAATCCTCTAAAAAATCTCCCCTCCCAACAAGACGCCGGATTTTGTACAGATTCTTTGGGGAAGAGGTGTCCTAAACGGACAGCAGGTGCTACTACTTCTTATTATGTCAATTTGATAAACTATGCGAACTTCGATTAGTGATGACCCATTGTTTGAAAAGAAGATTATTTGCATATATAACAACATCATTTGTGTGGAGGAACCGTGGAAGGTAACACATATAGCACGCCCTTTGCATCCTCCCAGCATTCACAGTTCTGTACATTCAGTTGAAACGTCCTAAACACGAATGTCGTTGAAAAACGTTCGTCGCTAACTTTAAACTATACCCGATTGATGAATAACAGGATATCAGTCTTAAACTCATTCCGTCCTTGACTACTACAGTACAGTCCGGTCGCCGTGGTGTGATCCCTTTCTACAAGTGGGCAGTATTTCAACGGACACAATAATATTAGATTGCAAACACTAATTATTGGAATAATAATCAAAAATGTGATTAATGAAGCACCAGGAATAACCCTGTGCTTAATTAATATTTTGCGGATGATGATTTATATTACCTGGTAAATCATGCGTGGACATTACTGCCCACGCATGGATTGCGATCAGTCCACGGCGGATGTACTGAATGGTTTCATTTATTTATTCATTTATTGGTGTTTTAAGGTCACATATTTCTGCACAATGGCTAACCATGACCGTGACAATTTTACGGGTGGAGGAAGCCGGAGTACCCGGAGAGAACCACCGAGCAACGGCGAGCAACTGTCAGCTCCCCAACATACCAACTCCACACAAGCAGGATAGCATTGGTTGAAGACAGGGGCACCATTGACGTGCAGTACGCCTTAGTACACCGCGTCACCGTGCCCCCACGTGGGCAATGGGGGTGAAGTGTCTTGCCCAAGGACACAACGCGGTTGCCGCAGGTGAGATTCGAACCGAGGACCTCTCGGCTTGCAGCCTGCACCTCTACCAACTGAGCCGCCGCGCCCCCACTGAATGGTTTCAGAAGTTCAATGAAATACAATATTGTTTAAACGACGTATACCTTTCTATACATACATTTGTGCGCCAGCTATCAGTTTCCGTAGTGCACGCCGAAATAATATCTATTTTTCCATAAATTTAGTGAAAGGTGGTTAATTTTACACGTCGGTTTTGTACCTACTTTTTAGTGTTGGTTTGGGGTTTAGTCTGAATGCCTTATAATAGTTAGTTTGTAAACAAATTGTATTTTGCGTTTTTTAAGGAAGTAATGCATTACGTTTTTCCATTATAGCTTCTTTGAAGTAAATTATCCCAGCGTTGCGATATCTTCAGAAACTGGCGGAAATGTCTCCGTGGAGGTAATTTGCTACAATTTATTATCAGTTAGTTTAACCATTAGTCTAGAAATTTCAGGAATACAAAGTACGAAGAATTAGTGAATATTTAGCCAACTCTTTCAACACAGAAAATGCGGACCGGAGGTGGGAGCTCTCCTGAAGAACTCTTGACGATTGTAAAGTAGCTTACAATCTCAGGGGCGAGAGGTACTTGACAAAAATGAAGTCTATCGATCTGGATGGGCATTAATATTCGGTAGAGTTACTGCCTTGTGTTCCAATTTTGTGACGGATACTGACTATTGCATTCTATTACATACAGCGAGGAATCGATTACTTCATTCAGGAAAGAGGCGTCAGTACCTAGATGCTTAAATCGAGGGTGTTCCCTTTGGGCCACAGATTTTGGGGAGATTAAACACTGACAAAAATCAGCGTACAGGATATCGGCAGGGTCAATGGGTTTAACCCAATGGCTTCCTCTGTTGGCCTGTTTGTCCGTTGTTTGGCTTGGATCAGTTAACAACTAGAGATCTGAAGTCCAGTCTATTCATTGGTGATGCAGTAGAGCGGTTCTCTGGGACCGACGGTCCGAATAATAGTGAGCAGAGAGAGCCGTAACCTTTTACCTAACAAAAGCAAAAGTCTTGAATAATTATTTGTTTTCATATTTTGCATCAAAAACGAGCTCGTTCCAAAGAGGGGTAAAAAGCTATGTTTTTGAGAAAAAATTGAAAAAACTAATGAATATTGAATGGTGATTTTTGTGAATAGCGCGGGGCGGTTTTGGTCGTTACGTTGGGTGAAGGGTTAAACATCTAGGTAGTTCTTTCTAGCCCAGTGTCGTCCCAGGAAGAGGATACTTGGTCTGATACACCTACTGGGCCATACATCTGGAGCAGTATGTGATGTTCAATGAATCCACTCTAATTCCCGAGTCTTGTGCAAATTAACAAATTACCACAAATGTGGTTCCAACTATAATGAACATTGTCCCATTTAACAAAGTGAACATAGTTCCAAGGTTAGAACTGGAAGGTCTTTCTCATAAATATGTCATACAGCTCTCAATGGGCGCTTTGACGAACGACACCCGTCATTCCAAAGATATTTTCAAATAGATTGTAATAAAAGTTCAAAGGTTTTGAACCAGACAACATTGAAAAACATCATCATTATTACGGAAAATATAGAAACTCCTCATCAAAACATTAGCAGTGTTACTACAGTAATATAAAATATGATTTAAATACATTATATGTGTCATGAAACTGTGATGGGGGCTTGTTGTGTTATATCCACTGGGTAGAAAAACAACAAAATTTCAAAATAACCAACTTTGAGCCAGAGGCTCGAGCTCCTGAAATTCGTTTTGGATATTTTCGCCACAATCGTTCTGTCGCTGTAGGTCCTGAGCGTTAAAAATAGTTTAACAATCCAAATGTGAATAGTTTTCAATGGGGCAAGGATTGCTAAGGATTTTTAGTATAACCCCATTTACTGCTGAAATGTTATTGCATTTTGGAAAATTGTTGTTACATTTGTTATTACATTTGCGGCTTGGAGTTTATCTTCAACCGAGACGTGGAGCGTCTCGGTTGAACATGTGCTCCGAGCCGCAAACCTCAGACCACGTTATCGTGAATTAATCACAATAACGTATATGTTCCAATAAGACCATACCCATAGTCCAAAACCCACATGGTGATATGAACAAGGCAATTTGATAACAAGTTTAGTAAATCTTCTCTTCCCGTGGAAACCCCGCGAAATGAAGCAATACTTGTTTGGTGTTGTAAACAAGCTCCGTTTTACTGGTAAAATAGGACACGGTCACCACAGCTTGGTGTGGAAGTTCTCTAAATTGGAGAAACTGGACTTGACTTTATCTCTATGTTGCGGTCACGATTGGCCATTGTGCAGATACAGGTGACCGTAAATAAACAAATAAATAAATAACTAAATAAATAAATCAATAAATAAATCAATAAATAAATCGATAAATAAATAAACATCTCGTGTACCCCATGCTTTCATTGGACAAACAACGAATAAAACAGATAATGGTGATTCCACCTTAGTTCACATATGGTGATTGGGCAGTAAACATAGAAAAACTACTCTAGCTCTCATCCATTCAGAGGGTGAACATTTTTGTCTTATTAAAACATGAGTTGCCTCAAACCTGAGTTCTTTACTATGCTGGTGTGTTTGGTCGTACTCAAGAGTTTTCTTTTCTTTGTAGGCAGAACGATCTTCCACCTCATTAGAATTCCGATGGCGGTTTCGGAACCTTTTCATTTCGCCCGATAAATGTAATAAGACGTTGACAGGGACATGCCCATACTTTTCAGAAGGGGTGTTGACACTTTTAGCCCGAAACTGAAACTTGAGAGAGACAAGACTCTAGTCAAGCAGTTACTTCTAGGGACCTTCGGGGATGCAAAACCAGCAGACAAGGGGTAGCTATTGTCTTTCAAATGTAGTAGAAATCATTTACTAGTTCGACGTATTCTCTCTAGCCTTTACTTTTATGTACAGCAATGCACAGCAGTGAAGCACACGGATGCTTAAAACAGTTCCACAATACAAAATCGTCCAACCTAACTAGGAACCTATATGTTTATCGCAACTTCTTCATTTTACAAAGTGCCGTTGTTTTTATTTAATCTTATTTGTTTTATAAGAATTGGAGAACCAGTTATGCAATATAAGTTATCTCCGCCAACATGTATGGTATATGGAGATTTAATACCTGGATGTCGGCTTTTAAACACCGAGCCGAAGACAACAGCTAGAGTTACACTCTTGGGTCGTTAAGGAAACGAGTAAACAATATTTTGTTTACATATCTTACCCCGAGTTCCCATGTGTTCGATGTGCCCTCTGGCACATAAAACACATTGGAACTCAGAGGACGAATTATTTGCTCTTATTTTATTTTTTTCAGGTTGTTTCATTTTAATTTTTCGACTATTTAATTTGTAATGGAAAAATATGATGGAACTGTCGGAAATCTGATATATTTGTGACTATTTTTAGGTTTTTGGTTTCGATTTGTATAACCAGACGAGCAAAAGCGAAAAGCTTTCATTTAAACCATACACACCCGATGATTCGCTTGCGCTTATACCCTGGATGTTTCACGCTATCATATACCTTGGATGTTGGGTGCATCCTTTGCCATGGCTGTTGGTCCAAGGCATTCTGACCAATCAAAGGAATAATTTATCGGGATATTGGGACAACTTATATTACCACCACTCCTTGGCCCAATGGCGCAGGCGCGTGTGATGACCTTCATAGCGGCAACTTCGTGCTTCCGCTCTTCTCGAATACTAAGAAGAGATCTTTAGCCTGCACAGAGTGTATCTCTCTGCGCACAAAGGAGAGCCATTTTACGTCCGCACTCGATAGGACGGTGGGCTGTGACAGCATGAATCCTAGAATTTAAGCTGGCAGAGAGTGTCGGACACCTTGAGAACTTTCCCCGACAGGGGATCGATACCAGGACCTCTGGCATGAGAGACCACCACCGCACTTATCCTCTCGACCAAGTGCTGTTGTTGTTTGATACTGGACACGTTGAACAAAGTCCACGGACGTTAATCTACATTTAGTCCAAAACGTTTGATACGCTCCCCGCCATACCCCGTCATTTGGTTAAAAAATAGTGTATCATGACGCCCCTGTTGTCTTTTACAATTTGGGTTCATTTGGATGTTTTTTGCGTGGGAAAGAGAAATAAACTTCGAACATAAACTCTACAATAAGAACTGTCCAAGGAAGAGACATTTATTTTCGACTTTATCGATGTTTCTGTGATTGTAACTGTAGACTTTCTTCATGCAACAGTTTTCAGTCCGATTGACATTCTATGAAGTTCCGGATGCTGCAGATTCGCACTATCTATTTGTTTTTGGGGTTTTAAATTTTTTTTCGATACTTTACATGCAGGTCATCGTTGTGAATTATAACTTATTTATTGTGGGTATGGCTCCATTTGATAATTATTTTAAAAATATGGGTATGACTACAATGGGCAATTATTTCAAAACAGATATATAGAATAAATAGATACTAGGGCCGGTAATCAGATTTAAACCACTAGTAGAATAAGGGTTTTAACCACTCGGCTTGCCGAGTGGTTAAAACCCTTATTCTACTAGTGGTTTAAATCTGATTACCGGCCCTAGTACTTATTTATTTTATTTATACCATGCTCTTAATTAATAATCGACTTTGTCACTTAAAATGGAGAAAACACGACACTTTCTACCGCAAACACACAGGTTTGTTTTGTTTACATCTGCGCCGGTGGGCAGTACTTCCGGCTGTACGTGAATGCTTGATTGACAGCTAGACACATCGTCAAAGTTGATTGAATTTTCCTGGCTTTTTCAATCAAATTATTATTAACAATTCTTAAAATTTATTTTAAATATTCAATTGTAGGTATTTTAAACTTAATGAGTCATTTACACGAAGTAGATAGTACCGAAAAATGTCGTATGTTTGAATGAAACATATCGCGAAGTGTGAATGTATCGAAGTTGGCAAATTGCGTCATGCCAAAGGTCAAGTTGGATGACCTTCCGACTATAGCTGTAAATTTTTTTAAACCGGTAGTGGGGTTAAAAGCTAAAATTTAACATACTGGCTTTTCACAGGTAGTAACATTGGCGAGCATGGTATAAATAAGAATTTCACCTATAGTTCAAAGTAGCGTGTAGCGTTATCAAAACTGATCTCAGAGGGGCGATCGATCAATCAAAATATGTCAGTAAATCAGTTTGGAAACACGCTGTCACATTCTTTGCTTCACACGGTTCTGAATTTTAGTTCAGTTTCGAAGACAACAGTCCATGTGTTTTGAACGATAGCGAAAATGGTTAAGAGTTTTGAATGCTACCGCTGACAGCCCATGTGTTTTCTTTGGTTGCGGTTGTATAAGTTTCTATATTTTAAGAAATATGACCATTAAAGACGAGAGTTAAGGTATGACTGTACTAAATATTGGAATCAGAGTTACCCACCTTGAAGAGTTGCACTCGGAAATGATGCAGTCTCAAAGACTAAGCAGCCTTGGGAAAATATATCGTTTGAATAAACGTTTGAAGGGTTCTACAGGCATCTTACATTATTTTTGCATATTCCAAAAAAAGAGGGCGATTTAATGACTTTTGGACCTAAAAATACCATTGCCTCGTGGTGTGTTTTTGTTGGGAATTCCCTGGAAATTATGTGCACATGACCGGTACCTCCCTCCCTGTCAGTTGTTCTCTCTTATTTGTTGCATGACTCCTGTTTTCGAACAAAAAAAAAACAGTTTCTCAAGATCTATACTTGACTGAGATATTTGAATGCAAAAATTAAAGTGATGCAATCATATTTTTTTCGCTTAAACGTTAAAATGGTCACCTATGGGACAATATTTAGTACTGTGATACCTTAGGCGCGTCTGATTCTTGACACCTTTCGATACGTTATCTATACTCAAGTTCTGTCGCAGGATAAAATGCAGTCGTCGAACTTAATGGTTCCAGTAACGTAACAGGAAAATCCGGCCAGCATTCTTCATGACAATCGCTATTCAAATTTTATTATTGTTTCATTTTATGCCTCCAAATATAGCTCATGACACCTTATGGCAAAGAGCTCTGTGTGCTTGTTCCAAAGAGGAGTCATAAGCTATATTTTTGAGACAGAGGATGAAAAGTTTAAGTTATTGGAGATTTCTTTCAGAAGCGTCGACTGCTATTTGTCTTACAAAACGATTGAACCATTGACTATCTCTTCAGGGCAGACAGAAGTTTCACAGGAACCAAGTCATACCCTGTTTATCATAGTGTATTTCATTGATGACAAAATATTTGAAAGTTTCACGGCCAAATTAATGACGTAATATTCGATGTTTTGTGACCAATTACCATATTTTCAGGCTGGTAATACAACAGGGAATATTTACCTGTATCCGGGGCCCGGTGGAACTGTGATGTTGGGCAATACTGACCTTTTGAAACTGATCGAAGTAAGTATGTAAATAGTGAAATTATACAATCATATTTAGTTTACTCTCAACCTTCCTCGATTAGTGGATTAACGTATAATAAAATCTCTGCAGGAGGTTCTGTATGTGAAACATCTTTTGCTTCAGCGGTGGAAAACTCCCTATGGTGATAATCGTTTATTTAATTCGATATATCATATCGATCGATGAGATAGTTTATGTGTGGACAGATCACCTAGGTCATGCAATCATGTAAAATTCGAAAAGTGTGCGCAGGAGCTGCGCTTATAAATTAATATATGTCTTACCTCCTACAAGTATCTGGGAATTTCATTGGTTCAAAGACGTCACATGCTGACTGTATATAAAAACCATATACTGCCTGTCAACATCAATATACGATGACAGCTATGGGTAATCTCCCGTTTGTTCATTGATTATTCAAAATGGCGGCAGCCGATAAACGCTTCAATTTGAAAGACTGAGTGTTGGAAGCCCATATTTGGTCTGAAATGCAGGTTAGGCAACTTAAAAGGCTTCATATTCTGTGGATGTGTGTCATGTTACCTTCGAAATGAAACTGTTTGGAATGTATGAATTTGCCTTGTTACAATTTATGGGAGAGAGCACTGTCCCATAAATTGTAACAAGGCAAAAACACGTGAACACATTGTGAGAATTCTCTCATTTAAGTTTGATCGCTGTTGTCATTATCTCTGTGCATCGATGCAGCAGACTGTAAGATAAATTCTTCGCTCTCGTCCAATATGAAATTAACTGACACCATATATACCACATTAGGCCACCAACAAACTGTGTACTAATAATATTCCCACCATTATGTTTGTGGACAAAATGTTGCATCAAAGTCCCGCTCTTGTTTCTAAGGCCATATCTGATACATAATTTTGTACATAAACATAATGGTGATGATAGATTAATCTTACAATTATCAACTGTAATAACTTAATTAACACTTTACCTAACGAATCGGGTACATTCTCTCACGTAATTTGCAAATTGAACAGCTGAATGTTTTTCTAAAAAAAATCAACAAAATCATATCATATGACCTCTCATTGGAACGAGCTAAAATGAGCTCGTTCCAATGATGGTGTCACATGATAACGTTTTGTGGAAAGTTTTGGAAGATATGTGTTTATAAAAACAATTAAAATAATAGATTGTGATATCGTATGCGTTGCGTAAATGGGTTAACTGGAATTTTAATATCAAATTTCATTTTGTGACTCATAAAAATGATTGTTGTATCGGTTGAAACTGTATGCGGCTGCTTTGAACTTTTGCGATCCTCGCATAAACTTATTGAGCACGTACATGTTAAACAAAGACAACATGATGAAAAGAACGTGCACTTTAGCAGTACAACTGCGTGTTTTTTCGGTTTGAATGCTTCCAATAATTCAGACACAAAGGCATAAAAGCAATGTAATTCCATAATTTAATAGTTATACTGTTGGGATATGCTTTATATTTTTCCTATTTTCGAATACAGAAACGACCAGGGTTCATCGCAAAAGCTTGTAATGTTCTATAAATCGAAACCAACTACGCGGTCATATTATGCAGTTGGAAGATACAGATTTTGTATCAGGACCCCCTGATACGTGATGCAATACGGCTAATTACGGACCCCCTGATACGCGATGCAATGCGGCTAATTACGGACCACCGGATACGCGATGCAATGCGGCTAATCACGGACCCCACGATACGCGATGCAATGCGGCTAATTACGGACCCCCTGATACGCGATGCAATACAGCTAAATATGGCCCCCCTGATACGCGATGCAATACGGCTAATTACGGACCCCGATACGCGATGCAATACACACAATTACAGCCCCCTGATACGCGATGCAATACGTCTGATTACGGACCCCCTGATACTCGATGTAATTTATTTATTTATTGGTGTTTAAGGTCACATATTTTTGCACAATGTCTAATCATGACCACAACATGAGTATCAACTCAAGACCAGGAGTGAGCGTTAATAAGCCATGTTGCCTATTTTAGAGAGGGTTTGCACCTCCCAAGCAATGGTGACGGGGTCCTATTTTACCAGTAAAACAGAGCCCGTTTACCGCAGTGAACAGCACTGCTTCACTCGATGCAATACGGCTAATTACGGACCCAACGCAAACTGATTGCAAGATGAGCCACTTCATGTTTTCGCACTGCTTTTTTACATATTTGTTTTCGAAGAATTAATGTTTAAAACGATATGTTGGCTTTTTCTGAAAGGAAAGACATTTGTTATTCTTCTCGAATAAAAATTATTTGTTCTTTTTTTCTTGTTCAAAATGGTCCCCTAACGTGGAAAAACCGCCCAAATTATTATTGACCAATATCTCCTGGTTCGAATGGGCCAATGACATGATATTTTCACAGATTTGTCACGAATACACTTTTCCATAAACAATTGGTAATAATAGTTTACTAAAATTATTTTTTCTGCCAAAATTTCCAAGACATCAAAAATAGGCTTGAAAATCGAACATTTAGGCCTACAGTCTCAGCACTGTGAATTAGCAGAACACCAGTAATGGACTGAATAGTAAGAATGTAATGTATCTAGGGCTGTCAAGATTTTTTAATTTAGGAATCGATTAATCGTCGCAAATAATCGATGATAATTGATTGATCGTACCTAGATGACCCCCCATCTCCTTCTCTTTGAAGTCGATAAAAATGAAGTTGAAGTCAGTTGACCTACCTCAAGTAAACAACGAAGACGATCCTCTTTTAGTTACATTCAAAGCGTTGATGTTCTGAACTTTTGAACCGTCAGTGTAATAATCAAGACCGGTCGGCAGTTGCGAAGTTCGCAACTGCCGACCGGTCTTGATTATTACACTGACGGTTCAAAAGTTCAGAACATCAAAGCTTTGATGAATGTACCTGAAAGACAAATGCTTCCAATAGCTCTTGGGGTTTAACATCGATGTTCTTAATCCTTTAGCTTTAGAAACAATAGTTTTTTCAACATATTTTCTTTTAATTATTAAACGTCTAAAACGGGATATAATTTACTGATTATTTGACAACGAAAAATACTAATCGATTTCGCCGTGACCGATCAACAATCGATTAATCGTGACAGCCCTAAATGTATCATAATCATAAATGCTAAAGAAATTTCGATTTTATCCACAATGAGTCGAAAATGGCCGCCAAACGTGGAAAAAACGCTCAAATTTTTATTGATCAATATCTCCTGGTCCGAATGTGCTAATGACCTGAAATTTTCACAGATTTGTCATAAATACACTTTTCCATAACCTGTTGGTGACAAAAGTTAACCAAAATTATTTTTCTCTGACAAACTCTTCCAAAAATCAAAAATAGGCCTGAAAATCGGACATTTTGGCCTACAATCCCATCACTGTGAATTAGTAGAACACCAGTAGTGTACCTCATAGTAAGAATGTGGTGTATCATTATCATAAATGCAAAAAAAAAATTCGATTTTATCCACAATGAGTCCAAAATGGCCGCCAAACGTGGTCATTCTTGAAATCCTTGATCTCATAACAGACAAATGATGGGTTAACATCACCGTATTCCGCAGCATAAAGATGCTGGGCTATCCCTGTTTAGAACCAGTTTAGGGGACAGCGACATGAGTTGGGGACAGCATGAAACAGAATATTCAAGTTTAGAAAATTGGTTTGTACTCCGTCACCTGATAACCGCGTGCTTCGATGTACTCTGTTTTTGCTGGCGACTACGACAGCTTAAAAAGGAGTTAGTGTTATCTACCCGGTTGGTCGTAGGTAATTAATAACTAATATGCTAAGTAAACACGCTATAGCCTGTGCCATGTATGTTTGTCTGTGTTGTCGATTATCCGTGTGCGTTTTGCTTTTTCATTGACACTCATCGCACTTACTCTTTTTACGAATAAAGGGGAGGGGGGATTTTAAAATGAGTTCTTTTAGTACTCGCAGAATTTGGAGTTTATTTCAAATTTAACATTTCAAAAAGAATATTTCTAACCGGAACGCGACCCCGTCTTGAACAGCAGGCTACTCTTTGCGTTGCTTTGCCCCCTCCCCACCCCCGCTAATTCATGCTGCAAACTGCCATGACTCTTTCTCTGACGATTTTCTTACCCTGGGTTGTGCCCACTTCTACGTCGGAGATTTCAATCGAATAGTTCTCCATTAACCCCTTCACCTGGTTTATCTCTATCCAGGGAGGGGGGGGGGGGGGGTGGCGTTGCGGTAACCGGTTCTCGTCAGATCACCGAAGTTAAGCAACGTCGAGCCGGGTTAGTAGTCGGATGGGTGACCGTCCGAGCAATCGATTCGGACTTCCGCGTTGTGTCCTTGGGCAAGGCACTTAACCCCGATTGTCCACATGGGGCACGATAAGGCCATGCACCAAGGCGTACTCCACGTAGATAGTGCGCATGTCTTCAACCATTCTAACCCTGTCTGTGCTGCAGTGCGGAGTTACGATGTTGGAGAGCTGGCAGCTGCTCGTCGTTTCTCGGTGGTTCTCTCCGGGTAAACCGGCTACCTCCACCCGAAAAACTGTCACGCTCATGATTAGCCACTGTGCATAAGTATATGACCTTAAATACCAATAAATGAATAAATAAATAAATAAATAAATAATCTCTATCCTCCCCGTCCTTGTGTTTGAATTCCAAATATTCTGGAACTTTAATTTGCACCATCCGCTGTCGGGGGATTTACCAAATAGTTGAGAAATCAGAGTTCCATTAAGTCTATCCTGTACTTAATCCTCATCCACCAGTGCTCACCTCTCATTGCTTCTAGTGCTGCGGCATTTCTCGACCCCGTTATCCATCGGCCTACATCTTTCTATAGGGTTTTCCAAGCTCTTCTTTAAAGCCGTTTGGTTTAAAGGTATCAGTTCCGTACCAATTGTTATACTTGGTACACCTACCATTTCCCAAAATGTTTTCCCCACGAAAGCCGTTTTTCCCTATAAGTTTCATTTGATTAAGGATTCGCTTCCCATTCACAGTTAGTTTATCCGTGTGGTTTCGGTAGACGCCTCTTTTCGTATAGTTTATATACTACACAAAGTTTGCTAAGCACCAAATATTTGACACATCATTGTGAAATTTACTTATGACATATTTGCGATATTTTTGGTGGATATGATTAAGGAATGTACTGAGATGGTCCCCAGTGTTTACATTAGCTCTCTTGACAGGCAGACTTTTCGTGACAGTCTTGGAAAGCATGTACCTCTTGATTTTCATGATGTTTTCGTGTATTGCCTACATGTACATGACATGTATATGGTATTCAGTCTTCATTTCAACACAAACCCTTGTGATTTAATGATTGAATATGGCAAATGCAAATATAAGACATTTGACTGAAGCAGAAATGTGGCGAGCTGTAGGGATGGTGGAGCAAGGGGCTACCCATCGTCAGGATGGTGAAGCCCTTGGTGTGCACCATACGGTGATCAACGGGGCCTGGGCAAAAATTCCAGCAGTATGGCACACCAGTAAGACGGCATGGTGGTGGCAGAGACAGGGCAACATCTGCAGCTGAAGACCGGTTTTTGATCATTCAGGCCCATTGGAACCTCTTTGCCACATCAACCCAGCTTCGCAGTGACCTTCAGAATGCATCCGGGGTAAATGTTTCGACGCGGACTATCCGGGCAAGGTTGCACGAAGGTGGTCTTCACGATCGGAGACCACCTTCGTGCAACCTTGCCCGGACAGTCCGCGTCAAAACATTTACCTCATGCATTCGCATTCCACTGTCCCAGAACCACTGCCAGGCACGATATGAATGGGCCATGGACCACGTTGGATGGACCAGAGAAGATTGGCGATCTGTCCTTTTTACAGATGAGTCAAGGTACTGCCTAGACCACACAGACAGGCGTTCTAGGTATGGAGAAGACGAGGATAGCGATTCCATGCAGCCAACATTGCTGAGCATGACCGCTGTGGTGGAGGGTCAATCATGGTCTGGGGCGGCATCAGCAGGGATGGACGTACAGAGCTCGGTGTCCTTGAACGTGGTATATTGACTACACAGCGGTATATTGATGAGATCCTGGGTGTCCACGTCAGATTATATGCAGGTGCAGTGGGCGATAGATTCATTCTGATGGACAATAATGTCCATCATCATCTTGCCCATGCTGTCGGGGAGTACCGGCAGAGGGAGGGGATTGAGCTTATGGACTGGCCAGCAAGATCTCCTGACCTCAATCCAATCGAACATGTCTGGAATGGGTTGCAGCTTGCAATTTCAGCCCGTCCAGTCCAACCAAGAAGTGTCCAGGAGCTTGGTGCCATGCTCGTCCAAGAATGGAACAACATCCCACAAAGGACCACCAGAAACCTGATTGGGAGCATGAGAAGGCGTTGTCAAGCTGTAATTAACAGGAATGGGTCTCATACTAGATACTGAACCCGTACCAGTTTGCTACGTCAACTTTTTGGCAAATTGAAAAATTTCCTCTTTTACCAATAATATCCATTTTCCATGGTTATCGAATTCAAAAGCTACAAAATAATGTCAAACACAAATAAAATCTTAATTCCTGTACTTAAATCATTAAAGGTATTATTATGTAAAAACTATATATACTTTTCATTACAATATTTCAACTAAAACGTAAAACAGGTTGATGGATATACTTGGTGCGGTGCTTTGCAAAGTTTGAGTAGTATATTTACCCCGGGGTGGGGGGGAGGTTCTCGTAGTTACATGTCTCTCCCACACTAAGAATTTTGCTACTGCCTTCCGGAATACAGAACTATCCCACTCCCCACCTTCGAGTTGGCTCTACGACCCACGGGTATAACTTTGTTTTTGTTTTCTTTTAATTCGAGTCTCATTTGTTCCCATATCACCCAAAAATTGCCACCATTTTCTCCAGTCCAACTTCGCTTTCTGAAACAAATACCATATCATCTGCGAAGAAAAGCCCCGGTATCTTCATGTCCCCAACCGCGTGTATGTATAAAGAAACTTTTAATTAATATACTGCACTTGTGATTTAATCTGGCTTGTCTCGCCTATCCGGTTGGTTATTGGAAATGAATGTTAATAATAAACACGAATTGAGTTAAGCGAACAAACTTGCTGGATACTGACAAAAATCCGTCTACCTAATTTTCACACATTTTTACCGAAACAATAACAACAGAGTAAGTGAGACGGTTTACCCCCATTAGTCAGACACCCAATTGTCATACACCCATGCTTTCAGACAGTTAATTAGGGATTAGCTGAAGTTAAAATAGATGATCACCTATTGTTATAAATGGAACAACCCAGATGTGTACAATCTGAATAAAATTTAGTTTCAACATTTTGTTTGGTACTGTTTTTGTCCTTTTCAAGGTTGGCAAATAATAAAAATACCACTTAATTATATTCTGAAAAATAATCCAAACATACAAATCACACATATATTGTGTAATAACACTGATAACGTTGATCTAAAATTTGAAAATAAAATATTTTTTTTCCAAACAGTTTGCTGTTGTTTTTGCATTTCCTTGTAAAAACGATGTTTGACTATTTATTGATAACTACAAAATTAGTCTCATGGAGTCGGGACACGATAGTTTTGTTAGGAATTGACAGCGCGATCAATTGATAGTTCTATGTTTTCCCAAATATCTTGTAGCGCATTAGGAGGTCTGTAAAACGCTCCCAGCAAAAACTTATCTCCTCCATCGGAGAGTTGAAGCCAAATACATTCCGTATCACGACATATTATGTCATCCCTAGCATTGTACCAAAGACCTTGCTTCACATACAGTTAAAACTAGAAGTCCGGTCATGAAATGCGCACAAATAGCACATCGATATGCGCGTTAATCTACGCGTTATGACCATAGTAAGGATATCAAATTGTGTCCATATGGCCCGTGTACAAGCAATGTTTCAGCCAATGGACCTCCGGGTAACCCGGAGGTCCATTGGCAGAAACATTGTCTGTGTTTGATATGAGTAACCAGGAGAACCTGCCGTGCTTTGGATGCCATTCGATATGGCAATTGCGCGCAATTCCTACGCGCAATTAATCCTAGATAAGCGCACAGCTCGTGACAGGACTTCAAGTTTTTAACTGTAAATGGCTATACCCCCACCCCGGCGGATGCTGTCTTTCCGATAGTTTTTTTTTATATTTTGTTAATATTTATTTCATTTTTTTTTATAAAACATGGTTTTCTATTTATTTACGTTAAAAATGAGTTATCATGAAACATGCGTTTTTCTTTATTTACTGTAAAACAAGTCTAAATATTGTCTTTATTGTACTTCATATTTTTTCATTTTAATGTCTTTTCTGTTTATTATCGCCTTTTTATTGTACTTCGTATTTTTCATTTTATTGTTTTTTTCTGTTTATTTTATTTTCTTTGTTTTACGAAATATGATTTTTGGTTTATTTATCACAAAAAACCCTATGTTATTGTCATTTACTTCCTAATTTTAATTTATTGTGTCTAGAACTCTTTTCTTATTGTACTTCATATTTTTTTATTTTATTGTCATTTATTTTCTGTTCATTTCTAATAACACTAAACGTGAAGAAATAAATCACTAAAAGTTAATTAATTGTTTCTTTTCTGTCTGTCATATTGGAATATCCCACTTTATTATGAAGGTGATAAGTGAGGGATTAGCTGTTCAAACAACCCAATAATCTGTGATTATAAACTGTCTGACAACTGGGATGTATGACTATTGGGCGGATACCAGTGAGATTACCCCCTTATAAATGCCAAGACGATTTTAGTTAATAGAGGCGGGGGTCGTCTAGTGGAGTGATGTTTTAACCCTTAACCCCGGATTAGGGCGAGGGAATATTTTGGGATGTTTATTTCTTCTTCAAATATGTTGTGAATGATTTTATGAAAAAACAAATTTTCATATGAGCCTTATGAGCCCTTTACCCGATTAGGGTAGGGGTCTATTGGATTGTTGTCTTTCTGCCTTAAAATGAGTTTTGATGAATTTCAAGAGATTTTTAAACGCGTTATACATCACCAAAACACGCTGCGAAGGGCGTGGTACTTGATGTAAATAACCTGGACCGGCGGCAGGTAAGCTTGCCTCTGCTACCAGAGGGAGCCACAAAGAGCAGAACAATCTCCACCTTCAGAAGAGTTTGTAATCCCCCGAGTACAAATCTCGGTGAAGGATGTCTGTGGAGATGACTTTTATATTTTAAATCCCTTTTTATTAGGAGAGCCTCACCTCCCCAGGGTCGGCCTGGTCTGTCACGCCTGACGGTGTCGTAGTTGGGAACCCAAAGTGCATGTTTTTGTTGTTGTGAGTTTAGTTTCATTTAGTGCTAAAATATCAGGTTTGTGTTCATCGAGGTACTACTGGTGTGGGTGCAATTGACCACAAAATTTTAGACGGACTCAAAAATGTCTTTCTGCACATAGAACGCAGATGCCGATAGCAATCGTGTTCTGTAGCGAATTATAGCACGATTTTGCCACGACTGCCCTGTAGAAGATTTATGGGATAAACAAAATAAACGTATAGTGTTTTCAAGTAAAAAAATTATTCTACGAGTAGGATTAAGTAGGATTAAGAATGAAACCGACGAGTCTCTGGCGAGTCGGTTTCATTCTTTATTCTACGAGTAGAATATTTTTTTACTTGAAAACACTATACGTTTATACTTTCTGTGCAAGTCTGGCATAAACTTCCTGTAATAATATAATAAATAAATTGGATATAAACTGACCCCAGAGAGAGGTTACAATCCGTTCTATCTAAATGTTGAGGCAGTAATACAAAAAAATTGTTGTTACTCAAAATATTGGCTCAGACAAAACCGCCCAGCCGTATCTGTTCCAACGCCAGTGACAGGGAGGAGGTGGGGCGGGAAAAAAAAGTGTGTGAACACAGGTGAAAAGTTTTATTTTGCAGATTTTTTTACCCACCCACCCTATCCTGCATATTTTTTCCCGTGACATTTTGGGGACCCACCTCCTTCTCATACATTTCAAATACAAAATTTTGGCACTTGGACATTAACACAAAAATGCGTACATGTAATTGCACACTGATTCAATGCTTATTTTTATATGTCCAATAATGTTTCCATTTACTCTACCCGATGCATTTTTGAAGACTTACCAGATTCACATCAGTTCACAAAGACACATTACTGTCTCGCTTGAACCCCGTGTGGGCCCGGGTATAATAGGTCCACATTTGGTAGCCAGGTTGTTAACACACAGCTGCGATGGTCTCGCTCTTCATACAGACATTTTAATACTATATTGATGTAGTGAATTCTAAGGAATTTGTATTATCTTTATATTGAGGTGTCTGTGTGGATGAGCTTGTTAGTTCCTCCAGTAATTGGTTAATTTCTTAGGCCATCCAGTGGATCTGTTTTAAAAATTCTACCTTTATCTTGGGAACTAACAACGCTGTGGTATAGGTATCATATAGCTTTGTTGAAAGCAATGTAAAACCCCAATCAAACCAGATCAGACAATCGAGACAAACGAAATATGTAGCTTAATATTCTTACAAATGTAGTTTCTCGGTGTTCAGCTTGCAAATCAATCTCAATTATTCTTTTTCCCAGAAACCTTTGATTTTAAACCAAATTTGAATAAGCTTTTCCTATTTGTTTTCTGTGATATGCAGTGATATACACTTCAAACAGTCTAGTTTCTGTAAATGATGGCATATGCAGGCATATGTGAGAACTGCGCCTCTTGTGCCCATAATTAATTTACTACTGCTTATGCTGTAACTGTGTATTTGTTGCAAATATTGGTTGAGCAAATGGGAATTTGTTTTTGTTCTGGCTCAAGAAGGGAAAACCTTATATTTTTGTTTTTGTTATTGCATCTGCATACCAGGATATAGCGATAAAAAGGACTAATTTGTTGTTGTTAAATCAGACATTTTTGTTTTTGTTAAAATAAAAAAAAATAATATTTTCAATTTTTTCATTTTGAAAAAATCAGTCCCACCTAGCTATTATGACTCATTAGACAATATTATATATACTATGCTTTATTTTAAAGAATGTTCCATTAAAACAAAACTTGATATGAATGAATTATGTTGTGAATAGATATTTTTGTTGCCTTTAGGAGAAAATTGTCAATCAATTTTTTTCCGCTCAATATTGGGCACCCACCCCATTCACAAGTCAGGTTTGGATGAAATTCTCCAATATGTTTATATTAAGGGGGTTAGTTTTGTTAATAATGCTTCTAAATGGGCTTTTATGGTCAATTGATGACATTTTGTTACCGTTTGGGACACAAAAGATGCCATAACAGTGAAAAAAGGAAAAAAAGTGTTTTAACTGTTTTCGCACATTTTTTTGGCACTTGACCACCTACCCACTCCACCTATGTTCATGCAATTTCTTTCCAACCCCCCAACACTCTGCCAGTGGTGGTATGATAAGAAAATATTGGTTACAACAGAAATTTGCTTGATGTGGACTGATGTAATACTGACTTGAATGGGACTGAATTCTTGATCGATTATTTTAAAAACCTGGTCATTGGTGTGAAGGTGTTCAAGGCGGCAGTGATGTAAAATTCAGAATTGGTGGCTAAATGAAAATATTGACATGTTCGGATGTTTAGCGTTGTTATTATGAGGCCTGGTCACCGGCACCCGGACGTTTGGCGAAATAAAAAGCTCAGAAAACTATACCCCTAAGAAATTAAATATACATGTATAGGGAGGGGATATATTTTTTCTCACCATTTTATTTCGTCAAGTGCCTGGGAGCAGGTGCCTGTGGTCTGGTCTATTTCTTTGTCTACTGTTTTGGAGTTGTTTCGGGGGTGTGGGGGGGGGGGGTGAAGTTATGAATATTGGGGGAGGTGTGCTCCCACACACTCCACCTCACCTCCGACTGCGCCACTGCTTGTAAACTGTAAACGTGACAGGATATTAGTAGTATGTCCTACTCAGTTGGAGGACCCCGGTGGGGGACCCCGGAAGTGACGTCATGTCACGTGACCTAGTGGTGCCATGTTGTGTTGTCATGGTAAACACGTGAGCGGCCATCTTGTGACGTCATCTCCATAGTGATACGTGGTGTGAGTGCGCATGCGCAGCGCGCGTTGTTAGGGTGACACGTGTTTCCGTCGTCCATTTTGTATACTGGAAGCCGCCATCTTGGTTTCTATGGTAGCACGTGATTGCTATGTTACCCAATTTTTCTGCAATATGACGGGGTATGTTTGGAGGGTGTGTTCCTTTGTAAAAGAGTATTTTCCCGATTCGTAGAATTACCACAAGCAACCCGACAATCTCTCCAAATCACCAAAATCTATCCCAACTTTTACTATTTCGAATTCTTTCAGAATTCTCTGCTTCTATCTATATATGTAATAGTTATCGTTTATCTGGTCATGTTCCGTTATTCTGGAGTATACTCCAGTAGCGTAGAAGAGCCTATTAGTTGGAACAGCTTTGCTTATTGTTACTATATTTTGCTATTTCTGGTCTATTCTTGTTAGTTCTGACCTTATTCCAAGTACTCTTGTTGTTTCATATATCTAGATCATTTATATGAATTATAACTAACCAATCCGATTGCTTGATTTCCCATAATCTGTATGTAGAGTTATCTCCCTTGTGTATAATAAAAGCCTATATCCAATGGCCATATCCCATGGAATCCCATTTCGGGGAAACACCCGTGGCTATAGAATCCCTTTTTTGTCGTATGAGGCCATGAGGGCTATCTAAAAGCCCTCAATGAGTCCTCATTTATTATCCCTCATACCCTCATTGAATTTTGAGGTTATGAGGACCTTGAAAAATCCCTCAATGAGGTATAATTTACTACGACTCTTAGCCTCATTTCAGTATTTAACAGGTATATCCTATGGACTCTCATTTTGGAAAACGCCTGTGACTGTGGAATCGCTTTTTTGTCGTATGAGGCCATGAGGGCTATGTAAAAGCCCTCAATGAGTCCTCATTTATTATGCCTCATAGCCTCATTGAATTTTGAGGTTATGAGGACCATTAAAATTCCCTCAATGAGGTATAATTTACTACGACTCTTAGCCTCATTTCAGTATTTGAGGATACCTATGGCCTGGTATTGTATTATTCGAGGATACCTATCGAGGATACCTATCGAGGATACCTTTTATAGGATACTTATCTGAGGATACTATATAGGCTGTACATATCCCTATTGGTCTCTTGCTGGCCCTTGGTGCTATTAATCCACCTGATGCTTTATGTTATTATATGACTGGCATAGGTAGTATGCAATGCTAGGCATAGGGGTATTGAGGGTAGGGGTACTGCCTGGTAGTTTAGTACGGTACTATAGTATGGCGGTATATACACCTATAAGCCCCAGTTAGTGCTTGGTACTATTAACCAACCGATTGCTTTGTTTTATTATATGGCTGGTATATGTAGTACGTTATGGCAGACCTAGTGATTTTGTGGGGGTGGGGGGTAATGCTTGGTAGTTTAGAACGGTTGTATAGCATAGGCTGTACATATCCCTGTAGGTCTCTTGCTGGCCCTTGGTACTTCTGATCCACCAGATGCTTCATATTATTGAGCGGTATTCTGGGGTGGGGTCAATGCCTGGTAATACAGAACGGCAGCAGAGTATGGTTGGTATATTCCCCTATAGGTCCCATCCTAACCGTTCAAAGTATTAACCTACCAAATGCTTTGTATCATCCTGTTACTGGCAAGGTGGTACGTAATACCAGTAGTTCCTACCTTATTCCGAGTACTCTTGTTGTTTCATTTATCTAGATCATTTATATAAATTATAATTAGCCAATTAGATTGCTTGATTTCCCATAACCTGTACTTAATCGTACAGAGTTATCTCCCTTCTGTATAATAAAAACATATATCAATGGTAATATCCCCGGCACCCCAATTTCGGCACCCCTTTTTTGAAAAGCATATGGCCTTCGGCACCCCTTTTTCTGAAATGAGGATAAGAGTCGTATTAAAAATCCTGTATTACCAGGCATTGACCCCACTCCAGAATACCGCTCAATAATATGAAGCATCTGGTGGATCAGTAGTACCAAGGGCCAGCAAGAGACCTACAGGGATATGTACAGCCTATGCTATACTACCGTTCTAAACTACCAAGCATTACCCCCACCCCCACAAAATTACTAGGTCTGCCATAACGTACTACTTATACCAGCCATATAATAAAACAAAGCAATCGGTTGGTTAATAGTACCAAGCACTAACAGGGGCCTATAGGTGTATATACCGCCATACTATAGTACCGTTCTAAACTACCAGGCAGTACCCCTACCCATAATACCCCTATGCCTAGCATTGCATACTACCTACACCAGTCATAGGATAACAAAGCAACAGGTGAATTAATAGTACTAAGGGCCAGCAAGAGACCTATAGGGGTATGTACAACAGCCTATATAGTATCCTCAGATAAGTATCCTATAAAAGGTATCCTCGATAGGTATCCTCGATAGGTATCCTCGAATAATTTATTTATTTATTGTTGTTTAAGGTCAATACTTCTGCACAATGGCTAATCAGGACCACAACATGGAGAAAAAATCAAGGTCAGTCAATCGTTTATACCCCTTGTTGCCTATTTTAGAGGACTCGCACCCCAAGCATTAGCGACTGGGTCCTATTTTACCAGTGAAACAGAGCTTGTTTACCACAGTAAGCAAGCACTGCTTCACTTCCCGGGGTTCCCACGGGGGATCCTCGAATAATACAATACCAGGCCATAGGTATCCTCAAATACTGAAATGAAGCTAAGAGTTGTAGTAAATTATACCTCACTGAGGGAATTTCAATGGTCCTCATAACCTCAAAATTCAATGAGGCTATGAGGCATAATAAATGAGGACTCATTGAGGGCTTTTACATAGCCCTCATGGCCTCATATGACAAAAAAGGGATTCCACAGTCACAGGCGTTTTCCAAAATTGGAGTCCATAGGATATACCTGTTAAATACTGAAATGAGGCTAAGAGTCGTAGTAAATTATACCTCATTGAGGGATTTTTCAAGGTCCTCATAACCTCCAAATTCAATGAGGGTATGAGGGATAATAAATGAGGACTCATTGAGGGTTTTTAGATAGCCCTCATGGTCTCATACGACAAAAAAGGGATTCTATAGCCACGGGTGTTTCTCCAAAATGGGATTCCACGGGATATGGCCATTGGACATAGGCTTTTATTATACACAAGGGAGATAACTCTACATACAGATTATGGGAAACCAAGCAATCTGACTGGTTAGTTATAATTTATATAAATGATCTAGATATATGAAACAACAAGAGTACTTGGAATAGGTCAGAACTAACAAGAATAGACCAGAAATAGCTAAATATAGTAACAATAAGCAAAGCTGTTCCAACTAATAGGGTCTTCTACGCTACTGGAGTATACTCCAGAATAAAGGACCATGACCAGATAAACTATTACATATATAGATAGAAGCAGAGAATTCTGAAAGAATTCGAAATAGTAAAAGCTGCGATAGATTTTGGTGATTTGGAGAGATTGTCGGGTTGTTTGTGGTAATTCTACGAATCGGGAAAATACTCTTCTACAAAGGAACACACCCTCCGAACATACCCCGTCCTATTGCAGAAAAATTGGGTAACATAACAATCACGTGCTGCCATAGAAACCAAGATGGCGGCTTCCAGTATACAAAATGGACGACGGAAACACGTGTCACCCTAACAACACGCGCTGCGCATGCGCACTCACACCACGTATCACTATGGAGATGACGTCACAAGATGGCCGCTCACGCGGGTTACCATGACAACACAACATGGCGCCACTAGGTCACGTGACATGACGTCACATCAGGGGTCCCCCCACCGGGTTCCCCAACTGAGGCCCGTCCGGGTACATGACATACTACTGATATTATCAACCAACATCATGCGGAAATAGTCATGCAGGTTGTTTCAGTTCACTGCAGCTCAATGCGTCACTAACCTTTGGCAGAATTTTTTTCAACAAATCTTAATGGTCTCTTTGGAAAGAGAGTAAGGCTTTCAACGGTAAGGAAAAGCCCGGTCGTGATTGTACAGAATCACTCCGTCTAGTTCTTGCTTAGTTTTCAGACGTGGGAAATAATATGCATAAACCAAGTAGTCAAGGCCCTGACTTTGCATATTAATAGCCGATATTGTAGAGGGAGTGAGAACATGTTTGCCCTACCATGATATAAGGTCGCTAGAATGCGGTTAGCACACATTCATATGCTTTTATACGAACTATTCTGACAGTGAGCCAAAAGTCACCGAAATTGGCCACAACAATCGGAAATTTCAAGGAGGCCACCATGGTAGTCAGTCCATGAAGCAGAGAATCACAGGAGGAAATTATTCTGCCAGACTACACATGACAAGACGAACAAACAATTATCAGGGCGATGTCGCGACACTCCCTGCATTCCTTGGTATGATATTTCACCCTGTTCGTCCATATTTATCGACTAATCGGGTATTGGGCGGGCATTACGGGTCGAAAACTGTTTTGGGTTGAATTGTTTATTTCATGTACGAAGACATTAAATATATATTTTAATTATAATCGTTGCAAACTGTGGTTAATATGTTTATTTGGGCTGTTGTAGTTGGGTACAAGACGTTTTTTAAATGAATAAACATTTTGTCAGAATAAACATTTTGAAGCGTACGTTTTCGAACATAATTTTATTGTGGTGGGTTATTTGAAACAGGGAGGTGGCAACCAGGAGGGGCCATCTGCCACCACAGACTTTTTTCCCGAGAGAGAGAGAGAGAGAGAGAGAGAGAGAGAGAGAGAGAGAGAGAGAGAGAGAGAGAGAGAGAGAGAACCCACAAAGGTTTTCCAGTAGCTCAAACTGTTTCCGGAAATGGCTGACAAAGAGACATGGAGAGAGAAAGACCGAGAGACAGAGGGACAGGGAGAGACCGATAGAGAGAGAGACAGAGAGAGAGAGAGACAGAGAGAGAGAGACACACAGACAGACAGACAGACAGACAGACAGACAGACAGACAAACAGACAGACAGACAGACAGACAGACAGATCGACGGCGGATAGTGAGTCAGCATTATCTTCTTTACCAAATCGTCGTTGCTCACTTTTAACTCATGTTGGAGCGGGGTGGCTCACTGGTAGACCGTTAGACTTCTATGCTAGAGGTCCCGAGTTCGATCCCGTCCGGGACGAACCGCGTTGTGTCCTTGGGCAAGGGACTTTATCCCGACTGCCTACATTGGGGCACCGTGACGCCGTGTATTAAGGCGTACTGCACGTCGATGGCACACAGGTCTTCAACCGCTGTAACTGTGCTTCAACGGAGCTTGAACTGAGTTAGAATGTTGAAGAGCTGACAGTTGCTCGTCGATGCTTCTCTCCGGGTACTCCTGCTTCCCCCACCCGTAAAACTGTCACGGTAACAATTAGCCATTGTGTATAGGTATGTGACCTTGAACACCAATAAATAAATATAAATAACTCATATGTGACTGAACTCGTTTGACTTGGTTTTTCTACGCCCATCAGAGGCAAAAAAAATGCAAATTTGTAGCCCCATGCTTTCCAAATTTCTTCACCGGGCCGAAACATGGTTCTGAATCGATGGAGAAATTTCTTAAATTTGAAGCCACGAAAGTTAATTTTCCTCAATGTAGACCTAATCCCAAATTTAGTGCTGTATTCCTACCATGCCACTATGGCATACGGACCCACACTGATATGGTGCCCTTATATACTAGCTGTTTTTTTCTATTTTAAATATTTCAAATGTTTTATAGATAATTATTTCATTGTTTGCATTTTGATATTATTTCTTCATTACTGATTAAATTGTGACGGGTTTTGTTGCCTTAACACAGACGGCATTTGTATGGATAACGTTCAAACGAAGGTACCCTACTCCATTTTCTGATCAAAATCAACAACGGGTGTGCCCCCCCCCCCCCCCCCCCCCGGGCTTCAGTTGCTGCTCTTACTCTCCTTACCATTGATCCCATCAAGTTGTTTATGGTCCTTTGTGGATTGTTATTCCACTCCTTGAGAAGGGCTTGCGTGAGCTGATCAATGTTGTTTTGGGCGTTGAAGCGCTTCCTGGCCATCCTGTCCAGCTCGACCCACAAATGCTCGTTCTGGACTGCAAAGGTGGCCAATCGAGAACTGGAACATTGGTCTGGTTGAGGAAGTCACGAGCAACGTGCGGCCTGGCATTACCCTGCTGCAATGTAAGGTTACACGCATGGATAAGTGGAAGGTCGTGATGTATGAGGACCTGATCCCGATATCTTACGGCTGTAAGTTTGCCCTGGATGGCCACGAGATATGTTTTCACGCCATGAGAAATATTTTCCCCCAAACCATAACAGACCGTCCCCCGAATCTGTCGTTTTCCTTAACGAAGGCGTCAGAATATCGCTCACCTCGACGTCGATAGAAACGCTGTCGTCCATCTTGCCTGTAAAGCGTGAACCGAGACTCGTCAGTGAACAACACAGTCTCCATTCGGCCAAGTGAAACCGATTTGGTGCATGTGCCCGCAGTTATTGCAATCGACGTTGACGTCGCCTGGGTGTAAGTTGCGGATCAACGTAGGGACGTCGTGGTCGTACATTGAACTCCCGCAATCGATTCCTGACTGTTCTTGGACACACTCAACGACCATGAGTGCCTACAACCCAATTCGCCGTCTCTGTCGCCGTCTGAAATCGGTTACGGAGGTATGAGAGACGTATGCCTCTATCTTGACGAGGTGACGCAACGCGAAGACGTCCGCCCCTGGGACGGCCAGCTAATCATCCTGTGGCTCTGAGACGCCAACTAAACGAGCTGTCGTTGACTCGTGGACCCAAATAGCTGGGCGACGAGACGTTTCGATTGGCCCTGCATAATTAGAGCAATAGCCCTACCCCTATCAAATTCTGACATTAGTGGCATTTTGCCTTTCAATCGAGTTGAAATGAAATGTTGTGTAATCGATGTGTACTGTTCAAAACTTCTATTTGGTATGCTTTTCAAGCACATAGCTCGTGGGAGTGCCCTGAATGTAGGCTTTGTCGAATAATCTGTTGAAAGCATGCAGCGTCGCACGTGGTCATGGTTAATTGAATTTTAACTAAAGACTCTAGACAGTACACTGAGGTAGCTATGTGTCAAATGTTGCTACATTTGGTCTACGGATAAATGGATTTTATCACCAAAACTGAACTTGCGTTTCTTTTTTTCCGTCAGTATATGACCGAGCCTCCTCCCCACCCAACCCCAGTGTTCGAAATGCTTCCTTCGCCCATGGTTTTAAACTAACTTCAGATACTTATTGCTGGGTTTCTTGTGCTCTTCCCAATAGTATCTCAAAAACACATTACAGCTTAATGGTCGAACAACAAAACTATCTCTTGTCAGAAGTGGGAACAACTAGGCAGGCAATGATAATACATAAGGTATAGGAGCTACAGGATGGATCTGGGAAAGTGATTTCAGTTTTCAAAAATTGGATTTCTCTTGTGTTTGAGTTTTTTTCACAACGGTGCCATCCAACCATGCACGACCATGTATTTGATAATATCGTTTAAAGATCGTATTTTTGTCATCGAAATCGTCATATCACCCACTGAAAGCATGACGGCGATAACTGCATAGCTAAAGCATTGCAGTTGGTACTATTATGTGTTCAGAGGATTTATTTTTCAGACCCAGACGAATGATAATCACATTGAACCCAGCAATGTTAGTTTATAGTTTGTACCAAGCCCATTACATTATTTGTACCAAGCCCATTACGGTATTCAGTTATGATAGACCATTTCGCTTTTCGTTTTAGATAATTGACAGTCTGCCGCCGGTATGGGCAAAGAGGTCTCCACATGGTAGTCTTGGAACATTTCTTGGCGGAGATTTGATTAACCTAACAGTAGGAGCCACAGTACGTCACAGGATGCGTTACAGTATTAATCTAGTTAAAACTTCTCTTACAATCCGATCTTATTCCTTAAAAGCAATTTACAAATATACATTTTTTTCTTTTGTTCCTCCTGAACCATAAGCCATAATCTCTCATTGGAAAAAGAGCTTGAGTTCATACATGAAAGGACAGAAAACCAGGGTAAAAACCTGGCTCAGAAATAGCAGCACACGTTTCCCATTGAATTTCAATAAAAGCTACCAAATAATTAAAGAAGTTTGAAGATCTATCGAACTTGATCCATTCCACGTTGGGAGTTGAGAAAAATCTGACTGTTGCGGTCAAAATTTTGAAATGACACCCTCTCATCGCCTTGACTCGGCCCTCGGGTCATATATCAAGTACAGAACTTCCGTGCACTGTTTTATCACGGTGTAGCTGGGTGTGGAGGAAATAATCCCGATATTTGACTTTTTCTGAAATGAAAAGACATTTGTTATTCTTCTCGAAAAAAAGTATTTTCTTTTAATTTTTTTTGGACTGTTCCTGAAAGGAAAATATATTTGTTGTTGTACGGGATTATTATTTTTTTCTCCTTTATTTCTTTCTTCCATCACTTTAGAAAAGCGGAATTCTCGAGAACGCTATTACAGATTTCATTAAAATTTCACAACATCACAGACAACTATGAATATGCTTGTAATAAGCTTTTCACTTCGGGCATTAACTTCCTTCTGCCAGATCCCGCCCAAAAACGCCTAATTATTCATTGACCAATATCTCCTGATTCAAATGGGCCAATGACCTGCAATTTTCACAGATTTGTAACAAATACACCTTTCCGTAACCATCTGGAAACAAACATGTACCAAAATTATTTGTTCTGCTAAAATTTGCCAAAACATCAAAAAATAGGTCTGAAAATCGAATATTTTGGCCGACCTCCTCGGCACTGAATAAGCAGAGCACCAATAATGGACTGAATAGTAAGAATGTAAAGCATCATTATCATAAATGCGAAGAATTTTCGATTTTATCCACAATGAGTCCAAAATGGCCGCCAAACGTGGAAAAAACGCTCAAATTTTCATTGACCAATATCTCCTGGTCCGAATGTGCTAATGACCTGAAATGTCCATAGATTTGTCATAAATACACTTTTCCATAACCTGTTGGTGACAAAAGTTAACCAAAATTATTTTTCTCTGACAAACTCTTCCAAAAATCAAACATAGGCTTGAAAATCGAACATTTTGGCCTACAGTCTCAGCACTGTGAATTAGCAGAACACCAGTAATGGACTGAATAGTAAGAATGTAATGTATCTAGGGTTGTAACGATTTTTTTAATTTAGGAATCGATTAATCGTCGCAAATAATCGATGATAATCGATTGATCGTACCTAGATGACCCCCATCTCCTTCTCTTTGAAGTCGATAAAAATGAAGTTGAAGTCAGTTGACCTACCTCATGTAAACAACGAAGACGATCCTCTTTCAGTTACATTCAAAGCTTTGATATTCTGAACTTTTGAACCGTCAGTGTAATAATCAAGACCGGTCGGCAGTTGCGAAGTTCGCAACTGCCGACCGGTCTTGATTATTACACTTACGGTTCAAAAGTTCAGAACATCAAAGCTTTGATGAATGTACCTGAAAGACAAATGCTTCCAATAGCTTCTTGGGGGTTTAACATCGATGTTCTTAACTCTTTACCTTTAGAAACAATAGTCTTTTCAACATATTTTCTTTTAATTATTAAACGTCTAAAACGGAATATAATTTACTGATTATTTGACAACGAAAAATACTAATCGATTTCGTCGTGACCGATCAACAATCGATTAACCGATTAATCGTGACAGCCCTAAATGTATCATAATCACAAATGCTAAAGAAATTTCGATTTTATCCACAATGAGTCCAAAATGGCCGCCAAACGTGGAAAGAACGCTCAAATTTTTATTGATCAATATCTCCTGGTCCGAATGGGCTAATGACCTGAAATTTTCACCCATTTGTCATTTGTACACTTTTTCATAACCAGCGGGTAACAATTTTTTATCAATATTATTTTTTTCTGCCAAAACATCAAAGATAGCCTTGAAAATCGGACATTTTGGCCTACACTCTCAGCACTGTGAATTAGCAGAACACCAGTAATGGACTGAATAGTAAGAATGTAATGTATCATTATCATAAATGCTAAAGAAATTTCGATTTTATCCACAATGTGTCCAAAATAGCCGCCCAACGTGGTCATTTTTGAAAACTTGATATCGTAACAGACAAATGATGGGTTAACATAACTTTATTATGTTACATGACCGTACTCAGTGATCATAGTGAAATTACATACATAAAGATTCTGGGCTATCCCTGTTTAGGTCCAGTTTGAGGGACAAAGACATGAGTTTGGGACAGCATGAAACAAACAGAATATAGTGGTCGCACACCGACTATGGTAGTGGATGATGTGCGATCAGCAAAGTTTAAGTGTTTGACTCTGCGATGTTGAATTTTGTGGCAGCTGTGAACGTCGGGAATGTTCACCAGTACAATGCAATCCTCACCGTACCTAGGTGTAAAATATGGACGTGTTGGGATGCTTGAATGCGAGCCCGTCTGTGGACCACCGGCAGTATGCTTCCTGGGGTTGAGATGGGAATATTGTTGAATGATGAAAAGTTTGTACGCCTATAATACGTGGTAATAATGCAAGTCTGAGAGCACTGTGGTTGATTATAGACCTGACCAAACACTGCTTTAACCCTTTACCCAACGTAACGGCCAAAACCGGCCAGCGCGATTCTCAAAAATCGCCAATTAATTTTTATTATTTTTTCAATTTTTGTCTCAAAAACATAGGTTATGACCCCTCGTTGGAACGAGCTCTTCGAGCTCGTTCCAACGAGGGGTCATAACCTATGTTTTTGAGACAAAAAATGAAAAAAAATAGTTATTCAAGAATTTTTGTGTCGTCTGCTTTTCATGTTGGGTAAAGGGTTAAACTGCAATAATCCAATGAATTCTGCCCTAATAGTAGATATTTAACCATTATTGGAGCGGGTGTGAAAACGACACATGTTTCACTGAATTACGAAATAGTTTTTGATATGATAAGGAAGAAGACAGAGGCGGTGATAAGAAAATCAACAGGAATGGTAGTCAGCTGTTGGACTTCACAAATGAGCTCGGTCTGAAAACTGAACAGGGGCGCGAGGTTTAAGGGGAAATGGACCTGGGAGAGGAACGACAGAACATCAATAATCGACTATATTTTTACTTATATTAATTTGTGGAGGGAGGTGATAGGGGTAGAAGTGGACGATGAAGGTAAAATGGATTGGGATCTCAATTTAATATTGAATTACTTGATTACAGTGACGATCAGGGTAAAAAAACTAGTAAGAAGCAAAGGAAGCTCTAAGGAGATTTGGGAACTCAAAAAGGATGCTGACTGGTCGAAGTTCGAAGAAAAATTGAAACCAAAGCTTGCAACTGTAGAGGGCAGGGGGGGGGGGGTCAATGTCCAAAAAAAGGGCAGACGCCATAGTAGCGAGCCTAGTGGAGGAAGGCAAGGGAAGTGTAGAAAAGATTAGGGTGCCAACACGAGAACTTGGGTACAGGGTGAACGAAGAACTGAATATCCATAAATGGCAGAAAAGTTATATGTGCCGCATACAAGAGTAGTAGAAAACTCAAGGCGAACGAAAGCAACTAGACCATGGTAGCAAAGGAAGAATACCAACAAGCGCGAAATAAAGTAAAAAAGATTAAAGCTGTTTGATTACGTCACTAATCCCCTAGTGTGGTGTCTCTCATTACAAGATCATTGCCACTGGTTTTTAATTACTGAACAAACCACTAATCATACACAAGGACGCCGTAGACGGGAGTGGGGGTGGGGGGTGGGGGGTGGGGGGTGGGGGGGGGGGGCGCGAGTCTGTTCCTTCGAAGCGATCTTTACAGTTTCTTTTGCCAATTACCAACACTTGTTTGGGGTAATCCGTGCAACAAAGTAATAAATTACGGCAAACTTGAATTATTGTTCGGCTTTGTATGATCTTGTTTGACATGCTTAATTGTCAAATACCCGCATCAGATTATCGGGCTCCCGAGGACGTTCTCATTCTAGAAATTGAAACTTTCTGCCCACGAGAACGCAGTGTTTCTGCGTTAAAATGATAATGAAATGCAAGGAAATTGAGAGTTTTGGTTCTAATTAATCAACCATGGTCCTTCCGTGGGAGTTTGGACTCTCCAAACCGGCTTTTTAGCCCCCCCCCCCCCCCCACACACACACACATACACACACAAACACAGTCTGAGTGTTAGGCTCCGGCGATCCTCACACACCTTCTTATTACATAAGAGAGCCGCCTTGATAATTTTTAAATGTTTTTTTTTTTTGCGCAGTTTCACTGAACTTGAGATATTATCTGGGTGGAATTTACACTCGATGGGTGTTTCCAAATTAGTCCAATATCCATGTACTGTTTTCACCACGCTACTTGACAACCTCAGGCAAAATATAAGTTGTCCACGCAAAAAAGATCATGTGTGGTTCAATTTATTAGAAATATGCATGAGAGCGAAATTTTGAGCAAGAAATTTAATGTTAGATTTCACATGCGCGTGTTTGAAATTTGTAAACAATATTGCCTTCGTGAAAAACACACACGCTTCCTGGCGTATTCTTTCAAACGTTTTTGTGGAATAAATAGTTGAAACACACTTTCATTCTTTTCTGTCGTTTGAGTACGTTTTCCATAACCATTCCAGAGAGCGAGTTCATCAGAATATCCAATCACCCCAAATGACCGCATTCACCGTTGAACGGATCACAATATTGCTTTTTAACTGCTCCACCGATAAATAGCAGATTTTTGTATGGTACTGCATCGCTGGTGGAGAAATCTCTTTTTTATATATGTAACGGTAAAGCTATAGTCCGGACCCAGAGTACCATGACAGCTGACCCCTGCCATGTCTCTCAGTGACCAGCTATTAGGAGCCATGACAGACCAGCCCCAAACCCAGTGCACATGGTTCAGACCCGGAGAATGATAACAGCTAACCCCTGTCATCGTCCTCAGTGATTGTTCCACCGATATATTAGTTACCAACCACCCACTTAAATAAGGCCAGGTTAAATATGCGAACAGTTACACTGCTAAGGGTAGGGAATAGGACAATGACAGTGGGAAGGTTGCAATATGCAATGATATTAAGGCAGATAACTGGGGCTGGGAATGGATTTGATTTGGGAGTGGAAATATAGGGAAGAAAAGAAGTAACTTTGGGACAAGTCACCCCCTTTTATCTATGACTACTAGAAGATTGTATTAATGTTTTGATACTTTAATTTAGGTTAACATTCATTCTTGAAAAATCGGACACGGGCCCTTGTATCCCACCATTCAAGAACGACTGCCAAGCTAAAGTAGGAAAATTATCCCACATGCCGAATGTCCAAATACATCGATAATAACTCCTGTCAGGATTCCGACACCAGTAGACTAGGTCTACAGTTAAATTAAATGATAAAAGAGTGCGTCGAATTTATAATTTATTTTTTTAAAGAACTAAGAATATTATTTATTTACATTATATACAATTTAGGGATCCCACTCACTCATTCATACCAGACAAAACACCACAGGACAAATACAGACATCACATAACATAAGCACACAATGACAACATGAAAGTGAAGTTTTGTGAAGTGTACGTGAATATTGCACAAAGGATGAAGTTTGATTGATGATGATTAGTAGTTATTAACCCAACGATGAGCCAATTAGAGAGATCTCATCATCAGGATAATCTCTACCAATCCCTCTAGTCCCATACTACGTGCAGTCCAACTGCACATCTGGTGTAATCTCGGATTGCACCAGATAAGTTGCCTAAAGTTGACTAATGCATCAACTACGCATAGCGTACATATTCTAAACTATGGTAGATATGACTGCAGACTGCTGGACTATGGATGGAAATGATACATGGGGTTTGGGGTTACGCAACAGGAAATATGTGATTTACACGTTTAGTAAAACACGGTTTAATTACAGGTATGTGTTTTACAAACACATGGGCTAAATGTCGTTTGAGGTGCTGTATGCAGCTGGAAAGTGCCATAGCATAAGATCTCTCCAACAACGCCCAGCACATCAAACCAGGGTATATACTAAAACTTTATTATTTAATAGCGTTTAGGTGGTCGAGGGAATTCTCTAAATATGAACAAGGATCCCAGGTTCACGTTCACGAGGGACAAAGTACGGTACTCAGGAACGGCACACCCTACAAAAAACACAGCTGACTATGCTTCCCAAGCACTTACTGACAGTTGCTTCTCTACTGGGGAATTCCATGCACACTCACACATGGGGATATAATAAATAAGATATAAGCCCCTTTTCTCAAAAGGCAATTACACACATTTTATACCGACACTTTTCATCACCCAAGTGTGAGAACCATTTGTGTTTTAATACAACAAGACATTCTGGCCCCTTCAGGCCTTGATGTCACAATAACATTCTAGCCCTTTCAGGCTCTGATGTTCAAAGAGTATCTGACACATTCTAGGCCTTTCAGGCTTTGATGTTACTCAGATAATTTATGTCATTAAAACTTTTGGAATAAATAAAGGGCCACAGGGGTGTTTATTTAGTAGTGCCCAGGGATGGGGTTATGACAGAGTATTGAGCAAATGAGTTATTTAACAGAGATGGGCTTTAGGCTAGAAGCGGTCTACGGGGAAATTTAACACTTAACTTATGAGGGTGATTCTACATTTTCTTACAGGATAACGTATATTGCAAAAACAATTTGGAATCTTACCCCATTGGTTATTCATAGTTAAGCCAGTCGGAAAGAGCTAGATATGCGAGCTATTTCCTTCCGCCCTCACCAAGAATACTATTTGAAGGTATTATTATTTACTAACACCACAAAGGAAACGGTACAATAATTTTATGGGCAAGGGTTTTAACTAGTTATAGGTTGCTATCTCTTTATGACAGATGTATTTACAAAGGCATTTGTGAACGCTCAACCATTCAAAATTTGCAACACTGTAATTCTCTGAAATGAGCCATGTTAGAATCATTCCAAAATACCCTGTGTGGCAAATCATGAACTGTTGAAGGTATAAATTTTTGTAGGTTTAACAACAGTACACTTTTAGGGTAACTTATGTAAACTTCAAGATTTATGTCTGAAATAAAAGAGAGGGTGGTGGGTGGTAGGGTCATGAGAAGTGGAGATTGACATAATTTACTTTCCTGTAGATGGAATACAGCACCATCTCACTATATAAAACTCTTCAGGTTCTATAGTCCTATCATGGAGATGGATCATAATCCAAATGACTTAAACAATCCTTTGCTCAATAAACTGGCATTTGGGTTGGGTGTGGCAGATTCTGCAAAACACAGCTATTGCAAGCTTTAGTGTATACAAGTTTAAAAATAAATACACATAATGTATATAGCCTTAATTGGGATAGGGTCTGTCACAAATTTACACTGGCTCTTTCAAGCCTCCTGTGTGATACTGAGAGATTAAATACATAATAAAATGTGAAGACCTGGGGGGGGGGGGTTATTGCCTATTAAAAGTTATTAACATTCACACTGGCTCTTTCATGCCTATTGTGTGTGATACTGGGTGATAAAATAAATAATAAAATGGAAAGACTCGGTGGGGGGGGGGGGGGAAATGAATAGTGTAAATTATTTTTATATTGAGGTAGTGCCTTTTAATATTTCACACTGGCTCTTTCAAGCCTTCTGTGTGAAACAACAATGCAAAATGTTTAGAAAAATAAATATAATAGGTAGCCCTTTCAGGCCTAAACTAAAGACAATTCTGCCAAAAGCTTCAACTAAAATAAAACTTTTGAGTCTTTTGCCCTTTCAGGCACTGACTCTGGATCCTATCCTAAATGGGTCAAATAAAAATAAAGTGTTATTATTTCTGCCACTTCAGGCTTCATAATATAGAAACAAAAGAAACAATGCACAAAATAAATGGGCCAATCAGGCTTCATAATATAGAAACAAAAGAAAAATGCACAAAATAAATGGGCCAATCAGGCTTCATAATATAGAAACAAAAGAAAAATGCACAAAATAAATGGGCCAAGACTTACGAAAAATGAACTTCCTACTCCCCTTAAGGCACGGCTTTGTTCCCTTCGGATTCCAGCAAACGGGCAACAGGAGTCGGCAGCTTTTATAGGGTTATTTATTGATGTTTAAGGTCACATATTTGTGCACAATGGCTAATCATGACCGTGACAGTTTTACGGGTGAAGGAAGCCGGAGTACCCGGAGAGAACCACCGAGCAACGACGAGCAGCTGCCAGCTCCCCAACATCGTAACTCCGCACAGCAGCACAGGCAGGGTTAGACTGGTTGAAGACATGCGCACCATCGACGTGCAGTACGTCTTAGTACACGGCGTCATCGTGCCCCCACGCGGGCAATGGAGATGAAGTGTCTTGCTCAAGGACACAACGCGGTTGCCCCGGGTGGGATTCGAACCGAGGACCTCTCGGCTTGCAGTCTGCACCTCCACCTACCGAGCCACCGCGCTCCCCTTTTATAGTGTTAAAATTCTGCCATGGTGATACTTTGAGCCCTGCAGAATTCTACCGAAAGCTAAACGCCCGTCACAGCGTAACGTTAACACAAAAACTATGCTTGGATGAGCACAATCCAGCAGCCGTATTTTCCCCAAATCAAACATATTACCCTGAATTAAAACGTTAATTAACCCATTAATGAGAAAATTGCATTACGGCACACTCAGGTGTACTTGGAAATTCCAAGTCCGTTTTTAATAGGTCAAGATTTCCCAGTGGGCATTTCGATAGTGATTTCGTGTAGTACAAAATGTATGTTCACATATTTAAAATAAAGATGAGTGAATTTGAGCCAATAAAGGCACGAAACAAACATTATATTATCTCCTGGATAATTTTACTGGCAGTAAGAGTTGTGACAAAACATTTATACTGCTTCACATCCACCAAAATAACAATTTATAACCTACGGTATGCATTGATTACCACAATGACGTTTCCCAACTTACACCAAGTAAAAGAATATACCGATACCCCTAAACACTGGAATCCACTGAAATGTTTTATGGGACGTTGTAAACAATTTAAAAAAAAATTATGGGGCGGGAATACATTTTTAAAAAGGGTGTATTTAAGGTATGGATCTTTAAAAAGTGGCATTTGTTACAGTATGTATATCTACTAAAAGTTTGCTAAGCACCAACTGACCAAGTATATCCAACGACCTATTTTACGTTTTAGTTGAAATATTGTTATGAAAAGTGTATATGTTTTATATTTAATTATATCTGATTTACGCACCGAAATTGAGATTTTGTTTGTGTTTGGCATTATTTTTTAGCTTCTGAATACGATAACCATGGAAGATGATATTATTGGTAAAAGAGGATTTTTTTTCCAATTTGCCAGAAAATATCACCCACTGCACCTGCATACAATCTGACGAGGGCATCCAGGATCTCATCAGTATAAGGCTGCACAGTCAATGTACCACGGTCAAGGACACAGCGCTCTGTACGTACATCACAGCTGATGCCGCCACAGACCATTATTGACCCTCCACCATAACGGTCATGCTCAGCAATGTTGGCTGCATGGAATCGCTCCACCATCCCTACAGCCCGCCACATTTCTGCTCAAGACAAATGTCTTCTTATATTTGCATTCGCCATATTTAATCATTAAATCACAAGGGTTTGTGTTGAAATGAAGTCTGAATACCCTACACATCTCATGTACATGTTAGCAGTACACAAAACTTCATGGAAATCAATGAGTACATGCTTTCCATGACTGTCACGAAACGTCTGCCTGTCAAAATAGTTAATGTAAACACTGGGGGCCATCTCAATACATTCCGCAGTCATATCCACCCAAAATATCACAAATGTGTCACAAGAAAATTTCACAATGATTTGTCAAATATGTGGTGCTTAGCAAACTTTCTCCCACACACTTTTACAAATGATGGGTTTTCTTTTTAATCAATATTTAATTATCTTAACCCCACAACCAGTGTAAAACTACAATCTGTTTTTATTATTGTTTATTAGGATGTAACGACACTGACAGTTTTACGGGTGGGAGAAGGTGGAGTACCCGAAGAGAATCACCTAGGAACGACGAGCAGCTGCCAGCTCCCCAACATCGTAACTCCGCACTGCAACAAAGGCAGGGTTAGATTGGTTGAAGACATCGTGCGTCCCAGGTGAACAATCGGGGTTAAGTGCCCTGCCAAAGGACACAGCGCGGGAGTCCGAATCGATTGCTCAGACGTTCACCCACCCAAGCACTAACCGGGCTCGATGTTGCTTAACTTTGGTGATCTGACGAGAACCGGTAATCGCAACGACCCCCCCCCCCACCCCCACCCCCCCCCACCCCCACACACACACAATTGTGGGAAGATAAATTTCTGCAATGTAGCCCGCTTGTAGGCTTACTGGAAAAAATCATTTTTAAACACCGAAAACATATAGCTTATGGGCCGTATTTGGAACTATAGCTTGCACAGTGAAGAATCACAGCCGTTATTTATTTAGTGGGAAAATAATTAAATGTGACAGACGATGGAGGCTGGATGTGTATCTGTTCACCTACGGTTACTTTTATGGCAAATGTTGGCCAAAATGTGTGAATGAATCTTATTGAATGCGAATTGCCCACAGGCCATATGTTTCTCAAAATCTAGCACGTTCTCATGTTCACTTTCAACTGAAACTCCAGCTAAACCGAACATATTGGAGTCTGTTGGAGGGGGGGGGGGGGTGCGTCAAACTTCTCTAATTGTTCATCAATCACAAAAGGCATAAACGGATCGTACGGTTTTCTGTAAACGAAAGGAGGATAGATTACGATCATAGCATTAACTCATATCGATGATTTGGAACATCAGAAGTAGGTGGACCAAAACAAGTCAAACCTCTGCATGTCTGTCGCGGTATTTTTATTTTTGATTTAACGTGATTTAACGTGAAATTACAAATTATATGAGAATACTGGCTGAACATTCTCATTCTCATCACAAGTTTGAGGTGGAATAATAACGCTTTTAAAAGAGTGTTTTAAAAGTCTTATACCATTTCTATTAAATTTTGATGAGATCTGCAGCGCTAGCGTGTCGAGACAACGAATCTGTGGTCGAACTTCGCAACTGAATTTCACAAGCAATCGAGTAGGCCTACAAAACAATTAAAACAATGGATTTCTCAAAGCTTCAACATGAAAGTGTTTAGATATATGAAGGCTTATCGTGTATTTGAGTTTCCCATTCCGTTTACAAATGACCGGTGTTCCCGTTTATCGTTTTTAGTTCGATCCAGAAACATACCTCGCGTTTATTAGGCCCTATATCGTTTATGACAGCTCATAAAACTACGAGATAACTGCGGTTTTGCTAAAACTATTTCCGACTAGTGCACGTATATATGAGGAAACCTTTGACATGATAATGTATTATTTGAGGTTAGCTTTTGAGGATACCTTTATATCCATTTGAGGATATCCTTTATAGTATATCTTTTGCAGGATATCTGAGATAGTTATGACTCCTAGTACCCGTTTGGCCCAGCCTTCTTAGCCACCCCAAGACCATTGTAGCTTCAAGGCCACTACTTGTCCATAGTCACCACCATCTATCCTTTGATTCAATACTATTGTAGTCACCCAATACTATAGTCCTCTATCACCCTCATAGTTGTGGACCATTACTGCCTCGTGCTATTACTATAGGCTACTGCTATTCTGCACTGTGTTACAACCAATATTAAGTTATGGTACTACTACAGCTCATAGTGTCTATTACACTGCTGTCGCTATGGATCGCAGTTCGTACCACTATCATTCCACTTTGGCTTGCTCGAACAACGTTTTCATACCTGTTCCAATTTCTTTTAATAAGCAATCGAGTTGTTACTGAATAATCATTGCTAAGGGGCCTAATAGTAAACCTATGGTATACACAGTTTCTCCTGTACTACTCCACCAGACAACCAAGCATAACATTACGGGACTTAACATTACGTACTATCCATACCTACTAAGGACAGTATAACACCAAAGTTGGATGTATAGTGCTATGGACCACCACTGAACCAGCAGCTGGAGTACATACCTTACATCCTATACTACCACACTAGACAGCCATGCAGTACACCCTCCCCACAATACTGCTTGGCCAAGCATTATGTACCGCCTATACCAGTTATATGATAATATAAAGCCTTGGTCGGATAGTGATATCAAATGATAACAGTAGACCAACAGGGGTACATTACGTTCAGCATATACTGCAACACTAGAAAACCTGCATTACCCCACCCCCACCCCCCCCACCCACACGTCAAAATACTGCTTGACCAAGAATAGCGTACTCCCTATACAATCGGTGGCATGCACAACCATGCATTACTATAGAAAAACTATAAAGCTTTAGATCGATTAGTATTACCAAGGACTCAAAGGGGGTCCCACATGGAGTATATAACACCGATACTATACTACATTTCTAAAGGACCAAGGACTACCTCTAAATACCACACTAGACGGCCATGCATTAACCCCACCCACCCCATAATACTGCCGGGACTAGCATTACGTACTACCTATACTAGTCATAGGATAGTACAAAGCATATGGTCGATTAGCAGTACCAAAGGCTAACAGGGGATTTGCAGGGGCATATACCGCTACTATCATACCAGGCCAGTTCGAGAAACTAGACACACCCAGGCTCGAAAAACGTTTTATGAGATTTTACAGTGGACAAAAATAGCAGTTAACGTTTCTATGACATCACGCACGCCCATCGTGACGTCACGTCGTCAAGAGCAACGTCAGCCGTTTCGCGGGGAAAACTTTCAGGAAAACTCATCTTCCCCCATCGATATTCCATCAGATACTCCTATTCTATACCTATAGACCTGTGTGTACATATATCACTATACATTTTAAGCATACTGTATATGCAGCACGTACACCACTTGCATATCAAGCTGCATGAGTGTGTGTGGGGGAGGGGGGGAGGGGGACGTTTTGCACAGCAAGGAGTTGCTCTGGCAAAAGCTCTGGTTCCTATGGCAAATTAACACAAGTTTCTGTGGCAAAGTTCCGGGAACCGGGCCCGATTCTTGCGTGCTGTACTACTGGTTGTGTGACAGTCCTTCACCTTTTCTGGATCACAAAACTCGCAACTGGTTAAAATAGTGGGGACTGCGTGCTTTCTGGTGACTGCATTTTCACATTTACATTTATTCATTGCTTTTTAAAGCTGCTTTCAGTCTCTGTGGTTATATCAAGTGCAATGTCTCAAACCATTCATACCTTTCATGCTCACTTTAGAGCAGACTCCCCAGACTATAATTAATGAGTCATATTTCAACAGCAAAACAGAACTTGTTTACAAACGTAAACAAACATTGCTCAAATTCTATGTGTTTAATTTTTAATTTATTATATATCCTGATGTATCATTAAAAGAGAATCCAATGAAATGATTCGTGACATGTATTCGAAACATTTCTTCTGAAAGATTCCAACTCTGCGGCTTGATGTTTGCATCAACAGTTTCTTCTTTCTCTGCCATGCTCCCAGCGTGTATGTATTGGCGCCACTGATTGGTTAGCGAAATGTGATTGACAGGGTTTTTTTTAGCATGACACTGAATTAATTCATCACTATACTATTATTAGCATGATACTTAAATTATTTGAGTATGATTCTGAATTAATTTAGTACCGTGCTATATTATTTTTGCACGATTTCATGAATGCTGCACAAATAATATAGCATGATGCCGAGTTACGAGGGGATCATGTATTTTAATTCAGCGTGATGCTTAATTATTTTAGCATGATGCTGAATTAATTCAGCATGATGCTATATTATATTGCACGATTTCATGAATGCAGCATAAATAATATAGCTTGATGCTGAAATCAGATTTACGTTCGGGAGGATCAAAGGTTTTTCAGCATGATACTGTAATAATTAAGCATGATGTTATATTATTAATTTGGTATGATTTCATGAATGCTGCATAAATATTTAAGCATGATGCTTAATTATTTCAGTATGACGCTGAATTAATTCAGCATCATGCTATATTATTTGGGTATCATGCTATATTAATCGAGTATCATGCTCTATTATTTTGGCATCATGCTCAATTCACTGATTTATGATCCTGTTCGTACGTCATAAATACGAACTCTCAGTTTCATCGAACATGATTTTTATATTTTATACAGATTTATCCATCTCAAACAGTGTAACTTGACCCTCCCCCCGATTACCGAGCTTAAGTTCGCGAACATGATAAACTGCATGCTACTCAATTTTCATAGACAGTGGATGTTATAGGGCCTATTAATCGCCTATTAATCGCCTTTATGGGACTTCACTAAGGCGGATCGTTCTCTATTTTGCCACTAATGACATTATGGCGCGTTGCCTTCCGTGGTATATATGAGTGATAAAAATGCACGAATACATGCAAGATGGACCCTTCTCGACGATTGTACTATAGCAAGTATATAGTGTGTTTTAATTTCATCATCTTGGTGCGTTCGACCGGCCAAATCACAAGCAACTGACGCGTTATTACTATAAAACTATCGGATATTCAGATACGAATGTGACTCAAATATCGCCCACATAGCGCGTTATTAGCGCGCCCAGGTTTGCACTTTAATATAGGCTGTACTGCATATCCAAAGATGTTTGGGTATCCCCTTTAGAATCAGTTTGAGGGGCACGGATATGAGTTGGGGACAACATAAAACCACAAGAATGTTCAAGTTTATTAAATTGGTCTGTCCTCAATTACAATAATACGGTGTGCTTTAAACTGCTTTGGGGAAGTGCCAAGCATTTAGTTGATAGAGAAACATTTTTGCTGTCCCGCGATTAATAATGTCTGTCAAGTCAAATGCCATTGCATGCTGCGTACGAAGCGTGCATTACAGAGAACCGGTATTTGCATCCCCACAGCCAAGCCATATGACCCGTTGAACACGGATTAGGGTATATTTTGCATTTTTTTTTTTTTTTTTTGCTTTAAAATGAGTTTTGAAGGATTTTGAATGATTTTATGGAAAAAGAAATCTCCATCTGAAACTTATGACCCCTTTGTCCGGGTGTGTGTGTGTGTGTGGGGGGGGGGGTGCTATTGGAGTCCTGTTTTTCTGCTTTAAAATGTGTTTAGAAGGATCTTGAGTGATTTCATGCAAAAGAAACAAGAAAGTCACTATATCACCATTTTGACCCCCGAATTAGAGGAAAGGTCCATTTGATGATATTTTTTTCTATTTTAAAATAACTATTTAAGGATTTTGAGTGAATATTTTTGCTAAAAAATACCACCACATCACCCTTAAGACCCCTTGCCCTCCGGATTGGGATTTGTCTATTTGAATGATGAGTTCTGCTTTAAAAATGATTTTTGAAGTAATTAAAATGATTTTATGCAAAAAAGGAAAATTTAGCATGCGCCTTACAGGGTCACTTTGGGTTTTTTCTGCTTTAAAATGAGTTTTGCAGGATTAGGAGTGATTTTCTGCAAAAAAGTAGACTCCTTGACCCCCAGTTGGGGGCTTTTTGGACGATTTTTCCTGCTCTAAAATGAGTTTGATATATTTTATGTTATTTTATGCAAAAAAAAAGAAATAAATTTACAATATCCTTATGAACCCTTGACAACAGTTAGTGCGAGGGTCAATTTGGGTGATTTTTCCTGTTTTAAAATTAGTTTTGAAGGAGTTTGAGTGATTTTTTGCAAAAAGAGCAAAATCATTACATGGCCCCGATGACTCCCTTGACCCCAGATTGGGGAAAGTCTATTTGGATGACGTATTTCTGCTTTAAACTGACTATTGAAGGATTTTGAGTGATTTTGTGCAAAATAGGGAAATTCAACATGCTCAAATGACCCGTTTACCCCAGTTAGGGTGAGGGTAAATTTTATCGTTGTCCAGAAGGAATTAGTCCACCAGTCGTTGTCGTTGCCAATGCTGATATATCCCAACGTCGACTCTGGATTCCGAGTAGTCTGAACATGTCCAAACAAAACCCCTAAAACATTACAATATAAAATTCCGACTTACGTTCCGTTGGGTAAGCAGTTGATCTTCTCAGCGTGTGAAATCAACAAACTTTGAGATCACAGTAGATATGAAAGTTAACTTTTTGCGTCGGCTTCTTTGAACTCACTGACAGTGGTCGCACTGCACGTGCCTCAATACTGTTAACGCCACAGTTATTTGGGCTCTCCATACAATATTTTGTTTTTGAGCGAGAGAGATTGCCATCTCAGTTTTATCAACCAGCATCAGCACTTGAACCAAAAACCTCGATATGCACACCTATATATTTAGAGATGTGGAGAAGACATTTGGTAAGGGGAGGGGGGGGGGGGGATTTTTATTAGAACTAAAGTGGGGGTCAAATTTTAGTTGCCAGGTGCATAGTTATTTTAGCCCTACAGTTAATCAAGCTTTCATGCAACGTCCGTCTACATTTAAAGATATCGAGTTGAAATTGGTTACCCGAGGTAATTTTACCAGAAAGGGACATGTGGTGGGTCCCTATTGCGTTTGATGTTGCCTTAATGGTCAAACCGCCAACCAAGTAAATCCGAGACCCAAAGAGTAGTGTAATAATAGTGAAAAATGGGCACAGGGACGCTGGAAACACGGGAGCAGACGGGGCAGCTGCCCTTCCTGCTTTCGGACCACGGGGCAGATAATGTTCTTCCCAGGTTCGTCACTCAATTTGTTTCAATGATTTATTCTCCAAGTAAAGTAAAATACTCCCCAAATCCGTTCTGGGAGCTTTAAAAATACAATGGGGGGAGTTGAGGGAGCTTGGAAGGAGGGAGGGGGGTCGGAACCTCCTCGCAAACTCCCACATCTCGGGCCTTCGATCTTCAAGACATACATGGTTCGGCATGTTATGGCGGACTGCTAGTGCAAGTAATTTTTTTCCGGAGTCTGTCCCTCGTGCCCTGAAGTGCTTCCGGCGCCCCTGAATGGACACTCTCAAAATAACTTGTAAAAAATAATATTCGTGCACTAAAAACAATTTTACATTCAGATCACCATTCCCAAGGGTATGTATTGGGGCGTGGGGAGGATCGGATTGAAAGGTCGAAGGTTTGTTTCTGAGGTATTTGTAAATAAGTGAGTTTGTCATCAGTTTTGTTCCCATTGTTTGGGGATCTTCACACCAATTTCTCTCGAAAATCGACTTTTAGTTGATTACAGATGTAATTAGACTGTAGCCTACTGATAGACAAACTCCAAATTCTGAGTCAGGATGTTTACCTTCCAGGTATGGCGTCATGTAAGGCTTGGCACGATCAATATTAGGCCAAAACGTATTCGCCTCATATGACACCATACCTGGCAAGTAAACGTCCAGTGACTCATGAGGTGTCAACATCAACGGTGATGCATTGTAAAATTTCATCTATTTATCAAATGCAGTTTCCTTTGGTGAACTAGAACTTCCCACTTTCTCCATAAAATCGATTTCAAATTCACATTGAAGTCCGAAGGAAATTTAGGGTTACAATGAACTAAATGCGCTACTAAAATGTCAGGATCGGCAATATTGTTTTTTATACATTAACCCTTTACCCAACGAATCGCCCGCATCCGCCCGCGTAATATGCAAATTCAGCAGCTGAAAAAATATTTTTCGAAAAATTTCAACAAAACCATATCATGTGACCCCTCTTTGGAACGAGCTCGTCGAGCTCGTTCCAAAGAGGGGTCACATGATATGGTTTTGTTGAAATTTTTTTTTCAAATTTAAAAGATGATATTTAAAATAAATAAATTTTTATATCGCCTGCGTTGGGTAAAGGGTTAAAATGAGTTTTGAAGGATTTCAAGTGATTTTATGCATGGGTTGGATGGATTTTTTCATTTAACGCAACGTTAACCCTTCAAACAGGACAATACTGGTATGCACACCTGGATGTTCAGAGATATGGGGCTGAATGTTTGTACAATTCATTCAAAGGGCTTAATGTTTTTGTACGCCGGGAAAAGCCTGTGATTCTACGGAATCATTCGTCTAGTTTTAAAATCGTTTTGGGGGTACAATTCAGTAAAAACAATGACTGGATTTATCGACCATAGCTTGGTGTCTTTCGGGAGGTCAACTTTCGTGAATACAAAAGAGTACTGATGTTTACGTTGAGACTCCTTCGAGTCCGGAACTATTTTATATCCTGACGAGAATGACGAATCTGCTCTTTTGTGCTTTCATTTGTAATTACATGCTGCGGAACATTTGTCATACTGTAAATAAACTCATAACCTTAATCTTTACCCAACACAAAGACTAGAGGGCAGAGACAAAAAACTTCTTGAACTCCTAAACGGTTTTCATTTGTTCCTTCAAACACATAGCTTATGTCCCCCCATTGAAACGAGCGCAATGAGCTCGTTTCAATGTGGGGTCGTAAGCTGTGTTTTTGAAGCAAAATTGAAAAATAATAAAATTTGAATTTTTCCTTCTTTTTTCAGACAAATGGTTAACACATTTCATTGGTATTAGTACTTCACCCAAGCTTGCCTGGCCGTGTATGAATGAAGTTGATCAAAGGTGATACGAGTGGAGCAAAGTCTTCAAAAGACAACTACTGCCCCATAGAAATCAAAGACGCCATTCTCTATCAAACAAAATGATGAACGGAATCATTAGCCATCATATGCGCAGTGATACTGCATGACGCCAAAAAGTGGTTTCTAACACTCGTGATCATTACATCCCATTTAGTACTGCACTTCTGACCTCACTTCCGGGATCAAACACGTTGTCCCGCCAAGAGAGGTACGGCCTGGTACGTGATATACTAGTTACAGCGTTGTTAAGCATGGGGAAGGGGCGTATGGCTTTCTTTTAAAAACTGAAGAATGAAATAATACATCTATTCTTAAAAATGTCCGAAGCCTGATAATGTTTTGTGAAATTGCGTTTTGGCATCAGTCAATTTTAACGCCTTCCCTTGGAGTTATTCTTTCCAAAGTCTAAAGCATGCAAGATTCTCCGAGGGTTCTCGAAGTTAGGTTAATAAATTCTAAACACATTGCTTTCTTATGTCTAGAGTAGGGTCAATCAAAAGCTTCGAGGTTCGATTCGATTTCGAATCTTACGTTGGTATTCGGTTCGATTCGAAATTGGCTACCCGATTAGTTTTTCCTTCCAATCTCTTCAATTGAATGTCGCTTGGTATCAGCAATCTTAGTCGTCTCACAAAACATATAGCCAAGCTGGAAATTGTACAGAAATAATGTTGAAACTAAAGACAGTGTAATCTCCGCTACATTAACATAAAAAGTACCTGTACCCATGCCACCATCCATACCAATTACTGGGTAATATTTCAAGTTTATTAGCCCTTTACCCAACGAATCGGCAGCATCCGCACGCGTAATATGCAAATTCAGTAGTTGAAAAAATAATATTTTTCAAAAAATTTCAACAAAACCATATCATGTGACCCCTCGTTGGAACGAGCTCGTTCCAACGAGGGGTCACATGATATGGTTTTGTTGAAATATTTTGAAAAATTAAAAAAATGATATTTAAAATAAGAAATTTTGATATCGTCTGCGTTGGGTAAAGAGTTAAGGCATACCTTCGGGGAAGTCATGCCTTGATGATGTAGTTGGACTATTTTATCAATTGGAACTTTAAGATGCCTGTATTCGATTAGAGGTTCCATTCGACTTCGAATAAGACTCGATTCGAGTTTTGATTCGAATCGAAAATATGTGATTCGCAGGGATGTGGAATATATTTACAGACACACTAAACCCATAGAATAACAGACAATCGCAAAAGATCAGAGGCAAGTCATCAGTGGCGTAGGAACCGGGGGGGGGGGGGGTATGGGGGTATTTACCCCCCCCCCCCAAAAAAAAAAAAATTCCAAAACTTTGTAAATCGTATCTAGTATCTACACGAAAATAACCACATACAACTGCATATTCTACATCATACAGGCGCACGTAAAAACTGTATGATCTACACCATTTGCAGTGCATAGAAAAGTTGGTAGCCGATGTCACGGACTGATTTAATAATAATAATAATAATAATAATAATAATAATAATAGCACTTCTATAGCGCTCTATCCCCACTGAAAAGGTAGGCTCAAAGCGCTCCATAAAATAAGTAACGAGCTGCAGACTGAAAAATGAAAAGAAACAAATTATGTTTTTAAGTGCCAAATGAGTCTATAAATAGGGATGTTTTCAGGCACTTTTTGAAACCCTGAACGGATGTACTGTGTCGATTATGGAACGGTAGACTGTTCCAGATTTCAGGTGCCTGAAAACATTAGGCCCGTTGTCCCCAGTGTTTTAAGTTCATTTTTAGACAGGTTGGAATTCTGTTATCAGCACTAGAGTGCAGCGAGTGTGCTGGCGTGTATGCTTTAAGGTGTGTAGAGAGGTAGAATGGGAGGTTATCATTGAAGTATTTAAATACTAAAAGGGCAATTTTGTATTCGATTCTAGCTTTGACTGGGAGCCAGTGAAGCTTTTTCAGCAAAGGTGTTACATGGTCCCTTTTGGCCTTACGGAATATTAGTTTAGCAGCGTGGTTTTGAATCTTCTGAAGTCGGTTGAGCTGCTTCAGTGTCAAGCCAGCTAACAAAGAGTTACAATAATCAAGTTTAGATAAGACAAAACAACAGACAAGTTGTGCAGTTGTCTTTTCTGTTAAAAGATGACGAATGGCACTTATTCTCCTAAGCTCCAGATACGACGTGCGACAGATGTGTCTAACTTGCTCATTCATTGTTAAGCCAGAGTCAATATGAACCCCGAGGTTCTTAACACAGTTTATGGAAGGGATGACTGAATTACCGACTGCCAAGTGATGGTTAAGGAGTGGGGTGACTTTTGCATGTGTGCCTATCAATGCGGCTTCTGTCTTGTCGTCCTTTAATTTCAATCCATTTCCAATCATCCATTGTTTAACAAATTTGGTGCAATTTTCAACAGCTTGCAGTGATTCATCAAAATTGTCAGGCACTGAAAGTTTCAAAAGCTGGGTGTCATCAGCATATTTGTGATGGTCACAGCCATTTTGGCTGATTATTGGTGAGAGGGGTTGGGTATACAGTTGTAAAGAGTACAGGGCCAAGGACAGAGCATTGTGGGACTCCGAATTTAAGTTTCTGAGGGCGAGAGAGCAAGCCGCCTGTACTGACAGTCTGATATCTCTCAGTCAAATATGATGAAAACCACATGAGGGCATTGCTCGTGATACCAAAAAGTGGCCTGAAGTATCTCAAGAAGTATTTGATGATCAGTTGTGTCAAATGCTGCAGATAGGTCTAATAGTGTCGACGCCGTTACTTTGCCTTTGTCTGCGTGGCTAAGTAGAGAATTTGTGATGTGTAAAAGAGCAGTTTCAGTGCTATGGTTCTCACGGTAAGCAGACTGAAATATATCGAGGAGAGAATTATTTGTGAGGTGCTCTTTTAACTGAGCCAGGATGGTTTTCTCAAGAATTTTCGATAAAAATGAAAAATATGAAACCGGTCTGTAATTCTTTAGAATATTTTCATCAAGAGTTGATTTTTTAAGAAGAGGTGTTACAACTGCTTGTTTGAACTCAGAAGGCACAGATCCAGACAGGAGTGAAACATTTATGATTTTGGTTATAATAGGCACCAACTCGAGCAAAGAAGATTTCAGTAAACTATTGGGAATTGGATCTGGGATACAACTTTTGGATGGTGTCTTTGTTATTAATTTACGAATGAAGTTATCTGTAGCAGGTCTGAAGGTGGACAGTTCATCTCCATCGAATGGGGTATGTGATGTTTCAATAGGACTGTCAGTCATTTCATTGCGCAGACTTTCAGTTTTCTGGATGAAGAAATTAGAGAAAATGTCTGGTAGTTGAGATTCAAATACATTATTTGGCAATTTAGATGCTAACATCTTCCTCTCCGACATACATTCTCCTTTAATCATTTACCTAACGTAACGGCCAAAACCGGCGAGCGCTATTCTCAAAAATCGCCAATTAATTTTCATGATTTTTTCATTTTTTGTCTCCAAAACATAGATTATGACCCCTCATTGGAATGAGCTCGTCGGATGTGGATGGAACTACAATGCCAGGAGCTGTTGTAGAATACACACGTGTATGTCTCAACTATTACCGTGCTCTGCGTTATCATAAAGTGAATCTTCCCACAAAAACAAAGTTTAGTGTTGGTAGAGTAACCATCATTTTTACATTAAACAGGATCCAGAGGCTGGCGTTTTAACATACGAGAAAGTTTCGGGATCATTTCCACCAGGATTGTCACTCAGTCATTCAACTGGTCAACTTTTGGGACAGTCGCCGGATGTAGATGCTACATACAAGTTTGGAATTCGTGTTACAGACAAACATGGAAAGTATGCTGACCAGATCTTCTCCATCAACACGAGAGGTAAAACCTATATATGTAACCAAGTACTGGACATGATAGAACAGGCAAATATGTGCTGTGCGTGGAGAACAGATTTAGCGAAGAACCAAGCATTTTCAAAGGAGAGCACCGTTAGGTTGATAGTGATACGCCCGAGGGATAAACCTTTGGTCACGGGTAGCACTGGGAAGTCATTGTAGATAAGTGTATTATTTATGGGGGTATTACAGTACAGTCGCAGAGGACTGGTCGTAATCCACGCGTGGGCAGCGATGTCCACACATGCGCTTAATCGTCGTCAGCCAACTTTTAATTAATGAATCGCCGGGTTTTGCCCGGTGCTTCATTAATTAAATTTTTGTTGATTATTCCTGTAATTAGTGTTTGGAATCTAATATTGCGTTCGTGGAAATATTGCCGACCCGTGTAAAGTGACCAGTCCACGGTGGCCGTACTTTTAGGTACAAGCAGTTTGAGAGATCAATGGAAGACTAGACTGTTGGTATTAAAACACCCGAGTCTTGACCCCACGAACTTATAGTTCGAAAGGTCCCGACTAGAGGTCAGCTTTCGGATGGCAACCCAAAAACGTAATTGGTCCCAAACAGCAGACCCAAATCTACACTTGGGATAGACTTAATGATTACCACAAACGGGAATACCCAAGGCATCAATACATAATTTCGGGTCCTCAAAAATGGGTTTGGGGAGGATTGGGCGCGACCCCTTGGATTAGTTCCGGTATTTGAATTACTAGCACTTCAAATGGTGAGCAGAGCTGAAAACATAGCAACACTTATAGAAGGTTTATATGTTCTATTTCACTTGCAAATCTTCTAGGTATTTATTATTCACAGAATAATAATTACATTGTTTTAATGTAGTTATACCTTTTGGGTCCAAATACTCAATTCCCATTGGTCAGCTGGATGAAAACATCATGACCAAATGTTATTCATTTTCCAATGAATACATTTGGCGGAACTTTGACCCGCATTTACGGTGAAGCGCAGTTGACAGAATGTAATTCGGGCGGTGTTTGGGCGGGTTTTTAACTTCCAGCGCCTCTCGCAGTGATCAACTCCGCTGCTGTTTCTTTGGTGACATTTCCCAACTGTGGCATAAAGCCCGTTACTAAAATACTCGTTTCCACTTCTAAAGTTGTGAAAATTAAAAATCAGAGTTGTGCGCTTTGTCTTTTGTGTGAGGTTGGTTTTTCGCCTCGTTCGTTCGTACATGTTTAATTTCGTCTTTCTTCATTGTTGTTTGGTAAAAAGTAGTTTAAACAGTTCCGGAATGTAATTATAAGAATTAAATGCAATTTTTATAATCTTTATTGGAGTATGAACGTGTGGGAATGGGCACAAATTGCATGAATCCCTTCGGGATTCATACATAATTTGTACCCATTCCCACACGTTCATACTCCAATAAAGATTATAGAAATTGCATTCAATTCTTAAATGAACAAGTTTACCAGTCGCCGATTATTTATAACTTTCACGGCAATCACTCATTAAGGGGCCGTCCAACGTAACTTTGGTCAATTTGTTGACATTTTTTCCAATGCCTCAGAAACAGATAAGAGAAGTAAGGAAAGGCAAATTATATATCAAAATAATGAGTAAAGTGCATAGAAAAGGTGCATATAATATTTTTCAGGACAAAAAAGTGAATTCTATGATTTTGATGAACATTAATTTGCCAATGGCATAAGTAACGAACCGGTAAAACCACAAAATGATCGGTAATTCGAAAGCCTTGTCCTCAATGTAATGATAACATACTACAGACTCGGAGAAAGCAATTTTATGACACACACTCTGGTGTGTTTTGATGTTGGAATGCAATACCACCAACACAAATTTTGGATGTTCCGGATGTGGCCATGTTTCAATGATGTTTATTCCGGTAATGTGACTACAATGTGGTTCTTGCATGAATACTCATTTTTGGCCACCGTAATAATGAAAGGACGTGATCACGTCCTTTATTTGCTCGAGACAATGTATGAGCGGATTTGCAAACAGGTTACAGCAAATACTTGAGCTGTTAATGTCATAACTTCAAAAAATGGTTCGAAATTCCCTCCAGTGTTTACAGGCCGTCTGAACTTTTTTAAATCTGAATTATTGCGCACTAAAAAGACAACATGAACCACTTGTAAAAAATTAACCGAGTGTATAAAATCGGGGCGATACACATAAAATAAGGCAATATTCATAACAAAGTAAGCAGAATGCTTCAGAAATCACTTTTTCACGAAGTATATTCCAAGTGACCTGGAACTATGTTGAGCGCGTTGATTTTTCCCGATGTTGTGAAGTTATTTACTTCCTAGTAACCATGGAATTTGTCGCGGCTCTGTTTGAAGTCTGCAAAGGACCGGTTCTTGCAGAAATACTCAATTTGGGCAATCGTAAGAATGCAAGGAAGTGATCACGCCCTTTATTTGTTCGAGACAATGTATGAGCGGATTTGCAAACAGGTGACAGCAAATAGTTGAGCTGTTAATGTCATAACTGCAAAATATGGTTCGAAATTCCCTCTCGTGTTTACAGGCCGTCTGAACTTTTTTGTTGACAAAAAATATGAATTATTGAGCACTAGAAAGACAACATGAACCTCTTGTAAAAAAATAAACGAGTGTATAAAATCAGGAGGATACACCTAAAATAAGGCAATATTCATAACAAAGTAAGCAGAATGTTTCAGAAATCACTTTTTCACGAAGTATATTCCAAATGACCTGGAACTATATTGAGCGCGTTGATTTCCCCCGATGTTGTGAAGTTATTTATTTCCTAGTAATCATGGATCTCTGCCGATGTCCGCAGAGGACCGATTGAAGATGGGTTGAAAATTATGCATTCGCGCTTTTAAATAAGGTGCGATTGGACTATGCTGTGAATTTAGTTTTTTCTTGAAATCAACTCTACCAACACAAGCGTCGTTCAGTGTCTTTTGTCATCGTTTTACACTGATAAATGTGACAAATCTCCTTTACCAGAAACTATCTCCCAATTTGCATATCATAATAAACAAAACCGCAGTCAGCGTGACAGTGATGGTCAAAACCCAAACGAATTATCGAATCCACGGTCAAAATTAGCCGCAATTGGCATTTAAACAAATGAAATACACGAAATATTCGCAATTTCTTCATTATCCGTGCCGAGTTACGAACTGTCTGCAGTGCAGATGTTTGTGGCAATAATTGTACGAGAAGATAATTCCGTTTATTTTACTGAAATTATGAATTGATAAGGTGGGTGTGTTGTGATTATTATGCCCCGAACCTGGAAGTTGGAAAGTTAAAGGCGCATCTAGTGCCGTGGAGACCTCTGTCCTCGTACCCATTCCAACATTCTCCCTTGTATCTCAACCACTGCTACTCCAATTTGAAGGATATTTGATGTTGTGATCGAGCATCATGGGGAAACGATGCCCATGTAGCTGCTGTAGCATGCGTTTCTTCCACACATTTTTCCAGAGTTATGGTCCTTTTTTCACTCTTTCGAGTTAGAAAATTTTGTTTTTAACTAGTTGATTTGTTACAATTTGATGGAAAGTACCTGCTGACACCCTCAAATTAATTGCAACAAAATGTTTTTTTGTGAATATTTTGTTCCTATTACTTATCAAGCAACAAGCTAATGAATATTCTGCAAAGCCACCAATGTGGTGTTTGACACTTTTATCGGAGCTGTTATGGAGGCTTCTGGAACTCGACATGTTTATTATGGCAGGGTTTTTCTATTCACCCATTAATCGATAAATTAAGTGTTATAGTTGGAAGTAAGTGGCATGAAAGGTCCGGAACTTAATGTCTAAAAAGAATGTTTTGCAATGTAACATGATTTTTGCAGATACACTTTTACACTTTTTGGAGGGTTACCTGTCTGATAGTGTTTGGAACATGTGTGTCGCCAGGATCTCCAAGAAGAAAAAGAGTTAAACTATATGCCATGAGCGCCGAAGGTAGAGACATACAAGGAAGGGAGCCCCCCTCCTTCCCCCCAAACACACACACACACGAGGAAATTGTTTTATCAAATGGACCTCACTTGTCACCTTTTGGGGATTACTTTGCGTACTACTTTCTTGAAAAAAAATATGTGAACACCTATGAATGTGAGACCTACTGGATGCGCCCTCCTGATCTCAATATGCCAATAAACCTCTTTTTGAAAAGTTCAAGCAATAATGGTTATGTAGGGTTGATTTGATGTGTTTTGAATACCTTTATGTACATTTGATGGTTTATTGCAGTAAACGTTACAGTTATTCTTATCTATTCAACTACAATGTTTGACTTTGCAGTGCATTCTACATAGGTGAATATCATAGTTTCTTTCCAAACCATCACAGTGATACACACATCTTTATATTGGGAGACACTCTTTTGTCCTTCCATACTTCAAGTGGACTCCTTCAAGTTGACCTTTGTTGAACTCCCCCAAATCAAAACATAAACAAAAGAAAAGGTCTGCCCTGTCAGTGAGCGCTCCACTTATAATATTTGGTCTCAATCTTAATTACTTTCAAGAATTAGGAAAAGAATTCTTCGAGTATGTACTTCAATGTTTATAGAATACAGCTGTCATTTTATTTTGAGGTATTTTATTAAGATTTTGTTCTCTTACTTATGCCATAGCAGACTTTCAGGTGGTGCTATCTACACATCGCAGTAGTTCCTTGGCAAATTCCAGTTTCCACATGTTCTATGTTTCATTCCAAGCATTTTGGTATATAATTTATTGGGGTTATTCATTCTGGATCTTTTTTTAGACTTGGAAGAAATTTACATGAAATTTGACCAAAGTTAGGTTGGACGTCCCCTTAAGTCAGGGCTCAACAGCTTCCGAGGGATGCACGTCAGCAAACGGCCGCATCTGCAGGCGAACCAAAAGCACCGTGAACGAATTCACAATGCCCTCGGTTCGTCGGCAGGCTTCGGAAGCATACCGTTAAACTCCCCAATAAGCATTCTCCACTGGAATAGTTTGAAGGAATTAACAAGTTAGCATTCGCAATAGCACTATACAGTGGTGTCCACTCGCGGTCTACTGGAATCCAAATAACAATAAATGATAGCTACTTTGTTCCGTGTCTGCCAACTGGAATGTGCACATAATCAAGTAGTTCACATAATTTTATAGCATGTTGGCCAAATAATTTCCAAGTTTCTCGTAAAACGTGCTTTTGCGAACTGTCTCGCACAACTCATACTGGATAACATAATCAGCCTGGTTATTAGATGCAACGAGAACACAAACAGTATTCATCAATCATACAGTTGACACATGAGCAGTCACCCGTTACAGTTAAAACTAGAAGTCCTCTCACGAATAGTGCGCTTATCTAGGCTTTATTGCGCGTTGGAATTGCACGCAATTGCCATATCGAATGGCATCCAGAACACGGCAGGTTCTCCTGGTTACTCATAGCAAACATATGCAATGTTTCTGCCAATGGATATTATTACACTCCTGTTCTATGAAATCCCCACCTACAGCAATATTAAACCATGCGTAAAATGGAAATCCGGAAAATGCGGAACGGAAATCGTTGACGGACTATTTTTTTGAAGAACTGAAATTTCACTGCAATTTTTTACAAATCGTGCACCGCAATTACAATTTGAATCGCTAGTGATAGCTAAAAATCGTCCTTGGAGTTCCAATGTGTTCTGTGTATCAGTAGAAAATTTTCCTTTGCAGATTCAGCCAATCTTTCATATTTGGTATATAACATCCTCTAGGGGGGGGGGGGGGATCAAATTCAAGTTTATTCAATTCGAGTCCCAGGCTTAATATTTGGGCTCTCTATGGGAGTGGGGGTGAGGGCAGGGTGGGGGGCAGGGTGGGTTCAAGGTTGTTCAAATCAATTCCTCAGCGTTTTACCATAACATTTGCCTTTCAATTTGCAGTGGCATGACAACCCATGGCAGTTTAGCAGTGCTTGTCAATAGCTGAGAGAATTGGAAGCAGTCACGAAGACCTATGATAATAATCATCTGACATGGAGACTAGAGTAATGAATAAATTTATGTCTCCATTCCTCTGTAGTGTTGTTGAACATGACTAAATGAATGTGACCCAAAATACTTCTTTTAACCACTTTGTCAGGTGAGCGATTAAGGCCCCTTGGGCCTATTGTTTTACACGGCGTAATTCTTTGATACTATGCTACTTTGACTGAGGATGCATTCCTGACTATTCTCGTAAAGAAAATCAACTTACGATAAGGTTATCTCCTCTAGAATTATTGTACGGGCGAGGAAGGCCCACGTGAGAACCAAGTAATTGTTAAGAATACACCTGTGGCACCAGTATAACATAATGCGAAGTTCCCTTTTGCTACCTTTTAAGAAACGAAAACAACAGACTGCTCTTGGAGCTGTCTGGTGTTTTCGTTCATTAAAAGTAACAAAAGAAAACTTGGCTTTGCATTCCAAGTTATCTAGAAGTAACTAACTAAGTTACACTTTGAATTTGTTTAGCGAATGTATCTTTACAGTAATTTGTAACTTCCATTCTTCCCAGGAAAAAAAACAGCATATCTTAACTCGTAGGTTAATGGTTTATTACATGTGATGATGCTCATACTGTTGATATAATGTTGTTTTCGTATTTTTAAATGGGTTTCAGCAGAGAATAATAGTCAATGTTGAAAGTGAGTGGGGAAAAAAGAAATAAACCAGCTTCTGTGTTTTGATACTTTTCAGCGGGAAAATGCTCGATGATTGTGAAATGTTGTACACGTCGGTAATATAAAGTCGCTAGCAGTAGAGGGAAAAAAATTGTGTCACTTGACCACCCCCCCCCCCCCCCCCCCACCTCACCTCCCATCCCCCCAAACGAAAAAAAAAGAAGAAAAACTTAGGTAATTTCTCGCGTTTCTGGGGGTTATTTTCTCGGAATTCGACTAAGTGCAATACTGGCTCACTTTAAACTTTTCACAAAATGCGCCAGGATATCATTGAGGCGACAAGCGGCTTTTTCGAGTCGTAACTTGGATGGGGAATCAAATCGCTGACAGAGATGCTGCGAGGATCTGTCCAGTCTTATCGATCGAATTTCGGAGATCGAACATAAATAAAATCTTAGAAATTATTAGAAAATTCAGATCTCACCAACTTCTGGCTCAGGCCGAGAAATCACTGTACTTTTTACCCGAGATAACAGTGACGATGGTGAAGAAACAGCAAGCCCGAGATGAAGTTGACGACAAAGCCAAACCATGTATTTGTTACTCGTTTTTTTAAGTGTTCATTTGATCGATTTCAAAGATTTCGCCGCGGTATCTCCGATGCGACATTACACATCGCGACACAAAGTATCAAAACGTGTTATTGTATGACGGTTTCATCGAAGTATGTCATCGATTCGGAGGTGATCACTCGTATGTGGAACACTAGAAATTATCACAAAATGTAAAAAACGTGTAATTTCCGTCTGCATTTTGCAGTGTTCTTACGGCTCTCGAGGTCGATTCGGTAGAGATGGAATGGATGAGAGCCAATTTGTAACCGAGGTCCTGAACCGGGCGATCCATGTGACTGAGGAATATGGTTTTGTAGTGTCTCATCAATAGATGTGATCGATTCTACAGAAATCTCTTGTATGTGTGAGATTTTCAACCTTGTGGCATGCGGAATGGCGAAATCTTGAATCCAAATGGGATGATTGAAAGTACGGCAAGAAATTCGTGAACATACTGTGATAGAGCAGAGGTTCGACTATCACATGAAAACCAACAGGACTGTGATCGCGATTGAAAAACACATTTCTGAGCCGATGATAGCGAGATACTTTTCGGCAAGAGAGATTGGCAGACATTCTGTGACAGAGTGGAGAGCTGACTACTATTACTACAACATTTCAGGAGATTGAAACATGACCAACATTCGTGCAAGTGATTTGTGAACATACTAAGTTAGAGAGATCCGACTACTATTACTACACCATTTCAGGAGAGTGGAATATGACAAACTTTCTGCAAGAGATTCGTGAACATATTGGGATAGAGAGACCCGACTACTATTATCACCAGTAGTAGGAGATGTGGAGATCAGCCCAATTCAGATGGATCCCGGGCTGGACCCCGGGAGTGACGTCATGTCACGTGACCTGGTGGCGCCATGTTTGGTTGTCATGGTAACCCGCGTGAGCGGCCATCTTGTGACGTCATCTCCATAGTGATACGTGGTGTGAGTGCGCATGCGCAGCGCGTGTTGTTAGGGTGACACGTGTTTCCGCCGTCCATTTTGTATACTGGAGGCCGCCATCTTGGTTTCTATGGTAGCACGTGGTTGCTATATGACCTAAAGTCTTCTAACAAGACGGGGGTATATTCAGAGGATGTCTTCCTTTATAGAAGAGTAATTTTCTTGCTTAGAATTCTCCCAGAATCCTCTTAGAATTACCACAAACAACCCGACAATCCCTCCAAATCACCAAAAACGACTTTATTTCCACAATTTATCGCTTTATCACGTAGTGCTATAGTACCAAGGGGGTACCAGGGGTGTGCTCCTTTGTAGAAGAGTAATTTTATGACTTAACATTTTCCAGAATCCTCGTAGAATTACCCAAATAAACCCGACAATCTCTCCAAATCAACGAAATTGACTTTATTTCCCCAATTTATCGGTGTAGTGCTATAGTACCAAGGGGATACCGGGTGTGTGTTCGATTGAATAGGAGTATACTCCAGTAGCGTAAAAGAGCCTATTAGTTGGAACAGCTTTGCTTATTATTACTATATTTAGCTATTCTGGTCTATTCTTGTTAGTTCTGACCCTATTCCAAGTACTCTTGTTGTTTCATTTATCTAGATCATTTATATAAATTATAATTAGCCAATCAGATTGCTTTATTTCCCATAACCTACACTTAATCGTACAGAGTTATCTCCCCTTATTACCATGAAGTTGTATCCGATTCTCATCACCTCTATATCCAATGGAAATATCCCTGGGCACCCCAATTTCGGCACCCCTTTTTTTGAAAAACATTACCTTCGGTACCCCTTTTTTGTCATATGTGCTTATGTGAAAAGGCACAATGTGTCACAATGTGCCCTAGCACATAGGCACATGCTTTATGTGTCGATATGTGCTTATGTGAAAAGGCACAATGTGACACAATGTGCCCTAGAACAGAGGCACATGCTTTATGTGCCGATATGTGCTTATGTAAAAAGGCACAATGTTCCCCAGCACATAGGCACATACGTTTGTTTGAGGATACCTATTGCCTGGTATTGTATTATTCGAGGATACCTACTAGAGAATCCCTTTTTGTCATATGTGCAAAGGCACAATGTGACACAATGTGCCCTAGCACATAAGCACATGCTTTATGTGCCGATATGTGCTTATGTGAAAAGGCACAATGTGACACAATGTGCTCTAGCACATAGGTACACGCTTTATGTGCCGATATGTGCTTATGTGAAAAGGCACAATGTGACACAATGTGCCCTGGCACATAGACACATACGTGTATTTGAGGATACCTATTGCCTGGTATTGTATTATTCGAGGATACCTACTAGAGAATCCCTTTTTTGTCATATGCGCTTATGCGCAAAGGCACAATGTGACACAATGTGCTCTAGCACATAAGCACATGCTTTATGTGCCGATATGTGTTTATGTGAAAAGGCATTATGTGACACAATGTGCCCTACCACATAGGCACATACGGGTATTTGAGGATACCTATGGCCTAGTATTGTATTATTTGAGGATACCTATCGAGGATACCTTCTGCAGAATCCCTTTTTGTATATCTGCTTATCTGAAAAAGCACACTGTGAGACAATGTGCCCTATCACATAAGCACATGCTTTGTGTGGCGACATGTGCTTATGTGAAAAGCACAATGTGACACAATGTGCCCTAGCACATAAGCACATGCTTTATGTGCCGATATGTGCTTATGTGAAAAGGCACAATGTCATATTCCACTCTCCTGAAATGGGGTGATAATAGTAGGAGATGTGGAGATCAATATCCCTTTTTGGTCGTATGTGCCTATGTGCTAGGGCACCTTGTGACACATTGTGCCTTTCCACATAAGCACATATGACAAAAGAGCGGTGCCGAAGGTCACGTTTTTCAAAAAAGGGGTGCCGAAATTGGGGTGCCCAGGGATATTGCCATTGGATATAGAGGTGATGATCGGATACAACTTCGTTGTAATAAGGGGAGATAACTCTGTACGATTAAGTATAGGTTATGGGAAATAAAGCAATCTGATTGGTTAGTTATAATTTATATAAATGATCTAGATAAATGAAACAACAAGAGTACTTGGAATAAGGTCAGAACTAACAAGAATAGACCAGAATAGATAGATATAGTAATAATAAGCAAAGCTGTTCCAACTAATAGGCTCTTCTACACTACTGGAGTATACTCCTATTCAATCGAACACACCCCTGTACCCCCCCCCCCCCCTTGGTACTATAGCACTACACCAATAAATTGGGGAAATAAAGTCAATTTCGTTGATTTGGAGGGATTGTCGGGTTTATTTGGGTAATTCTACGAGGATTCTGGAAAATTTTAAGTCATAAAGTTACTCTTTTACAAAGGAACACACCCCTGGTACCCCCTTGGTACTATAGCCCTACGTGCTACACCGATAAATTGTGGAAATAAAGTCGTTTTAGGTGATTTGGAGGGATTGTCGGGTTGTTTGTGATAATTCTACGAGGATTCTGGGAGAATTCTAAGCATGAAAATTACTCTTCTACAAAGGAACACATCCTCCATATACCTCCGTCTTGTTAGAAGACTTTAGGTCATATAGCAACCACGTGCTACCATAGAAACCAAGATGGCGGCCTCCAGTATACAAAATGGACGACGGAAACATGTGTCACCCTAACAACACGCGCTGCGCATACGCACTGACACCACGCATCACTATGGAGATGACGTCACAAGATGGCCGCTCACGCGGGTTACCATGACAACCAAACATGGCGCCACCAGGTTACGTGACATGACGTCACTTCCGGGGTCCAGCCCGGGGTCCATCTCAATTGTGCCGATCTCCACATCTCTTACTACTATCACCCCATTTCAGGAGAGGGGAATATGACAAACATTCGGCAAGTGATTGTTTAACATACTGAGATTGAGAAATCCGACTGCTATCGCCAGGACATTTCAGGAGAGTGAAACATGTCCAACTTGTACTCCGACAGGTCAGAGACCTGACGACTGCTACTACTCCAACATTTCAGAGGCGTGGAATATGAAAAACACTTTCGAGCAAGAGATTTGTGAATGTACTGCGAAGAGTGGAGATCTGACTGCGCTTACCACAACATTGCAGAAGAGTGAAACACGCCAAACTTTCAGGCAAGTGATTTGTGGACATACGGAGATAGAGAGATCCGATTGCTATCACCACCACATTTCAGGAGAGTGCAACACGACAAACGTTCTGGTAAGAGACTTGTGAATATACTGTGACAGAGTAAAGATCTAACTGCTATTACTACACCATTTCATGATATTGAAAAATGAACAACTTTCGGGTAAGCGTCTCGTGAATGTACGGAGACAGAGTGGAGATCTCACTGCTATCACTACCCCCTTTTCAGAAGAGTGGAAAATGACAAACTTTCAGGTAAGACATTAGTGAACATAATGTGACAGTGCAGAGATCTGACTATCGAAAAATCTCTTTTTTCCATACAAATTTCACATAGGAATGTGTAAAAGTGCCACGACCTCGACTCCTCCAGATTGGGTTCGAACAGCAGTTATCGATAAAACCTCTTTTTTCCATACACATTTTCCGTAGGAATGTGTAAAAGTGCCGCGACCGCAACACCCATCAGAGTGAAAATGCGACAAGAGACTCGTGAACGTGCTGAGACAGAGAGGTCTGACTACTATTAGTACCCCGTTTCAGGAGAAAAAAACATGAACAACTTTCAGGTTAGAGATTAATGAACATACTGTGGCAGAGAGGAGACCTGACTACTATTACTACCTCATTTCAGAAGAGTGAAATATGACAATCTTTCGAGCAAGAAACGCATGAACGTACTGAGATAGAGATCAGACTATTACTAGCACCACATTTCAGGTGAGTGGAACATGACAGCCAACAGGACTGTGAACGCGACGTAAATTCCAAGTCAGCGATAACTTTGAGAATAAATAAGCAGCGCATCACCGGCATAGACATCGCTGAGCAATACACTTACACGCCAGATATGACGCCATCCCAGCAAGTATATTGAGAATTATCGTCTGAAAAACAAACTCATTTGCGAAAATACCAAGTCTATAAAGGGTCAAAATTCTGATAAGACTATGGCGAAAAACACCAACGGCATCATACCTGAGGCTAGCAATGGTAAGATACACTTGCTTACCAAATGCGTAGTCATTCCACCAAGTATTTTAAGAGTTATCGAGTTTAGAAAACTCGTTGGTCACAAGCCAACAGACAGAAAAAACTTTAACACGAGCAATTTGAGATAAACTGCAGTGCTTTTGCTGATGAAAAAAACGCAATTTATCTGCCACCACTGCAAAAGGTTTACACAGAAGAAAATACTGTATAGTATGTGCATCTCACAACATATCTTTTCTCTCTTCAGACATGAACTGAGAAAAGACTAGCAGAATTTTGTTGCCTTCTGAAATTTTAAAATTTAGCTTGTTTTAATCGTTGACGAAACGTTATGGAAGCACCCTGAAAGGTAGTTACCAACGCTAACCTTTCTGCCATTGCGAATAGTCGCGGAAATGGTGGTGTTGGGATCATTGTTCGTAAATGATCACGGCACACTAATCGCGTGGCTTCCAAATGACTAATATATGTCTCTTTCACTAGCCATTTTGTCGAGAAGAATAACACAAGCCCGCGTGCCTAGCAAAACAAAAAACAAACAAAAAAAACAAACAACAATTCAAATGAATATAAGCCAAAGATAGACACAGTAGCTCTTCAATGTTACGAATTGAAGAAAATATTTTTTTATTTTTTTTTTAATTTTCTACTGGTGTACATATAATACCAGGTAAAAACGAGAAAACACACTTTCCTTTAATGAAAACACCATGATAAATTTCGAATCTTGACACACAGTAGTTATTCATGAGAAAGAATTCTTTATTTTATTTTCATATTATAATAATTTTCTTCAGATATTCTGAAAAAAGTCGTAGGTATTAGGAAGGTAGTTATCATGAAATGAAAGGCTTCGGCGTGTAGAGGAAAACAATGAGGTGTTAGACTCTTCTCGAGGATGGGGCTAAGGGGCAAGGGCGTCAAAATATTTTAGGAAGGTTGGCATGTGATACACCAGTATAAAGGTCTCGACGCGTATACTTCGAATATGAAGTAATTGCACCTCCCCAAGGTTGTGGGGCTGTGGGGCAAGGGCGTCAAAAACTTATGTTTTAGGAAGGTAGAATTATTTATTTTCTTCAATTCATAACATTGAAGAACCACTGTGTCTGTCTTTGGCTTATAATCATTTGATTTTTTATTTTTTTTTTGATTTTTTTTGTTAATCAACGACTAAAACAAGCTACATTTTAAAATTTCAGAAGGCAACAAAATTATGCTAGTCGTTTCTCAGTTCATGTGTGGAGAAAAAAAAGATATATTGTGAGATGCACGTTCTATGCAGTATTTCCTTCTTCTGTCCTGTGTTCTTCCTTTGCATGTCTGTCAGGTAAATTGTCCTTTCTCCATCAGGAAAAACACCGTAGTGTATCTTATATTGTTCGTGTTTTTAAGTTTTGTCGGTCTGTCGGTCTGTCGGTCTGTGACTGACGAGTTTTCTAAACTCGGTAACTCTAAAATACTTGGTGGAATGACATCGTATTTGGTAAGCAAGTGTGTCTTACCGTTGCTAGCCTCAGGTATGATGCCTTCGGTGTTTTTCGCCACAAACTTATCAGAGTTATGACCCTTTATAGACTTGGTATGTTTCGTAACTGTGTTTGTTTTTTCAGGCGATAACTTTTAAATCACATGGTGGAATGTAGTCATACTTGGTGTGCAAGTTTATGTTAGCCTTGGCTAGACTGCGATATTGTCGATGTTATTCACTATAGTCTTATCGGAGTCACGGCCCTTTGTAGATTTGGTATTTTCGCAATGTGTTGTTTTTCAGGTGACTTTCAACAATCTTGGTGGAATGGCGCCATATTTGATGTGTAAGTTGTGTTGCTCATCGATTGCTATACCTGGTGTGTTTCTCGGCTTATTTATTCCCAAAGTTATCGCTGACTTGGAATTTCCGTCTCACTCACAGTGCTGTTGATTGTCGTGTTCCACCCCACTGAAATATGGAGCTAGTAATGTCAGATCTCTATCTCTGTACGTTCTCGAACCTCTTGCTTGAAAGTTTGTCATATTTCACTCTCCTGAAATGAGGTAGTAATAGTAGTCAGGTCACAGAATGGTCACTAATCACAAGCCTGAAAGGTGGTCATGTTTTATTTTCCTGATATGGGGTAGTAATAGTAGTCTGATCTCTCTATCTCGTTACGTTCACAAAACTCTTGCTTGAAAGTTTGTCATATTTTCCTCTCCTGGAATGAGGTAGTAATAGTAGTCTGGTCTCCACTCTGTCCACTATGTTCACTTGTATCGATTATCGAACCTGAAAGTTGGCCATGCCTCATTCTCCTGGAATGGGATAGTAATATTAGTCAGATCCCTCTTTCTCGGTACGTTCCCGAGTCTCTTGCCATACTTTCACTCTGACGGGTGTTGAGATCACCGCACTTTTACATGTCCCTATGGGAAATTTGTATGGAAAAGGTATTTTTGCGATATCTTCTGTTTGAACCCAATCTGACGGGTGTCGAGATCGCGGCACATTTACACATTCCTATGTGAAATTTGTATGGAAAAAGTTGTTTTTCTTTGATAGTCATATCTCTACTCTGCCACTGTTTTTTCACTAATCTCTTTCATGAAAGTTTGTTGTGTTCAACCCTCCTGAAATGAGGTAGTGATAGCAGTCAGATCTCCACTCTGACGCAGTAAATTTACGAGACTCTTACCCGAACGTTTGTCATGCTGTCGTCTCATGAAAGTGTGCAGAATAGCAGTAAGATCTCTACTCTGTCACAGTATATGCACAAGTGTCTAACCTAAAAATTTGCCATGTACCGCTCTCCTGAAATGTCGTGGAGATAGCAATCGGATCTCTCTATCTCATTATATTCACGAATCACTTGCCTGAAAGTTTGGCATGTTTCACTCTCATGAAATGCTGTTATAATAGCAGTCAGATCTCCACTCTGTTACAGTACATTCACAAGCCTCCTGCTTGAAAGTTTTTTCATATCCCACTCTCCTGAAATGTTGTATTAATAGCAGTCAAGTCTCTGCTCTGTCTCTTGCTCGAAAATTGGCCATGTTTCACTCTCCTGGAATGTCGTGGTGATAGCAATCGGATCTCTCTATCTTAGTATGTTCACGAATCACTTGCCGAATGTTTGTCATATTTCACTCTTCTGAAATGCGGTAGTAATAGTAGTCGAGTGTCTCTATCTCAGTACGTTCACGAATCACACTCCGAATGCTTGTAATATTCCACTCTCCTGAAATGGGGTAGTAATAGTTTTCAGGTCTCTGCTCTGTCGCAGTACATTCAGCAATCTCTTACCTGAATGTTTGTCATATTCCGCTCTCCTAAAATGGAATAGTAGTAGTAGTCGGGTCTCTCTATCCTAGTATGTTCGCGAATCTCTTGCCGAATGTTTGTCATATTCCACTCTCCTGAAATGGTGTAGTGATAGTAGTCGGGTTTCTCTATCTTAATATGTTCACCAATCACTTGCTCGAATGTTGGTCATGGTTCAATCTCCTGAAATGTTGCCGTAATAGTAGGCAGATCTCCACTCTGTCACTGGATGTTTACGAATCTCTCTTGTCGAGAAGTATCTCGCTATCGTCTACTCAGAAACATATATATCCATTGTGACCACAGTCCTGTTTGTTGTCATGTGATAGTCGAACCTCTGCTCTATCACAGTATGTTCACGGATTTCTTACAGTGCATTCATTCACTCATCCCATTTGGATCCAAGTAGGGCTGCACGATATTCAAAACAGAATACCGGTATCGGTATTCAAAAAAATACCGCGGTATACCGGTATATAAAAAAACTGTTCAGATATCTGAACATAACTACCAAAATCGAGACTTGAGGCATCACAGTCGGAACGAATCAGTATGCCTTGATGATGCGGTTCGAAAAACCTTTCCACAACGCAGACGATATCAAAATTTATTATTTTAAATCAAATTTTTCCAAAAGTTTCTACAAAACAATATCATGTGACCCCTCATTGGAACGAGCTCATTGAGCTCGTTCGATGAGGGGGTCACATGATATAGTTTTGTTGAAATTTATGAAAATTATTTTTTCAACTGCTGAATTTGTATATTGCGTGGGCGGACGATTCCTTGTGTAAATCGATAACATTATTCATTCTGATCTACAGTTAAAAAAACTCAAGGCATATTGAAAATTAAATTGTGGGTAAATAAATAATGACAATAAATCGATATTTTTGTAATTACATCGGTATTCAATCGATTTTGGTTTGAATACCGGAATGTATAGGTTTATCGAAATACCGTGCAGCCCTCGATCCAAGAATTCGCCGTTCCGCATGCCAAAAGGTTGAAAATTTCACACATCCAAGACTGTGGAATTGATCACATCTATTGATGAGACACTACAAAACCATCTTCCCCCGTCACAGGGATCGCCCGGTTCGGGACCTCGTTTACAAATTGGCTCTCATCCATTTCATCTCTACCGAATCGACCTCGAGAGCTGTAAGAACACTGCAAAATGCAGACGGAAATTACACGTTTTTTGCATTTTGTGATAATTTCTAGTGTTCCACTTACGAGTGATCACCTCCGAATCGATGACATACTTCGATGAAGCCGACATACAATAACACGTTTTGATACTTTGTATCACGATGTGTAATGTCGCATCGGAGAAAACGCGGCGAAATTTTTGAAATCGATCAAATGAACACTTAAAAAAACGAGTAACAAATACGCGGTTTGGCTTTGTTGTCAACTTCAACTCGGATTTGCTGTATCTTCGCCGTAGTCACTGTTATCTCGGGCAAAAAGTTCTGTGATTTCTCAGACTGGGCCAGAACTGGATGAGCTCGGAATTTTCTAATAATTTCTAAGATTTTATTTTTACTCGATCTCCGAAATTCGATCGATAAGACTGGTCAGATCCTCATAGTATCTTTATCAGCGATTCGATTTCCTATCCAAGTTCCAACTCGAAAAAGCCGCATGTCGTCTCATGTTTTCTTCTTTTTTTTGGGGGGGGGGGGGGGGGGGGGTGGTCAATTTTTATATGAAATTCCCATACCCTTGGTGTTAAATTTACTGATGATTTTAGAAAAATTAAAGGGAGTTAACTTTCCTGTAAATCTCTTCCAAAAATAATCTCTTCGAAAATTGTCAGCCATACATGTCATGGAATAAGGAAAATACGACTTATTCATTGCAGAGAGAAACCAGTGCAAGTCCAGTCCATGTCTTCACTCCGGTGCATGTACAGACAGGGTAGATGCCTTTCATTGTTCGTGTCCCAGTGGTTACGGTGGAAACCGATGTGAAATCCGTAAGTACAAACTACCGACAATTGTTTATCATCCAGTGTGGGTTTTCCGCGCATTAGGTTCTTTACTCTTGGAGTCTATGTTCAACACGTTTGTTCTGTTTCCGAGCTTTGCAACTAAAATATCCCACATGTAAGCTCTCTAACATAAAGGCGCATGGACAGAAAATAAGAGGGTTTTCTTGGCCCAGACAGCTGTTTGATGCATCAGATTATACCAGACAAACCTCCAGTTGAGTTTGTCGAAAAGAAAATCATATTGTTTTTAATTCCACGCAAAACAAATATCAAACGATTTTATAACAAGAATTTCAGAAACAAAATTTTACTGAGCAGTTTGTTTCCTTAATGTAATGGTAACGGTTAAATTAACTGCTAACTATCAGGTTATATTAACCCTTTATCCAACACAGTCGCTATCATAATTTGTTATTTTAATTATTCCTTTCAATAGTTCCACATATTTTAACAAATCCATATCATGTGACCCCCCACATTGGCATGAGCTCAACGAATCAAAATGAGAGGTTGGAGTCACAACAGAGATGTTCTTATTATTGAGTACTGAATCTCGTCAGCAGTGTGTTCGCAGCTAATATACAAGCTGCAACATGAAATAGCTGATTTGTTTACACGTCTATTACTTTTCCCCCAGTTCCATATTTCTAGATCCGTATGGAACGAGTGTGCAATGCGGATTTTCATTGACGGGCTATTTTTCAGTCTGGCGTATGGATCTATCAAAATAGTTAAACACATCCCATTTTCGTAATACGCTAATCGAAACGTCCTGGACCTAGGTCAATTCGGAGGCTACGGTGACAGGCGATAAATCGAATGTCAGTTAAAAAATCTTCTTGTTCAGATCCACCAAAATTAAGGAAATTAAACATAATCTATAAATGGAGAGTGATTTTATAACACCCAAGTTCCGACTTTGAAAGGAATACCTCCTGGATAACGGCAGCTAATTTCTTAGCAAATACATGACATAACCTATTTGTATACAGTTTCCATTTATATTTTTCTGTCAACGTATAAATCTGCGACACATGTTTACTAATCACACCCGAGTTTTGTTTTGGTTTTTATTTCAAGCAGAAGATCGATCAATAACAGAGTTTTAATGTTTCAAATATTTTGCGTGTGATGTTTGAATTTTTAAATTTATAAATACTGTGACATAGAGGAGTGTAATAATCACAAAACGCCACGATGTGGGAATGCGTTCGTCAAAACGGCACTCACGCCATTGAAGAAGGATAGAACTCGAGACTCTGCCTCTTGTTCTATCCTTCCGCTCTGGCACTTGAGCCGTACAGACGAGTGCTTTCACACATCGTTAAGTTCTGGGTGTATAATTTTTACGCAACTGACTACGTTCTTCTCCTTAGACATTAGACACACTTTTATAAAATATGTTACTTGGTAATGTGTCAAAATTACATATTCAAAAGTAAAATAATAATACCGTTACTCCATAGCACGCAACGCAGGAAGGCCCATCACATCCAACGAAGCACAGCCTTAACTGTTGTGTGTACGGGCTTCGTCGTCAAATAACTGTAATTTTTTTATTCCTTTAATTTCAGAGTGTTCAACGCATGCTCTGGGTGTAGACACAAAACTAAAATTAATCCCCGATGCACAAGTGACGGCTTATCTAACATACGGTGATCACCATGCCTCCGAGGGTCGTTTGCATTCGAGCTCTGGATGGATCGGACAGTCCACATCTTCGTGGCTTCAGGTACAGCTGTACTTTCCTTCGGCAAACTTTCAGTGTACGGTTTAATCAATTATAATAAAATCAATAGTGTTAATACACGACTAGATTTTGAATTTGTCGCTTAGCTATGAGGGATTTAAGTTAATACGGCAATATTATAACTGATCGCACCGATCTTTTGTTGATTCTGTCATAATCCTGATAATTAACGTGTTTCCTTCATGTATTTACAAAAAAAAAAAACACGTGATGCGGTTTGTGAAGTTAATCATACTCAGCATGTTCGGTAATATCTGGATACGAGAACGAAATATAATGTAAAATACGATACCTTATTAATAAACAGTTCTCGGAACAACTCGTTCATGCGTTTGTAATCACCACTCATCTTTACTGCTGAAGTTCCTTACTTAATGGATCTGAGCAATGTAACATTGACAAGCTCCAACGAGGACAGACTGCGCTGCCTACCTCATTTTTACAACTGTAAAATCATGCAATACCACTCTTATTCTTTTTAGTATGCACTGGCTCCCTTTTAAACAAAAAAATGATTTTAAAGTGATTTTTTGATTTATAGATGGTTTAACGGGTTGGTCCTGAATCATCTGTCAGACCAGCTCGAATACCATCAAACCTCTGGGACATTTCTGTCATCCGGCACGCTAAGCTTGAAACAGCCTGGTGGCAAGGTACGTACTGCTGGTGATAGGGCATTCTCCATATGCGGTCCTAAATGTGGGATCAACTTCCTCATGATATTAAGCAGGCTAATTCAGTTTCCATTTTGAGATCGAAGATTAAAATCTTTTTATTTCGCCAGGCTTTTATTGATCTTTTATAATTCTCTATATGTCTCTCTTAGATTTGCTTTCTTTTAGTGCGTTTTGTGTATATTTTAGCGTTGTGTATAGCTGAAGAGTTTTTTAATGGAATTTTAGGCTAAATAAATTAGATAATTATTAATTATTTTATTATTATTATTATTAACAACATGTACAGTTTAGTCTCGACGGTATCAACTAAACTTAAATAGTGTTTCATCAAATCTAATCATGGCTGCTGCTAAACTTTGAAAACGCTAATTACATCGATCTAATCTTATTGCGCAGTGCAGGTTGACCTTTCGCGATATCTGTCATTATCTGATAAGGTTGAATATAATAAAACGATATATAACCACTGTGATTTATATCATCGCCGAAAGTTATTAGAAGAATAAAGCTGCCAGCGCCATTATACTTCAAATTGAAAGGTCGAGGGTTCGATCCAGACTGACGACATCTGCGTTGTGGCCTTTGGCAAGACAGTTAATCTCGATTGGCCAAGTGGGAATTCAGTGGCGTTGTATACTACTGTGTATGGCGTCTCGACTGTTCACTTGCCTTCAATGAATCGTAACTGGCATAGGAAATTGGAGAGTCTGACACTAAAACACCATTGCGCGGTTGTTATCTCCGAGTACGCAACCCGTAAAATTGTCTGATACGATATAATCCTGGCTGTTGAATGTGTCTTTGAAACACAATACACAAACGGGCATAAGAAGTTTTAAGTAGATGACATGGTCTCTGTACAACTATGCCCACTGATACATATCGTCGGCCGAGAGCTCGAATGTTCTATGTCCCATAGGGGACATAGAACATTCTAGCACTCCGGCGACGATATGTTTATAAGTCATTGATGTTTGGATGAATCGAGCAGCAGACATTCTCTTCCTCTACTTGGCTGAAAAAGTACTAATCTATTGCCGATGATTTTACTGATCGAAAGTTCTAGAAATAGATGTGCGCTATACATTTTCTAATTATATCCGGGGGAAATTCTAAGATGTTCTACCGACTGAACACAACGCGCCCCTTTATCCCTTTACTGCCACGCACATTTAGCGATGTATGGAGGACCTCTATTTACGCCTGTATGCAAGGAAGTTAAATACATTTATGACATATGTAATGAAATGCATATGGATCAACGATCGTCGGCTAGGACTAATTGTTGTGTAACTCATAGAACCGTGAAGTCCCACCAGCCCGTGGCGTTTGGAGTCCATACAGACGAACCTTGGACGCAGGTTCCAGACAATGTTCAGTTTTCCATAACCTCACGAATCTTGTGTATCAAAATGATTTAACGTAACGAACAGTTCAAACGATTATCTAACCTTTTAATATACAAATTCTCGAATCGACTGACCGTCGTTATCTCCTGGTAATTGCATTATAATACAACGAAAATCAGAGCATCAAAGTTTATACCTTAATATGACGAGGCGGCATCCATCTTAAGTACTTCAACGAGGTAACGTGCGCGTGATGAGCCAGGAGACAACATGGTTCGATCACCCAGAAAATGGTGCTTATGTTCACCAATTTTACGATGCAATACCTGATCACGCGACTACCAGTCAGCGGAATTTTAGGGAAAGCCGCCTGACGTGGCGGTCGCCATTTTGTGGACTCTTATACTGCCATTCAGTCTGCATGTAGTCCTTGGAAACATTACATGCAAATAGTATTCCGCCGGTTGCCTGTTAACCGACAGAATGTCCTAGTGGATTGCATAATTTTGTAACTTATATCTGGTGATGTTCCACTAGGCGCATGTTATGATTTGGTGACAGCTCGAGCAATACCATCCCAGAAACTACTGCAGAATGTTATTATACTGTCTATCAACCAATCCTACAATATTACTGTTTTTTTGACAATATTGGCCTGCAAAGTTAGGCCTAATATTGTCAACAGACCACATGGCGTACACTCCTGTGTAGGTACTCAAAGTACTTTTGCACTCTGATCTCCAGTTAATCTATTTCCGTGTAATTTAGCAATATCTCCATTTACATCTTTATTCGAAACTAAACCAAGAATTAATCGTTTTGGCATCTGTCTATGAAACAGATGGTCTTCTATTTTTGATTGAAGACCACTTCCAATGGTAAATGTTTTAATTTCTACACGCCTTATGGGCATTTTATAATTTGTTAGATCTATTTGTGCATTAAGATCATTTGCAAATTTAGGAATTAAGTATTCTGGATATGACTTTTTGAATTTCTATTTTTCCATTTTCATCACCACCCAGTCAAAATTGTGTTGGAGAACGATGAATTTTTATTCTCATTTCCACACCGTTTTGTAAATATTTGTCTTGCACAAATAAATCTAAATGTAATTTTCCTCGTAGTTGTACAGATTTACTGTCTGCAATTATTTTGTTACTCTCAGCCAAACCTTTGTTATTCGAATCGTGAGCTATTTCTGTGTGGTATCCAGGAGTATCTGCATACCACAAATGCATTTGAAAAATATCCAGATGCCAAACACCAGGATGAACAAATTTGGATCTTTTAGAGCTGGGCTCAAAAGGTAATGACTTTCAATTCAATGCACAATATTTTCTTCAAATAATGTGTTGTCCTATGGGCAAAAGATTCAATCCTAATTTTGCAAGCATATATGTTGCGGAATGGGAGGAAGATGCCTTAAGCAAATGTGCAAAGCATCCTCTCGTATATCTCAGATATTTAGATGACATTTTTATTATTTGGGAACATTCAAAAGAAGATTTTGATGACTTTTTAGAAATTTTGAACAACCATGATCCAAACATTAAATTAAAAGCTACTATCAGTGAAAATTCAGTTGATTTTCTCGATGTGACCGTGTATAAAGGCAAACAATTTCAGGCGTCTGGTCATTTAGATTATAAAGTGTATTTTAAACCAACTGATTCACATCAATTGTTGCACACAAAATCATTTCATCCTCAACATACATCTAAAGGTATCATCAAATCACAAAACATTCGTTTCCACCTCAATTCAAGTGATAAAGTAAATTTCATTGAGGCTTGTTCTACTCTGTTAGGCGTCCTCAGATTAAGGGGGTACTCACTGCGCTTTTTTGCGTAGCCTGAAATCTCAAACTCTGAAAAAGCTCGAAAGTCCAGCAGAAACTACTCATTTCGAACCACTGAAAATTGAACACAACAGACCCTTGCAGAATGGTATTAGCTCGGTATTTAATTATAAAAAGTCTTGTTGTACATTGCATACATTTATGCCTGATCAGGAAGAGGAATTTTCCTCCGAACAAACGAAAAACCATTACCAGATCATTACCAGATCCGTAACTCCCTCCACTGTGATTCACCAAATATTATTTACCTTATCGCTTGTAAATGCTGTCGGAAAGAGTATGTTGGTCAAAATCAAAATCCTTACGAGAACGTGCAACTAGACAGAAACGGGATATAAAACATAATGCTGATGCCCCAGTAGCACAACATTTTAACCTACCTGGTCATTCTTTGGAAGATTTCGAAATCCATCCTATTGAACAACCACCAATTAGAGACACATTAGAAGAAACGGATGAATTAGAAAAAAAAAACGTGAAGGTTTTTGGATCAATACACTTCACACCCTCTGGCCATTTGGTATGAATATATCAGAGGGAGAATGCGAAAGGAGGTCCATCATTCCTTTCACTTTAAGATACAACAGAATGAATATAGCAAAATGTTAAAAGATGAATTCAATTTAACCAATGCTAAAATAAATGAACATTTGAATCTTCGACCTGTCATCGCCTATAAGAAAAACAAAAGCTTGCGTAACATCCTTGTAAGGACTAAATTAGAGCCAATCAATGAATAACATCAATTATTACCAGTCAGTTTAACCAGTTCCTAAGCTCATCACTTAGTTTAAATCAATTTTATGTATATTTTGTCATGTTTGAAACCCATCAAGGTTCAGTAAATGAAAACAAATTTTCGGCGGCATATTAAAAGAAAAAAAAACGTTTCATTAAGAAATGTCTGTGCCAGTGCGAATTTTTAACCTCAAACAGATCACAGTACGAGCACTTTGTAGTCTCATTGTGTTTTTGTCTATGAAATTGTATATGCCTCTATCCATTGGTGGTAAACCATATGAATCAAAGGAGATAGCAGAATGATTGTCTTTAAAATATATTGCTATCCAATGTTCTCCTGGTTCTCTTGATGAATCTGTGTTCAGACTATAAGCTTTCCTGTGTTTAAGCTTTTGTTTTGGTAATAAGTCTCTTGAACACACTTTTCCATTCAGTGATGATAACCTTCGAGAATTATCAAGAATATATTGTAGTTCAGTGGTTTCCATCTCTTCTTAGCCTTGAAAAGTGCTGTTATGAAGCCGTTAATCGAGATATGCTGTATAATATGACCAGTCTCTTTTAACTAATTCTGCCGACTTGTGAATGTTTTTTGGCAGTCTATTTCAAAGTTTATATGAGCACAATATTCTAATAAGTTTATGTTTCTTGCTCTCTTGTGTAGAGTATATAGTGTACCCACTGGACACAGTTTCTGTAAACATTCTGCAATGTATATATCTATTAATGTTGTTGTGCTGGTTTGACATTCTTCACAGATATTTTTCAATTTCTGTTTAATGGATTTTGTCAGTTCCATCACGACACATTCTTGAAATAATGTTTGTAATTTTTCGTCACACATCTTGCAATGTTCAAATTTATTCATTGTTAATAGTCAAATATCACTTCTCTGAATTTGTTGATTTCTATCTCACTATCAAATTCTGCATAGACAACAACGTTGATCACTTCTGGAAGAGCTTGAGCAAACTGAAGATATATTCGAATGCTGCCAGACTTTATAGGATGAGCTAATGGTCTACTACTTGACTGATCAGGTGTCAAATCAATTCCCCAAAGGGTAAATCCTTTTGCATAACCCAGCATACATACATTAAATGTTTGATTTTGTTCAAAATACCCCATTGCTTCAAATAATGATAAATATGAATTTAGATAAAGTCTACCTTCGAAATTCGGTTCGAAGGGGCGTGATTTAATGGAATGTCCATCTATTGTGATTTCCAACTTGTTCAAACTGAAATGTTGAAAATTAAATGGAGTTGTGCCAATATCTCCATTTAAATCTTTATTCAAAACTAAACCAAGAATTAATCGTTTTGGCATCTGTTTATGAAACAGGTGGTCTTCTATTTTTGATCGAAGACCACTTCCAATGGTAAATGTTTTAATTTCTGCACGCCTTATGGGCATTTTATAATTTGATTGATCTATTTGTGCATTAAGATCATTTGCAAGTTTAGGAATTAAATCCAATACCGGTATTCTGAATATGACTTTTTGAATTTCTATTTTTCCATTTTCATCACCAAGCAGACACAATTTTGTTGGAGAACGATGAATCTGTATTCTCATTTCCACACTGTTTGGTAAATATTTGTCTTGCACAAATAAATCTAAATGTAATTTTCCTCTTAGTTGTTCAGATTTACTGTCTGCAATTAATTTGTTACCCTCAACCAATCCTTTGTTATTCGAATCTTTAGCTATTGCTGTGTGGTATCCAGGAGTATCTACATACCACATCTCACTAGCAGCTAGCTGTGTTTTTTCACATCTTTTGAATAGCTTAACAGATTTTCAAAAAATCCTCGATAAGGATACATGTCTGTATTGGTATTTATCAGACTACCTATCCGTGGAACATCAATTTTAATGAACATGCTGTGAAGAAGATTATTGATAGGAGTAATATTTGTATCTCCACCCAATACACTCCCAACTTGTTTTGTAATTTTAAATTGAACCGCAAGTGTAGATGATGCAAGATCAAACCACTTGGTTGTTTGTCTTGGAATTAAAAATTCTACTGGTGAAGAATTGTTTAAAGATGCAATAGGAAATTGCTCAATTTCACCAATATTTTCTATACCACTTGGTGTTGGTGTCACGAGATTCTGTGATAAACAAACATATTGTTGATTTTTCAATGATTATTTATTTACATGAGGATACGAGGTTTGCTCTTTAGAACATAACACAGTGTTACACGGTTGAAATATGAAACATCCACTTTCAGCTGGGTCTTTGACTGACTTATTATTCAATCTAAAACTACATTGCACTCAGCAGGTACACACTAAGCAGTATTGCACTAAGCAGGAATTGCACTAAGCAGGAATTGCACTAAGTAAGTAAGCACTCTGCATGCACTAAGCCACACTAATACACTTTCAACATCAAAGTCACAACCTTCATATAGCACATATTTCAAAGATAACCACCAGTTGTTGAGATTTTTACACCATACATGTAACACAACCACACAGCACTGAGTTCAACACAAAGTTGTTGAAAAGTTGATAAAAATAATGGACTGTTCAGAGGATACAATTTTTCTGTGGTACTGACTGTGGTTGGTGCGAATGGTTGTACACCCAGACATGGCCACCTGAAATATAAACCCATAATATTTTAATAATTTAAAGGGAATAATTTATTTTATAAAATGATAAATACACTATAATACAATGACCCCTTAACTGCAAAATAACATTTAAGGTGGGATATACAATTTTCTCTTCTCTTTTGATTCTGTACAAAACTATAATTATTTACTCCCACAAGAAAATTGCCTTAAAATTTAGAATTTTAATCTATCGACAAATAACTGTACAATAATAATTAAAAATACTTATCCACTATGTATTTACAAGAGAGAAAATTATTTTCTTCTTAAACTTCGCCTGAATGTATGCACATTTAAACACCGTTATAAAAAAATTCATTGTTTATGTTTAAACTTTAAATTCTACTAACATAAAGAACTTCATCAGTGAATCCTAATTTTAATTAGCTTTTCTAATTTTATTTAACGTTTACACAATAAGGAATTTGTTGAATATTCACACAATATCAGCATATCATCCTCCTCTCTGTACATGTGAACACTCTGTTTCTCCATACCATCACACACCATGTATCACTTAACTTCACTCGCATGACTTTTCCTTTTTTCTCTTTTCTGCACACCACACACACTTTACGTACAGGACTTTAGTGCAATATTAACACCTTTAGTACTGATTAACTCTAATATTGACAGTTACCTTTAAATCCTCTATGGCAAACGGTTCTTTCTATATATATATATATATATATATATTTACAGACTTAAAATGACCCTTTGCTGGCAAACAACAGTTTTATTCTATTTTACAATCTCACCTTAACCCATTGTTGGCAACAATGGTTCTAAACTTTAATGTGAACTTCCCAGAATTATCACCATTATTATGATTCTGTCTCCAATGTCAAGTGAAATTGTGACAGTTGGTGATATATGATTTGGATCTCAAAACCACCTCAAAAATGCTCGTAAGATTCATGTAACATCACAGTTTAATCAAATATATCAAGTGGCCTTGAAATCCGTTTTGGATGAGATAGTATTTTTCGTGTCTTGCTTCTATGAGAACAAACCACAGACTGATGTTTTGGTTCTCGTTTCTGTCTTGTTATCCCCAACGTAACTTTAGCCACTGATGTCATAAGATCTTTTGCATTAGATAGCATTACTTCTTTAGGTGGTTTTTGATTTCTCATCATTTTATTTGCTGTTTCAATACCATATTTTAATCCTTCTCTCTTTGAAGTTTGAAATCCATTTTTTGCAATTGGTTTTATTAATAGTACAGCTGAACTTATTGCTGAGCGGAAAATAGACCCTAATCCGTATCCGTATTGCCATGCTACACTTCAATACACACTGGCATCATTTTTTATAAATGTAATTTGTTACGTTCTCTAAAATGCAACTTGACAAGACTCTTGACACTTGAAAACTGAATGCTTTTACCAGTGTCCCCATTAATATTTATACTGATCTGATCAAAAGACGATTTTGAGACTGGTACTTAATGTACATTACCAAATTCTTTATGAGTGTGCAGAGATTCGTCACATGTTTCAAAAGGTATTACACGTAAAATAGGTGCTTCTATATCACCAAGAAATGTATATTCTGCAATGTCAGAATAAATGAAGAGTTGATTAAAATCGATATTTAAATCCACATTATATTTAAATGCATCTTTTGCTGTTAGAAAAAATTACTGGAAACATACCATCTTCACATCCCAATTTTTGTGCTAGACTTTCTGATAATGCAAGTCCAACTGTTGTAATACTATTTTATACAATTTTTACACGTGAATGCTGAATGAATAGCCAAGATGAAATGACACACCAAATTCTTTCAAAATATGCCCAAGTTTTTCTTAAATTTCGGATTCTATTGCTTCCGCAACATGTCCACCATTTGCATATGCCCACGATAAAATACTTAGCTCAACAACCGCAACACCCTTATGTAAAACGATTTATTAATATTATTAATGTGTGATGATATTTTCGGCTCTTTCACAATGATTTTAAATTTTGCTTCATTGTCTGTTATATTTTTGCCTCAGAAGGTAAACTTACTTCAACTACACCCACCTCCCAATGTTCTTTATTAATATGAATCGGTTTAGATAATTGTGTTCGAAAACAACATTGTGTGTTATTTGAAAACATATCCAGAGAACTATCACTCTGTAGTGTTTAGTAAAATGAATTCATTTTTCGTATCATGTGGTGTCAAATATTTTAAACCTGGACTTGGAAGAATATATCCTTAAGAACTACTCAATAACACTAACCACAATTCTTTGTTGGAGGATTGTAAACTAAGATGAATGATAGCCGTAATTATAATTGCATAAATGACAATTATTTGTGTGAAATAAGTCACTTAAATTAAATTGTGGTTGTTGACTTTGTACTTCAACACTTGCACTTTCACCACTCAATGCTTTTTCATTTACTGACATGTTCTCTTTATACTGAATCTGTTTCTGCTACTCAACTATCAAAAGTCGCGGGATAACCTTCCCATTGTGCTTTAAGTTCCTTGATGAGGTTCTTACCCACAAGTCTTGAACGTCAGGCAAGAACCGAATCAATGATATATTTTTTATCATCTTTCACACCTTGAATTTCTTGTGGATAAAATGTTCCCTCTATATTTTCACCACCCATATCTTCAAGTTTATAAGTGTGTGGCATTGCATGTTTTACATGGGTGATTTTAAATAATTCTTTTCTCCAATGTGGTGAATACCCTTTTTCAAATGTATGTCTGGTTTTGTTAATACATACTATATCGACAACTTTAATTTATATTTTTTTCCCTTTAGATTTTTTACCATATAAGTTTTGACTTACTTCTGTTTCATTTTCTAATGATACATATGTGAGAGTTCTCTGAATACTACGATGTATACTATAATTGTATCCATCAACTAAATGTTGTAACACATAAATATATCTTAATGTACGTTTGTGTGTAAAATATTTCCACATTCGTGTTCATTGAAAACATTCAACAATACTAGCTTTTGTTTCAGGATTTTCTGTTGTGAAAGAATGAATTTTTTGTTTCTTTAAACATTTTTGCACATCTTCATTATTAAATTCAGAACCTTTATCAGATTGTAATAATAATGGTTTACATCCAGAAGTTTTCAAAATACTCTGAAAATATTCTGTTAATGTTTCTTGTGATTTATTGTGAATGGGCAAAACCCATGCATATTTTGAAAATATATTGATAACACAAACTAAATAATGAAATCAGTCAGTGTAAGGTTGTAAACTTTGTAAATCTGCTAAATCAATGTGCCATTGATGATCAATTCCACCCACTATAGTCTTTCTTTCCTCTTGCAATTATTTTACGAATGGGTTTGTGTGAAGTATAAGTTCTTTCTCCTATCAAACATTTTTTCACTTGCTCGACTGTGATGGAATTATCTTTTCTTTGAGCTGATTTGTACAATTCTTGTATACCTCCATAACCAGCAGGATGTTTTGTATTTGTCACAAATTAGAGGTGACTTTGGTACGTTTGGGATCCGATATAATAGAAGCTGTTAAATGCCATGTTTTATTTACATATGAAATACACAGAGTCCAAATATTGAATATTAAGCTGGACCAGCAAATGCACATACAGAGAATGATCCCTACAAAATAAACTTAGGCTATAGGCACCAGTCCAACAACTGCTTACTATGGCGAAACGGTTTTTACAACCCGGATGCAACAAAGCATGCAGTATGCGTGAATCCCCAAACATCTAAACTGATATGACTCTCCGGTAAACCACACAGAAAATCACGCACATTCACATGCATGCAACCACACACAAATTATCCACACAGGAATCTACAGAACTGGTTAGATATATCCACACAGAACTTATCCACACAGAAAAGTATATTGCCTATCCAATAAATATAGGTCTTTAACCACGAAGATAACGGTTTCAGCACACAGTATGCTAAACCAACAGTAAACTCAGTTGGACTAAATGCCCCTTTGTACAGGACAACCAAATAGTGTTTGTGTTTATGTACATTTGGTGCGCACCATCGCGATGAGCTCAATGTATTGTGAAATAATGTTCTCACGAATGATATCTACGAGATATGAGTTTTCATTGACTGTTCGGAAAATGTTTTGCTTAAATAGTTCAGGAAATGTTACCATCACTAGACACATGGAATACATATATCAAACGTGGTAGACAATATCATTCATTTCTCTTGGAGTTCGCACCGCAACACTCAGACTAAAGTGTATTATTAATATTGGTAACTAAAAGCTGCCACCTTAAATATAGGTAGATACGTGATGTCCCAAACACGGGTTCGCTCGTCGGGCGCCAGATTAACGTACAGTTCCACCACAATTCACCGACGTTAAATCATTGTCAGAATGGACATTATCCACACAAATATTTGGTAATAAATATCGGCAAAATGTTCACATTCCTCACGGATATATACATTAAATGAAGATGGTGGTCGACGTACGGATGTATGGATGGTTGCACTCAGGCAACAAATAATTGCACAGTTATTTTAAAAGTTGCTTACTCACAGTTCATCACGATAGCCGACGTCCAAGAAACATATAGAGTTTTAATGTTCAACAGTATTAGATGCTTACAATACCTTCGGCTGTTATGTACTTATCTCTTGAAATAATCAGGTTCAAACTGTCACAACGTACACCATACATTTTATGTGTTTTTCAAGCTGAGAAAGTCGAACATTTTATTGTTTTAGGCACCGACCACACAATACACTCCTACTAGGAAATTTCTACCTCTGTATGAAACAAATACTGCATGGGAAAAAACTTTCTACACTTGAATGAAGCAGTCACTATTTCCAAACAAACAAACAATCAAAATCTGAAGAGACTACACTAAACATCATGAACTGTTGATGCAAACCAAATATGTTAACCCCTTTCACACACCACTCAGCCAAACTCACACATACAGAATATATTTTGTGACAGTATTGTAATATATTTCAGTTAATAAATCATTCAATTAGCATCCCATTTTTCAGAAATTCTATGTTTTGTCAATTTTCGCTTAGGTATTGACTTTGGTGTTTCTTTCCCTCACTGCACTCTCTGACCTCAACGAACTTTACACTTTAGAGATATTGATTGAGGAGTTTCTAACCAACTATCATTTGGAGAACTTTGATATTTACTGGGTTTTGATACCTGATCCCTATTCATCCACAACAAACGTTCAAGATTTCTAACGAAATCCTGAGGGATATTTATAGCTTTTAAACCATGATTGAACATTTCCCAACCGGTCGGTTTAAAACCTTTTCAATGTCTAAGAACATCATTGACTAAATCAATGATATTTGAACCTTTTATGGGTTCTCGATCACAACTTAAAGCACCCTGATCATCCCAACTCATGAGTCGATGAGATGAAAAAGCAGATAATAATGAATTTTTGTTTCACATCTCATTGTAACAGGGACACTTTCTATAATATGATCTCATAAAAACATTGATTTTCGGTCTGGCTCAGGCATAACCAGTGTTGGTTGTAATGCGTTCTTATATGACAATTGAAATTTTTGTAATTTTTCACCATACTTTCGTTTTTTCTCACTTTTTGATAACTCTGAATTTTCTAACACAGATGATAATTCATTCTGCAACTGTGCTGTATTAGTAATTTGAAGATCAAGTGGTGATCTTGGGCATTGAGATTTTTCACTTTTATAATGTTGCATTTCTTCCATCATTTGATAAGATGCAATAGCCATTTTCTTCATATTTTACTCACTAATTTATTTATAAGATTTGTTGCAATTCCAATAGCAGGCCCAAGTAAGCCACATAATGGTAAGAAACCACCTTTTTGATTTAAAATTTGCTTTTTCTTTTTAAGAGATATCGATTTACTAGCAATAGATCTTAGTTGTTCACGCTTCGGTTGTAATTTTAGTTTCTGGGTGGGTGATAGATAAATGTTTCCTTTTAAAAGATCATGACAACATTCTGACTCATAATTAAATAATTCTTTATGTGCATTTTTCATAATTTGTTTTTGAAATGCTGGAGGTGTTTGACTTAGTGCCAATAACTTTCCACCATATTTTTTAACTAGTTGAATATTTTGTTTCCTATTTTGATTTACCCTCTTGTTCTCACAAAGTGCATTCATAAAATGATTTGCTAGACAAATATGCAATTCACTTAATTCAACGAAAATAAGATCTCATCCCCTTAACTCATTTAAGTGCATTCAAAGCCATGAAACGTGTCGATGTTCGAATATTTTCGTTTAGTGGTATATGTCCTACATTTTGTCTAGAACCCATAGGATCATTTGATACTCCTTCCCCGTGTTTGACACATGTGTTAACTTCAGTGGTGGTACTTTTTTTATTTTCGAAGGTTACTCACTAAAACTGATTTTTGTTTTGGCTCTTTTTGAGGAGTGACTCAAAAATTTGCATACATGTAATTTTCACAAACATTTATTTTCTGTTTAGGTGATTTTCGTTTCTTACTTTTTGTTTTTTTGAATGGTGAATAAAAATTTTGACTTGTTTTATGACCATCCCGCAGAATTAAATTACGAATAATAACACCTCCAAAAAATTCACCACCACCTTGTTTTAATATAACGTTTCGTTTGGTTGCAAGATCTCCTCTTGGATTTGCAAGTTGTTCTAGATCATCCCTATGCTTATCCATATACGTTAAAGTTTGTTTTGGCAATTTAATTTTCGTATTAAGTATGATTCTACTTGCTAACATAAACCATTTTAAAATTTTCTTGAAACCTTTTTTGAGTAATTTTTCTTTTGCAAATGGATTTGTCTGCTGACCCAATTGTTCTATTGATCGGATGAAAGATACCATGATGATGTGTACTTGTTGAAAACACTGTTAACAGCCAAATCTGATAGGTTTCAAGTAGTGTGTACCCAATCTCCATTGCTCTGCAAAGTGCGACAGATATCCATGTACCTACAATTGCACGTTGATCTGGTGTGTGTTTGCAGTGACCTGATTCAAGCAACAGAGACAACTTGCCTGTTCAGTGATCAAAATTGCATGAGAAATCTGAGTTGTATTTATACCTTATACCCATAGGGTAGTGTGTTGTATTTGTTGACAACAAAACGTTTTGTGTAAACAGATCTGAATGTTTTATTTTGTGTTTCACTTGTGACTTGTCTATCTTTGTTACATTTAATTCTACGTGTACATTCAGTGTTTAATTTGTAATTCTCTCTGTCTTGTGTACACTCAGTCATGGATTCAAAATTAACTTGTTGTGATGTGTTGAAATCTAATGTAATTCCATTAACTTTATATGTGGTGTGTATTTCTCCATCTTTAATATATTTGTATCCATAATTTTGTTTTGGACCTAAACCAGCAAACTCTATGATTTTTTCTCTTGGATGTTCATCTGTCCATTGACCTAATCCACTATTTACAATTTCTGGATTCCAGGGTGTTGGTTTGTGCATGTAAATACAACTGTCTATATCAAAATATAAAACTTGTGTTCCTAAATGTTATAAATCTTTGTATAATTCCATACGTGCATAAGCAGTGACAAATGAATTTACAACAGCATTGGCTGAATTGTGTGGTGTATAAACATCTACACCATCAATGTAGTTGATCGACATCCAAAAATTCTACATTTTTCACAATTTTGTCTTTGCTTTGTATTATTTTGAAATATGCTGATGGTTCGTTTATGTATTTAGTTTTAGTTTTTATATTCTTTTGTGCATTTTTCCCCAGAGACAGTTTAACATGGTTTTTGCAAATGATCTTTTCTAGGGGGATTTTTTTCAACATTTTATAAATGTATGCTTTCAATGTTGGCATATTCTTTTTTAAATGTGGTTTTGTCTGTTTCTGTTTTCACCCAGTCTGGATACCTACCCACTGGCTTCTTGTTTCATTTTTAAATATTTATTCAAATAATATTTGTAAATCTCTGAAGACCATTCATCCCAGAGTACCATGTACCTACGATTGCACGTTGATCTGGTGTGTGTTTGCAGTGACCTGATTCATGTTCTGCACACATTTTACAAAGTGTAAGTGTCATTTTCTTATTACAGTGAATGGGGAAAACTTGCAAAAAAAGAAGATTTTGAGGTGGTAAAACCTTATGTTTAATGAGACCTCTGTGTTGCCTTATTTTGCTGCTGTCTGTGTTTTCTTGAGTGAGTATATTTGGATGACACACTGGATATTCCCTGTGTTTGTTTACATATGGGTAGATGGAACAGATGTCTGTGTATTTGATTTTTGTGTCTGTGTTTTCGTTAATTTCGTAGTGTAATTGAATGGCATTTGTTCTGCTCCCAAATAATGCCTTATGTGGTTTAATTGTGTCCATTTGTGGGAAAAATGTATCTAGATAGATTTAAACATCAGGATCTGTTTTGCAAAGATGATGAAAGTCGTGTTCCCACACCACAGGTATGTTATATCTCAATGATTTGAAATGTTTTATGTGTGATTGAGTTTTGTTGTACAGAGATTGATAGAATTGAGAATGGATAGGATTTTTCTCAAATCTGTCAGGATAGAAAGTTTCACATCCATGCCACATACATCCATAAAATTCATAGATGGTATTTGTCTCTTTGTGAAAACCATCTACATAATAATTTCCAATTTTAATTTCCCCACCATTTAGTACATGTTGTGTGTGGATCCCTTCTCCTTGAGCTAGTAGCTGCAAGAATCTAATGGCTTTCATGGAATATCTAACAGCAGTAGGGTACCCTATGTCTGAGATGAGGGCAATTTTGTTTTCAGGCATTGAATTTTTGTGCCAAGCTTTATTACATGCATCAGCTAAAGTCGCTGCTTTCCTGAAAGGATCTACCCCATTGCATTCAAAAAAGTGGTTTCTGAATTCCCCACACCCTCTATGTACAATATCTACACCAGACGTACAGTACATGTCCATTTCTTTGGCAAAATTGAAAGTAGCATTACCAGTAAATTTTTGATTGAACCATTCAATAACATTTTCTCTGACTGTGAGAGACATAGAGTCAGGCATGTACAATTTTGCATCTAAATAAGGTCCATTGTAGTTTTGATATGATTTTGTGTTTGTCAAATGAGGAAAATAAGCTTTTGCTAGTTCACTCAAACCAAATGTTTTAGGGAATAATGCCAATCTCATAGAAAGAAAACAATGAATCAATGAGTCTAACACCACAAGCTTTCAAAGAAATAATTTTGTTTCCATTCATGATGATATCGGGTTTTTTTGTAGAAGTTTCAATGAGATGTCTTAAGATAAATTGTGCATCAAACCCTCATGAATTATGAGTAATTGCTGTTGTATCTAAATGTTCCTTACTGAAAAGCCAATTGCAAAACTCAGTTAAAGTAGACTCCCCTTTAAAAATATATTCCCTTTTTCCAAGTTTGTCACACTGTGAACATGTTTCATCAATAGATTTACAAATGCACTTGCTACAAGCACGGTGTGCAACACAGTAATTTGGGGAGTGGACTCCTGAGTCTTGAGTTGTTTCAAAATCATAAAACACAAATGGCATTTTTGGCATTTTGTCATTCTTGGGTGATTTGTATTTTGGAATGAAAAAATAATGTCCAGTTTTGACTAATTGATGGCAATATTTACATCTTTAAACCCATCACAAATGTGTTCTCTGTTCTCTGAATATATTTGCATTTTACATTTTTTACATTTTTGCACTAATTGACAAATGGGTTTCTGTTTTTTCCTTTTTGTAGTTATGCGGGATTGATAACAAGATGAACTTACAAAGTCCCTATTACAAGTGTAGCAATGAACAGAATGTTCAGGTGTACATGGCAGTGGAGCATAGCAAACACATCCTTTGGGGCATTCTCTGTTGTTATACCCAACATTGCAATATTCACAATAGTAACCACATCCTAAAAACTCTGTAATTTTAGTGATGGTGTTGAAATGATGGTCATTGTGGTAGATATGAATAACTTTACTATCTGTTGTAGTTTTGGGTGGTTCAAATAAGAACTTTTCTTTGACATTTTGTGGGTGAATTTTAATCACATAGTGTGGGGAGAGCAGGTCTTGAATTTTACAATATTCTTCATATCCACAAAATTTATTGTAATCAAGGCCTGCTTTGTCCATCAATGCCTTTGCTTCAATTTCTGGAAACTTCACTTTTGAATTTCTAATTTTGTCCCATTTCTTTTGCCAAAGTTCTGATTTATCTTTTTCAACATGACATTTTCCCACCACAACCACCCATGCAAAACACATAGAATCATTGACATTTTTGATTTCAACAATATTTTTCTTATTACCAACCATTTTACCAACAGCTCTAAATGACATGGGTGTTTTTTCGCCCAGACCCTTGTGGTAGTGAAGTGTTTGTTATTTCTAAAGATAATTTACCATCATGGATAGTAAACGTATCAATTGAATAAATTACTTTATCAATTTCATCTTATACTGTTCAGCCATTGACTGCTGAAGATTTGGTGAAAAGAATAAAAATACCTACCTCAACTCCTGGGTGATTAACGGACGCTCTCATGGGGTCGTTGTGTTGAATGCCACATTTCTCTGTTACATCTTCCATCATTGAATCAAACATTTTAGTTAGAAATGCAAATGAATTGTTGGCATCGAATTGGTTCAAAGTCACTTCACACACATGTGATTCTGAGTGAAATTTTCTGGATGTACGCAATAACTGAGTATGAATAGAATAGATTTTCTGTATGTAATGTACAGAATTTGTCTTCTTACCATGTTCAGTCAATCTGTGTTTTCTGGTGCTTGCAACATCCTCTCTATCACTACCATATGAATCACTGTAGTCTACTAATGATTTTTTTCATCTTTTAACTTTGGAAAACACCTCTTGTGGTCTTGATAACACAAACGCAAGTGTGAGACACCCGCAGCTGTCCCCACCCTTTTATACGTTTTTCATTTCACTTTTTTATTTTTGCTTTTAGGAAAATTAATTTTGAAAAAACAAAAAAATGTTTTCCTGAAAGCAAAAGTAACTAGAACTTTTTTGTTTCAAGCAAAACAAAATGAAAAAACTGTGATTGTGTGGCTGCAAAACGTGATTACAGGAAAAATCTTACCCATAACTGACACTCCACTCTAAAACATTGACTCTAACATTTGCCATAGATCTTTTACCCAGAGCATCAGTTTTGCCTCTCCAAATTCCACTTGATAAATTGGTGAGGGAAAAATTATACTTTAGGTAACAGAATGTATCACTGAACTTCCCATAAAAAAATCAAGTAAATTTGTTCACTTTCTTTGTGTTTAATTAGGGGAGTGTCAATGGTTTATACAACCACCAGCCATGAACCACCAATCACGGCATACAAATAATTGGAAAAATCCAATTATTTCTCCTTGACTTTAGATTAAACGCAAAGAAAATAACTAAAATTATGAGACTTGCCTCTTTTTAAAAATGCATGAATGAATAATGTGGTAACATGGTTTGCATAAAGAAACTCTTTTTAAGATTATGATGGCCCTAAAAAGAACTGTGTGCTTTTCAATAAAAATGTTTATTTTGGCAAAATTATCCCATGCTTATCCCTGGCAGTTTTTCTCACATCCTGTCTGGTAATAACCTGTTGTAATGTGCCGGATCTGAAAATGGCATAACAGAAACTATCAACCACCAATCTTCTGAGAAATAACTCAAAGACATCTTTAGCTTCATCCAATGCTGATGGTGAGATATCTCTCCCCCAGGCTGTCTTGCTAGTTAGTGCAGATTGTTTCTTGGGATAACAGCGCGATCATTGTTCTTTCTGCTCCCTATAGCCACCCTCTTCAGCTGGAAGGTCTATTCCGACTGGTGCTTCAAGTTTGATGGTTAATGATAAGAAAATGAGGTTATGAGCCTGCCCAAGTGTATTTATAGTCATTTAGGGAGAGCAAAAGGCACCAGAAATACTCATTGCAAATACAATAATTATTTCATGTTCCTTTTCTCCCATTGGTTAGATTTAGGTGGGTGAAATACTCAATGGATTCACACTGAGTATTTTTCACAGCCTTTCTCCACATTGGTTAAAATTTAGGCCCCTAAAAATAGAGGGAAAAATTCCATAATGATATAAATCGAAGCTAGACTTCTTCATTTGTCATTACACTGAAAAAATTACAGATTTTTCAGCCATCAAATTTGAAGACCTCATAAAGATGGATGCAGGGGTATGACATTATGATGTTAGCAAAACCACAAGAGAAGTGGGTGTACAAACAGAATCAGATAGCCAGATTCCCATTTTGTTGGAGAAGATATTTGAAGCAATTAAAGAACTGAAGCCTCCACAATCAACATCACTTCACTTAATCTCTGACAAGATCACCATGCCAGTTGAGTTTGAATTATTGGAAGCTGGAGAATTACCAAAAAAAAAATGCATCGCAAGAGAAAATGTAAAACAACCATCACAAAGTCTGAACAAACACCACAGCCTCGTTTTGCAGTTAGTAAAATGGTACAGCATAGTAAAGAGCTTGATAGAAGCCCACAAAGTTATCGGAGCTACCGGACGTGGACGATTTGAAAAAAAAATGCCTGAATAATAATAATAATAATAATAATAATAATAAGCTAACATTTTTTGTTAGCAATATTTAAAAAAAACAGCCTTTTTCATGGCCACCATGTTATTAGAAAGAGAAATCATAATCACACCTTCCGAAAATACAATACCACCCCCATTCATTTTTTTTAAATTTCGCCCCCATATCCACTCTGTAAAAAATAGAGATGAAAATAAACTAGCTTTTTCTCTCTGTGAATGGAAATATTTCGGTAATGCCACCCTTAAGATTTTTTATCCTGAATATCAGTCTTTTCTCAAAAATATCACTGAATTTCCTTCAAAAATCAAATATTTTTTTTCTCTTTTTTTGTGTTTAATCGGGGGACATCAGTTGTTTATTCAGCCACTGGCTGTGAACCACCAAACACGACGTACAAATAATCAGAAAAATCCAATTATTTGTCCTTGACTGTAGATTAAAAACAAAGAAAATAACTAAAATATAAGGTTTGCCTCATTTTAAAAATGAATGAATGAATAATTAGGTGACCTAGTGTGTATAAAGAAACTTTTTTTAAGATTATGGTGGCCCTGAAAAGGGCTGTTTTCTTCTTTCCATAGAGAGGTGTTTTCTTTCTCCCATCTCTGCGTTGGTGAAGAACTCATTTTCCCATTCCTCTTTGACTGCTACCAATATCCCTGACTTTCGTCCCAAAAGTGTTTCTTCCTGCATGTGAATGGAGAGATCAAACCAGTGCTTTGGCTGATTCTTGTATTGTATCTCCCCGTATGGACGTCTGGCACCCTCCATGAAAGGGTGGTCATTAAGCTTCTTTTCTTGCTCCTTCGTGTTCTTTTCTTGCTCCTTTGTGGGGAGTGTTGATGACCACGACTTTCTTAAAGCCAATGAGAATTCTTCATCAGCCCTCTTCTTTTGTGTTGCCTCATATCTCCCTATCGAACTGTAATCAACTTCTGTTGGCTCCATGTTTTATCTCAATCAATAGATATTTTCTCGCATTCAATAGATGATGAAATGTATCCATAAACCTCAAACCACGTTCTTTTTATTTGACATGTGAGGATCCAAAATGCACCGAAGAAGTATTTCATGTGCTTTTTCCCCATTGGTTAGATTTAGGTGGATGAAATACTCATTGGATGTGCAATGAGTATTTTTCGCCTACCTAAATCTAACCAATGTGGGGAAAAGCGTGTGAATACTTCTTCCATACACTTTGGATCTTCGCATGTCAAATAAAAAGAATGTGATTTGAGGTTCATGGATACATTTCATCATCTATTGACTGCGAGAAAACATGGAAATTTCAACCATCAATTTTGATGATCTCGTAAAGATGGATGCTGGAGCATGGCTATGTGATGTGAAGTCAACATCAATTAAAATAACCCCAGAGAAGATGACAATTGGCTTTCAATTATTGGAAGCAGGCTTCATAAAGTCTGGACAATCACCACAACCTCGTATAGCCATTAGTAAAATGGTACAGCATGACAAAGAGATTGAGAGAAGCCCACAAAGTTATCAGATAAGATTTGGAGAACTAGGAGCCATCAGACGGGGATGATTTGAATGAGCTAACATTTTTTGTTAGCAATATTTTAAAAACAGCCTTTTTCAAGGCTACCATATTATTAGAAAGATAAATCACAATCACACATTCCGAAAATACAATACCACCCCCATTCATTTTTTTAAATGTCACCCCCTATCCACTCTGTAAAAAATAGAGATGAAAATAAAGTAGCGTTTTCTCGCTGGTGAATGGAAATATTTCGGTAATGCCATCCCTAAGTTTTTTGACCCAGAATGTCAGTCTTTCCCTCCAAAATAATTAGGAGGCAAAGAGTGACACTGTGTCGTAAAAATCTGGGGGGAAATCTTAATAGTCAAAGATTTTGCCTAGCATTAGTGTTAAGTACATGTAATAGCGAAATTCAACTGTGACATTTTTATCCCCCTCTGTTGAAACCAGACGAAACGAAAATCACAGTGCACATTTTCCACTCCCGGGAAACATGAAATAAAATATTTCATTCATACAGTGAAAAATGCCTTTTAAAATGAAGTCTAGTCTTTTCCACCATAAATATGTTCCAAGACAATGTGCTGAATTGTCTAACCAAGTTATTTTCTCTGTAATAATCTATCACACGCTGTTTGTTGAGCATATGTTAACCCTTTACCTAACATGAAAAGAAGATGACACTTGCAAAACATATTCTTGAATACCTATTTTTTTCATTTTTTGTCTCAAAAACATAGGTTATGACCCCTCGTTGGAACGAGCTCGACGAGCTCGTTCCAACGAGGGGTCATAACCTATGTTTTTGAGACAAAAAATGAAAAAATAATGAAAATTAATTGACCATTTTTTAGAATAGCACTGGCCAGTTTTGGCCGTTACGTTGGGTAAAGGGTTAAATATTTCCTATCATGTAGAAATGTAATTAACTCCACGTGTATTTCCACAGTAGTGTGAATTTTCTCCAGTGTTTTGCTCTGCTGAATTATTGAAATGTCCAACATGGAGAGAATGGTTGATAAACATGCAAACATTTAATTTAGTGGTTGGAAGGGGTTGTTAACCCAATGGCAGTCACTATAGGTACAAGCATTTAACACTGAATTTCCCACACCCCAATGGGGTCACTATAGGTACAAAATTAACATAGAATTCTCCATAGGGTTTTGTACCCATAGTGACCTTTTTGGAGGCAGGAACAAGGTTTTAAAATATTGTTCCTGCCTCCAAAAAGGTCACTATGAGTACAAAACCCTATGGAGAATCCTATGTTAACTTTGTACCAAAAGTGACCCCATTGGGGTATGGGGAATCCAGTGTTAAATGCTTGTACTTATAGTGACCGCCTTCACTACTCCCGTCGTACACAAACAAGGCAAATTTAAAGATGAAGAGTTTAAAAGCAGTAGACTATTATGCCCATCATTCCTTCAAAGGCAGGTGGATGGGTCACAAAAAATAATTTGCATTGCACGGTCGGAGGGTGACCAAACAGCTCAAACAGACATTTTTCCAACCCCTTGCAAAGTGTTTTTTGGTGCTATTTTTGTGCCAAACTGAACACTTTAAAATGATTTAGACCAATAAACAAACATCATAGCCCTATTATATATAGGGAGTTGTATTGATGGGTATGTCAATCTATCTGTCCCATATGGGCCTCACACTGCACCCACGAGTTTTTGAATTAGCAGTCTGTTCGTCCTACAGTGTCTCGATTTCTATAATTGCATATACTATTTGTGTACTTAAACAGATTAAACATTTCTTTTAATCACAGATAATCAAAGGTATTTTAGGTTCCTCATGGCTCCAAAGAAATAAAGACTTTAAGTATATGTAACTTATTTTTAACATACATCAAGAATCAAGATACTACTATAGGCAGAACAAATGGTTCATATAACAAATGCACCAACCAGTGTTAAAATAAAAAAATAAAATTACCGAAAAATTAAAACAAAGCTCTTATGTCCCACATGGATAAACAGTCACAACTTAAAGGGACAATGCAGCTTCATGTGTCAAAAAATGGTTTCTGTAAAAGCAATTGCATGATTGTCCCTGTGTCAAAATACCTCTGTCAAATCTCGGGGTCACAAAAGAAATGCCCATAAACGCTAGAAAATGGTCCTCAACAAGACTGGAAAAGTGCTAAAGAAATTTTGATATATGATGCTGAGAGGTGTGGGTGTCTAAAATATGTCAGAATTTTTATTTTAATTTTTTTTTTTTTTTGCCGGATATGAGTTAGGTGTTCAAAATGTCCAGAAAAAATATGCGGAAAATAAGAAAAATCGTGTGGTTTAGGGGTGGGTGGGTGGTTAGGGGTCTGAGAAGGTAGAATGCCTACAATCAGCATCGGGTACTGCAATTTTTTGTCTGAACCCCCTCCCCACCCCACACCCTGTCAAAAATTTAAATGCTTTTGTACGCCAGGAAAAGCCTGTGGTTCTACAGAATCACTCCGTCTAGTTTACCATTTCCGTTCTGAAATGAGAACTGATAACTACAACGTAGCTTTGGATCTGTTCTCAAGAAGTCGTTAGGATGAAGTGAAAATTTTTAACTAACATAAAAAGTGTTGAATTTTCTCTTTTCTATTTGTTTGGCTTTCTCAGCCGACAGGGGATATCTGTTTGTTGAATAAATGCTTGAAGCAAAACTTGTTTGCATTCTCGCCTGGTAGATGAAATGCCCGACAGGTGATGTGCACATTACATCACTGCTTATCTAAAATACTTTATGCAGGAATTCCCATGTGTTTTCGTTTATTTCTCGAAAAATTAAATCTATGAAGCCCGAAACATGTCGACGACGATGCTTCAAAATGAATACTAAGGTTCGGTGCAGCCGTTTCTGGCGTACATGCTGTCAGAAAAGCGAAAAGTGGCCCACAAAAATGCCTATTCTTTTAGTATATTAGATGTCATTCCACTATCATCGCGGATTACGGTGATGTAACATATGTTAACCCATCATTTGTCTGTTATGAGATCTAGGATTTCAAAAATGACCTCGTCTGTCGGCCATTTTGGACTCATTGTGGATAAGAGCGAAATTTCGTTTGCATTTATGATAATGATACATCACATTCTTAATATTCAGTCCATTACTGGTGTTCTGCTAATTCACAGTGCCGAGATTCTAAGACAAAAAGTCCGATTTTCAGGCCTATTTTAATGTTTTGGAAACTTTCGACAGAAAAAAATAATTTTGGTAAACTTTTCTTACCAGATGGTTATCAATTTTTTTTTAATTACAAATCTGTGAAAATGTCAGGTAATTAGCTCATTCGGACCAAGATATATTGGTCAATGACAATTTGGGCGTTTTTTCCACGTTTGGTGGGCATTTCGGACACATTGTGGATAAAATCGGAATTTCTTTTGCATTTATGATAATGATACATTCTTCCTGTTTAGTCATTTCTGTCGTTCTCCTAATCCACATTGCCGAGATTGTAGGCCAAAATGTTCAATTGTCAGGCCTGTTTTGATGTTTTGAAATATTTTGGCAGAAAAAATAATTTTGGTAAACCTTTGTTACCAGTTGGTTATGGAAAATGTATTTATGGCAAATCTGTAAAAATGTCAGGTCATTATCCCATTCGTACCACTAGATATTAGTCAATAAAAATTTGGGCGTTTTTTTCGTTTTTTCCACGTTTGGCGGCTATTTTGGACACATTGTGGATAAAATCGGATTTTTTTTTCATTTATGATAACGATACATAACATTCTTACTATTCAGGCCATTACTGGTGCTCTGCTCATTCACGGTGCCGGGACTGTAGGCCAAAATGTTCGATTTTCGGGCCTAATATTGATGTTTTTGAAATTTTGGCAGCAGAAATTTTTTTGGTAAATTTTTGTTACCAGTTGGTATTGGAAAAGTGTATTTATAACCCATCTGTCAAAATTTGAAGTCATTAGACCATTCGGACCAGGGGATATTGGCCAATAAACACTTGGGCGTTTTGGGGCGCTGAGATTGCTTATTCGAAGGTGAAATGTTTATCAGAACTGCAACTTGTATCCGTCTATGACTGAGCGAAATGTCAGAGAAAAATCTGTTAGAGAGCCTTTGAGAAATGGTCCCCTCCAAAGTGTTGGAAGAAAAATAAAAATAAAGCTAGACGGGCGGGGTGATTCTGTAAGAATCGCAGGCTTTCCTTGGCGTGCAGAACATTTTAGCCCCTTGAAAGAATTGCGGGAATAATAGTCTACAGCTTGGAAACTCTTCTACGTGAAATGTGCCTAGTTTGTGTATGAGAAGGTGATAGGTAGTGATAGGTCCCTTTCACTTTTTTCTTCGAAGCACTGTCAAAGAGGCATTTGTGACAATGCTCAGATTAACATTATTAGTCAGGAAGATTCGTCAGTAATGGACTGTACTGGCGTATCTGCCCTGCATCTGTTGGAAACTACCTTGGAAGGAGAATGTTTTTATGGAAGAATCACTGCGAGCTGGTGTGTGTGCTCTCTTGTACCTCTGATGGAGGTCTCCTTGGTAATCAATAGCCCTACAGCAAAAAAAGGGATGTGAAAACAAACTCACAATATGAAGGCTATGAATCAGTTGGCTACAATCCAATTTCAGCTATATTTAAATTTAAAAGTCGTTTTTCTAGAGAGATTGGTGTTAATGTCCCCAAACAATGTGACCAAAACGTTTGATAATTACAACTAGCCGAGATCGTTATATTACAGCTTTATTGCCGTCAAAAGTTGTTATTTCCGGGTTAAGTAAATAATCAGTTAACAGGAATGATCACCTAATCTGGGGCCAATACTATAAAACTTGAACAATTGTTAAAAATGCTTGTGAAAACAAATTTGTAACACGATCTACAAATGTTTTATAATACCCAAGAATTTTCGGTTTGTGAAATTCGACCCTTTGTTACATGGTTTGTAATAACAAAGCGTGATATGGTCACAAGGGTTTGATCTCCCAGGCATTGTAATCGCTAATTTGTTTACACAGACATCCTCGATATGTTTTTATTATTGCAGTGCGGAGCCAGGAACGCTTCGTGTTAACAAGCTGTTATTGGGTGAACGTTGCAAACTTTGGGCAACTGTCATTACAATCACTTGTAGCAGTCTCTATTACTATTCCTATTAAATCATTAGAGGGAGAGAGTGGGGTAGCGGCAGGGATGGATAGAGAAAGGGAGGGGAAGAAAGGAGGGATGATGGGATGGGATAGTAGGGAGGATGAGATGGTTTAGGAGGGAGGGAGTGTGTGCTTTAGAAAGGGAAGGATGGAGGATGAGCGAGAGAGTTTTGATAAATAAACAGACTCTGGAACAGATTTATAGCAGCCAATTTCGCCAATAATTCTCTGAAATATCCCAGACGGACTTTTCAAAGAAATAATGACCAAGGTTTGTGCTACAAAACTTGTCTTAATGATGCCATAACTTTGTTACTTAACTCTTGCACTACTGGAGATGTCGAATGGCTTGATCCATCTTTGTGATAACGAGACAGACAAAAAATGGGAAAAGTGAACGTTTTCAGTTGAACCGTACAAATATAGGTATAATTAGACCCGGATCCCCCAAGCCTGGTCTACTTATATTCATGTTTTTATGGCTTCATTAAAAGTTTCTCACTTATTTTAGGCTGTGGCGGGCTTGTCTGTTTTTCACCTTCAATGTGTTGACTGGGCCCTTCGTCCACATGAATTAGGGTTGGTATCCAATTTGTATGTTTTACTAGAAGTTTCTTTAGTCGCGTGTAGCTCTCCCAAACACCCCCATTTACAACATAAACATGAAGTCGGTACATCATCTTTTATTTCCACGCAAACAAGTTTTCCAAACATTCCTAAAGCAGATTATTAGTTATCCTTGTGTTCTCCATTGTGTATTACAAGTTGCAGCGGCTTAGGAACTCATACATTCTGAGTTCTCAGACAGGAATACATTTCTATATATCCTCGAAAACTCCAAGATGACCAATTGTTTTCCCAAGATGCTGGCGTACATAATATTTTAACCAACAATTTAGGAAATAACGGACAGAACATTTATCACTTTCAAATTTATTAATAAATCCATAGAAATGTGTTTGTCACTGGAACTCTCTCAATGAGGCAGTTCCATTGACACCCATAACTGTAATATTCCACATACAAATATTGAATTTGCTGTATTTCATTTGTTTGGAATCAAAAACATTTACAATTAAATAAAATGCTGAAGAAGTTGTTGCCTTCTCTGATCAGTTACGTTCCCACCCTCAGTAGTTTCCGTAATCATTGGAAGGCTCGACGAAGTCCTCTGTCAGCTGTCTTCGGTGCGTAATAACTTTTTTACAACTCCAAAGCAACGTTCCACCGGATTTCGTCATTTCCTATGCGCCCTGTTGAAGAGAGCCTGTGCCCCTTACAGCCCTCAGGAAACGCCTGAATCAACCAATCATTGCATACATATGCGCTATCACACAAGATCACTGTTCCGTGAAAATGTCTTTGTCCCCGGTCCTCGAAAGTACGCCATGGTTCAGATTCGCGCACATGTGAATCATGCCAGCTCCAGGGCGAGCGGCTACTAACGAACCTTCAAATCTGGACCACAATACAATGGCGATGTTTAAACCATGGACATGGTGGCGATTTAGATAACTTCTATTGTCTCTTGCGGGTGGTATTACGCCAATATGAGATCCATCCACGACTCCGCATATGATTGGCATGCCACATGGTTCCAAAAACTGTTCACCTTCTCCGATCGGGTTGGGCGGCCAACGAATGATATCAGGAGCTAACCCAGTTACCTGTGGTCACCCGCGGGAACCCCGGAAAGTTAGGCAGTGCTTATTTACTGTAGTAAATAGGATCTAGTCACTATATTTTGTGTGCAAGCCATCTATAATATGCAACATGGGGCATAAACGATTGACTAACCTTGACTTTATCTCCAAGTTGTGGTCACGATTAGCCATTGTGCAGAAGTATGTGACCTTAAACACCATTAAATAAATATAAATAGTTACCGGTGGTGTCACCTTATGCACTATCCGCTTAACACTATCTCTACCTATCCGTGACAGTTCTCCATCACATGATAAAAACCGTTTGCTGCAAGGAAGTATAAAAAACCAAAATCTGTTGGCGAGGTGTCAACGGATTATTCCGATTAGTTTTTGGTTCCAAATGTGGCCCAGTTCTCTCCTCCAAAAAATCCACCACACTCTCAAGTACCCGAGTGCGTTCCCTGAATTCGGCAACAGAAGGAACATCAAACCGTCGGTCATTAAAAATTCACCTTCGGCGAGAAAAACGTTGGTCTAATACTACGATATGAAAATCTTCGTCCGGAGAATACGCCATCTTGAACGAAACAGGTACACGACAACCTTTGTGAAAAAGTGAAACTCACAAATTTTTCAGTACGAATTACAAACAAATTTTGGGTTTTAAATTTTCTCACCTATTCACAAACAAAAATATAAATTTACAACCTTTGTAAAGTTTTATAGTACCGTCCACAACGGTTGTTTTGTATTTTTCTACAAATCACAATTACGCTATGACATTTCATCCCCTGAGTTCGAATGTGTTCTATGTGCTAGTAGGCACATAGAAAACATTGAACTCAGGGACGACTTGTCATTTTTTGTTTGTAATGGATTATTTATAGTATTGGGACGACAGAGCACTTGTAATTTTCTACAAAAATCCCGGTCTTACAAGTACAAATTGGTTCATTGTATTGGCCCCTGGTCTTCGTGCATTTGAACTGTATTCATTTAAGGTGCTATATAAGTAATGGAATTTTGTTTATTTGGAAATTCCCACCTCTAATATACTTTAAGGGTCCTATATTAGAAATGGAATTTTGTATATTTTGAAATTCCCACCTCTGATGTCCCTTAAATTCAAATTAAATATACATACATTATGCATCAAAATGAAGCTTGGGAGGTATAGAACACGAAATCTATACGAAATCAACTCATAGAGTTGACAGCAGTAGACATCACTGGTTCCTGCAAGTCTGCTACCGTATTCGTACCAGAACTGAAAAGTAAATAATATTTCACGAGAATAACTTGTGGCCAAATGTGCTTCACATATCCCAGAACAAAGATAGGGCATCAACATTCTTCATAACGCAGTGGGAAAGTTGCAAGGGGGTAAAATCCAAAACCTTCGCTTTTGTTTACATTCAAATGTACTTTCGATTTTCGGTAAACGTCATCGAACGGAAAAAGCATCGATAAACAACGCCGTCTAAAATTACATAATGAGAATGATCGCCTTAATACAGTTTTTTAATGGAAATTCGTGGTATCAAGTGATTTGCGCATGCCTGCCGAACATGGAATCCATCTTCAATAAAAAATGCAGACAGTGTTGTCCTTTTTCCAAATGCAGTGCTATCGCTGCTTTTGAAAGTGTTTTGAATGCCTTGCTTTGCTCTTGGATATCTGAAGCATATTTGGTCACAAGTTGTTCTCTTGCAATGTTATTTACTTATCAGGTCTGGTACGAATACGGCTGCAGACTTCCAGGAACCAGTGGTGCCTGTTGTCAACTCTATGAGCTGATTACATATTTGTTGCGTTTTCTGTACATCTCAACCTTCATTTTGATATATAATTTGTGTATATTTAATTTGAATTTAAGGAATAAGAGAGGTGTGGATTTCAAAATAAACAAATTTCTATTACTTATATAGCACCTTAAATTCAAATTATATGTACACAAATTATGCATCAAAATGAAGGCTGGTAGGATTAGAATAAGAAATATATATGAAATCAACTCATGGAGTGGACAACAGACACCACCTGTTCCTGGACGTCTGCTACCGTATTCGTACCAGAACTGATAAGTAAATATACTACTCAAAGTTTGATAAGCACCAAATATTTGACACATCATTGTGAAATTTTCTTGTGACATATTTGAACTATTTTTAGTGGATATGATTGAGGAATATATTGAGATGGTCGCCAGTGTTTACATTAGCTTTCGTGACAGGCAGACTTTTCTTGACAGTCATGGAAAGCATGTGCCCCTTGATTTTCATGATGTTTTCGTGTACTGTCTACATCTTCATTTCAACACAAACCCTTCTGATTTAGTGATTGAATATGGCAAATGCAATAGTAAGAAGACATTTGTCTGAAGCAGAAATGTGGCGGGATCTATGGATGGTGGGGCAAGGGGCTACCCATCGTCAGGTTGGTGAAGCCCTTGGTGTGCACCATACTGTGAGCACCAGAGCCTGAGTAAGATTTCAGACGTATGGCACACCAGTCAGACGACATGGTGGTTGCAGAGACAGGGCAACATCTGCAGCTGAAGACCGGTTTTTGATCATTTAACCCCGTGGGAACCGCTTTCCACACAGCAAACCAGCTTCGCAGTGACCTTCAGAATACACCCGGGGTAAATGTTTCGACGCAGATTATCTGGGCAAGGTTGCACGAACGGTGGTCTCTGACCAAAAATCCATGTATTCGCATTCCGCTGTCCCAGAACAACCGCCAGGCACGATATGAATGGGCCATGGACCACGTTAGGCGGACCAGAGAAGATTGGCGACCTGTCTATTTTACAGATGAGTCAAGGTACTGCCTAGACCATACCTATAGGTGTTCTATGGTGTGGAGAAGACCAGGAGAGCGATTCCATGCAGCCAACATTGCTGAACATGACCGCTATGGTGGAGGGTCAATCGTGGTCTGGGGCGGAATCAGCTGGGATGGACGCACAGAGCTCTGTGTCCTTGACCGTGGTACATTGACTGCACAACGATATATTGATGAGATCCTGGATGTCCACGTCAGATTGTATGTAGGTGCAGTGGGTGATAGATTCATTCTGATGGACGATAATGCCCGTCCTCATGTTGCCCATGCTGTCGGGGAGTAACGACAGAGGGAGGGGATTGAGCGTATAGACTGGCCAGCAAGATCCCCTGACCTCAGTCCAATCGAACATGTCTGGAATGAGTTGCAACGTGCAATTTCAGCCCGTCAAGTCCAGCCAAGGAGTGTCCAGGAGCTTGGTGTCATGCTGGTCTAAGAATGGAACAATATCCCACAAAGGACCACCAGGAATCTGATTGGGAGCATGAGAAGGCGTTGTCAAGCTGTAATTAACAGTAATGGGTCTCAAACTCGATATTGAACCCATACCAGTTCGCTCCGTTAATTTTTTGGCATATTGAAAAAGTTCCTCTTTTACCCAAAATATCCATTTTCCATGGTTATCATATTCAAAAGCTAAAAAATAATGTCAAACACAAATAAAATCTTAATTTCTGTACTTAAATAATTAAAGATACAATTAAATGAAAAGCATATACACTTTTCATAAGAATATTTCAAATAAAACGTAAAATAGGTAGTTGAATGTAGTTGGTGCTTAGCAAACTTTGAGTAGTATAATATTTCACGAGAACAACTTGTGGCCAAATGTGCTTCACATATCCGAGAACAAAGCTATGGCATCAAAATCCTTCATAACGCAGTGGCAGAGCTCCACGGGGATAAATTTCAAAACCTTAGTCTCCTGCGCAGCCCACCAGCTAATCACCTAGAGGTCTGCTATCAGTTTCAGTCATTTTAAAATGGTGACGCAAATTGAGTAGAAGAAAGATGTTTCTCGGTAAGGGGTAGGAATTGTGTTGTTGTGCACGTTAAAATGCCCAGATCTTTCCTATTTCTGTCCCAATCTTTTTTCGAAGGGTTTTGTGATCGCCTTGAGCAAAAACGAGTGAATGTCACCGTCAGACAACAGCATTCGACGCGTTTTAATGCGAGAGAGTCGCGTCGATTATTCATGTTTTGATCCCAAATGTTCATTTATATGTTCGGCATAGCACCTCAGTATCGTGTATCGTAAAGTACACCCGATACCCGTCATTTTGACACCAACCACACCGCTGTGCTGCAAGTAGTTCAAAAGTTACAGTATGCATCACCCATAGGCAATGGGCGTACGGGATTTCGCGCACACCGTAATACAGTATGGCGAAAAGACACAATTTCTCACTTTAAAATAAAAAAAGTTATAAGTATCGACAATGATGAATGCAAATCCCGGTCCAATAATTCCCAAGTACAGACAGCTATCAGGATTTTCAAATGTTTATTTCCAAATTCCTGGTGCGGTAACATGTCCTTACATGATGCATCTGAAATAAGGTCCATGGCTATTATAGTTATACCAACTGCACCCCTTGGTTACACTTGTTTTAACCCTTTACCCAACGCAGACAATATCAAAATTTATTATTTTAAACATCATTTTTTTAATTTTTTCAAAACATTTCTACAAAACCATATCATGTGATCCCTTTTTGGAACGAGCTCGACGAGCTCGTCCAAAGAGGGGTCACATGATATGATTTTGTTGAAATTTTTCGAAAAATAATATTTTTTCAGCTGCTGAATTTGCATATTACGCGGGTGGATGCGGGCGATTCGTTGGGTAAAGGGTTAAATGCTGCAGGTACCCCCTCCCCCCTCCAACCCGTTGCTAAAGCTAACTAGCATTTATGAAATCTCAGCAAAGTTAATAAATGCACTTAGCTGAACGTGAATGCATCTAGAAAGCGGGTTGTCACTAAACTCTTGCAGAATGTACTTTCAACACAGACTGCGGTGCCCATAAAGTAGTATAAAAACGTTTCTCAGTAGGGAGTAGAAATTGTCTGCTGTGCAAGTTAAAATGCCCCGATCTTGCCCATTGCTATGGCAATCTTTTTCCGAGAGATTGTGTGATCGACTTGAACAGACGTGAGTGCATGTCACCGCCAAATAACAACATTCGACGCGTTTTAATGTCCCGAGAGTCACGCAGATTATTCATGTTTCGATCTCAAATGTTTATTTCTGAACGCGGCATAACATTCCAACATAGTGTGCCGTAAACTTCGTCCGACACCCGTCATTTTGACCCTAATTACACCTCTGTGACAGCTGATTTTATCTTTCCGACCCCCATACCCCGGCGTATGCCTCACCCACGGACGGTGTACGTATGGAACTTCTCGAACAACGTGATATGGTATGGCGAAATAACACAATATCTCACTTCAAAATAAAAAAGTTATAAATGTCGATACAGGTGATTGAAAATCCCGGTCTAATTCTCAAGTACAGGTAACAGGATTTTCAAATGTTTATTTTCAAATTCCTGGTGCGGTATCACGTCCTTACATGATGGATTAGAAAATAGATCCATGTCTGTTATGGTAATAGTACCGTAATAACAACACTTCACCCCTTGATCACACGTCTGTTAAATGCTGCATGCAGGTACACCCCCACACCCCCCCCCCCGAAAAAAAACAAACTCAAAACACACCCTCGACCCACCCAACCAATCAATTGCACACATACACCTGTCGAGTGGAAGTTCACAAAACGTGCTTCCATTTATTCTTCCAAGTTGAAAGAAAGTATACGAAAGAAAGAATCAGGAATTAAAATGTTCAGTAATATAATGTGTTTTTCAGCTTCAGTTCAGATATACATGTACAGAACAGGAACTAAAAGTTAATGTCAACCTGACATTAACCGATCCGATAAAAATGAATGTAACAATTCACAAAAATATAAATATCCATTTATGAAAAGCAAAACCTAAATAGTAAAGTGAGAAATTGTGTCCTTTCGCCATACCTTATCACGTTGTACGCGAAGTCCCATACGTCCATCGCCCGTGTGTGAGGCCTACCCCGGAGGGGGGGGGGGGGGGGGGGGTCGAAAGATAAAATCAGCTGTAACTTTTGAACTAATTTCAGCACAGCAGTGTGGTTGGTGTCAAAATGACAGGTACGGGCGTACTTTACGATACACTATACTACGATGCTATTCTGAGCTAAACATTTGGGATCAAAACATGAATAATCGACGAGACTCTCTCCCATCAAAACGCGTCGAATGCTGTTGTCTGGTGGTGACATTCACTCATTTTTGTTCAAGTCGATCACAAAATTTCTCAAAAAAAGATTGGGACAGAAATGGGAAAGATCTTGGCATTTTAACGTACACAACAGCACAATTTCTACCCCCTACCGAGAAACGTGTTTCTTCTACTCAATTTGCGCCGCCATTTTAAAATGGCTGAACTGATGGCAGACCTCTAGGTGAATAGCTAGTGGGCTGCGCGGGAGACTACCAAAACCTTCGCTTTTGTTTACATTCCAATGTACTTTCAATTTCCGGTCAACGTCATCGGACGAAAAAAAAACATCAATATGCAACGCCGTCTAAAATCAAATAACAAGAAAGATCGCCTTAATACAGCATACTGTTATTATATAGAGGCTGCACAGTTTCCATATTCTATGCAAGGTATCATGATACCAGTTGAAATTTCTAAGAATTACGATTTTGTTTTTCGATGGAAATTCGCGGTAACACTCAAAGTGCAATGCTTTAAGCACTTAGACATTACAATCGTCAGACATCTGAAACTTGAATGGATGGCACTTCCCATGTGTCTAGCATTGGTGGTTCTTCCAGAATCGTTCATAATTTGATTTGCGCTTGGTGGGTACATAATTAAAAGGACACAACGCAGATGACGCGGATCAGGCTCGAGAGTTCGAGCCTGATCCGCGTCATCTGAGTTGTTTCCTTTTAAGTGTCGCGGCATTACACTTGTCAGGTGGTATTATTGTAACACCTGTCAAGTTCTGGGATATCTACACTTGAACAAAGTGCTAGTTCATCACTTAGTAAGTGTTAAATACAGCACTTCAAGTGTAGTTTTTAACACTTTAGTTTTTAGCGTGAATATACATATATATTCTCTGTTGGGAAAATCCCTGACAGTATGCTTAGGATTGGAATTCTGACATACCAAGAGCTCAACTCGGTTTGTTCGATATGATACAGGCTCGCAGCAAGGAACTTTGAGGAGGTACGTTAAGTGGCAATCGATGATCATTTATCATGATAATCCGAGCCAGGTCCAGTGACCGAAAAAGGGCTCCCTTCCCAATGCCAAATCGGCCTTAATTTTCCCAATTCCAGTTTGAAAATTCCCAGTCCTCTGCTCTAAACCATTTAAACCTGTTACGCACAGTTCATACCTGACAATTATGTATTCTTTCCGATTAAAACAACAAATTGTTCTGAAATTTCTGTCTATTCACAACAACATGACATCCCATGCATCAAAATAACAAATTTCAATCAAATTCATTATATGTGACAACTTTAAAAAAAATATAGAAATTTATTTTCCCAATTTTGATTTTCACAATGCTAATTTTTCCCAATTCCAAGATCCCTGTCCCTTTCCTAAAGTATCCAGGGATATCCCTGTTTTTGAAAGTTTGAAAAGTGACTATCAGATGGAGCTATTATAAGTAATCTCCGCCAACAAGTATGGTATATGGTATATTTGTGACTATTTTCAGGTTTTGTGGTTCGATTTTTATAACGAGGCGATCGGAAGCGAAAAGCTTTCATTTAAACCATATACCCCCGATGTTTGGCATGCGCTTATACCCTGGATGTTTCACGCTCTCATATACCTTGGGTGTTGGGTGCATCTTCCAAGGCATTCTGACCAATCAAAAGACAAAATTTATTTGGATATAGGGACAAAATTAATTGTTCTGTCTAGCAAAGTATTATGCTAGATTTAGTTTCTAACGAATGATCAATTTTGCACCACCTTTTATGGAACATCACACACAAAATAGATCGATAAAGTGATTGATAATATTCAAAGGCATATTTTATTTTCTAGATCCTTATTATACCTTTATCGGTTATTCTGTCAATATGAGATTCTGGAAGAAATTGAACAGCGATAAGCTTGGTGTAACAGGACCAGTAACACGAGGATCATGCAACTTGTTTCTGAGAAACTCCTAGACACTTTCATACTATTTTGTGAACAATCAAAGTAGTTCCCAGGCGTTTCCAGAAACTACATGCTGACGAGAACATTTATGTTTTAACCCTTTACCCAACGAATCGACCGCATCCGCGAGCGTAATATGCAAATTCAGCAGTTGAAAAAATATTATTTTTCAAAAAATTTCAACAAAACCATATCATGTGACCCCTCGTTGGAACGAGCTCGTCGAGCTCGTTCCAGCGAGGGGTCACATGATATGGTTTTGTTGAAATGTTTTGAAAAATTTAAAAAAATGATATTTAAAATAATAAATTTTGATATCGTCTGCGTTGGGTAAAGGGTTTTAAAAGAACTCACCCCCTAAATATCGTACTCTCTGTGACTCAGTAACAGAGACGACGATGTATGGGGGGCAAGTGAACTCGGCCCATTTTATTAAAAGTTTTTAATCACAAATTGGAGATCGCCCCCAAGTGGATCTCTACTTTTGTGATAATTATCTAATAAATATCGGAAGGCATGTCGTTAACAATGTCAGGATGGTGATACTCGAGGAAGAACAGTCCACTCGCTCTCAGCGCGTGGAATATTCTTCCATGGGGTCCGCTATTTTAGTACAGTCAATTCCAAGCCATGGAATATTAATACCCCCTACCAGTTTGTGGTAAATTTCCTGGTTTTAGCATGTATCATGCAAGCTGACTATAAACTATATTCAGTGGGTACAAGTCAGTAATCGCTTGGCATTCAAGATAATCTCCCTTTCTTCGTTCGCCATTCAAAATTACGAAAGACGAAAACAGCTTCACGTTAAATAAGTGAGGTTTCTATAATTTGTTATTCATCGGGGTTATATTTTTGTATATACGGTAAAATGTATTCGTTACACAGTTGTTAGTTACCTATTATGGAAAATACGGTGTCAATTAATTCCATATTTTTTGTGATCGAGATTCGCCCTCGCCCAATATTGAGCTACCCGACACCGCCTATACCATAATATGTCACAATCAGCCTGGGTAACTAGTAAAATAGTGGTATATTTGCAGGTTGATCTGGGACAGTCCCTGAAAGTGTATGGCGTAGCTGTGCAGGGCTACCCCTCAACTCCAAACGGCATCAGGACGTATTATTTAGATTACAGTGCCGACGGAAATAGTTTCCATGCCGTCGTGGACTCTCTTGGAGATAATCAGGTGAGAGTTATGTATTTCTCTTTCGTATTCTTTTTAAAGAAAGCGACATAATGTTTTTCCTTTCTTCTGTTCTGTGGTATGACCAGAGCCAAGTTTGCAAATATTGTTTTTTTTTTAATTTTTGGTGCCTGTCACGGTAAGTACCAAATGTTTTGTTTCTGTTATTCAAAACATGGTACCAGTAAAAAAGGTTATGACCAAAAAGTTCGAAGTGTACTTTTTTATTTATTTATTTATTTGTTTATTTATTTATTGATTTATTTGTGTTTAACGCCACATCGGTATCTAAGGCTATAGCGTGGCGGGAAAACGGTAGGAGCGTAAAACATGTCATTTTCCAGTTTGATATAAAATGATTGATTAAAAACAGGAAATTATGACAATAGAATGTCAACTACAGGATTAGCCATGACAGTAATGTGTAATGATACCAGTAATGTAATAAATATCTTATAAAAGAACCTGATGATTTGAGACTTGAAGAGGCTAGTTTAAAGTGTATTTATTTACTTTCGATAGCCAGCAGGGCCACCTCGTGTCGGACAGATTAACGGGTGGAGGAAGCCGCAGTACTCGGAGAGAACCACCGAGCAGCGGCGAGCAAATGTCAGACTCCCCGACGTACTAACTCCACACAAGTAGGGTTAGCATTGGTTGAAGACATGTGCACATACAGTACGCCTTAGTACACATCTTCACCATGCCCCCACGTGGGAAATCGGGATTAAGTGCCTTGCTCGAGGACACAACGCAGTTATCCCCGGGCGAGGACCACTGAGCTATTGCGTTCCCTATAAACCAGCTGCCGTTAGTTACCCTTATTCATTTATTTATTAATTGGAGTTTAACGACACTTTCGACAGCCAGGGCCACCTCCTGTCGGATGGAGGAAGCCGGAGTACTCGAAGAGAACCACCGAGCAGCGGCGAGCAACTGTCAGACTCCCCGACATAATAACTCCACACAAGCAAAGTTAGGATTTGTTGAAGACAAGTGCACAATCGACGTATGGTACACAGCGCCACCGTGCCCCCTGATGGCCAATCGGGATTAAGTGCCTTGCCCAAGGACATAATATCTTTTTGAAGTTTGCCTGTTATAACTAGAGGGAAAAAATCAACCTCACTTTGTTTGTTTTCTTGAATACCTAGGGTAATTTATGAAGCCCTTTAAGTATCTGTATGCACATTTTTTTAATCCTTTCCCCAAAGTAACAACCATATACGGTCAGCGCTATTCATAAAAGTCACTATTCAAATGGTATTATCTCTAATATTTGTCTCAAAACATAGCTTATGACCCCTCTTTAGAAAGAGCTCAGCTCCAATGAGGGGCCATAAGCTATATTTCCGAGACAAAAAATGAAAAGGTTTAGTCATTCAAGAAATTGATTTGTGAGTGTCGTCTGCTGTTCATGTTGGGTAAAGGGTTTAATTATAAATTAACCCGAATACTGTCATCTTAGAAGCGTGATATTGTCTTCCGGACAAAATAAGCAGCCCCAATCAGTACCCGTGTAATCTTTCAAAACATAACGGAAACAAATACGCCAACGCATTAACCCGCGGTAAATTGAGTCGTAAAACGAATATAGGAAGTCACTTTGTTAAATCGAGCTAATACTCATTACCGTTACCGCATCCAAAGGCAGAGCAAATTTGAATGTGTAATTCCACCAGGAATCTTCCATCCTCCTTTAATACTTTGAATGCGAGTGTCCCTTTTTTCCAACCCAGGAACACGATACGCCATAATGTCATCGAGCAGGATGGCTGCTAAGTGAAAGTGTGTGTATGGGTGCGGGGAGGGGAGGGGGCGGGGGTAGGGGGTGGGGGTGGGGAATCAATATTTTCGGATATGGACTCTTCCATTGATTCCATTGAATTGTCATGGAAGCTGAAATCTGGAAATCCTGAAGGTATGGATGGGATTGAAAATGAAATGATTAAGTCTGAAAAATCGATAATAATCCCAGTGTTGACAAGTTGACAAAGTTGTTCAATGCGATCCTAAATATTTTGCTAGACAGTACCATTAAAGGGTTAAGCCATCTAAGCAACGGCATAGACCAGTCAGTTAACTTTGACGATAACACACTTGAGACTGACACCGTGCAATAAAAACTAGCCTGTGGTTCGGTAAATGCTTGAATCCCAGTGGAAAAAAATGTTCCCTCAACCCTATTCATCAAGCCAGAGACGTAGTTCTCAAACTGTACTGCTGCTGGACCGAGTTCCCATAGGTAATGACTTTATACAACCATATCTTACTTCAGAAATACCCACTCAGTATAATGTTACAGGTCAAAGTTCGTTTCCATCAACCAAAACTCACGCTTATTCAGTTTATTGTCACAGGATGTTCCCGTCAACACTGAAAACGATCGAGCAGCCCCCACTGTCCATTGTGTCACCTCAAACACTCGTTTTTTTTAGCCTGGATAAAACATATAGAAGGACGATCTCGCAAGCAGTATTCCCACGAGCGCCTGGCAAAACCATTATGCCGCATTAGGTAACCCCTTCACTCAGCTTTGACAATGAATTTCAAAATACTGTTCAGCAAAGGCTTACTATTTCTGAATCGTCAGCCTTTCTGAAAAAACATTGGATTTCCATATTACAGCTCAGGAAACGCACCAATCTATTTCGAAGCTGAAATCTGGGAAATCGGAAGATATGGATGGGGTTGAAAATGAAATGATTAAGTCTGAAAAATCGATAATAATCCCAATGTTGACAAAGTTGTTCAGTACGATCCTAAATTCCGGGGGATTTCCAGATGAATGGTCAGAAGGCTACATAGTTTCAATTCCCCAAAACTGCCAATTCCCAACACCCGATCAGTTTCGAGGTATCACCACTACGAGCAGCCTCGGGAAGCTGTACATAAGTATTCTGACGAAACGACTCACATCTTTTCTCGTACAGACAGGAACTCCGAATCAGTTTCAAGCTGGCTTTCGAGAAGGCTTCAAAACATCAGACCACATACTTGTCATAAAAGCTCACCTTAGGCACCTCGCAGCAATAAAAAACTCTACGCTTGCTTTGTAGACTTTAACAAAGCATTTGACAGGGTGTGGAGAGAGGGGCTATTCCTTAAACTTATAGCGAAAGGAACAGGAGAAAATTTTTATTATGCCGTAAAACGGATGTTCACTTCCAGTACTTTACAAGTGAAGACCGGCGAAAACTTGTCAACTAAGTTTACCAGTACGGTTGGCGTGATGCAGGGTAATAATTTAAGCCCGTTACGTCTTAATTTATTTATAGACGAGCGTCCCGCGTCCATTAGAAATTGTAACGGAGACTTCCCTGAACTTCAAAATGTTGATATACCGTGTCCCCTTTATGCTGATGACCTCGTGCTGTTGCCTTTAACCGAGCAAGGGTTTCAGAAATCTATCAACACTTTATTTGATTTTTGCAACAAGTGGGGGGCTCACTGTCAATAAGCAAAACACCAAAGTACTAATACTCAGTAAGTCTGGAAGGAAAATTTCAGGGAATTTTATGTATGGAGATGAGGAAATACAATCGGTCATATCTTATACATTCATTGGGATGTTATACTATCAGCATCAGGAAGTTTTGCAGGGGCCGTTGAAAATCTTAGGTCCAGGGCACTAAAAGCTTACTTTAAACTTCAAGGATATTTTTATCAGTATCGAAAGCAAATATTAGGATACACGAAAAATTATTTGACACGCTTGTCAACCCGATTGTTCTTTATGGGTGTGAAGTATGGGACGATCAATTAAAGCGTACAATTAGCGAAAACCTTGAATCTGTTTATCTTAAACATTGTAAAAATATCGTAAGTTTCACTCCAAAGCTAGCAACGTTGCTGTATTGGCAGAACTGGGTAGTTATCCTTTATTAATAAATGTCAAATGTAAACTTGTAAGTAACTGCTTAAATGCGGTGGAGAAAGATGTGAATCCTCTCCTAAAATTTGCATATAAAGAACTGGAGGGACAGAGAGACCCAGGGGCACATGCGATATCCAGTCAAACTTGTTTGGCTGGATCTCAAGAGTGCGCCCCCTAACTTTGAAGGGAAGTAGTATGTCTCGGACGTTTCAGTACACAGTTGCAGGACCCCGGGCAGGACCCCAGAAGTGACGTCATGTCAAGTGACCTAGTGGCGCCATGTGGTGTTGTCGTGGCAACCCGCGTCAGCGGCCATATTGTGATGTCATCCTCAAAGTGATACGTCATGTTAGTGCACATGCGAGGCGCGTGTTGTTAGGGTGATACGTGTTTCCGTCGTCCATTTTGTATACTGGAGTCCGCCATCTTGGTTTCTATGGTAGCACGTGGTTGCTATGTGGCCCAAAGGCTTCTTATAGGATAGGATATTGTACAACATAAGTACAATAGAACATAAACATGTTTAGGGAAGTCAGAAAAAAAGAACAAAGAAGTCAGAAAAAAGACTCTGGGGGAAATCCGAACTAGAACAACTACTCTAGTTCAATCTAACTTACCCCCAGGGGCCCCCTCAGTAGTATAGCACTACGTGCTACTATTAAATTCCACGGTGTGGGGGTTCTAAAAAGGATTCTAGGGGAAATCCGTTCTAAATAAATTCAGTTTCGGTAGTTTGGGGTAGATTTTGATGATTTGGAGGGATTGTCGGGTTTTAATTGGGTAATTCTACGAAACGAAAAGAAATCACTCTTTTACAAAGGACCATACCCTCCGAACATACCCCTATCCTATAAGAAACCTTTGGGTAACATAGCAACCACTTGCTACTATAGAAACCAAGATGGCGGCCTCCAATATACAAAATGGACGACAGAAACACGTATCACCCAACAACACGCGCTGCGCATGCGCACTAACACCCCGTATCACTATGTGGATGCGTCACAACATGGCCGATCACGCGGGTTACCATGACAACACAACATGGCGCCACTGGGTCACGTAACATGACGTCACTTCCGGGGTCCTGCAACTGTGTACTCAAGCGTGCGAGACATACTACTAATGGAGCTTGAAAGAAAGGCTCGCTGATATTCACGCCAAAACCTGGAAATATTCAGATACAAAAGATGGAATACAGCCTTCTGGCGGTAAATTACAGTTCTTTTATCTTATTAAAGAGATAAAGAGGACTATGTCAGAGAGAACTACATGGATAAACTGCCACAAGACGAAACGAAGGCCGTCAACTAAACTTCGCATCAGTGCCCACGATCTAGAAATAGGACGTGGGTGTTACCACAAACCGCTTCCAATACAACACGACCAGCGTTTTTTTTTTTGCGAACAGTGCAGGTCGGGGTTGGTTTAAGATGAATTACGTGTACTCTTTATTTGCTCGCATTACTCCGAGCAACGTAAAGATTTTACAGACATAATCTGCAAAAGATATCCCAGCTTTATACATCTTCAACTGAAAGAAAAAGAAAAATTCCTGTTCGATTGTCCAGATCAACAAATACTTTTAACTACTGGAAAATGATACACCGTATGTTTATGAACAGAATCTAATAGTGTTTTACCCGGTGGTAACTATGCTTCTCTTCTATCACCTTCTCTTCTAAAAGGCATTACAAGAATGGCGTGTAACAGTAAACATACTCCAGTGTCAACAGCTAGAACGCCTTGTGACAGTGCGAGTATATACGAGACTTGTGACGGCACAAAAGGGCTTAGCAACAGACCACGTCTCAGGCGAACCCGGGTGTATGTGTGGGTGTATATTGGGAAGCGATTGTGTGTGTGTGGGTGAGCGAAAGGGTGTGTGTGAGGGTGTAGGTGTGTGTAAGGGACGTCTGGTGTATGGGTGTGACAGGGTGTATGTGCGTACGTGTGCTTTCTCTATCTAGGGGTCTCTATCTCGTGGGTTCAGTTCACTACGTACAATCTCAGATGTTTTAATTTTTTTATTATTTCAATATGTGTGTTTTTTCTTTATACCAGTTTTTCAAGCCATACCATTTTGCATCACATTTGGCTGTGCAATAAAGTATTATTATTATTATTATGATTATTATTATTATTATTATTATTATTATTATTATTATTATTATAGCCTACTGAATCACTCCCATATCGAGTTATTCATCCCCCAGAATGCACTCTACTCCTTCCTAGAGATTTTCCCGGGACTAATGGTAGTTATGCCCTCATTATCTATCATTATTAAGCTGCAATAATACAAATGTTTAAATTTAGTACAACATTAGGTTTGAAAGTGTATATTCCGCTAAACTTATGTCAAATGTTAAGCAAGTGCACAGATCATTGTGTAAGGCACATGTTATTTAGCACCCGACAGGCATACAAGTTGTGATTGCTAGTGGCCATGACTGGCTACTTATTTGAATGTTTGAAGACAGCTGTTTTAAACCCTATAGAAACAAACGAATTGCTCTAAGAATACCTCTGTTTCGAAGTTAACACGTTTCACGCTGTAATTGTACAGCTCTTTAAGACGAAGGGCAAGGTCATAGATACAAAAGGACTGAAGAATTCTGTCTGAAATTCAGAGCTTCGCCAGACAGGGTCAGTCGGTTACTTACACGGTGGTCTGTTACACGAAAATAATTGCCTACGATCAATTAGGCTCAAGAAGATTCCGTCTTTTTGACATCCGTTTTTACAATATTTCGAAAAGAGAAACGGCAGATCGCCACCCTTAGAGTGGTAAAGACAATGACATTTTTGACAGAAACTTGTGTTGTAAAGCATCGCCGCGTGCACGTGGATCGCTGTGATGCTTTGCATCATTGATGTCTTTAGGAAATGGTTTGGTATCAACCCTTCACATCTCCATCAGAAAAGCTATTTGCTCCCATCACTGTATGATTTAATTATTGCCGATCCTCTTTTCCGTCTCATTTTCTCATTCCGTTCTTCTCTCATTTACTTCTATATAGTTTCTCCCTAAAACACTGACGTTGGATATTGAACACACGGACGCGGTGACAATGATTGCGCGTGGGGTTTGTCTCACATCCCCATTTCCACCCAATATTCCCATATGAGGTGCTGGAAATAAATAGTTGAAAATTCCGGGTTCTAAATTGATAGAATTTTGCACATACCTTTTCGATTGAAAAACACAACTGTTGAGATTATTGGACCGAAAACCGGAAGAGCTTCCAACAGTTATGAAGATGAAGCTGGAACTGCACAAACCATCAGTAGAAAAAGACCCGATTCACTGCAGCTGGGTGCTCTGAAGCCACCAACTGGAATTGTTCCATTGAGGAGAGAGTGGAAGTTGGGTCGGGTGTTGAAATAATTGGAGTATAATTGGAGTATTTGAAGTGACCTACCCCCCACCCCACCCCACACACACACAACTACACACATTTAAGACCCTCCACCCAGAACTAAAACTGCTGAAATATCGAAATTTTGTTCAGTACTCCACAGTGATGTTATGCACGACTTACTGAATGCTACAGTATTTTGGGCGCGATACGCTAACGTTATAGTGCATTACATATCTTCTTCCCGGTAACTATTGTTTATTAATTAATTAATGTGATTTAACACTTTATCTAACACAGACGATATCGAAATTTATTATTTTAAATATCATTTTTTCAAACTAAAAAAAAAATCAACAAAACCACATCATGCGATCACTGACTAGAACACGCTCATCGAGCTCGTTCCAACAAGTGGTCACATGATATTGTTCTGGTGAAATCTTTTGAAAATATTTTTTTTTCAGCTCCACAATTTGTAAGTTACGTGGGGGATCTGCCGTTTCGTTAGATAAAGGGTTAACGGCACTTTCGTCAGTCAAGATCGCCTCGCGTCGGATCGTTTTACGGGTCGAGAAAGCCGAAGTACCATGAAAGAACCACCGAGCAGCGGTGAGCATCTGTCAGACGTCCCGTCGTTCTCTCTCCGCACCAGATTAGCACTGATTGAAGGCAAGTGCACCACCGACGTACAGCACGCCTTATTACACAGCATTCACCTTACCGCAGGTGGGCAATCAGGATTAACCCTTTACCCAACGCAGACGAAAAAATTCAACAAAACCATATCACGTGACCATTCATTGGAACGAGCTCATTCAGCTCGTTCCAATGAGGGGTCACATGATATGGTTTTGTTGAAATATTCTGAAAAATTTAATTTTTTCAACTGCTCAATTTGCATATTTCGGGTGCGGATGCGGGCGATTCGTTAGGTAAAGGGTTAAGTGTTTTGCCAATCCGATTACGCAATAAAAGCTGATTACGATCGAACCGAGGACCTTTCAGATTGAAGTTTAGTGCCCGGTAACCACTGAGCCACAAAATAATATAAACTCTATCCAATGACAATTGGATACCAAACAATCAAACGAAGCGACACAAAATGATTTTTAATTTTAGGTCGCGCATTGATTTTTAATTTCAGATGCTTGGAGCCCGGTGGCTCAGTGGTAGACTGTTGGACTTCTATGCTGGAGGTCCCGAGTTCAATCCACGTCCGGGACGACCCGCGTTGTGTCCTTGGGAAAGGCACTTTATCCCGGTTGCCTACATGGGGGCACGATGACGCCGTGTACTAAGGCGTTCTGCACGTCGATGGTGCACATGTCTTCGACCGCTGTAATCCTGCTTGAGCGGAGCTTGAACAGAGTTGGAATGTTGAGGAGCTGACAGTTGCTCGCCGATGCTCGGTTGTTCTTTCCGGGTACTCCGGCTTCCTCCACCCATAAAACTGCACTGTCACGATTAACCATTGTGTATAAGTATGTGACATTAAACACCAATAAATAATAAATAAATTTCAGGTTGCTCATTGGTCTCAGGGTAGTAAATATTTGTATTCGTTTTGTATTAATAACTCGAGGAATATGCTAGACTGTTTGATTTATTATTCACCCTGTACCGCTACCACACACACCACAATCAATAGACAGTAAGCACAGTGGTCGACGTATTGTCTCGCCAGGGACGTAGCTAGAGGCCTTTTAATGGGGGGGGGGGGGGGTGGTGAGACCCTTTGAAATTCTAACTGGGAATTCCGACACACGAGCGCCGTAGGATGGTAGGCGCGAAACTACGAGCGCCAAAGGCGCGAATCTTTGGCAGGGGGTCTGGGGTCCTCCCCTAGAAAAGGTTGAAAAATTGATGTGTTCAGATGCGTTTTCATGGGTTCTGGTAATAGTTATAAGGCTAATTTTCAGTTCCAAATTCAGTGATTTTTTTGTAGGGAAACATTTTTAATTCGAGTTGGATACAAATTTTCAATATCTTCTTGCTTTGCCCGAATTGTTCCCAGTGGCTCGTACGCCTCCTGTCTGACGGACAAATTTGAAACATCGCCTTTGGGAAAGTGGGAGTTTTGTATTTCTAGAGCATTTCAAAGGCACTTGACATGACAATAAGTACTTTTTTATTAATCCTTTGAACCTGTAAGCCCGCTTTTCCTGTCCAGGATCATGACAGACCGTACATTTAAAACGTAGAATGGCTGCTCAGTGAATTTGCAGGGTTGACCAATCGATATTTTCAACGTGCAGCCTTTGGGCTGCACGTTGAGAATATGGATTGGGCTACCCCAAATGATGATCATGGACTCTTCTAACTGATGTCATTCAGACTGCAGGCCGCGTGGAGTCGGAATTCTTTGAACCGATTTTCATCCGAAAGTCTCGGTAGTCGGAATATTTCCTTATTATGGTCCTCCAGTCGGAAAAATAGGTTTGTTAGTGAATTATACCGTATATTCAGTAGTTTTTAAATTTCTAACTGTTGATATTTTTGCCCTCCGAATTTCCAACTATTGAGGTTTTGACAAATATTGGGGGGGGGGTGAGACACCCCCACCCCACCCCCCTGTCGCGACGTCTCTGTGTATCTCCGAAAAGGACATTTTCTAACTTCCGCATGTTTCCTACAAAACGTGAATTGAGAGTGGATAACCCTTAACCAGCCCCAGGGTGGAGTTTTTTCCTTTGACAGAATGTCTCGAATTTTGTGGAAAATGGAAAGTGGAAGCAAAGTTTCGGTTAATCCTTTACCTGGAGTAATATACAAATCTGCAGTTACAAAAAAAATATCTATCAAAAATATTCTGTAAAGCCATATCATGTGTCCCCTCATTGGAACGCGCTCATCGAGCTCGTTGCTATGAGGGGTCACATACTATGGTTTTGTTGAAATTTTGGGAAAACATTAAAACCATAATATTAAAGTAATAAATTTTGAAATCGTCTGCGTTGGGGAAGGGTTAACGGGCATGCGGGTTGAACTAGGAGATCCATAAGTTGGAGATCCATCCAGTGGCAGTCCACACAGAGAACATATCGATACACCGGCAGTCAAGGCAATCAGATTCTCTTCGCCATTTGATCATTTTCACAAAATTTCACGCACCAACAGGTGTTGGGCTGCAATTTTGGGGGTCCCGGGGAACCAATAAGGAGCTCACCGAGAAAATTCCATACGGCCAGTCCGCCGCTGATGTACTGCAGCACCAACAGCAGTTATCATCGTCGTCATATCTTCTTCCTCCAATTTCTACAATTCTCCATTTCATCATCATCATCATCATCATCATCATCATCATCATCATCATCATCATCATCATCGTCGCCGCCGCCGAGTACCTCTCTTGATCACCCACGACATCATCACCATAATCAACATCGTTGATGGCCACAGTACGTCCGCCGTGGACTGGTCACTTTCCACGGGTGGGCAATATTTCCATGAATGCAATAATATTAGATTTCAAACACTAATGATAGGAATAAGCATCCAAAATTTAATTAATGAAGCACCGGGTGCAATCCGGTGATTCATTAAAATTTTGCTGCTGATGATTTTTATTACCGACTAAACGCACGCGTCGACATCACTGTCCACGCGATGATTACGACCAATCCATGGTGACTGTTCTGTACTTTCTCTTTATTATATCGTAAACTTATTAGTAATTCCTTTTTTTTCTCTTTTCACAGATATTCAATGGTTCAACAAATGTCAATACAGTCACACACGGAAGTTTTTCTAAACCAGTGACAGGAAGATTTATCAGATTCATACCAAGAACATTTGAATCCCGCCCAGGATTGCGGGTGGAAATATATGGGTGCATTTGAAGTCGGTGGTTTTACTGTTGCCGCAAAACTTATCAATAAATATTTTTTAAGATTAAGCCTATTGGCTTTCAACAGTTGTAAGGATTTCAATTCGGGCTAGCCTTATCCATACCGTATCTATACTACTCACAATTTGCTGAGGGTTACCTCTACTCTTCACCACATTTGTACATAAAAGGTAAATGTGTGATTCTATTCATTCAAAGTAGCACAAGTATAGTACGACCGCCGTGGACAGGTCACTTTCCACGGGTGGGTAATATATCCACGGTCGCAATAATATTAGATTCTAAACACTAATTATAGGAATAATCATCAGTAGTTATCATCACCTTGTACCGGGTGCGTCATTAATTAATTTGTTGATGATGATGATGATTTTTATTACCCGGTAAACGCATGGACTCCACTGCCCACGTCTGGGTTACGATCAGTCCACCGAGATTGCACTGTATCCTTTTTCCAAACCTTTTGATTTGTTGATGCATGTGTGCAATCATCCATGGTCAACAGTTTACCCAACGAATCGGCCGCATCCGCCCGCGTAATATGCAAACTCAGCAGCTGAAAAATAGCATTTTTCAAAACAATTTCAACAAAACCATATCATGTCAATTTTCATGACCATATAGTGATGCTGTGTGGAACATATTTACACCAGTGAATTGACATTTCGTTACTACAACATGGCGACATGAAGACTGAATTAAGAGCAGCAAACGACAGCATTATCCTCGAGAAATCCTTTTGCGTTTCTGTTTCACACGATAGGGTTCGTCTGTGTTGTGGGAAGAAAAAACGGACATTTTCCCCATGATTACCTATTCTGCTATTTGAAAAGCCTATGACATAACGTTTTGCTTTACACACCAACTGTGGTGAACACGACAGCAATGGGATTTCAATAGTTAAAACTTACACCTACAGTAGAACTACATCCAAGTTGACCTTTGGTGACGTCGACCTGAATGTGAAATTGTCTAAATTTATCGCACGTCGCCTCGCGAAGAGTGAAATGAAAATGACAATTATTTATTACGTTTTTAAATGAGTTTACCCCATAAGACAATAAAAATTAACAAACATCCATTGTCTCATGTTAATAAAGCATCCACAACACAAAATAGTATGTTATTATGTTATTAAAATGAAAAATGGCCCGTGAATTGCGAGTTTGTTTTTCCATTTTGATTTGGCGATACATTTGACAGCGAAAGTACCCTCCATCGGTGCTCGTGTAAACAAAAACAGATTCGCACGTGTGCACGTCTGACATACATTTAAATTCTTATGAATCTGTCAATCATGGTATAAATATACCCAAAGTAGCTTGGCATACCAGATGTTCACTATTCGTGGTGATGTGATGTTACCCGCGCTCCAAAGGCTCGCGGTTAACACACCACTTCACCACTCGTGGTGAACATTTGGTACACCAAGCTACTTTGGGTATATTCTATATAGATCCGGTCAAAAGCCAATACTATAAAACTTTTACAATTGTATTTTCTAGTATTGTATTTTCTACCTATTAATATATTTGACTAAAATGAATCATTAGCGTTTTAAAAGATATGGCAATTTGCCAACTGGCAAATTGCCATATCTTTGAAAATGCTAATGCTAATGGTTTATTTCAACCCATTTAAAGTCATAACTAGAAAATACAATTCTTGAAAACAAAATTATAAAAGTTTTATAGTATTGATCCCTGCTGATCGAAATTATGTTTTCATATTCTCTCAAGAACGTTATTGTTTTGATGACACCTACATCCTTTTATTTTCGAATTCAGACATAAGGGATATTGAAATCATGGATGTTCTATTCAATAAAAGAATTCTGACAAGAATGCTACTGAATCGCTAGTTGTACTGTAGCTTGAGAAAGTGTCAAGTGACAGCTTCGTTTTTTCTTTTTGTTTTTTATTCGTTTTTTGTTGGGGAGTGGAGGGGGGGGGGGGGTTGTTTGGAGCTTTTCGGTATTTGCTTTGTTGGGGGCGATTTGTCATGGCTCCCTTCTATACCTATCTTCTGACTATCTCTTCGGAATGGGAAGCCTTATGACTTGAAGTCGCATCAAAATCGCTTTCAGTATATATGCTATTAGATATGCCATGAAGCGTAGCTACGTGGGCTGGAACGACGGTCCCCAACCAAAAAGACGATCGAACAAACCCAACAAATGTAAGCGTCTTCGTATAGGTTCTCGGTTTGCATGAAACATCGCAACACAATTTTTGTGTCCTCCCTGTGTTGAAGTAGAACTCACTTGATACCGTGCAAATATGATAGTGTGTGTGGAGGGCGGGGGTATAGGGGGAGAGGGGATTGTGTATCCACTCAGGACATTGATACATGTATGGGATATAGAGTTCAGTCGCCGCGGACTGGTCGTAATCCACGCGTGGGCAGTGAAGTTCACGCCTACTTGTTCCAGGAAATACAAATCATCTGCAGCAAAGTTTTAATGAGGTACCGGGTTGTACATTTTTTATGATTATTCCTATAATTAGAGTTTGGATCTGATATTATTGCGTCCATGGAAATTTTACCCTCTCATGAAAAGTGGCCTGCCATATTATAGCCGTTACAGACTGGAGGCAATGCAAACTTCCGATGCTGTGAGACAAAAATATCACAAACCACTTTTCTTCCACGCTGGCATTTTCGCTGTTTAATGCCTGCAATGTGGGTCCTTTTGTAAAACAAACACAATTATTTGTTACACTCCGACGAATGCGTAAATTAACCCTCTGCCTACGGATGTCAAAATAAATGCATAAATGTATAGAATCGAATGTCCATTAATGTATATCCACAGATAGTCCCTTACCTGGAACAATTCTGCACGTGTTCTTGCACGCTCTGAAACATATACCCGGTTCATCTATCTTCTATTCCCAGTAACCGTTGCGTATGATTCGTCATGCAGCATCAACTGTGATTCCCTAGAGTCCTTCCTATTCCCTTTTGCACAGTGTTCACCACTCTGAAATACTTGTGTCTTAGGAAAGTTGTCTTCATTGGGGGCTGCTTACACATGAGCCGTGATGTGTTACTAACCCTTGACCCTGTGTCCTAAGAATGGTAACACACATCACTTTGTAGTTGAAGGAAGAAAGATCGGTTCAGCACAAAATGTGGGGAAGATCAAATAACATCTGAAAACTGCAGTGTACATCTGCAGATTGCTGATGCTGCTTGGATCTCGCAACATTCCATTATCAATTTTTCTTTATAATTCGAGACTGGAAAGAGGGTGCACCCTGTTCCGGGATTCCGGTTGAACGGGTCCGGGGGGGGGGGGGGGCGTTAAGAAAATTAGTTCTTACAACACCACCACCGCCGTCACCGCCGAGTGTTTCCCTCCAACGTTTGTTTGTGTGTCCTTTCGTGAAAGGAAGCGCCGGCCTACCTATCTCCTGATATCGGACAACCTATCCCCTGATCTACCAATATATTAGTAGGATAGCAATGGATCGTGCCTGTTTGGCCGGATCTCATGCCGGATCTCATGTGACGTAATAGCCACGTGACCTAGTTACGTCATGTCGTATTGTCATGGTAACCCGCGTGAGCGGCTATCTTCTGACCTCATTACCAGAGTGATACGTGGTCCTAGTTCGCATGTGCAACACGTGTTGCTAGGGTTATACGGCTTTCCGTCGGCCATTTTGTATGCTGGAAGCCGCCATCTTGGTTTCTATGGTAGCACGTGGTTGCTATGTTACCCAAAGGCCAACAGCAAGACAGGGGTATGTTCGGAGGATATGTTCGATTAAACTAGAGTAAATATATTACCACAAACAACCCGACAATCCCTCCAAATCACCAAAATCCACCCCAAACTACTAAAACGGATTTGGTAAAACCCCATTTTGGGATTTTTCCCCCAATAACAGGGGTGTTCAATTCAATGGGAGAATATCTAATTACCACAAACAACCCTATAATCCCTCCAAACCACCAAAATGCACTTTTATTTGGCCTTATGATAGTAGCACTTAGTGTTATAGTACAGAGAGGGCCGCCGGGGGTAAGTTCGATTGAAGTAGAGTAGTTTTCTGGCTCGGATTTTCCCCAAATCCTCGTTTAATTCGTAAAATTACGACAAACAACCCGATAATTGTTTCTTGTCTCAGATTTCCCACGAATCCTACTTATAACAGTAGCACGTAGTGCTATCGGACGAATTTCTTTGCATAAGAGTCCTTCTCTGGTTCTTATTCCAGCAGAATCTTTGAATACTCCGTAAAATTACCACAAACACGCCGATAATCCCTCCAAATCACCCAAAACAACTTTTATTTGTTATGAAGTCCCCACGAAGCCTGCTTTTTTTCAATAACATACGAATTCCATTGTATAAGAGTCATTACCCAGAATCCTCTGCTTCTACCATTTTGGTTTTATAAGAGTAGTCCTAACTATTATTCAAAATCATAAAAGTATGTGTAGGGCCCATATGTGTACATGAAGGCCGTGAGTCGTTCGAGTAGTATGTGGAGTCACTTGATCGAGCAATGGGTCTAAAGCTCATTTGCTCGATGGGCTTCGAGCCATTCGAGCAGTTGCTCATGTATCAATTACTCTCTTGGCTCTTTAGCTTATTAGGAAAAATCATCTATCCTGTTATTTGGTATCCTAATAACGGAATCCCTTTTTTGAAAATAACTGGTCATAGGCACCCCTTTTTCTGAAATGGGGCTAAGAGTCGTATGTTCGAGTCACTCGTTCGAGCAATTACTCTATAGCTCATTTGCTCGATGGACCTCCATTCGTTCGAACAGTATGTGGAGTCACTCGATCGAGCTATTGCTCTAAAGCTCATTTGCGCGATGGGCTTCGAGTCGTTCAAGCGATGACGTTTTAGTAACTGATTGATAGTTCATAAGGGGAATTTAGGAGAGGTATGTATTGGGGTAGCCTAGAGAACCCGGGCCAGACAGATAATAGTATTCTTAGATAAGAGTATCCTATAAAAAGTATCCCCGAAAGGTATCCTCAAATAAATCAATACCAGGACATAGGTATCCTCATATACCGAAATGAGTTGAAGAGCTGTCTGTATGCAATTGCTCGTTCGTGTGACTCGCGCATACTGCTATAGCAATTGCTCGCTTGGGTGACTCGTACATACTGCTCGTAACACAACGTACTTTGGGTACCATAGCAACCACGTGCTACCATAGAAACCGAGATGGCGGCCTCCAGTATGATCGACTGAAACACGTATCACCCAACAACAACACACGCGGCGCATGTGCACTGGGATCACGTATCACTATGGTAATGACGTCACAAGATGGCCGCCCACGCTGGTTACCATGACAACACAACACGACGTAACTAGGTCATGCGATTATGACGTCACATGAAGTCCGACATGAGGTCCGACCAAACAGGCACGATCCATCGCTATCCTGCTACTCATATGGTACATGTAAAGTCCAACGCTGTTTGATGATACACGCGTATTTAAAATAAGGTCACACAGAGTTAATGATGTCATAAATTTCCAGCATGGTATAATATTCTTATATTCCTATTTATAGGGTAGAATGTTTCTCCTACGAAGTCTGTTGGCCTCATTGATTTTTTGTTTTTATTTTTTGTTTGTTTTCCAAAACGCAAAATCCCAATCCTTGTGAAGTTTCTTCGCGATCATGGTCCGCCAGCGGAAAAGGTTTGCTTCTGACCTTGTTCGAAATCAGAGACTCGGATCCACGATGGAATGGACACTTGTAACACTTTTGAACAAGGTGCTGAGTCCCGTGCGCGACACCACTGTCCTAAGAGCCTTTCATCTTTCATAACAACACCCAGCAACTACTCGTCTGTGACCAACTTTTTGAGAAACACTAAAACTCATGATACGTGGAAAGACAATTTCCTACACTTCTTATCTGAAGCGTAGAACAAACAATCGTCTCACTGATATTGAAAATAAAATATAAGAACTGAACTTTAAACTGGGCAATGGCGATACTTCAGTCACCCATGAAATTGAAACTTTGGAAACCGAACCTCGGACCAAAAGAAACAAAAAATTAACAGTATGATTTTAAGAGCCAAATCGAAATGGAAGACAGAAGGTGAAAAGCCGACCAGATATTTTTGCAGCCTCCAAACAAGGCATTATACGGAAAAATTGGTCCCAAAACTGATGACAGCTAACTGGCACAAAACTGAAAATTTAACAGAAATATTAAGTGAACAAAATTCTTTTATCAAAATTTCTACTCTTTCAAAATTAAGCATTCAAAAATAATACGCGAATACAAGAATGCCTTCTTCGATGAAAGTAAGCCTTTCTTATGCGTTTTAGATGAAGAAGAAAGTCGTTCATTGGAGGGCCCACTAACTTATTCTTAATGCTAAGCAGCCCTGAAAAACTTGAAAAATAATAAAAGCCCAGGTTGGGACGGTTTCACCATTGAGTTTTATAAATTCTTCTGGAACGATCTTGGCTGTTTCGTAATTAATACCTTAAATCGTGGCTACACATTACACAGCGTACTGGTGTTATCACCTGCCTTCCAAAGCCGAATAAACCAAAAGAATTTATAAAAAAAATGGAGACCCGTATCATTAATAAATGTGGATGCAAAAATGGCCTCGGCATTTATTGCTACTCGAATTAAAAAGGTCCTGCCCAAGTGCATATCAGAAACGCAGTTAGGTTTTATGAAAGGAAGATAAGATACATAGGGGAGTCTACTCGATCAACATCAGATTTAATTGAAAAAATGCGCAAAAGGAAATAAATCGGGTATTCTTGTTCTATTAGATTTTGAAACAGGTTTCGATTATTTGAAATGGGCATTCATAGAAAAAACGGAAAAGTTCTTCAAATTTGGTCCATCCATTATAAAGTGGTTTAGAACTTTTTACAATATTTTTTTAGTCACATTATAAACAATTGGTACTGCTCAGAAAACTTTAATTTACAAAGGGGAGCCGACAGAGCGACCCACTCTCCCCTCATCGTTTAACCTTGAGTGTCAAAATACTTAGTGCTTCACTTAAATACAACCCAAACATTAGTGGACTAAACATACATAACTCAGAATATCTGATAAGCCAATATACTGATGACTCATCGCTCTCTCTTAGTGACAATAGTCACTCCTTAAAGCTAATTTTGATAAGACGCAAATTGTATGGAGAGGTCCAAAAAGAGGTCAGGCGAGGAAATCTCAACAAAGCAAAAGACCCTGTGGAATCACGGTGGCAAGCCCACAATACTAGGTATCCAGTATGATATATTCTCAGAAGACTACACGATAAAAAATGTCCTTAATAAAGCAGAAAAGATCGATTAACTTCTCAACAACTAGTCGTTCAGGAGTCTGTTCCTGATAAAACAACAGTGATAAAAACCCTAGCCCTAGCATAACCAATTTTGATAACTACATATCTGTCTTACCAGACTCGCCTGAAAACATATTGAACAAAATACAAACGTCGTTTTTCCAGCTTTTATGAGCAGGGACTTGTAAACAAATTAAAAGAAATACCCTTATAAATCAGATAGACCGGGTGGCATTAAGTTCCCGCACATTAGATCATACAGTTACTCGCTAAAAATATTCTGGATCAAGAAACTTTTAGACCTTAATATTGTTGCGCCCTGTAAAACGCTTACATTGGATGACATAGAAAATTATGGCAGTTGCATGATATGGTCCTTGAACAAGGTGGGTTTACTGAAATTGGGTGAAGGCACTAATATATTTTGTAGAACAGTCCTCAAGGCCTAGTCACTAATAGCAAAAGACTCCTCTTCCAATTCAGGAGAAATATGCGCCCAACCCATCTTCTACAATAAAAATATAAAAATCGACAATGACCTATTTTTAATCAGAAAAGGTGTAAAATAGTTTGTCCCTGTATCAGTATGCATCGCGTCTTCTGATTGGTCAACGTGACGGAGACAAATAGCCATGGTACCGGCTATCTTTAAACATTCGGGTGATAAGAGCGCGCGCCGTTGTTCCCCGTTTGTCACTCGAGAAACGTCCAGGTGACAAAAATAACCTTTGACCCCGACTGGGTCACATCGGTTTCAGAAACTCCCATTAGAACTGTTAATTAAATTGTAACGGGGTAAATCCCGGCCATAAAGATTTTTTTCAATGAGGTCACAATTTCAGTGAGGATTTTTGAGCCAAACTGAGGTAAAAGTACTAAATCCACGGCGGGCAAATATACGGGCACAGTCAGTGTAACTACTGTAAGACTTGGTGTCAACAACAAATTAACATTACCAGGGCATTAAATCTCGGCGCACTTCATAATTTATTTTGCGGTTTCCGATGGTCAGCGTAGAAATGAAATGCTATTAATTCCACCTACCTTTTACAAAATTCAATGACTGCGGCTCAATTCAAAATCTTCAAGTTTAAACCCAAGTGGAGTCTGAAATTGTGAGACATCGTTCCCGAAATTCAAAATGTCACCTTCCATGTTCCATGATGTCTAGCCTCGTTTTAAGGGAATATTTAAGCTATTCTCTCAAAGACATGAATAAAACACACAACACAACACATCTAACATGCTGAAGCTTGTTCCATGGAAATACAGTACACTCTGGAAGGCTGAATTTACACGGTTTTAAAACTGTTTCAACGAATTCAAATTCACCAAAGTGAAAAACTTCGCCATGTGTGACCTGGTTTATAAACAACGATTCGGAAATAGACGCGTCTATTTATAGTTTTGCTGTTACGTTTGTTACGCTGTTTGATTCAAAACGAGAGGTCCAGTGTGGGGTTTACACCTCGTCGCCTGAGTCTTAATGTGGGATCATATTTTACATCTCGGCATTATTTCTGTATTAGGAGGCGGGACACAATCGTTATCTCGGGCAACATCCAGGGTACATGGATATTTAATCCATGTACCCTGGATGCTGCCCGAGATAACTTATAATCTTTTTTGTAAATGATCTCTTGAACGAACAAGGACATTTTCTAGGATTTGACGAATTTTGTGCGAGATATGGCTTCTCTACCCAATTCACCGTTTACCGGGGGGGGGATACAACGCTCAATTCCCCAGGCATGGAAACGTCTTCTCATAGGAAAAGGAAGGAATCTGATGGTTATCAATAAATACATTGAAAAGGTGAATTTGACAAATAGGGTGAATAAACTTTTCTACCCGCTATTCTTGCAGCCAGCTTGTTACGACACCACACTCACCGTCCCAGAACAAATGGACCACACTTTTGGACACAAACCTGAACTCCGGTGATTGGGAATCAATATATAAAGGTCAAGCTTACATCTGTTCTTGAAAGCGCTGTTTCTCGTTCTATTTTGGAAAACATCATAGATGATTTACGGAAAAATGTAATATTTCACTCCCAGTAGATGAACATATAACAGATTATTCGTACTTCTCTTCAAAAAATATATTTTTTCCTGCTAGGTGAGAAGGTGTCAGCCATCCTTCCCAAGTTTCGTGGTTCGGTTACGATTTTACCGCGATACGGAGCTTCTGCCACTCAATAAATACCCATAAAAGAAGCAGGATAATATAAGGTTGAGATGGGAGTCGATAAATGGACATTTTTGAGACTAAATAAACCTCGCTCTAAAATACAATATTTTTTATTTGTATGTCTATCCTGCAACAACTACCTTGAAACGTACAACAATAAGTGTTGTGAACAGTGATGTATACTCCAGAATCTACTTTTGTATCTACGTTTGTATCTATATTTGCATTTTTAGTCAAATGTACTTACTTCTTATCTAAAAAAAATAAACATAATGACCCCTTCATCACGAAGCTGGATTTCTTTACCTCCAGTAATTGTATAGTCAGCCTACGCAGCTGTACATTGACCATTGGAGAGGAAGTAATGAAGGCATATTTTAATATTCTGATATACCAATTGCTCGTGCAGTGGTAAGCTATTCAGTCACATTACCACCTAGTGCCGTGATGTGGATATGGAATTGGAGCAGCCATTGTCTTCTAGCTATGTATTTGAGCAGGTTAGTCATGTTAGTGGTATTTTATTGTCTTCCTCAATAGGAAATGGGAAGAATACTCATACTGCAGAATTTAATGACTCAGCTCACTATGTCAAATTGAAGAAAAACATATATGTTGGCAACCGAGGTGAGATTGTCAAAGGAAGAACCCTTAGTTTATGTGACTTCGAGTCACCATTAGACAAAAGAAAAGCAGAAGACGTTTCGGGCCAAACTGGACGTTTATATGACGTTGGGTCACAGTTGTATGGTGGTAACGGCGACATTTACAGGGCGGTCTGGTTCATAATTTAAGTGATTTTGAACCGGCTGCTTCCAGATTTGTCGCCAGAGATTCTGCTGTCAGCTCAGATTGTGAATTGTCCAGGATGGCGAACAGATGCCATCACACCTGCTGGAAGCCTGGAACGTTCAATTGGTACACCGAGTACAGAACAGAGTGTGAGAGTAAGAAGTAGATAAGCTTCTCATAGAGTATCAAGATGTTTTTATTCAACATGACATAGACTTTGATGAGATTAAGCATGAATGAAAATGTTACTGGTGATACTCCCCCAATCAAACACAAGATGTGTCTGACACATTTAGGCTTCGAAAACCAGGAGCAGGACCATTTACAGAAATTATTGGAAGACAGCGTTATTAAACCTTCGATGCCAGCATGGGTATCAGCACCTGTACTGGTCCAGAAAAAAAGAAAAAAGTAACCATTGGTGCATAATTTTTAGAGCATTGAACGCTAAAGCAGTCAAGGATAGCTTTCCTCTGCCTCTCATCGAACACTGCCTGGATACACTGCAGGGTACCGAGTATTTCTCTACTTTGGATATGACATCGGGTTACTACCAAATACCACTGCATAAGCCTGATCGCAAGAAGACTGCATTCATTACAAATTATGGCCTCTTTGGGCAGACCAGAATGAGTTTTGTATTATGCAACGCGCTGACAACCTTTGTAGCTCGTTCTGAGAGGACTGACATGGAACGAACTGTTATTATATCTGGACGACATGGTAGGTTTGGGCTGCAGCTTCGAAGAAATGCTAAAACACCTTGAACATGTCTTTGAGCGATTCTGACAATATAAACTGAAATATATTAAAGCCGAAGAAATGCCAGCTGTTCATAGAGGAAGGGCAATTCCTGGGAAAATTGGTAAATAAAGATGGTGTTCCTGTAGCTCCCAGTAAAATTAAAACACTGGAAAAATGGTCTGTGCCTAAGAACCAGCATGATTTGATGTTTTTCCTGTGTTTTGTAAACTATCACCAGTATCATATTGGTTCTTAGGCACAGGCCATTTTTCCAGAGTTTTACTTTTACTGGGGGGCTATCCACAGACCTCATTGCTCCACCGTTTGAACTCATCATGCCTAAAAAAATTTCATGGACCGAAGAGCATCAATTGGTATTTGAAAAGTTGAAACAGATTATGGTTAAACCATCCTTCATTTCATATCCATCGGCTACAGGTTTATTCAGATTAGATGCCGATGCTTCAAACAGAGATATAGGTACAGAATTGTCTCAGGTACAGTCAGGAGAGGTAAAAGTAATTGGCTACGCCAGCCATGTTTTATTTCCTGCGCTGACTACACAGCGTAAATATTGTACGATTAGGAAAGAATTACCAGCTGTTGTCAAGTTCTGCAGGCATTACCGCCATTATCTGTAGGGACGAAAATTCATCGTTAGGACTGATCATTTAATGCAGAAGAAAGAGTGCAACTGAACAGTTATTTGGTAAGTCAGGGGCTTGATAAACCACAAACGTACACCGTTTCCCAGGAAAGTTTCCTGCGTAAAGTGCTCCCACTAGCGGATAAGTTCAACAAAACTGTTTGTTCTTCATTGGACTGGCGAGAGGCTGAAAAAGTTCTTCAAGTTTTTGAAGACTTGGGGTTGGCCCATCTTAAAGTTCACAGATACTGTTTTAGGGGGACATCTGCTGAGCTTTCAACGTGGCAACAAAAGGTGCCAAACTGCAAGTTAGGTCTCACAAATAGCATTTCTAGGGATGCCCGTTCTCTAGATGCAGGTTCAAAGCTGGCTGTGAATAAAATCCGAATCGGATTCGCCGTACTTATCACCACTTCGCCATTGCCCGGTAAATACACCTTGTATGCTCTTATCAGTAGTGAGGAATCTCAGCAAGCTGAAGAATACGCCAATTACAGTGCTAGTGGCCTTAATAAATCAAAATGCTTGCCACTTATACCACGTTGATTTTGTGTAGAATAGCTATACATATATAAGTGTACTGGCATTAGTGTTCAACCGATTACCAAAATTGATCGCTGACTGATTACCGGTTATTTGAGCCCACAATCGGCCGATTCTGGTGCCGATTCCCATTTTAATACCGTGCACTACTAGACAAGTCGAGGCTCGAAACAACTACATTAAACTGAACATTTTTCAAAGTGTTAAACTTCGTTAACTGGGGCCCAGTAAAATTACCAGTCGCGCACACTTGGGCGGTAAACGTGGCTCACAGAGCCACGTTTACCGCCCAAGTGCGTGCGACTAGTAATTTTACAGCGACCTGAGTCAATGGCGTGCAAGCTTCACTTTTCCGATATATGACCTGGCGATTGCCGCAAGTACGCTTAGTTGTAAGCTTTACGTGTCGCTTAACTTGTATATCCCGTAAAGGGGAGTCTAGAGAGATTAAGAATGCACATTGTGGTTGGTTCTCAACTTTATTGAATGGTATCATCGACATCATTTTACATTAACAATTGAACAATTGCAGAAGATAATAAAATGCGATTCAGAAAAATCACAAATTGCTTGGCAACAATCGGTTGAACCGATGTTCCAGGAGCCATTGCCGTTGTCATCCGATTGTCCATAATCGGCCGATTGTGGTGGCCGGTTCCGATCATCGGTTAACCACTAACTGGCATACAGATATGCATTTATGTGTATATGTGTATGTAAATATATGCTCAGTAAATTAGTCCAGGCGATTGGAAGTATTGGACTTCTGGTAATAAAACTGACCTTTTATCGTGTTTGACATACTTGAGCTTATCCTTCAGCTTGCTAGGGATGTTTTGATGCAAAACTATATTTTGCAGTAATATGCACGGTGTCATATTCCACCACTTAATGATATCCCTACAATTCGAAAAGCTACTTAGATTAAAATATGACTGTTTTTGATCTAGGTTTCTGGTAAAATTAAGAATAATAAATTTCTTATTGCATCTCATTGTGTGGTGGAAATAAATGTATTGGTGATTGTATTTCACACGATTTTCTTATTCCATCCTCGTCGCCAAATATTACGGAATTGGTGAATATTACTTTAGGCACTCACCGTACACCTAGGTAAATCTCTGTATCTCGACAGGAACCAGTTGGGGACGTATATTCAGCCTCAGATTCGTCGATGAACTCAGCCGAAAACGCCCGAGCGATTTAGAAGCTCAGGTATGTTCCATCATCTACTAGGAGTGTTTTCTGTTACAGGTTTCTGCTTTTCCGTCCGAATATCCGCGTTTCTATACACTTGTAACTATACCAACCTTCGTATGTCCCAATTACGATTAGTGAAATAATTTACCATTATATGGCAGAGAAAACTCATCTCTGAGTAAGTTTATGACCTTCCTAAATGATGGCAATCAACGACTGGACTGGTCAGATTTACCACTGTAGGTAACGTTTGCGCTGCATCAGTCCTAACGCCAATTTATACATTAACCACCTGTCACCCCCCCCCCCCCCAACCCCCTTTGTGTTTGTGGAGATTGCGAGGCAGTCGGGCATTTCCTGTTACATTGTCCAATATATGGGCATGTCCGCAGTACTACAATTAAATTACCACCATCCACTCCTGATACTTGTACGCTTTTATTTGTTTCTAAGTTCCTTGATAATGCAGAAAACCGCTTTTTGATAATGCAGAAAACCGCTTTATATTTGAAGTTGTCCAGGATTTCATTGTACTTAACAAACGGTTCATTTACAGTACAGCCACCGTGGACTGGTCAATATAATATCACTAACGCAATAATATTAAATTCCAAAAAATATTTATAGGAATAATCATAAAAAAATTAATTAATGAAGCACCGGGTACAACCCGGTGCTTCATTAATTAAAATTTTTCTGATGATGATTTTTATTACCTCATAAACGCAAGCGTGGGCATCTCTGCCCACGCGTGGATTACGTCCAGTCCACGGCGACTGTACTGTAGCTGCAGCGAATGCGTGGCCTACATTGGTACGTGTGCATCTGATTTTGTATAATCCTTGAACCAGTCGACACCAGCTATTAATTTTTGCGCGACACTAAATAAGTGCATTACGCAGCTGCCCACTCGATTCATGTCTGATTAACTCAGATCGCCAAGTGATTCTTCTTTTACTTCAAGTTGGCTTCATCCTCCTCCCAATCCTCTTTTTTGTTTCTTCTCTTGTTCTATCTCTACTGTCTTCTTGCTGTTATCTGTTACTGGTTCAAAACAATATCAGTCCAACAAATGCCTCATGTCATGGTCCAGTTAAATACTCTATCCAGCAAGGGAGACGACTTCCAAAAGCTTACAGCTTACTATTGAATCCCTAACATGTATTCTTTGATTCTGTTGTTTGCTACATTGCATACTTTTAATACCATGAGTTGTTTTTTCTTATCTGTTTTTGTGGTGTATACAATTAACACTTCCAATAAGAAAAATATTGTTTAAACTAAAATAAAGAAATTTTGAGCAGCAGATTTTTGTGCATAATGCAACTATAAGCTTATCCAATTCAATATTGTCTGACCGATTAATTTGAATCATAGATATTTTGAGATCAGTGTTCAGGTTAAATATATCGGCGCAGATTAGAATCTTAACGCTACGATTCGTTGCAAAAATCTGATTGTCGATTTATTTTAAGCCTGTACACTGGCCGCAATATAGTTATTGTCTTTGTTCAGAAAAAAAGCTCACATAATATCATATCATACTGTGTCAGTACTGCAGACAGAAAAATCGACCCTGTGTGGTATAACTATTGTCGTCTGTAACTGATGTTATAGGTTCTCAGTTTCCAACATTTTATTTATTCCAAGTGATTCGGGAATTTTAATTATATATCTGAGGCCAAAAGGTCTGTGGATATTTTTTAAATCAACAATTCATGCTAATTCAGCATATCTATTTCTTAACCCTTTACCTAACATGAAAAGCAGACGACACTTGCAAAACAATTCTTTAATAACTATTTTTTTTTCATTTTCATTTTTTGTCACAAAAACACTGGAAAGAGCACGTCCCAACGAGTGGTCATAACCTATATTTTCGAGACAAAAAGGGAAAAAGTAAAGAAAATTAATTGGCGATTTTTGAGTATAGTGCTGGCCGGTTTCGCCCGTTACGTCTGGTAAAGGGTTAATTGCCAAAGCCTCTGCATTTTGGGTGAAAACGCTTTTGTTTTCATTGTAAATTGTTTTCATTTCACGCACTAATTGGACGAAGGTTTATTGAAACACATAGGGTGTCACATTAAAGGTAATAATGCATACATATATTATAAGTAATCTCCGCCAAAATGCATGGTATATGGAGATTTAATACCTGGATGTCGGCGTCTTAACACCGAGCCGCGGGAGAGGTGTTTAAATGAGACATCTAGGTATTAAATCTCCATATACCATACATGTTGACGGAGATAACGTTTTTGTCCCGTTTGAAACACTATAGAAACATAGTGGAGAAAAATTTGTGGACGCGTTTCTAAAGCTCCGTAATCAGTTGGACGAAAGCCGCGAATTTGATTTTAGAAACGCAGAAGATCAGATAGAGTTACATCCCTTGGGTCGTTAAGGAAACAAGTAAACAGAATTTTGTTTACATATCGTACCCCGGGTTCCATTTGGAACTGAGGGTGCGATATTTACTCTTATTTTATTTTCTCAATTTGTTTCATTTAATCATTCGCCTATTTAATTTATAACAGCAACATATGGTCGAATTGTCAGAAATCTGATGATTTTTGTGAATATTTTCAGGTTTTTTGGTTCGATGTTTATACCGAGGCGAGTGAATGCGAAAAGCGTTCATTTAAACCATATACCCTCAAAGTTTCGAGTGCCTCGGATGTTGGGTGCACCCTTTGCCATGGCTATTTGTCCAAGGCATTCTGACCAATCAAAATACAAAATTTATCGGGTTATAGGAACAAAGTTATATATAGACTCAGATATATTCGATAATTTTCAAAAAAATGCCCGTTACTATTTTTTTCCGTTTCGAACAGTATTTCCTAGAAAAAGTCCGAATCTGAATAGATTTACATAAACCATACTTATTTTGTTTCAGTAATCAGAAACATCCATTTACGCGGTACAACATGTATTTTCCCTGGAATAGCGCACATCTCTTCTATAAAGGACAGGCACCGCCCTCGACCACCCCCGCCCACAGTCCATCCACCCCCAGGATTCGGATGACTTTATCATTTACGGAGTTTTCGGCGATTTTGGGTGGACTGTCATATCCCATCTGATGGTGACGTGACAACCGTTACTTATTCCCGGCTCATTATTCGACATTCGCTATCAACCGATTCTCGCTAAATAAACTGCATTGTGGGGTGACCCAAATAGATCTATGAAGATTGTCACCAAATTTGGGCACCAGACCTTCCCAAAATGGGGCACCAGGGGTGCAGAGGCGTGCTGAGTTGCTCAAAGGCGCATTTATCAACCGATTCTCGCCAAATAAACTGCATTGTGGGGGTAGGGAGTGGGGGGGGGGGGGTGGGCAAATGGATTCACGAAGATTGCCACCAATAATGAGTACATGGCCTTCCCTAAATTGGGCATCAGGGGTGCCCAACAGTTGCGAGTTGCTCAAAATGGTATTTGTCAACTGATTTGCGCCAAATAAACTGAGTTGGGTCGCCAAAATAACAAAATATCATTTTGTAACCTGTTTATTCCTAAATTTGGGCTAATGACGTAAAAGTAATTTTCGAGGTTTATTTATTTTTAATATACTTAATCATTCACTGCATAAATGATAACATGAACAAGGTGCATTCAAACAGGACAACCATATATTTCAACTTTCATGCACGGATGATGACCAGTGTAATATCCATTTGGTATAAACCTCACGAAACGTCCCGTTGTCGGATTAAGGAGAGCATTCTGTCTGGTTGTGTAACCACCAGGAAACGCCTGGAAAGAAAACACAGATATGTCTCATAATGCAGGTGGGTGTGAAATATTTTGAGCCATACAACGATTAAGTAGTTTTGTGCTTCGTTAATAGTATAGACGTCAATCGCGTCACTGTATACAACCGAGGGTTCTTACGCACTCCACTCCCAGGAGTAACAGGTGCTTATACCATGATAACCTATTGTACTATATATGAAAAGCCTATGACATAAATTTTAGCTGCACACACCAACCGTAGTGAACACACCAACAATGTGATTTCAATAGTTAAAATGTACACCTACAGTGGAACTACATCCAAGCTGACCTTTGGTGACCCCGACCTGAATGTAAACTTGTTTAAATTTATCGCACGACACCTCGCGAAGAGTGAAATGAAAGTGGCAATTATTTATTATTATTTTTAAATGGGTTTACCTCATAAGATGCCAAAAATAACAAACATGCATTGTCTCGTGTTAATAAAGCATCCATAACTCGGAAAAGTATGTTATTAAAATGAAAAATGCTCAGCTTCTTTTTCTAATTCGTTACGGTGATAAAATTGACAGCGGAAGTACCGCCCACCGATGCTCATGTAAACAAAAACAAATTTGCACGTATGTACGGCTGCTGGTCAGTAAAATGGAGAAAAAGTAATAGCGACTCTTCATAATATGATGATCATGGTATAAATAAAATATACCCAAAGTAGCTTGGTGTATCAAATGTTCACCCCTCGTGGTGAACATTTGGTACACCAAGCTACTACTATGGGTATATTCTATATGTAAAACGGACCATATGGAGAAAAAAGATCGCAATCGCTTGTTTTTATCATAGAGTTAGTGGAATGATTAGTTATGCTTGGTTGTAGAGTGCTCCTGATACCCTTTGCTGTATAAATATCCGAAAATCGTTGCTCTTAGAAGTGCCTAACTCCCAGTACAGTACGACCGCCGTGGCCTGGTTACTTTCCACTAATTATAGGAAAACCACCACAATTTTAATTAATGAAGCACCGGTACCACCCGGTGATTCATTAATTAAACTTTTGCTGATAATGCTTTTCGTTACCTGGTAAACGCATGTGTGGAAAACGCTGCTCACGCGTGGATTACGACAAGTCCACGGCGCCTGTACTGTAGGCTTTGTGTTAATTTGTTCGTACGGTCCTCCCCATAATCCTTCCTCGTATAGAGAAGCTTATAAATAACTCCGTTCGCTGCCTCTGGCCCTTTGTTGAATGACTTTGTACAACTCCCCTTCCGACTATCAAAGTCCTTGTTCTCACCCAAAACGCAGAATAAGGGGGAATATGTTGAGGTTTGTTTTCAAAATATATCATCTTAAAAGAATTTCCCGTAAAAGAATGTACTACGTCAAAATGCCATCACATGTTACAATACTGATGACAATTTCCAATACCACTTTGATAACACCTATTATATATGTGTATTAAAGGTAGCCCAGCTGGGGGGCTTCGAGTTTCAGAAAACAATCTTAGAATTCCTGGAGCAGTCATTTTCTTTTAGCAGATTAGGGCATGTCATAACTGTGGATGGAAAAGCGACATTTCGTGTTCCAAATTAAAAGGTGGGAGTTCTACGTTTTGAATTTTGATTATTTGAGTAGCATGTTCAGAGCATTGTAGTGTTTGGAAGATGGGACATATGTTCTTTCAGGGGCTGGAACCATCTGGATCCACCAATCAGATCATACACGCCTAACACGGTTTGTAAGACTGGAGGTAATCAATTCAAAGGTCGTTAATTGATTAATTAAATAAATTATGGATGGATTGGATGGATGGGATTGCATTGGATGGTATTGGATTGGATTGTGGATTGAATTGTGGACGGAATTGGATTGAATTGTGGATTGGATTGGACTGGATTGTGGATTAGATTGTTTATGATGGACGGAAGGAAGGATGGATGGATGGCTGGATTCGTTCATTCATTCATTCATTCATTCATTCATTCATTCATTCATTTATTATAGTTTGGTCGGCCGCTGGTTTGTCGCGGCTCCTGGGTGAGAAGGCCTTGATTAGCACTGTTCCTACAAATGCCTCATTATCCCTAATCCTCCTCTCTCCTCTTAACACCCTGAGACGAATTGCTTGATGATGTACCGTACCCTATTCTTCCCAATCTCTCCGATAAACACACTACCACTATCCTTTGTGTCACCCACTAACCACATGTCGTTCATTCTCCCACCCCGATATGCATATCCGTTGACATAGTGAAAGAACTAGATTTAAGATTTATGCTAACCAGTTTCGCATCTCACAGACTGTATGTTATGCCAAATGGTAGAGTAATGTTACCTTGGTTGTATTGTGTTCTTTGTACAGAGTGAAGGATTTCCCGTCTGCGCTGAACATCATTGTGTATGCATTAACGTAATCGTACCTCGCCACAAACGTCATTTGCGTTTTGTAAACACTGAACTCTTCTCCTAAAATGAAATAAACCTTTTCTCAATTGAGGATACAGAGAAAGGGAAAAGAGTGGGTAACCAAGTTCCCCCAATAAAATGAAAGAACAGTCCAACATAATGAAACGTACACGGGGGTGGCGCCAGCAAATCCTCGGGGGTCTATGCCGAGGCTGCATTCGAGTCTGGAAGGAGCGACATGGGGGAAGGTATGGGATGGGGTATCCCGCACAGGAGAATCTCGGGAGCTACGCGGGGAAAGAAAGACATTTCAAGCTACTTGGAACCTTTTGAAGTTATTGGAAGTGTATATGAAGATCGACCAGGGGACAATACTATAAAACTTTTACAATTATATTGTCTAGAAATGTATTATTCAGTTATTACTTTAAATGGATTGAAATGATTCAAAGATGTGGTAATTCTCCATCTGGCAAATTATTAAATTATTAAATGTTAATTATTCATTTTTTGTCAATTTTATTAATAGGTAGAAAATACAATTCTAGAAAATACAATTCTAGAAGTTTTATAGTATTGGCTCCTGGCCCCCTTTTCGTCACTTCACCTGTATGTGTGATGAATTGTGCTTTGCTGGTTGAACTGTCATTGCATTACACAATACAGCTGAGTTCAACAGCACGTTTACCTGACATATCTTGCTGTATATCCTCCATTTACACACCTGACTTACATACTATTGATAAAAAGTAGGGGATATCCAAACTGATGTTGATATTTTTCAGAAAATGGCATTGGATACGCGTGATTGGACACATCAATATGTTACTAGAAGTTTTATAGTATTGGCTCCTGGCCCCCTTTTCGTCACTTCACCTGTATGTGTGATGAATTGTGCTTTGCTGGTTGAACTGTCATTGCATTACACAATACAGCTGAGTTCAACAGCACGTTTACCTGACATATCTTGCTGTATATCCTCCATTTACACACCTGACTTACATACTATTGATAAAAAGTAGGGGATATCCAAACTGATGTTGATATTTTTCAGAAAATGGCATTGGATACGCGTGATTGGACACATCAATATGTTACTAGAAGTTTTATAGTATTGGCTCCTGGCCCCCTTTTCGTCACTTCACCTGTATGTGTGATGAATTGTGCTTTGCTGGTTGAACTGTCATTGCATTACACAATACAGCTGAGTTCAACAGCACGTTTACCTGACATATCTTGCTGTATATCCTCCATTTACACACCTGACTTACATACTATTGATAAAAAGTAGGGGATATCCAAACTGATGTTGATATTTTTCAGAAAATGGCATTGGATACGCGTGATTGGACACATCAATATGTTACTAGAAGTTTTATAGTATTGGCTCCTGGCCCCCTTTTCGTCACTTCACCTGTATGTGTGATGAATTGTGCTTTGCTGGTTGAACTGTCATTGCATTACACAATACAGCTGAGTTCAACAGCACGTTTACCTGACATATCTTGCTGTATATCCTCCATTTACACACCTGACTTACATACTATTGATAAAAAGTAGGGGATATCCAAACTGATGTTGATATTTTTCAGAAAATGGCATTGGATACGCGTGGTTGGACACATCAATATGTTACCATGTTTAGTGTGGATCATGAATGGCACCGGCTCAGAAAACTTCGTGCAGGTTTTTCGCACGAGCGCCGCGTTAAGGGGATATATAAGTAATGGAATTTTGTTTATTTTGAAATTCTCTCCTCTCATATTCCTTAAATTCAGATTAAATATACACAAATTATACATCAAAATGAAGGTTGGGATGAACAGAACACGAAACACATATGTCATCAACTCATCATCAGCAGGCACCACTGGTTCCTGGAAATCTCCAGACACAGGGTAATTTCATTACTGACCACTGGACCTGTTCCTGAATGTTTGTGCTGTTCGAAGAAAAGCCACTTATTGAAACTGCACAAAGGTCTTTGACATTAACAACGCCCATTGAATGGTCTCAAAGAAAGGAGGACGGTTTCCTATCATAATGAAATGCCTACTGTACTTTGAGTAGCAATAGCCCTCCTGACTCTTTCTCCGGGAAGTCATTAGTTATCGTTGTGGGGTCGTCCTGTGATTTTTAAACCTACAGACCCGGGAACACAATCTTGTGATGGATTAGTGTCTGGTCTCTACTTCTGGGGTGAAAGATTGAACTTCGAATCAACTTGATTTAGATATAAACGACAAAATTCTGCAAAAAGCCTGACATTGTACGCAAGGTGTAGCATGGAGGGCAGTTTTAGCGGTGATGACGCACCCCACCCCAGTTTCAAAAAGGTCAGTGTATGGTAAACATTAGTCCAAACTGGCACCCTATAGGATATACCACACCACAAAAGTTATATTACGGCCTTTGGGTACATGATTGGATAAAGTAAACAGGTGTTCAGATCACCTAGAAAAAATGTAGAAAATCTGTTGGATTCATTTTCTTTCAATGAACAAACGTTATCCATTTAAATTCCCTAAAAGGAGCATCTCGACCATAGATTCACTCTCATGGGCTTGAAATTTCAAAACGTATCCCAGGGAATGTCCCCCTGATCCCTATCGATGAGAGGGGACAACTCTCTCGTGCTCTGTCCAACTTTTGTCCATGGCAGTCTTGGGTGACCTTCGGTCATCGACAGTCCGTGAAAGTCTAAACATTACCCACCCTGAAATACCCTCGCCTCACCCCTTTTACGTCATGAAGTTTTCTCTCTGCACTCTGATGTAAAATGGTAAAGTTTTCAGGAGCAAATATTTTCCATAATGCAGTTTGATATTTAGCCACAAATATACCTTGCTTGACAGATATAATTGATGGGATTCATAGTTAAACAAGAGAAAACTGAGTGACTGAAGAAAATTATGTTACACAACCAAGTGCTTGGGGTTAAAGATCAAAAACAGTGGGTTATATGCGTATCAAAGATGGTATGGGATGTGGGATGGAAGTAAAGGAAAATGTATAGATGGTTAGGCGTTTATGTAACACATGTATCATAACTGCGAAGACTTCTTCGAGTTTATTTTTAAAATACACCTTCGAACAACAAATGTCCTTTTTCAAAGTTAGTGGAAAATATTTCTGTGGTAGTTTTTGTAGTGACTTCTGTTTGTTAAATCCAGCCCTTTGTTCTTTACACGGAGAAGTCAATTGAGGATGTGATTCGAAAAGTAGAAGGTGTGGGGGGGGGGGGGGGTCTTCGTTTGCGATTAGTCTAGTTGTGTCCTCGTCTCTCAGAATTACGTGCAGTCCACACAGGGGAGTCACGAAGATGGCCGATTGGTTAGTAGGGGAGAGGGGGCCCAAATTGCCCCGACTGTCATGACTCACGTCCAAGCCAGAAAATTAGCAGACAGACATCTGCAAAATTAGGTCCCCAGAGAGTGTATTTAGTGATGCTACCCTGCGCAGCAGGGTAGCTTCACTAAATTTACCCTCTGTGAATCTCAGTCTGAATCAGGGTCTCAAAACTAAACAGAAAAAGGTACCCAGAGGATACATTGGCCCACTGTATGGGATTGCATCATCAAGTTCACCTTCTGGGGACTTCATTTTGCAAATGTCAGGCTGCTTATTTTCAGGCCTGCTCAAGTCCCAACTAAAACTAAAGAAATATTCCAACTACATCATTAAGACATGCTTTCTGCTTGATGATGTAGTTGTGACATTTGTCAATGGGGATGATTGTTAAAACATCAGGAAATTTGTGAATAAGTACATGTCTTTCCCAACCTCTTATTTGATTAGCACGTAATGGACTCCAATTTGGTCATGCTGGGATCCCAACATCCCCAATCAGCCACAAACCTCTGTTTCCATAAGACTGTGTGTGTGGTAAAGTTCAAGAAAAATTGTTTTCTTGTAAGAACTTACATGATCACAAACGTGAGAAATCGATATCTAATACTCCAGTCTGTATAAAAATGTTCCGGCTTGAATTGAAAATTATTGGGAGTTGTCATACACTTCTTTACCCCCCCCCCCCCCAACATAACCCCCACATGCCCAATACACACTCAAAGACGCATATGATGTATCCATTTCGATCTGATTTACGCTTGAATACATTTAATCTGTGTCTTTCAACTATTAAAGTACATTTAAATCAGTCTAATTTAAAAAAAAAAAAAAACGATTTTAAAAACTTACCTAAATCGACTTGCAGCCAAGCGTTGTCGTTTTCGCCGCACCAACCTGCGGCATTAATCCGACCGTTCGATGCTAAATACGTACTAGTACTCAAGTAAGCCGACATCTGTGCGTCGGGGATCTTCTTTACTCTTGCATCGACACCGAGTGCATTACTGCTGCAAACTGAAGTAAATTATACTGTCATAAGAAAACCGTGTAACAACCAGTAGTGTAATAATCCACCAGCAATATCATAAAATCAACCAGTAGTGCAAAAACCGGTAATGCAATAAACTTAGCCAGTTGTGTAATAAAATGCCATTATATAAAAATACTTCACCAAAATTTCCAAAAGTTTATGAGTGGCTCAATTTATAATTTTCGAACATCATATTGGTTTTAATCATTTGGTCTTAAGTCTGAAAATGCTTTCGGCGTCAAATGCCACAATTATGCTGGCCTTAACCCTTAACACTTTTAACCCGAGCGGCCGCATTTCCGGCCAGGAGCATGATACGTCATGGCGTCTTTAAATAGGATGGCTGTTCAGTAAATGTGTGGAGTAGACCAATCAATATTTTCAACGTGCAGCTCCGAGGCTGCACGTTTAAATATTGATTGGTTTACCCCAAATAATGAATAATCGACTCTTTTAATTGCTGCCATTGTTACGGAATAATGGTTCATGTCTATTGATCTACGATCATAAGCTAGGACTAGTCGTTGTGTTAACTGGTAGAACCACGAAGTCCCAACAGCCCATGGCGTTTTGGTTTCCCTTACAGATGAAACATGGAAGCAGGTTCCAGACAGTTCTCAGTTTCCAGTAACTTCACTAATCTTGTCGTGCTTCAACTGAAATAACGTAACGAACTCTTGAATCAAATTATCGATAATTTTAATATTATAATATCTCGATTGACTGTCGTTATCTCTGGCTAATATACATTAATAACGAGCAATAAAATTCATACCTTAATTAACTTCAGTGGTGGCATCTAGAGTCTTGTATCAGAGTAAAATGCGCATGATGAGCCAGGAGACAACATATCCCAACCCCCAGAAAACGGTGCTGATATACACAATTTTCTGGTGCAACAATTAATCACGCGATTATCAGTCAGCGGGAAATTGTGGAAAAGTCCCCTGAGGTGGCAATCGCCATTTGTGGATTTTTGTACTACCACATAGGCTGCTGGTCAGTCTACATGCAGTCCATGGAATCTCGACAATAAAATAGTATTCTGTCGGGTGCTCGTTAACTGGCAGAATGTTCTAGTGGATTGTGTAATTTTGCAATGCAACATCACCTGATATCTGGTGATGCCCACCAGGTGCATGTTATGATTTCTTAGACAGTTTGAGCAATAACATCCCATAAACTACAGCAGAATGTTATTAAACTTTCTATGGACAAACTTTACAATTTTATTGTTAGTTGACAATACTGGTCTACAATGTTATGCCTGGTATTGTCAACAAAACATCTGGCGTCCACTCCTATGTGGGTACTCAGAGTACGCCTGTACTCTGATCGCCTGTTAATACGATTCCAAGTAATTTACGTTTAATACTTTTAGAAAATTGAGAGTCCACTTTCCCAAAGAGAAATTGTCTATTATTAATTCTATAATTCCAACTTCTCCTAACCGTAGAAGAGCTGTAGCTCTTCTATCGAGATTGATTAACCCATGTGGGCTAACTTCGCAATATTCCTCCCCCACTGAGGATCAAACCCAGAGGAAATTGGTCACAGTAAGAGAAACGATTTGCGAAATAGAATACAGGGTTAATCGAATCGATGAACACCATAATACTATTGATGGGCATGGATGCCGCCTAAAATAATTTGTTCCCAATATTATTCTCTGCACCCCTTCCCCCCAATCAAAATAATTTGGAAACACCCTTTTCAGCTTTTATTATATATCCCCCAAGTAAAACTTGGGCAATGGTAGGAGAGGAGCCTTAACAAAAACTATCACTTAAACTGGGACAAAATCAAACTCATGTGTTTTTAACTGCTCCCCCCACTTCACGTCCATGTGACACTCGGGACATGTTTCTGCTGGGGCCATATCCACCCTCGTCTGACCACAGATGAGGTGCGCCTTCTTTTTACTTAGGACACTCAAAAGCACTAAACGCTTTTCCGAAAATGTTCTCAAAACAAATACATCAACGTTTGGCATTACCAATAGCACATTGTTCGAAACATACTTTAGCGACTCGAATTTTTTGCGCCTCGAGAGCTGTTTTTAATAGAATATATGGGAGTTGAATTCTTTCCCACTCAAATGTCTCTTGGACATTCCAATGGTCGGAACTCAATTCCACGAATTCCTGTCATGGCCAAGAGTATTTGACAGACTCTAGCATCTCGATACTATGAAACGGCCAGATACGGGAGACCACGACGATATAATATCGGCCATGCCAGTACTGGTCATTCATTCCTGTCCATCTGGGCTGAGAAAGCAGTAGTCACTTTCTGACAAGCTTTACCGACAGCCCACAGACTCTCGAAATTTGCTGCTTTGCATCTGGATGTTGCAGATTCGCCGGTATAGTATAACTGGGGAAAGATATATTCATTATCACTGGTAACCAAATTTCTGAGATATACTTCATACCTCTGTATTAAAGGGGTAATTATAGCCCCCACGAAGTATATTACCTCCCAATGTCGAATTTGTCGTTGTTACATACTTTTATTGAACAATGCCTAGGTAACATTAATTTTGTCATTTGGAACATATGGTCGATGTCCAAAGGCTATGTACTGTTCCTCTTCAAAATTCTTTATTTCTGTGATCCGTGTGGAAGCCATATTGCTATTTGCTCAATAAATTAAAAGAATTCAAATAAGCTATACCCACTATATGATAAATATTGACTATAAAATTTTTCAAGAAACTAGAACTTTATACTAATATCTAAATATCTGAATATATATCTATATTTTATACATCTATATACACATGCAGCCCTCTTCCTCCTCCTCTCCTGTGTATGTGCTTCTAGTACCTTTCTTGACAGTCAAGCCACACACATACTGGTTTTGTGGTTGTCTTAGGTAGGGTCTCCGGTGAATACTTATGTAAATCCTGCTGGATTCCCTACTTTTATCAGTTAGTATTCATGTCCTTTATCACTCCTTCATTTGTGGAGGAATTATATCAATTTGAAGTACTGAAATGATCACCAAAAAGACAACCACACATGACCTGTATTTATATCGGTCTTTGTCAACAGTCTACCAATAAGAACACAATAGACAGTGAGAAATAGTTCAAATGGCTAGATTTATTGAATTTTGATCGTCTTCCTCATCTAATGCACTTCTCACCTGCTGAAAGTGTCTTCTTATCTACCAATTATCTACTCCAGGTCATAATTGAAGGCGTAGAGGAGGGTTAATATAGGCTCTGCCTGTCGAATTTTGATGTTGCCATTGACACAACAATGTGAATGTCAGCATGCCTCAGGAAGAAGCCTCTTCTTTCCATCTATGTACTATCGACATTCTCAAAGTGGGCGAGAAGAATCTTTTGCTGTAATATTCATTGTAATGCAACTCCAAAAATTTAATTTCCTCATAAATAAACATTTGGTTTCATAAGGGAAATGTATTCGATAAACTATATGTTCCATTGGCCACAGTACCTGGTGAGTATTAGGTTCTCCATACATAAGGTGTCGACACCCAAAGACTAATTGTTCAGAGTATTCTCTAGCATCATAAAGTTCATGACCTAACATACCTTGACCTCTCGTTTGGTCAGACTACCAGAAAAATCGTTAGCCATTATTCCTCTGAGATTAATTTGGATTTTCACACATCACTCTTGAAAAACCTTGTGCACTATTAGATGACGTATCATTTCCTGCCTCTGTCATATTTATTAACTTATGAAAAACACAATTTTATTAATTATGAAAAACACAACAAGAAAATAATTATATATAATTAATCAATATCAAAATATTCCTCAGTTCAACTAAATGTTCAAGTAGTTCATCAAACCTCAGAGCATGGTCTCAGAAAGTTAAAGAGCACTGTCTCTTATCAATTAATTATTCAGTATCTACAACTCTCTCCCTCTTGAGGTGGCATCAAATACATTGTATAAATGGTATTGGGCCTTGTCTTATAATTAAAAATATCTATGTCTATGTACAACATATAATTAATTATGTCTAGGATTTCCATCTGACCTAAAACTGGCCTTTCGTGGAGCTCTCCAGTCAAGGAACCTCCCCCATGGATTGGTTCTTACAATATGCCATTTAATAGACCATATGTTTCTAGTTAACCTCATTAGTAATATTCTGTGGTTATAGTACCATCCCATCATATCAACTCCACTTCTGAACACACTAAGTCAGGACAATTTAAAATAAGTAACATTCGAGACCAACATTTAAACATAATGTGATATGGTCAAGCAGAATCATACCAATAAAATATTTCTCTTTCAAGTTCAACAGTGGTAGAAGTATTCTGAAAATCATAGTACAGACATCCGACATATCTTTGGATGTTAAAGTATGGTGAGTTTTGAAATATCTGAACTTGTGAGTATTTGGTTGAACAACATTATTTATCACTGAGGGTGCTCTATCAGTTCATGGACAAACTGCATATGGTGGCACACCACAGCGAATGAATTCATAAGTAACATATTCCCAAGGTAACTGATATATAGTGTACAAAAAGGGAGTTAGAGAAATTTCTTCCCAATCACTCCATAGATGTTCCTCCTCCTCATCAGTTTGATCCTTACAGTGATGCTCCATTCCAAGTGCTTCGGTTTCATCACTCTCTACTGTTTCACTACTACTTGAATCACTCAGTGTACAACAACTGAAAACGCAAACAATATTGTTCAACCTTATGTTGTTATTATTGTAATTGTTAGAGTATTTGATTCTCAAGCTATTAAGCTTGCATGCACTTCTCCAGTGTTTACATCATAGTTCTGTCTTTGGTTAATTGTTACATAATTGTTAATATCTCATCAGAAGGTGGTGTCGTTGGGATTGAAGTGTTTGTAGGTTGTCCCACAGTCATATATTTAGGATCAGTTTCTTCAGCATTCAATGCAACGTTAGACATTCCACATACATCAGCAGAAACATTAGGTTTTCTATTGCATTTTTTCTTATATGTTAAGATTACATTGCATAATTTAATATGGCTTTGTGCCCTAATGCATTGCAAAAGTAGGTAAATTCACAATATAATTAACATACATCCAACAAAATATGCTCATTTCAGTACTTCAAATGGTTCAACCGGGGTCAACCACATTTTACCTAACTCTTGTAATAGGTCATTCACTTGTAATTCACCCAGATGTTGTAATGATTTGGGAACTGAGAATTTGTTATGTTTACCTTGTCAAGCACAGATTGCCATATTTGATGTTGAGTCAATGAGAAATTGGGTAAACGATATGTAATGTTATCTCGTCAATTGAAATAACTGTTTAATAATAGCTTGCTGCTAGTTGCAATACAAAGGGAGTTCAATCCTAGAATACCGATTAGTGGCACTATTCAGCATGGTTTTGGATTCTTACATCTTGGACACATAATTGAAAATCACAATGGTACGTCAGTGGTGATATACCAAGAAACTAGAACTTTATACTAATATCTAAATATCTGAGTATATATCTATACACACACGCACCCCTCTTCCTCCTCCTCTCCCATGTGCATATGTGCTTCTAGTACCTTCCCTCTCTTCAATACTTGTTGCAAAGGCAAGTCTATATTTATTTTGCATCAATTGTACTCACTTTCTTTATCTTGGATTTTATATTAAGAAACAATGCTAATAGGCAACTGGAGGTGGTATGTATCATTCTGACTGCTCCCTCTAAAGAACAGGATAATTTCTTATCATCTACACATTTCTCATGACCTAATTCTGGTGTATTTCATGTTCTTTGTTTATCTACAATTAATGCTATAGCTTGTAATCGAGCGATAGCTACTAATGTGTTAGCAGTTTTTGACACCTTCTGGCTTACATTCACGAATGGGACAGGCAAGCTTGCACTTTAAAAATCTCAAATTGGAAATTTGTATTAATCAATGGAATCTCCATTAGGATAACTAACTTATCATCAACAAAACTGTCACAGTTGTCAGCAAATGATAATGTTTGCATAGCTCCTTTTGAAATTTTAACCGAAATTGGGTATGATCATCAGGCCTGTCTTAAATACTCCTCAATACTGAAGTTAACAAAGCAGGACTGATGACTCTTGGTGATATTTTCTCATCTGCTAGCACATCCACTCATGCACATCATCCATATACGTGTCTGCTGTAATTAACATTAATTCAGCTTGATTTAACACTGTTTCAAGCTGATGAAATGAGTGTATAAAATGCTCTAAATGAGTTAACCAATTTCCATGCTCTTGTAATACTCAATCTATTTGTTCACACAAAAGAGACATTACTCGCAATAAATTTACCATAAATTCTCCATACTCCAAATAAGAAACTCAACCCTTCTCCCACAAAAATTGCCAAACCTCGCTTATTTCAAGATGAGGGTGTACACCTTTTTAACCTGTGATAATCGTCCAGGTCCCCTTTTACTGACTCAAAATGATTATTTATGAACCTGACCTCCTGGTATAAATCCACTATTATGCAACACAAAATTAAAAGTACTGTTGCCAGTATTGTTTTGTTCAAATATTTTCAAGAAATTTGCATCAGTTTCCTGAAAAAAAGTGATTCACAAATCGCACATTATTGTCAACCCTTTGCATGTAATGAATAAATGGTGCCACTTCTGCTACATACATGGTTGTCCAGTCAGTGTTAACCATATAGATTTCTTTTACTTTTGTGAAGATGATATTATTTTGGATTATTGTACTACCACTAACTGTGATTGTCAACAGACTTCCAAATAAGTACCAACTTATCATCTTGCTCCTACAATGTCAAGGAAGGCATGGTTTAGTATCACATGTGATTCTCAATACTGAGTTCAATCAAAATATGTTCTTTTGTTTATGACCGGTCAGTAAAACACAAGAAAATCTTTTCTAACACAGAAGACCCACCAAACTGGTTGTGCAGGCTTGGAAATGACTCCTTCATGTTACATTTAATGTCAAACTATAAGTCAATATAATTTTGTCTCTCACTATGCACATCCTATCCTCCTCCATATTTATGTAACATATTTATTTAAATTATCTTATTTTTACTCGTTGGTACTCCACAGTTTATAATCTATTCTTTGAACTTCATGCCACCTATCCCCTCATAGGGTGGCCCTAATTTTATCTTTTCTCCATTTGTATGTTATACAGTAGATTGGATGGCAATTACTTGTGCTTTATTTTTGTTTCGTTAATTTATACTGCTGTCAGAGACACCACCTGATTCTGATTCTGCTTATTATTTGACTTTTAACACATCTACTTCCATCAGCTTATTGGCTACTTCCATTGGCTCCTCTGGCAATGTAGCAGCTTGAGCAGTCTTTATGCTCTCGCAAGCATTGCAATCTATGAAATAATTCTTCTATAGGGACACCTTCATCTTCAGATGATGAATTTTCCCTAATTTATTTGTCTCTTATTCCTTATAAGAGGAGCCAAATGTAGAGGCTCCTTGTCTTCACTTTCACTACTGTCACTTTATGGTCTGCAATGGGTGCTACATACCTTTGTTATCTTTGTGCCCCAGCCCTAACTGGGTCTGGCATCTCCCACTCCTGGGGAGTTGAACATGTTTTCCGCATGACATTTTGTAACTCTACCCATCAACTGATCTCTGATTCTATAACTCACAGGTCCAGCTTTCTCAATAACTCTGAATGGGTATTCCCATTTTTGTTCTAATTTTCCTTTCTGTCTACCATCCCTATACATTACAGATCTCGGGAGTTAAATTGAATTTGTTTAGCCTTGACATCCACTAGACGTTTTTGTTTGTCTACTCTTTTCTTTTGATTGGCTTGGTGTTGTACAAATGCTTTATATTGTGCTTGTAATGCTATCCTGTGGGCTTCCTCTCCCACATATTTGTATCTGGGTTTCAAGAGTGTACCCAATGGTAAAACTGCATCCATGGCATATAACAGGTAATAGGGTGAGAACCCAAGGACTCACTTCCATTAAACCCAATAGCTGCCAGTGACTGATTTAAGAACAAGTCTCCAATTCTTTATGAGACATCTTGGCCAAACCGTCATTCAAAGTTCTGTGGAATCTTTCTACCTTGCCATTTTGTGATAGTAAGAAGTTGTTACTTGATGTATTTTCAGATACTCAGTCAAATATTTCATTATCTCATTACAATTTTCAGAACCGTTGTCAGTCAACAATTCAGGTGGCCATCCAAATTTGATCAATTAATAAATTTGCAACCATTTCTTCCTTTTTAGCTAACAATTATATAGATTTCGGCCTGAAAACTATGAGAAACGGAGCATATCACATAATGTGTTCCGATTCCATATCATATAGACAATACCGATTCTGTATCATGTAGATTCAACTTAAGGTAAACACCATGCTATGACAAATAATATCATTATATGCATTATTATTATGCATTAAAGTATGAAATTCAAAATTTTGACCAATTCCAACCCAATTTAAACTGATAAACAGAAAACAGGCTTTATGTAATGGGATTGTTAGATAAATGGATTATCATGACCAAAAGCATGTCCTGTAATTTGTATCAGATTCTTGGTCATGTTTACAATCAGATCATAACTCTCCCTGATGGGCTCATAGTGATATGATTGTAAACACCATCTTGAATCTGATACAAATTACAGGGCATGCACATGGTAATGATAAATATAGATTATTACCATTATGTGGATGTACAAAATATGTATCCAAGTTGAGCTCCGGGTTCTGAGGGCAGATCATGATGAGTCGAAGACGAGTCATCATCTACCCTTAGAACCCAGAGCAAGACTCAGATACATATCTTGTACATCCACATAATGGTAATAATCATTTTATCTTAACATATATTGGGATAAGTCAAGAATTTGGATGAATATATAACAAACTATTTATTTGTACACATGAACAAAACTGAAAAAAATGGAACTCACACAAAAGGAACATGCTTGTATCCGACCCCCTGATACAAACATCTGTATCAGGGGGTCGGATACACGACAGTTGCAGAGTTAATACAAACAAAATACATGTTGATTGTAAGGTAATGATAATATATTTATCAGGTACATGAAATGCTTCAGACCAACCAGAATTTAGATCAATACATGTAACTATCTATTTATTTCCAGATAGTGTAGTTGGAAAAGGGCCACTCATATCCAAAGCAATCTTTGCAAATGGATATGGTAGTTTATACCATGATTACCTATTCTACTATATATGAAAAGCCTATGACATAAATTTTAGCTTTACACACCAACCGCGATGAACACACCAGCAATGGGATTTCAGTAGTAAAAATGTACACCTATAGTAGAACTACATCCACATTGACCTTTGGTGATGTTGACCTGAATGCAAACTTGTCTAAATTTATTGCACATTGCCTCGCAAAGAGTGAAATGGAAGTGGCAATTATTTATTACATTTTTAAATGGGTTTACCTCATAAGATGCCAAAAATTAACAAACATGCATTGTCTCATGTTAATAAAGCATGCATAACTCAAAATAGTATGTTATTAAAATAAAAAAAAGGCTCAGTTTTTTTTTTCATTTTGTTTCGGCGATAAAATTGACAGTGGAAGTACTGCTCACCGATGCTCATGTAAACAAAAACAGATTCGCACATATGTTCGTCTGGTGCTCAGTAAAATCGAGAAAAAATAATAGAGACTCTTAATAATCTGATGATCATGGTATAAATAAAATATACCAAAAGTACCTTGGTATACCAAATGTTCACCACTTGTGGTGAAGTGGTGTTAACCACACACCAAATGCTCATGGTTAACACCACTTCACCACTCATGGTAAGCATTTGGTACACCAAGCTACTATGGGTATATTCTATATCTATCTGCTTCTTTCATAGGTAAAGTAACCTTTTTAGGATTTCTTGCCCACAGGTAAGACATTTTTCTACCTCTTGGTAGGTTGTTTTAAAAGGTCAGGCCAATAATACATTCTACTTATGTTCCAGTGCACTGTATGTATTCCCAAATGTCCTAAGTCATCATGGTATTATCTAAGTACTTCACTTTGTAAGTGTTCAAGTATTTATAACCTTACCCTTGAGTTATCATCTGTAGGACTTATATAATACAATACCCCTTCAATCATTAAATACCTACTAGTTATTTTAGCTGGGGTATTAGCACTCTAGTATGTTTTTTTTTATTGAATTTCTATCAATTTACTATCTTTTTCTTGCTCCTTTTTCATATCTAAGTTTCTATAATTTATCCTTTGTGATGCAATAGGTGATCCTGGTCTCTCAATATTTACATGTGTATACTGTTGAGGATTTATTCTATCACTGTTTATTATACCCACTGTTAATGTTCTGTCAATATTGATATTATCCATCTGATAATCTGGATCTGCATTTGCAATACCTTCGGGTAATCTAGAAAGCAAGTCAGCACTGGTGTTTTTTTTCCAGGTAAATTTTCAATTTTACAATTATAACGGGCTATTATCAAAGCCCATCTTTGAACTTTTGCTTTGGTTTGTGGACATTTCAACATGTATTGTAATGGAGCAAGGGCTGTTTTAATAACAAAGTTGGCTCAATGCAAATAATTATTGAACTTATACAAAGCATATGATACGGCAAAAGCTTCTTGTTCAAAAGTTGATCATTTCTGTTGAGTTTCACCTAATTTGTGTGACAGAAACACAATAGGTTTTTCATCAGGTACACCAGGTATTTGACCTGCCTCATCTTCACCAGGTTGAGTTAGCACTGCTCCTACACATGAATGAGAAACATCTGCATATAAGATGTCAGGCTTTCGTGGATTGGGAAAGCTGAGGTGGGCCACTTGAGTTAAACTTTCCTTCAGGTATTCAAAAGATTTTAATGAGCATATTTCCAATGAAATCTAGCATGCTTTCTTATATGCCTTATCAATGGCTGTGGGATAAATCTCCTATAATATGAAACCATTCCCATAAAACTTCTAACTTCTGTCACTGTTTTTGGAGGACTTAGTTTTCTTACGACCTCGACCTTGGTGAGTTCTGGTTTGATACTATCTTTTATAAATTATAAAACCAAGATAAGCAGTTTCACTTTGAAAGAATGTACACTTTTTAGCTTTCAATTTTAACTTGTGTTGTCTCAATCATTTAAATACTTGCCAAATATTATCAATATGCGAATTTACATCTTTACTAAAAATTAAAACATCATCTAAGTAGCCAAGTGAAAAGTCCTCCGGTCCTTGCAGAACTGTGGACATCAGTTGTTGATATTTGGATGGAGCATTGACTAATCAAAATGCCATGACATTGAATTCATATAAAACTTTATGACAAGTAAATGCTGTCTTAGGTCTATCAGCTTCATCCATCTTGACTTGCCAATAACCTGACTTCAGGTCAAGAGTAGTAAAGTATTTACATCCATTCAGTAGGATAAAAATATCATGAATCAATGAGAGTGGACAACTGGTAACTTTTGTGACCTGATTGAGCTTGAAGAAATCCATGCAAAAAATGCTTGGAGCCATCTTTCTTGTACACTAAGAGACAAGGGAAGCTCACGGAACTGTTCGAGCAGTGAATAATTCCTGCTCCAAGCATTTCTTGGATCACATAATCCATAATTTTTCTTTTTGTAAGTGGTACCATATAAGTTCTCCTCTTGATTGGCTTTTTGTCACCAATATCAATCTTCATGGTGACTGTGTCTGTTTGGGTTAAGTCCTTATCACTCTGTGCAAACAAATCTCTATTTTCATTAATCAATTTCATAGCTATATCCCTTTTATCAGTCGGTACTCTAATATCTTTATCACTAAGTTGAACTTTCTGTTTAGGATAACACTGTGCTACAGGTTCTGATTTTCCAACAATACACCCTCTCTTTAATGTGTTATGTTTGTTAGTGCTATTCACTAACATCACAGGAATATGTTCATCATTGTTACTCACTACACTATTACTAACAAGTAAACCTGGCTGTTTTGCTATATGCCCTTGCTTTAAACCATAATGCTCTAAAAAGTTAAAGTCAAAAGTTGATCTGGCCCCTATGGCATTGGCTGTACAAACACAAGTGGTCTGCAGTTTAAATTTCAATTTGATTCACCAATCGAGTCAAATGGCTAACATGCAAATCTTCACAATAGGTATAAGCTGTCCCTGTAATTTTAATTTTCTATGTTCAAAGTAAATATTTACTCCATTGTCATTGATCCAATCTAAACCAAGTAATACACTTTGATTAAGTTCATCTGAAACTAAGAACTTATGCACCTGAAAAATTCCATTAATTGAAGAATAAAGTCTCACTAGACCCCTCAGCCTAACATCATTTCCTGTTACCCTCTGCAATTCAAGGAAAAGTATTTATATCACACAATAGCCTTGGTGTATGCCTAAAATTTTTCACAAATTTTGTTCTAATACAAGAAGTTTGAGCTCCAGAATCTACTAAAGCTCTCACTTGTTGCTTCCCAACAGTAATCATAACACTATCCAATGATGCAGAACCATAATTAACATTGACTGTTTTTGATTGAAGTTGTTTTGGGTGTTTATGTTGACTTCCTGGTTTGGTTTCATTTTCTGTTTAGTGTTATTTTTCCCAGTTACTTTTGGTTTCAGCTTCTGGGAAACTTTCTGTTTCAATGTCTGTTTATTTTGCCCAGTTACTTCCTGTTTCAGTTTCTGATTTTCTGAGTCATTCCCCTGGGGAATTCATTGTTTTTTTTTCCAGTTTCTGTTTCTCTACAATTTTCGAATTTTGATTTGCAATTGTATTAGATAAATGTGCTTCCCTATTTAGTGGATGATTTCTGGGATATCTTTCATATCTACAACCATTTTTCTCCATATTTTCAAATTCTAATCTAGTAAATTTCTTCCCTGGTAAAATTCTGGTGCAATGTTTTGTAAAATGTCCCCTCTCTGGACATCTGTCACACTGCTTAATTATTTATTTATTATTTATTAGTGTTTAAGGCCACATACTTATGCACAATGGCTAATCATGACCGTGACAGTTTTACAGGTGGAGGAAGCCAGTGTACCTGGAGAGGACCACCCTGCATTGATGAGCAACTGTCAGCTCCTCAACATACCAACTCTGTTCAAGCTCTGCTCAAGCAGGGTTACAGTGGTTGAGGACATGTGCACCATCGACATGCAGTATGCCTTAGTACACAGTGTCATCATGACCCCATGTAGGCAACTGGAATAAAGTGCCTTGGGACACACTGTGGGTCATCCCAGATGAGGATTGAACTTGGGACCTCTAGCATAGAAGTTCAACAGTCTACCACTGGGCCACCGTGCTCCTCACACTGCTTAATACTCTCACAATATTGAGTATAGTGGTTCATACTTCCACATCTTTCACACACTTTATTTAAATTGAATGGATTAATTTCTTCTGGTTCATTAACTTGGTTATCTGAGTCTTTTCTTGTTCTGCTATTCAGCTCAGGAAATGGTTTTGGCTTTATGTTACAGCTAGGGTCAGGTTTATCAATTGGTTCAAAGCTTAAATTATCCTTGTTTTGCTGTTCAGCTTTCGCTTATTTCTAACCTTAATAATTTGTTGTCTATTAGTAAAAGGAATAGTATTATGACCCTCTATATTACATTTCTTACAATAATTCATTACTTGTCCTTGTTTTACAGAAGGGATGACCTGTTGAAAGTTAAATCCTTGTTTTACAGGCTGCCTTCCATTAATGTCTCAGTCCCTGTTTTACATTATACCTATTTCCACTATTTTTTGCCCATTACAGAACACATTTTTTTCAGAGTTTACAGTTTGACTGTTTTGTTTAGAATTATGTATTTCTGGTTTTAAATATGAACTACCATTATGCACTGAATCATTCAGTTGTCCTAATTTTCTGTTCTGGAATTTATACAATGCATTATTATTGTGTGATTTTTGTGTTTTATTCTGATTTCTCTCTGAATTGTTTTTTTTTTATTAATTACAGAACCTGAACCACAAAACATGTCATAAATGGCAATAGGATAATGGTGCATGCACTGTCTTTTGCCATCGTTGCTCGGTGGTTCTCTCCAGGTACTCCGGCTTCCTCCACCCGTAAAACTGCCATGGTCACGATTAGCCATTGTGCATAAGTATGTGAACTTAAACACCAATAAATAAATAAATAAATATACTGTCTTTTGCAATTGTGTACTGAGATTCATATTACTTCTTTACACTTGTCACATTTCTTGAGGCTGGCTGTATTGATTGCGACTCAACCCTTTAGCCTACAAGGATAGAGTTTTGCTCATTTAAATGGTTCAAGTTAACCCTGCATGAGGCTGCAAGGTGCCCAAACTGACCACACCAAAAGGAAGCACCTGAACTGAATCTAGTCTGTTCTACACAGTTTAATTGAGGCTGCTGTTGTTGGGGTTGGGGCTGCACCTCTTTTGTCCTAACTTTTCTGGCAATTTTAACCCTGAAATCGTGCTTAAATGCCCTGGTCGACCACAGAGATGGCAAATGGGTCGGGGTTATCAATTAACCCTTTTCTGTACAACCCTTTTATTTTGTTATTGCTGATTTTGATACCTTGGTTGACCCTGCCTGTACTGCCTTTGATATTGTCTATTTCTGTTGGAACTTCTCCTGAACCCTCCGTACTGTCATCCCTCCTTGGATATTTATAATACCACATTTTACCAGTTTCTCCCCGGGCTGTGTGTTTGTATTTTTCTCCTGCCTTGAATCGTGCCATCGATCTTTCCGATTCATATAACCTGTTGCAAAAATAGTCTGCCAACATCTTTTGTAACAATGCCCCATCTATCAGATTACCATATGCGTCCTTGGAGAGATCGAGGAATCGTTCACCATATCGTCGCCTGAGTGCTAGAATGTTCTATGTCCCATAGGGGACATAGAACATTCTAACACTCAGGCAACGATATGAAACAATTGTTTCATATTTCTCCTGTTTCATGTGCCACAAATAATTTCCTGCCATTGAGTTATCCATAATTTCCAAATATCAAAGTTTCAGATCCTTCTGTATTTCTGCCCATTTTATTTTGGAGTTCTTTTGAGTTGAACGCAGAATAAAATCACATACGTGCTTGTTTGATCAGCAATCAGTTTTCGTTTTGATTTGGGAATAATTTCGTTTGTAGACCAATATAACTCTACGGACTTGATCCATGCGCGATAATTGTTCATATTTCTGTCAAATTGCTTGATGTGAGAGTGAAGTGCCAGAGTTTGCTTCACGTGAGATGTTGTTGCCATATTTTTGTTACCTTTTAAAATTGTTCTATGCAATTTTGTAATGGCTTTTGCAGTTGTATCGGATTCGTCCACTGATAAACCTCACTTTCTCCATCCCCACCTACTTGGACAGCTAGTTTGTCATGAAAGGCAGCTCGTTCAGCATTCAACGGCTGCTGGTGACGTGTAGTCATGTCGTCCAGCTGCCGTTGCAAGCTTTGAAGTTGCTGACGTGAGAGGACATCATCTCTTTGTTAGTTTTTTTGTTGAATTGTGGCTTCTATTTGGGCTGGGGTTAATTGCATAGCCATTTTTCTGCTGATATATTATGAAACTATCACATGTTACACTTACAGTTTTTGTTGAGTTGAATTCTCGTTGCATTTGTCCACCACTACACACGTTTGTTGCATCACTGCGCACGTTCTGAATGGTTTGTATATTGTTCCTGCCTGGAATATGGGTTTGTTTGAGATTTCCTACCACTGCACTGCTTGTACGCTCTGCGCTGTTTTTAATTTAGCTAGCTCTTGGAGAGAGCTCAGATCAATCGTTCGTCACTGGTATAGGGTAACGTGTACTGATTTTAATGCATCTGCAGTCAACAGCACCAATAATGCACGTCTGTTATGGAATAAGGGTTAATGTCTATTGACCTATGATCGTAAGCTAGGACTCGTCATTCTGTTAACTGGAAGACCCGCGAAGTCCTACCGGCCCATGGCGTTTTGGTTTGCCTTACAGATGAAACTCGAATGCAGGTCCCAGAGAGTTCTCTGTTTCCAGTAACTACACAAATCTTTTTGTGCATCAATTGAAATAATATAACGAACTCTTGAATCAAATTATTTACAATTTTAATACTATAATATTGTTATCTCCGGCTTATATACATTAATAACGAGCAACAAAGTTCATACCTTAATTAACTTCAGTGGTGGCATCCATCTAGAGTCTTGGATACGCGTATAGAGTGCGTGATGAGTCAGGAGACAACATGTCCCATACACAGAAAACGGTACTGATATACACCATTTTCTGGTGCAATAATTAATCATGTGATTACCAGTCAACGGAACATTGGCAGTCGACATTTGTGGACTCTTATACTGCTATATACACTGCCGGTCAGTCTACATGCAGTATTTTATTGTTAGTTGACAATACTGGTCTACAATATTATACCTGGTATTGTCAACAAAACATCTGGCGTCCACTCCTATATGGGTACTCAGAGTACGCATGTACTCTGATCGCCAGTTAATACGATTCCATGTAATTTAGCTTTAATACTTTTATAAAATTTAGAGTTCACTTTCCCAAATAGAAATTGTCTATTATTAATTCTATAACTACAAATTTACCTAACTGTAGAATAGCTGTGGCTCTTCTATCGAGCTTGATTAACTCCATGTGGCTAACTTCACAACACCATTGAACTGGCATGGAAGATACCACTAGAGATTAAACGGTTAATACAGAAAGACCGATTTTCTGGTCCAGGATCGTGAATCCATCTGAATTCATAAAGCAGATAGTTGCTCAGTAAATTTGCCCGGTAGAATTGAATTTTTAACCTCACAATATCTAGATAAAACGTACCTTGTATATTTATTTGGGTTGATGGTCATCTTCAGAATCTATGTACATATCTCTAGACTATTATTGTTATCCTTGTATGGTGTGGGATGGGATGTGGAAATCTCACCATCAGGGAAAGATATTTGACCTAAACGTGAGGTCATCTTATCTCTGTCTTGATTTCAGAATTATTTTATTTTTCCAAGTTGATTGACTAACAGGAAATTATTTAGACAGAGATTTATTTCAAGATAAATATAGGCGATACAGTATAGTCGCCATGGACTGTTGGTAATCCACGCATGAGCAGTGATGTCTACGCATGAGTTTACAAAGTAATAAAAATCACCATCAGCAAAAGTTTAATTAATGAAGCACTGGGTTGTGCCCGCTGAGGATTGAGGATTGTTCCTATAATTAGAGATTGCAAGTAGAGACACTACTCAAAGTTTGCTAAGCACCAAGTATATCCAACTACCTGTTTTACGTTTTAGTTGAAATATTGTAATGGAAAGTGTATATATTTTTTTATTTAATTATACCTTTAATGATTTAAGTACAGAAATTAAGATTTTATTTGTGTTTGACATTATTTTTTAGCTTTAGAATACGATAACCATGGAAAATGGATATTATTGGTAAAAGATGAAATGTTTCAATTTGCCAAAAAGTTGACGGAATGAACTGGCATGGGTTCAATATCGAGTATGAGACCCATTACTGTTCATTACAGCTTGCCAATGCTCCCAATCAGGTTCCTCGTGGTCGTTTCTGAGATGTTGTTCCATTCTTGGACCAGCACGGCACCAAGCTCCTGGACTCTTCTTGGCTGGACTGGACGGGCTGAAATTACAAGCTGCAACTCATTCCAGACATGTTCGATTGGATTGAGGTCAGGGGATCTTGCTGGCCAGTCCATACGCTTAACCCCACCCCCCTCCCTCCGTCGGTACTCCCCGACAGCATGGGCAACATGAGGACTGGCATCATCGTCCATCAGAATGAATCTATCACCCACTGCACCCGCATACAATCTGACGTGGACATCCAGGATCTCATCAATACACCGCTGTGTTGTCAATGTACCACGTTCAAGGACACAGAGCTCTGTACGTCCATCCCTGCTGATGCCGCCCCAGACCATGATTGACCCTCCACCATAGAGGTCATGCTCAGTAATGTCAGTAATGTTGGCTGCATGGAATCGATCTCCTGGTCTTCTCCTAACCCTAGAACGCCTATCTGTGTGGTTTAGGCAGTACCTTGACTCATCTGTAAAAAGGACAGGTCGCCAATCTTCTCTGGTCCATCCAACGTAGTCCATGGCCCATTCATATCGTGCCTGGCTGTGGATCTGGGACAGTGGAATGCGAATACATGGATTTCTCGATCGGAGACCACATCCGTGCAACCTTGCCCGAATGGTCTGCGTTGAAACATTTACTCCGGATGCATTTTGAAGGTCACTACGAAGCTGGGTTGCTGTGGCAAAGCGGTTCCTACGGGCCTGAATGATCAAAAACCGGTCTTCAGCTGATGTTGCCCTGTCTCTGCCACCACCATGCCGTCTTACTGTTGTGCCATACTGCTGAAATCTTGCCCAGGTACTGGCGATTACCGTATGGTGCACACCAAGGGCTTCACCAATCTGACGACGGGTAGCCCCCTGCTCCACCATCCCTACAACCCGCCACATTTCTGCTTCAGACAAATGTCTTCGTACATTTGCATTTGCCATATTGAATCATTAAATCACAAGGGTTTGTGTTTAAATGAAGATTGAATACCCTACACATGTCATGTACATGCAGACAGTACACGAAAACATCATGAAAATCAATGGGTACATGCTCTCCATGACTGCCACGAAAAGTCTGCCTGTCAAGAGAGCTAATGAAAACACTGGGGACCATCTCAATACATTCCTCAATCATATCCACTAAAAATATCGCAAATATGTCACAAGCAAATTGCACAATGTGTCAAATATTTGGTGCTTAGAAAACTTTGAGTAGTATATTATTGCCACCGTCGAAATATTGCCCACCAGTGGAAAGTGACCAGTCCACGGCGATGTACTGTACTTTATTACTCCGAATCGTGGCTGAAAATTTCGTCTTTGGAATAAGTTTACAAGAAAGTTGGCTGTCCTTAATTTCCTGAAGCTCTGAGTAAATTTAACTCAAAGGATATTTTATATAAAAGTGAAATTTCCGAAATGTTAGCGTATGGTATGATCTATGTGCACCTCTTTTCACAAACTTCATGCATATTCCTGTAGAGTAGTATAAAAATACAGAAGCTGGCTTGTTACATTTATTTCCCAATCAGTTTGACTGTTTGACTATTATTCTGGGTTGAAATCCATTAAAAAATAAGAAAATTTGGGTTTTCACCATTTTTCGTTGTACTGAAACTTTTTTTCTGTTCAGAACATCAACAGTGTACACATCGTGACACACAACACGGATACTGTCTTATCCATTAATATAAAAGTCCAGGAGGTGAGAGGTGATAATTTATTTTCTGGGGAAAAAAAACTTACAAATTACTGTAAAAACACACCCACTAAACACCGGGAATAGGCGTCTTGATCATTGACACAATGCTTTTACCTCTAGTCACGATCGAACTGTGGGCCTATTGGTTTAAAGTCCGATACTTTAAGAACTGAGCCACCACTCTCCTCCTCCATGTAGTGTAATATATTTTAGCAGCTGCTTGGCTGATGGCAAGTACGGACACTGGATTTTCATTCTTTCTACAATTCCCCAGTAATTCTCGTTTCCCTTTTTGGAAACACCATGTTACTCGTCATATCCGTCCAATCGAGTCTTTCGAATGACGTTAATACACACACATACACCCTTACACGAGTTCTATAAGTTTAGATAAAAACTGTTGCCAAAATATAAGAGGTTGAATGCTCTTTCTTGTCCGCAACAACCGCTCTGAACATTCACTGTGACTACCATTACTGTACTGGTCTACAGGGATATACATGCATAAGTTGTGGGGCATGCGGCAAACTAATGTTGTTCCAATATCCCAAAAAATTCTGTTTTTTGACTGGTTAGAATGCCTTACACAAAGAGCCATGGCAAAGGGTGCACCCAACATCCAAGGTATATGAGAGCGTGTAACATCCAGGGTATAAGTGCACGCGAAAAATCGTTGGTATATAGTTTAGAAAAACGTTTTTCGCTTCCGTTCGCCTCGTTATAAAAATCGAACCCCAAAACCTGGAAATAGTCACAAATATATCAGATTTCCGACAGTTCTATCATATTTTGCCGTTATAAATTAAATAGTTGAATCATTAAATGAAACAACTTGAGAAAAATAAAATAAGAGCAAACATCGTCCCTGAGTACCAATGTGCTCTATGTGCCGATAGGAACATAGAACACAATGGAACTCGGAGGACGACATGTAAACAAAATACTGCTTACTCGTTTCCTTAACGACCCAAGGCTTGTAACTCTATCTGTTGTCTTCAGCGTTAGTAAAAACAAAACAGTTATTCACGAATTTGGTCTAACATTTTACGGAGCGTGAGAAACGCGTCCACAAATTTTTCTCCACTATGTTTTCATTGTGTTTCAAACGGGACAAAAACGTTTATCTCCGCCAACATATATGGTATTTGGAGATTTAGTACCTGGATGTCTCATTTAACCACCTCGCCTGCGGCTCGGTGTTTCAAAGCCAAAATCCAGGTATTAAATATCCATGTACCATACATGCTGGCGGAGATAACTTATAATACACATGAAACAAAAATCTCACCTAGTTCGCAGTTGGTTCCGCCATGTCCAGATGTACAGTGACACACATATCCATATCCAGATGCCCAGCATGTCCCACCGTGTAGGCAGGGTTTCGCCTTACATGGATCGACATCTAGAAAACATTAAATAGGGTTCATTATAAGACTGACAGGCAGACCCGATGGGTGGCTGAGAACAAATAAGACTCTCTGAACTTTACATTACCGTTTGTTATTCTGTTATACGTTGTAGAACTGTTCTTTTCGTACAAAAATGTATACATTCTCCAACCACCAATACTCACTCTGTGAGCATTCTCGCATGGCTTGCAAATTACGCCAGTGGCTGAAGTTTCCTAACCTGGGACAGAACTCCTATATGAATCCCAAATTCCCGTACCGCATCTAGTGATAGTGCATTTTCCACAAAAACAACTCCGACAACCAATTAGTTGGACCTTTCCCAAAATCCAGTCCTACCATACCAGCTATTAGATATTTTCTACAATCCCAGGTAAATATATCAGAAATTAAATGACAAGCCACCAATTACCGTGTACAAACGGAAATGGGAAACCGACCTACAATGTCAACTGGAAAACGTTCGATGGTATTTAGCTCCATTGAAACCATTCCAATGTACTACAGAAACCAAATACAAATGGTTTCAGTATCGCATCAATATAAGTATACCAGGAAGAAATGTGCTGCTTAAAGAAATTGGAATCTCCTCCACAGATCTGTGAACGTTCTGCCAATCAAATTCAGAAACTTTAATCCACCTTTTCTTCAAATGTCCCCGAATAGTCTTTCTGGTGAGATTTTAAATACTGGATCACCACCAATTCTGACTTCCCATTGAATCTCTCAGAAGACACTACACTTCTCGATATTCCACTTTTAGATCCAATTTCGGAAATACTTAACTTTTTAATCATATTTGCCAAATTTCATATCTATAGAGTTGAAATGCAGAAACTTTTACCCAACTTCTATACAAATAAGAATGAAATACGTGTACAATACTACGTCGAAGGGGTGGCATATTACCAACAGCTTGATCCGGGGAAATTTGAAAAGCGCTGGGGCGCTTTTGCTCGCAGTGTCAGAGACAACAACTCATAGCTTGGAACGTGTATATTATATATGTACATATGTATACATTTCTGACTCGACTTCTCTCGTACACAACTAACAAAGCGAAAACATGTCAAAAGTAGTAGACGACTTAACAAAACCCATACTTCACACACAGCAAAATCGTCCCCTTACATAGCGTTTGTACCTTTGTCTCTTTTTCTTAATATTTCCCTATCGCTTTACAATTCTTATTTCCCCTTTCTCTCATCATTTGTACCCACATACTACACATATTTATGCAAACTGTATTTATCCCATAAATGGCCGTTTATTTGAACAATAAAGGCCTTTGATACATTTTTCCTTTATTCACCTAGTAGGGTGTTAAATTTTCCCTATAGGTTTAACACTGAAAGAATTTATTCCCCTAGTAGCGACGGACTTGTTGACCTCTGACCTCTACCACATTTGTCTAGCATAATTAATAGTTCGATTGTTGATTTCTTTAAATCTTTTTGAAAGTATTACACAATGCCAGTAGAAAACACCACCCACTGCAAGTTTATCTCAACTTTGTAGGGGAATTATTTTTAGACAGAAATGTATTACTGCGCCTTGTTTATTTTTGACAATTTTGCTGGTCGATCGAATTGGACCAATGTGCTCCTCACTTCCCGCTGTGATTTCTCGCGAATTATTGCGCGATTTTGCCGCGATTGCCCAGTAGAAGATTTATCGGATACACAAAATAAACGTATAGTGTTTTCAAGTAAAACAATTATTCTACTCGTAGAATTAAGAATGAAACCGTCTCGCCAGAGGCTCGTCGGTTTCATTCTTAATCCTACTCGTAGATTGATTGTTTTACTTGAAAACACTATACGTTTATTATATAACACTATACATATATTCTATCACACTATACGTTTATTCTATAACACTATACGTTTATTCTATATTTATTTACTTACTTATTATATATTACTGACCACACAACTAAATTGAAATGAATAAAACAGAAAAAAGTGTGGATATAAGTGAAATATTTATAATAATACTCTTTTATTAAATATAATTCACTTGTGTGCATATTTTTGTTTCATTCGTTATGATTGGGTTCTCGGCGGATTGACACTGGACATCTCGAAACAGAAAAATATTCAACTGTAATATTTTCTGGGATTTTTTCCAAACCTGATTCCTTTGTGAGAGGCCGGGAACTACACCGAATTTACAGGATTTTCCCAGGCATTCCGCGAGAGTAAAAATGTCTGGTCCCTGGTTTCGTCACAATTCTCATTCTCAGCAACATCAGAGAACCGATTGTTGGGTACAACAATTTGTTTGCATGATAAAATACTTTCTCTGTTAATTAAAGAAAATTTATGAGGCATAATATAAATATAGAATAAACGTACAGTGATTTCAAGTGAAAAACTTATTCTATACGAGTAGAATAATTCTTTTACTTGAAAACACTATACGTTTATTTTGTTTATCCCATAAATCTTTTACAGGACAGTCGCGACGAAATCGTGCTGTTACTCGCTACAAAACACAGTGAAAAGTGAGGAGCACAATTCGAAGACAAGCAAAATTGCCCAAAATAAAAAGGCGCAGTGATACATTTCCGTCTAAAAATAATTCCCCTACGAACCTGAGCTACACTTGCAAAAATACTGCATTAAATGAACAATGTGTAGTGTTTTCTACTGGCATTGTGTAATACTTTCAAACAGGTTTAAAGAAGACAATAATTGAGCTGTTAATTATACTGTACGAATTCGGTAGAAGTCAGAGGTCAACAAGTCCGTTTCTACGTTAGGAATAAATTCTTTCAGTGTTAAACCTATGGGGAAAATTTATCACCCCACAATGTGAATAAAGCAAAAATGTATCCAAGGCTTTTATTGTTCGAATAAACAGACATTTATAGGATAAATATATTTGTGTGCATATATGTACGTATTTTTGCATGTATATACTATGATTCTCTTTTCCCGAAAAAAAATTATAGTGACCATTGATAAAGCTACTTAATTTTGCAGGTCCTCGAAAACGATATGACAATTTTCCATAACTGCTTTGGAGATTAGAGCAGACGACAATTTTTCGAATAAGTGAAGCGTTTCATTTTTGTCCCTAAAACATAGCTTAATATTCATCAACGAGCTTGTGTCAAAAATGGTCCATAAGATACGTTTTCGAGGAGAATTTTTTTTTAAAATGATAAAACGTGAATGTCGATTTTTGTGAATAGCGCTGGTTGGTTATTTCTGCCTCGTTGCGAGAAGGATTAAACAATGTGGTGATATGTCCTATTTGTACTCTGTCAGTACTGATGTTCCGCAAAGCTCTCAAACCGCCCGGTCAAATTCTGTAAGAAGGCCCTTATGGCCTGCAACTAGGCAAGCTTTAAAATAGGCCACCGCCTATCTTCAGATCCACTGGTCTGGAATATTTCGGCTGGTTGTAAAAGCGAACCTACGGTTCGCTTTTACGACCAACTGAAATATTCCATTTCATTGAATTTGAAAAATACCATAAACGTTCATTTTCTTTGAATGAACGTAAGAAATGTTTGTCAGTCGAGGCTCGTTTTAACTAATTCTTTAGTGACTACATCAATACTATTAAACACATTTGTTTTAAAAAGAATTATGAGTGAAGCCTCACCATAACTTTAGTTTTCTGATTACGCCACGTAGTTTTACCAATTGTATTAATATCTTGGTCTTTTCAAGGTGGATTAGATACTTATTGATAATATCTATAACTATAGCAACAAAAGAATATGTGTATAAATTTGTGAGTAAATGTACGTCACACCGAATCAACGATTGTCTGCGCATAAATTGCGCGAAAAGGGGGGTAAACATAATTAGTCTGGGGGCCTAGAAGCTACTCTACACGTAACGGACACAACTTTACACAGAAGAGACCTTTGGGTTCTGTAATTGTATTTCGTCTTATATGTAAACGTGAAACGAAACCTGAACAAATATGCCCCCATTTAATTTTGTGCTATTTCCCTTAACACAGGATATGTTATTCAGAGTCAAACATGGGCATCAAAATACAGTTGCGATAATTAGGTATCAGGACAAAATCTATTTTGGGCGAGACCGCACTCTGACAAAATCCTATTTGGACAGAACCTTAACCCTAAAAGCGAAACGGTTGATCTCCCTCCACCCAAACGTAATGTTTTTAAAATATATTTTTCTGTTCACTTCTCTCACATCAAGTATCTACGAGTACACACTTTATTCAGTTTATTTAACATTTTCAAAAGAATACACTGCGTGGATACTGGTGGAATATTTCTTACCACTGGATTTTCCACTCGAGATGCATTCCTAAATTATTATAAAAACTTATATAAAATGTACTTGCAAATATTTGCACCCGATTGTCAGTTACTTGAAAAACTGCAAGCGTTCTCTATTTTTAACCGAGTTTGTAAATAAACATCAGGTAGACAGCCCATTTTCTAGCAACTTAGCTCATTTAACCCTTTACCCAACGCAGACTATATCAAAATTTATTATTTTAAATATTTTTTTTTTAAATTTTCAAAAGATTTCAACAGAACCATGTCATGCGACCCCTCATTGGAACGAGCTCGACGAGCTCGTTCCCAAGAGGGGTCGCATGATATAGTTTTATTGAAATTTTTTGAAAAATAATATTTTTTCAGCTGCAGAATTTGAGTATTACGCGGGCGGATGTGAGGGATTCGTTTGGTGAAGGGTTAATATCAACCCGTATGCTGTATATTTCAGTGGCACAGGAAACATTTCGAATTTGGACGGTCGTAAGGCTATGTTCGGGACCAGAGTCCCTCTACCTTGAAACAAATGCCAACTGACATTTCTTATATATGGAACCCAAAAGGAGCATCTGCCTCAACCGTACAGCCTACAAAATAGATCAATCATACGAAGGAATCTCCACTCACATCTATGGAGTAAAGAGTCTGCACTACCTTCCTGCTAATTCCCAATAAGATTGTAATGACGAGAACGCAAAAGAGAAATACATATCTCAGGCAACCCACCCACCCACCCCCTCTCTCTCTCTCTCTCTCTCTCTCTCTCTCTCTCTCTCTCTCTCTCTCTCTCTCTCTCTCTCCTCTCTCTCCACCCTTTGTACCTCCAAGCGAAATGCATTGACGGTCGTCTATGGGCCAGCGTAGCCGAAAGCCAGAGCACCCCCTCCCCCGCCCCTAGGAAGCCCCATTGGGAGTTGGTTACGTATCTATTTATCACACCGTCCGTCAATTGTCTGCCCATTTGCCAGTAAATATATTGGCAACTGATGTAACGCCAATTATCGAAAAAAAATTTTGAAGTATTCGGTTCAGGAATATTTTCACCTTTCCCAGAGTAGGTGGTTTTATTTCATTTGGCAGCAATTTTAAAAATCTTCTCCCACCGGGCAATATCATCTTCTCCCCAGTGCGTGAATTGTCCCACGGCCTCTTGCAAGATCAGCCCACTGGGCCCTTGCCGCCCCTGAATGTCACTAGAGAAATGGAAGAGAGGCGAACACATCGACGAGCAGACAGCAAACCGAAACGATTGAAAAAATGTGTTTAATATGTTTCTTTGGTCACCTACCGCGACGACGTAGAAGCTGACCAAAGAAATGTTTATATTAAACACAGAGCTGTTTATCTTTTCTATCGTTTCTATGTACTATCCGTCTGCTGGCGTGTTCGCCTCTCTTAATACAGCATAAGGTTTGGTAGGAATCGCCTATTACTGGGACTGAAGGATTTAACCGTTTTGATGGCTTACATCGAACTTCCATTGTGAACACAGCATCAGCAAATTTGCCGTGACCGTCTGTCGCTCGAACTGTAAACGAATACATTGCGTCTTCATTCCGCGCCTTGCCATAGAATGTCCCGGTAGATTCAGCAAGCTGGACACCTGGAGGGAGATCTCCGGCAACCAGGTGGTACTGCAATCCCAACCCTTCTGGATCCTATATCAAATGGAGAAAAATACAGTTCAGCATAAAATTATTGTAAAAACTTATAAAATGTACTTGCAAATATTTGCACCCGATTGTCAGTTACTTCAAAAGCTGCAATAATTGCAAATTTGTTGCAAAGCATAGCGAGTACAAGAAAAGTTCCAGCTAATGGACCTCCGGGTTGAACCTGCAGATCCATTGGCTGAAACATTTCTTGTGTTTTTTGTCCATATGGACAGAATTTTAAAGTTATAGTTTGGGTGATAACTCCCCTCCGCGGGTGATTCTGTTACAATCCACTCTCTACGTACTGTAGATGTAAACTTGAAACGACGCCTGAACAACTATGCCCCTATTTCAGTTTGTGCTGTTTGCCTTAACACACAAACTATGTTATTCATAGAGTCAAACATGGGCATCAATAAAACAGTTACGATATCTAGGTATCCGGACAAAATTCCTTTTGGACATTATACCATTCTGACAAAATTCTATTCGGGCAGAACCTCAACCCTAAAAGCAAAACGGTGGATTCCCCCCACCCCCACCCCCACCCGAACGTATTTTTTTCCCATATTTTTCTGTTCACTTCTCTCAAGTTAGGTATCTACGAGTAATAATTTATTCGGTTTGTTTACCAGTTTCAAAACGATATATTGAGTGGATACTGGTGGTATATTTTTACCACTGGCTTTTCCACTCGAAATTTATTCCTAAATTATTATAAAAACTTATAAAACGCATTTGCAAATATTTGCATCTGATTGTCAGTTAACTGAAAAGCTGCAAGCGTTTTCTATTTTTAACTGAGTTTGTAAATAAATGTCAGGTAGACAGCCCATTCTCTAGTAACTTAGCTCTTTTAACCCTTTACCCAACGGACTGAATATCTGTTATAAATCAACAATTATTTAGTTGGAAATGTTTGAGCAAAGTATATTTTGACGAAATTGCTAAACAAAGTAATTTGTTCCAATCTATAGAATTTGATCTCTCATTAGTGGACAGTCTCGTAACATTGACGAGACATGGTGGGGGAAATGAAAAAAATACGTAGAAAGCCATCCCAATTTGTTTTGCGAGTCGTATGTCCGGCGGTAAAGGAATCAATATTCCATTTGTTTATTCATTAGGTTTAACGACACTTTCGACAGCCAAGGTCACCTCGTGTAGGACAGTTTTACGGGTGTGGGAAGTCGGAGTACCCGGAGTGAACCACCGAGCAACGGCGAACAACTGTCAGGCTCCCCAACACATCAACTCCAGACACAAGCAGGGTTAGCATTGGTTGAAGAGACAATTGCCCCATCGACATGCAGTACGCCTTACTGCATGTCGATCGTGTCCCCACATCGGCATTTGGGATTAAGTGTTTTGCCCAAGCACACAATGCGGTTGTCACAGGTGGGATTCGAACCGAGAACCTCTCGGCTTGCAGCCTGCATCTCTACCTACTGAGCAACCGCGCTTCCCAACATTCCATTACTTTGCAAAAATAGTCTTTCTGTTATTCAGTACATCCATCAAATAATTCAATCACGACTGCGCGTGTGTGGAGAAATACAATATAAGTGCCAAGAGGGTCGGAAACGGAGAATGTGAGGCTGCTGTCCTCTGGACTGAGGCTAGGGAGCAAGGAGGGAGGCAGTGCTATTTTCGCCAGAGCGCACTAGTGTAGAAACGTTTCTTTTTCTCGAGATTCTGGCGTATTTTACACGCGCCAATGCCAATGGAGTGGAGCGGGGGGGGGGGGGGGGTCGTATCGGATATAATGACGGAGTTTAGTTAATATTCACCATACAGAGCTATACAATCGCTGGGGTGATTTGTGCAGCTTTATATTGAGTAAAACAAAGCACCTCATTACTCTCAATGGACGATGTATCTGTAATTTCAGTGCTGTTGACTGTCACATTACAATTCATGATGCGTTTTAAATTCAAACTCTTAACCCAAACTCAGAGTCGAGCGTTCAGTTTGATAACTTTACCCCCTCTAACTTGGATGCTTCCGTTGCCTTTGCGTGTAACAAACGGCCCGTTCTAATGGGGAGTCATGAGATGTTTGGGATAGGAACCGCTTGAATAACTGAAATATACAGTTTCGCCCCCAGGATATAGCTTATCACCACTCTTTCAAATGAGAGGACAAAAGCTATGTTTTGGAGACAAAAACTTAATCGTCTCAGTTATTCTAAAATTTCTTTGGTACATGTCTTATTTAGTCGTGTAAGGTCAAGGATCAACTTACATTTGAGAAAAACACAACTCATGGCATTAACCCTTTACCCAACGTAACAATCAAAACCGGCCAGCGCTATTCTCAAATATCACCAATTAATTTTTATTCTTTTTTTCATTTTTTTGTCTCAAAAACATAGGTTATGACCCCTCTTTGGAACGAGCTCGTCGAGCTCGTTCCAATGAGGGGTCATAACCTATGTTTTTGAGACAAAAAATGAAAAAAATTAGTTATTCAAGAATTTCTTTTGCAAGTGTCGTCTGCTTTTCATGTTAGGTAAAGGGTTAAACATATGTGTTAAATGGGGCCTGTGAATCTTGGATTTCTGATCGAATCAAACAGACTGGCGACTAGAATCGGATAGATGATTTCGAATCGAATATAATTTCGAATTGAATCTCATCGATGTTCAAGTCGTCAAGCTGATATTGCACCGTATTACGACAGCTGAATATGACAAATAGTGTGAACCTCTGCTCAAGTTGTGTGTTTTCACATGCTGGCCTTAACACTGTCGGTAAATATTACTTTATATAAGTCAACCAAAAATGAGGAATACTCCAGAAACGGACAGAATATAGTTTCGGAAGCGGAACCTCCGTGCTCCTCTTCTATCATCGGGTCGTCTGTACCTGAGGAGAGAAGAAAAGTTGAAGGGAGATACTTTTTCAAATCAGCTCAATATGTTGATGAATTCGTCGTTCCGCTTAGAAAGTGCAATTGCATGCCAGCTCACATCGAGCCGAATACCTCAAACGAAAGTTTACAAAAGTTGATGTCATTTTGAAAACATCTCAGCGATTCGAAAGCTTCCGAATCACAGCGATTTGAATCAAATTGACGGGAATATTTCGAATCGAAGATAATCGAATCTCGAACATTCGCTTGACGTTAACATCAGAACAATAAAAGCAATTGTCACGAGGTGTACACAATGTTACAATTTACACATGTGTGTGATAGAAGAAAATGTAGGAATACATCTCAGAATGAGCTGAGGAATACCAGCTGGAAAATAAACCATATTAAGAGACTTGATTTTAAAGACCATTGTATCAAAGTGCAACTTTGTGTTGAGTTGTTTCGGCTGAGTGACCCAGCAGAAATTCAGTTTTAAATCAAAGCCTTTATGTGTCCAGATGCTCCAATAGATTATTCTGATGTGAGGTCAAAACATGAACATGATGACATGAATAGATCCAGTTTAGCAACTAGCACTCGTTCTTAGATTAAAGTTAACCCATTACCCACACACAATATACCAAAACTTGTTATTTTAATTATAGGTTATTTCACCTTTTTCAAAAACATTCAACAAAACCATATCATGTAACTCCTCATTGGAACGAGCTCGACGAGCTCGTTCCAATGAGGGGGTCATAAGATATGGTTTAGTTGAGTGTTTTGGGAAAATATATTATTTTCAACTACTTAATTCCATTGTGCATAAATATGTGACCTTAAAACACCAATAAATAAATAACTACTTAATTTGTAAATTACGCGGCGGATGCGGTAGATCTGATTGGTAAAAGGTTAAAAACAACCCAACAAACACCAGTGTTCCGATAGAAACTCTGTAGGTAGGAGCTCTCCCAACGCCGTCCAACTCCACCCACCACACCCAATGATTTGCAAAGGTTTGTCGTGTTTGAGAATGAAAGTACTTTTTACATCAAAACACAAACATCCTCTAACACATGTCTTATCCAAAAACTACTTACCTGTGCCTTCACTCTAACGTTCACCTGGCTACTGCCATTAAATGTTCCTAGAAATGAGAATGGCTCATAATCCACCCATGATGGGGGTAAGCTTTGAACAATCTACAAACCAGAAGAAAACTACAGGTAGAGTTTGTCAGTTTATTTGTGAATTGCAAAGTAAAAATTATTTAGGTGATTACGAACAGAGAACGTAGCGATGCAACTGTTTTTTGACCGAATAGGTTGACCTTCGAAAGGTCGCTTAGCAACGTCCTTGTCAACAATATACTGGGCTCAATGTTTTGTTTGGCCCTTTTAATCGGGTACGCATAATATATTGTGTAAAAGAAAAGTTGATGGTCGATTAGTAAAGAGCATAATAGATAGCCAATAGCTGTAAGAATGAGGAGCTGTGTACTAATATCACCCGGTGAAGAGGGGCGGTGAATTAAATTGATAATGAACTTCTATAGAAATACAAAACGGATTCGCCCAGTCGTTGTTGAATGAAGCAATCTCTTGACGGAGCTCAGTATTCAAAACGGTTAAATATTGTGCTTTAAATCATGATTACCTATTCTGTTTATAAAAACCCTATGACATAAATTTTAGCTTTACACACCAACCGTGGTGAACAGGTATGTCTGTGGTGAACACTCCAGCAATGGGATTTTAATGGTTAAAATTTGCACCTTCAGTGGAACTACATCCAAGCTGACCTTCGGTGACCTCGACCTGAATGCAAACTTGTCTAAATTCATCATTGTCGCCTCTCGACGAGTGAAATGAAAGCGGCAATTATTTATTACGTTTTTAAATGAGTTTGCCTCATAGGATACCAAACTTAACAAACAGACATTGTCTCATGTTAATAAAGCACCCATAACTCGAAATAGTATGTTATTAACATAAAAAAGGCCCCGTGGCTTGCGCGTTTCTTTTTCTATTTCGTTTCGGCGATAAAATTGATAGTGGCAGTACCGTCTACCTGTGCTCATGCAAACAAAAACAGATTCGCATGTGTGTACGTCTGCTGCTCACTAAAATCGAGAAAAAATAATAGCCACTCTTAATAATCTGCCGATCATGGAATAAATAAAATATACCCAAAGTAGCTTGCTGTACCAAATGTTCACCACTCGTGGTGAAGTGGTGTCAACCGCTCGCCAAAGGCTCACGGTTAACACCACATCACCACTCGTGGTGAACATTTGGTACACAAAGCTACTGTGGGTACATTCTATTTCTGTTCATGGGTGGAGACCATACCTCATGCTGTCGAATGCCAATTTAGTTGTGACTTGCCACCACAATATCTTCGTTGCCTAAATTGCGGCACCAATGAATTTCCTTTAACTTGTGAAGGAAAGCCATTGCAGCAGGGAATAGCGCGACCGATGACGAAACAAACAAACAAAAATATTTTATAACTTCTAGTACAAGGATATGGTCAGCAGGCATCAGGGGCAGAAACAATAACTGATTTTCACGAAACACATTCAAACCCAGTGATTTTGTCAATAATGTGTTAGAAATAACGTTTGGGCAAACTTTCACCATTATTTGTCAGAGTGTCAGATTCTCTTCAATAAAACCTTGTACGTTATCAACTTGACAAATGGCAGCATTTAATTAGATAAATACTTAATAACGTCGCGACTGACTCGCGACCGTATGAAGTATTTATCTAAATAAATATTGCCATTTATAACGACCCATCCCCCAACCCATACCACAACCAACATTGGCGTCTTGGCACCAAAACATGGTGTGGCCCTAAGATACCCAGAATAGCTAAAGGTTTGTCACCAAACAGTTTCGGTCCACCGTGAGCACTGGTGTGGACCATAACTCATGGAGATGACATAAAGTTTAGGTCTATAGGAAGAGTGACCTTACCGCGAAATTTGTAAATAGACGGCTGAAATGGTTTTTAAAATTATTCTAAGGTGTACTATTTTTTTGTTGTTTTTCTTTATAAATAAAGTTTTCATTACCAGTAGTCAAATCAATCAGCACAATTTTTTTCAGACAAAAAGCTTGTTGCGTTTTTGATAAGTTCCAATTTTGTACTCCAAACTCATCAATGTTCAAGTTGATTTTTTCACAAATTTGTTAACTTTTCTCACTGCCTAATATTAATAATATTAAATAAAAGGAGATACTAAACATCTTACATCTATTACTTCCTGAAGGTCATTGCCATCAAAGTAACTAGTTCCATGAAGACCTGTCCTCAGTATAATACTGCCCCGAGCACCAGCCTGCAATGACAATATAATTATGGGAGGCTGAAATATATACGAAGTTGAAAATAAACATCCAAACATCCAACGATCGCTTTTTAACTTCACAAGTTAAAAAAGCCGATCAAGCAGCAACACAGACTCAAATGTATTAAACCTCCTACAACACACACCCCATTCCACGCTCTCTAACATTATATACCGGAAGTTGAAAATAAACATCCAAACATCCAACGATCGCTTTTTAACTTCACAAGTTAAAAAAGCCGATCAAGCAGCAACACAGACTCAAATGTATTAAACCTCCTACAACACACACCCCATTCCACGCTCTCTAACATTATATAATACCGTATTTCAATGCAAATTGATTTAACAAGGTTTTTTTATTCAGAATAGGGGATATTTTCTCCTATAGTCCTAGAGGGCCATTCGATTAGAGTCTCTATAAAAGAGAGAAAATTGTTGTTGCTTCTGTTGTCAATTATCGTATTCTGCGTTATGAAAGTTTACCGCGTTTTTGTTGATATGAAAGCGGAACGAGAAATTAACTGAAAACCCGCCAATTGGTAAACTAGTTTATCCACATTTAGTCGCACCCTAGCATTAACACCGACACATTATTTTAAATAATGGTTCGGTATGTCAGGTGTATTTTCTGTTCGTTATAACGCGAGTAGACTTTTTTGCAAGGTTATAATTTTACTTGCCGACGGTACATCACCCCAAGCAAGTATACTGGAAAGAAAATGACCCTGTATGAGTGAGTAATATAATGTCTTCAAGGCTTTAAAGGGAAAATTTTTTTTCGCCCTTTTCAAGGCGAAAATTCCCCGCGCCATTTTAAACAAACTACAGAGGTGTGTTGTGAAAATTATAGATTATCGCCCATGTGTACTCAAATAAATTTATGTGACTTTTCTTCGTGTTGGTTACTAATTAATGGAACACCTGTATTATTTAGGATAATATATTCTACCAACAGCGTTATAGGAATCTTTTTTTTTTTTTTTTGGATGCAGCAGCATGGATTTCGTTTTATTAGCATACAGACATTGTCCATTTGCGGAACACCATTCACTCATGTTATCTATTTCGGGGTTGGTCTTGTCTATTTGGATATCTGGATTATTACCAGATGCAAAACCTATAGTGTCGACTGCAAAAGACAGGACTTTTAGCAGGGTCGAGTGGCTGATGTCGTTGATGTATAATAAGAAAGGATGGGATCCAGTATGCAACCTTGAGATACACCAATTGTGACCTCCAATATGTCCGATGTGTTATTCATGAAAGAAACAGATTAACATCTGCTTGATAGATAATCTTCAAACCAGGAATTTGCCACCCATCTTATACCATAGCTGTCCAGTTTTCTAAGTACAGTTGAGTGATTTATGATATCAAAGGCTTTAGAAAAGTCTAGAAATACCGAGAGTGAGCAATCCTTTGCAGGTTTGTCATTTGCTTCTATAACATTATTTATGAGCTGAAGAATAGGGTGAACAGTGGAGTGTCCCTTTCTGAATCCAAACTGATGCTTATATATGATGTTTTGTTCCTCTAAGAAAGTATTTAATCGCATTATCTTTTCTAGTATTTTGGAGAATGTTGGAAAATACTAATGGGGTGGTAGTTAGTCAATAGTTGTAGGTCTCCTGATTTAAAAACGGGTATAAATGTGACCATTTTCATTGTGTTAGGCACTCTACCTGTAACAAAAGATAAGTTGATTATATGAGGCAATGAACCTGCCACCTCGAGTATTATCTCTTTTAATAATTTTGTGGACATATCGTCGCTTTCTCTACTCGATTTGCTCCTCAATTTGTGAGCACAAAACAATACTAAATACTTCTTGTTCTTTAGTAGGACTTACAAAAAAATAAGTCTCTGATGTTATTATTGCTCAAATGATCCAAAACCTTACGTTGGGTCGCGGGCACTTGATTACTTGTGGTCTTTCCAATGTCAGAAAAAAGCTAATAAATCCGTCAGCTATTCTTTACGGGTCTGTTAATTCCCTATTTCCATCTACGAATAGTGGAGGGAAGTTTTAGGTTGTTATTTGACTTTTCGTAGGATTTCCCATATATTTTTAATAATATATTTATTTTCTAGTAATATCTTATCACAGTAATCTGCTTTGCAGATCCGTTTCAAGCGTTTGAATTCATGGCAAAATTGTTTGTATTCTCACTGTTCTGTTATGTTTTGAGTAGGAAGAGTTTATTGTACTCCAAGTTTGGACAAATGTCGTTTGTGACCTCGGAAAAGTAATATGCTGATAAGATTCCCTTAAAGCGGGTGATATTCTCCGTTTTGATTGCCCATCTAAAATTATGTATTAGGACAATTGATTGGTATGTCTAATTCTTCTATGATAAACATAGCAAAATGGTCGCTGACGTCAGTAATTTTAATTCCTAAAGTAAAATTATTGATGGTGTTGTTGAAAATGTGGTCAGTTTGGGTAGCAGAGAATTCTGTAACTCTTATTGGTTTAGTTATAGCCGGTAGAAACCCCGCAATGCATAGTGAATCTATAAAAGTATTCGTTCTTCGGTGTGTGTTCAAGTTGAGCGGGACTATATTGAGATCACCCATCAGATATACCTAGTTATTTTCCTTATTTATAGTATCCAATAACTCCGTCAACTTTGAAAGAAGCAAGCCAGATTCTGCATGTGGCGCTGTATTCGGTCTATAAATAATTCCGACAATGCATTTTTTCTTTAGAGGCATTTCGATGAATTAGGATTCAAACACATGTGGTATAAAGACCGATAAGTCATTTCGCATTTTGAAGGATATATAGTATTTTATTACAGTTAAAACTGGAAGTCCTGTCACGAACTGTGCGCTTATCTAGGCTTAATTGCGCGTAAGAGTTGCGCGCAATTGCTGTATAGAATGGCATCCAAAGCGCGAAGGTTCTCCTGGATACTCATAGCGGAAGGTTCTCCTGGATACTCATAGCGAACACAGGCAGTGTTTCTTCCAATGAACCTCCGGGTTACCCGGAGGTCCATTGACTGAAACATTGCTTGCGCACAGGCCATATGTACAGAATTTGATCGCCATACTAGGGTCATAACGCGTAGATTAACGCGCAGATCGATGTGCTATTTGTGCGCATTTCATGACAGGACTTCTAGTGCATTCCGACACCACCTTTGCTGTCATCGTCTTCAGGGTGAGTACGGGAAACCAACGGGTGATACCCTTCAAGTTGATAATCTATACCATGTTTAATATTAAATATTTCCGTCATGCCTATTACGTCTAAAGTAAGAGTTTGTTTGTTGGTCAACCAGTAAATAATGAATAATTTCAAAGTTTGCATTCAAACTGCAGTATTTTAAGTTGAGTAGAGAGAGGTCCTTCGTTTTGCTAGAGATTTGATCTTTAAATTGCTCTGGGTAGGGGACTTACAACTAGGACCAGAAATACTAAATGGGATGGCCGAGTCTTTAGCCACGAAGTCAAAAGCATTATTGTTTTGGATGTCATCGATTGATATTGTATTAGACACATTAACATGACGTGGAGGATACAAAAACTAATGATATGCTGTGATCAATGGACGATTACCTGGGTAAATGGATAATATTATTCAATCCAAGCAGCAGTTAAAACTCAAGACATCTTGAAAATTAAATTGTGGGTCAATAAATATTGACGATAAACCGATATGTTTTTGTAATTACACCGGTATTCAATCGATATTGGTTTGAATACCGGTATATATCGGTTTATCGATATACCGTGCGGCCCTAGTTCCCACGGGCATTTTTCTCAAACAATAATCAAAAGTTTTCAGCAAACATTCAATGAAAGAAGCACAGGAACGTACACGGTGCTTCGATCATTGAAAATTCGAGGGCGATTCCATTGCTTTATGTCGCGGAGAATCAACGTTAACGCATGCGTGGAAATATTGCCCACACGTGGATTTTTACCTTTCTACATCGACCGTACAGTACTTTGGTGGTGACGGGTGCGATTTTGAAAATCAATGGTGGGTTACATCTTGTTTGGACGTATACGAAGCACAAACAGTTACAGGCAATGGACCTCAGGATTCAGCACGGCAGTCAATAAACTGAAAACTACTTGTGTGTCGTTTTTGTTCAGAAATAATTATACTTCATATGTAAACTCCACTCTGTTCCTGATATGGATAAATCATTCCTCCACATGAGTGAATATTTTCGTCACTGGATGAGATTTCAGAGAAAGATAGCTCCATTAATTTCCTAATGCTTTCAGTAATGTCACACTAATGGTATAGGAATTTCATATGGAAATTGAAATATCGAAATGTTAGTGAATTTGTTTCATCGATGTGCGCATCGTTTCACAAAGCATTTTCCTGTAGGAAAGTATAAAAATACAGAAGCTGGGTTTTTACAATAAATTTTTCCCAATCAATAATATTCTCTGTTGAAATCCATTAAGAAATAAGAAGTCCGCATTTTCATCATCTTTTTCTGCTCTGTAACCTTTTTTATTTCCAAATGAAACAAAATACTGCATTTTGATTGGCTGAGAGGTACGGTTTAACTTGCATTCCACAGTGTTTTTTTTTTTACACCGTGGTTGACCACGGTGTAAAAACAAGAATATACAACACCATGCTGTATGGCTAAAAAAAACGGTACCCATTTTAAATTGTTAATTCAAACCTTTTGCTCGGTTATGTTAGAACAAAAATAAAAATACAGGAAATTTAATATTTATGTGCAATAAAATATTACAGATATGGATGTCATTGGAACTGGCTCATTGAGCCAGTTCCAATGACATCCGTATTTGTCTGGTTTTATTTATTAAGAAACTTACAAAGTACAAATTTTCTGTCAGTTTTTTCCCACAATGTAGGTTAAAGTATTTAGTACACCAAAATTCTTGGAAATAAATCTGTTATCCTTGTGTTTTCCAGGGTGTATGGGAATTTACACCCGTCTGTGAACTCATACGCACTTCGGCATCGCCTCATGGTGTATGAGTTCCCAAACCGGTGTAAATTCCCATACACCCTGGAAAACACAAGGATAACTAATATTATGTTCAATGTATCAACAGTGTGCGCATCGTGACATATAATACAGACACTGTCCTTTCCATTCATATAAAAGTCTAGGAGATGGGATTTGCTAGGTCTTTTCCTGGGAAAAATATAAACTTGCAAATTACTGTGAAAACACATTCGCTAAACAAAGAGCCTAAATGGACGTTTAGCGTAGGGGGGGGTGGGGGTGGGGGGTGGGGGTGATACCGATAGATATTCTTAATTTCGGATTATATCTGAACTAGTTGCTTCTAAATAGCTTTTCATCAAAAGCCAAGTTTCATTTTGTTAGTTTTAATAAGCGAAAACAACAGACGGCTCTGAGAGCTTCTGTTGTTTTCGTTTATTGAAAGTAACAAAGGGAAACTTATCGTTATTTTAGTGATGTCACAGGTGTTTTCTCAACAATAACTTCCTTCTAAATTGGAGCTTCCTCGCCTGTCTAATAATTTCAAGGGCTATAACTTCATTAAAGTCGATTTGCATGACGTCACGAGTCAGAGATGACGTATTGTTGGTTGGGTTAAGCGTTGTAAGATCATAAGAACTGATTTTTTTAATTTTCTTTGACATGATGTCTGTGATATTCACCTGAAACAATCCAAAGCTGAATCGAAACTCCCGTTCACCTGCTTTTTCGTATTTTCCTTATTTTACCCTGTTTAGTTTATTCCCAATAAATCTGACTGTATGTATTTTAAAGTAAAAATGTACTCGAAACTCCGCAACACGGCGTTGTACTCAGTCGTGTAGCCATTACTTTTATTTGGGCCGCCCTTTTATGCGAAACACAAGAGTATAGCCTTAGATGCTGAAAATGGTCTTATCATCAATAAATAAATAACTGTGTATGTATGCATGTATGCACAAACAGTTGAAGGCCGTGGTGTCTCGGATATTATACATTTTTAATCAGGTCGGAATTATATTGATATATATCTTATCTCTTACAAGTATCTGGGAATTCCATTGGTTCAAAGATGTCACATGCAGACTGCATATAAAACCATATACTGCGTGTCAACATCAATATACGCTGACAGCTACAGGGTAATCTCCCCTTTGTTCATTGATTATTCAAAATGGCGGCAGCCGATAAACGCTTCAAGTTGAAAGATTGAGTGTTGGAAGCCCATATTTGGTCTGAAGTGCAGGTTAGGCAACTTAAAAGGCTTCATATTCTGTGGAAGCGTGTCATGTTACCTTCGAAATGAAACTGTTTGGTATGTATGAATTTGCCTTGTTACGCCTTGTTACAATTTATGGGAGAGTGCCCGTAGGCACTCTCCCATAAATTGTAACAAGGCAAAGACACGTGAATACATTGTGAGAATTCTCTCATTTAATTTTGATCGCTGTTGTTATTAGTTCTGTGCATCGATGCAGTAGTCGGTAAGATATAGTCGTTACGCAGTTTGTTGGTGGCTTAATGTGGTATATATGGTGTCAGTTAATTCCATATTGGACTCGAGCTTCGCTCTCGTACAATATGAAATTAACTGACACCATATTTACCATATTAGGCCACCAACAAACTGTGTAACTAATAATATTATTTTTGTAAATACATGGAGGGAAACATAGTTGTTAAGGCAAACGACAGAACACCTATAAGATTCGATATGGTTAAGAGTTCCAATTGAACCGTTAGTTGTTTCGTAAGAGGAGATGTGCTAGAAACTGGCGCTGTGTGGAGCATCAACTGCGCTTCGGAACTTCTAATAATATATCTTAATATTGTGCGTGCGATTTATCACGCTGAAAGTGCAACCAACTTCTTAGATTTCTACCAACACTTCAACATGATAGAACCCCATTTGACGGGGATTAAAGATATTTTTGACGTTCAAGATGTATTGTTCTAAAATAAATTGACTTGCGAGATTTTTAAATCATGCAAAACACGAGCAGATATGTGTTCTGTCATTTGACTTGGGACAATTATTTGAAACAAACACTTTTTTATACTAATATAATTGTTTACATTTTTGAGTGTGTACATACCAACAGACAATCAACAAAATAATCAGATATGTAAATACATACATATATTATTAACTTTTTTATTTCCTAACCCATCTGTTTTATATCAACTTTTATGCTTTAATTTAAAATACCGCATATTAAAGGTAGATTTATTCACTCTGGTTTAACGACACTTTCGACAGTCAGGGTCAACTTGTTTTATCGTGGAGGAAGCCAGAGTACCCGTATAGAACCTCCGAGCAGCGACTAGCAGCTGCCAGACTGCCCAACGCACTAACTTCATATATTAGGATTCACATTGATTGAAGGCAAATGTACAATCGACGTGCAATACGCATTAGTACCCAGCGCCACCGTGCTCCCATGTGAACAGTCGCGATTAGGTACCTTGTGCAAGGACACAGCGCATATAGCCCTGGTAAGGATCAAACTGTGGACCTCTCGGTTTGAACTACGATACGCTAACTGCTGAGCCATCTCACTCACTTTACTATCAGATGAGATAGCTTAGCTTGAATTTGTATGTCTACTGGCACACTCCAATAAATTGAAAAAAGACGTTATTACCGGAAATTTGTTTGATGGGTTGTAGAGGAATAATGTGAGGATGTCCACATTGAGATTTACTGCACTTTCAACCGAGCCTCAATGTGGATTTTCGACATTCAACCAATGGAAATTTATTTTTATAAATACTTTTCCTCATTTTGACCTGAAACTTTTACATACCCATGTCAACGTGGCATTTCAGAAAAATGAATGCACAACCCAGCATTCGCTACGTTTGCCGTAGCTTTGTCTTTGTGCGGAATTAGCATTTTGCCAATCTGTTTCGTAAAGTTTAGTTTACCTAATGTGCCATTAGTGTCACGAACAAGAGTTGGGAAAAGGTTTGATTTTCACAACTGTTTATATGGTGCTGTTCATTTTAGGGACTTGGATGTTTGCAGCCAAGGTTTAGGTATTATGTGTTTAACTAAGTACGTAGCTTATACGTGTTTAGCTAAACATTTAGCTTATATGCGTTCGTCTAGATATTTACACTTTAAAATCAGTTGGGTTAAAAGTTAATCCAAATCAACTGAGTTGGGTGAATATGAATCCAATTGGGTTCATATTCACTCAGCCCAGTGGATTTGGGTGGATTTTAAATCAACTGATTTTAGTGTGTAGCTTCGGAATATTCTGTTACGCGTTTCGAATCGAAGCATGACATATTATTATAGGTGTTTTACATACTACGTGTAAACACACATTCCCATGGTTTGTTTTTAAAGGCTAAGCATGTTTTAGAATCTTTTCGTGTTTTGAGAATGAAGCGTAAAAGAAGTAGGGGACAAAGAAGTGTTTAGTTTTGTGTTCAAAGTCTAACCGCCAATTTTACAGTGACCAGTGAAGCACAAATTGCGGAAAAGGAAAATACACGTCGCAGCTACACGGGGAGTCATTTCTGTTTAAAAAGGGTGGGCTGATAATGGGGGATTCCTGGAAAAAATTTAAGTATGCCTTCTTAGGTCACCACATGTGGGTAGATATATATTCCATGTACCAAATAATATTTACATTTGTTCATTATTGTTTTAGTGATACCATATAATTGATAGCTTACCTTCAGTGTAACATTGCCATTATGCTCTGCTTGAATCTTCACATTGGGATAGTTAATCTCTAAGACGCTGCAATTTATAAGATAAACAGCTCAAACGAAATCCTATAACAATCATCTCCTTCTCTCAGTAAAAAGGCAGCGAAAGCCGTTCAATATTTCACCCGAAATCTATTCACATTTGGCGTTCACTCATCACTTTTTCCCAAAACACTGCTTTATGATCCAGTGTTGGAGGGGGTTCAAAGATGTAGGAATCGGGGAGCACGTAACCCCTAAGTTTTTCCAGAAAATAGTTGAAAGAGAGATGAAACAGTGTGAGAGAGATGGATAGATCAATCTTTGCCAATACAATGTTATTTTTACACCATAATACTCTCCCGGAAAAGCAGTGTCTACGTTTATGGGGAGGGGGGGGGGGGGGGTGGCCCGTGACTCAACTGCAATCACACGAAACTTGTATTTCACTCTTGGTCGTATAATTTTACTATTCCACAGCCGTTAAAGTAAAGAAAGGTGCCTATTTTGTACTCCATATTTAACACATTTTCCCATGAGGAAGTTTCGGATCGGTGGGGAAATTTGTTCAATATGGAGCCAGAAATGTTGATTTTTCGCAGTGTAAAGGTTCTTTAGACCCAAACGTATCTTTGCTTTGCTTATTTTATTCCTACCCTGCAAGTAAGGCACATGAGGCCGCCACTCAAAGTTAATGGATGAAGAGTAATAACAAAGACAACTTGCTGGTGGCGAACTATTTCAACCTGCATGGACACTCCGTGGATGGTATTTGAGTTCAGGTTCTCGAGAGAAATTTTACGGACACTCATAAGAGGAGGATTGTTGACCAGAAATACATATGGTGATGTAACAGTCTTACGAGAGGCATAAATAGAGATGCTGGTTTTATGTCCACGTGGCTCTGATTAGTTTTACTTTTACATCAACTCTCATTCTATTCTTTTCATATATTCTTCATCCATTAACTTTGACCCCAGAAATTACGTAACGTCAGACGTAATTAGGTCGAAAACGTGTGAAATAGAGGATCTCAAACGAGTGATGTTTGGATATAAGATTTTTTGAAACGAGTTTGATGAATTTGATTCACAACGAGCCTTTAGGCGAGTTGTGAATCGAATTCATCAAACGAGCTTCAAAAAATCTTATATCCAAACATCACGAGTTAAAGATTCTGTATATCACATGAATTTTCGAATGTTTTTACACTTTTTATTTAATTCATTGTCGCTAAATTCTCCCAAAACAACCGACAATCAGTTCGTTGGCTCAGACGCTTCACACCATGACGTCATGAATGCGCTTTACTTGCACCTGTTGTCGTAATTGACGTCATGTGAACTACGTACAAGAATACAATACTTCTGCTATGGGACCACGGGCCGATTAGACACTAGTTGATAATCACGAAATAAGACATGGGTTGTTACGTCGAAATTAACGACGTTTCATGTGATATAAAGAATTATCATAGGTCGGAAAGGTGTTATTCTCTCTCTCTCTCTCTCTCTCTCTCTCTCTCTCTCTCTCTCTCTCTCCTTATAATTTTGTCAAATTGCTGTCATGTTCGGGAAATTACTCCTTTCTAAGCAGCTTTCACTTTTCACTAATTCATATTCCGCTCCGCTAACCCTTTGAACCCTCGTTTCCAGGAATGGTATCGCGTTTCTGTACACTTACAGTGAGGTGGGTCAGTCCACTATCAGTATACATGGAGGATAAAATAATAACTGCCGTCAGCAGCCATCTGGCTGCAGACTGCAGTTATTATTTCATCATCAATGCTCCGTGTATAGACCTCTTACAACCAGACAAAAATGCTACGATATTTTGCCTTGGACCGAAAAAGCGGTCTTACGAGTTCGAAGAGTTAAGTGCCGCACCAATGTATACCTTGTCATGGGAACGTAAAGATTAAGCGTCGCGCTTATCCTAATTGTCAGATGAGAATTTAAAAAATTGTTCAAGATGGGTGTACGTCTTACAGGTCGATTTATTACCTGGAAAGTGGCTGCATAGCTCCTAATCACGAACCCAGTTGGAAAATCACCGTTGCATATCTTCCTTAGTTGGGTGGCAACAAGTAATGATATGTTCCGCGTTTTCTTTGCATTCAAGTGGAATTCATGCACATATCATATATTTCTGCCTCGCACTGGTAACAGAGGAACATATATCAGCCTCGACATGGTATATATATAATGGTCAATGGTCCCAGCTTTTAAACTCAATTAATGGAAGATCTGCGAAGATGCAAGTGCTTGGATTTAATTTTATATCGCCTAAGTCAAGCAGGAATTCCACCAGGCATAGTTCTGACACCGCGCCACTGGATTGAAAGCTGCATAGTTTTTTTCCGAAGGTGTCCCTGACGAGAGTAGATCCCGGATCTAGGGCACCCAGTCGCCTAGCCATCGATGCTCTGTTATCATACCAACTGAGCCAATTGCAAACCCAAATAATGTTGTAACTGACTTCATCAGTATGTTAGTTCACATTTACAACTCGTCCCGAGACCGATATTCGAGAAATGACAATTACTGAATTGTTGGAATTACTTTCTGTGTTGATTCGTAATTGTCTACAAGCAACGTGTATTTTATTGTGAGATTTAATCGTGGATCGTTTGCCTCAGCACCCAATGTAACTGGAACAGACTCATAATGTGTCGTCGGAGAGTTTATTCCTGATGTTGCAGTTGCTGGTTCATTGTGTGTGTTAGCAGGAAGCTTATTCCTGTATTACTGTTGTCAATGATTCCCGTGTCTGTTAGCGGAAGGTTTATTCCAAATACATGCATTTAAGTTGTTGGTGACCCGTGTGACTGGTAGCAGGTACATTATTCCTGATATTATACTTGTTAGTGGTTCGTGTGTCCCTTGGAGGGGAGTTTATTCCTGATATTATGGTTGCTTGGTTACCCCTGTGCATGCTGGGCGATAATATTATTCCTGCTCTTACAGTTGTTGGCCGTTCGTAGGCCTGTTATCAGTTGGCATTACAGTTATTGGTGGTTCCTGTGTCTGTTAGCGGGGACATTATTTCTGATATTACAATCGTTTTGGTCCAGACTTCTGTTAGCTGGGAGATTATTCCTTACATTACAGTTGTTGGATGTTGTGTGTCTATTATAATTGCTTAGTGGCCCTTGTGTCTGTTATCGTGGATATTATTCCTCATGTTACAGTTGTTTGGTGGTTTATGCGTCTCTTAACACGTAGGGCAATTCTAAGTATTACTGTTGCGTGTGGTTCATCTTCTGTTATCAGGGGGATAATTCTTGATTGCTTTGTACTTTTGTTAGTGGTTCGTGTGTCTGTTAGCAGAAGAATTATTATTTGTGATATTACAGTTTCTTGGTGGTCTATGTGTCTGGTAGCAGGGAGATTAGTCTTGATATTAGAGTTGTTTGTGGCCCATGTGTACATGGGGATTATTTCTAAAATTACCGTTGTTGGTGATCCAGTGGCTGCTAGCAGGCAAACTGACCATGATGTTACAGTTTTAGTGGTTTCTTCTGGAAGTGAGATTAGTTGAAAGGGAGATCATTCCTGATGTTACAGTTACTTTTTGACCCGTGTGTCTGTTAGCAGGGGAATTTTTTTTTATATTATCGCCTTTGCTGGTTGGTGTGTCTGTTATCAGGTAAATTGTCCCGATTTTACAGTTGGTCAATTATTCTGTTAGCAAGGCGGTTACTCCTGAAACCACGGTTGTTGGTATTCATGTGTCTGTTAGCGTGAAAAGTATTCCTGATATTACAGTTGCTTGGTGGCACATGTGTCTGTTTGCATGCAGATTATTCCCGACATCTTAGTTGTTTGGTACTTCGAATGACCGTTAGCTTTGATATTATTCATGATGTTATACTTACTGGTGGTTCATGTGTCTGTTATTTCAGTTGCTTGTGACCCATGTACTTGTTATCAGGGAGAGTATTCCCGATATTACAGTTGTTGGTGGTTCATGTGTCTGTTAGCAGGAAAGACGTTCCCTATATTACAGTTGTTGGTTTCCTCTGTCTGACAACGGGGAGATTATTGCTGAGATTACTGTTGTTGGTGACCCGGCTGTCTGTTAGCAGGGAGATTATTGCTGATATTGCAGTTGTTGGTGACCCGTGTGTCTGTTAGCGGGGGGGGGGGGGGGGGGGGGGAGATTATTCCTACATTTCAGTTGCTTGATGATTCAGATCTCTGCCATCGAGGATATTATTCCTAATGTTACAGTTGTTGGTGGTTCGTGTGTCTATTAGCAGAACAAATGTTCCTGACATTACAGTTGTTGGTGGTCCGTGTTCCAGTTAGCAGGTAATTATTACTGATATCGCAGTTATCGGTGCTCATGTTTCTGTTAGAGGGAGTTTATTCATGATACAGTTGCCTGTGATCTGTTTGTCTGTGATCAGGGATGTTATTCCCGATATTACAGTTGTTTGTTGGTCCGTTTATCAGTTTGCAGAAAGATTATTCCTAATATTACAATTGTTGGCGGTTCGTGTGTACAGTTGAATGGTTATCTGTTTGACTGCTTTCGGGGAGATTATTCTTAATATTACAGTTGCTTGGTGGTCCGTTTATCAGTTTGCAGAAATATTATTCCTGATATTACATTTGTTGGCGGTTCGTGTGTACAGTTGAATGGTTATCTGTTTGACTGCTTTCGGGGAGATTATTCTTAACATTACCGTTGCTTAGTGGTCCGTTTATCAGTTAGCAAAAAGATTATTCCTCATAATATAGTCGTTGGTGATACGTGTACCTGTTAGCGGTGAGATTATTCCTGATGTTACAGTTCCTGCTGGTTCGTGTCTGTCACGTCTCCGGCTACCCCGGGTGCATAGCAGGTATCTATTTTTGGGGGCACATGGATCGCTTGGGAAGGCAAAGTATTTTTATGCCGCAGATATATCCCGAAGAACATTTTAGTTGGGGAAAGGTATGGTGGTAGTGTTCCTCTTGTGTTGGTATGATCGGGGCGGGTATTTTAAAAAAAAACCCTCTCCGATGGAGGTTTGGACCTCCCCTGAGACATGTTTGAAAAGTAAGTTCCATAACGTGCTTTCATGAGATATTTTAAGGCTGGTGAAAACGTCAACTTTCACCGAGCGCGGAAAACCATCAATAATTTCGATAGTTGACGACTTGACGACCATGAAGATCAGAGAATCGGGAATTTTAACCCTTTAAATAACATGAAAAGCAGACGACACTTGTAAAACAAATTCTCGAATAACTAATTTTTTTCATTTTCATTTTTTGTTTCAAAAACATAGGTTATGACACCTCATTGGAACGAGCTCGATGAGCTCTTTCCAATAAGGTGTCATAACCTATGTTTTTGTTTTTGAAACAAAAAATGAAAAACATAATAAAAATTAATTGGCGATTTTTGAGAATAGCGCTGGACGGTTTTGGCCGTTACGTTGGGTAAAGGGTTAAGGGGGTGGAGCTTTTATGGCATGGTTCCCAAAGCGCCCCCCCCCCCCCCCCCCCCCCAAGGCTACGCCACTTGGCTACCTCTCCTCATACTCTTCTTTCGCCGCTTCTACGTGCAGGCCGAATGTACAACATTATAAGCTAGAGACTTTCAAACGACTCGGTTCCCAATATTCCTCTCGCCAGCCTGGCTTTAGGAATTACGAATATGCGGCAATGACACAAGTTACTGCCGAAAGAGGAACTAGAGAAATCGATGACGTCATTTTAATTGTTTTTTTTTAGTTTTTTAATTTTCAAAAAAATTTTTTATTATTTGTAAATTTTGTATTTCTTTTATTTAATTGATGTTTTCATTGGTTTTAAATTAGATTTTAATCGTTTTTAGGGAAGTACCATCACCAGGATCACCGTGTGTCCCCATCCAAGAGTTCCCCGCCACACCATCCTAAACGAAGGCAGACATGTCTCTTAATACTTCTGGTGACAATGTCGCGACCGTGTCACCCAGGTCTCCATGTCCCTATCCAAGATCCCACCCTTCTGCTTACACTGCCCTAAACGGAGACATCCACGCGTCATAAGACCCCAGGGGCATAACAGTGTCGCCTAGATCATCATGTCCGCACATGAGCGTCCACCCACATCTCCGCCCTGAATAGTGGCCATCTCGCGACCCTGTCTACATACAATATCACCGCAACCCCAATCCAAGTGTACTCCTCTTACTCAAACACTGTCCCCGCCTCGCCCAAACGCATGATCGTTATCCTACTCCGTGAAATAGAATTCCGTGAATAGACAGAGTTAGGGAGAGGAATCCCATTTTACACCATCGAGTTTTTATGTCAAATCACGGAATCCCATTTCACGGGGTTGGATAAGAATCCCGCTTACAGAATCCCTTTTTAGGATATGTTTGTGGTTACAGAATCCCTTTTTCGTCGTACGTGCCTATGTGTTTGTGCTCTTATGTGCAATGCGCTTGGAATCCCTCTTACAGAATCCCACTCATGGAATAACTTTTACAGAATCCCTTTTTCGTCGTATGTGCCTATGTGTCTGTGTTCTTCTTCGCAATGCACTTGGAATCCCACTTATAGAATCCTACTTATGGAATACATTTTACAGAATCCCTTTTTCGTCGTATGTGCCTATGTGTCTGTGTTCTTATACGCAATGCACTTGGAATCCCACTTATAGAATCCTACTTATGGAATACCTTTTACAGAATCCCTTTTTAGGATATGTCTGTGGTTACAGAATTCCTTTTTCGTCGTATGTGCCTATGTGTTTGTGTTCCTATATGCAATGCGCTTTAAATCCCACTTACGGAATCCCACTTATGGAATACCTTTTACAGAATCCCTAAAAACTGTAATGTAAAATGTGTGAAATAAAAAATATATAGAGAGTAATCGCTTGACTGGACTGGTTACGTGAAATAATTCATGAGAGGTGAGGGACATTGTACAATCACGAGTGCGCGAATGCGCACGAGTGTTTTACCATATAGTCCCTCGCCTCGAATGAATCATTTCGCGTAACCAGTCCAGTCAACCGATTACTCTGTTTATTACTTTTCATTATTAACGATAATTATATTATTTAACCCTTTACCTAACGAAATGGCAAAAAAGGGCCAGCGCTATTCTCAAAATCCGCCAATTATTTTTTATTATTTTTTCATTTTTTGTCTCTACAACATTGGTTATGACCCCTCGTTGGAACGAGCTCGTCGAGCTCGTTCAAATCGAGCTCGTTCCAATGAGGGGTCAAAACCTATGTTTTTGAGACAAAAAATGAAAATAATAGTAATTCAAGAATTTGTTTTGCAAGTGTCGTCTGCTTTTCATGTTAGGTAAATGGTTAAGAAAAACAATGAAGTCCCCATTACACCCACGGCAAAGCGTCTTCGTTTGCGCGCACGATACATGACACAATTGTTGATTGCATAATTCACTTGTGAAGTTATCGCTTATAATCAAACCGGAAATCCCAGTAAATCACACTTTGGAAAGTAATAAATGTCAATAAATTATTGTTTTTGTTAAAGTGTATTAGATATCTATTGAATATGCAGAATTTGGGGTGTCGCATACAACCTTACCGTCGTGTCAGTAAAGAACCACTGTGCAGAGATAAGTAACTACCACTGTCTTCAAAAAAAGGAAACGATTTGTTGACGTCGTCCTGGGGGCGAAACAAGGTTTGGTGGCGACGGGGATAGGGTTAACCGGATTCGGTCCTGATGGGGTTCATCTCGGAACACAGCGATTGAAAAATTCCGAAAACCCTCGTATGAGGATGTCAAAAAATACATCGGAGTGAGTGGAAAAAGGGTTGGAGTGACTGAGAAATATCTGTGAGGGTTTTGAGTATATTTCCTCACTTACAGGTAGAAATCAGGCGAAACAGGCATATTATTTTGGCTTGAGCTGTAGTCACGATATAGCTGTGGCTGTTGAAAGTGATACCACCAGAGATATAAGGGGTTGAGTTAAGGTGGGTCAAAGTCCGGATAGGGGTTAGGTCGACCACGTGTGAAGTTGGGAGCGTGGGTCTTTGTCGCCGATAGTGGTGATTCCCAATTCAAAGTTCGTATTAGAATTAATTTAGAAATCTGAAAGAACTGCTGACAGAAGCAACATGCACTGAGACGAGAGAAATTAGAACATAGTCATAGTTAACAGATCAATGTCGGTATGTGGTTATGTCATTCATAATTCGACGGAGAAACCTGCTGCTGCCTTAACACAGACAAGTGGGGAAAATTGGATGGGAATATGCCTTTGGGTGCGGTGGGGGGCAGTGTTTGAGTAAGGGGGTACACTTGGATTGGGATACGGTGATATGCGTATGTAGACAGTGTCGCGTGATTGTCACTAGAGGTTTTACGACACATTGGTGTCTCCATTCAGAGTGGAGATGGAGAAGGGGTGGGGGCGCATGGATGTGGACACGATGATCTGGGCGACACGGTTATGTCACCGAGGGTGTTATGATGCGTGGATGTCTCCGCTTAGGGTAGCGTCAGCAGAAGGGCGGGGATTTGGGACAGGGACATAGGGCCCTGGGTGACACGGTCGCGATATTGTCACCAGAGATATTGGGAGACATGGCTGCCTTCGTTTTGGGGAGGGGTGGCGCCTTGGGTGGACAAAAGGAGGGAACTCTTGGATGGGGGCACACGGTGATCTTGATGACGGTAGTTCTCTGCTATAATATAACTGAGAAAACGCGTGTTCGGGCACAGCATGGGTGATGACAGATATATAAGATAGACCGGCCATTATGTAAACACAGGTGCAGGTGATTGACAGGTTTGATAAACAAAAGTGGGAACATTATCTAACAGACGGCTAATTTTCCTGACCCGAACTGTGACCTTAGATGAACGTGTTCTGGGATTTCCCTATAACACGATTAAAATCTAATTTAAAACCAATGAAAACATCAATTAAAAAAAAAAATTAAATTTAAAAACAATAGATTTTTTTTTTTTAATTTTAAAAAATTTAAAAGAAACGAAAATGACGCCATCGATTTCTCTGGTTCCTTTTTCTGCAAAATGGGCCGGATCGTGTACGTACACACTATTCGTGCACTTGAGGATATCGTCAATAAACGTTTGAAATTTAACCTAAAAATCAGTTGAGTTGAAGAGTGGGATTTACAACAAAATCAAGAAAGACGGACTCCTCATGCAAACAAAACAGTCTAGCATCGATCAGACGCGTCTCAAATAACTTTTTAGGGGAATGTCACCAGAAACAATATGCGGAAAATTACCGAAATAGCACATAGCGCAAATAGGGTTATTAATTATGAGTTGTGATGATTTTTTAGTTGATTTTCAACCTATACAGTAAATAACATATTCCGTGAACTCTTGTGTTTATTGTAGTATTTTAAATATTTAATAAATTAACTTTTAAGGAATATTTTTCTAAGCGCTCATTCTCATCATGGTTAGGTGCAGCCTCGACAAAACCAACAACATGAACAGTTCTGCCTTCTTATGGTATATATGAGCTGCGGACTGGAAATCTGATTTTTTGTGCTACAAATAAATAATGTTTGAAACTTTTTAAAATATGGTTATGAATATGAAGCTGGTGGAAACAAAACTTGGCATGCTGAGATTTTGTCTAGAACGTGTGGTGGGTCATTTCAGTCAACAAAGTTTTCTGTGACAGTATTCAGCTCACTGCAAGTACCAGGATGTTGAAAACGACTCAGTCTTGAAACACTCAGATATGACCCCGAGAATGTGATCAGAATGAAGTTTATTTTGGGGCAGTGTGGTTTTGGTGCACACATACATACCACTTAAATATACTCGTCGCATTGCAGGGGAATGGCTAGGCTTTCCCAAACCCAGTTTGGAAAGACTTTTGTTATTCTTCTTTTTCGAAAATTTGTCTTCATTATTTTTTTATTATTTTTTTTCCGCCGTCAATTTTGTCTGTTGCACAGCTCAAAATACAGGCTGTACGATTTCCAGCAAATTTGACGTGCTTATGTAATGTCATAAAATCGAGTGAAATGAGATATCGTTTTATCTGTGAAAACGCCAATTTTCAAAATATTCTGCCAAAACCTTCAAAATTTCACCATTTTTCAACATAGCTCAAAACAGGCTGTAAGATTACATCCACATTTGGCATACTTATGTAAAGTCATAAAATGTAGTGAAATGAGATATCGTCATATTCGTGAAAACGCATATTTTTAAAATATTCTGTCAAAACCGTCAAAATTTCATCATTTTTCAAAAGTTTCAACATTGTTTACAGTTATTTAGCTTATTATTTATTTATTTATTGGTGTTTAAGGTCATATACTTATGCACAATGGTTAATCGTGACCGTAGCAGTTTTACGGGTGGAGAAAGCCGGAGTACCCAGAGAGAACCACCGATCATAGACGAGCAACTGTCCGCTCCGCAATATTCTAACTATGTTTGAGCTCAGCTCAAGCAGGTTTACAGCGGTTGAAGACACATACTCCATCGACATGCAGTACTCCTTGGTACACGGCGCCACCGTGCCCCCATGTAGGCAACCGGGATGAAGTGCCTTGCCCAAGGACACAACTCGGGTCGTCCCGGACGAGTTATTTACCACAAATTATCCAGACATTTAGAACATAATATGATACACTAAAATCACAACACAAATAATTCAAAATTAACCCCTATTGGCCAAAAATGACATAACTCTGGCATTTTTTCTTCAACATTGACCAACTTTGAGGGCAATTTTCTCCAATGGCAAGGCTCTTGTAACAGTAATTTCGGTATAGATAGATGCAACAATGATTGTAGAAGAAAGTTACTAATTACTTTTAAATCTCAGATTTAATGTCCAAGCACAATGAGGGCAAGAATAAGATTGCCGTTTGAAAATGTCAAAATTAACCAACTTTATTTGCTTTTTTCTATCGTTTTGGAAAGGGTTAATTTCAACACATTGCTTTTGATGGAAAGCCCTCCATGAAGACCTTCTGCCAATAAATAGCGAAGTTAGTAATGTAATGCAAGAAATATCGACAAACAGTTCAACATTCCTTGAATCAACTAATTACGACTTGAAATGTATTTATCACTCTGTTTACTAGCTCTATGGATAAAATAAACAATGTCATCAAATACACAACCCAACACATTCCAACGTGTGGCAGTAATTTGTATTACATGTATTTCATCTTATCTGAAACAGATATGTTGGCAAAATTGTGAAATCGTTGGTGAGGGAAGCTTACCCTCTTTTCTTAGCATGTCCTACACATTCACAAACAGACGGAATGGTAGAGAAGGAATTAATTATTGGTATCCAAGGTCACTTTCAGCATCTATGGCTATATCATGACCATAAAATTATAAGTTATTCTGTTTGTTCACAGGGGACATGGTCTCATGTTCCCTGCATGAAATTTATATTCAACCGAGGCGTAAGCCGAGGTTGAATATATGTTTCGTGCAGGGAACGTGAGACCATGTCCCCTGTCAACAAAAAGAATAACGTATATGTCCCGTTCTTACACAAGTAAAATTGAATTGGAAAAAAATGATAACAGTTAACACCTTACCGAAACAACGTCTGTTTTCTAATATTCGCTATACAACAACAAATTTTAAAATGATTCGAATGAAGCGATTTCAGTTTATGTAACAGTAAATTAATGAAAAGAGACCTTATAATCTAATCGGTTTCATAAATAATTACCCATGTTTACATAACTAATCTTTTTGTACGTAATAACGGTACTTTTGTGTGTATTTTACTTCAGTCTATTTATTTAGTTATTTATTTATTGGTGTTTTTAGGTCACATATTTCTGCACAATGGCTAACCATGACCGTGACAGTTTTACGGGTGGAGGAAGCCGGAGTACCCGAAGAGAACCACCGAGCAACGGCGAGCAACTGTCAGCTCCCCAACATTTTACTTCAGTTAAATGTATTTTTCTCAGTTGATTTCAAGTGAAAAAAGACATTGCGATGAACCGTTGCTCATGGCAACGAGACGCTTTCCTTGACGGTGGTCATAAGAATCGCTGACAGTAGACATATGCGCGTGCCCGGCGACATAAAATAAAATCAACGAGGCATTGACCAATCACTGCAAGGTATTGCGGTTGGTATCGTTACATGTGTATTTATTCAAGTATAGCTAATCATTGACACCTGAGCTCCATACTTCAGACGACTTCCTCCCCAGGCGTCGATTGGCGGGTCCTGTTTTACCACAATATAATCAAGAAGAATAAATTCAGTATAGCATTGTTTTTGAAATTGACTTCCAACCCATCTCTTGCTTCTTTGCTCTCTCTGATTATAAGCGGAACCTCTGTTTCTATTGTCCGCCTATACCCTTCAACTCAATATTCTCCCTGTCAGGACCCGGGAGCGCTGCCTCCTTAACAAAGTTCTTGTTATCAGGTGGAAAGATAATCAAAATGATTGATAGTTTCGTGTACAATACAATCTGACGTTTCACATTAAAAAGTTGGGAAAGCCCGTAATTTGTCCAACAAATTACAATTTTCTAGTTACTTTAGGGGACGTCCAACGTAAATTTGGTCAAATTTCAGGTAATTTTCTCCCAAGTCTAAAAAAGGCCCAAAATGAATAACCCCAATAAATTATGTACCCAAATGTTTGGAATGAAACATAGTACATGTGAAAACTGAAATTTGCCATGGAACTGCTGCCATATGGTAGATAGCAGCACCTCAAAATCTACTATGGCATAAGTAACCAACCAGATGTTGGACAATAAAATACCTTAAATTTGTTGAATAGTTCAATTCCGCAATCCTTCTAGTATAGACTCGGAGAAAGCTTGTTATCATTCTTGCAAGGAATAGACCACAAGACCAATTGTACTTTAGGATGCCCACATTTCCAAAGGGCTGCCATTTTCCTTGTGTTTGTTTACCTTTTATGAAGTTCACCAAGGGCCAAATCCACACAGTTCAGAAGAATAAGTATGAAATCATGAGAGAGTGCATCAATGAAAAATGAAGAATGTCCAAGGTAGCATTTGTGAGTCTGCTGTGACCATACCCCCACAATCCTGTGCCATTTTGCAAGAGATCTGTATCAAATTGGTATCATACGATGAGATTGATACACCAAAAAGGGTGAACTACCAAACTTCCTCATTTAGTGTTATATGTGTCCATTTCTGGGGTTTCATGAGCAATGACAGCTACCAAGAGTGTCAATTGAATATTCAAGTGAGGCCAAAACAACAAAAAATGACCTGTCCTGCATGCAGAAGACTTTCACCAATTGGCTACACTGAGACATCCTGGCTTCCAATTCATTTATGTACATGTTTTGATATGCTTCATTTGTTTTGGAACTATCGGCCTTCCGTAGTGGCTGTTTGGGGAGGCTTGACTGTTGTTTTCTCATGAGATTTAAGAACATTAATAACTGATCTGCTTGCCAATACTAATTTTATAGGCGGGGGGTTACCGACCTGAACAATATCGGAATTGAGTTGGTTATTAAATTCATTTATCTAAACACTTATGACACGTTGTTGTCTCATTTAGGTAATTCGTGTGAATTTGTGTCCGCCCAACGGATCTTTTCTATTTTCGTCCACAGAATGTCAACACACATAGATGTTCACAACCGTCTGCTACTAACAGCGCTCAAAATCGAAGTTGATCCGTCTTATACACAATGCGGTCGTGCGAGGGAGATATTTAAATTTACGATGGTACGACATTTCGCTATATTTGGTGAACAGGAAGAAATCTTTCTGATAATTCTCCTTGACATTTGTCTTATTTTTTCGTTGCAGACTTCATCAAGCCTTCTTTACGTCACTAATATAGTTCGGCGACAGTAAAATTATTTTTTCGTAAATATACAATTGTTTCGACTGTAATGTATGTTGCTGAGAATATATTTTTGTTTTCAAATATAATTTTCCGCTTTTATGTTTTGATCATCGTCACCAAACAAATAGTAGTAGTTCGAATCGGTGGCGTATTAATCCCTTGCTGACACTTGCGCTACATTGCACAGTTTTAGAATTCAACAGCACTACTATGGACTGTATCTCACATTTATTACATTGTCAGCTGAATATTTTCCCATGAATGTGTCGTGAGTTGTACATTACATCGCCTGCCAGATTCGAAAACAGCAGTGAAATGTTTGAAGATTTCAGATCTTAGGAAATCAAATGTTTCCCAACTTGGCCAGAAAACAACGTGATCATAACATGCAATGTCGTCCAAACACAATGTCTAGTTTGTGGTCATCCATTTTCCCCTGAGCGTTCTTACCACGCTGGTGATGAAATGACAAATATGCTTTCTCCGAGTCTGGAGTGTGGAGTCTTTTATTCACAACTCAGACATTCGAATTACCGATCTATTCCTTGTTAATCCTGACGGTTACTTATGTGGCTGGCAATTTCTTTGTCATCAAATGCAAAAAAATAAAAAAGTATTTTCCAAAAGTGCATAAATTCGGGTTTTGTATACTTTTGTCATTATTTTGGTATATAATATGGCGTTATTCACCGCTTTAATTCGTATTTAGGGCATTGTGAAAATTTACAACAAAATGGCCAAAGTTACGTTGGACGACCCCTTAATATCTTTTACATCTCTAACTAATCAAAGTCAAACAATGTGTACTCTAGCTGACGTTTATTTTTAATGTGATCATAACTGTATCAGTTGCATCACATCCAGACAAGAAGAATGTTGTCTAAAAACAATTACTGAGGTTTCTAAAACAATAGATACCCGGCCAGCCATCCATGAAAGTGTAGTTTTCAGCAGTGGTTTTCTCGGGGTATCCGTGCCAAACACCGAGATTATTATAATCCTTGATGGGTGTGGGAGTGGGATGGGAAAATCTCACCCGAGGGCAAGATATTTGGGCCAGAAACGAGGCTTGTCGAGTGTCTGGACCAAATAACTTGTCCTAAGGGTGAGATTTTCCCATCCCACACCCGTACCCATCATGGATTATTTTTCTCGCCCACATGCAGCGATTGCGTAAGCCAGAGGTAATCGGGAGTCACGTGCTGATTCAATCAACTCATTTTGGATTCGTTGTCTTGAAGAACTGATGACACCATCGGAAAGAGCATGCACAAGTTATGTATATACCAAAGGCATATACCACGAAATCGATTAGGAACGGTGGCAGCTTGAGGGTTGAAGAGTTTTAGAGCATCAAACTTTGATCACACTGCATTCCGATGACGTCAATATGAATTAGGTGGTAGCAAGAAACTGATACGATATGCATAACGTCATAATAACGTTATAAATGTACAACGTCACGTGGGTAGGATACATCTGTTTCTCCCTGCTATCTAATCCGGGAAACACGTATGTTGCACATGCAGTGGGGGGAGAGAACATAATCGCGGATAACACACTGACTGGTATTGTTGACCATAGTTTTTGAAAAAAAAAAAACTTCATCCCAGCATGTAACAAGTTGGCTGTTTTCTGTTTACACCAGCTTCATTAACATATTCACAAAACTTCCACTATTATTTCTTTTATGGTGAAATGTATCAAAATTCCAGTTCTCATTTCATATACAGTATGGGGAGAATGGATTGTAACTAAATCCCTCATGGAGTGGAGTTATCACCAAAAGTATCTCTTTCAAATTTTGAACATATGGATAAAAACACAAAGAATGTTTCAGCCAATGGACCTCCGGATTTAACCAGAAGGTCCATTGGCTGGAACGTTGCCTGTGCTTGCTATGCTTTGCAATACATTTGCAATCATTGCTTGGGTGGAATGTCCACTCTACGGGTGATTTAATGATAATACACTCTCCACGTACTGTATATCACACAAAGAGAGAATTGTTGACATTAGTTGTTGATGCCATACCATAAAGAAGCGGCAAATAGAAACGGATTGCCGAGTTATTGCTGTGACGGCTGTCAGAACTGGAACTGCCCACTCAAGTTGAATGACGAGTGAAGCCCTTCTTATGTTTAATCGGTTGATACCGAAACCTTAAGCCTAAGTTTTCAAAAATAACTGTACTTCTGACAGACATACGAATTAACTGTTTCGAGTTACACATGCAGGAAAATTTTTTCGGAATTTTGTTTTGCGATAATTTGCCGTCAAACATTTTTAAGTTTTTTTATGACAACTATTTACGCACGATACATAACTTTGGTATATTTAAGTGCCTACTTACCGTTCCGAGCATATAACTAAACCAGTTAGAATTTCTAAGAAGAATACTAAAACAGTTAAAACTTCTTGCATGGAATAGCATTAAAAAGGTGTTAGTTGGAAATACTATTTGCGAGAGGGTGGGACTACCCAGTATAAACAATGGAACAGATTAATATCTTTAAACCAAATGGCAGTGAAGTACTTGGAGATAAGGTTTAATACCGGTAACGGGAATGTCACAGCTCTACGGTCCCAAGTTTTGAAAGTCAATCACGATATCTTGGAAATTCATAAACCATGTTATAAATGATTGCATATATAGTTTATTAGATTACGGCGAATATCAGTTTTTTCCGAGACCAGTATCGCCGTTGGAGCTATGGCTTATTCTCATGAACTGGAATTTCCCGGTTCCCAGTTCTGAAAATAACTGCTGATGACTGGGAAATTCACTCACTAGAATCGGGTATCACAGGTTGTGAAACGCAACCTTTGATTCTCCGTTTTGTCCCATAAATTTCTCGGGTATCGGGACTGATATTCAGAAACAACCGGAAAATTTCCGCTATCTTGACTGACTTTCAAAAGAACGAGAACCAGAAAATTCCCGTTCCCGGGATTAAACCCTGTTTGCAGATTCTGCAAAATGACGCAGGTCGGAGGATAACTGGATCAAGTAACGCAGGCGCACTAGAAGCGGTCGGGGGTAGATGCCTGTCGTGGTTAAAGATAGAACAGGTATGGAAAAATTATGCTAACTAAATTATCTGGTAAACCTTTCCAACGGCAGATGGGGTGCCATTTAACTGTGCATGGGGCTCCAACATCCATAGAGGTTGGCCAAGGCAGGTCACAAACGCTAGATTTTTTTTCTTGACATCAGTTTGCAAAGGATTAATATCACTTTATTATGTATATAGAACATTTTGTTTGTTTCTTTAATATGTAGAGGAAAAATGGAATGATTATTTTGGTCATATTCTATTATGAAACGAGTCTACGAATTTTTCTCTGGCTCGGCAGAACGGAAAATTTGTAGACGAGTTTAATAAATAGATTGTGACCAAAACACGAATTTCATTTTCTGTTTTCATATGACACCCAGTTGCCAAATCACACATCTTTCAGATAGAAAAGAAGGGTTAATTAATGGAATTTCACCTTGAACGTCATGGATTTGACCGTGACGCAGTCATACGTCATAACCATTACTTTGACACAGATCTTTTCGGTGTTAGCCAATCAGAAAGAGTTCGTTTGAAATTGACCAATCAAATCAACTGAAGATGTTATGAAGCACTAATTAATATTTATTGAAAACATGAAACGACAATAAGCTGAGAAAACGGTAAAATGATGTGATAAATAACAAATATGGAAAAATCATTGTTATTATTGTTCAAATAGAACAATTAACGATGTCATTGGAATAAGGTCATTGACATGTACATTTTTTCTATACTTCGTGCTATTGTGACAGGCTGTCGGTCACTTCAAATTTTCTACCGGGGTTGTTGAAATTTTGAACTACGACTAAGTCTTTTGTTACAATTAATCCACAATTTAATCTCAAAACAATGCGTTCCAGTCGACTCGCCACAAGCAGGATATTTCTGTACAAGGAGCGAGGCTCACCGTACAAATATGTATTTCCAAACTTTTTCGTTTAAGATCAATAACTTTAATAATGGGATTTCAATAGTTAAAATTTACACCTTCAGTAAAACTACATCCAATCTGACCTTTGGTGACCCCGACCTGAATATAAACTTGTCTAAATCTATCGCTCGTCGCCTCGCGAAGAGTGAAATAAAAGCGTCGATTATTAATTACGATTTTAAATGAGTTTACCTCATAAGATACGAAAACGTAACAAACATGTGCTGTGTCATGTTAATAAAGCATCCATAACTCGAAATAGTATGTTATTATGTTATTAAAATGAAAAAGGCCCCGTGATTTGCCCGTTTCTATTTCCATTTTGTGTCGCCGATAAAATTGACAGAGGAAGTACCGCCCACCGGTGCTCATGTAAAAAAAACAGGTTCGCACGCAGGGGCCACTGTTTAGAATTTAATATTGAATATTGTATTATTTACATTTAATAATCTGACGATCATGGTATAAATAAAATATACCCAAAGTGGCTTGGTGTACCAAATGTTCACCACTCGTGATGAAGTGGTGTTAACCGCTCACCAAAGGCTCGCGGTTAACACCACTTCACCGCTCGTTGTGAACATTTGGCACACAAAGCTACTGTGGGTATATTCTATATATACATTGTGGTTACTCTCAACAACTATTAAAATATACAAGAAATGCAAGCATGTTTTGGAACAAACAGGACGAAACTTGAAATGACTAATAACCGATTGTTATTGTACGAAAATGAAGATTAGGTTGAATTCGATAATCACTTAATCTGTTGTACCTGTATGGTGGATAAACTAATGTGAATACCTGATTAACGCATCGAGTTGCATATGCAGGAAAAATTTTCGGAAATTTTTCAGTGCTTTTCAAAAAAATAAAATGTCACAGTCTTTTGCCCGGTGATACTATATCATGTGCTAGTGGAGTGTACATTTTTTCTGAAATCCCATAGATTAGCCCTTTACCGAACGCGGACAATATCAAAATTTATGATTTTAAATATTATTTTTTCAAAATTTCCAAAATGTTTCAACAAAACCATATCATGTGAACCCTCATTGGAACGAGCTCGTTCCAATGAGGGGTCACATGATATATTTTTGTTGTAATTTTCTGAAAATTAATATTTTTTCAAGTGTCGAATTTGCATATTACGCGGGCGGATTCGACCGATTCGTTAGGTAAAGGGTTAAAGTGGTGCTATTTTCAATCATTCCATTTATTTGTTTTGAACCATGAGGAAAGTGAAAAAATCAGATTTTTCCCACCCACGTGATTTTTGCTCGGGTTTTTTACCATAGCATTTTTTCCATAGTGTTTTTTTTTTCTCCTGTAGGATTTTTTGCCTCTATGGGTTTTTTCCCGCATTCTGTGATATTCTCAAGCATCGCCAACAAATTTTATTTTTCATTTTTTCAGTTTTTGACCCCAAAACATGGCATTTGAACCATTGAGCTCGTTCCAATGATGGTTCCAATGATGGTCAAATGCTATGTTTTCAAGGTAAAATATGAAAATGTTGTCATTTAGTGGATATTTTTGAAAATGTCGAATGGTACTCTTGTGAGGTAAATAGTCAATAAAATAACGGATATCATCAAAGACACTTTAATTATACCCCATTGAAGAAAGGAATGCCCGACATTAACGCCCCCGACAAAACCCCACTGTAACATATCCCCCTCTAACAAAATCCACCCGACAAACTCTCCCACCTCGAAATCCCAAACTGTAACTAAAGACAACCACTATTCTCAGTATCATCCATACTAATAATTGAAAAAGAAAAAAACAGCTTTTGTTGTTTTGTTGACCGACATAATTTAATAAATTTTATTATATGCTAGCCTGTGATTTATCTCAAATTATCTAAAAGACCTTTCTCGATAGAGAAATATTCTTCAGGAGCTTTCTGAATGACGTCACGCCACGCCGCATCACATCTCCTTGAAGGAACGATCAGCTGATCTTTGTTATTGTTTTGAAACGTACGCATTTTTCGTCGAATTGGGCTGACTATTGTGCAATAGAATGTCTCGTAGCATCTAATAAAGAAAATCTACTCTATTTTAGTCAGTATCTGGAATTATCTCATGAGTGTGGACCTGAAAGTTTTATTTTTCACAAGCGTTTGCGCGAGAGAAAAAAAAATGTTCTGGTCCACACGATGAATTTTTTCAGTAGCTTCCTAAATGTCGTTACGCTTCCGCGTATCGCCTTGAACCTCGCCTTGAGGGAACAATCAACAGCTTTTCGTTATTGTCTTGAAACAGTTTGCAGTCAAACTGGGCTGAATATTGCGTAGTCAAATGTCACGTAGCATATAATAAAAAGAAAATCGCAAGCGCGCGTGAAAAAGAAAGCTTTCAGGTCCACACTCATGAGATAATTCCCGATATTCACTAAAACAGCGTAGATATCCTCTTTTTATTGACGAAAGTCATATATATACATCACGTGTGTTCTATAAAACTCAATTATTTTGCCTAGAAAAAGTAGTAATTATTTATTTCAGTAGCATCTCCGGATGGATCCAGCCGGAAACTTCCCCCCGAATCTGAAACAATACACAGACTCCATATAGAAAGAAAGTATTAATGAATAAACTCAAGCATGTTGATAACAGTAACAACGTCATCACTCCTAAGGGACCAGCAAAAACAGTCACACAGACAGAAAAAGCATCATGGGAGGCAGAATGAATTACTGAATAAACACAAGCATGCTGATACAGTTACAAGAATACTACCCAATAAAGGAGCACAAAGAAAGTCATACAAACGAAAAACAAAAAAAGCAATTCAACAATTATTATTAACTTCGTATAAATAATTATTTTATAAATAGTTGAACAGTGATAATTAATTAATTCTAACGACCGAATCATTGGGCTGGTTTTACTCTCCAAAATATTGGTGGGGGGTTTGTTACAGTTTTGATTTCATTGGAGGGCGGGGGGGTACTTTTGTTGCGGTGTCAGGGGTTTTCTGTCATGGGGGTTATGTTACAGTGAGGTTTTGTCGGAGCTTTAATATCGAGCCCCCTGAATAAAAATGAATATATTTTAAAAAGAAGGCTATTCGATAGACGACCTTTAATGAATCACGTATTGATATGGAATTTCTGAACCGAGTTCAATTAAAACCGACCCGGGCCGAGGTTCATGGGGGTTTACTGGGGCTCAGGACGGTTTCAGTGAATTTCCATACCAAATGGTGGCGAATGTAATGTGTCGGACAGGTTTAAGGCGGAGAAAGACGGACTCTCCGGAGAGGCCCACCAAGCAGCTACGAACAACTGTCAGACCCTCTCACTTAATAACCCGGAAAAAAACAGAGAGTTAAGAGTGGATGAAGATTTTTAACAGTCTGTCAAAAATCTACAGAACGGCTGCCGAGGATTTGTCACTTTTATCTGTTGGACAATATTTCCACGGACACAGTAATATTAAATTTCAGACACCAAATATGGGAATAATCAACAAAAAAATTAATTAATGAAGCACCGGGTACAACCCGGTGCTTCATTAATTAAAATTTTGCTAATTATGATTTTTATAACCCAGTAAACTCATGCGTGGACATTACTGGATTACGAACAGTCCACGGTGACTGTACTGTACATGTTGCATGGAGTTCTGATGCAGATCGCGACTGTCCAAATTCACTATCTGGCTTTTTGAGCACAGAATTTCAACCTTTAAGTTAAAATTATAATAAAAAACTTACCTTTCTTCATTAGCCCGTGAATACGAAACGATCGTGATAACACACAACGACACGAAGAACGCCATGATATCCCTAGAAATAAAATGACAGAGGACTATTATCTAAGCGTAGTTTAACGCTTCCGGCATTGTGACTCAGAAAAAGAATGTGACTCTGTAAATAGAAGAAATATAATAGGAAGACAGCATCAAACTTTAGAGTAACTTGGCTGCAACACAGTGACATGTTAACCCCCCTCAGATGTAACCTTACACATAACTAGTTTCCGGCACGGGGTGATCCTGGATGTCAAAAGTGTCGTTAAACCCCAATAAATAAATAAATAAACAAATAAATAAATAAATAAATAAATAAATAAATAAATAAATAAATAAATAAATAAATAAATAAAGAGTTTGTGTAAGGAAACATTTGGCAGTCGACAAGCAGTCGATACAACGCAAAACCAACAACGCTGATGTTGGATGACTGAATTACCCAGTTCAACGTACGACGTAGGTCTGGATATCACTTGCAGGCCGACTGACCTAGTCGTCTGGTCCTTCTGGTGTCTTTAGTAGGATCTGGAATCTTTCTGAAAAAAAACCTCCATAAAGGTTCTCCTCAGTGACAAATCAAACAGCAATATCAACGGTTCAAAAATGACGGGCACTGTTTGAAAAATGGAAATATTTTGCCTGAGAGGTTTGAACAAATGTGTAGTGGGCGAAACCTGCGGTAAAAATTGCTTTCAAACAATATCTTTGTAATTCTGTTAATGTGTGATTCTGACAGAAATTGAACAGCGATAAACTCAGTGTAACATATAGGGTCTGTAACATCAGGGCCCCGCAGCTGGTTTCTTGAAACAGTTAGGCACGTTTTATAGCCGAGGGGATAAAAGTAATGCCCAGGCGTTTCATAGAAACTACATGTAAACGAGGACTTTTATGCTTTCGTACAGCTTACTCGGATACATCGCCAACCCCAGAGAGCACGATATATGGTAAGTGGGGGCGCCCCATATTATCAAAACATTCAAATCACAAGTGGGAGAAAGTCTATTAAAGGAAACTCCAATTTTGTAGGGAGATGCGTTTTTTTTTTTGTACAAGTGCACAAAATGATTTGTATGCTTACCCAGCCCTACGATCATAATATATATTTATAACTTATTATTATTTTTATCAATTTCATAATATAGCTTGCTACACGTCAATGGGGTGTGCTCGACCAGTTCGTATTAATTCTCTTAACACTGATGTGACAATATCGAAATTTACAGCCGAAACCTTTCCCCATAAGGCAAATAAGGAATTCAACCAGTTCACTTTTGTTTGACAGAGCTCAACGAGTGAATTGTTTGAATTCTTAGCTGCATTATGCGACAAATTTGGGAAATTTTGACATCAATGCGCACAGCGTGAACGAAGAACCATCAAGTTAATAACACGGATATTTTTCAAGAGCATTGGAAGCAAATTTCGGCGCGGTGGAAGAAATATGAATGGGAAACGGGTCGAGCTTTGTTGTCCCAAAGTATGCCTCGTCCTTTAAAGTAAAACTGATGCTAAAATTGAAGATATGTTTGGTAACTTCTTTGAATTAATTTGAGACTATTGTTCGTCGGCGATCAACCCCTTCAATGTGCAAGGCATACATTTGTGAAATAAACTGAAACTTTGGGATCGAGGATAAAACAGTATAATGAACAAAAATTAGTTAAGGAGGAGAACACGCAATAATTAATTGATACAGCCCAAACGGGGCTGTTGGCTTAAATTACCGAGCCCAACGCAATTGCAAAATGTGGCCACCGAATCGCTGTGTCAGTGCAGCTCCCAGCCTCAACGATCTCATTCAGGATTAACAGTTTACCTAACACGAAAGGCAGACGGCAATTGCAAACAAAATTCTTGAATAACTATTTTTTTTTTTGGCATGAAAAATATAGTTTATGGCATCTCAATGGAACGAGCTCAATGAGCCCGTTCCAATGAGAGGTCATACGCTATGTTTTGAAGACGAAAAAAGAAAAAAAAAACAATGCAAATGGAATGGTGATTTTTGTGAACGTTAAGCTGGTCTCAATCAGGATTAACCCTTTAACTAACAGGAAAGGCAGACGACACTTCCAAACATTTTCGAATAACTATTTTTTTTTTCATTTTTTTTTTTGCGCCTAAAACATAACTTATGGCCCCTCACTGGAACGAACTCGACGACTGCGTTGGTAATCTTTATGAATAGCGCTGACCGGTTTTGGCCACTACGTAGGGTAACGGGTTAAATGGGTAATGGACGCTAACAGACCAATATGAGGTGCGCTTTTTGGCGGGGGCGGGATGGGGGTAGGTGGTGGGATAGTTTTAGTTTTTTAAAAACATTTCGCCACAGGCCAAAGACAGAAGGTGATGCAGTTGGGTTCATGCCATCACCGAGGCTCTTGTGCCTCTATTTCAGAGGCCCCTATCCAACACTTTTCCTTGTATATATTCATGCCTGCAATCCCCAAAATTGATTCATGTACTCTGCCTATGATATTTCGTGAGTCGTTTCTTATAGTGATTTCTTCGTTGTCTGGGTACACTGCAAAAAAATATAGGTTCTCTTTAGAACCAAAACTGGTTCTAATCTTGTCCCTGAGATGGAACCATTTCTGTTTAAACAGTATTTATTTCAAATCAAATAAATTTACCACGATTAGCATTCAATTTTAACAGAATATTACATGAACTGAAGTAGATTCAGCACTAAACTTGGAACTTATTCAGCGCAGTCGCCAAACACTTTGAAACAAAGAGATATGAACAGTTGGCATATCGAACCAGTTTTGGTTCTGTATAGAACCAAAACTGGTTCGATGTGCCAACTGTTCATATCTCCTTTGCTTAATAATGATTTGAGACAACCTCGTATAAGCTCTAAACTTACGGCTGAAATCCCCTCAATTTATGTTTAATTCTGTTAATATTTAATGTTAATCTTTATAAATTTATTTGATTTGAAATAAATACTGTTTAAACAGAACTGGTTTCATCTCAGGGACAAGATTAGAACCAGTTTTGGTTCTAAAGAGAACCTATATTTTTGCAGTGTACTTTAGCATTGAAAAATACCCATAGCGTTCTTGTTGGCATGATGAGTTAATTTTTGTTCCACGGGGAGGACCACGGGCCTTTATCTTGTGGATACACGCTTCTAACTCAGCTCGTGGTGAAATGAAGTGGGGAAATAAATATTCTTCTGCCGCCATTGGCAGTATAACACCCTCCTTCATCTAGTCTGGCAATGTTCCTGTCCCGCTTTGGCACGCCCCGACGTTTCCAAGCAGCAGCTTCGATCAAAGCTTGGACGTGTACAAACATTACAAGAAAAAAAAAATATTTGGGTTATCAACTTGATTAATGTTGGGCTTATCAACTTTTATTAATGGATTCAGACGGCCAAATTGGTATCCATGTTTACGCTTGTGTTTGCTTTTTCAACACAAGCGGAGATCATTGTGAACTCGCTGTCGATTGAGAAACCCCACACCTTAGATTTCGTGGAACGATTTGTCACACAGAAGATAACAAGATAACGTGTCATCGTTCCTGGGCAATAATATTATCTTTGAAAGTTTACATGCATGTTGCAAACTATTCTGGAAATTTTTTAATATTGCGTTGGTAACACAGCGATGAAAATCTGCTGATCAGCAGTTTGAAAATGAAAAACAATTAACCCTTTTGAAGATTGTATCTGTGACTGTGCGGCCACATGTCAAAATTGAGACAAAATTTGGGGTTTTATTTTTTTTTTAAAAATTGACACATTTTTTCAAGATTTGTTCTTCCCAAACTTCGCATGTATTAAAGAATTTTATCATATGACTCGTCCGTTTTGTTCACTTTAAAACGTTTGATATTTTGTTTTCATATTAATCTGTGATAAATAAACCCTTCCGTCGATTTCATTGGTCAATTTCAAAACTAGACAATTTGATTTATCTGAACAAAATAAAACTAGGTCACATTTTCATAATTTGCATAATTAGAGTTGGGAGCTTTCATTGGTCAATTTCAAAACTGGACAATTTGACTGGCTAAACAAAATACAACTGAGTGACATTTGCATAATTTCAGTAGGGAGAATTTAAGTTATCTGTCCTATTAAGGATGGGTTATATATTGTATTAATCTTTTACCTACAAGAAAAACGCCATTCATTTTTTTCATATTTTCATTTTTTGCATCCGAAACAAAGGTTTTGACCCCTCATTGGAACGAGCTCGACTTATGTTTTGGAAGCAAAAAATGAAAATTGTTAGTTATACGAGGATCTTTTTTCCAAGTGCCGTTTACAACTCAAGTTAGGTGATGGGTTAAAAAGTCATACTAAGTGGATAATTTGTGCGTGTGTGTGTCATATGATAAATAGAATATGAAATGAGCGTTTTTCTCATATAATATTTATGAAACTCGTCCGAATTTTCCGTTTGGGCTCGCCAGAGGCTCGCCAAAACGGAAAATTCTTAGACTCGTTTCATAAATATTATATAAGAAAAACACTCATTCCATATCCTCTATTTAACAAACATGCTTGGTTTTATCCAAGAAGAGAACAGTCACGATACACAAAGAAGACACACTTGGTTGAAAATGTCTTATGATAATTACGATTAAGAGCTTCGTAATCACTGAGAAAAAAAACTGTTTTTGCAACAAAACTGGAGATGTTTGAAATTACGGCATTTGCTGCAGCTTTCCTTAGGGACGTGACAACCGTTACTTTTTCCAATTTCCTTATTCGATATTCGTTATCAATCGATTTTATCCCCCGTTGAAACAGGCATATACACATCTGCATTTGCTGGAAACAACAGCTTTCCTTTGGGAACGTGACAACTGTTACTTGTTCCCATTTCCTTATTCGATATTCGTTATTCGAATGTCGAATAAGGAACTTGGCATAAGTAACGTTTGTCACTTCCGTGCTTTCTTCTATGAAGGAACCATGCATAACTTCATAGTAAATTGGAACTGCTATATCTTTCACCAGATGATTTAGAAGATTGCTGACCTGTCTATAATAGTTGCTGCATCTTCTTAATTTTCAATAAACACAGTTTAAAACATTTCTGGGACATATTTAAGTGCAAGAAAGTCAGTCGTTCATGGGTTCCGAAAAAACAAAGTAATCTGACGGATTTTCCAAGCGGAGGCCCAAGAATTTGTCATCAAAACGTAGCATTATAAAGTCTAAAAATGTGAAATGGAAAAAATAGGTGTTATGAACAGTTAAAAGAGGTATAGAAGAAGGAACACTTTCATGATGTGAGAAGGAAAGAGTGGGAACCAATAACTACTGGCACGAGATGGCAGATCACTTTTCACAATGTACCATGAAGACCATCGTGTCACCTAAGAAATAAACAACGTCGAAGTTGGGCTTAATATACACTCTAAAATCAGTTGCGTTAAATATCAACCCAAATCAACTGAGATCAGTGAATATGAGTAGTAGTAGGGGGATGAACCGTGCCCTATTAGGGGACCCTGCCGGGGACCCCGGTAGTGTCGTCATGTCACGTGACCCAGCTACGCCACGATTGGTTGTGATGGTAGCACGCGTAAGCGGCCATCATGTGACGTTATTTTTATAGTGACACATGGTCTTTCTGCGCATGCAGTGTTGTTAGGGGGGATACATTTTCATCATCCATTTTGTATAGTGGAGACTGCCATCTTGGTTTCTACGGTAGCATGTGGTTGCAATGTGACCCAAAACCTTCTAATAGGACAGGGGTATGTTCTTAAGGTGTGTTCGTTTTAAATCGAATAAATTTAATTTCCACAAACAAACCAACAATCCCTCCAGATCACCAAAAACGACTTTATTTGGTACAGCTTCCTCCATTTTGGGCTTATAAGATTAGCAATTAGTGCTATAAGACGCTCTCCTTTGTATAAGAGTAATTTTATTGGTTCGTTTACTTCGTAGAATTACCCAAATAGACTCGACAATTTCCCCATATCACCAAAATCCATCCAAAACTACCAAAACATTTTGGGTTTTTAAGAGTAGCACGTGGTGCTGTAAGGTGCGTTCTATTACACTGTAGTACTTTACTAGCTCGGATCCCATAATCCCAATTTATCTGCCTACTACAGACACCATTCTAGCTACTCTAACCCTAGCAGTCCATCTAGTCTTAGGTACTCTTTACTACCCCTTGTTACGATCTCTGCACTCGTCCAAGTCAGATTGCTTGAGTGCCCATAACATGTACCTAACCATACAGCGTCCCTTGTGTTCAATGAAGTCCTATATGATCACTAAAGCCAAGAGTCAAATATTGCTCGAATTGCTGGAACCTAATCGAACAAATGAGCCATAGAGTAATTACTCGAACGAGTGACTCATTTTACGACTCTTATCCTCATATTGGTATTTGAGGATACTTATAACGTGGTGATGTACTATTTGGGGATACCTTTCGAGGATACCTTTTGAGGATACCTTTTGAGGATACCTTTTAGAGGATACTTATCAGAAGATAGTTATGGCTCCTGACACCTAATCGAATTCTGGATTCTAGACCACCCCTTAGCCTCCATAGGTCATAGACCTCTTCTCCTGTTTTGTCCATTGTCACTATCATCTGCCCTATGGTTAACTTCCTTTATTTTCGACCACTACTGACTGGACTGTGCAGCTACTATTGGCTGCCACTGAGTGACCCGTGCTACAGTCTTCTACACTTGCTACTGACTACTTTGGTTTTCAGTACCTGAATCACGATACGATGATCACTATCATACTTGGTTTCCACTAAAACTAGCAGTCAAACACAGTCTGCTTGTTCTAACGACTCCAATCTCATAGAGTAAATAAGCTTTTGAGTAGTGACATGGCGAGGAATTGCTCGAACAGATCTAATCTACTCGAGCTAATAAGCCATTGAGTAATTGCTCGAACGGGTGACTCCTCTTACGACTCTTATCCTCATCTTGGTATTTGAAGATACCCATGACATGTTGATGTACTATCTGAGGATACCTTTTGAGGATACATTTTGAGGATATTTAACAGAGGATATCTATCTGAAAACTATTATGGTTCCTGACGTCTGTTCAATTCCATGAATATAGACCTCCCCATGGCCTTCATGGCTCCGAGACCGCAACTGCTGACTTGTCCAATATCGCCATCGTATTCCTATGATAAGCTTCTACTGAAGTCACCCAGTTGTACGATCCTCTTCCAGTCTTGTACCATTACTGCTGACCCTTAGCATTACTACAGGCTTGCTAACTATCACATATTGCTCAAACGACTGGAATCCCATCCAGCAAATAAGCCATCGGGTAATTGCTCGAACATGTGGCTCCTCTTCCGACTCTTATCCTCATCTCGTAAAAAGGGGTTCTCTGACCACATACATTTTCCGAAAAGAGACGCCATAAAAAGGATTCCGTAAGTGGGATTCCTAGCCCATTCAACAAAGTGTGATTCCGTGGTTTGACATGAACGTTTGTTCCGTCCGTCCGTCCGTCCGTCCGTCCGTCCGTCCGTTCGTCCGTCCGTCCGTCCGTTCGTCCGTCCGTTCGTCCGTTCGTCCGTCCGTCCGACCGTACGTGTGTCCGTCCGTCCGTCCGTTTTTCTCCGATGTTTATTGGCCGATCCTTTTAAACTTGGCATGTATGTTTACCATCATGAGAACTGTGCACCTGCGGTTATAGTTCCGGTCGGACTATTTTTACCATAGTTGTGCCCCTTTTCGCCTTTGTATAATTTGCTGCTAGGTCTAAATTTTGTCCTGGGATTTTCTCTGATGTTTATAGGCCAATCTCGTCGAAACTGCGTATGCGTGGTCACCACCATGGACGCCTGTGCACCTGCGATGAAAGTTTCGGTCGGACTATTTCGCCATAGTTATGCCCCTTTTCGATTTAAAATAATTTGCTGCTGGATGCTTTAGCGGTATGCCAATCATTGCGGCGGGGGTATTGATAGGCCCACCCAGGGGCAGTCACACCTTTAGTTACGTGCCTATTATTTTTCCATTATGAAAACGCAATGTCGAACTAAAATATTTTCAGGCTCTTATCTTTTATTTGTTATCAAAATAAAATGTGTTAATATAAGTTTAGAAAACAACAATTTTTGTTCAATGGTATATAATTAAATTTTCTTAAAGGATATGCCTTAGTTCATTGACTGTTTACCTCACAAGACTAACAGACAATATTTTCAAAAATATCCCGCGAATTACAACATTTCCATTTTTAGTCTAGAAAACATAGCGCTTGAAGCATCATTGGAATGACCTCGATGAGCAATTTGCAGTGATGGTTCTTTTGCCATGTTTTCGTGGCCAGAAATTGGAAAATAAAAAAAATAAAAGTTTGTTGACGATGTTTGAGAATAGTACGGCAGCATTCAAGTGCCATTAAAGAAAAACAAGATTCTTTAATCGAAAAAAATATATTAAATGAAATTTAAAAAAAAAAAAAAATGATAAAAAAATAGAAAAAAGAAGTAATGCTTTTTTTCCTTATTTTAAATGATTTTTTCGACATTTAAGATAAATTAAAGGTGAAGTTAATACATATTTTTTTCTGGTTATCACAATATTTTTAATTTTTCCCTTGCAGTAGTAGCCTCCGTAGTTGACTGAGTTGCGGTGGTAAATTCTTGCTGTGTGCGCGGATGGGGGGAGGGGCTACAACTTTTATTTGTCTAATGACTTTATTCCGTTTAAACATTCGTAGACGGACTTGAGGTTTGTGTTATCCGCAGTTTTACACGGCAATCATCGGGGTTAAAGGCACCACATATATCGCCAAGAATGCTATTGAATTGAAAGTGAATTAAGAGAGAGAAGGGTTAACGATACGTTTGTTTTGGGGGTTAACGACACATTCAGCAGCAATTTTAATTCGCTTGAAAACCATCTAGAAGCAGTGAATAGCTGTGAGGCTCTCCAACTAAGAGTCAGCAGTGACTGAAGCCAAGTACGTTATCGACATGTTGTACGACTTAATATACAGGATAAACGTGTACTCTAGACCCATGTAGGCAAATCAGGCTTAAGTTTCCGGTTCCGGTCCAATGACATCATTCAGGTGACAAGGGTTACCATCAAACTGCCAAGCTTTTCGTATGGAGTACAATGTGCGAACCAATGAATTTACGAGCTCCCAGTGAAAATTCCTTACTGGAAATAACCGTGTTTCGTAATGTTCAATTTCCCAACAATTTAACAGCCAGTCTCCAAGTAGCTTTATAAAATTTCTATTCAACATTGAAGGTCATATTCGGCTGTACATTTGCTAACAACATGAATTGTGAGCAAATGAGCGTTGCTCGCCCATACCATCTTCAGTTATTGCCTTGACTCTCCGGCAATTATTAGAGAATGTTGCTGGCTTCTGATACGCTAACTTTACCTCGAAACCACAGTGTCTCTTTGTTGTTACGTTTTGCTTCCTAGTAATCTGTTATGGCAACCTAACAACCCAGTTCCAGGTGTTTGTTTTACCCGTAGACAGCATGAACAATACCTTGAAGTACCACGCCAAGGATGGCTATTAATGTATTGATTAGTTATTGGTTATTTAATGAAGCTTTACGACACTCTCGACAGGCAGGGACGACTCGTTTCTGGCAGTTTTTCGGGTGGAGAAAGCTGGACAACCAGGCGAGATTTACTGAGTAGCGGCGAGTAACTGTCAGACTCCCCCAACGTACTAACTCAGTGCAAGTAGGATTAGCATTGGTTGAAGGCAAGGGCACATCGAACTTTGGTGCACCTTAGTACACAGCGCCACCGTGCTGTCACGCGGGTAATCGGGATGAAGAGCCTTATCCAATGACATTACACAGTTACTGTTAGTCGGGATCGAACCACCGACCATTCGGTTTGAAGTCCAATGTCCTAACCACTGAATCACTGCACTCCCATCTGAATGGTTCCCAAAGTAGAAATATCTATTTTTAGAATGTATTTTTTTTTTTTTAATTGCATTCCTAAAATAGATGTTTCTATTTTTAGGCCTAACACATATCTTATTTTGCATTCTTAAAATAGAATATTTCTATTTTTAGTATTTTTTTTTTTGGTTTGTTTTTTTTTTTCTTTTTTTTATTATATTTTTAAATTTTTTAACGAAATCTCTTAATTACGGTACGGAAGCCCATTAGGGACATGTGAAAAAAAAAAATTACATGTGTGAAAAAAGAAATTGTGTAGGAAAAAAACATGAAGTCGTGCGCACGAGATAATTAAGTCTTGCGCACGAGATAATTAGGTCGTGCGCACGAGGTAATTAAGTCGAGCGCACGAGATAATTATCTCGTTCGCACGAGATACCTAAGTCGTGCGCACGAGATACCGAAGTCATGCACACGAGATAACATGTTTGCGTTATTGCAAGCATTTCGCATGTAGTGGAATAGCAGGGTTGGGAAGGGGGACAAAACCGTCAAGATATCCACCTTTCGACTGTGTTTTAGACGTTGTAAATGCCCTCATTCGAAACCCGTATTTTTCTCCGACCCTGACATAACAATTTTATTATGAACTAAGAGGAAGTGTGTGTTAGGGTAGAGGAGGAGAAGTGGCGAGCGGGCGGGGGGGGGGGGGGGGGGGTATGGGGGAGGTGCTCGTGAGAAGTAGCCGAGGATTCCCAGTATGATTTGTCTGTTCTGCTACATCTAAAGACGAAATAATAGCGTCTTTTTGGCTGCATATTTAAATTTTCATCATACTGGACCGAACCAGAGTTGCTCCAGGGGTGGTCCAGCGCATTGTTTCGCCCTTCCTTGTAAGGTACTTTGGTTGGTTACCCCAAAATATACAGCATATTCCAAGATAGGGTACACGTCTAAGGCGGTGTCTCCCTCTCCCCCTCCAACCCCCAACAAACACATTCGGAATGCTTTTACGTCCCCCTTTCTCGCGAAAATCCTAGAATTTACCTCTCACTGGACGGAGAGGGAGGGGTGTCTCTGGTATTTCTCTATTCCTGTGAGTATTCTTCAGTCAACTCAAGCTGCATTAATTCCAGCTTGGAGATCTGGCAAGTTAGGAATTCGCCAAGTTCCCAGTTAAGGAACCTACTCCATTTTTTGAGCGGGGGCGACAATTTGAAACCTGTTTCCAGTGATTACGTCTCCCCCCTCCCCCCTCCCCCAAACAGTTACAGGGACACTAGGTTATTTGTTTTGCTCCTCGGGGCTGACCCATTGGCGCCTTGTAATGTAAGTAGTATAGCTCGCACGTTTCAGGGAACATTTGGATGACCCCGGTGGATGACCCCGGAAGTGATGTCACGTAACCTAGTGCCGCCATGTTGTGTTATCATGGTAATCCGCGTAAGCGGCCATGTTGTGACGTCATCTCCATAGTGATACGTGGTGTTAGTGCGCATGCGCAGCGCGTGTTGTTAGGGTGATACGTGTTTCCGTAGTCCATTTTGTGTACTGGAAGTCGCCATCTTGGTTTCTATGGTAGCACGTGATTGCTATGTTACCCAATTTTTCTGCAATAAAGCGGGGTATGTTTGGAGGGTGTGTTCGATTAAATCGGAGTAAATCTAATTACCACAAACAACCCGACAATCCCTCCAAATCACCAAAATCTATCCCAAATCACCGAAATTGACTTTATTTAATACGGATTTCCCATTTTATCGATGCAGCACGTAGTGCTATAGAACCGGGGGTGTGTTCGATTGAATCGGAGTAATTTTCTGGCTTAGAATTCTTTCAGAATCCCTTTTTTGGATCGCGAAACTTTTGGTTTATAGTATAGTAGCACGTAGTTCTATAGATTTTTAAAAGGTCGTGTGTTCGATTGAAGTGGAGTAATGTTCCCAGAATCCCTTTTTTGGATCCCATGACGTTTTTTCCCAATAAGAGTAGTACGTAGTGCTATAGAACAAATTTACCCAGGACCTCTGCTTCTACTTGGAACTATATTATTATAAATTCCTACGCTCTATTTTTAGTAACATCATTAACTGACCCCCTAACTAATTGTTAGAGTCTATATTTAGCAATTTCTTCAAATGACCCCCCTAACTACATAATTTTAAATAATAAAATTAATGAGGATCAAGATGTTTTTACACTGACCAATCAGAGCGAAGTTAATCCACCAATCAGATTTCTGTATTCCCATTGTGTTTCTTTCCAATTGACTTCTATACTAATTTTCTAAATTTTCCTTCTTTAACCTATAATCCTATAGGAAACAAACACAAACGCCCATCGAGAATGAAAATATCGATCAAAAACGTCCGTCACGTAGAAATAAATTCCGGAGAAGAGTAACGTCGCGTCATTCTGTTTCGAGCCTTCGAACTGAACACATCGCTAGAGAGTTTTCTATAGCAATTTTGCCTTCGCAAAACTTTTATGAAGATGGAGTCTGATGCTGCTACTGCCGTTACCAGAACTGTTGTTTACGCCTGTGAAGAGTGTGGGAAGACCTTTACGGACCGTCGGAACCGGAATCGCCATGTGCACACCCAGCACGCCGCCGAAGAGAAGACGTCTTTCGACTGCACCAACTGCAACAAGAGTTATGCTTCCAAGCAAAAGCTGGATCAACACCTGAAGAAATGTTTGGAGACCTATACATGTATGGATTGCGGCCAGGCGTTTAACCAACTACTCCATTTTAATCGACACAAGAGCGTTGCCCACCGACCAGTTCCTGTACCATCTAAAAGGAAGACCGATGAACCGAAGAGAGGACCATACAAACAACCAGGGACCACGACGACCACCCGTTATGATGTTGATCCAATTGATTTTGACAAGAATATGATGTCTGAAGAAGAGACCGATGAGATGTTGACCGTGTACGAAGATAACTGGAGTTCTATTAGAACTCGCCACATTATGAACAGAAGAGTCCAGGACCAGTTTAACTACCGGATCAGCGATGTGAACCTGAAATGATGAATTGATGACTACCATATTTCTGCCACAACAGCTAAGATTTAAAATTAATCTTAGTTTTGGTTTTATCCTGCGACACGATGAAACGAATGGACTGAAGTATTACCATCCATCACAAAACAACGCCCGGGTACTTGATGTTCCACAACTAGTATGCTGCCAAGAAGACTTTGAAGAATTCCTTGATGATGTCATGGAAGAAGATATCCTGGAATGGGTTAATAAAGTTAAAACGATCCAACACCAAATGGCTTGTGGAGAGAGTTACGAACGTCACCTTTTATGTGAATAAGCTGAAAGACCACCCAATTGGAATGGTAGAAGATCTTCCCGATTATATTCTCCAGAACAAAGCAGTAAATGCTTTGGTGAAAGATAGAGCTCACCATTTTACCTACGAAGATCTGTGTATTTTCCGCTGTTTAGCTTTATGCAGTGGTTCCACAACAGACAATTTGAATAATACAACAGATGCCATGTACAACAAGTATACACAGAAGCCAAAGAATGAATTCCGTTGAGTAACTTTAGCCGAATTACCTGACTTGGAGAAATGTTTTGAAGTTAATATTCAAGTATATGAACTTGTCAAGAATGATTGTTGCCAAATTAGTACAGAGATCTCTCAGAAAATTTGAAAATACCATGTATGTGAACGTTTACAAGAACTATTTCAGCTAGATCATCGATATAGACCAATACTGCAAATCCTTTGAATGCCGCAAATGCGGCAAAGTATGGAAATCTGCCCGATTTCTTCGGCGTCACGAGAAAACATGTACAGATGAAGTAAATTACCAGTATGCTGGCGGTGTATACCATCCATCCCAGTCCATATTTGATCTGTTAGAAGATGAAGGTATAGAAGTACCCGACGAGAAGAAGTTTTATCCATACCGTGCAACGTTTGATTTTGAAAGTTACTTTGTCAAATCCAGTCTACCTGCTGACAGTGATAAACTGATATGGGAAGCAGAACATCGACCATTGAGTGTGAGTGTATGTAGTAATGTTCCAGAATACCAAGAACCGAAATGTTTTATTACAAATGAAAATTCTGTAGAACTTGTTGAAGAAATGATGACATACCTCACAGCTATTTCATCTCATTGCCATCAACTGATGCAGACATATCATGCTTGGACCTTATTTAAACTCAGACAGAAAATTGATGAAACGCTGGAAGCGGAAGCCAGAGCTACTGGAGAAGATATATCCAAGATGCACCTTTTACAAAAATTGGAGAAGAAATTTCAAGCCTACCTGCAAGAGATACCCGTCATCGGATTCAACTCTGGAAAATATGATATGAATGTAGTCAAGCGTGAACTGATGACATACCTGAAGAGACAGAATCCACTCAAGTTTTCAGTGAAGAAATCGAATAACTACATGTGCGTCTCGACAGAATCTTTCAAGTTTCTTGATATTTGCAACTACCTCGCTCCAGGATTCAGCCATGACAAGTTTTTGAAAGCATTTGGCTGTTCCGTGACGAAGGGATTTTTACCATATGAATGGACCGACAGCTTAGACAAATTGGATCAAGACCACCTACCAGACCATGAAGCCTTCTACAGTTCTCTCAAGAAAGAAAATATATCCAATGAAGAATACCAGTACTGCCAGCATGTATGGAACGACCTGGAGATGACAACTTTCCGTGATTTTCTGATCTGGTATAATAACCGAGATGTAAAACCATTCCTTGAAGCAGTTGACAAGCAGTATGCTTTCTACCAAGAACGCCACATCGACATGTTTAAAGATGGTATCAGTGTTCCGGGCCTCACGTTGAAATACCTGTTCCAGACCATGAATGATGACACTTACTTCACATTATTTATCCAGAAAAACAAAGACCTGCATCACTTGGTGAAAGATAATATCGTTGGTGGACCTTCGATTATCTTCAACCGCTACCACGAGAAAGATGTTACCCGAATCAGAGAAACAAAATATGGCAAAGAAGCAAAACCATGTGGAAGTATTATAGGCTTTGATGCGAATGCATTATACCTTTGGTGCCTAATGCAAGAGATGCCAAAGGGTTGGAGTATTAGACGTCGTGAAGAAAACCAGTTTAAACCAGAACATCCAATGAAGTATGGTAAAATGGCTGAACAATGGTTAGAGTTTTTATCGATGAGAGATGACATCCACATCAGACATCATTTTAACGGAGCTGAAAAAATGATTGGTCGAAGACAGTGGCCTGTTGATGGTTGGTGCAAAGAGACACAGACTGTATACCAATTCCATGGCTATTTCTGGCACGTACATACCTGCATGAAAGATAAGAATGGCCTTCCTATCATCCATAATGAAGTCAGAGATAAACCCATGAAAGAACTGTTACAAGACACCCGTACCAGTGCAAAGTACATCACTGATTTGCGCTATAAACTTGTTGAAATCTGGGAGTGTGAGTGGAGAGAGATGAAGAAGACCGATGCCACACTCAAAGCCTTCCTGAAAGAGAACTTTTCAGACAAAATAGATGGTGCGATGACAGAGGAAGAAATACTGAACAAAGTGAAGTCCGGTGAACTGTTTGGTTTGGTCGAATGTGATATACATGTACCAGATCACCTGAAAGAGTACTTTGAAGAGATGACACATATCTTCAAGAATACAGATATTTCCATAGATGATATTGGTGAACACATGAAGTCCTTTGCCGAGAAGAATGGAATGATGAAGAAACCCCGTAGAAGTTTGATCGGAAGCTATGGAGCAGAAAAAATGTTGTTTGCAACCCTTTACTGCAGTGGTACCTCCAGCATGGTATTGAAGTTGATCACGTCTATCAAGTTATCCAATATAAACCAAGAAGATGTTTTGAAAAAATTGGAGATGAAGTGTCTGAAGCAAGAAGACAAGGAGATGTTGACCCCGACGTCACCAAAGCTGTAAATGACATGTCCTTCAGAGCCTTGAATCCATTAGATGAAACTTTGTATGAAGTCCAACTGAACAAGAAGACCAGCAAGTTGGATCTGCCACTTCACATCGGATTCTTTGTTTACCTGTATGCGAAATTCCGGATGCTTCTTTTCTTTTATGATGTCATCGATACTTTTATCAACCGCCAAGATTTCGAATATGCTGAAATGGACACAGATTCTTCATATCTATGTACCTTGTCACCATCCATAGATGAATTAGTGAAACCCGAGAAGAGAGTAGAATTTTACAAAGAGAATCACAAGTGGTTTCAATCAGAGTGTTGTGATTTCCACAGAGATGATTAAGTGAAAACCAAATTAGAAGACAAAGAATGGCTGTCACCCTCATGTTGCCAAGAAAGAAAGCGTTTTGACAGGAGAACTCCAGGCTTGTTCAAGGTAGAATGGCAAGGAACCGGCATTGTTGGACTGTGTAATAAAACATATTATTGTTTCGGAGCCACCAATAAATTCAGCTGTAAAGGAATCAGCAAACGCCACAATGATTTGACGAAAGACAGATATTTGCAAGTTTTGAAGACTCAACAAAGTGGATCTGGCATCAACCGAGGATTTGTGATGAATGACAACACTATGTATACCTACCAGCAGAGCAGAGATGGACTATCATATTACTACCCAAAACGAAGAGTTTTAAAAGATGGAGTTAGCACCATACCACTAGAGATTTAAAGAAGAAACAATTGAGTGAGTGTCACATTTTTCTACAACCTGAACAAAGCCTAGCTTTTGCCTACAAAAAGTCCTATTTAGTTGAACGAAAAATTCCTAAAACCCGAAATGGTTTTTAGCTGGTCTACTCAATCATATTAGGCTCATCAAATTTTTAAAGTCCAATATGGCAGTTTTTTTCTCTAAGTAAAAAGTCCTATATGGCATTCTCTAAAGTCCTATATGGCAGTCCTTATAAAGTCCTATATGGCAAGTTTTTTTCTCTAAGTAAAAAGTCCGATATGACATTCTCTAAAGTCCTTTATGGCAGTTTTTCTCTCTAAGTAAAAAGTCCTATATCGCATTCTCTAAAGTCCTTTATGGCAGTTTTTCTCTCTAAGTAAAAAGTCCTATATGACATTCTCTAAAGTCCTTTATGGCATTCTCTAAAGTCCTTTATGACAGTCCTCATAAAGTCCTATATGGCATTCTCTAAAGTCCTTTATGGCATTCTCTAAAGTCCTTTATGGCAAGTTTTTCTCTCTAAGTAAAAAGTCCTATATGGCAGTCATAAAAAAACCTAAATGGCAAGTCTTACAAGGTAATACATTTTTCTAGTGTAAAGATTTTTTCAATTTTTTTATTTATTCTAATACAGAGAGTTTTTTCATTTTTATCATCATCATCACGTTCCTGGTGTACTTTAGGCTAACCCTATTGGAAGTGGAGGATACTTCTTTATTCCAAACTTTTTAGTTTCATTCAAAGCTTAGTTTCATTCAAAACTTTTTAGTTCCATTTATTTTTAAAAAACATGTTGATTCATGGTATCTTTTAGGTTACACCTATTGGAACCAGATGATACTTCTTTATTCCAAACTTTTTAGTTTCATTCAGAACTTTTTAGTTCCATTTATTATTAAAAAAATGTTGATTCATGGTATCTTTTAGGTTACGCCTATTGGAACCAGATGATCCTTCTTTACTTTTCAGTTTCATTCAAAACTTTTTAGTTTCATTCAAAACTTTTTAGTTTCATTCAAAACTTTTTAGTTCCATTTATTTTTTAAAAAATGTTGATTCATGGTATCTTTTAGGTTACACCTATTGGAACCAGATGATACTTCTTTATTCCAAACTTTTTAGTTTCATTCAGAACGTTTTAGTTCCATTTGTTATTTAAAAAATGTTGATTCATGGTATCTTTTAGGTTACGCCTATTGGAAACAGATGATCCTTCTTTACTTTTCAGTTTCATTCAAAACTTTTTAGTTTCATTCAAAACTTTTTAGTTTCATTCAAAACTTTTTAGTTCCATTTATTTTTTAAAAAATGTTGATTCATGGTATCTTTTAGGTTACATCTATTGGAACCAGATGATACTTCTTTACTTTTTAGTTTCATTTCATTTTTTTTTTAAAAAGTTGATTCCTGGTATCTTTTAGGCTACCCCTATTCTATAACAAAAGGAATAAATCATCATCATCATCATCATTACTAAGAAATTCTCTGTTGTGAATATGTAAAAGAAGTGAGAAATTTTTATGATAGAAAACTGAATTGCTAAGTTGAACATGTTGTTTTCGTTTTATTTTTTAATGAACAAAACAAATATTCCCTCAAAGAGGATACGAACTGTAGAAGTTGGAATGCACTCGAGCTATTTCACTTATCTCCATTGGACAGAGGTTTGTAGCTTCACCTGTCCCAATACCAGTATAAAATGCAGAGGGCCATATCCTGCAGTTTAAGGATCAAGATTGCAGTTTGATCGCCAAACTGACCAATCAGATCAAAGTTAATCAACCAATCAAATTTCTGTATTCTCATTGTGTTTCTTTTCCTTTACTTTCTATACTAATTTTCTAAATTCCCAACTTTAACCTATAATCCTATAGGAAACAAACACAAACCCCAACCAAGAATCAAAACTCAATCAAAATTTGTTGAACTGGGGTGATGTTTTCAATCACGTCCGTCAAAGATATATAAGATTAGGCAAAGCATGGACTTGGCATCATTCACGATCGAACCACTGGCCAGAGAAGATGTTCCGAATTGGCACCAAGCAGACTTATGCTAACGTCACCCAGTACTAGGGTGATCTGAAGATTAATCTCAGAAGATACTTTGAGGGAAAAGACCAGAAACCTTATCCTATGAAGACTGGTATTGCTCTGTCTTTAGAAAAATGGAATGCCTTGAAATCTCAAATAGAAGAAGTAGATGAAACCATAAAACCCAACAAACAACTTTAACTGAAGCTCCTGAAGACACTAAACCTACTAACCATGAAGACGTCAAAAAACCAATTCAAGAACCACCCTTGAAGAAGAAGAAGAAGATCACAGTGAGAATAACCCAACCACGACCATTGATCGTTGATGAAATTGATAGTGAACTCAGGCAAGTTCGCTTGCAACATGAACTTTGCTTGGCATATGCTCATTATGTCGAAGAGAACATTGATGCTGTAGTGAAAGAAAAATGCTATGGATGTACAGTTGATCACCCAAGTCAGATTCAGCATAATGTATGCCTAATGATGTTTGAAGAAGAGAAGATTATAACATGTTTTAGTGAAGCACTTGAAAGAGTTAACAAGAATGATGTCCATCTATTGTGGCACCATAATACTTCTGGAATAAATCCACCACCAGAACAGAAAGAGTATGAAGATATGTTCGAGAAACCTCTCACAAATGAACAGAGACGTTGTATTATGGATTTGGTGATTGAATTCATGACCTTCAAGAAACCACTCAGTCTGAAGATGTAGATAGATGTTGTAAATAGATGTTTGTTTTTTATAAAAAAAAAAAGAAAAAAAGAAGAAAAAAAGTATACAATGAAGAAACAAGAAAAAACAAGGTGGTAATGACGCTTAAGTTATTTGATGTTTATCTTCTTGACAAATATCAAACAAACTTAACCTGTCCCCAGCCAGTAAGTCAGAGGGCCACCAATTTTAAATATTTTTTGGATGACGGTCATATTGACCACCTCTCCAAAAGGTATAAAAGGGGAGTAGTACCCAAGTTCAGTGGGGGCCACCTCCCCAAAAGGTATAAATGGAAATAGTACCCACATAGAACAACAAATATGGATCCTCGTTGGAAGCATCCATTCACTTGTTTATTGTGTGGTCCCACGGGTAGTAGTAAATCATCCTTTGTAAATCGGGTTATTCAAAACATTCAAAATATTATATCACCTGTTCCAGGTCACATGATTTGGTGTTATAGTGAATGGCAACCATTATACAATACTTTACCCCAAGTAGAATTCGTAGAGGGTCTCCTTCAAGAATTAAAATCTGATAGTTTAGTCATATTGGATGTTCTGATGCTTGATGCAGATGTTCGAGTGTCTCGATTATTTACTAAAGGTAATCATCACCGTAACATTAGTGTGATGTACATTGTTCAAAATTTATTCGACAAAAATAAAGTCCATAGGACTGTAGCTCTCAATAATCATTACATGATCTTGTTTAAAAATCCTAGGGATCGTTCTCATATCTCACACTTGGCAGCACAGATGCACAGATGTATCCTAGTCATTCCAAGTTTCTGAGAGAAGTTTTCGAAGATGCCACTTCGACACCATACGGTTACCTTTTAATAGATCTCAAACAAGATACTCCTGAACACATGACATTAAGAAGTCAAATTTTTCCTGGGGAAACCCAATATGTTTACCTCCGAAAAGTATAAAAGGGGAGCAACAAGTCTGACTCGAGTCAGAAGCATGTCTGACCGTCTCAAGCGCAACCTCGCCATTCTGAAGGTTCTTATTAAATCGAAACCCGCACTCGTCAAATCCATACTAAAACATGCAGACAAAGAATTGATAACTTCTTTGTGTGACTGTGCCTCGAATATACTGAAGGGAGCAGTACCTCTGACCAAAGCTCAGAGAACCAAACTCGTCCGTCAGAAACAACTAGTGAGGGCAGTGGCAAATAAAGGTACCTCTGACAAAAAGAGGAGACAAATCTTGCAGAAAGTGGGATTCTTGGGGGCATTGCTACCTCCTGTACAAATGGGTGCTGCTTAAGGTATATTTGGATGATGGAATATGCAAAGAAGATGGCTTTGGTAGATCCAAGATTATTTGAACGTCTACAAGAGACTCCAAGACAACCAAATGAACTGGCTGTTTCATCTCTGGATAGAGAAATGAGAGATATTCTCGATGCCCCTTTTCTTTCGCCTGATGAAAAGATGACTCAATATAATCAAATTTTACAAAGATACTTGACATTTCAACAAAAGGTGATGGCTCCTCGACCAATTAAAGTCGAATTCGAGAAAGATAATAAAGACGAAGACATTCTCGATTCTGCACCTATGACAATGAAGAGAAAGGGAAAGTTGTTGTTGAATCGTATTAGAAGTGACTCAAATATATCTTGGAATGAGAAGGGTGAATTAGTCTACAAAGATCAAACAGTGGTAGGGTCGAATCTAACAGATCTTCTAAACGATTTACTTAGAAGACGAAAATCTTTCCAACCAAAGGGATGGGAAATGTTGGCAGAAGCTTTGAGAGATAGTAGCATACCCCAAGAATTAATTGGTCATAAAGAACGTTGGGATTTTATGAAACAGGCACCGATAAAGTCGGAACCTAAACAACCAAAGAAAACAGAAACGCTAAAGTGGACCGAAAAAAGTTATAAATAGAGTTGTCACTTGAACAAGGCAGTCATGGAAGCATTGTACTATGATTCCGAAGTGCCTGGTAGTTTTGGTGGAGTAGACGCTCTTCGTAGAGCGTCCAAGAGAAAAACTAAACAAGTTGTAAAATGGTTAGAGACTCAAGACACATACACTCTTCACAAACCTTTTCGTCGTACATTTCCAAGAAGGAAAGTGATAGGTAGTGGTATAGATGTACAATGGCAAGCTGACTTGGTAGATGTTTCAAACATAAGTAAATTCAACAAAAACATAACATTTTTGTTGACATGTATAGATGTATTTAGTAAATATGCTTGGGTGATGCCATTACAAAACAAACTTGGTGATTCCATCGTGAAAGCTTTTAGTAAAATTTTCAAACAAGGTCGTAAACCAGAAAAATTACAAACTGATCAAGGCAAAGAATTTCTAAACAGAAAATTTCAGAATTTTCTCAAAGATCAAAAGTCGAATTTTTTACTACACAAAATGTGGAAACAAAATGTTCCATAGTAGAGAGATTCAATAGAACTTTGAAAACCAAAATGTGGAAATATTTTACCAAGAACAATACACTAACTTTTCCACTTCAAAACTTGGTGAAATCATATAATCATTCTCATCATCGTAGTATAGGTATGGCCCCCATTGCCGTGAACTTTGAAAATCAAGAAGACGTTTGGCAAAGGTTGTATGGACAACCCATTAAACACAAGACACCAAAGTACAGAGTAGGAGACAGAATGAGAATCAATAAAGTGAAGAAAACTTTTGAGAAAGGTTAGTTGCCCAATTGGACCGAAGAGTTATTCACAGTGATAGACATCAAGAAAGGATATCCAGTCACATACATCTTACAAGATGATAATGGGGAAGTACTGAAAGGGTCGTTCTACACTGAAGAGCTTCAGCGAATTTCACATAAAACTATTTACAAAATCGAACACGTACTCAAGAAACGTGGTCGAGGTAAGAAAAGAGAATTGTTCGTAAAGTGGTTGGGATACCCAACTTCGTTCAATTCGTGGATCAAACAGAGTCAGCTCACCTATAAAAGGAAGTGAACCTCTGAAGTTTTTTTTTCAAAATGGAAGAAGGATCGAACGGTTCTTGGCCTCTGTTTGGTAAAAGAATTCCAAGAAGCGAGATCACTTACTTTTCACAAATAATCATTTTGTATATCATCATCATTACCAGTGTCGTTAATCTCACTCTCGAAAACACAGATAGCAAGTTGTGGACTGCTCTCTTGAGTAGTAGTATAGGATATTTGTTACCAAATCCAACCATTAAGAAAAAGTAATGTTTTATTTGACTCTACCAAGTAATAGTTCTATGGACGTGTTTCCAGAAAACACGTTGACTATGTACACCACTCAGTTATCACAACCGGTGAATCTCACGGGAGAATGGGAAGTAGGTTTGGCAGAGATTCAGTATCCAAATACTTGGTTCAATATTCGTGGAGAAGAAGCTTTCGTTACAGTGTTCTGGTCTTCGAAAAAGAATTCCCGACTTACTCTCAAGGAAGGTCGTTATTCGGATCCCATTGATGTGATACGAGCTATCAGTGGTGTTAAAGAATTACTCTTGCCTAGTCACGATAACGTAGCTTTTGAACTGGATGAAGTGACTGGTAAAGTTCGTATCACGGTACGTGATGGAGTCGTGGTAACATTGAGCCCTACTCTTCAAAATATTTTGGGATTTAATGAGTGTGTTTTTAAATCAGGAACTTACAATTCTTTCAGAGTTGCCGATGTCAACCAAGGATTTTATTCACTCTATGTATACTGTGACTTGGGACTTGGTTCGTGACCAAATCGTGGGAGATCAAGAATACCACTTCTTCGTATCGTACCCGTGCGTGGGAAATATGGGAATATCATCTCTAAAACTTTTGAGAATGTGTATTATGTACCTGTGGAACGAAAGAATTTCAGTACCGTCCAGGTGTATATATAGACAATAAACATATAGTGTGTTTTATATCTGTGTTGAAATATGGTTTATTTTTTCGAGGCTTCGCCGAGAAAAAATAAACCATATTTCAACGAGTTGTATAACACAGATATAAAAACACACTATATGTTTATTGTTTTTATCTGATAACAAACAGACACCCGTCTCGTGCGTCTACCCGACTTATATATGCTTCCCACGGGCCTCCAAAGAAAACCAGTCTACGAGACAAAAGAAATAGGACAAGACGCATAGAGTTGTGTCCCTTACATTACAAAATCGATGACGGCGATTGTAAAGTGCGATTGCACTTCTTGCATCATGTAACTGCGGTGGAACAAAATAAATTTCAACTATTTTATTAACAGTAACAAAACGGTGTTTCAGTAGAGTTATTCTTTTCTTGACATAGTTCCAGTTTTCTTCCGTGTTTTATGCTGTAGTCCCAATATAACAAATAATTTTGCGTTTGTTTACAATTTTTACGAAGTGTTTTTTTTTCAGGTAGAGCAGACGAACTTTTAATTAGCGCAGTTCCGCGAGTACTTTTGATCGAGGCCGTGACTATAAATAGTTCGCAGTCGCTGCATACTAATTACTATTAACATTCAAGTAATTTCTACAATGTTTTGAAGCAAAATTTTAGGTTGCCTTTATTGAAGCAAAATAAATAAGAAATGACACCATCAGAGGATTTTGACAAAGTGCAATAAGCGTACAATTAAAACCTGCCCTGTGATATAACGATGTTTCATGAATGAATGAATGAAAATGGAATTGAAAGAGGTCAGAGGTCGTTCGCATAAATTATAATTATATACAACACCCGTTGTATATACTTCAAGTATATACAACGGTTGTTATACTCTATGGTTATCAGATAAAGGGGGTGACACAGGAGCCATAGTACCATTCGAGTTCGGGAAAGTGACAGTGACACTTCATTTCAGACATCGTAGATCTCTTCATTTCACATAAACATGACTTACTGTTGTAAGTCCAAATTATACGAAGAATATTACACGAAACAAGCTGCGAACGGTCTACCGGCTTTTTCTGGAGCTCAAATACAGAGAGGATATGGTTTGGGAAGTATACTGGGAGGACTGAAGAATATGGTGTTACTTTATTGAAAACTACAGCCAGGACCGTGGGAAAACAGTTATTGAGAAAAGGAGCAGCCTTTGCCGAAGATGTCATTGAAGGGAAAAATGTAAAAAAGGCAGCGATCAAAAGAGTCAAAGAGGCTGGTGCAGGAGCTTGGAATGAAGTGGTTGGTGGTTCAAAACCACCCGGCAGGAAAAGTATAAACAGGCCCGCACCACGCAAAACTAGCAAATCGACAAAAAGAAGGAGAACTGTTCAGACCCAAGACCATATCGGTGCATGATGTCTCTCATTAATGAAAAATGCTGTGAGTGCGTCAACAGCGAACTCGACTTGTTTTCCATACCACCAACACAGACTAGTGTGGAACATGGGCAGTGGGTAGAACACGGGCCTTTGGCGACTATAGGAAACAGTGGTCCAATAGAATTCCACATTGCGGGATTAGGAGATGATTATTTGAATTTGGCACAGACATACTTGTATGATAAAGCAACGGTTGTAGATTCCAATGGGGCATCAACTGCACCCGATGCCAAAGTGGGCCCAGTCAATTTATGGATGCATTCCTTATTTAATCAAATCGATATCAGCTTGAATGAAAAACTGGTATCTCCTTCCAACAACACTTATTACTACAGAGCTTTCATAGAAACTTTGTTGAGTTATGGACCATCTGCCAAGAAGTCACAACTGACTAATGCATTATGGTACAAGGATACGGCCGGACACATGGAAGATTTGACAGATGATAACAAGGGATTTCTTCTTCGAAAGAAATTTATAGAGAAAAGTTAAATCGTGGACATGACTGGAAGATTGCATTTGGATATGTTTTTCCACACTCGTTACTTGCTGAATGGAGTTAATGTTCATGTTAAAATGAATAGAGCCAAAGACGCTTTCGTATTGATGGCCGATACCGATACATGCAAGATCAAAATTCTAGATGTATCCATATTTGTACGCAAAGAGAGACTCCAATCATTCGTGAGAATGGCTCACGAGAAAGCACTAACAAAAGCAGCTGCAAAATATCCTATCGACCGTGTGGAAACCAAGGTGTTTTCAGTGCCGAAAGTAAATCTGAGCATTACACAAGAAAACTTATTTTTAGGCCAACTACCTAAACGCATCGCGGTGGGATGTGTAGACAACGATGCTTTCAATGGAAACTTTTCAAAGAATCCATATAATTTCAAGAACTACAAAATCAATTACTTGGCTTTGTACGTGGATGGCAGCAGATTCCAGCCAAACCATTACAACCTAGATTCGAACAACAAGAAGTGGCGAGATGTTATGCGACTCTGTTCCAAGGAACTGGACAAATGTATGAGAATGAAGGAAACCACATCAGCCGAGAAGAGTACATGGATAAATGGATACACCCTATTCGTATTCGACCTGACTCTAGATCTATCACATGGACAACACTTCGATCTGGTAAAGAGAGAAAACTTGAGACTAAAGTCCATTTCGAAAACCCATTACCAACCACAATCAACGTACTGGTGTATGCAGAATTCCAGAACATCATAGAAGTGGATAAGAATAGACAAGTAATCTTCGATTACTCAACATGAACACGTTGCAGTTAAAGAATGCACTTCGATCAGATAGTTGTTTGAAGAGAATATGTTTGGGTGTATTTTCAAGAAACAGATTACCAAGAAGATTACCAGACCACAGACCAGTGGCTTTGATATCCAACACGGATCCAGACCACAGAAAATGAGAACATTGGGTGGCTCTCTTTGTGAGTCACCACAACGCAGAATACTTTGATTCCTATGGATTACCATCACAACACAGACCATTCGAGAATTTCCTGAAGAAGAATTTCTGATATTGGAAGTATAATACAAAACGCCTTCAAGGACCATTACCAGTGTGTGGACAATACTGTCTGTTTTACTTGAAACATCGCTGTCGCGGTGTACCAATGGAAACCATATCAAACATGTTTACGACTGATCTAATGGATAATGATGTGTTGGTTAATGACATCATAGAGAAAAACAGCCACTAGATGTCGCTGTATTGAAGGAAAACTATAAAAACTGGTGCACTTGGTGTTCAGCTCATTTGTGTTTAGACAGCCAAAGAAGAAGGATGTCTACTAATGTTACCGTCTTCAAACTTAACAACGATTTACAGATTCAGCTGTTCAAGAACGACGTTGGGTTCCCGTTTACCACAAGAGATTGGGAACAAGTGACCAAAGCAGTGGATATTGCAAAGAAGAGAAGCCTTGAAATAGGAGAACCCAAACCAAAAAGAGAAAGAAAACCAAAGAAGAATGAAGATAAAATGGATTGAAGAATGTTCACTATACCATGTTTGATCATGATGGCACTGAATGATTATCAATCAAGAAACAAGAAATCCAAGAGACTTTGTAGAGAGAATGAGCGTTTCATTCGAAACGTATTTTCGTGATGTTCCACCACCAGTACTGGAGCAGTTATTACGCGGAGAAGAAAACATAAGAAAGACAACAGAACAAAGACGACCAAAACACATCAAGTATGCATTGGAGGAAAATCGTCTCAAGATATTTCAATTCATGTTACAAAGTGAAAGTGTGAAAACCCCGAATGAACTGACAAAAGCTGGATTCTTTTTTGGGGGGACAGGAGACAGAACTCAATGTTCTCATTGTGGTATTATTGTTCGTTTCTGGGAAACAGAAGATGATGTTATAGAAGAACACAGAAAATATTCTCCAGACTGTTATTACATTCATAATTTACCACCTGAATTCATGGACGTTGAAAAAGAAGAAGAAATGGCCATCAAAGAAGAAGAAGAAATTGACACATCATTTCAAGAAGAAGATTCACGGAGGACAAAATGTAGTGTGTGTTTATTAGCTGAAGCCAATGTCGCTCCGCGACCATGTAACCATTTGTGCCTGTGCAAAGACTGCTGTAAACCACTGAGAAGATGTCCAATCTGCAGAAAGACTGTTTATGAATATCTGACAATCTACATACCATAAAAAGATGTATTTTTGTTGTTGAATAAAAGAAATTTAAATTTATATTCAGTGTTGTTATTTTTTTAACAAATCCCAAAAGGTATCCTCAAAAAATTGAAATGAGGGACAGTAAATTAGACCTCGTACGACACATCTGTTGGGTAGATCCTCATATGAGTATATGGTGGAACTTAGCTTCATGGTCTTCATGTACACATATGGGTCCTATCTGTAATTTAAATAATGGATTCTGGGTAAATTTGTTCTATACCCCTACGTGCTACTCTTAATAGGGAAATAAAACCCCATGGGATCCCAAAAAAGGGGATTCTGGAAACATTACTCCACCTCAATCGAACACACGACCTTTTAAAAATCTATATCTCTACGTGCTACTATATTATAAACCAAAAGTTTCGCGATCCAAAAAAGGGATTCTGAAAGAATTCTAAGCCAGAAAATTACTCCGATTCAATGTAACACACCCCCGGTACTATAGCACTACGTACTAAGTCGATAAAATGGGAAATCCGTATTAAATAAAGTCAATTTCGGTGATTTGGGATAGATTTAGGTGATTTGGAGGAATAGTCGGCTTGTTTGTGGTAATTTGATTTACTCCGATTCAATCGAACCCACCCTCAGAACATACCCCGTCCTATTGCAGAAAAATTGGGTAACATAGCAATCACGTGCTACTATAGAAGCCAAGATGGCGGCCTCCAGTATACAAAATCGACGACGGAAACACGTATCACCTTAAAAACACGCGCTGCGCATGCGCACTAACACCACGTATCACTATGGAGATGACGTCACAACATGGCCGCTCACGCGGGTTACCATGACAACACAACATGACGGCACTAGGTCACGCGACATGACGTCACTTCCGGTGTAATCCACCGGGGTCTTCCAAATGTTCCCTGAAACGTGCGAGCTATACTACTAATGTAGTTTGTTTTTGAATAGGAAAGAAGCCCCCCCCCCCCCCCCCCCACTCCCTCACACACACACACACACACTCCAAGTCCCACCAACTCCATCACCCAGTTATCGTATTGTGGTGAAAAAGAGTTAAGAACAGGTTTCAAAGTGTCCCGCTTCGGTAGAAAACTCTCTTGGTCCAAGAATCACCAGCCCAGACAAGACAACATGGTTAACTTTCTTGGTCTCCTGCTTCGGTGGGGACCGCGCTTGCTCATAGGACACCCGGTCCGATAGACGACCACTTCTAAATATGCCTCACAGCAGAGGCTCGATTCACAATATATATATGTATCGTATAACAGTAGTAGGGCGCATGGCTGTAAATCCTGTGGGATGGGTAGTGGGAGTGTAACAGCAATCAGATTACTCCAGAATCACTCTCAGACTATTGTTTCAGAACTTCCCGGAGGAAAGTCTACCGTCTACCGGTCCCACATTCGAGAAAGTACACCCCTCTCCTCGCCCCAATGAATAGGGCCCAAACGTCATCGGGCAGATGACAATAGTCCAAGGGCAAATGACTATATAGTCGTCGGGAAATTTGGCGGTACATACCCCCTCCCCCTCCAATATTCCGTGGTAGATAGTGCTATATACGGTCCTGGTGGGTTGCATTTCTATGAAGAAGTATCATAGAAGTTACGGCAGGACATCCCGCCATGTGAGGTCCTTCCCAGTGTTTTCTGCTGAGCCAGGCAGTAGAAAGCTCTTCAAACTTAGGATGAGTGCCGTCTTAGATTGGCACCCTACCATGGATGTATGATGCTTACGTATTAGTGGCAACCAATGTACTTTAGTAGATAGGGCGATACGATACGCACGGCAACCATTGGGGCACGACACCCACGGGACGACCAGCTATCTCGTGCGCACGACTTACCTATCTCGTGCGCACGACTAACTAAGCTTGGGGGAGTGGGTTATAGTCTTTACTGGTGAGAGGAGACGACTAATTTCCTGCATGAATTGCCTCTTCTGTGGTCCTTGAAGTCGAGAACGTCACTTCTTTGTGACTCCCTGTTCTCAAATTTGTTCACACACTGGCGAAACATGGTCGTCCCGGGGGTGTCGTGCCCCATTGGTTGCCGTGCGTATCGTATCGCCCTATCTACTAAAGTACATTGGTTGCCACTAATACGTAAGTATAATACATTCAATGGTAGGGTGCCAATCTATGACGGTACTCATCCTAAGTTTGAAGAGCTTTCTACTGCCTGGCTCAGCAGAAAGCACTGGGAAGGACCTCCCATGGCGGTATGGCCTGTCGTAACTTCTATGATACTTCTTCATAGAAGGGCAACCCACCAGGGCCGTATCTAGTACCCTCTACCCCGGAATATTGGAGGGGGGAGGGGTATGTACCGCTATATTTCCCGACGACTATATAGTCATTTGCCCTTGGACTATTGTCATCTGCCCGATGACGTTTGGGCCCTATTCCTTGGGGCGAGGAGAGGGGTGTACTTTCTCGAATGTGGGACCGGTAGACTTTCCTCCGGGAAGTTTTGAAACAATAGTCTGAGAGTGATTCTGGATTAATCTGATTGCTGTTACACTCCCACCACCCATCCCCCAGGTTTTACAGCCTTGCGCCCTACTACTGTTATACGATACATATATATATTGTGAATCGAGCCTCTGCTGTGAGGCATATTTAGAAGTGGTCGTCTATCGGACCAGGTGCCCTATGAGCAAGCGCGGTCCCCACCGAAGCAGGAGACCTAGAAAGTTAACCATGTTGTCTTGTCTGGGCTGGTGAGTCTTGGACCAAGAGAGTTTTCTACCGAAGCGGGACACATTGAAACCTGTGAGAGCTCTTAACTCCTTTTCACCACAAGACGATAACTGGGTGATGGAGTTTGTGGGACTTGGAGTGTGTGTGTGTGGGGGGGGGGGGGGGGGGCGGGGCTTCTAACCTATTCAAAAACAAACTACATTACAAGGCGCCAATGGGTCAGCCCCGAGGAGCAAAACTAATAACGTAATCACTGGAAAAAGGTTTCAAATTATCGCGCCCGCTCAATAAATGGAGTAGGTTCCTTAACTGGGAACTTGGCAAATTCGTAACTTGCCAGATCTACAAGCTGGAATTAATGCAGCTTGAGTTGACTGAAGAAGACTCACATGCAGGAATAGAGGAATACCAGAGACACCCCTCCCTCTCCGTCCAGTGGGAGTTAAATTTCAGGATTTTCGGGAGAAAGGGGGGCGTAAAAGCATTCCGAGTGTGTTTGTTTGGGGGTTGGAGGGGGAGAGGGGGGCACTGCCTTAGACGTGTACCCTATCTTGGAATATGCTGTATATTTTTGGGTAACCAACCAAAGTTAACCCATCAGTTCACAAGCTCACAATGTAAAATTTCTTATCCAATACTTATTGCCTTGTACCCAGGGCCGCCCAGAGCGAAGATGTGCACCGGGGCACGTTGTGTAGAACGGGTGTTACGGGATAATGCGAGCGCCGAAGGTTGACGGAGTCGGGGGGAGAGGGGGGAGAGGGGGGGGGGGGGGGGGCTGCCGCCATATTTTTTCTTCACATTAAAGCTAGGAGAATCCTTCTGCATTTTCTTGACAATATCTACTCAATTATTTTCTTACAATTTGAGATTATAAGGACAGTACACTCCATTCATGTCTCCAAATTTAACTCACGGGAAAGCTTCGGGGAAGCGTGGGCGTTATGAAGTGTGCCAAATATGAGGGTGAACCACTTATGCTTTACGTGTTGTCCTTCGTGTGGAGTGAAGAGATAACTGACACTTTATTGTGAATTATGAGAAGGGACGTTCCTGTTGGTATTTTCTGGTTGAATTTGAAGGAAATTGTAACCTTCATTTGATGCAGTAGATATTGTAGTTGATGAAATTACGGCCCAAAATTGTTGTCCGCAGTATTACACGATAAGCATAGGGCTTAAATTCACCACCAGTACTGGAAGTGCTACTATTGAGTTAAAAACAGAAATATGAGTTGTGTGTTAATGACACGTTTGTATATTGCGGTGTAACGACACTTTCAGCAGCAATTCGGTTCATGCAGGTTTACGTGTAGCATAAAACCGAAATCCCGTGGAAATATCTGCCAGGTTCCCAGCTTTCTAACTCGGCTCAAGTATGGTTAGTAGTCATTGAATGTAAATACGTACGCCTCAGTCTACAGTGCGGCCAAGTAGACAGGTCGGGATTAGGCCTCTTGCCAGATGACACAATGCATTTGGTATAGGATTCAGAAGGGCCGGGATTGCGATACCACCTGATTGCCGGAGATCTGCCTCCAGGTGTCCAGCTTGCTGAATCTCCCGGGACATTCTTTGGCAAGGCGCGGAATGAAGACGCAATGTGTTCGTTTACAGTTCGAGCGACAGACGGTCACGGCAAATTTGCTGATGTTGTGTTCAAAATGGAAGTTCAATGTAAGCCATCAAAACGGTTAAATCTTTCAGTCCCAATAATAAGCGATTCCTACTACTGTATTAAGAGAGTCGAACACGCCAACAGACAGATAGTACATAGACACGATAGAAAAGACAAACAATTCAGTGTTTAATATAAACATTTCTTTGGTCAGCTTTTATGTCGTCGCGGAAGCTATCCAAAGAAACATTTATATTGAACACAGTTTTGTTTTAACTTTTCAACCGTGTCAGTGTACTGTCTGCCTGTCGATGTGTTCGCCTCTCTTCCATTTATCTAGTGACGGCCAGAGGCCGCACGGGTTCAGTGGGCAGATCTTGCACGATTACCGATGATTCGGCCCGGTGGGAGAAAAAATTGAAAATTACTGCCAAATGAAATAAAACCATTCACTCTGGGAGAGGTGTATATATTACTGAACTGAATACTTCATAAGATTCTTTCGATAATACATCAGTTGCCAATATATTTACTGGCAAACGAGCAGATAACTGGCGGACGGTGTGATAAATAAATACGCAACCAACTCCGAATGGGGCCTCCTAGGGGTGGGGGCTCTAGCTTTCAGCTGGCCTATAGACGACCGTCACTGCATTTCGCTTGCAGGTACGAAGGGAAAGAGGGAGAGAGGGGGGATGAGGGGACGTGTTGCCTGAAACCTGTATTTCTCTTTGTGGTCCCCGTCATTGCAATCTTATTGGGAATTAGCAGGAAGGTGGTGCAATCTCTTTACTCTTTGATGTGAGTGGAGATTCCTTCGTATGACTGATCTAGTTCGTAGGCGCTACGGTTGAGACAGATGCTCCTTTTGGGTTCCATATACAAGAAATGTCAGATGGCATTTGTCTCAAGGTAGAGGGACCCTGGTCTCGAACATAGCCTTATGACCATACCCGTCGAAATTCTAAATGTTTTCTGTGCCACTGAAATATACAACACACGGTTAATAAATGAGCAAAGTTTCCAGAGAATGGGCTGTCTACCTGACATTTATTTACAAACTCGGTTAAAAATAGAAAACGCTTGCAGCTTTTCAGATAACTGACAATTAGATGCAAATATTTGCAACTGCGTTTTATAAGTTTTTACAATAATTTAGGAATAAATTTCGAGTGGAAAAGCCAGTGGTAAAAATATTCCACCAGTCTCCAAACAATATATCGTTTTGAAACTGGCAAATAACCCGAATAAATTATTACTCGTCGATACCTAACTTGAAAGAAGTGAACAGAAAAATATGGGGGAAAAATTACGTTCGGGTGGGGGTGGAGGGAATCCACCGTTTTGCTTTTAGGGTTGAGGTTCTGCCCGAATAGAATTTTTCCAGAATGGTATAATGTCCAAAAGGAATTTTGTCCTGATACCTAGATATCGTAACTGTTTTATTGATGCCCATTTCTGACTCTGTGAATAACATATTTTGTGTGTTAAGGCAAACAGTACACAATGAAGTGGGGGCATAGTTGTTCAGGCGTCGTTTCAAGTTTAAATCTAAGACGAAATACAGTTGCAGAATCCACAAGGTCCTTCTGTGTTAACTGGTGTCCATAAAGTACCTACAGTACAGCCTGGTCGTAATCCATGAATCCATGTGTGGGCAGTGATTAAAACCCTTACCCAACGAATCGCCCGCATTCGCCCACGCAATATGCAAATTCAGCAGCTGAAAAAAAATATTATTTTTCGAAACATTTCAACAAAACCATATCATGTGACCGCCTCTTTGGAACGACCTCGTTCCAAGAGGGGTCACATGATATGGTTTTGTTGAATTTTTTTTAAAAAATTTAAAAAATGATATTTAAAATAATAAATTTTGAAATCGCCTGCGTTGGGTAAAGGGTTAACACGCGTGAGTTAACCGGGTAATAAAAATCACCATCAGCAAAATTTCAATTAATGAAGCATCGGGTTGTAACCGGTGCTTCATTAATTAAATTTCTGATGATTTTTCTCATAATTAGTGTTTGGAATCTGATATTATTGCATCCGTAGAAATATTTCCCACCCGTGGAAAGTGACCAGTCCACGGCGGTTGTACTGTACAAGCTTCCAGGCCACCAGTCTAATTTTGTTTACCCACTTGTCGTGCAGTTTATGTAGAGAGTACCGTTGATTCGGCGTGACGTACATTTACTCACAAAGATATACAAATATTCTTTCGTGCTGTAGTTATAGATATTCCAATCAATAAGTATCTAATCCACCTTGAAAACATCAAGATATTAATACAATTAGTGAAACTAGGTGGCGTAATCAGAAAACTAAAGTTATGGTGAGTCTTCACTCATATTTTATCAGGAATAACATCAATGGGGCAATTTTACCTGCGTCATTGAATTAATCCTTGAACCATTAACCCTTCTACCAATAAAGTATACAAAATTACAGCGTCAGTTCTTAAATACTCATTTTAAGCATGTTGTAATCAGAAGAGTCGGGTGGGGGGGGGGGGGTGGTGGTGGATATGGAAGTCGTTAGACTATCTTGTTTTATTATCAATGACCCGTGAATAGACCTCTTATAATAAGATAAAAATAGGACAAAAGTATGCCTTGGACCGAAAAATCGGTTCAAAGGGTTAGTTCTCAGCAACCCTTTGGGTGGACGTATACCTATGCCCTTAATTTCTACACCGATAGAAACAAGTAAATCTGCGGTTCTTGGACCACTGGGCATTCTACTCCTTTGTAAATAGACCATGGGGCCGCCATCTAGTATTTGTACCGACACAAGTTACCCCCACGTGGTTAGGGTTAGCCCTCGGAACGCACACTACCACCGTTACCTCTCAAAGCAGCGGTTGCTGCTCCTGTCATTTAATCCTTATCCTAGGATGATCTTGATCCTAATGTGTTCCTGATAGTCAATAATGACCCCATCCTGATCCAAGGATTATCTTGGGATTATTCGAATCTGAGTCACTCCACCGCTCATACCTCTTCTTATTCCTCCACTCCCTCTTTCCTTCCATCCTCTGCTTTCCTCCGTTCCCTCCTCTCTTCTCTTTAGAGGCATTTTATCAAAAATTGGTTATTTGTCTCCGAGAAGGGGGCCAGACTGTTGGGGTATGCTACTTCAAGGGCAGGATAGATAACTCGTGTCTGCTCAAATACCCTCCAGGTAAGATGGTAAATGATCCACAACCGCGTCTAAAATAATGCCGTATGGTTTTCTGACTCTGATTCACTGGGATACATCTTTCTATTGCTGAAGGTACAGAGAAGTCATACACGGAAAAGAAAAAAAAGGACGACACGTGTTTTTTAAAAACTGAATGAAATTTTTATAATCTTGATTGGAGTATGAACGTGTGGAAATGGGTACAAATTATGTATGAATCCCGAAAGGATTCATACAATTTGTACCCATTCCCACACGTTCATACTCCAATCAAGATTATATCGTGTGGAAATGGGTACAAATTATGTATGAATCCCGAAGGGATTCATACAATTTGTACCCATTCCCACACGTTCATACTCCAATCAAGATTATAAAAATTGCATTCAATTCTTATAACTACATTCTATAACTGTTTAAACAACTTTTTACCAAACAACAAAGCGGAAAGACGAAATAAAACATGTACGAACGAACGAGACGAAAAACCACCCTCATACAAAAGACAAAGTGCACAACTCTGACTTTTAATTTTCACAACTTTAGAAATGGAAACGAGTATTATAGTAACGGGCTTTATGCCACAGTTGGGAAATGTCACCAAAAAACAGCAGCGGAGTTGATCACTGCGAGAGGCTCTAAAAGTTAACCCCCCCCCGCCCAAACACCGCCCGAATTACATTCTGTCGACTGCGCTCTACCGTAAATGCAGGTCAAAGTCCCACCAAATGTATTCATTGGAAAATGAATTATATTTGGTCATGACGTTTTCATCCAGCTGACCAATCGAAATTGAGTATTTGGACCCAAAACGTATAATTACATTAACAATGTAATTATTTCCAAATAAAGTCGTGTCCTGAAGATTTTTAGTTGTAAATTATGTGGTTGGACGTATAATGTCAACTGAGTCCATTTTGCATAGGCCCCGTAACGCGCTCCCCGGGATATTTCCCGCTCCCTCCTCCCATACGCTGCCCCAACATCTATAGCATACAGAAACAAGTAGCTTAAAATTCTGAGTAAATTCATTCGCAAATCGAATGGAGTCACCGCGGAAGATGTCAGCGCGATGCACGAACATGACAATAGGCGAGAAAGTGTTGTTAAACATTTTGGTATAAATTCTACTATGTTACCCCTTTCTGTATATTATAGCACGTAGGGGCAGCGTATAGAGGGAGGGAGCAGGCCAGCGGGGAATATCCAGCGGAGCACATTACGGGTCCTGTGTAAGAAACCCCCTGCAACCAGGAATGCAAGGCTGAGCACAATGAAATGATAAATAATCGGTTTGCACTTGGTAAGTTCATATGAAGCCCGAGAGGTGACAAGGTCAATTTTTTTCGTAATCCATGAGCACAGATTTCTAATCCATGCGCGCGGTTTACTAATCCGTGCGAACGGTTTACTAATCCGTGCGAATGGATTACTAATCCGTGCAAACTGATTAAAAAATAAATTGACCACGTTACCTCTGTTCATATACTGGAGACCGGGAGGTGTCATGGTCAACCTATTTCTTAGTCCGGGTCACGTGAGGCTGAGCTTACCAAGTGTAAACCGCTTATTTATCATTTCATTGTGCTCAGTCTGTATTCATCTCTGTACCTTCAGCAATAGAAAGATGTATTCCTGTGAATCAGAGTCAGAAAACCATACGACATTTTTTTGGCAGCGGCTGTGGATCAGTTGGCCACCATCTTACTCGGAGGTTATTTGAGCCGACACGAGTTATCTTCCATGTCCTTGAAGTAGCATACCCCAACAGTCTGACCTCATTTTAGGAGACAAATAACCGATTTTTATTTTAAAAAAAGCCTCTAAAGGGAAGAGAGGAGTGAACAGAGGAAGGCGAGAATGGAAGTGAAGTAAAGAGGGAGTGGAGAAATGAGAAGAGGTATGAGTGGAGGAATGACTCAGATTCTAATAATCCCAGGATCATCCTTGGATCTGGATGGGGTCGTTATTGAGTATCGAGACCACACTAGCATCAAGATCATCCCAGGATAAGCATTAAAGGGCAGGAGCATTATCAACCTCCAAAACGGATAAGTAGCTGGCATTGCTACTTCTAGGGCAGGGGGGACAGGGGGGGGGGGGGGGGTAACAATATCAGTACTCCCATGAGGTAAAGTCACGTGATGAATTCCACCAAATGAGTTCCACCACGTGTAGGGCTCCCGCCCAGGCCCCACCAATAAAGACTGATCGGCCTGTACATAACTATCAATCAATCCGTTTCCAATTCTTTCCCAAGGAGGAAATGGCGGATAAAATGCTACAAACGGCATACAAACACGTTCCTATCCATCTCAAGATGGCCGTGTCGTATACCAGGTTCTTATTGACACTCATTCATTGAGCCAATCGGGAGCGCGGTGGCTCAGTTGTTATGGCATTGAACTTCAAACCGAAAGGTCCACGGTTCAATCCCCGCCAAGGGTTACTGCGTTATGCCCTTCGGCAAGGCACTTCACCCCGTCTACCCGCGTGGGGGCAAGGTGGTGCTGTGTACTAAGGCGTACTGTACGTCGATGATGCAATTGTCTTCAACAATGCTAACCCTTCCCAGGCTTGGATTTTTGAAAAATCCAGGGTGGCAATAAATCGCTCACCTGGTACCTACTCAGGTGGGCAAATTGCTCTCCTGAAATCTTTTTCACTTTTTTGCTTCAGAAAGATCTTCTAAAGACTTAGTTAACCCCCTGCACACTGATGTCAAAATATCTAAATTTTAGACAGAAAAAAATTCCCATAATGCAACTAGAAATTTAACCAATTCAATCTCGTTTGACAGAGCTCATTAAGCTCTGTCAAACGAGATTGAATTGGGTAAATTTCTAGATGCATTATGGGAAATTTGTTCTGTCTAAAATTAAATCGTTGAGCTCGTTTCAATGAGGGGTCACATGATATGGTTTTGTTGAATTTTTTTGAAAAATTTTAAAAAATTATATTTAAAATAGCAAATTTTGATATATTGGGTGAAGGATTAAAGGGAAAGATGAAAGTAGCATATAAGTGCCCCCCCCCCCCCCCCCCCCCCACACACACACACACACCTGTGGTAAAGCTCTGACTTCAATTTGAACTAATAGTACGCCAGTAAGTAGATTCTATTCAATACCAGTGAATCGTACTTCCTTCAATTTGTTATATGGAGCTTCAGGTTTGATGTGACAGGCCCACAGCTTTTATAATAAGAACAAAAAAAAACATTTATTGCGCCCGGCGGGTTTTGTTAGGCATGTAAATAAATTATTTTTCTAGTGAACACCGTCGATCACCTTTTAATATTTAAAGTCAATGATCCCTTGAGGGTATGCAAAGCCCCAAACGGATTGGGAGTTGACGAGGCGGTGAGACATACGTTCGAGTTGGGCCCAGATGACATCGTCAGAGTGTTACCTGTACCTCAAGCGAGAACGTAGATCTCACATCTCTTGAATAAATAACACCATACACTCCCATTCCATCTAAAGAAACTAAAATCATAAATACCACTGTATCACTTCCACTGCTCTGCATGCTTAAATATACATGTATAAATGCTATTGCAGCTCTTCCGGTGTCCTGCTTGCGGCTTATGAATACACTGCATCCTGGCAATCAAACAGTTCTACCTCCGCTCCCTTCCCTTTTATATATAGACCTGGCCCAACTTCGGCCCCATTAACACCACCTCATCAGTCCAAAAGAGTTACATTTGAGCAAACACTTCCTTTAAGTTTTCCTCTGAAAGGTTGCGTAAGATAGTCCTTCGCCTTTTGGGGATCACAAAACTCACAACTGGTTAAAATAGTGAGGGGTTAAAGAAACACTCAGTCATTGACATTCCGACTCAGGGGACTGCATTCTTTCTGATGCCTGTGGATTTTCTGATTTACAGTTATTTATTGTTTTTTAAAGCAACTTTAAGCCTCTGAAGTTATCCCTTTACCTAACATGAAAAGCAGACGACACTTGCAAAAAAAATTCTTGAATAACTATTTTTTTTCATTTTTTGTCTCAAAAACATAGGTTATGACCCCTCGTTGGAACGAGCTCGACGAGCTCGTTCCAACGAGGGGTCATAACCTATATTTTTGAGACAAAAAATGAAAAAAATAATGAAAATTAATTGGCGATTTTTGAGAATAGCGCTGGCCGGTTTTGGCCGTTACGTTAGGTAAAGGGTTAAATCATCATGGCCGCCACACAAGTACAATGTCAAGTTTATCAAACCATTCTTACCTTTCATGTCCACTTTAGAGCACACACACCCCAGACTTTAATTAACGGGAAGTATTTCAACAGTACAACAGAACTTGTTTAGAAAAGTAAACAGGCACTGCTCAGTTTCACGGTGTTTAATTTTTAGTTTATTTTGTACACTGTGGCGGCCGTGGACTGGTCACTTTCCACGGGTGGGCAATATTTCCACGGACGCAACAATATTAGATTCTAAACACTAATTATCGGAATAATCATCAGAAATTTAATTTAGGAAGCACCGGGAACAACCTGGTGCTTCATTAATTAAAATTTTGCTGATTATGATTTTTTTATTACTTGGAAAACGTATGCGAGGACAACACTGCAACACGTGGATTACGACCAGTCCACGACGACTTACTGTATCATTAAAAGAGAATCCATTGAAACGATTCGTGATATGTGTACGAAAGATTTTTCTGCAAGATGTATCGGCGTCACTGATTGGTTAGCGGAATGTGTTGATTGACATGATTTTAGCATGATGTTGAATTAATTAAGCAGATGCTTAATTATTTTAGCTTGATGCTGAATTAATTTAGCATGATGCTGAATTATTTGAGCATGATGCTGAATTAATTTAGCATGATACTTAATTAATTAAGCATCGTGTTATATTATTTTCCACGATTTCATGAATGCTGCATAAATAATCTAGCATGATGCCGAATTAATTAAGCATGGTGCTGAATTTCGAGAGGATCATGCGTTTTAATTCAGCATGGTATTTAATTATTTAAGCATCATGCTATATTATTTTTCACGAGTTTATGAATGCTGCATAAATAATATAGCTTGATGCTGAATTAATTTAGCATGGTGCTGAATTGCAGGAGGATCGGGCATAATTAATTTAGCATGATGCTTTATTATTTAGGCATCATACTCTATTATTCTGGACGATTTAACGAATGCTGCATAAATAATATAGCATGATGCCGAATTAATTTAGCATGATGCTGATTTACGGGAGGATCATGCACTTTAATTGAGCATGATGCCAAATTATATTAGCATTATGCTTTATTATTTTTTGCGCTATTTATCGAATGCTGCTTAAATAATATTGCATGATGCTGAATTAGTTTAGCATGACGCTGAATTTCGGGGGGATCATGCACTTTACTTAAGCATGATGCCTAATTATTCAAGCATGATGCTGTATTTTCTGGTATGATTTCATGAATGCTGCATAAATAATATAGCATGATACTGAAACCAGGTCCGCGTACGGGAGGGTCGTACATTTTATTTTAGCATGATACTCTAATAATTAAGCATGGTGCTATATTGTTTGGTATGATTTCTTGAGTGCTGTATAAAAAATTAAACATGATGCTTAAATAATTAAGCATGGTGCTTAATTAATTAAGCATCATTCTATATTCTTCAGGCATCATGCTATATTATTTTAACACCGCGCTATATTATTTTAGCATCATGCTTAATTATTTAAGCATCATGCTTAATTCACGGATTTATGATCATGTTAGTACGTCATAACTTTGGTTACATTGTCCAAAATAGTGATCCTGATGCGGGCGTCATTAGGTGCCCCGGAGCATTCATCAAAGCACGAAGCGATTGTTGTTGCTGACGATACAGATGTTCTGGCCCCCTGTGCATCACCGGCAAGACTCGTTAGATAACATTTATTTCAGGTCAGGAGCGAGAAAGTCGGCCAAATGCATTGTCATTTGGGGTTAGTGTGCTTTGTAAAGAAGGCTGGAAATGAAATTGCCACACATATTCTATCTTTGCACGCATGGGGTGGATGAGACACCACATCTGCCAATTATGATCAAGGTAAAACAATATTAACATTGACACCGAAGCACTGGAGCATCTCGGACGAATCAGCGTCGCATGATGCCAACTCTACACAGGGACTAGTTGGTGAAAGTGGGTCTTAACCATTCTATTTTAGATATTCAGGCAAGTCAGGGGTCGAGCTGAATAAACTGAAGTACGCGAAATTTATGACAGTGGTGTCTTCTAACAGGATAGAAGTCCAACCTCACCGGTTCCCACCAACGGAACGGGCAGCATTTTCCAGTCGCATGAGAGTACACCTGCGTATCGTAGTTTGGCGAAGTTTTTGAGAAACGCAACCCGATCCGAGGGAATGGGGGTGCATGGGTAGAGTTTTGAAAATTTTCACCCATCATAACAGATTCAGACCCGACACCAGAGAGTCTTCTGAAGTTTGTCACAACACTTTCATTTAATAACCCGTTTTTAACAAATTAATTCATGAAACACTCATCTAATATTCTGTAACCACGAATATATAGTCCGTTTTTAAAATTACTAATTTATGAAAAAACTAGACTTCTAATAATTTGTAAACATTTTATTCAAGCAATCATCGAATAGTCTGATAATACTAATTAACCCTTTACCCAACACAGACGATATCAAAATTGAATATTTTAAATATAATTTTTTGAAATTTTTCAAAAAATTTCAACAAAAACTTATCTTGTGACCCCTCGTTGGAACGAGCTCGTCTCAACGAGGGGTCACATGATATGGTTTTGTTGAACTTTTTTGAAAAATAATATTTTTTCAACTGCTGAATTTGCATATTACGCGGGTGGATGCGGTCTATTCGTTGGGTAAAGGGTTAAAAACAGTCACTCTAATAGTCTGTAAAAGCAGTCATTTAACCCTTTGAACGCTGATTTTATCTTCCATGTCAGTTCAATGGCAGCAACCGGTATACTTCATATGCATTATGAAAGGGTAGAGTAATTAATGTTTTCAAAGTGCAGTCTTGGAGGCCGCACGTTGAAAATATTGATTGCTCCACACACTAAAAACTAAAGTGTTAACACTGACACTTTCAAGGTGTTAAACCCATTCTAACTCTTAGGGTTTGATTTTAACACTCAAAGTGCAATGCTTTAAGCACTTAGTCATTACAATCGTCAGACATCTGAAACTTGAATGGATGGCACTTCCCATGTGTCTAGCATTGGTGGTTCTTCCAGAATCGTCCATAATTTGATTTGCGCTTGGTGAGTACATAATTGAAAGGACACAACGCAGATGACGCGGATCAGGCTCGAGAGTTCCGAGCCTGATCTGCGTCATCTGCGTTGTTTCCTTTTAAGTGTCGCGACATTACTCTTGTCAAGTGGTATTATTGTCAACACCTGTCAAGTTCTGGGATATCTACACTTGAACAACGTGCTAGTTCAGCACTTAGTAAGTGTTAAATACAGCACTTCAAGTGTAGTTTTTAACACTTTAGTTTTTAGCATGCACCGCGCACATTCACTTAGCAGCCATCCGACTTGATGAAAGTATGACGTATCGTGTTCCTGGGCCGGAAAAAGGGCCTCCCGGGTTGAAAGGGTTATTAATCTGTAATATAAGGTAAGATAAAGTTTATTGCACGATCAAGAATAAAAAGGTATGGCATCCATAAAACACACAAACAATTAAAATAAGCAATGGGTTAACCTTCCGATACATATTATATATTATTGCGTCACTCCTGTGAGTGGACATACGATGCATGAATCTCATTGGCAATCTAAACTAATAAGATTATCATGCCCTCGGGAAAAGAAACATAGGCCGTTTTCACCAGCGGTATCGAACGACGGGCTTTCGAAAGTGCTTACACGGTCAAGACCACATTGAACTTTATTCACTCTACTGATTTCTGTGCGTCAGGATATGGGTTACAAACCGACCGACCGACCGACCGACCGACCGACCGAATAACTTCAACATCTTCACAGGCAAATAGCAATGCAAATCTTTCCAGTTGCCGCAGAAGGTGGAAGTGAGGAAGTCGCTTACCGACAAAGACTGTATATGCAGCTTAGTAATTTGTTTGTAGAATGAGACTTCTGATAAACCGCAAAATAGTCCTCTAATAATTTGTAAAAACAGATTACTAATTTTTATTACTTTCCAAAGTGTGATTTACTAGGTTTTCCGGGTTTGATTATAAACGATAACTTCACAAGTGAATTATGCAATCAATAATTGGTTCATGTATCCGTGCGCGCAAACGAAGACGCTTTGCTGTGGGTGTAATGGGGACTTCATTGTTTTTGTTTTTTAACCCTTTACCTAACATGAAAAGCAGACGACACTTGCAAAAAAAAATCCTTGAATAACATTTTTTTCAGTTTTTGTCTCAAAAACATAGGTTATGACCCCTCATTGGAACGAGCTCGATGAGCTCGTTCCAATGAGGGGTCATAACCTATGTTTTAGAGACAAAAAAAAATTGGCGATTTTTTAGAATAACGTTGGCCGGTTTTTGGCCGTTACGTTAGGTAAAAGGTTAAATAATATAATTATTGTTAATAATGAAAGTAATAAACAGAGTAATCGCTTGACTGAACTGGTTAGTGAAATAATTCATTCGAGGCGATGCGTGTTTGCGCACTCGTGTTTGTACAACGTCCCTCACCTCTCATGAATTATTTCACGTAACCAGTCCAGTCAAGCGATTGCTCTCTATGTAAAAACAGTTGTTTAATTTGTTAAAACATCCACGAATATGTAAAATAGATTATTAGATGAAAGTGTTCCGACGGGCCAAATTTCCCATAGAATATGATATTCTACTCACTTGCCACGTGTTGCCCATTCTCATCGACATATTTGTAAATGGAGGAGAATGCACGGTCCAAATTAATATATATGGTTAAAAACACTCCCCGAACCCTTTATTTGTTATTACATGTCTGAATTCCTGCATGGAAAATTGAAAATGGGTCACCCCTTTGTCTGAGGATTTTAAACAGCTCACAAAAGAACTCTGTTTTATTAAAAACGATTTATTTATGCCAAGTAAAGTTTTTTTACAGTGTGTATCCCTCTAGCATTCAACATTTTTCCGACAGCGTTTCATTCTTGAAGCAATTTCAGAGTTTCTGTTGTGTCAGATTGTACCATTCACCAACAAGGGTTTCTTCTAGTTCTTGGAAGGAAGCAAGCTGGATGTGAATGACTCTGTAGTCCGGTGTCTGCCCCATGCTTGCTCTATAGAGATGAGGTCGAGTGAGCATGCTAACCACTCAATTCCTCTCCACCCAAATAAACGTGTCATCATTCTGGCTCGTTTGGGTCTAGCATTATCGTCGATTAGGATAAAGTCTGTGGTTACTGCCTTTACATTCAGTCGCCAAAAGGTTCCAAAATCAGATCGGTGTGCCATCGTCCACTCGGATTCTCATTTTGGATGGGATAGGGGTCTGTGTGGCCATCCAAACTGACACTACTCCACACAATTACTGAATAACGACCACACCAGTCATGTGCTACTGTATTGACATACGCTAAGGTCTCAAAGCCCTTCTCCGTGTTATGACTCACCTATCCAGAAGGTCGAGACGAGATCCGGTCTCATATTTAAGCAGGAGTTCGACTATTGGATATGTGTCCATTTTAGAAATTTAAGTACCACCCAGCCCTACATTGTCTGTGTGCTCCTTTCAGAAAAACACGGACCGTGAGATTCCTTACATGTTGTCCAGCATTGTGGAATCGGTTCCTGATTGTTTGTGTTGATACAGTGGTTTCAGATTGTTTTAAGAGCTGGGGCATTTATAATGGAGTACATACATGCTGTGGTAACATCAAAAATGTCTTAATGAGCTATTACGACCCTTTGATGACCTCCAGCAAGTCTGACCTGATTCGAGACCATAGAGAACATATTTTATCCCACCGCTAGTGCCTCAGCCGTCTGTCTCTTTGATATGCCTGGCTGTGAAACCCCTATACGCCTTTAATGTTTTTTGGAGTCTTAAATGTCGGTTATTTGCAGAAGTGGCTTTACAAAGTAACGTTTGAAATCCTAATTATAAAGTTTGGAAGACATTAGCAGTGACCCAAAATGAGACTGATGGAGTTTGAATCTTCAGAACGGAGAATAGCACACTTTGCCAAAGATTGGCCATGGATGAATGCACACATGCATCAACAAATCGAAAGGTTTGGGAAGAAGATACAGTACAGTCGCTGTGAACTGGTCGTAATCCACACGTGGGCAGTGGAGTCCACGCATGTGTTTACCAGGTAATAGAAATCATCATCAGCAAAATTTTAATTAATGAAGCACCGGGTTGTACCCGGTGCTTCATTAATTACATTTTGTATGATTATTCCTATAATTAGTGTTTGAAATTTAATATTACTACGTCCGTGGATATATTGCCCACCCGGCAAAAGCAACCAGTCCACGGCGGCTGTACTGTACTACGTGAATGAATAGAATCACCCATTTACCTTGTATATAGAAATGTGGTGAAGAGTGGAGGTAACCCTTGGTAAATTGTGTGTAGTATAGATACGGTATGGATAAGGCTATCCCGAATTGAAATCCTTACAACAGTTGAAAGCCAATAAAGGTCGTTGGCTTAATCTTAAAGAATATTTATTGATAAGTACAGCGGCAACAGTAAGACCAGCGACTTCAAATGCACCCATATAGTTCCACCCGCAAACCCGGGCGAGATCCAAATGTTTTTGGTTTGAATCTGATAAATCTTCCTGTCACTGGTTTAGAAAAACTTCCGTGTGTGACTGTATTGACATTTGTTGAACCATTGAATATCTGTGAAAAGAGAAAAGAGAATTACTAATACGTTTACGATATAATAAAGAGGAAGTACAGTACAGTCGCCCTGGATTGGTCGTAATCCACGCGTGAGCAGTGATGTCGACGCATGCGTTTACCAGGTATTAAAAATCATCAGCGGCAAAATTTTAATTAATGAAGCACCGGGTTGCACCTATAATTGAGGATTGTTCCTATAATTAGTGTTTACAATCTAATATTACTGCGTCCGTGGAAATATTGCCCACCCGTGGGAAGTGAGCAGTCCACGACGGCCGTACTGTATCCATTAACGATGTTGATTATGGTGATGTCGTGGGTAATCAGGAGAGGTAAGACGGCGATGATGATGATGATGACGATGATGATGATGAGGAGGAGGGGATGATGATGACGATGATGATGAAAAATCAATTTCTGGAAACGTCAGCGGAAGAAAAGCAAATTTCTAACTTTTGGACCTCCGAGTTCAACACGCATGCTCATTAACCCTTCCCCAACGGAGACGATTTCAAAATTTATTACTTTAAATATTATGGCTTTAATGTTTTCACAAAAGTTCAACAAAACCATATCATATGACCCCTTATTGCAACGAACTCGATGAGCTCGTCCCAATGAGGGGGTCACATGACATGGTTTTGTAGAATATTTTTGAAAAGTATCTTTTTTTTGCAACTGCTGAATTTGTACATTGCTCTAGGTAAAGGGTTAACCGAAACTTTGCTTCCGTTTTCCATTTTCCACAAAATCCGAGACATTCTGTCCAGGATAAACTCCACGCTACGGGTGTTTAGTGGTAATCTACTCTCAAGTCACGCTTTGTACCGAACATGCGGAAGTTACAAGATGTCCTTGTCGGCTAGCTGATAACTAGACCACTTCGCTAACTGTATATTGATTGGAGTGTGTGTGGTACTGGTATATAATTGAATAATAAATCAAACAATCTAACACATATTACTCGAATTATAATACAAAAACGAATACTATTAGTTATCATTGTGTTCTCCAGGGTGTATGGGAATTTACACCGGTTTGGGAACTCATACACCCTTCGGCTTTGCCAGACCGGTGTAAATTCCCATACGCCCTGGAAAACACAAGGATAACGGATTTATTTCCAAGAAGTTGGGTGTACTTACTACTTTAACCTAAATTGTGGGAAAAACTGACAGAACATTTGTACTTTGTAAGTTTCTTAATAAAACCAGACAACATCTGTAATATTTTATTACACATAAATATTAAATTTCCTGAATTTTTATTTTTGTTCAACATAACCGAGAAGAAGGACCACATCTGTAATATTTGATTTCACATAAATATTAAATTTTCTGAATTTTTATTTTTGTTCAACATAACCGAGAAGAAGGTATAAATTAATAATTAAAAATGGGTACTTTTTAGTCATATACCCTGCTATTGTGTATTCTTGTTTTTACACCGTGGTTAACCACGGTGTAAAAAAGCTACTGTGGATTGCAAGTTACACCGTCCCTCTCAGCCAATCAAAATGCAGTATTTTGTTGCATTTGGAAGTAAAAATATTTACTACCCAGAGGCCAATGAGCAACCTGAAATCAAAATCGTTTTTTGACGCTTCGTTGCGTCAAAAATATAACCAATGATTATATGCTATCTATTTGTCATTTGTTTGTTTTATTCGGTGGCTCTTATGGTTAGAGCTCTGAACTTCAAACCGAAAGGTCTACGGTTCGTAATTGCGTTGTGTCCTTGGTCAAGGTACGGTACTAAATATCGATTGCCAACATGTTGCACGGTGGCGCTGTGTAATAAGGCGCACTGCACGTCGACGGTGCACTTGCCTTCAACCAATGCTAATCCTGCTTGTGCGGAGTGAAAACGTCGGCGAGTCTGATTCGGTGGTTCTTTCGGGGTACTCCGGCTTCCTCAAAACGGTCCGACGCGAGACGATCTTGGCTGTCGAAATTGTCGTTAACCCTGTATCTATCGAATCGGAAGATCCCCCGCGTAATTTACAAGTTGAGTAGCTGATAAAATCTTTTCAGTACATTTCACCAGAACCATACCATGTCGCACCTCACTGGAACGAGCTCAAAAAGGGACCACATGATATGGTTTTACTGATTTTGTTTTTAGTTTGTAAAAATGATATTCAAAATAATAAATTTCGATATCGTCTGTTTTAGGTAAAGAGGTAAATCCCTAATTAATTAATTATGTCGCCAACAATAGTTAAAATTACCGAGAAGAAAAACTTCAATGCACTACAACGTTCGCGTATCGCGCCTGAAGTACTGTATTCTTCACAATTAGTCGTGCATACTATCACTGTGGAGTACTTAAAAACATTCGACCTTTCAGAAGTTTTAGTTCTGGATGGAGAGTCTTGAATGTGTGTATTTGTGGGGGAGGTGGGGGAGATGGGGGAGATGGGGGAGGTAGTTCACTTGAAAGATTCCAATTATATCAGCACTCTACCCTCACTTCCACTCTCTCCTCGGTGGAACAATTCCGATTGGTGGCTTCAGAGCCCCCAGTTTCAGTGAAATGCAATTTTAAAACCATCTCTTGGTCAGGTATTTTTCGAATGATGGTCTTCGTAGTTCCAGCTTCATCTTCAACTTCATAATTGTTGGAATCTCTTCCGGTTTTCGGTCTCAACAGTTGTATTTATTCAGTCGAAAAGGTTGTACCTTACCAAATTCTATCAATTTAGAACCCAGAATTTCCAACTATTTATTTCCAGTACCTCATATGGGAATATTGGATGGAATTGGGTGCGGGAGGGGGTGAACCCCCCCCCCCCCCCCCTCCAACGCAATCCTTGTCGCCACGCCCGTTTGTGCAATACCCAACGTCAGTGTTTTAGGGAGAACTTATATAGCAGTACATGAGCGGACAACGGAATGAGAAAACGGGACGGAAAAGAGGATCGGCAATAATTAAATCATTCAGTGATGGGAGCAGATAGCTTTTCTGATGGAGATGTGATTCATGTGAAGGGTTGACACAAACTATTTCCCAGAGACGTCAATGATGCAAAGCATCACAGCGAGCCACGTGCACGCGGCGATGCTTTACAACACAATTTTTTGTCTAAAATGTCATTGTCTTTACCACTCTAAGGGTGGTGATCTGCTATTTCTCTTTGGAAATATTTGAAAAACGGATGTCAAAAAAGGCGTAATCTTTTTGAGCCTAATTGATCGTAGGCAATTATTTTTGTGTAACAGACGACCGTTTAAGTAACAGACTAACACTGTCCGACAAAGCTCTGAACATTGGTAGAATTTTTCGATTCTTTTGTATTTATGACGTTGTCCTTCGTCTTAAAGAGCTGTACGATTACAGAGTGAAACAGAACAACATTCAAAAACAGAGACTTAAAAGTATTAACATCGAAACAGAGGCATTTTCAGAGCAATTCGTTTGTTACGATAGGGATAAAAAACAGCTGTCTTCAACTATTCAAATAAGTAGCCAGTCATGGCCATGTGCATTCACAACAAATATGTTTGTCGGGTGCCATATAACACGAGCCTTACATAATAACATGTGCACTTGCTTAAAATCTAAAATAAGTTTACAAGAATATACACTGTCAAATATATTGTTGTATTAAATTCAAACATTTTTATAATCGTAACTTTATAATGATAGATAATGGAGGCATATCTACCATTAGCCCCGGGATAGTCTCTAGGAAGGAGGTAGAGTATATTTTTTGTGTTCTTGAGGGATGGTGTGGTGTCCTTTGACTTACGGAAGAGATACACACTAAAAACTAAAGTGTTAAAACTGGCACTTTCAGGGTGTTAAACCCATTCTAACTCTTAGGGTTTGATTTTAACACTCAAAGTGCAATGCTTTAAGCACTTAGACATTACAATCGTCAGACATCTGAAACTTGAATGGATGGCACTTCCCATGTGTCTAGCATTGGTGGTTCTTCCAGAATCGTCCATAATTTGATTTGCGCTTGGTGGGTACATAATTAGAAGGACACAACGCAGATGACGCGGATCAGGCTCGAGAGTTCGAGCCTGATCCGCGTCATCTGCGTTGTTTCCTTTTAAGTGTCGCGACATTACACTTGTCAACTGGTATTATTGCAACACCTGTCAAGTTCTGGGATATCTACACTTGAACAAAGTGCTAGTTCAGCACTTAGTAAGTGTTAAATACAGCACTTCAAGTGTAGTTTTTAACACTTTAGTTTTTAGCGTGTACAGGATGGCAATCAACTGCCACCTCCAATTCTTCATCATTGTGCATCACTTGCGGGAGGCTGTTTCTTGGGTTTCGCTGAACAATTCGGGGATGGGAGTGATTTAGTTGGCTATATGTTTTATCCAGGCTAATATGACGAGCCTTTGATATGACAGAATGGACAGTGGGGTTGCTCGATCGTGTGCAAAGAAGTAGACGAGAATATCCTTTTACAAAAGCCTGAATAAGTGCGGTTTTGGGGTGGTGGAACAGAACTTTAGCCTGTAATAATAGACTGGGGGGGGGGGGGGGATTTTGCAGGTAAGATATGGTTGGCTAAAGTCATCACTTGTGGGAACTCAGTCAAAGTTAAATGACTGGCCTATGAAGTGATTTGATGGCTTTACCATTTGAATCCTGGCGCTATCTTCCATATCAGTTCAATAGAAGCAATGGAAGGGTCCGAAACCGAAAATATTTATTGACACCCCCCCCCCCCCCTCCACCTCCACCCCCTCCCCTACACACACATTCACTTAACAGCCGTCCCTCTCGATGCAATTATGATGCATCATGTTTCTGGGCTGGAAAATGGGCCTCTCGCTTTCAAAGGATTAAAGGACGATGGAAGAGTCCAAGTGGAATTACACTTTCAAATTTGCGCTACCTTTGGTTGCGGTAATGGTAATGAGTAGTGGCCCCACCCCCATTGCCTACGAGGGAGTACGGTGACGTTGTGTACTAAGGCGTACTGCACGTCGATGGTGCACATGTCTTCAATCAATGCTAACCCTACTTGTATGGAGTTAGCATGTTGGGGAGCTGACAGTTGCTCGCCATTGCTCGGTGGTTCTCTCCTGGTACTCCGGCTTCCTCCACCCGTAAAACTGTCGCGGTCATGATTCGCCATTGTGCAGAAATATGTGACCTTAAACACTAATAAATAAATAAATAAATAGTAGTGGCCCGAGTTAACAAAGAGATTTACTACATTCTTCGTTTTACGCCTCAATTTACTGTGGGTTGATGCGTTGGCGTATTTGTTTCCGTTATGTTTTGAAAGATTACACGGGTACTGATTGGGGCTGTTTATTTTGGCCGGAAGACAATATCACGCTTCTAGGATTACAGTATTCGTGTTAATTTATAATTTAACCCATTACCCAATATGAACAGCAGACGACACTCACAAAACAATTTGTTGAATGACTAAACCTTTTCATTTTTTGTCTCAAAAATATAGCTTATGACCCCTCATTGGAGCTGAGCTCGTTCTAAAGATGGGTCATAAGCTATATTTTGAGACAAATATTAGAGATAATACCATTTGAACAGTGAATTTTATGAATAGCGCTGACCGTATGTGGTTATTACTTTGGGAAATGGATTAAAAAATATGTGCATACAGATACTTAAAAGGCTTCATAAATTACCCCAGGTATTCACGAAGAAAACAAACAAAATGAAGTTGATTTTTTCCCTCTAGTTATAGCAGGCAAACCTTAAAAAGATATTGTGTCCTTGGGCAAGGCACTTAATCCCGATTGGCCACCTGGGGGCACGGTGGCGCTGGGTACCATACGTCGATGGTGCACTCGTCTTCAACCAATGCTAACCCTACATGTGTGGAGTTATTACGTCGGGGAGTCTGACAGTTGATCGCCGCTGCTCGGTGGTTCTCTCCGAGTACTCCGGCTTCCTCTACCCGTAAAACTGTCCGACACGAGGTGGCCCTGGCTGGGTATCGAAAGTAAATAAATACACTTTAAAGTAGCCTCTTCAAGTCTCAGATCATCAGGTTCTTTTATAAGATATTTATTACATTACTGGTATCATCACACATTACTGTCATGGCTAATCCTGTAGTTGACATTCTTTTGCAATTATCTCCTGTTTTTAATAGAGCTGTAGGTTTTTAAATTTCTTGGTCGTTTTCGGTTTTGGTTTTTCAGGTGGAGTAAAACCTCGGTTCGGTTCGGTTTCCGGTTTGTTCATGAGGCCAAGTAAAATTCAATAAAACTCATTCTTATGTCCGGAATCATAACTGAATGGTAGTGAAATTGAGTGGAACTCAATGAATGCCCGAAATAAGCTATAATACATGAAGAATCAGGAAGGCCAATATAATAATTACTTAAATATACAGAACGTTTATTGTGCTTGGCTATTTTTCGAGGTCTGACACCTACAGGCAACTTGAGGAAAGCTGCAAACACAAGTAAACTGAAATGTCGGAAATTCACAGAATGTAGCCTTCCCAGAGTAGTGAGAGTACCCGGACACTGCAATTGGCAGTGTGTGGGTACTCTCACTACTCTGGAATGGCTACATTCTGTGAATTTCTGCAGCAAGGGAGTATTTAATAAAAAACGAAAAACCTTAGATTACGGGATGTCGACGGTTTCGGTTTCGGTTTTTAAAAAAACTAAAAACCTCGGTTCGGTTTCGGTTAACCTACAGCTCTAGTTTTTAATCAATCATTTTATATCTTGCTGGAAAATTACATGTTTTACGCTCCTACCGTTTTCCCGTCACGCTATAGTCTTAGATACCGACGTGGCAGTATTTGGGTTAATTGATAATTTAACCCTTTACCCAACATGAACAGCAGACGACACTCACAAAACAATTTGTTGAATGACTAAACATTTTCATTTTTTATCTAAAAAATATAGCTTATGACCCCTCATTGGGACGAGCTCAACGAGCTCGTTCCAATGAGGGGTCATATGCTATGTTTTTGAGAAAAAAATAATGAAAATTGAATGGTGATTTTGTAAATAGCGCTGCCCGGTTGTCACCGTTACGTTTGCTAAAGGGTTAAATGTCTCTGTTCTTGAGACAAAAATGAAAATATAATAAAATTTTAATGGCGATTGTTATGAATAGCGCTGGCCGTATATGGTCGCAACTTTGGGTAAAGGATTAAAAACGATTGCAGACTGATATTGAAAAGGGGTAACCGCCCTCTTGGTATACCCCCAGTTGATCTACTCCCATTTCGTCTACGATTATACCATTCCCATCTGATCTACTCCCATTTCGTCTACTGTGAAAAATGGCACCTTTACCATGTGTCTACCCTAATAGATTTAACGCTAAAAAGTTAACTAGAGAACATTTTTTATTTAGCATAGTGCTATTCATGCTTCAAACAAAAAATATGAGCACATGTAGAACCAATATAAGATTTAAAGTATACACAGCTCGTTCACGTGTAGCATGCTTCAACTGTTCAATGTTCGTATCTGTCCAGTTGGATGGAAGATCATGTGGAGTTTAGCGCAGCACTTGGTCATCTTCAGTAAATAAACGCCCCTTACATTTACGGTCATGACATCTCCAAAAGTTAAGGTCATTGGTGCCGTTACGATTTACTTGATAGCGAAAACCTTCATAAAGAAGAACTGTACCACCACGTGATGATGTTATGTATTCCATCATGGAACTGAATTCCATCATGGAACTGAATGCCTATAAACTCTTATCAAGCTTTACATAACAGTATGAAGCCACTTACTTTAATATTATGTTTGTCAAACACATGAATCACCCTCAGTATTCACGAAAAAATGTGACAAAGTGAGGTTGATTTTTTGACTTTAAAAAGATATTATCGGGGTTTAATGAATTATTTAAATACAACTGCCCAATGGTGTATGGCTGTTTCACACACCAATACAGAAAGATATTAAGTTGTCCAACTAAATAGAGGATATCTAGTGTTTTTCAGTGGATACCGAAAATTATCTCATGAGTGACCGATATAAATTTTAATTTTCGCGAGCTTGCCATTTATCTCGGTCACAAGTGAGATAAGTTTCGGTATCCACTCAAAAACACTAGATTTTCTTTTTATTATACGCTTTTTATAAGAATCTGATAATTCCACTCGTTGCAACCATGAATTGGTGCAAGAACGTATGAATCATTGACACGCGGAAGTGATTTGATCGACACTCGGAACAGATAGCGTCTTACGATCTGATTCAGTTGACGGGTTTCTAGTCCAAACATGGCCTTAAATTCCGTAATATAAATTTTTGGTTTGGTACGTCCTTTGAAAGGACGTACCAAACCAAAAACTTATATTGCGGTCTTCCAGGCCATGTTTGGACTAGCGGGTTTCATGCATCAATTCAAGGTGAATACGTGTTGAATTATTGCTGGAAGTGATCGGTTTCCACTCATAAATATAAGATTTACTTTTCATTGTAAGTTTTTAGAACAAATTGATCATTTCCAGTGATAATTTGACTCGTGTTTACCTTGAAGTGATGCTTTGAAAGCCGCCATTTTGATTGATACCGTGAAAGTGAAAATGTCTTTATCTTCACAGTGGAGGATACGATTTCTATCTTTCCGCAATTGTTTCGATAATCTATCGTTTTGCGTATAATAAAAGAGTGTATTCCTTGACAACAAGTGCTGACGGTGAAACGCTTTCTTTACAGAGCAGTGATTTTAATCATGTCAGAGGGCAGTATTTCACTATAAGATCCCTCAAAGATCACTTCTGTCATACGAGCCCGCAAAATATTTTGCCATTTCTAAAAGGTAATCCACCTTTTACAAAAAATTAACATTTTTTAGTCTTTCACACAGGGAGCTCAGAGGTTCGGTGGTTACGGCATTGGACTTCGAACCGAAAGGTCAACGGTTCGATCCTATACACTTGTAACTGCGTTGTGTCCTTTGGCAAGGCACTTAATCCCGATTACCTACTTGGCGACACGGTGGCGCTGTGTACTAAGGCGTAATGTACGTCGCTGGTGAACTTGTTTTCAACCACTTGTCTTTAATCCTGCTTGTGTGGAGTTGGACCGTTGGCGAGTCTGACAGTTGCTCACCGCTGCTCGGTGGTTCTCTCCGGGTACTTCTGCTTCATCCACCCGTAAGTACGAGGTGACCCTGGCTGTCGAATGTGTCGTTAAACCCAATAAATAAATAAACAAATAAATAAATAAATAAATACTATTTTTATCTTCAAATCATCATATTGATTTTTAGGTACTCACTACATTACAAGTATCGTCACGCATTACTGCCCTGGCTACTCCTTTTAACATTCTGTTGTAATTTTTTCCCGATTTTAATCAATCATTTTTTATCATAATGACATGTAAATAAATAAATAAATAAATAAATAAATAAATAAATGCATTCATAACCTTTGTGACTGGTACCATGTTTTGGATGACAGAAACAAAACGTTTGGTACTTACATGACTTACATGACAGGCACCGAAAATGAAAAGAATAAACAATGCTATTTGCAAACTTGGCTCTGGTCATGTCACAGAACAGAAGAAAAGAAGAACATTATGTCGCTTTCTTTTACCCTTTCAATCCGGTGCAAAAATGTTTGCGTGAAGAAAATGTTGGTAGAGGACGCGCAGACGAATAAAAGAGCAAAAAAATCTGAAGCGAAGCTTGGTAATAATTTAACCCTTTACTCAAAGTAGACAATATCAAAATTTATTATTTTAAATATCATTTTTTCAAATTGTTTCAAAAAATTTCAACAAAACCATATCATGTGACCCCTCGTTGGAACGAGCTCGACGAGCTCGTTCCAACGACGGGTCACATGATATGGTTTTGTTGAAATTTTTTGAAAAATAATATTTTTTCAACTTCTGAATTTTCATATTACGCGGGCGGATGCGGGCGATTCGTTGGGTAAAGGGTTAATCCAACAGCTCGACAGAACTGCGGGATTGAATTATTACTGAACCTCTCAACAAACCAGGATGGTTTTTCTATTTTGCCGTTGACAATATTGATTGAAATGATATCTTCCAGGGCGCCAATGCTGAAAGGGTTAAAAAGAATACAAAAGAGAAATACATATCTCTCACCTGAGTATGTCCAAGAGAGTCCACGACGGTATGGAAACTATTTCCGTCAGCACTGTATTCTAAATTATACGTCTTAATGCTGTAGGAAGTTGAGGGATAGCCCTGCACAGCTACACCATACACTTTCAGAGATTGTCCCAGATCAACCTGCGAATATATCACTCTATTATTAGTTACAAAAATTGTTAGTGAGATGTTTTGGAAAACACGGTGTCGATTAGCTCAATATTGAACGAGGGAGAAGGTCGAGTCCAATTTAGAATAATTGACAACTTATTTTCCATATTAGACCAACAAACCGTGTAACGAATATGATTTACCGTACATTCTGAATTAGCAACTGTAATGAATAGCAACTGTAATGAATAGCAACTGTAATGAATAGCAACTGTAATGAATAACAAATAAAAAAATCCTTACTTATTTAACGTAAACTTTTTAATCGTCTTTCGGCATTTTCAATGAAGAAAGCAAGAAATCAGTAATCGATTAATCGACTGTCACTCGATTAATCGATTACTGATTTTTACTTATTCCATGCAGTTTATACTCAACGTTGCATGTGGTGTTTTAAAACTAGGAAAATTCTCAGAATCTGATAGAGAGTAAGATATTATAAGTTTTTGTGATGAATTGGCCGTAAAATGGTGTGATGTTTGCGGCTCGGAGCTTATGTGCAACAGAAAAGCGAAGCATCTCGGTTGAACATACGCTCTGAGCCGCAAATCTTAGACCATGTTACCGTCAATTCATCACAATAACGTATATGTTACAATAAGATCCTATCCATAGACCAAAACCCACATCGTGAAATGAATAAGGCAACTTGAATGAACAAAGCAACTTTTACAATATGTAACAATAACACATTTAGTAACTAAACCTCTCGTGGACTCCACGACGTTACTGGACAACAAAAAAATCAATAACTCAGATAAAGGTCAAAGTTACTTAAGAAATAACTGTTGTTTCTCTTCGGTTTATGCGATATAAACCGAAAATTTTCAGCACAAGCTTCATAACTCGCGTAGCGAGTTATGATTAAGCTTGTGCTGAAAATTTTCGGTTTATATCGCATAAACCGAAGGAAAACAACAGTTATTTCTTATAATTTAATCCGGCTGTAATATTAAAATATAAAAACTATGTGTACGTGAACGAAAAACTTTTAATTTTCGCAAAAGACAACAGTCAAACTCAGGAATGTGTCACAAACAGGTCACGTCAATCATTGTCAAATTGTTTGTTGCTTTGATTTGCGATCGCAGATGAAAGATATTTAGCAAGTCGCGTAACAATATCATTAAAACATTTTTTTTTTTAAGTTCCCCCAAAATCATGTTTGGGTGTATGATCTTTTATTCGTCTCCCACTTCGGTATATTTTATTAAATTTAATTGTTCCCGAGAAATTATCATTATATTTTCGCTGACTGGAGGCGATGAAAAATCGAACATTGATCTTTGTTTACAAGCTGGAGCCGTAAACACAGAAAAAACTAAGCGAGGGCTAGTTCAATCAGATGGTGAGATTTAAGTCTTATTGAAATATAGTATAAATATTGCAGACAGAGCCGGGGAGAGAAAACTCGGGACCCGGGGTTAATTCTGTGACGGACCCCCTTTCAAAAGTGTCTGACTACTGATACAAGTGCCGAAGGCACGAGCGATGATAGGGGAGGGGTGAAGAGGGGAGGAGGTTCTTCCCTCAAGAAAATTTTGAAATCAGTTATTGAATGGAGACTTCTGGAGGCTTTTGTGATAAGAAGTTACGTTAAAGGTATGTTTCAAATTTCCAAGTTCATCATGAGTATCCAGTGAACTGGAGTTAGAGCTTTTGACTGCTTGAAGTGATAATTATATTACGTCAAGCTGATTTAATAAAGATATTACTTCAAGAATCATGTTATCCAAGATGACAACCGTGGATCAAGTGCAGAGCTCCATTCACGATACAACCCCCTTCCTGATTCTTGGCAGAGGAGACAGAACCTTGGGGACGAGGGGGGGGGGGGGCGAGCTAGTCCAAACATGACATGAAAGCACGTATTTTAATTTTTTGGTTTGGTACGTCCTTTCAAAGGACGTACCAAACCAAAAAATTAAAATACAGTCTTTCAGATCATGTTTGGACTTGGGGATGGGGCAAACCCAAGAATCACGGACTCTTGAGTCAAACTCAGGCTCACAAAATTCTGGGCCTCGGGGTTACTACTGTGGGCACCACCCTCTCCCCGGCACTGATTACCGTTCTTGGAGTTGACTATGTCAAAATAGTGGCTCTCGAGGAAGAATAGTTAGATAACGTTGGATTTAACTCCTTCAGTGTTGCTGGCGGATATTCCTTCCCAGAACTGAATTGCTCTTGTACTTATTCAATACTGGCTATGACCGGTGTATCGCAATATCTCCTAGCACCAGTAACTGTTGGCTAACTCTTAGAATTTAAGAGCTTTTTTGTCTGTGGAAACTGCACCCCGATGATGTTTTAGTTGTAATACACCCCAGTGAACTCCATATCATACTTATTCTCATCATTTCGTTGTATATTCAAGTCCAGTTAATGTTGTCGTTACTAAACTCTACATATTAATAATACGTTCTCGTATCCAGATTTTACGGAACATGATAAGGTGCTTTACTAGTAAGGGGATTCGTTTACTTTGAAATTCCCACTTCTGATATTTCGTAAATGGAACTTAAATATACACAAATTATACATCAAAATGAAGGTTGTGATACATAGACACGGAAAATATATGCATTCAAGGTTGAGAGCAGACATGAATGGTTCGTACTAGAACTGATAATAAAAATAATATTTCACGAGAAGAACTCGTAGCCAAATGTACTTCAGATATCTAAGAAAAGGCTAAGCCTTCAAAATACTTTACGATGCAAGTAGTAGGATAACGATGGATCGGCACCCATTGGGAGGACCCCGGCGGGGACCCCAGAAGTGACGTCATGTCACGTGACCAATTGATGTCTTGTTTGGTTGTCATGGTAACCCGTGTAACCCGAAGTCGGCAAGGAATCTCATTTACGGAATCCCACTTATGGAATCCCTTTTAAGGAATCCCTTTTTTGAAAACGCCTGTGGCTATGGAATCCCTTTTTCCTGAAATGACTCGAAGAGTCGTATGTGTGAATCACTCGTTCGAGCAATTGCTGTAAAGCTCCTTTGATCAATGGGATTCGAGTCGTTCGATCAGCAGATGGAGTCACTCGAGGTAAGATTACCTGTATAGAAGATTGGAATCCTACTTATGGAATCCCACTTATGCAATCTTTTTTTATGGAATCCCTATAGAATCCCTTTTTAGGATATGTTTGTGGCTACAGAATCCCTTCTTGGTCGTATGTGCCAATGTGCTAGTGCACAATGTGCCACATTGTGCATTTTCACATACGCACATATCGGCACATCCAGCATGTGCGTATGTGCTACATGTACTGTGTACACATGACATAAACAGGTCGTCGGAATACTTTTGGAACAAGGTAGTAATGGCACAAGACAACAAGGATAATAGAAGACTATATAGTATTGGATGTCTACAATAGATCCAAATCACAGGACAGATAGTTGGAGATAAGAAGGTAAGACTATTTAGGAGCTTGGAATAATAATAATAATAATAATAATTGATTTTCTAGAGCGTAAAACCACAAATAGTGCTCTAAAACGCTTGACAAAAATAAACACACTTTTCTGAGATAAAGAGTCACATCTGTTTTGATTGCCTCTTAGAGGTTCAGAAGAATGCTTCAGTCAATAGGACAGTTTTAAGATTTCTTTTGAAGACATCGAGAGTTTCTGAAATTCTGACACTAATTGGCAGGGAATTCCACAATCTGGGACCCACGATGGAGAACACACGATCATGAGCCTGATTAGATCTTCTAAAAGGTACAACTAGTTGAATTTGGTTTTTAGATCTGAGACTGCGTGATGGTTTATATACAGAGAGGAGCTCTTGCAGGTAAACTGGAGCCAGTTTGTGGATACATTTGAATACTAAGATCAATATTTTGAAATCAATTCTCTGTTTAACTGGAAGCCAATGTAGTTGTCTTAAAACAGGTGTTATGTGTTCAGAGCGTTTGGTACCAGTAATTATCCTAGCAGCAGTATTCTGAACTTTTTGAAGCTTCTGAATCAGGCACTGGGACAGCTTCACTAACACTGAATTACAATAGTCTAGTTGTGAGGTGATGAAGGAGTGCACAAGTTTTTGAAGTGCTGACTGGTTAAGATAATGTCGCAGTCTTCCAACATTACGAAGCTGCCAGTAGCATTTTTGACATATTTTATTGATATGGTTGTCTAGTTTTAAATTTGAGCCCATAATCAGTCCAATATTCCTGTCCGATTCACTTTTCATAGTGAGGTTGTTTCCAACCAGAATTGATGTAACAGAGGGTGTAGGCATGTGAACCCCGGATATCACTACGAATTTAGTTTTGGAGTCATTCATTCATTATCAGTTTAAAGTTTATCATTCATTCCCGTACGAGATTTATGCAAGTTTCCATGTTATTGGCTGCGGTGAATGAGTCACTTGGAACAGATGGGTTGAATGTGATATACAGTTGGGTGTCGTCTGCGTACAGATGATATGATATGCCATGCGTTTTAAGAAGGCGGCCAAAAGAAGACGTGTACAGAGTAAACAAGACTGGTCCAAGAACAGAGCCCTGAGGAACACCGCACTTTAACGTCCTGCTTTCCGAACGGATCTTATTGATGTATATTTGTTGACTGCGACCTTCTGGATATGATACAAACCACGATAAGACAGTTCCACATATGCCATTCTGTGCCAATGTCTGCATGAGAATACCATGGTCGAGTGTGTCGAATGCTGCTGACAAATCCAAGAGAACAAGCAGTACAGCATTACCCTCAGACATTGATTTAACAATGTCATTGTTGACTCGCATTAAGGCTGTTTCTGTACTGTGGTTGGCTTTACATGCAGACTGGAAAGGCTCTAAAAGATCATCTTCATGCGATGATTTTGTAGTTGTAAAGCAACAACCCTTTCCAACAATTTAGACAGTTATGAAATCCATTTCTGGAATCCCTATAGAATCTCTTTTGGGGGAAATGTCGGTGTTTATAGAATCCCTTTTTAGCCGCTTGTGCCCATGTGCTAGTGCACAATGTGTCACATTGTGCTTTTTCACATAAGCACTTATCGACATATCCAGCATGTGTCTTTGTGCTAGTGCACAATGTGTCACATTGTGCCTTTTCACATAAGCACATATTGGCACATCCAGCATGTGCCTATGTGCTACAGGTAATGTGTGCAATAGAACATATGCACATCTAGGGAAGTCAGAATACTTTATAAGGTAATGGGGGTAGTCATAGGTAGAACCCGAGAATTTAGTGGGAAATCAGAGCCAAGTAAACAATTATCGTCTTGTTTGTGGTAATTCTACGAAGTATTTAAAGATTCCGCAGGAATCGGAACCAGAGGAGGGCTCTTATACAAAGGATTTTTTTTTTCCGATAGCACTACGTGCTACTATTATATGCCCAATCTGGGGTTTCATATCAAATAAAGTCGTTTTGGGTGATTTGGACAGATTGTCGGGTTTATTTGGGTAATTCTACGGATCGGAAAATTACTCTTATTCAATCGAACACACCCTACGAACATACCCCTGTCCTATTGTAGGCCTTTTGGTAGCGAAGCAACCACGTGCTACCATAGAAACGAAGATGGCGGCCTCCAGTATACAAAATGGCCAACCGAAACACTATCACCGTAACAACACGCGCTGCGCATGCGCACTGACACCACGTATCACAGCGGGGATGGCGTCACAAGATAGATGCTCACTCCGGTTACCATGTCAACCAAACATTACATCACTAGGTCACGTGACATGACTTCCGGGGTTCCCGCCGGGGCTCCAATGGGGCCGATCCATCGCTATCCTACTACTGATGCGGCGACACTTACGGAAAGACGAACACTGTCTGCAATTTTTTATTGCAGAAGGGTTCTGTGGCCGACGGACATGCGTATGTCTCGAGATACCACGAATTTTCACCGAAAAACAGTCGCGTACTTCCAAGAAATTCAAACGGTTGTCATGATACCTTGCAAATAACATGGAAACTGTACGGTTTCGGTATAATAATCGCGTGTAGTGTGAAGGCGATCTGTCTCATTAATTGATTTGGACGGCATTGTATATCGATGTTTTTTCGGCCCCGATAACCTTGACCGAAATGTAAACAATCAAAAAACAAAAGAACTCTGATAGTTTTGGAAATTACCTACACGAAGCTCTGCCGCTGCTTTTTGAAGAATTTAGATTTCGTAGTTTTCATCTTGGATATCTGAAGCACGTTGACCACGGGTTGTTCTGAAACATTGTTTTATTATCAGTTCTGGTACAAATACAGTAGCAGATTTCCAGAGACCATTGGTGCCTGCTGTAAACTCTGTGATTTGCTTGCATATATTTTGTGTGCTCTTTACGTAATAGCCGCCATTCTGGTACATAATGTGTGTGTGTTTACTTTATGTTTATGTAATGTCAGACTCGGAAATGTCTCAGTAAACTATTTTCCTTACTTATATAGCACCATAACTTCACAAACTGAATAACGTGTGTGTTTTTTGTGAATAGAAAACACGTTAATTGTCGGGACTATGACAAAATCTACAGCAGATCGGTGCGATCAGCTATATTGTTGCAGGATTTACTTAAAACCGTCATTCCTTAGACAGATATGCTAGATCTAGTGGCATATTAACACTTTTGAGTTTGTTACAATTGACAAAACCGTACATTAAAAGATGGCCGAAGGAATGTCCATCTGTACCTGAAGCCACGAAGATGTCGACTGTCCGATCCATCCAGAGCTAGAATACAAACGACCCTCGGAGGCATGGTGATCACCGTATGTTAAATAAGCCGACAATTGTGCATCGGAGATTAATTTTACTTTGGTGTCCACACCCAGAGCATGCGTTGAACACTCTGAAATTAAAGGAATAAAACAAATAAAAAATGTACATTTCTTTGAGGACGAAACCTGTGGACACAACAGTTAAGGATGAGCGCCAGCGGATGTGACGAGTCTAGCTGCGTTGTCTGCAATAGGGTAGAGGAAGAATTATTTTATTTTTCATATGTTATTTTGACACATTACCTAAGGGCATATTTCGTAAAAGTGCGCCCAATGTCTTAGGATAAGCACACAGTCAGTTGCGTCATAATTATATACACAGAACGTCACGATGTGTGAATACGTTCGCCGAAACGGCACAGGTGCCAGCGCGGAAGGAAGTCCTGTCACGAACTGTGCGCTTATCTAGGCTTAATTGCGCGTAGGAATTGCGCGCAATTGTCATATCGAATGGCATACAAAGCATGGCAGGTTGTCCTTGTTACCGATAGTAAACACAAGCAATGTTTCTGCCAATGGAACTCCGGGTTACCCGGAGGTCCATTGGCTGAAACTTTGCTTGTGCACAGGCCGCATCTGCAGAATTTGATATCCTTACCATCGTCATAACGCGTTGATTAACGCGCAAATTGACGTGCTATTTGTGCGCATTTCAGGACATGACTTCTAGTTTTAACTGTAGAGCATGAGGCGCAGCCTCGAGTTCTATCCTTCCGCGATGGCATGAGAGCCGTTTTGACCACCGCATTCACATATCGTAACGTTCTGTGTTTCTTACACGCCTCTATGTCAAAGAATCCAATAATTTATAAATTCAAACATCGCACGCACCAACAATAAAAATTTTTGTTATTTATTGGTCGTTTGTTTGAAATAAAAACAAAGAACAAAACTCAGGTGTTATTGGTAAACACGTCCGACAGATCGATGCGCAAACAGAAAAAATATAAATGAAAATTATGTGCAAATAGCTTATATATTCGTATTTTTAATACATTATCTGGGACATATTCTCTGCAAAGTCAGACCTTGAGCATTATAAAATCGCTCTCCATTAATAGACTTAAGTTTAATTTCCTTAATTTTGGTGGATTTGATCAAAAACATTTTCCAGTTGAAATTCGATTTATTGTCGTTCTCCGCAGCTTCCGAATTGATCTTGGTCAGAATACGACGTTTCGATTAGCCGATTACGAAGTGGGCTGCGTTTAGTTCTTTTGATGGATCCATGGCGTCAGGAGAAAAAATAGTTCGTTAACGAAAATCCGTATTGGACACGCGTTCTGCACGAATTTGTAAATGCCGAACTGCAGGAAGTGTAATACGTGCGTTAAAAAACAATTGTTTCATGTTGCAGTTTGTATTTTGTAGCAAGCAAACTATTGACGACGGGGTTGAATAATCGATAATAATAACCCTTCGGTTCTGGCTCCAACCTCTTAGTTCCTTTGGTCGAACTCATGCCAATGCGGGCATCACATGATAAGGATTTGTTGAAATATTTTTAAGAACTGAAAAATATAATTCAAATAACTAATTTTGATATAATTATACGACTGCGTTGGGTAAATGGTTAATAAAAACTGATTGTTATCAATTAATTTAACTTTCCATACAGATAGTCCCAGTGATGCATGTTTCCATGTGTTCTATGGCCACACATAGGAAGAGTCAACTACCCATGTGTTTATCCTCAGATAGACAGCCGTCATAATCCTTAACTCACGGTTTGTTTTGTTTTATTCTTCCCCGCATATATCTATATGTATGCTTCAAACTCCCGTAGTCCTGGTTAATGGGGGTAGCAGTAAGACAGCCAATAGTGGATATGCAACCTCCTCGCACTATGCCTGTACTATTCCATATTTAAAATGTACTTGTTCAATTAGGGGGCGCGGTGGCTCAGTAGGTAGAGGTGCAGGCTGCAAGCCGAGAGGTGCTCGGTTCGAATCCCACCTGCGGCAACCGCGTTGTGTCCTTGGGAAAGACACTTCACCCCCATTGCCCATGTGGGGGCACGGTGATGCTGTGCACTAAGGCGTACTGCACGTCGATGGTGCACCTGTCTTCAACCAATGCTAACCCTGCTTGTGTGGAGTTGGTATGTTGGGGAGCTGACAGTTGCTCGCCGTTACTCGGTGGTTCTCTCCAGGTACTCCGGCTTCCTCCACCCGTAAAACTGTCGTGGTCATGATTAGTCATTGTGCAGAAATATGTGACCTTAAACACAAATAAATAAATAAATAACTTGTTCAATTGATTCTTATTTATTTATATTTATTGATGTTTGAGGTCACATATTTATGCACAATGGCTAATCATGACCGTGACAGTTTTACGGGTGGAGGAAGCCGGAGTACCCGGAGAGAACCCCCGAGCAGCTGCCAGCTCCCCAACATCGTAACTCCGCACTACAGCACAGGCAGGGTTAGATTGGTTGAAGACATGCGTACCATCGACGTGTAGTACGCCTTAGTACACGGCGTCATCGTGCCCCCACATGGGCAATGGGGGTAAAGTGTCTTGCCCAAGGACACAACGCGGTTGCCGCAGGTGGGATTCGAACCGAGAACCTCTCAGCTTGCTGCCTGCACCTTTACCTACTGAGCCACCGCCCCCCCCCCCCCCCCCCCCCCCGTTCATTCATTCATTCATTTAACCGTTATCATTACATTAGGGAATTAAACTGCTCAAAGTACAATTTTGTTTCTGAAATGCTTGTTATCAAATGTTTTGCGTGGAATTTAATAAAAAATGTGATTTTAACTTTCGACAAATTCAAGTGGAGTACATTTCCGAAAAAAGAGTAATTCAACACAGACATTAACCCTTTGAACCTACGCGACCGCTTTCCAGTCAGGAATATGATACGTCATGGCGTCATTAAATAGGATGCCTTTTCAGCAAACGTGTTGGGTTGACCAATCAATATTTTCAACGTGCAGCCTCGGGGCTGCACGTTGAAAATATTGATTGGTCTACCCCAAATAATGAATATGGACTCTTCTAATTGCTGCCATTGAACTGGCATGGAAGCTACCACTAGAGTATAGGGTTATTTTTTTTTATTATTTATCCAGTTTTCATTTGTCTGGTTCTCCTCTAATTTCATGCATCACACGGTTGTTTGGGACAAGACAACCCTCCTATTTTCTGATCACGCGCTGTTATTTCAGAGAGCTCACACACGTTTTTTTTTTGTAAAGCTTGGAAACAGAACAAATGTGTTGAACCTGGATACAATGGTAAAGAAACTTGTGCGCGGACAACCCGCACTGGATGATAAACAGCTGTCGATAGTTTGTACTTACGGATTTCACATCGGTTTCCACCGTAACCACTCAGACACCTACAATGAAAGGCATCTATCCTGTCTGTACATACACCGGAGTGAAGACATGGACTGGACTTGCACTGGTTTCTCTCTGCAATAGAAAAGTCGTATTTTCCTCATTCCATGACATGGATGGCGGACAATTATCGCCATTTGAAGAGATTTACAGGTAAGTTAGCACGCCTTAATTTTCGAAAGCTATCAGTAAATTTAACATTAAACATTAACAATTGAAGTTTGGTATGCTAGGGCCTTTATATTATCGATGTGCGCATTATTTCACAAACATCGAGCTTTTTGCTGTAGAGAATTATAAGAATACAGAAGATGTTTTTTTCAGTTATTTTCCGATTCAATTTAAATGTTTGAGTATTATTCTAGAAACCCATATAAAAATGAAAAACGGCATTGTCACCATTGTTTGATGATTTGTGAGTATTTTTTCTGTTGGTTATATCAACAGTGTGCCCATCGTGCCATATAATACAGGCACTGTTCTTTCCATTGATATACAAGTCTTGGAAGAAACATTTGCTGTTTTTCCCCCGGGATGAATAAAACTTGCAAATTACTGCAAAAATACATTCGCTATGCAAAGAGCCAAAGTGGAAAATTAGTTAGTTGCTTATAATTAACTTAGAATGAAAAGCGAAGTTTCCTTCTGTAACTTTTAAGAAACAAAGAGCTGTCTGTTGTTTTCATTTCTTAAAAAGTAGCAGAAGAAAACGTCGCTTTATTTTATACTGGTGTCATCTGTGTATTCTTAACAATTACTTGGTTCTTACTTGGACCTTTCTCGTCCGTCTAATAATTCTAGGGGAGATAACTTTATCATAAGTTGATTTTCATGACGAGATAAGTCAGGAATGTATCCTCATTCAAAGTAGCATAGTATCAAAAAATTATTCCTTGTAAAACAAGTGATATATCATACCTTGCAAATTTGATTGAACTATTTTTATTGTTCGAATATTTCAACTTGGTTAGCTGTTGTGTACTGACACCATAGGTCAAAGGCCTACATGGGTCAATACACAGCAGTGAAGCCATGTCCTGTAGAAATTGTAGATGAAGAGCGCGGAGCCAGTGGCCCCTTTAGATTCAACCAATATTGTTTCTGTAGAAAAGGTAGCCATACCATACATTTTCGAAACTTATGGGTACACGCTGTGAGAATTTACAACGGATGCTTTCAAATTGAGGCTTTTAATATCAGGAACTCTAGAAACGTATTACCCAACTCTATGGGCATTTACTATGGAATCAGTTTATAATACTTCCACAGTAGATTCCCAGTCGAACTGGGTGGTTCATTTCTTGTTTTGTTTTTTTTTTTTGGGGGGGGGGGGGGGGTGAATGCCGTAAACTAGCTGACAAATGAGGGAGAAAATATGACAATAAGAACATAGTATAGATTAGATGAACTATTATAATATTAGAACGTTTCAGTTCATGTTCTATCGGTTGATAGTACCAGAGTTTGTGTGATTTCTGAAATAAAACCTTCAGCAGCTTCGCTTCCTTCACACAACCTCAGGTACTATCGACCGATAGAACATGAACAGAAACGTTCTAATTATTTTATTATGCCGAACAAAAAATAACTTTCATTGTTAAGAGTTAACTGCAACATGCCGTCAATCTTGTAATAACAATGTAGTCGAATCCAAAAACATGACGTCATTTCGAACGAATGACGTCTCCTCTAAAATGACTTGTCACAAGTCAAGAGTTTCTATATCACCAAATGCCAGTGTTTACAACTGCATCATGCTGTTCATGTTATAATTCATTGTTAATGCTTGTGCGATAAGTGGTATAAATTAATGGAATATAAATTCATGTTTCTCGGACGACGACAGTTGATAGAGTGAAACAATTTATTTTGAACTTGAGGAGGCTCAGTGAGGTCGAGGAGTACTAAACTTGTGGAAATATAATTAATTGAAGTCATAACGCATATTCAGGATTCACTGAAGTAGTGAACAACACGTGAGTTTTTAATATTTCTGATTCTTTTGGATTCATTGTTTGCAGGTAAAAATTGAAAACACACCCCCTGAAGATGATATATTTGTTGGTAAGTTTGTGTCTACAGGTGACGAAAAATCTTAAACGGACACGGAGCCAGCGTTTGATGTTGAGAAATTCCAATCGACGCTGATCAATGGAAGTGGAGCTTACATTTTCTTCGTTCTCTTGTCTCCAGGGAAAAACGTTCCGATAGTACCCGTGTTTGCCCCAAAACTCCAGTACTATGACTTTTAGAAGGTGTCAAATTAACCAATCGCGGCTGATGTTACAAATGTGAGGCATAATAAATTCACTGATTACCGTAAATTACGTTTTCTTCTAATTTATTAGGCCTAACAACTGATCCCCTAAAAGCCCTGAAAATGATCAAAATTATATTGAACTACTGTTTTTTTTCCAAGTTACCATAACATGTTTTTTTCTGACTCAATATGCATAGCAACTGATCGACTAGGACCCCTAAGAATGAACAAGGGAAAGTTAGTCTGAACCAAATGGAATTTTATTTACTGTATGTGTTCTTAACCCACAGAAAAACTGAGCTGACACCGCGTTTTTGTTCCCTGAAACTGAACCGAAACCAAACCCTAAAAAATCAGAACCTCACAGCTCTAACTCCCAAAAGAGTGGGCAGATATAAGTATTCTTTGGGAGGTATCTCTATAATTAATAAATGTATCCCTATAATTGATGAGCATGTCCCTGTACGTTTTTGAAAGTTTTTCGTTCCTAAATTTTCGATAGGATTAAGAAAGTCGGAAGTGGTCCCAAAACGCTTGTGCCCATACACTACTGCCGTTGTGGACTGGTCACTTTACACGGGTAGGCAGTATTGTGATGGGCGCAATAATATTAGATTTCAAACACTAATTAAAGGAATAATCAATAAAAAAATAATTAATGAAGCACTAGGTATAACCCGGTGTTTCATTAATAAAAATTTTGCTGACGATGTATTTTATTACCTGGTAAACACAGGCGTGGATATCACTGCCCACGCATGCATTACGACCAGTCCACGGCGACGATACTGTAATACCCCCATAATGAATACATTGATCTGCAATGACTTCCCTGTTCTACGTGCGGCCAAAGTTTCATCCCTCGAGCGTATCTCTATCAACCTAACGGTGCTCCCTTTCTTTGAAAATCTGGGGTTTCTTTTCAAATCTATTCTCCACTCCCTGTACTCATTTGTCGGATCTGGCATGTCCAATACTAGTTAACTCCTAGCACCCTGGCAGTATTTCAAAATTTTCGACATTGACCCAAAATTGCCCACGCAACATGAAAAATGAAACAAATTATATCTTGTTTGACAGAGCTCAATGAGCTCTGTCAAACAATATATAATTTATTAAATTATCAGTTGCACTGTGGGTAAAACTTACTGCTGAAAACATTGGTATTTTGACATCAGTGTGAAGAGGGTTAATATATGTATGTTTTACCTCTTGTACTGATGGAGAAGATCTGGTCAGCATACTTTCCATGTTTGTCTGTAACACGAATACCAAACTCGTATGTAGCATCTACATCCGGCGACTGTCCCAAAAGTTGTCCTGTTGTATGACTGATTGACAATCCTGGTGGAAATGATCCCGACACTTTCTCGTATGTTAAAACGCCACCTTCTGGATCCTGTTTAATGTAAAAATTCTGGTTACTCCACCAATACTAAACTTTGTTTTTGTGGGCATATTTAAATTATGACAACAGAGAGCACGGTGATAGTTGACAAACACACGTGGGTATTCAAATACAGCTCCTGGCAATGTTATTCCATACACGTCCGATTTTAAAAATAACTTCACCTACCCATGTCAGTGAACTGATATAGCAAACTGTTGTTCCCTGGTTCTGATTTCAGGGGTTGGTATACCTAGGTTGAAAGTTGTGTAATTAATTCAAATGTTTATATGTCTTGCCTCTGCTCTGCTGCGTTTCTCTGTCACACTTAAGGAATAGTGCATGGCTTGGAGTTGACTACGCCCATATAGTGCCCAGTGAGGTGGTGTAGTTCCCGCGGAGGGAACTACACCACCTCACTGGGCACTATATGGGCGTAGTCAACGTCAAGACATGCACTAATCCTTATATTATAACGAACACCCATCAAGAAAAACATCTGTCCGATTTGTTAATCTGTTACCAAGGTAGCAGCCCTACCAACCAGCGTTATATAGAAAAAATGCCATGTAGTTTTTAAAAAAACATTTTCTTCTTCCAAAACACGGCTAACTTGGATTATTGATATGAGGAGAAGACAGATTTTGAATCGGTCGGCAGGGGTAAACAAAACATTTCCCCCAAACGGAACTGTGTATTCTAGAATCGCGCAACTCGCGAATGAAAACTAAAATTTTCGAAATTTGACAACGCAGTTTGATAATTTCCACACATTTGTCAATCATATACATTACCGAATGGGTCAGTACGGGATACAAACTCCGAAGATTCAATTGAATTCCGTTGTTTTTTCGTTTACTGCCCAAAACATACAATTAAATAGCGAAATAATATAAGCAGCGAAACAAACGATTTTTCATATCCGGACGCGTTCTCATGAAAGTTGGACCCAGGTATGGATCATTCTCTTCGAAACGAGATATGGATCATCTTCTCAAGGAATAAAATGAACGCCTCGAAAAAGGTGACTTCAACAATGGAAAAGCGATACATTTTTCCACAAAGATTTCTTTCCGGGTCGTTTTGTGGATGTTGTTCCTCTGTGAATCGATTTTTAAATTTAGCCTGATCAGTTTTATTCGGCCAGTATGAAGAGAAAACTAATTTAGTAGTGTGCTAAAAATAGAAAACATGTAGTGCCTGGGTGAGGTGCCTGGTCAGTTCTGTGGATGCAAACTACACGAAATAGGGTATCATCTTTCAGCCAATCAGAATGCAAGGAAGTCACGTGAGATATAATATTATGGGTTTAATGTTAGGCCCTGCGAAGCTTCGAGATTCGATTCGATTTCGAATCTTAACGCTTTACCCAACGCAGACGATAACAAAATTTATTATTTTAAATATCATTTTTTTTAATTTTTCAAAAAATTTCAACAAAACCATGTCATGTGACCCCTCGTTGGAACGAGCTCGACGAGCTCGTTCCAACGAGGGGTCACATGATATGGTTTTGTTGAGTTTTTTTTTTAAATAATATTTTTTTAACTGCTGAATTTGCATATTACGTGGGCGGATGCGCGCGATTCGTTGGGTAAAGGGTTAAGATAGATAGATACTTTTATTCAACAACATACAGTGTTACAACATTTACAATGGGTACATAAAGCAAAAGCTCAGAACACATGTACATTGTTGGGAGATGGCATAGCCAAAGGGGCTGTCTTCCTGCCATTCCCCAAAAAGATAAATTATTGCGGCATAAGTGGATTGTATGCAAATAGTTAATTTACGATTAGCTCTGATACGGACAAGCCTACAAAATGTTTTAGATCCAGGAAGCGTTGTATATGTACATACATAAATTAGTATTAATTAATCCAATTAAGCGGCGTATGAGATGAGTTTCAGACATCCATAGATAACGTATTGCCTCTTACATTAGGCTTGTGTGTGCGGGTGTTCGAAATAATGGACAGAAATTATTAACACGTACGAAACGACAGTGTCAGTAATGTTAAACACACCGGCAACGAAAAAAATGACAACAACAACAACAACAACATCAATAACAGTATCAACAACAACATTGGCGATGGGGGCAAAAAAGACCATTCATAAAGTATGTTATGTTTAGTTAAAAATGAAGATAATCTGTTATACATCAGTCTTTCTAGTACTTTGGAGAAAACGGGTAAAATACTAATGGGTCTATAATTAGTTACAAGCATTGGGTCGCCTGATTTGAATATGGGGATTACTTTGGCACTTTTCATTCTGTCGGGTAAAACACCACTTAGAAATGAGCAATTTAGTATGTGTGTTAAGGGAGATGACACTTCGTGTATGGCCTTTTTTAACATATTTGTAGACAGATCACAATGGTCTTTACTTGATTTACTTACCAGCTTTTGGACTGTTGATATGATTTCTGCGACACATGAAGAGGTGATGAGGAAATTGTCACTCAGGTTATCCCTGAGGTAGTTTGTGAAGTTAGAGGGAGATTGGGGAATCCGTGCTTATGTTTTGTCCACTCGTTACAAAATATGTGTTAAAGTGGTTTGCTATTTCTTTTGGATTTGATATTGGAGTACCATTTATCAAAAAGATTGAATTGGTACAAGGATTAGGATTGGATTTGTTTATGTCATATCTTGGAATTTCCCAAGTTTTCTTTTTTAAGTTTTTTTGGTTTTCTCTTAATGTCTGAGTAAAGTAGAGTGTTTTTGAATTCCTTTTTTCGTAGTAGATATTCGATTCGATTCGATTCGAAATCGGTAGCCCAATTCGTTTTCAATTCGTTTCCTCTCGAATCTTTTTCATGGGAGTATAGCTTGGCATAATTCATCGCCTCACTAAACGTATAGTTCAGATGGAAATCGTACATAAATAGTTACTTCTGCTACATTAACATAAATAACATCTGTACTTATGCCACCAGTCATGCTAATTCCAATATCACTAGTCTCTACCACTGTTAAATATAAATTTAAGGTTTTCAAGCAATGTCGACGATGAACTATAATCCGTGCAGAGTAATATTCAAACGACATCATCATGGCACACCTTCGACGATGATGTAGTTGAATTATTTTATCAGTCGGGATTTGAGCCATCACAGTCGGAACAAATCAGGTTAATAGCACCCCAACCCGGTCATCTTCGAGACACCACTGTAGAGCTGTAGGTTAACCGAAACCGAACCGAGATTTTTAGTTTTTTTAAAAAACTGAAACCGAAACCGTCGACATCCCGTAATCTAAGGATTTTCGTTTTTTTTTATTAAATACTCTCTTGCTGCAGAAATTTACAGAATGTAGCCATCCCAGAGTAGTGAAAGTACCCAGACACTGCCAATGGCAGTGTCTGGGTACTCTCACTACTCTGGGAAGGCTACATTCTGTGAATTTCCGACATTTCAGTTTACTTGTGTTTGCAGCTTTCCTCAAGTTGCGTGTAGGTGTCGGACCTCGAAAAATGGCCAAGCACGATAAAAGTTCTGTATATTTAGGTAATTATTATATTGGCCGTCCTGATTCTTCATGTATTATAGCTTATTTCGAGCATTCATTGAGTTTCACTCAATTTCTCAACCATTCAGTTATGACTCTGGACATAAGAATGAGTTTTATTGAATTTTACTTGGCCTCATGAACAAACCGAAAACTGAACCGAACCAAGGTTTTACTCCACCTGAAAAACCAAAACCGAAACCGAACAAGAAATTTAAAAACCTACACCACTGATTCGATTCGAAGCTCGATGCGATTTCGAATAACAAACAAGATTTGATTCGAGACTCGATTCGAATCGAAAATGTCTGATTCGCAGGGTCCTAGTTTAATGTGCTTATAAATAAATTCCTTTACACTGGACAAAGCAATGTGTTTAGAATTAATTAACTTAACTTCGAGAATCCTCGGAGACTCTAGCATACATCAGACTTTAGAACGAATAACTCCTTGAAAAGGCCTTTAAAGTGCCTAACTCCATACAGCAAATTCACAAAACGTTATCAGATTTCATCCATTTTTAAGAATAGATATATTATTTCATTGCCATCTTCAATTATTAAAAGAAAGCCATACGCCCCTACCCCATGCTTAACAAGGCTGTAACTAGTATATCACGTTCCGGATTGTGCCTCTCTTGCCACACCAAATTGTTTAATCTCGGAAGTGAACCATAAGTCATAAGATTCCGTTGTCCATTTTGTTGATGGAGATCGGCGTCCTTGATTTCTGTGGTGCAGCAGTTGTCTTTGGAAGACTACGCCCCACTCTGATCAATTTAGATTCACACACGGCCAGACAAGCTTGGTGAGGAGGACGGCCCAAGAGTACTGATGACAATGAAATGTGTTAACCCTTGCCTCAAAAAAGAAGGAAAAAACGGCCAGCGCTATTACAATTTTATTATTTTTTAGTTTTATCTCAAAAACACAGCTTACAGCCCCAAATTGGAACGAGCTCATTGAGCTCGTTTCAATGAAGGGACATAAGCTATGTGTTTGAAGGAAGAAATGAAAACTGTTTAGGCGTTCAAGAAGTTTATTTTGTCTCCGCCATCTGGCCTTCGCATTGGGTAAGAATAAAAGTCATGTATTAATTTACAGGATGACGAATGTTGCGTAACATTTAATTGCAAATGACAACACACAAAAACAGAACCATCATTCTTGTACTTTCGGACTCTGCATGATTCTCTACATAACCAACAATACTCTTTTGTGTTCTCGAAAACTGACCTCCTGCTGGACACCAAGTTATATTCGATAAACCCAGACGTTGTTTTTACAGATTTACATCCACAAAAATATTTTTAAACAAGAGCACCGCCTAGCATTGCATAATACGCCCGGTAGGCTTTTTCGAATTGTACATAACTACTGTTTTGATCCATGCACCAACCAAAAACATCGGAGAGAACCCCAATTCGAACTGAACTGGCATTTTAGTATGACTGAGACAAAATCCAAGTTTGGAGCTGATCGACAAATCCAAACTCAAGTTATCGTCCAAAAACCGAGATGCAGACAAAAATGTGAAATTCCTAAAGACGAAAAGGGCCATAACTCTTGAAAGAATAGTCCAACCAAAATTTTTATCACAGGTGCACAGGCCTCCATGGTGGTGAACATACATACCAAGTTGCGAAAAAATCGGAGGAAAAAACTCCGAGAAACTCTCCAGCCAAAATTCAGACTTATGCGGCAGATTTTTCCAAGTCGAAAAGGGACATAACTCTAGAAAAAAATATTCCGATCGGAACTATAATCGCAGGTGCACGTGTTACCATGGCGTTGACCATGCATACCAAGTTTCCAAAGAATTAGTGTACAAACCTCCGATGAAATTCTGCCAATGTGGTAAATTATTCTAAGTCGAAAAGGGGCATAACTCTGGCCAAAATAGTCCGAAAGGCATTATAAACACAGAAGCGCAGGTTCACGTGGTGGTGAATACGCATACTAAAGTTCGAAAGAATTGGTCCATAAACCTTCAAGAAAATCCCCTGACAAAATTCAGATCGATGAGGCAAATTATTCTAAGACGTAAACGGACATAACTCTGGCACAAATAGCGCCACCGCAACTATAATCGCACATGCACAGGTTCCCATGGTGGTGAACATGCATACCACGCTTCGAAGGTTAATGGCTCTCGAACAGCCGAGAAAATCTCCGGATGAAAAAAACGGATGGTCGGACGACAGACGCTAGACGACGGATGCCGGACGACTGACGAAGGACGGACAACACATTTACATAATACGACCGTTTTTTCAAACGAGAGTATAAAAATCGGGATTAATTCCTTCACAAATTGATAAAATAGTGAACGGCAATTTTATACTTGCTATATGGTCCTAGTCTCTATGGGGTGGTTGGGGTGCTGAATATGAGCGGGGGTAACCGAGAACATGACGAACATTTCAGAATTTGGACTGCAACAATCAGTGTTTCCCAACTCCCAACGTGGAATGGATTAAGTCAGATAAGAGAGTGAGCGCCCCCACAGTGGTTCTCAAATTTCTTCTTCAAATATTTGGTGGCATTTATTGAAATTTAACGTGTGTTGTTTGTTCTGAGACAAGGCCAAGTTTCTACACCGGTTTCCTGTTCTCCCATGTATGAACCAACGAACGTTTCCAATGAGAGAGTTTGATTCAGGAGGAAAGAAACAAGAACATGGATATTTATAAATTGCTTTTAGGGAATAAGATAAAGTTGTAACTAGACAAATACTGTAACGCATAATGTGTACTTACCGTCGCCTCTACTGTTACGTTAATCACATCTCCGCCAAGAAATGTTCCAAGACTGCCATGTGGAGACCTTTCTGCCCATACCGGCGGCAGACTGTCAATTATCTATAACGAAAAACGAAATTTTCCATCATAACTGACAATGGGCTTGGTACATATAGAATATACCCATAGTAGTTTGGTGTACCAAATGTTCACCACTCCTGGTGAAGTGGTGTTAACCGCGAGCCTTTGTGGTGAACATTTGGTACACCAAACTACTTTGGGTGTATGTTATTTATACCATGATCGTCAGATTATTAAGAGCCGCTATTACTTTTTCTCACTTTTACTGAGCAGCAGACGTACACACGTGCGAATCCGTTTTTGTTTACATAAGCACCAGTGGGCATTACTTCCGGTGTCAGTTTTATTGCCGAAACGAAATAGAAAAAGAAAAGTGCAAATGACAGGGCCTTTTTCATTTTAATAACATAATAACATATTATTTTGAGCTATGGATGCTTTATTAACATGAGACAACGCATGTTTGTTAAATTTGGTATCTTCTGAGGTAAACTCGAAAATACGTAATAAATAATTGCCGCTTTCACAAAAACATCTTGTGCCTAACTAAGACAGCCCAAATAAACATACAAACCTCAGTGTGCTTACTACAGTCGGACAACTTCACGTCATGGTCGTAAAAATGTTTCCCCTCTCTCCCCAATTGTCGGATGAGAGTCAGGGCCATGGGTTCTTGGCTTGAGCATATTATCCCCCACATCCGAAAAACAAGAAAGTACCATCGTTTTAAACATTAATTCTTTGAAAACAAATTGTAAGAAAGCAGTGCGAAAACATAACGTAACTCATCTTACAATAAGTTTGCATAGAGTCCGTAATTGGCCGAATGCGTCGTGTATCGGGAGGGGGAGGGGGAGGGGGAGGGGCGATCTAATACAAAATCTGTATCTTCTAGCGGCATAATACAACCGCCTGCTTGGTTATGATTTATAAAATATTACGAGCTTTTTTGGAAACGCTTTTGCGATGAACCCTACGCGTTTCTCTATTCGAAAAGAAGAAAAATATAAAGCACATCTCAATTGTACAATTATTAAACCTATACCCAACGTAACGGCCAAAACCGACCAGCGCTATTCACAAAAGACACCATTTAATTTTCATTATTTTTTTATTTTGTTTCTCTCAAAAACATAGGTTATGACCCCTCATTAGAACGATCTCGCTAAGCTCGTTCTAATGAAGGCCATAAGCTATGTTTTTGAGACAAAAAATGAAAACATTTAGTTATTCATGGATTTTGTTTGCAAATGTCGTCTGCCTTTCGTGTTAGGTAAAGGGTTAAATTATGGAACTACATTGCCTTTATGCCTTTGTATCTGAATCACTGGAATTATTCAAGTTCCATTGCTGAAGTGCACGTTCTTTTCGGGATGTTGTCTTTGTTGAACGCGTTGTACGCGCTCAATAAGTTTATCCAAGGATCGCAAAAGTTCACGACATCCGCGTACAGTTTCAACCGAAACGACAAGAATTTTTAGGAGTCTGAAAATGAAATTTGATATCAAAATCCCAGTTAACCCATTTACTCATACGATATCACAATCTATTATTTTAATCATTGTTTATAAAGAAATATTTTCCAAAACTTTCAACAAAACCTCATCATGTGAGACCACTATTTGAACGAAATCGTGGAGGTCGTTCCAATGGAGGGTCACATGATATGGTTTTGCTGAATTTTTTTCAGTTGTTCAGTTTGTAAATTAAATCTCTCAGAATAAATTATGTGGAAGCATGCTTCCGGTTCGTTAGATAAAGTGTTAATCAAGCTATTACATTTGAGAATTGTAAAATAAATCTGGCATCACCATTATGTTTATGTACAAAATGTTGTTTATCACATGACTTCTCCGTTTTCTCTGCTTATTACCGATTCATATTTGCAATGAATATTACTTTATGCTTCATAACACCTTCGGTTGATTTGATTTGCCAATTTCGAAAGAACGCGTTCTGATTGTTTGTCTCCGAAAATAACTGTGTCAAATCAATGCGGTTTTGATGTCGATTGCCTTCCAGCTGTGACGCGTCACAGTCAAGTGCATGACGTTCAAGGTAATTTAACTCTTCTTTTCTATCTATGGGTTTATTATTATCTAAAAGAGGTGTTTTGGTAACTGTGATGTCATATGATAATCAGAATATGAAATTCGTGTTTTGGTCACACGATATTTATGAAACACTTCTTCGAATTTTCTGTTTTGCTTTGCCTCTCGTGTCATAAATATCGAGTGAGCAAAACACTCATTCAGTATCCTCCGTATCAGATATGGCCTTAGAAACAAGAGCGGGACTTTGGTGCAACATTTTGTACATAAACATATTGATGATAATATATATTTTTGTACATGGCTCCTGCGCACACTTTTCGAACGTCACACGATTGCACGACTGGGAATGGGACGACATGTCCGCACTTAAACGATGTCATAAACACTATTTGTCAAGATACGATTTATTGAATTAGACAAACGATTATCACCACCAGGAGTTGTCCACCACTAAAGCAAAATATGTTCCAATAAGAATACCAACCTCGCCCTCTGATTGGATGAAAGCAGGCGTAGTTTATTTTATGTTTACGGCTCCAGTAGAAAATGTTACTGTATGACGTCACCACGCGAAATATTTGAAATGACGTCGCCCGTTTCGTAATTGCTTCACCAGCGGAGTGACGAGCAAGACGCTTCATTTTTCTGGATTTTTTACGTGCAGCAGACGGTGGTCCGGATGAAGTGTTGTTTAAATTACAAACCGATTTACAATTTGAACTGAGATGGAATGAGTTCATTTGGTTTATTGATTATTTATCCAGTGCCGCCGTGGGGTTCACGAAAGGTTTATTTACTAAACCTGTGATCGTTAAAAGTTACCTTGCAGAAGGCAACTTTTAAGATTCATAAGTTTAGTAAATAAGCCTCTCTGTTTCACAATGTAGGTTTTGGGCTATAGGTAGTGTCTTATTGGAACATATATGTCATTGTGATGAATTGACGATAACATGATCTGAGGTTTGCGGCTTGGACCCCGGAGCGTATGTTCAACTTCGACGCTTCGTGTCTCGGTTGAACATAAGCTCCGAGCCATAAACCTCAGACCACGTTACCGTCAGTCCATCACAACAATTTGTGTTACAGAACCTCATACGGAGATTGCATTACCTTCTAATCCACTAATCAAGGAGGGTCGAGAATGAACTCAATGTGACCGTTTACTTACACTATTTACTCATACTTACTTCGATCAGTTTCAAAATGTCAGTATTGCCCAACATCACAGTTCCACCTGGCCCCGGATACATGTAAATATTTCCTGTCGAATTCCCAGCCTGAAAATACAGTAATTAGTCACAAAAGATTGAATATCACGTCATTAATTGGGCTGTGAAACTTTCAAATATTGTTTCATCAACGAAACACACAATTAGGAACAGGGTATATCTTGGTTCCTGAGAAACTAATATCTGTCCCGAAAAGATAATCAATGGTTGCGCCTCTTACGTAAGACACATAGCAGGCGGTGCTTCTAAAAGAATTCTTGAATAACTTAATTTTTGTATCTTTTGTCTCAAAAACATACGAGGGGATGTCAAAAGTTTTGACTCTAAAATAAATAAAGCTGGAATATCACTACAGAACATATTTATTTTTCAACATTGTCATCTTGTAATTCAATACACTTGTTCCACCTGGTCTGCCAGTCGTTGATGCCGCGTCTGTAGAAGTCCATATCTTGGTTCTGTAGCCAAGCCTCCACAGCAGCAGTAAGTTCCTCATTATCTTGAAATCCTTGACCACGGAAGTGTTTCTTCAATTTTGGAAAGAGATAGTAGTCACTTTGACCACGTAAGTGTTTCTTCACATTTGGAAAGAGATGGTAGTCACTTACTTAAAACTAGAAGTCACGTGACTGTTTTGTGTACTATTTTAAAGTAGTAGTGCGCTGAGTTAGTGCACTCTTGTCTCTGTTAAACTGCACCTTTAGTGTAACTCAATTCCTGTTGAAAAACAGCGTGCCCAACTCTACAAATCTATACTATTAAATAGAGATCATTAACATCATCCCTAACCTCTACTGGGATAAATGTACATGTAATGATGTAAATAGATATTAAAATTAGACTTGCATACACAGAATGAAAAGAGTGGACAACTACTTAGTCGGAACACAATATATTCTGCATTCGAAAAGTATTTATGATTGTTCAGAACAGCACAAGAAACTCCTGCAAACTTTCATCACATGGGCCACCAGGTGCAGCCCGGTGGTTCATGTGATGAAAGTTTGCAAGTGCTTCTGGTGTTTTGTCCTTGGAAATTGTGAATAGTTACTGATTGAAACTCTATCCCACAGCGATTTAGTAGTAATCCACCCTCTACATACTGTAGAGTCAATATTGTCTTTCTTTTTAATCGGTTCAGCTCGTGATTTCACTACTGACCTCGCTAATAGCGCATTATATTTAGCATTGCACAGTGCAAACGCCCTTGTGCATTCCAGACTATTTATTGTTCTGCATTAAAGACCGCATTAACTAATTGTGACTAGGGATGTGGCGACAGGGGTGGGATGGGGTTTGGGGGGGTTGTCTTACCCCCACCCCCACCCCCCAGCTAGGAGTATTTTTTTTCAATAGTTGGAAATTCCGAGGTCAAAAACCAAATAGTTGGAAATTCAGTAAATTAACATTGTTTATGAAAAATATTAAAATTCCAACTAATGATGAGAAATTTTGATCTTTTATTTCCAATTGGAAACTTGAGTTTCAAATTTCCTACTCTAAAATTGACATGGCCTCAAAATTTCGACTCTGACATCAATCCGGTAAATTTTCTGACCCAGACCCATTATTAATGATGTTTTTTCTGTTTCAGGACTAGTGAAAATTTTCAGAAGGGTTTTTAACCTTTTACCCAACGCAGACGATTTCAAAATTCATTATTTTAAATAACATTTTTTTCAATTTTTCAAAACAAATTCAACAAAACCATATCATGTGACCCATCTTTGGAACGAGCTCGACGAGCTCGTTCCAAAGAGGGGTCACATGATATGGTTTTGTTGAAATTTTTTCGACAAATAATATTTTTTCAGCAGCTGTATTTGCATATTACGCGGGCGGATGCAGGCGATTCGTTGGGTAAAGGGTTAAAAGATATCACCCAGCGCTTCAGTGCAACCACCTATCGAAACCACTCACAGTTGGAATTTACACCGGTGGCACCACCACTACCCCCCCCCCCCCCCCCCCCCACACACACACACACACACACCCAGCTGAAAGCGTGAAAGCGTCTAGCCACATCCCTGACTGTGACAGGACTTCTAGTTTCAACAGTAGATTCCTAATTAGGTTGGACAATTTTTTATTGTGGAACTGTGTTTTAAGCATCCGTGTGCTTTATTGATGTGCACTGCAGTACTCAACAGTAAAGATGAATATGCCTTGTTACTTTCACGTTTCAGTATCAGACTAAAAAGTGCAAACACCCCTTCTGAAAGGTATGGGTATGTCCCTGTCAACGCCGGTATTATACTTATCGTGCGAAATAAAAAGGTTCCGAACAGCCCTCGGAATTCTAATGAAGTGGAAGATCATTCTGTCACACAAGGCAAAGAAAACTCTTGAGAACGATCAAACACACCTGCATAGCAAAGAATTCAGGTTTGGGACCACTTATGTTTTAATAAGACAAAAATGTTCACCCTTTGATTGGACGAGAGCTCGCGAAGTTGTACTATGCTTTCGGCTCCATCACCAAATGTTACCATGTGACGTCAACACGCGAAATATTTCAAGTGAGGCACACCCAATAACTTCACACTGCAGAGCAAATGATCCAGTGTTAAGTGGATGCACACCACAAAGTCTCTATACCACCATAACCAAGAATTAAACACGCCATGTCAGAATGAAGTGTTCTTTGAATTACAAATCAGTTGACAATGTGAACTAACATGGAGTGACATCGACAGCAGATAGTGGATTGTAACTAAATCGCCCTCAGAGTAGAGTTATCACCCAAACTATAACTTTAAAATTTTTATACATATGGACAAAAAACACAAGCAATGTTTCAGCCAATGGACTTCCGGGTTTAACCCGGAGGTCCATTGGCTGAAACTTTGCCTGTGCTTGTTATGCTTTGCAACAAATTTGCAATTATTGCTTGAGTGGAATCTCCACTCTGCGATTGATTTAGTGATAATACACTCTCCACGTACTGTACGTCCAGGTAATGACTTATTCTCACGTTGCCCGTTTTATAGAACTTCCACATCAGGCACTGGTGACCGGGTCCTATTTTACCCGTAAAACGGGCTTGTTTACCACTGCAAATAAGCACGACTTCACTTCCCGGTGTTCCGGGAAGACAAGATTATTTTCTTAACTTGTTATTGTTTAAAGTTGCTTTGTTTTCGACTATGAGTATCGTCTTATTGCGGTCCCAGAGCAACCACTGTTCTGCATTTATTTATTTATTTATTTATTGATGTTTAAGGTCACATATTTATGCACAAAGGCTAATCATGACCGTGACAGTTTTACGGGTGGAGGAAGCCGGAGTACCCGGAGAGAACCACCGAGCAACGACGAGCAGCTGCCAGCTCCCCAACATCGTAACTCCGCACTGCAGCACAGACAGGGTTAGATTGGTTGAAGACATGCGCACCATCGACGTGCAGTACGCCTTAGTACACGGCGTCATCGTGCCCCCACGCGGGCAATGGAGATGAAGTGTCTTGCCCAAGGACACAACGCGGTTGCCGCAGGTGGGATTCGAACCGAGGACCTCTCGGTTTGCAGCCTGCACCTCTACCTACTGAGCCACCGCACTCCCACTGTTCTGCATCATCAGTGAATAAACTGAACTTCAACTCTCTAACTGTTAACTGATCCAAGCCCAACAACGGACATAGCGGCCAACAGAGGAAGCCAATGGGCTAAACTCATTGACTCTGTCGATATCCTAGATGCTGTTTTTTGTCAATGTTTAATCTCTCCAAACTCTGTGGCCCAAAGGGAACACCCTAGGTTTTAGCATCTAGGTACTGACGCCCTTTCCTGAATGAAGTAGTTGATTCCTCAGAGTAGTATGTAATAGTCAGTATTCGTTCCAAAATCGGTGCACAAGGCAACTACTCTACCTGATTGAAAATGTTTCTGTGAAAATTTTCGGTCAATCGAACGCATTGTGATGAATTCACAATCAGGTGGGACTCGAGCTGATTGTAATTCCATTATAATGCGTTCGAAATTTAGTGTCACCCTTCGTAGCTATATTCTCTTTTCTGACGATGAAAAACATACGAGCTTGAATAACATACATGTGGCGTTAGTCCTCTCATGGCTTATCCAACTCTTAACTACCAACGCAGTTCTGTCGTCAACAGGCCCTGTCTGAATACAAACTCACACAAATATCTATTCTTCTCAACTGTATTGATTTTTTTATCCTATTTTTTTGTCTTCTCCCTTTTCTTTTCTCTTTTTAAATCTTTTTCACTGCTTATCATTCCCGAACACAGGAGTATCCCAACTAATCTTCATGTAAAACAATTTTCTCGTCTTGCTGATATATAAATATTGTGTGCAAATACAACGGAGACAGCTCACATAAGCATATGCTTGCTGCTGAATCCATTTTCCGTTTTTGTTCTATTTTTATCATCTGTAATTGTTTTCTATTATTGAGTCTATTGAACTCGGAAATAAATATTGTTTAAACTAACTACTCTACCGAATATTAATGATCATCTAGATCGGTTGTCTCCATTTCGTCGCCTGGGTGCTAGAATGTCCTATGTCCCATAGGGGACATAGGACATTCTAGCACTCAGGCGACGATTTTTGTCAAATATCTCTCGCCCCTAAGATTGCAAGCAAGCTACTTTACAATCATCAAGAGTTCTTCGGTGGAGGAGTGCACCCACCATCGGTCCGCAGTTTCTGTGTTGAATGAGTTGGCCAAATATTCTCTAATTGCTCGTACTTTGTTTTCCTCTAATTGCGTAATAGTGGTTAAACTAACTGATAATAAATTGGAGCAAATTACCTCCACGGAGACATTTCCACCAGTTTCTGCAGATATCGACACGCTGGGATAATTTACTTCAAAGAAACTATAATGGAAAAACGTAATGAATTATTTTCTTTAAGAACGCAAAATAGAATTTGTTTACAAACTGTAACTTTCATAATTACGACATTCAGACCAAAATCCAAACCAACAATAAAAAAGTAGGTACAAAACCAACATGTAAAATTAATCACCTTTCACTTAATTTATGGAAAAATAGATGCTATTTTATGATATGACTTCTCCATTTTCTGGGCTTATTACCGTTTAATATTTTCAATAAATATGAATTTGTGCTTCATAACACATTCAGTTGATTTGATTGGTCAATTTAAAAAAAGAACGCTTTCTGATTGGTTAAATTAATGCTATTTCAAAACATTAACTTGACATTTTTGTACTTTCTCGGTTCGAATCCCGCCTGCAGCAACCGCAATGTGTCCTTGGGCAAGACATACCAATTGCCCACGTGAGGGCACGGTGGCGTTGTTACCAAGGCACAATGCACTTCGATCGTGCACTTGTCTTCAACCAATGCTTACCCTGCTTGTGTGGAGTTAATACGTTGTGGTGTCTGACAGTTGCTCTCTGTTACTCGGTGGTCCTCTGCGGGTACTTCGGCTTCCTCTACCCATAAAACTGTCCGACATGAGGTGACCTTGGCTGTCGAAAGTGTTGCTAAACCCCAGTAAATAAATAAATAAATAAATAAATAAATAAATAAATCCTCGTGTTAAGATTTGAAAGGAAATTAATCGGGCAGATGATTTCGAATTGAATCAAATATCAACTTAACCCTTTACCCAACGCAAACGATATCAACATTTATTATTTTAAATATCATTTTTTTAAATTTTTTCAAACAATTTCAACAAAACCATATCATGTGACCCCTCTTTGGAACGAGCTCGACGAGCTCGTTCCAAAGAGGGTTCACATGATATGGTTTTGTTGAAATTTTTCGAAAAATAATATTTTTTTAGCTGCTGAATTTGCATATTACGCAGGCGGATGCAAGCGATTCGTTGGGTAAAGGGTTAAGATTCGAAATCGAGTCGAATCTCGAAGATTTGCAGTGCCCTAGTCAACCTGGATGATTATTTTATCAAATGAACTAGAGAACAATGGGAGAAATTGGTCCTACGAATTGCTCAACAATGGGAGAAATTGGTCCTATGACATGGCTCTGTACTATTGGAGGATGCCTTTGAGCGAAGCCTATTAGAGAATATCTCTCGACTTCTACATCCGGATACTTAACGCTAATTTTAGAAGCTTGGGTTGTGAAGGGATAAACAGGAATGATCTGCAGATCAATAGTATCCTGACCCTCGTTGTGTGAAGATAAGTCCTCGTTTCCTCCTCATGCTACTAAAGCCAAACACATTATCAGTCATCAAATTATTTTTTTCTCACTTCGAGACGTTTTTTCACCTGTACAATTTTTCCTACCGCAACAAAAATGGCCAGTCCCATGTACCAGAGAAATCCAGCACCGTTTGTTCCTGAACCATTTCTTCCTACCGGCATGAATCCTCCCCTTTCAGTTAATACAGGCATTCGTAACAAAAATACAATTCGACATTCACCATTCAATGTGATATCCAATGCTGAACACTTTATAGCATTGAAACACTTAAGGAACATGTTTCAGACGGTCACATTATGATTTCTGTTAAACAGCGGAGGCAATCAAATTCGCGTTTGCCATTAATTTTTTACCTCTCTCAAGGTAAAATGATAGCATCATTTTTTCCTTCAAAATAACTAATAAAATCCAAAAATCATTTTTTCTTTTACAAGCAATCTTGTGGTCCTATCATTCGTAACAGCTCCTTGCGACAAGTGGAGTTACAGAACAGTCGCCGTGGACTGGTCGTATTCCACGCGTGAACAGTGATGTCCACGCATGCGTTTACCAGATAATAAAAATAATCATCAGCAAAATTTTAATTAATGAAGCACCGGGTTGTACCCGGTGCTTCATTAATTAATTTTTTAATGATTATTCCTATAATTAGTGTTTGGAATCTAATAATATTTCCAGCCTGTGGAAAGTGAGCAGTCCACGCCGGCCGCACTGTATTTTGTGCAACAATATGGCAAAAGATAAAACAATGAATGAATGGCTCATTTCTTCCATAGTGATGAAGAAAATTGTGAGTTATGATAAATGAATGCAGTCAATTTTGAGAGGAAATAATTAGGGTAATAAATGCACGGTACACATGTCTTTACCCCATGCACACCAATGACGACATATCAAAATTGAAAATTGTAAAATGTTCGAGTAATGCAACAAGACATTTAACCACTTAAACACTGTTCAGACTGGCCTGAAATGTCTGCTGTCAATTGTTTACCCTGGAATCTTGGTGACAAACAAAGTGGTGTTTTGGTGTTAAAACGCTAATGGGAGGGGCGGGGTATATTTTTTGCTCTTTGACCCGAATAAATTGATCACGTTTTGAAAACTAACCTCGCAATTGTTCTAAGAATGAACGGACAATTGGTCACGCAAATAAGCCGACCGAACTCGACAGTTCTGAAGAAACCCCCGGTTGGGGAAAAGGAAGGCCCCCAGCTTTTTTTCTGTGCCAGTGATTCAATTAATGGTCAAGAAGACTGCAATTGGTACGTACACATGTTGTTGCACTTCGAGATAATAAGGGATTAATCGACTAATGACTGTTAATCCACTAGGCTTAGCGGGCTAGGAGCCTTTAAAAAAGACAGGATTCAGTTCGATAAATACACCATACCATCGCGAGTCTTAAAAGCTGCCGTTTGTTAATTTAATGACACACAATGCTTTATTGAAGAAAAATGCCTCGTTACCTCTCAATGATAATTAACTTTAAAAGTTTGTCCAAAACCTATTTCTAACATTTTATAGACAAAATCACTGGGTGTGAGTGTGTTTCGTGAAAATCGGTTATTGTTTCTACCTTAACCCTTTTCCCAAAGGAACAACCAAAACCGGCCAACGTTATTCACAAAAAAATCGACAATTATTTTTCATTATTGTTTCGTTTTTGTCTCAGAAACATAGGTTATGACACCTCTTTGGAACGAGCTCGTCGAGCTCGTTCCAATGAGGGGTCATAACCTATGTTTTTGAGACAAAAAATGAAAAAAAAATTAGTTATTTAAGAATTTTGTTTACAAGTATCCTCTTATTTTCATGTTAGGTAAAGGGTTAATTGCCAGCTGACAATTTCCATCTACTACAGTACGCCCTCCGTGGACTGGTCACTTTCCACGGGTAGGCAATATTTCCACGGACGAAATAATAATTCCAAACGCTAATTATAACAATATTTATATTTATTTATTGGTGTTTAAGGTCACATACTTATGCACAATGGCTAATCGTGACCGTGACAGTTTTACGGGTGGAGGAAGCCGGAGTACCCGGAGAGAACCACCGAGCAACGACGAGAAGCTGTCAGCTCTCCAACATCGTAACTCTGAACTCTGCACCGCAGCACAGGCAGGGTTAGATTGGTTGAAGACATGCGCACCATCGACGTGCAGTACGCCTCAGTACACAGCGTCATCGTGCCCCCATGTAGGCAATCGGGGTGAAAATTATAACAATAATCATCAAAAATTTAATTAATGAAGCACCGGGTACAACCCGGTGCTTCATTAAATAAAATTTTGCTGACGATGATTTTTATTACCCGGTAAACGCATGCGTGGACAACTGCCCACACGTGGATTACGACCAGTCCACGACGACTGTACTGTAGAAGTCATAAAATATTTTTTCTCTGATCTGTCATCGATCTTTTCTTTACTTCTGCAATGGCATTTTTGTTACCAGCATTTTAGACAATGAAGGTGTTTTAGTGCTAGATCTAACGTTTTAGTGCAATTGACGAAGTTGGCACACAACAGCTTGAACTCTATGAGCTCTGTTACGCAATTCTGAACGGGTTAAATTTCAAGTTGCACAATTGGAAAAAATGCTGCTTGAAATGTCAAGATTTTTTAAATTTATTTATTGGTGTTTAAGGCCACATACCTATGCACAATGGCTAATCGTGACCGCGATAATTGTACGGGTGGAGGAAGCCGGATTACCCGGAGAGACCCACAGAGCATCGACGAGCAACTGTCAGCTCCTCAACATTCTAACTTTGTACAAGCTCCGCTCAAGCAGGGTTACAACGGTTGAAGACATGTGCACCATCGACGTGCAGTACGCCTTAGTACACGGCGTCATGTGCCCCCCATGTAGGCAACCGGGATAAAGTGCCTTGCCCAAGGACATAACGCGAGTTGTCCCGGACGGGGATCGAACTAGGGGCCTCTAGAGATCCAATGGTCCACCACAGAGCCACCGAGCTCCCTTCAAAAAATGTCAGTAAATTGACATTAGCCTGGATAAAGGATTTATCGCATAGACAGCCTTAAACTTGATGTTTGTCGGGTGAAAATGCACTCTGCGGTGTAGCCGCCCTGTACTGGTCTCTTTCTAAGGGTGGGCGATCTCTCCACGGACGTCGAAAGTGTCGTTAAACCCCAATAACATAAATCAAAATAAATACATCTCTCCACGGACGCAATAATGTTAGATTCCAATCACTAATTTTAAGAATAATCAAAAATATTTAATTAATGAAGCATCGGTTACAACCCGGTGATTCATTAATTAAAATTTTGCTGTTGGTGATTTTTATAACCTTGTAAACACATGCGTGGACATCACTTCCATCTCGTGGATTGCGACCACTCCATGGCAGCTGTACTGCATAACAAAGTTTTTTAATCCTTTACCCAACGAATCGCCCGCATCCCCCGCGTAATATGCAAATTCAGCAGCTGAAAAAATATTATTTTTCGAAAATGTCCAACAAAACCATATCATGTGACCCCTCTTTGGAACGAGCTCGTCGAGCTCGTTCCAAAGAGGGGTCACATGACATGGTTTTGTTGAAATATTTTGAAAAAATTTAAAAAATGATATTTCAAATAATAAATTTTGAAATCGTCTGCGTTGGGTAAAGGGTTAATGCAATGAGCATGTTGGCACTGGAAGTTTAAAAAGTGTCTTTCAGTTGAGACTTATTTTGATCTTCATAATAACATTTTAGGAGCTTTCATCCAGGTTTTTTGAACATACTATAATGGCTTCGTAATTTGAGTTCACATACAGAATAGTTCTTTGCGAACGCAAAGCACGAGGATGTGGGCATGTTGTTCCACCCACTTAGTTTTTCTGTGTCTAGATGTGATTACCTTCTCCCTGCCTCTTTTGGGAGGAGCAAACCCACCCCTGACTTTTCATATTGATAGAATTCCTATCGCAAGACAGTTGTTAATGAGTAAGAAAGTTTTTAATCCCAGTATTTAAAAACAAATCTGAACGAATCATGTTTTTCAGCAAACGGAATAAGAAAAATGATATCTAATTAATAATACTTAAATTAAAATTAAATTATTAATATAATAATATATTATCTAAATTAATAATATCTAAATTAAAAATAAAAAAGTAAAAAAAGAATATTTATATTTTTAATTTGCCAGTTTCAAATTATTAAGCGCGAAGTACAAACAGTAACACTCATTGGTAACCGGATAAATTTCCTACCGGATAAAATGAGACGTCGCAGCGTTGACTCTTTCACTGCTACGTAAACGTTATCCATATAAGGAGGACCTCTATGTACGCCTGTATACAAGGAAGTTTAATGAAATATATGACATACTTGAAACTCTATCATCTAATTAATTGTCGTAAAGGGCTCTCCGACCCACTTCCATCAATTAATCGGATGATAGGTTTGATCTGCGAACACAAGGATGTATAGATAATTATCATAATCTAGTCGAAAATAGTCGCTTTCTGCAGCGAAAGTGCTAATAGAATAATTGAAATATCTGAATATATTTTTATAATATAACAATATACTTGCCTACAATGAACACTACATACAAGTAATGTAAAATAAACAGTGATGCTTGAAACTTCCATCTCTCTCTCACTCGGAATCGGCCTTTTTTAACAGGACACCTCACATTAAATTTAAAATCATAGTGCCTGTGTACAATCTACACCAGGGAATACTCAAGATTCATTCCACGAAGAACATTCTCCAATTACTTGGAAATATAGCAATCAGCATCCGCATACCAGATAAACCGGGTGGCAGTGTAAACATTATCTTCGTACGGGTTTATCATTCTCCCTTTTCAGTATTGATTGTTTGGGTTTGGTTTTATGAATCCAGACAAAGAGCGATAACATTTAACCATTCACTTTCTCCGCTATTCAGAGACACAGTGAAGGGGTTCAGGAGGGATGTTCATCACCCCTATAATAATTTGTCCAGTGATGATATTGTTGTCTGGATTTGAGTCTTTTTATCCCCGTTCTCGTGACCAGGGGCGAAAACTATAAAACTTTTACAGTTGTATTTTTCAGAATTGTATTTTCTATATATAGAAATAACTACTTGAAATGAACCATTAACATTTCAAAGATGTGGCAATTTGCCAGTTGGCAAATTGCCACATCTTTTGAAATGCTAATGATTCATTTCCGTCATTTATATTCACTGGTAGAAAATGCAATTCGGGAACATACAATTGTAAAATTTTGATAGCATTGTCCCTAGATTTTCACACGTGTGTATTAATACATAATGTATGCAACTATCCTGAGGTATGAAAATACAGTCATGAGAAAGGTTCTGCATACATGTGAAAATTTGCACAGGGTGTAAAATTTGCATAAAGTACGGCCAGGTGGAAAAGTATATTTACACATATGTAGAAATACAAACGTACGCATTTTTTACTGCTGCTCGTCATGAGAACTCATTTCCGATTTTGCATATGTATGTAAATCTGATTACCGATTATTCTGTACTCAGCCGATGTGGCCATCCAATGCACGGCGATGGCTAACCTCTTCTTGGTTTGTACTGGCTTACGAAAGTATCTGAATTCTGCAGAAATATACGGTTCAAGTTCTGAACACATGTCTAGGAATGTACAGCTTCTGACATTCGACAATTTTCGAGCCACTTGTTCATTGTTGAAAGTTTTGAGCACGATGTTTGTCCGCCAATCTGAAGACCGCTCCCTTATCCACATTTTCTTATCTTCACAAAATCAGGCAACGAACGCCGAATTTACAATGTAAGGAACGGACTCTGCTCGAATGACTTTCAGACTTATTCGAAGGAAGCATACATGCACTCGTTACACCCAAAAGAGATAACTCTGTATGGGTAGTTTCAGTGATCGATGACATCACTAATGATAGAAAGTAGAAGTCACGGTTGAAGTCAGTGGTAGGAATACTAGGGGCAATAGTGAGATGAATAGCCATATATCCATCTGTGCAAGGACGGGAGACAGTTTTACAAGAAGAACACTGCAAAAAGAATCTCTTTCAGAGAATCCTTTCCAGGAAATGTCAGTGGTCAGTTGTCAGTAGTAACGGAATCCCTTTTCCGATGTCAGTCATCGTGTCTTTTGAGGAGCCACTCGTTTAACCCGTTACCTAACCTGAAAAGCAGACGACACGTGCAAAAGAAATTCTTGAATAACTAATTTTTTTTATTTTTTGTCTCAAAAACATAGATTATGACCCCTCATTGGTACGAGCTCGTTTCAAAAAGGGGTCATAACCTATGTTTTTGAGACAAAAAGTGAAAAAAATAATGAAAATTAATTGGCGATGTTTGAGAATTGCGCTGGCCGTTTTTGGCCGTTACGTTGGGTAAAGAGTTAAACAATTGCGCGATAGCTTATTTGATCGAGGAAAATCGAGTCGTTCGAGTAGTGCATGTTCAAGTCACCGCTCGATTGATCTTCGGAGGCAGGAACTACAAGGCTTTCGTAATGCACATGGGAGATAACTCTGAATAGGCAGATACGGTGATTTCCTCATCACTGCATGTGATAAACGCGTAGAAGACCAATATAATTCTGGACAAATCAGCAAATCAAATAAAGTCCATTTCGATAGGTCGATTTCGGTAATTATATATACTATCCTTCACTAGAACACATCTTTTGAAGCCCTTATAGCCACATACTTCTCATGTCGACAGGCTTCTGCACAATTTGGAGCCTATTAATTTCTACTTAGGCGTTTCGGTAAATTTAGGCAGTTGTCGGGTCCATTTTGGGTAATTAGATATACCCTCATTAAAGCATATAACCCCTTAAGGCTCTATAGCACTACACGCTACTCATTCCGACAGGCTTCTGGAAAAAGTAGAGCCAAATGAAGTACCTTTATGTGATTATGGGTACTTGTCGTGTCCATTTGGGTAATTAGATATACTCCGATCGAGTCTACATTAAATCCCATAACAACCACTTTGCACCATAGAAACCAAAATTGTGCCCCCCCCCCCCCCCCCCCCCCAGTAAGCAAAATGGTCGACGGATACATATGACAACCCAACAACAAACGCTGCGCATTCGCACTACACCAGATATCACATAGGTGGTGGCGTCACGAAAAAGCGGACTACCATGACACCCCAACATGCCATCCATCCCTTGATACGGCACAAGGTTCGGCAAATGTGGCGGCTAGATTCTTCCCTGATCACCTACTTCCACGACAAACGGAAGTCTTTAAGCTCATATGTGAAAGCGGCGGCATATGATTCTTGTACTTTTCTCAAAGAAATTAAAGATCCAAATAAATGTCGGATGGAAATCCATCGCGCTTTGTTATTAGTCATCCAAACCACGTGTAATGTAGTACAAAACACCCAATAGAAATATCTGAAACCATTTCACTCCAATGTTTGTCTTTTCAAAAAACATAGTTGATACCTTACAAATATACGTTGTTTCTGTTTTGGAAAAGGACGTGGCAACAAAAAAGAGTTGACCTGGAATTTGTGTAAAGGCCAAAATTGAAAAATCTGCACCTCTATACGGTATTGCATACCACAAGCTCATATCTCTGTGACTGACTCGAGCAGTTTTTTCTCACAAAAATTTCAGAAAATTCTCCATCATTTAAATGAGAATAATATATTTTTCAGTACCTTGTAAAAACATAATATTAATACCTATCTGCACTAGCGTATCGAATATTGTGTGTTAATCCTGTTTGCCGGTGAGTCTATGCACGCTGGTTTACAACGATAATATTTTCGCGGAGAAGATAACACAAGACACACATTGACCCTAAGGTTTGGCAATACCTTTTGGTTTCTGACTAACACAAGGCTGAATAAAGATGGTGGGCATTCGTTTTCTGTTGTTACTGGTATTCTATTTTCACATTCAAACTGTACAGTTACAGAACACAGATGTTACTCCACACCCTGGACATTTTAACGGAGCGAAAGAGTAAGTTTACTCAAATCTGTATATTGTATTCCTTGATTTTTCACCCCAGAAATACAAATGATCATTTTCATGGCTTGGGCAACTTTGCACCGTCGGGATATGGACTAAATCCCAGAAGAAAAGAAACCCTTCAGGTCAAAGACCCAAAGAAGAATTGTAAATGCAGACATCATCCAACAAGTATTTTTTGTAATTTGGAAGGAAATATATTTGACCTTCCATTTACATACACAAAACCTTTGAATTAATGATTTTTATCACTTGTTATTACTTTTGTCAGATGATGCATGACTCAAGGCGCAAAGAGCACAAAACTGAGTACCGTACGCAAAAAGGAGAAATTTCGAATACTCAAGATAAAGTTGAAAATGAATAAAATTGTGTGGTGGAATACAACCATTAAATTGTTCGACCTGCAACGATAAGGTTCGAGATTAAAACAATTGTGACTAATACATTTTTTTCATCATTTCCTGGATCGCTTAATGCCCCTATTACATTGTGGGTCACCACAGGGCAATTGTAGCGGTCGAGGTATAAAGGCCATTTACCAACCAGCCAGGTTGGTCCGGATCTCTTAGTCTCGTGGTAAATCGGTCGCTTTGTGTACTGGAGATCGACGGTTCGAACCCCGGCTCCCGCACTTATCTCTCCTCCTGTTACATTTGGGGGCTCGTCTGATCCTCAGCAGTTGGTGGCGTTGTGGACGCTGTGAACGGTGATGTGAAGCATGGTGGATGTTTCAACCGCTCTGAGGTGGAATCTGGGGTGAGATTCACGGTGGGTGTGGGTGAATCTCAAAAGACGGGGAGAGTAGTGTAGCGGTCGAGGTATAAAGGCCATTTACCAACCAGCCTGGTTGGTCCGAATCTCTTAGTATCGTGGTAAATCGGTCGCTTTGTGTACTGGAGGTCGACGGTTCGAACCCGGCTCCCGCACTTATTTCTCCTCCTGTTACACAATCATTATTTTCTATCGACAGCCATTTTTGATGTCTACCGAATTTCAAACCGAAATAAATCTAGTCTAAAACATGGAATCATATTAAATATGAAATAGAAAGATAAGTTAAATGTATTATGACATAAAAGGAATTTTTTAAAAAATATTTCAGTGATTTTTTGTCCAGCTTTGTCTTTTTTCTTGAACGCTTTTATATTGAGACTTTTTGTGTTGATGTTTTTTATCGCGAAGGTTAGGGGGCGCGGTGACGTTGCGGTAACTGGTTCTCGTCAGATCACCGAAGTTGAGCAACGTCGAGCCCGGTTAATCCTCGAATGGGTGACCGTCTGAGCGATCAATTCGGACTCCCGCGTTCTGTGATTGCATGGGCAAGGCACTTAACCCCGATTGTCCACATGGGGGCACGATGACGCCGTGTACTAAGACATACTGCACGTCGATGGTACGCATGTCTTCAACCAATCTAACCCTGCCTGTGCTGCAGTGCGGAGTTACAATGTTGGGGAGCTGACAGATGCTCGTCGTTGCTCGGTGGTTCTCTCCGGGTACTCCGGCTTCCTCCACCCGTAAAACTGTCACAGTCATGATTAGCCATTGTGCATAAGTATATGACCTTAAACACCAATAAATAAATGAATAATCGCGAAGGTTTTTATCTTGCTGATTCTCACTACCTGCATGGAAACTAATTTAAATCCGGATGGGACGTATTCGTGTCAAGAGCAAAGAACTTGAAACAGAATATTATGGCAGACCAATTGAAAGTTGGAGACTAACTAAATCGGTGGTGAAACAATAGACAAACCTGAAAATTTACAGACAATGTCTGATCGCCCAGGCAGCGGGGGGGAGGGGGCTGGGACAGAAAAAGACCCACCGAGTCGACCATGGTTCGGCAAGGGGTGAGAAAATTTTGAAACTGGACTTTAAAAGAAGCCATTTCCTCGCTTCTGAGAGCCTAATTCCCGCTTAAAGAAACCCTTAAAATATTACTTTTTTCTGCTAAAATACGAAATTTAATAATATCAAGCAGTGAAATCTATTTTTAAGTTATCTTAAACAAAAGAGTTTGGAACTGCATGGGGGAGGGGGGGGTGTTTAACTGCTAAACACGCCTGTTTCATCTAACATGCTTTAACTGAGTTGAGTGCTAGAAGCCACAATCAGGGCTTTCAAAAATGAGGGTATCTCTTTCTAGCTCATGTTTCAAGTTCAGTCAAACGCAAATAATATTAAATTTGTTCTATTACAAATTATTGGGGAGTGCCTGTGGGCACTCCCCAATAATTTGTAATAAGACCAATTCTGAATAACAAATTCAGATCACCAAAAATAGTCTAACCCTCAGCCAGTTAATAGCTCTTTCAAATACATCGTCACCTCTTGGTGAGGTCCACAGGTGTATGTATAATGGTATATCGCCTTTTCCAGCTTTCAGAGTCTATTGTTCAAGTACACTCTGGTCTCTGGTGACGTCGCCGCGACGAACTAATCTCACCTTTCAAGGCATAACTTCAATAAATAGTCCGATCAATTCGTCAGATCTCTGCAATAAACATATCGCTGACAGAGAATTTTCGAAGATTTTTTATGAGGTCTTGCCAATTAGGACCTCTTATTTGATCGCATAATATAGCGCCTGAGATTGCTGTATCGTTGATGTCCTGCCGTTTTATACGGGAATGCATTGGGACCTGAAATAAGGCCAAATTAGTGCAAGTTGGTAAAGTATGGGCCCATGCTGCCCGTCATAAGTTGAATTGATGCCAAATTTTATGCAAATTCTTGATTGGATTAACGTTTGATAGAGGTACACAGGCGGGTCCCGGGAATGGCGGGGGGGGGGGGGGTTTGGCTATCAGAGAGGGGCCCCACGAGAGATTTCCCGGCAGACCATATGGCTAGCCCGCCGCTGATTCTAACCAAATTATTCATGGATAGTTGTTGCAACTTATTCACTGTTAAGAAAAAATGGAAAAGTTTTTGTTTCTTTTGAAAAATAAGTGTTTGGTACCAAAGGCAAACTCAAAGTAAACGAAAAAAATACGAAACAAGAACTTTTTGCGATTGCCAATGAGTTATATTATAGATTCAAGACTGACGTTCACTTCAAACTAGAAGTCTCAAAGTAACTTAGGACCCCCCCTCTCCCACCCCCTCCCCTCGCCCCTCCCCCTCCACACACACACACACACTTCAAATTTCCCCTTCTCTCTGACAAAAACAAACAAACAAAAAGAACAAAAACAAAAACAAAAACTCAAAACATAGAGGACATGGGACATTATATTGTAGAGACTAACCTTACCTGCATGCCACTTATACTGAAGTTTACGGTCTTTGCAAATCAACTAAGGCAGAAACATGAAGTTTTTATGTTGACAGTTCCCATTCCTCGGTATAAAAGCGCCAAATAAACAAAACGACCTGTAAAGTAACTTCCCAAATCGTTTGAGGAGCTTCGAGAGGTCTACAAAGGAAACTAATTAGACTTCAGTCTTAAATGCTGGAAATGTAAATTTAAAATATGAACAAAAAGGAGATAGAAGACGAGAAGACGAAGTCAGGGGTGTAAATGCCGGGGTTAGGTGAGTCCCCCCACCCCCACCCCCCCCCCCCCCCCCATCCAAAACATTATCAAAATGTTTTGGTTCTTTCGGTTTTATTTTCCTTAAATAATGGTGCTAAATGCTACGGGAAAGCAGAAAAGATCGCCAAAAAGGCCGCATCATGGAAATTCATGGCAGGAAAATAAGCAATGGAACTGAATGGAATGCTATTTTTGTGTGAATATCTTGGGCAAAAAGTTTATAAGTTCACACATTTATAGCGAATAGCGGTGGAAAAGTAGCCAATGTTAAGAAATTTAGGTAAGTGTGGGTGCTAAATTGTTTATGTCAATCGAATGAAGAACATTGTCACAGAGATACGTGGCGAAAAGTAGCGAAAAGTGCATTTCCTTAATGTCCACATTATGCGAAATAAAGCAGTCTGGCTTATAGCAGAAAGTATTTTAAAGCTCATAATTCAGATAAGATGCTGGTATTATAGTTAATGGAATATAATAGTTATGAGGTGTATAGTTCAGTGGAAAAGCCGGAAATGACTGCGTGGTGCGGACAAAATCCTTCCAAACAAAATCCCTCAACGCAGATTCCTCAACTGCAAAATCCCTCAAGGAAAATGACAAAACTGGACAAACCTCCCTCGAGACAAGACCCACTTGTTCTGAGATATTTTGCCTTGAAAAGTTTTGCCTTGTGAGATTTTATCCTACTCTTATAACCGCACTGGTTAGCTGTTGTGTTGTCTTGGTCAAAGAAATCGTCAGTTCGGGATATTTTTCCGCGCAAAGATATAATTCTGCAATGCCCATCAGATACCTAGAGATAAACGAAGAAGTAGATCTGTCATGGAAAGTGTCTGCTTGAATTAGGAGTTTTGTTCTTCATGGATAGAGCACGAATACACAGGACACCTTGAAAGTTATTAAAATGTCGAGATTCTTTTGAAGTCAGTTACATGAAAGAAAATGTTCTAAATACTCATTTATATTATTAGTTACACAGTTTGTTGGTGGCCTAATATGGTATATATGGTGTCAGTTAATTTTATATTGCACGAGAGCGAAGCTCTCGTCCAATATGAAATTAACTGACACCATATATACCATATTAGGCCACCAACAAACTGTATAACGAATATATCTTAGGCACTCTCCCGTGAATTGTAACAAGGCAAATTCATACATACCAAACAGTTTCATTTCGAAGGTAACATGACACACATCCACAGAATATGAAGGCTTTTAAATTGCCTAACCTGCACTTCAGACCAAATATGGCCTTCCAACACTCAATCTATCAACTTGAAGCGTTTATCGGCTGCCGCCATTTTGAATAATCAATGAACAAAGGGGAGATTAGTAGTAGTGTTCGTATGTTTGAGGTATAGGTTGGATGACCTCGGTGGATGACCTCGGAAGTGACGTCATGTCACGTGACAACACAACATGGCGCCACGAAAACGCCTGTGGCTATGGAATCCCTTTTTTCTGAAATGAGTCGTCGAGTCGTTCGAGGAGTCACTCGATCGAGCAATTGCTCGTTGGCTCATTTGCTCGATGGGATTCGAGTAATTCGAGCAATAGTTGCGAGTCACTCGACATAAGACGGAATCCCACCTTTGGAATCCTTTTTGGAATCCCATTTGTGGAATCCCTTTTTTGAAAACGCCTATGGCTATGGAATCCCTTTTTTCTGAAATGAGTCTAAGAGTCGTTCGAGGGGTCACTCGAACGAGCAAATGCTCGTTGGCTCATTTGCTCGATGGGATTCGAGTCGTTCGAGCAATATGTCGAGTCACTCGACATAAGACGGAATCCCACTTTTGGAATCCCTTTTTGGAATCCCATTTGTGAAATCCCTTTTTTGAAAACGCCTATGGCTATGGAATCCCTTTTTTCTGAAATGAGTCTAAGAGTCGTTCGAGGAGTCACTCGAACGAGCAAATGCTCGTTGGCTCATTTGCTCGATGGGATTCGAGTCGTTCGAGCAATATGCCGAGTCACTCGACATAAGACGGAATCCCACTTTTGGAATCCCTTTTTGGAATCCCATTTGTGGAATCCCTTTTTTGAAAACGCCTATGGCTATGGAATCCCTTTTTTTCTGAAATGAGTCTAAGAGTCGTTCGAGGAGTCACTCGAACGAGCAAATGCTCGTTGGCTCACTTGCTCGATGGGATTCGAGTCGTTCGAGCAATATGCCGAGTCACTCGATCGAGCAATTACTCTAAAGCTCATTTGCTCGATGGGATTCGAGTCATTCGAGAAATGCTTTATCAGTAACTGCTCGATTGCTTATTGGGTTTGGGAATGCTTTTGATATACACAAGGGAGATAACTGCATTATGGGAAATCGAGCACTGGTGATTATAAGACTTGGACGAGAGAACCAGAGATAGTTTGAACTGGATAGACTGTTAGTGATAGAGAAATATATGCAATAGGCATTAAAAATGGGATTCTGGGAAAATCAGGCCCTGTACTCCTATTCAATAGAGCATACCCCTTGGTACTATAGCACTACGTGCTAAGCCGATAAATTGGGGAAATAAAGTCAATTTCGGTGATTTCGGGTGGATTTTGGTGATTTGGAAGGATTGTCGGGTTGTTTGTGGTAATTAGATTTACTCTTCTACAATCGAACATACCCTCTGAACATACCCCTGTCTTGTTAGAAGCCATTGGTAATATAGCACTACGTGCTAAGCCGATAAATTGGGGAAATAAAGTCAATTTCGGTGATTTTGGGTGGATTTTGGTGATTTGGAGGGATTGTCGGGTTGTTTGTGGTAATCAGATTTACTCTTCTACACAAGGAACACACCCCCGAACATACCCCTGTCTTGTTAGAAGCCATTGGTAACATAGCAATCACGTGCTACCATAGAAACCAAGATGGCGGCATCCAGTATACAAAATGGACGACGGAAACACGTATCACCCTTACAACACGCGCTGCGCATGCGCACTAACACCACGTATCACTATGGAGATGACGTCACAACGTGGCCGTTCACGCAGGTTACCATGACAACACAACATGGCGCCACTAGGTCACGTGACATGACGTCACTTCCGAGGTCATCCACCGAGGTCATCCAACCTATACCTCAAACATACGAACACTACTACTGAGATTACCCATTGCTGTCAGCGTATATTGATGTTGACAGGCAGTTATGGTTTTATATGCAGTCTGCATGTGACGTATTTGAACCAATGAAATTCCCAGATACTTGTAGGAGGTGAGATATAGGAATAACTTGTTACAGTACACCGCGGACTGATCGTAATCCTCACATGAGCAGTGATGTCCGCGCATGCGTTTTCCAGATAAAAAAAATCATCGAAAACAAAATTTTAATTAATAAAGGACCGAATTGTACCCGGTGCTTCATTAATTAAATTCTGATGACTATTCCTGTAAATAGAGTTTGGAATCTGATATTATTGCGTCTAGGGCTGCACGGTATTCAAAACTGAATACCGGTATAAGTATTCCAAAAAACACCGCGGTATACCGGTATATCGAGGGGGCGGGGTGGCTCAGTTGGTAGCGGTGCAGGCTGCAAGCCGAGAGGTCCTCGGTTCGAGTCCCACCTGCGGCAACCGCGTTGTGTCCTTGGGCAAGACACTTCACCCCCATTGCTCACGTGGGGGCACGGTGACGCTGTGTACTAAGGCGTACTGCACGTCGATGGTGCACCTGTCTTCAACCAATGCTAGCCCTGCTTGTGTGGAGTTGGTATGTTGGGGAGCTGACAGTTGCTCGCCGTTGCTCGGTGGTTCTCTCCGGGTACTCCGGCTTCCTCCACCCGTAAAACTGTCACGGTCACGGTTAGCCATTATGCAGAAATATGTGACCTTAAACACCAATAAAAATAAATAAATACCGGTATATCGAAAACTGTTCAGATACCCGAACATAAGTATCACAATCGAGACTTGATGCATCACTGTCGGAACGAATCAGTATGCCTTGATGATGCGGTTCTAAACACCTTCACCAAACATATCAAAATTTATTATTTTAAATAATAGTTTATCGGATTTTTCCAACAATTTCTAAAAAAACAATATCATGTGACCCCTCATTGGGACGAGCTCAGCGAGCTCGTTCCAATGAGGGGTCACATGCTATAGCTTTGTTGAATTTTTTGTAAATTATTTTTTCAACTACTGAATTTGTATATGACGCGGGCACATGCGGACGATTACCTGGGTAAATTGATAATATTATTCAATCGGAGCAGCAGTTAAAACTCAAAACATCTTGAAAATTAAATTGTGAGTAAATAAATAGTGACAATAAACCGATATTTTTGTAATTACACCGGTATTTAATCGATATTGGTTTGCATACCGGTATATATCGGTTTATTGGTATACCGTGCTGCCCTAATTGCGTCCGTGCAAATATTGCCTACCGGCAGAAAGTGACCAGTCCACGGCGGCCGAACTGTAGACGTCAAATTGTATATTCAGTGTATAATTATATTGAGCAAGATGTTCAGTAAGTCACTCACTCAGTCACTAGCTCCAACAGACAGGCAAAACAAGGATTCTGGCCCAGAATAACAAACTTCGAACGGATAAGCCGATTTTTGTAATCTATTTGGGTGATTTTAGACAGTTGTTGAGTCGTTTAGGGTGATTTGTGGTAGGTGTCCGGCCGTGCGCAATAATTAGACATACTCTAATTCATTCGAACACGCTCTTGGTACGACCCCCCCCCCCCCCCACACCCCTTCCCCGCGTCCGTCCTACTATAGGACTTTCAGTTTCATAGCAAACAGGTGCCAACCTAGATGACGACCTCCTTCACACATGTACATAATGGTCGACGAAAACACGGATTGTTCTACCAATACGAGTGAATGCCCACCCAGACCACACATCCCCATGACAATGGTGGCACAACATGGCCGCCCTCATAGTCTACCAAGACAACCCACGTGACACCTACAATCTACCGCGGATTGACGACAAAAACGATTAAGAAATGAGATCCAGAAGATAAGGCACATCCGGGTACATGCTTTACTGCTACCGGAGTAGTAGAACAGACCAATAAGAACTACAGAAACTGGACAATCAGGTTTAAAAAAGCGACTTTGAGCTACTGCTGCGTCCACTCGGACTTGAAGGTGACTCTTTTAATGCGACAAATGGGCGGGCGGACCTTTAACCCTTTACCCAACGTAACGGCCAAAACCGGCCAGCGCTATTCTCAAAAATCGCCAATTAATTTTCACTATTTTTTTCATTTTTTGTCTCAAAAACATAGGTTATGACCCCTCGTTGGAACGAGCTCGTCGAGCTCGTTCCAACGAGGGGTCATAACCTATGTTTTTGAGACAAAAAATGAAAAAAATAGTTATTCAAGAATTTTTTTGCAAGTGTCGTCTTCTTTTCACGTTAGGTAAAGGGTTAACCAACGAATCGGCCGCACCCCCCCACCCCCCCCCCCCGCGTAATATGCAACTTCAGCAGTTGAAAAAATATTATTTTTCAAAAAATTTCAACAAAACCATATCATGTGATCCCTCGTGGAACGAGCTCGTCGAGCTCGTTCCAACGAGGGGAAACATGACATGGTTTTGTTGAAATGTTTTGTGAAATTTGAAAAAAATGATATTTTAAATAATGAATTTTGATATCGTCTGCGTTGGGTAAAGGGTTAAAAGCACTTGGAAATGGACACACACAGTTGGCTAAAATGACTACTGCAGTACCTTTCCGCGGTCTGACGTCTGTCGACTTAAGTCGCCTATCGCGCCAAAAGAGTAAAATCTGTGAATATGTCACGGTAGGTTGAAATAAAATATAATACTGTCGTCGGGAAAAGGTAAAAATCTACGCGTGGGAAATATTTCCACTCATGCGTCAACAGCGAATCTCCTACAAAAAGCAATGGAATCGCCCATAAATTTTCAACGAATGAAACACCGGGTACTACCCGGTGCTTCTTTCACTGAATATTTGGTCAAAACTACTGATTGTTGATTGGTAAAAATACCCCTTGGCAAATCTGCCCACGCGTGGATTTCCACCATTCCACGAAGGCTGTACTGTATGTGCTCTGCTGCTGATGATCCGAATAATAGGGAGCAGTGAGAGCTGCAAAATGTTAGTTGTTTCTAATCCACTGTCGTCTGCCGCCACTGATAGCTTAATAATTATATTTGAGTTGTTACTGTTATTCTATTTCAGCCCAGTTCTAATTGAATATCCAAATGCAATTATAGAGTCAGCCGGGCCAAATGGTCATATCTTTCTAGAGGTGAGAAGCTTCATTTTGTTATTTATGATCCTCAAATTGAAGAAACACATGTGCTCCAACTCTGTTATCGGGGTCTCCAGACTGTGTGGGAATTTCTCACTGATCTCTTTACAACTGGATTTATGAAACCGCAGCGAAAAACGTCGCATCTCAAACTGCGTCAAGTCAATCAACGCAAAAACTTCTCTCAATCCATGACGTTTGATGACGTGAAAGTTGTCACGCTAAAGTCACAGCGTAACAGCTTTCACTTCGTCAAACGTTATGGCCTTTACCTAACCCGAAACCTGATAACACTTCATCATCTTTTCAATCTGGGCACTTGTTTTTGTTAATAATGACTAAAGTGAATTGAAAATATTCAATTTGTATTGCCACGAAAAATCTGTACATCATAAACAGGTGACTTCCCGTTTGTCTCACTTTCTTAATTCAGGTAGTTAAAACGTAATAAAAAAGTGGGACAATCGGGAAGTTTTAATTACTTGTTAGGCGGTTTGATGAAAGGTTTTGAGTTATAGTTTATTTCACATTAGTGAGTGTTTTATTTGCTGAAAATTAGACGTGCATAGAATAAAAAAATCTTGAAATAATTAGCACAATTTTAACTAGTTGTTTAAAGATATTATTATTCTGTGCACCCATAATTTTCAGCAAATAAAACACTCAGAAATGTGAAAGTATTATTTATATTATCCAGAAACAACTAGCAAAGTTTCAGCTCGTGGACGCGTGGAGTATGTATTATTTATATTATCTAGAAACAACTAGCAAAATTTCATCTTGTGGACCACTGGGTAAAATGATTCCATGAAGTTGTTTCGCCTTCAACCCATTGGGTAGTTACATAGTCAGTAAATGGTGTGGCATTAACAGGGGAATCCGACATTCCAAACTCGTCTAGTGCAAAAAACCACACGTCTTCAACTAGTTCCTCCGGCACTAATGGCAAAACGGCAGCCCTGCGTACAAGTCTGCGAACTTCCTCATCTTCTTTATATTCAGTTTGTAAGCCGGTGCTTTGTGTCTTGCGCCATAAACACTGAGTATAATGGAAACAGCACCCTTTGATGCTCACACCAGGGAATTCATTTCTAGCTGCATTTCGTACCGCTATTTCAAAGTCAAAAAAACATCACTGAAAGGTGTAAATTAAGCTCTAAGGCGACACAAGCTTCTTTTAGGAGATGAAAAAAACTTCCTGTAAATGACCTCACTTTTTCCAGGAAGAAGGGCATATACAAGTGGATACATATGGCCATCAACAAAACCATGCAGTGTGTATAACTGAAAAAACAAGGTTGGGCACGTATAAAATGTTCCATCACCATAGACAGTGTCCGTTGCTACTATTTGCTGAAGATTTTTATCCGTCGCAAATATCAATATCTTATCATCAGTAGCATTCACAAGTAGAAATTGTTCCCCTGTTGACGTTTCAGCCCATTCTTCCTTTAAGTCCAGTTCTGACACTGTTTTGGGTATTTTTGGAATCAGCTTTGACCGTTGGCGGTATAGCGCACTGTGACACGACTGTAGTGTGGGTAGTTTTTCCACCAGGTTCTGAACATCGTCATTCCAGTCAGTTGTTCGAAGCTTTGAAAGTTCTTGTCTGTACACTTGGGATACGGGTGTTGCTTCTTCCCTACACCGTTTTTTAATATTAATTAAAGTCTTTCTCACACTAATATCTGTGTTGTTCGCTTCGTGGTGATGCTGATGATTGAACCCAACTAGTATTTGATTATGCGTACGCAGTGTTGCAGGACACGTTCTTACAGCACATCTCCAATATACTTTATCTTGTCTTCGATTTTTGACCATATAACAGTAATTGTTGAACACAAGGTTTTGTCCACCACGTTTATTCTCGATGAACTCAATTTGAATCTGTGCACTTGCCATGTCGACGATACGATTGTAAAATGAAATTGTGAAACATTTCTGCCAAATGTCAAATACTTATACCAAAAACTTAAAACGATTGACCGAATGTTGTGTATAATTCACCGGTTAAAATTAATCATTTTTAAAAACAATTCTGTGATAAATGTTCATTAATAAATGATCACCATATCAGGTGAACCTGCGTTCAGATTATAATAAAGACTAATATAATAAAGACTATAACATGTTGTTTTAAGCAACGTGGGACAACCAGGAAATCTATCCCGAGGTGTGAAAATCCAGAAGTGGGACAAACGGGATTGAACCCATAAACATGTTCATTTTTAACAGAAAGGAAAGTTATAGTCTTTAAATAGATATCGGTGATTGCGTAGCATCTGGAAATTGAAAACCTTCGACGGGGCGGGGGTAGGAGGTTTTTATGTATAATAACCTCCCTATCTCTACCTAAAATGTCACCGGCCCACGACAACTTCGTGCAGGGTTTTCGCACGAGCGTCGCGTTAATGTATATGGGGTACGTTTTGAAATTTTCATTTGAGCTGGGCGGGCTTTTTCTGAGGTCTCATCGTTCTTTTCTTGGTATAATCTCGTTCATCAATAGTTTCTGGTCGAAACTTAACTTTTGAAGTATGTAAAGACTGCCACGTGACGAACGTTTACGTGCCGTTGGAATGCTGGAAGCTGGCAACAGACAGACTGCAGTGGCTCAAATTCTCAACTTTACTCAATCGGTGTTTAGCAGGTTGTGGTCAGACGGGCAATGTTGATGACAGGCGTCGGTCAGGTCGTCCAAGGGCGACAACTGCTAACCAGGGGCAAATACTATAAAGCCTTTACACTTGTATTTTCTAGAATTGTATTTTCTAATTGTGACTTTAAATGGGTTGAAATGAACCATTAGCATTTTCAAAGATGTGGCAATTTGCCGGTCGGCAAATTGCCATGTCTTTTAAAATGCTAAAAATTCATTTTAATGAGTTATATTAATAAGTAGAAAATACAATTCTAGAAAATACAATTATAAAAGTTTTATAGTATTGACTCCAGGATCGTTTCATCCGAACCAAAGCATTACGTAACCGCTATAAAAGTGTGTCAGATGTGCGAGTCAGTGGTCAGACTATCCGAAGTCGCCTACACAGCTGGAATTTGTACGCTCGACGACCTCGAATAATTCTACGTTTGAATGAACGGCACATCGCAGCAAGGCGTAATTGGTGTGGGGCACGGTAGCGCTGGGACAATCGTCGGTGGAGTAACGTCATGTTTTCCGATGAATGGAGGTTCATTTTCGACTTCCATGACAGGCGAAACAGAGTGTGGCGGCGGCGGAACGAACGATGCCATGACGTAACTGCTAGGCAGCACGATCGGTTTGGTGTAGGATCGGTTATGGTGTGGGAAGGCATAACCATGACAAGCAGAACAACATTACATGTCATCCAAGGGCGTGTCACGGGGCAGTACTACCGTGACAACATGTTAGCAGCTGATGTGGTGTCATTTGCGAGACGTCACGGTCGTCGATTCATTTTCAAAAATGATAATACAAGAGCACACAGGGCCTGTGCCGCTACAGAGTTCTTTCAGGATCAGAACATCACTACACTGCTTTGGCCAGCACCAAGTCCAGATCTTTCACCAATCGAGCACTTCAGGGATATGCTTGGCAGGCGCGTACGATAACGCCAACACCCCTCCCCCACCCCTCTCCTACCAATCTCCAGGAACTCGCCGCTGCTCTGCAGAAAAATGGATTAACACCAGTCGAGCTGATATTGGACGTTTGGTGAGGAGTAGGCCACGTCGGATCCGCGCTTGTCTCGCGAACTGAGGAAGATTTACAAGGTATAGGGGTCTTGGACTGAATGTGGCAAATTCGCGGACGGACCGTCAATATCTTCTACAGCTCAGTGCGTGGAATATGTGCTTGTCAGACACCCAACTATCGCTGAAATCATTCACCAGATGTCAAAGTGCAATGCTTCAACTGTCTTTTTGATGAAAATATAAATAATTTTTTTCATATATCTCACTTTTATTAAATATCCCCTACTTGTTTGAATAGTATATAAAACTTTTACAATTGTATTTTCAAGAATTGTATTTTCTAGTGGTGACTTTAAATGGGTTGAAATGAACCATTAGGATTTTCAAAGATGTGGCAATTTGCCAGTTGGCAAATTGCCATATATTTAAAAATACTAATGATCCAATTTAGTTAGTTATATTAATGGGTAGAAAATACAGTTCTAGAAAATACAATTGTAAAAGTTTTATAGTATTGGCGTCTGTTATGGTATTAATTCGTTCTCGCCCAATAAGGGATTAACAGACACCGTATATGGGCTTTTTGAAAGTGAATATTTAGGTAGGTCTGTATAAAAATCTAAAAAACTTAATTAAGATCGCCTCCCATGTGATTATTTTGATCATGGGTCTGCGATAGAACAACAAGAACTAAAATGCCTCCTTTACATCTCATAGACCCCCCCCCCCCCCCCTCCCATCCCGAATCAGTTCTAAAGCTAGTGTAGACGTGCCGGTTGCCCATCCGGTTATCGCACACTTTTCCGGCATGCATGTCTGACTTTTCGCTATTTTTTATGTCCAAACTGGTGTTTGCAGAACAGATCCACCGCTGCCGATCCATTAAGCAAAATTCGATAATACCATGTCATGTATTTTGCTAGTATCCATGAAAAATCATCGAATTTTCCAGATTTCGATGATGTGGTTTCCTCGGACTGAGGAATATGAGTAGGTAATAAATGAGAGTTCAACCATCATCGTACATGTACGTGCACGTGTACATGAACACGTCCATAGGATTTAGTGTTAAAATTGTATACATGTACAAGATTTTTAACGTTTTTTAGGGTGCTTTAGAATCTCTTGAGAATTCAAACATCACTGATTGTATCCAAGAATGACAGAAAACGTATGAAATTTTACGTACAGTACATGTACCGTTTTGATTGAAATCGGCAAGTGAGTTTCCCCCATGGGAATCAGTGTTAAATTGCAAGCAAAAAAACTTTTTGAGAATTCTAACATCATCCTCTCGCCGATTCTAACAATCCGCGTCCGTACACGATTTTAACACTGAATCCTATGGGGGAAACTCGCTTGCGGATTTTAGGTCTGAAATCGACTCGCGTGAAGAGGTGATGTTTGAATTCTCAAACCCACTGTCGCGTTTCTCGAAGTGAGACTGGCGCACGTTATTGCGAGGTGATCTCGATGAGCACTTGATGGAAATGTTTTGAACGAAGAGTGTTGTCGGCGGTGTGTTAGAAATTCGCGAGCCCGCTGTCACGTTTTTGATTGATATATATATATATATATAGGGGAGAAAAAAAATATAAATAAATAGTTATTTAAAAAAAATAAATATAGCAAATCGAATAGATAATAAAAACGTAAATCATGAGCGATTCTCAGGATATTAGAGTGAGGTTTCTTTTAACAATGCTGATGAGAGCATACGCATTCTGCGTGAACGAACAACTAGGTCGTCTCTTGTTAGAACGATGCGTCGGATGTCGGGATCACCTAGACTTCGATCACGAGAATCATTCGTGTCTGTGGATGGAAAGGGAAGATATGGTCGTCAAGTATTTCGAACCGGCGTTCGAACGCGTTCAAATCAATGAAGTGATCGCGTTTTGGAAGAGATTACTCTACTGTAAGAATCGAAGCAAGCCCACAGATTCGGAAGAACAGAAATTGGCGCGTAAAAGTCTGACTTTACGAGATAAGGGATGCATCTTGAAATTATTGTTCAACGAAGCATACGTCTAAGTTTTCTCGTTGATATAAAATAAGGGAGAATAGAAAATAAAAATAAATACACACATAAATTTTTTATCTAATATTAGAAAGAAAAAAACAAAAATGAGAACCAGAAATAAATTGTATCCGACGTTAGTGGACGACGAGGATGAGAAGCCGATCGACGTTTTGCCGACGGCACCGTCGCTAGAAGAAAGAGAAAGAGGAGAGAGGTATCGCATCGATCAAATCAATAGAATCCAAGAGTATCTAACTCGAGAGAGAGATTCTCGCCGTTCTCTCAAGAAGAAGTATTCGCGTTTCGTGACATTCGTCAACGCGATCGACACGACACTCATCACGATTTCCATGGGTTTACACGCGGCCGGCATCGGATTGTTGTCGACCGCGGTCGCCATTCCGATCGTGTTGACCGTAGAAGGAGTGGCTCTCGCCGCCGATTTGTTTAGCACGCTCGGAAACTTTTTGAGTAGGAAATTATATCTGAAGGCGAGGAAACACGACAACATTCGCGTCTTGGCCGACTCCAAGATCGACACGATATCCGAAATGATCTCTATGGCGTTGAAAGACGGTAGGATATCGGACGGAGAATACTTCGCGATATTGAGCGAGAAAACGAAATACGATGCCATGAAAGAAGCCGTGAGAATCAAGACTCGTCAGATCATCAAGGAAGATATGAAGGATTCTCTCGTGGAAAAGGGGAGGAAAGAGGCCAGGGAGGAATTCAGTAAGATGATAGAACTCAACAGCAGCGATTGAAAAAAAATATATATATAATAAGAACAGAATTTTAAAAAAAAAATTAAATTTATATATAAAATAAAAAAAACGAAATTAAATTAAATGACTCTTAAAAATGTATTGCGTAAAGTGTAAGAGAGTTACCGAGACGAGTAATTCTCGAGAAGTGCGAACTAAAAACGACAGACAGATGCTTCGCGGAATTTGCGACGTGTGTGGTTCTGTCAAGACACGATTCGTCAAAAAAAAAGAACACGAGCAAAGGTAAAGACATCGTGAATAAAATGATCAATAATCTACCTTTCGAAATGCATCTGCCCGGTCACAGTTTCACGGGACCCGGAACGAAATTGAACAAGAGACTCAACGCCGATCTGACACCCAAATCTTGTAGCAAACCTGTGAATAGGGTGGACGCGGCCGCGTATGATCACGATCTGTGCTACGCCGGACATCCCGACACCGAGACTCGCAACGACGTCTGCGATAAAAACATGATGGGGAAATTGAGAGGCATATCAAATCCGACCAGGAGAGAGAAGATGGAACGTTCGCTGGTCGGCAATCTGATCGGTGCGAAACGTCGATTCGGATGGGGCGTTCAAAAAAAAAGCGCATCTGAAAAGAAGAAGAAAAGATTATTGACGAGCGAATTGGCCGAGGAGTTACACAAACCCATAGTGCGTAAATTTCGAAAGAGAAGGGTGTTCGTGGAGGGTCTGGATGATATTTGGTCTGCCGACTTGGTCGACATAAGATCGTTTTCGAGGTGGAACGAGGGCGTCAAATATCTATTGACGGTCATCGACGTGTTTTCCAAATACGGGTGGATCAGAGCTTTGAAGAATAAATCGGGACCTTGCGTCGCCGAGGCTCTGAAGAGCGTGTTCGACTCGTCTTCTCGAAAACCGAGTAAATTGTGGGTGGATAAGGGAAAGGAATTCTACAACAAGGACGTTCGTCGATTGGTAGACCTCTACTCGATTGAAAACGAAGAGAAAGCCAGCGTGGTGGAACGTTGGAATCGAACGATGAAGGAAAAGATGCACAGATACTTCACGGCGAATTCGACCAAGAAATACATATACGCTCTGAACGGTCTGGTCAAAGATTACAACAACACCCGACACAGATCGATCAAGATGACTCTCGCGGAAGCTAGCGATCCTCGAAACGAAAAACGGGTCTACACGAATCTATATCCTGAGAGATCTAAGATCAGGAAGAAGTCTAGAACGCCGAAATTTGCGGTCGGTGATCGAGAGAGAATCTACGCTTATAAGAAGCACTTCGAAAAGGGTTATACTCCTCGATGGACCTCGGAAATCTTCGTGATAATCAAAATATTTCACACCGATCCGGTCACTTACGAAATCGAAGCTTTGGATGGAGAAGAGATCATCGGAAAGTTTTACGAACAACAATTACAGAAGACGAAGTTTTGATGAAGAAAACAATTTTTTTTTTATTTACTCTCTTTAACATTTTCTTGTTTACACACATATATATAAGAGAGAAAAAAATAATAATAAAAAATAATTAAAAACTATTTTTAGATAAAGAAAGCAAGTTAATTAATAAACAAAAAACTAAAAATCCTTTAAAATGGCAAATATACTAGATATAGCACAAAGCATAGTGAAAGATGAAAGTATTCAAGAATATGAGGTTCACGAATACGAACCGGTAACCGGAACGAGTTTGAACAATGCGGGAGAGATAAGAATCAACGTCGAAACTCAAGATCTATTCGTACATCCTAGCGAGAGTTACATAGTGGTGCAGGGACGTCTCACCAAGGAAGATGGGAGCGACTACGCCGACGACGCCACGGTTACTCTAGCCAATAATGGCATCATGCATCTATTCAGTAACATAAAATACATGCTATCCGGACAAGAGATAGAATCTGTGTTTCATCCCGGTCAGGCCACCACGATGTTCGGACTCTTGACGTATCCTGATGATTTTTCTAAATCCAGAGGACTTAATCAGTTGTGGGTGAAAGACACCGTCGGCCCTGCTAGCGCCGGCGCCGCCTTGATATTCGACTACGTCGTCAAGACGTCCAGACCTAAAGGAACGTTTTCGTTCACGATACCTTTGAAACACATCTTCGGATTTGCGGTCGATTACAACAAGATCATGTACGGATTCAAACACAATCTGACGTTGATTCGAAAAGGAAACGACGATGCAATAGTGAGACTCACTGCGACCGATGCGGGTAAGATAACTCTACACAAGATATCGTGGTTCGTTCCGCACGTGGAGCCGTCGATCGTGGAGAAAGTGCGTCTCTACAAGATCATAGAATCCAAGAGTAAATTACCCATGGGATTTAGAATGAGACAGTGCGACACGGCTAGCATTCCTCCCTCCACGAATCACTTCGATTTGAGATTGACGGTGAAATCCGCTTCCGAGAGACCGCGTTTCATCGTGGTTGCGTTTCAGACCGATAGGGACGGGTCTCAGGAAAAAAATGCGTCGCTGTTCGATCACTACCATTTGAGAAACATGCAAGTGTTTCTGAACGCCACGAGATATCCAGCAATCGATTACAATGCGTCGTTCGACAAGAACGATTTCTGCAGACTGTACGGTGACGCCGCTGATTTTAGAAAGAAGTATCACGGTCTAGACAAATTGATGAGCAACCCTAACATGTCTCCCGGCGAATACAAGTCGATGTATCCCATGTTCGTATTCGACGTCAGTAAACAGAGTGAACGACTCAAGAGTAGCGTGTTAGACATTCAGATCAAGATGCAATTCGATAGGAACGTGCCGAGAAAAACCGAAGCCTTCGCCCTGGTCCTGTCAGACAGAGAATTACAATTCGAATCGGATGGAAATAAGATGTCGATCATTCGATGAGAGACGAGTTTGAAAAAAAAAATACAAAAAAAATAAAAAGTAATGAGTAATTATTAAAAACAAAAAAACAAAACAAAAAATAAATAAGGTAATGTGATCTAGAGAGATTGAACATCTTTCTAAATTTCATTACTTTTTTTTTGTTTGTTTTTTTTTGTTTTTAATAATCACACATTATTTTTTTTTTAATTCATTATTTTCCACACGTTCACTGTTTGTTCAAAGGAACTAGTTCGATAAGTAGACTCACCACGGAAGTGGCGGCTTTGGGATTATTGGTTTTCGTAACGAAATTAATCCTGTCTCCGGCGTTCACTTTGAGAGGCATGCCAAATGTGCTAACATTCGCGTGTTGATTCTCAGTCTTTTCGATGCTGTATCTCTTATCGCTCTCTACACCATTCACCATGAGATTGACGACCGCTCTGTTATTCAAATCCGAGGAAGCCAGACTCATTCGAAGGATTTCACCTCCCAACGGCATGGGATATCCCACCTGACCATGTTTCGATCCGCTACCTCCATTTCCGAAAGACCACTCAGCTTTTCCCTCATCTAAGGTGCTGGCCTCTTCAGCCCACACAGTGATCAATTGTCTAGCATATTTGACTTTCTCCACCACCGAAATCAGGGTGCAGGCATCCGTCATGTTCACGGGATCCGGTAGATTCGTGAGCGCGTGTCCACCCATGTCTAGTTTACCTTCCATGATGTCACCCTTTCTCCAGACCGAGTTGTCGTCCACGTACTTCCTGCTGACCGCGCTGGAATCAAATTCGGGATCGTGACTGAGTCCGAATAAATTCTTACCATTCATGTGGATGCCACCCTCCATGGTTCCGCCAGATTGTTTGTTCAGGTAGAGATCGTCCACTTGCAATTCTAGGTATTCTTGTGATTGTATCACGGCAGAATCTACGTAGCCCTTGTTGACCGCGGTTGAGTTCGCATCCGTGTTGTCGATCTTCGACAGATTCAATATCTTGTTGAATCCTGCATTCAGATCCGATTTCATTTCTCGTCTGTCAGACTTTCTCTGTTCCAGATCTACATAGTGTTTGGTCGCCACGTCCTTGGGATTCGTGGGAGTGGCCACGTTCATTATCTTGTTAGAATTAGCATTCAATTCCGAGTGCATCGTTTTCTGAACGTATCTATTTCTCAGGTGTTCGCTGAATCTCGCGTGAGAGTCGTCCACGTATTTCTTGGTCGCGGCATCGGTGGGATCTATGGGATTTGCGACATTCACCAAACGTTTGGATTTCAGATCCAGATCGTCGGTCATGGTTTTATCCACGTAATTATCTAGCAGGATTCGTTCGAAATCGGCGTTCCCCCTGTCGACGTATTTTTTAGTCGCAGCATCTGCGAGATCTATCGGCTCGGGAAGATTGTAGAGCTTCTTATCGTTCATATTCAAAGGTTCTTCTCGAGGTTCATATCTCCGAACGTAACGTTCGTCCAAGTTGGCAACGTCGTAACCATCGTCGACTTTGAACGTCTTCCTCTTCTTTCTTGGGTTGACTTTTTCGTCATCACTTCTACCAAATTTATCGACTGGCATGTTGTTGTGGGATTTTTTGTTTTTTAGAAAAATATGTTCAAACGCAGTTTATTAAAAATGAACTATGTTATTTTATTTTTCGTTTTTATTCGATTAAAATTTTTTTAAAATAATTTTTTATCTTTATATATACTATAAAAAAAAATCTCTCTCTAATGTAAATCATTGAGAATGTCTTGAAATCGATCTCCTTCAGACCATCTCTTGAGAACGTAGAGACACAGGTGACCACAAAACACTTGATGTGGTGATTGCACTTGTTCCGTGTTGTAACGAACCATCGATTTGTTGAAATAGTTCTTTATTTCTTTTGGCGGCGAGATTCCGTAGCTGTCGAAATAATAATTTTTCTTCTTCCCGTTCTTCATCCACGCCACCCAGTGAGTGCCTTCCCCCGATGAATCGTCTAGATTTAAAATTCCGCATTCCGATTGTCGAGGTCTTCTCTTCGGCAAGGCATCTCTGGAAAACACTCCTAGAAAATCTTTGATTTTCAAATCTTTTGCCACATTCAACAGATCGGTGTTGGATAGGGGTTCGTTAGGTAAGACGACACCTTCTATGGATATCTTTATTTTCTTATTCATAAATGCGTATATATTTTTTTTATTTATTTTATTATAATTTACTAAAAATGACGTTATTTTTTTTCTATTTTTTTCTTTTTCTTTTTAAACTAACACTCTTGATGTCTCTATCGATTTCTATAATTTTGAATTCGTCTAATTCCTCTTGATTTTCTGGAATCCTATCATCAACAATCGTATCTAGAATCCAATCATCCATATTCATATCATCTCTAATTAGATCCACAGTCCAATATCCGAGTGCCAAAGTGCTTATTTCATCGTCTAACACGAATCTCTTATCGTCGTCGGCCGTCAGCGAAATCTTGTTGACTATTTCGGTATACAAGTCGTGATTTTTGCTTCGAATCGATTTCATAGTCTTATACACCGGACCACTTCCTGACAGACAATCTTTATACTCTTGGAAAGAGATGTTTTTCTTCACCACGCATGCTTTAACCCCTTTGCACTTCTTGATCTCTTCATCATCTTCTAGACGATAAGCATACAGTTTGGGTCTCAAGCCCACGAATTCGACGATTTCTTTACCACCGCTCTCGTCCTTAAATTTACCCAACACCTTCTTGTTGTCATTCGATTGAATGTTGGATGGGTGATCGATGAGATAATTGCTCGTGTCGAACCACTCGGCCACGTCCGGAGATATATCTCAGTAGACGTCTTTTGTCTCTATCTCGTAAACTAAACTGTCCGTGTCGGTGAACAGTAGTTTGGCTTTATCACCAAATTTTCGTTTGACGTAATCGTAGTGAAACTCGTACATCAATTGCTTGCTGATATCTAAGATGATCGGTCCGAGATAATACGGTTTGTCGAACTTCAGGTGCATCTTTTGCATGTGAACGGCCACTAGATTTTCGTCGAATATGGTTTGGTGTTTGTAATTGGGTTTCGCCACTAATGATTTAGCTCTTTTCTCAGATGTGACGAGTCAAACGTCGGTTCTCTTCCTGATGTTTTCCATCGATTTACCGAACACGCAGTTGTTCATGAGTTTGAAGAAATCTTTTTCGAAATCGTTCTTGGCTCGAATTCTGAGATTCGTGTTGAGATCGATGTATTTTTTCATCCAAGGCTCTTCGTCGAATCGAATGATGCGATGTATGTCGACTAATTTCATCCTGTAATCGATGTACTGTTTCAAATTCTCACTGTAGATGATGTAGTTACGTTTGTTAAATAAATTGGGAATGAGTTTTTCCTTGTCTCCTTCATTTGGTTCCATTCATTCGGGAGCCAGCGGATAATCATTGTGTGGATCGTGTAATTCTTCCGGATAGTTCAAATCAACTTCTAAAATGCAAGGATAGTCTCTCCATTTTTGCATCTCTTCCGGTTCCTTCACCCATTCGAAATTTCCAATCGGTAAAGGATGACTCATAGCCCAACCGTACAGATTATTGGTGTCCCAATACTGTATGTATTTAGTCGACCGTTTCGAATCAAAACCTTCTTTCATGTAGGGATTGTTAGCTTCAGAATGTCTGTGGGAGATCATCGAGACGCCACCTCTCACAGCCCTTTCGAACATGAGCAACATGTCCACGTCAGATAATAATTCCAATTGGACTTCGGTGGTCTTCAACAGAGCGTCCCACGCCAAACCGGGTGCGGTGAAATACCAAGCGGGATCCAGATCGTAATTTCGACAACAGACGTCTCGAAAATTTTCGAACACGTCTGCCAAGAGTAGAATGTCAGTCTTCAGATAGAGATCGTGATAATCTCTCATGGTTTTCAAATCGAATGATTTCCACACGTTTTTAGCGTGTTCGTAATTCTCGTTGGAAATGTCGGATTCATATAATTTGGAATAAAAATCTTCTTTCGAAGGTAGTGCGGTGTCTTCGAATCTCTTTAGATCGTTCATGTAATCATAAGGATAGACTCCTTTCCTCAACATGATGTCTACTCATTCTCCGAAATGTTCGCTCATGATTTTAAATTTTTCCTTGCTCATGTTATCAACTAATTTTTCCAGAGCGGTTGACATGAATTTAAAACTGTCGATGAAACGTATGCATCTACGAATGAATTTCGTTTTTTCTTCCAACGTCTCTCCGTCGATTACTCTTTTCTCCTCCATGAGCTTCCATTTCGTGAAGGAAATGTATCTTTCTTTGCTGTTCGCGATGCAATTTAATTCTTCGTGTGAGGTGCCGAGATTTTTCACGAACAGATGACTGTCATAACCCGAGAGATTGTGAAACATCACTGCATCTCGATATTTTAAATTACACTTGCTGTGAGCCGGACAGCGATACAGACCCGTGTAATGATCGTGGTCTTCGACCTTCTTATTTAACATCGAATTCTCGTCAAACAATTGTCTGCATATGTGACATTCGATGGCTCTGTTATTTTCATCCTGCTGCTCTCGCGTGATGATCATTTTTGCCGGAGTTTTGAATTTGTCATATAACATTTGAAGTTTCCATTCTAACTCTTCCACGAACCTTTGAGCCACATCATCATCTTCATACTGCTTCGTGTAGGTGAAGGGACCCATGTCATGTTGCGTGTCGAAAGCGCATTTCACGTAAATGCAATAGCCCAAAGGTATGTGTTTTTGATATTTTTCGACATAACTTTGAAGAGCGTTGGGTTGATAGGAACTCATTTTCGCGGTGAAACATTCGAAATTGGCGTACACGACGAATGGTACTTTTAACCTTCTATTGTGATTTTCAAACTTCACGATGGTGTTGGGTTTGGGCATTTCGACGGCGACACCTTGATTTTCGTTGCAATATTCCTGATGTTTCGCCAACGAGTCTTCGCTGTGAAACATGTTCATGCAATTGTAACATAAAGATATCTTTCCGTTATGATTATTATTTTGTTTCGACAGTAATCGGCTTGGATGTTTCACCCAATAATAATGATGACTGTCACCATTTGAAATCAATAATAAAATAATCGTCTTTTCTCTTCCGAGATACAAAGTCAGTCTGAGAGGATAGATCTTTCGTTTTTCATCGTATCTCAAGACGTTCACCGCTACGGTGGGATTTTGTGCCTCGAAACGTTCGATGTGTTTTAACTGCATTGGAAAAGTCACTCCAGTCCAATCGAGATTTTTAGAAGTTACCTCATAAGAAGAAACTCTTTCGATGTTCATTTTGACAGGGTATAAAGCGGAATTGACTGCCCATTTAAAACACTGATCATCTTTATTTTTCATGTTGATCACGGCATGTTTTTTTGCTAGGAAATATGGTAATTTCACGTAAGAAGACCCTTTCAACAAATCGTTTTTAGTTATGTGAACTTCGAGTTTCAACATCTCATCGAACATCCAATTACTACCTTCATATTGATAATTCGCGAGAGACGTCAACATCTTGTCTTTCATCTTTTCGAAAACGTCTGATAAATCTGAACCTCGAAATAAGGGTTCGACGTTAGATCTGAAATATGCATTTTTCACGATGCTCTCGCCAGACTTCACGTCGATTTTATTCATCACGCAATGGAGTATCATCTTAATTTTTAGTCCCATGTTCATGTGTTTGCGAAACAAATCCAATACTTTTTTCTTCACCCGTTCCATGAACAATTTCGGATCGATTTTCTTCAATGAGGGAACGACGTCGAAAGTTTTAAAAATACCTTTGATCACACTTTCCTGTTCCACGGACTTCAATTGAAATAGTTCCACGGTGAGTCACGCTAGATATTCTTCTCCTTTCCCTTCGTCTATTGCTCGTCGAAGTTTGCTCGATATATCTCGTTTGCCTAGAATCTGATGTGCATCACTCGTTTTCATTTTAGTTTTTCTTTTCTTTTCTTTGGTAACTTGAAGTTCTTCTTCAATGGCTTTTCGCTTAGTCGTCTTCTTATTTTTCACAATCGAAACGTTTCCGTTTTTTTTCGACGTCGGCATTTCGATTCCTTTTACTATCTTTTTTTTCTTCTCATTTTTCACAACCGATGCATTTTTTGACGTCGTTGCTATCGGCATTTCGATTCCTTTTACTATCTTTTTTCTTCTTCTCATTTTTCACAACCGATGCATTTTTTGACGTCATTGCTATCGGCATTTCGTTTGCCTTTCCATCGTTTCGCAAATGTTTCTGTATGACTTCAATCTTTTTTGATTTAGTTCTATGATTTCTGAAATGTGAAATTTTTAATAGTTTACAAATCTCGTTTAACTGAGGTATGGTTTTCTCATTTGAATTTTCCATTTTTTTTTTATCTGTTTGTTTCATTTTGTAAGAATATATTTTTTCGAATTTTGTATTTTAAATAATTTGTTTAAAAAGTTTTGTTTTTTTAATGTGAAAAAAAAAAAAATTTTTGATGAAATTAATCGATTTTTTTATGTTTCTTAATGTTAAAAAAAAAAACGAGAAAAAAAGGATGTTAAAAATTTAACTTATATATATAAAGAGAAAAAAACTTTTTAAACAAATTATTTAAAATACAAAAATTTAAAATATACATTATTTGCAAGAATTCGTAAAACAAAAAAACAAAAATAATCGATCATGACAACAACATCCACGATGGAATCTCGACATAAGCGTCGATGTTGTTTAATAAATCGTTATTCTAAAAAAAACCAAGGAGAAAAAAATCGTAATTTATATTTACGCATTTCGAAAGAAAACGATACGATTTGTGATAGAAAATCGAATCGTAATACTATTAGCAAACAAAAATTAATCGACAATGTCGTTCGAACTATTAAAAAAGAAGGTTCAAGACAAATAGAACTCTTACGACTTTTACCCAAAGTCTCGCACGAGGTTCAAAACAAATTTCCATGAAGCAGACGCGTGTTCATGTCACCCGATTCCTTCTCACTAGATGATGATAACTGCAAGATGCGAAGGCTAATTTTTAAATGTTCGATGTCTTGCCCGTTCTAAAAACTCGTGAAAAAAAATTAAATTAATACTAAAAAAAGGATGTTAAAATTTAACTTTTATATATATTTAAAGAGAAAAAAAACTTTTTAAACAAATTATTTAAATACAAAAATTTAAAATATACATTATTTGCAAGAATTCGTAAAACCAAAAAAACAAATAATCGATCATGACAGCAACACCTAAAAGATGCGAATTGAAATTGAAACGAGTCGAAGCATGTACGAAATTAGGTTTTAAAATCTATACATTACAACAACATGATCCCATCGAATTGAACGAGGTCGAGACGATGGGCTTAGAGCGCTACTACGACAAATATCATATGTGTTTGAAATTGGATGAAGCCATGCTCGATTTGTTTTGCGAGTACCAAAGCGATCTGGTGAATAATATCATCGTCGCCGAAGACAGAAAATTCGACAAGGACGATTTGTTGTTGTTCTTTAGAAATTACATATATCCAATAATCTCACTCGAACTCTTGGACAAATCGGGTGGTGAGAGCGCGTTCACCGATGTAAAAAAACTTAAAAGAGTAAAGATAAACATACAAGACATATTCGTAAGTGAGAAAATGACGCATGTCAACATGCTAATAATGGACTTGGAAATATAAACAATAGAGAGATTGATTTCAGTAAAGAAGAAGGAAAAAAAGTAATGAGATCTAAAAGTGATCTCATTACTTTTTACAAAAAAATTTTTCACATTAAAGAAATTAAAATTAAAAACAACTTTTGTTTTTTTTGCTCTTTATATATATATATATAAAAACTTTTTTTAAACAAATTATTAAAATACAAAATTTAAAATATACATTATTTGCAAGAATTCGTAAAAACAAAAAAACAAATAATCGATCATGAGGACAACAACACCTAAAAGATGCGAATTGAAATTGAAACGAGTCGAAATGAATAAGAAATTCGGTCATAAAATCTATAGATTACAACGACACGATCCCATCGAATTGAACGAGGTCGAGACGAAGGGCTTGGAGCACAAATACAACAAATATAAGATGCCTTTGAAATTGGATAAAGCCGCGCTCGATTTGATTTATGAGTACCAAAGCAATCTGCAGAACATCGTCATCGCCGAAGATAGAGAATTCGACAAGGACGATTTGTCGTTGCCCTATGGAAATTACATATTTCCAAACATCTCATTCCAACTCGTTTAGAAATTGGGTGGTGAGAGCGAGTTGACCGATGTAAAAAAACTCAAAAGAGTAAAGATAAACATTCAACACGTTTTTGAAAAAGGAGAAGACACGAGTGTCAACATGCTAATAACGGACTTGGAAATATAAACAATAGAGTGATTGATTTTTAGCGAAGAAAAATGAAAAAAAAAGTAATAAGATCATCTTTAGATCTCATTACTTTTTTTTTTTTTTTTGTTTTCCTTCTTCTTCACTATCACCATATATTATAATAACGTTTCCTTTTCTCTCAATTTTCAGCGTTGATTCTTCTTCTTTTTCTTTTTTTCTTTTTCTTTGTGATATGATACGTTTATAACAACATTTTTGTTTATCCGAATCATAATTATGAACGAATGTTGTGCATCTCTTGGTAACACTCGCATCATTTCCATTCTCTTCAGAAGGTAGTGGTGACGGTGGAAAGCGTCTCATTCTCAACCATCTATCCTGCACTTTATCTATCTCTTTCATTAGTTCTTTCCTTAGATATCCATCATTAGCATCTAACCATTTTTTTATTTTTTCGCTCTCTGTCTTGCGATATTCGTCATTATCGTCAAATTGTTTCTCCACCTTTTCATCCAGGTGATAAATTTGTTTCTCCACCTTTTTACCCATTTTAAATATATTATTTTATACTTTCTATGATTTATATTTTATATAATTTTATATTATAATAACATATTCAAAATCGGTATATTCTTAAACGGCGAATTCTCACCGAGCAACAAACCCTTGCCGAGTCGCTTAACGTTCTGTCCACTCTTCAGATAGAGACCGTTTCCTCTCAGAGAGTTGCCACCTCTAACAGGTTCTAGATACAATCCTGTCGTCTACGTGGACGCGACACACGGCTCCTCCCTTCTTCAAAAACAGTCCTCTGCCACCCATTAATTTCTCAACTGCCGAACTAGCGAGTCCCGTGAGAGCTCCCACGCCGAGAGTCTTTCCGAGAAAGGGTAGTGCCTTTGCGGCGAAGGGTAATGCTTTTGCGGCGATTCCTGCCAATAGCGGTAGGAAACCACCTTTCATTCTCAAATTGTATCTCAATTGAGCGGGACTCAATCTCACCGTCAACCCTCTTCCATCGCGAATCGCTTTCTCCATCCTTTTGATTTGACTTCTGGTCCAGGCGATCAAATCCTGACCACCTCTCGTCAGATCTTCGTGAGTGAATTTGAATCTCACCACCTCGCCTCGAGTTGTTAACACTCTCTTAAGTTTCTTCGTCTGTCCTGTGGATATGTTCACGTTTTTAATCACGTATTCTGTCATAATTCTGTTTTTTTAAAATATATTTACTTCAATTGTTTCTTGTTTAATAATTATATTAAAATAATTTTGTAAAATTAATATTGCGTTTATTTTATTTTTGTTATCTATATATATACACAATATTTTTTTTTTTTTTGCTTTTATATTTCTCTTATGTGAAATCGTATCGTCACTCTCTCTCCGCGAAGATCTAACAGTTCACCATTTTGATCCGTCAACGTGGTTTTGAGACTATACAACGTGTCTAAAATCACTGGTAGATAAACTAAATTTCGAGGTCGCTCCACGATCTTATAACCCGGCGACACGTTTGGAAAGAAGGAATAGATCGTCGGTTGAGCGCTACCATTCACGTAGCTTCCAGCAATCACGTCCACGTTCACCAGAATGCTATTGACTGCGAGAATGTCAACCGTATTTTCAGATGCTGCGTGGCCTTGATACACCTTTCGATCGAATCCCAACATCTTGCCTATAGAATCGTCCATGTTGAAATCCACTCGAAAATTATCTTCCAAATCCAACATCGTCTGTAAGGTATTAGGATTGGGAGCGAGTCTGATCTTGTTGCTTCCCTTTCCATCCGTCTTCATTCGCGTCTGAATGTAATTGTTCAAATCGTCTATGTCGTAACTCCCTTTGGGAATTCGAATCTCCAACCAATCCACTCCGTCGGAATACTTGAATGAGTTATTCTTTTCGGTGACGTTTGGGAAAGGAATAATAAGTCTCCAGATTCACCAACGCCATCTCGTATCTTTTCTCTCTATTCAATTCGATGGAAGGTTCGAATTTCGTAGCGAATCGAGTCGAATCGCCACTCACCGCGATTTGAATGGATTGTTTTGCAGCCGTATTCTCGGCTATTCGTTCTAACAATTCTATATGTTCGAACATTATATTTAATTTTATTTTTTTTATTCAAAACTAATTATTTGAAGATTTATTATTTTCTAAATTTTATTTTCACGCTCTATCTTATTATTATCATCAGAAACATAAAACTTGTCGAATCCGCACCGATATTTTCCGCGATTAAATTCGCTTGTCAAATCGATCACGACGAAATTGTAAAGTCCACCATCCCAAACCCTCTTGCAAAATCTCCTGAATTCCGCCGCGCTCATGTCGTTTGCAACGTGATCGCCGTAGATGTGATTGAGATTCTTGAGATCTTGGCAAAAGAGACATAGAAAATTAGCGTTCTCCCTTATCGTCTGTCTGGGCAATCGAAAATAATTCTGCGACAGGTAGAAACAGTCCACGTTGCTGTGTCGACCCCTAACGTAATACGATACGCATCGGTTCTGTCTCTCCAAAAGCAGATCGTCGAAAATCATGAGATTCTTATCTTCTGATTTCAGTTCTCTAGGATCCGGAACGTCGCTAGCGTTCTCATAAAATCGACACTCGACGTTCGAAGATGCATTTCTCTTCATCAGTTCCATCGCCGCACCGTCCAAAATGGCCGAAAGTGCAGCTTCGCTCTTGTCGAATTCCTCCCTACTGTCAAAGTTTCTGGCTATGACGTCCTTGGGCAATCTACGATCCACGCACTCTCGAAGCAATCTGTATTCGGGTTGAAAAAAGCTCTTGCCAAACACGAACAATCTGTCGTAATCCAACCAGTCGGGTTGGGACAACAGATTCATCAACAGATTGGTCTTTCCACAATTCGATTTTCCCACTATCAAACCTCTTATGCTTTTGGGAAAGAACTCGTTATTCGACCTCTTGGTCGCGGCGTCGTTCCAAGACATATCTTTAATGTTCATCTTTGTTTTTTTTTTGTTTGTTTGTTATTTTAGATTCTTTTCAAACGCAATTTTTTTATGTTTTTCAAACTCTGTTTTTAATGTTATTATTATTTATTTATATCACACCGTCGAGAGTTCTCCTCAATCCAGATCCACTCGTCATTTTGGCTAAATCTTGTATGGGTACCACAGCATCCTTAAAATCTTTCCAACTTTTCGGTGTTCGCTCTAACGCAGCTCGCTTCGCCGGCGGACTGGTCAACTTGTCGATCAACGCGTCGGCAGCCCTCTTGCCAGCCACAGAAGCTATCCTACCACTGGCTTCGGAAGCGGCTTTCTTACCACCATCCAAAGCCGTCTTCTTACCGACCTCAAACGCGGTCGATGCGAGTTTTCTACCCGCATCGCTCGTGAACGCTCGCATTATAGAATCGACGATGCCAGAACCGCCTTGAACGTAAGTCCTGACGTGTCCCCTGTTCTTTCTCACCAACATATTTTATTTTTATAATATATTTTTTGTTTTTTCACTGGTAAATCGTTTTGTTGTTTTTAAATACTTTTATTATTCTAGTGTAAGAATTTACTGTTTTATTTTTGTTTGTTTGTTTGTTTCTCTCTACTTATTATATACACATCAATCCTTCAATTCGTTCATCAGCCTTTTATAGTGGTTTTTATTCAAAACCTTCTGTCTTAACAATTCGTCAGATATAGCAACTATCTGATTATCTAATCATGTGTTACCAGCCCGTCTGCTCGCCATCAACAAACTCAATCTCTGAGACAGAGCGTCAGAATCGCTCGGAAGAAAAGTGGTTTTCACCCCTTTGCCAGTCACCGATTCGATGAACTTCTTGTTCATATCCCATATGGGTTTCACCACTTTCGTCCACTTGTAACCTCTGTTGGCTTTGGGTCTCGTCTCTCTGGCATCGTTATTTCTCTTCATGGCGTGAGTCTGAACCAGAATGTCACCGTAATTGTCAAAATCCTGATCCGTGTAATCGCCAGGCTTGTCGTAAAGGAGCAACCTGCGCAGTCCATCAGTCAATTCGTATTTGTTCGAACCCACGATCAATTCATCATCGTCAATTTCTACTTCTGTGTCTCCTACAAAAATCTTTCCCTCCGAATCCTTATAAAATCCATACGACTGATCTCTCTTACCGCCATCATCATCATACGATGCGACGCTACTAGTGGTTATAGTCGAAGCTGTATCATCAGACTCGCTCTCTGTTTGAATTCCCGTGGGAACGTAATCCGGTGTAGATTGAACGGAATACCGATTTCCAAAACTAGGAGGCAACGAACCCATTCTCAAAGAACTCTCCTTTATGGGTCTCAATTCTTCGACTCTCTCCTTCCTGCTTCGCTCTTGACCCTCCGTCACGGGTTTAAATATTTTTGTGGCTTCGCGTTTGAGTTCCATCTCACCAAGACGTCTGCTCCTATCAGCCGATTGAATCCCCTTCTTAGCACGCTCAAACTCTTCTAAAATTCGATCTCGGTGTCTAGGATCCATCTGTAAAAACATCTTTCGTTTTAATTGTTTTTATTATTTCCAAAATTAAATGTTTAATTATATTTTTATGCTTTAAGTAATAAAAATCTTTCCGTCTTTAATATAATAATCTGAAAATATTCACATCTCAACTGTTAATTGAATTGGTGAAGTTTAAGAATACGTTTAAACAGTACATGACAAACCGGTTTCTGATTTAACGCATTTTGACAGTAGTTTTTACATTTTGTCAAAAGATCTCCATTCACACATCAAATAACCATTCACTCATTGTCGAATTAAGAGAGAATCCCTGTGATGACTGTTAAACAGTTTCAACACACAAAAGAAAACTAATTTTAACGCTGAGAACTTATTCATATCTCTCTGATTGCTATCATGAATATATTTAAAATTTACCACTCAAAAACCTAATTGAGCGGAAAATGCGTTTTAAACATTCCACTAAGTGTTTGACTCTTCGAACAATATCCCCCAAAACTCAATTTCTATTCATCTCATCAAGACAAAACACGAATATCTATTACAGATCGACTCTTTCAAACAATATCCTCCAAAACTCAATTTCTATCCGTCTCATCAAGACAAAACACGAATGTCTATAACACAGACCATATTCATAATCGACTCTTTTTGAACAAAAACCTCATTCAGTCATAACGATAGCATGTGTTAGTTTTACTTCAGGAAGACGTGACAGCGGGCTCGCGAATTTCTAACACACCGACGACAACACTCTTCGTTCAAAACATTTCCAACAAGTGCTCATCGAGATCACCTCGCAATAACGTGCGCCAGTCTCACTTCGAGAAACGCGACAGTGGGTTTGAGAATTCAAACATCACCTCTTCACACGAGTCGATTTCAGACCTAAAATCCGCAAGCGACTTTCCCCCATAGGATTCAGTGTTAAAATCGTGTACGGACTCGGATTGTTGGAATCGGCGAGAGGATGATGTTAGAATTCTCAAAACGTTTTTTTGCTCGCAATTTAACACTGAATCCTATGGAGGAAACTCACTTGCCGATTTCAATCAAAACGGTACATGTACTGTACGTAAAATTTCATGCGTTTTCTGTCATTCTTGGATACAATCAGTGATGTTTGAATTCTCAAGGGATTCTAAAGCACCCTAAAAAACGTTAAAAATCTTGTATATGTACACGATTTTAACACTAAATCCTATGGAGGTGTACATGTACACGTACACGTACATGTACGATGATGGTTGAACTCTCAATTATTACCTACTAATATGTATTTCCTATTGAACCTTGATGTATGTATGGTGAATGGCGTCGTCATTACCTCAAAGTGAAATTATTTATGACATGGCAGAAGATAGTAATGGGAACAGATGGGACATTCAACCAAAACGCCGTTTCCAGGACAATGCATTATTTATACTCAAGTTTCTTCGAAAAATATTGTACATAGGGCAAGCAATTCATGTAGATACATTTTTGGATGGACGACAACACTGTTCCACCTTTTTGGCCGAAAATAAAATGTGAGACACCCCTCTTACCAGCCGTATAATAAAACAAGGGGTATGCAAAGCGTGGACCAATGCATACCCCTGACCAGTTGGCATGCTTGTAGTAGCCTTAAAGGTATTCTGGGACAGAAATTTTTCTAAGTCGAGAGAATGAAAAAAGGTCGTACCTCTCGGAAGAATTACTGGACGAAACCCGCTCCTTGTGCATATCCATTCCCCTTTGTGGGTCTATCAGCATACCAAAGGAGATCCAAATCCGACCGATGGCTTTAAAATAATAATTCAAAACGTTTGGACGGACGGACGTTCTATCGCAGATGTACTTGTGAGGTGATATTAGTGTTAGCTATGGGGAACATTGCGCAATTCACAAGTGGGTTTTTCGCACCTCACAAGTTGAAAAAAATCTCACAAGTGGTTGGTGTTTTAACGATTTTATCCCTCAAACCTCACAAGAAACGACTGTACACGGACGGTCACCTCGCAAGGCCATCTGCGGTGGCACGGGAGGACGGACGGACGGAGGTCTTTACCAGATACCCCCAAATCCTCCTTCGGAGGTCGGGGGCATACTAACAGTTAGGTGATCATTAAACTAAATAAAGTCAGGCATATTGGCATGTGTAGTACAGTCACCGTGGACTGGTCGTAATCCACGCGTGGGCAGTGATGTCCACGCACGCAGTTAACACGTTAACATCAGCAATATTTTAATTAATGAAGCACCAGCTTGTATAATTAGTATTTGGAATCTAATATTATTGCGTTCGTGGATATATTGCTCACCCGTGGAAAGTGACCAGTACACGGCGACTGTACTGCTCTGTATACCATCGAATGAGAGTTCTTGTAGTTGTGAAAGCTTGAATTTGTCGGCAAAATAACAAATTTAGCTCATCTGTAAAAAAGTGCACCATCGTTTACCGAAATAGTCCCTCCTGTTACAACTTTTCCCAAACCGCGGGTAAGAATGGGATGAAGAGCAATAGCCCTGGAGCCATTTAACACTTACGCTGTCGACAGCGACTATAATTGTGACCTATTTTATGATGATTATCCGTACGTTCTGGTATGCGCAGATTAAACCTACCCTCTGATTAATTGTTAGAAAGGGCTCAGAGCCCTTTCCAACAATTTATCAGATGATAGAGTTTCAAGTATGTTATACATCTTATTAAACTTCCTCGCATACCTTTGTACATAGAGGTCCTCTATATATGGTTAAAGTGGGTGTGTCAGTAAAGGGTTAATTAACAGACACATAATTAGATCGAAACGGCACCAATACAGTCATAACACCAATAATAACTTCTGTTCTTTTTTTCGCATTTTACGTCATCGTGTTACCAAAATGTTCACTATTGTTACTATATTCAAGATAACAGTTCGGACACTAAAGGAGGCCCAAAACGTGCTTTCAGATGAATCAAATTTACATGTTGTCCCATACAGGTCACCTTCAGCAAAAATGACGCGGGGTGTATTTGGTAAATAATAACCTCCATAACCTGTAACCATGGTAACAGAAGGGATCAGCTTGAGGCAAACCCACCTGCTTAACTGGTAATGTGCAGTAATATTGGAAAATTAACTTCCTCTCTGATCAGATGCTATGCTTTCAGTCATAGTGTTGATTTAGTGGAATTGGCTACCGATCGCACTTGCTTATTCGTCCAAGTCAAACCTAGTGTATTCTACGGTTCACGCTTTTATGTAACAAGTGGGGCTCTTCCTCATAGGATGAAAGTTTTGAGCCACCATAGCCACTGACCTTGTCAATTTGACACGGATTCAGCGTTTGAGAATCAGGAGCAGCACACTTGACACAAAACAGTCGGAAACAGTTGACATTTTGTGAAAATGTAATAGTGGGGTGACTTTTATCTTGACAGTCGAAACTTGAGACAGGCACTTTTTGCCAATTTTCATCGGATAACGAGCCCCCGAACCAGCAGAATAGCATGAAGGCATAGATCCGCGACCTGTAACGAGCCAATCTTCTGATGTATGGCTAAGGGGCTTCTAAATATCATTGTTTAGAGTTTTCTTAAGAAAGCAGGGATGGATAATAAGTATCTATTTTTTGAAGCTCATTAAGCGTATTACGTTGGTTACAAAGTGTAACGAATATATCCTACCGACTACTTCTATGCACTGAACTAACGCCTGCCATCAATAATAAATGATTGTATTCTTACTTGTTTAAGATGAGCCAGTTATCGTCTGTTGACATAATGAAAATAAACAGTGAACTAAAGGGAGATAATTCTTTGACTAGCAGTAGAGTAAAAACACAGACCACATTTTAAAACCAACGCATTTCTCAGATACATGTATGAGGTAAGCCAAATGGAAAGATAATAATAATAATACTTCTAACGCTTCCGCCATCCGCTGATTTACCGCCGTTCTATATCGAGGAGGCCTACAGTACGGCCGCCGTGGACTGGCCACTTTCCACGGATGGGCAGTATCTCCATGGACGCAATAATATTAGATTCCAAACACTAATTATAGGAATAATTTCAAAAATGTAATTGACGAAGCACCGGGTACAACCCTGTGCTTCATTAATTAAAATTTTGATCCTGATGATTTTTATTACCTGATAAACACATAAGTGGACATCACTGCCCACGCGTGGATTCCAACCAGTCCACGGCGACTATACCGTACATCAGCACCATACCTGTCTCAATATATAATGTGGCAAAATAGAAGTTTTATTCTCACTTGCAGTAATTATTCAGCCCATGAGCCTTGGCGAGTCACTTTGACCCTTTACCCAACGCTGACGATTTCAAAATTTATTATTTTAAATATCATTTTTTCAATTTTTTCAAAATATTTCAACAAAACCATATCATGTGACCCCTCGTTGGAACGAGCTCGACGAGCTCGTTCCAACGAGGAGTCACATGATATGGTTTTGTTGAAATTTTTTGAAAAATAATATTTTTTCAACTGCTGAATTTGCATATTACGCGGGCGGATGCGACCGATTCGTTGGGTAAAGGGTTAATGTTTAACCCTATAAACGACGCACAGGATATCAAAATTTATTATTTTAATTATCGTTTTTTTTTTAAATTTTAAAAAAAAGTTTAGCAAAACCATATCATGTGACACCTCGCCACTTGATATGGTGTTGTGGAAATGTTTTGAAAAACATGGTAGAGGGCTAAATTATTTTTCGACATTAGAATTTGTTCACGTGTCTTTGCTTTGTTACAAGTTATGGGAGAGTGCCAGTAGGCACTCTCCCATAAATTGTAACAAGGCAAATCCTACCAGACTAAAGTGAACCACGTCCACTGAATATGAGGCCCTTAAGTTGTGGTACCTGAACTACTGAGTAAAGCCCAAATATGGGCTTCCAGCACTCTACCATTTAATGGAACGAACTCAACGAGATAATTACAATGAGGGGCCAGAAGTATGTTTTCTGGACAAAAGGAGTACACAAATTATAATAGTATTTTTTGTGAATAGCGCTGGTCTATTATGGGCGTCAAGTTCGGTAAAGGGTTAAATATTAATACAGCAATCGTATGGAGTGTAGAATTGTAAGTGGGGTGTGGGTGCTAAAAATTTGTTTTGGACAAATGTTCTCATTCCCTTGGTAGTGCTGTAGAATGGAGCTTCTTGGTCTGTATCTTGCAGGATGTAACAGTAAAATAAATTTTTCTCCATCAAAACTGAGGGCAGAAAAACACTGTTATACTTTTCAATGCACAATCACCGATCGTTTTCCTGTAGTATCTTCGAATAATAATAATAATAATAAGGAAATTTTATAAAGCGTAAAATCACAAAGTGCTCTAAAACGCTGTACAGTTAAATAAACAATGAGCTCGTGACTGTCAAGGCAATATACGGACTGAGAAAGGTGTGAAGGCCAGCAGGTTACGCACTGTCAAAAGCCTCTCTGAAAAGATGTGATTTTAATTTTTTTTTGAATTGGTTGAGATCTTTCGATCCCTGAACCTGCACTGGTAAATTATTTCAAAGTGCAGGTCCAGCGAAAGAGAAAGCTGCACTTGTAAAGGGCTTATTTAAAACAGAAGTTTATAGTTTTGCGCCGTCGAAACCCGCTGAATCGCATGTTTGGAACATTTCGCAAGTGAGGCTCAGAGGCGATACGCTACTCGTGACGATGAGAGTTTCAGATAACCATGGCTCAATGGTTAGCGCAATGGACGCCTGATTGACAGGTCTTGAGTTTGGATCTGACCTGGAACACGGACACTGTGTCTTTGAGGAAGATGTGAAAACGCAGAATGATTGAGTTCCTTCAACCAACGCAATCTGGATTCATTCTTTTCTTGTGATTTTATAATATTAGAACGTTTCTTTTCATGTTCTATCGGTCGATAGTACCTGAGTTTGTGTGATTTCTGAAATAAAACCTGAAGCAGAAAGATAGAACATGAAAAGAAACGTTCTTATTATTTAAGAAATAACTGTTGTTTTCCTTCGGTTTATGCGATATAAACCGAAAATTTTCTGCACAAGCTTCATAACTCGCGTAGCGAGTTATGATTAAGCTCGTGCTGAAAATTTTCGGTTTATATCCCATAAACCGAAGGAAAATAACAGTTATTTCTTATAATTTAATCCGGCTGTAATATTAAAATATAAAAACTATGTGAACGTGAACGAAAAACTTTTAATTTTCGCACAAGACAACAGTCAAACTCAGGAAAGTGTGCCACAAACAGGTCACGTTAATCATTGTCAAATTGTTTGTTGTTTTGATTTTCGATCGCAGACGACAGATATTTAGCAAGTCACGTAACAATATCATTAAAGACATTTTTTTAAGTTCCCCAAAATCATGTTTGGGTATATAATTTTTTATTCGTCTCCCACTTCGGTATATTTTATGAAATTCAATTGTTCCTGAGAAATTATCATTATATTCTCGCTGACTGGAGGCTATGAAAAATCGATCATTGATCTTTGTTTACAAGCTTGTTACCCATCTATCAGTATGCCGTCACGCCCTCAAGGTGACAATTGGATTGAGTGGGTGGGGCTTCCATAGTCTTCAAAGTTGGGTTGGATGTGCGAACATGTAGCGACATTCCAAATCATGACGTGATTTGGGTTATACGATTTTGACGACCTTCACGCTGTATGCTTTCAACCAATCAAACGCAGAGGCGTGGCAAATGATTAAATTATTTTATTATGCCGAACAAAAAATAACTGTCATTGTTAAGCGTTAACTGCAACATGTCATCAATCTTGTAATAACAATGTAGTGGAATCCAAAAACATGACGTCATTTCGAACGAATGCCGTCTCTTCGAAAATGACTTGTCACAAGTGCCGTCGCTTTGGGAGTTTCTATTTCACCAAATGCCAGTGTTTACAACTGCATCATGCTGTTCATGTTATAATTCAGTGTTAATGCTTGTGTGATAAGTGGTATAAATTAAAAGAATATAAATTCATGTTTCTTGGACGACGACAGTTGTTAGAATTAAGCGAGGTAAAACAATTTATTTTGAACTTGAGGCGGAGGCCCAGTGAGGTCGAGGAGTACTAAACTTGCGGAAATATAATTGATTGAAGTCATAACTCATATTCAGGATTCACTGATGTGGTGAACAACACGTGAGTTTTTAATATTTCTGATACTTTTGAATTCATTGTTTGCAGTTAAAATTGAAAACGCACCCACTGAAGATGATATATTTGTTGGTAACTTTGTGTCTATCGGTGTCGAAAAAAGTTAAACGGACACGGCGCCAGCGTTTGGTGTTAAGAAATTCCAATCAGAGCGTGCGTAATCGACGCTGATCAATAGAAGTGGAGCTTACATTTTCTTTGTTCTCTTGTCTCCAGGGAAGAACGTTCCGATAGTACCCGTGTTTTGCCCCAAAACTCCAGTACTATGACTTTTAGAAGGTGTCAAATTAACCAATCACGGCTGATGTTACACACAAACGTGAGGCATAATAATATTTGTTAGTATTTTGAAAAGTTTGATAGTAACCGGCTTCCTTCGCCCACAAAACAGTTAAATCCTAATCAAAATGCCACCTATGTTATTGGAAATCACTCTGCACCGAGGACACCGTTTAGAGAGAGTATTTAGTATTTATTGGAGTTTAAGGTCACAGACTTATGCACAATGGTGAATCATGACCGGGACAGTTTTACGGGTGGAGGAAGCCGAAGTACCTGGAGAGAACCACCGAACAACGACGAGCAGCTGCCAGCTCCCCAACATCGTAACTCCGCATTGTATCACAGGCATGGTTAGATTGGTTGAAGACATGCGTACCATCGACGTGAAGTACGCGGCGTCATCGTGCCCCCATGTGGACAATCGGGGTTAAGTGCCTTGCCCAACGACACAACGCGGGAGTCCGAATTGATCGCTCAGACGGTCACCCATCCAATGATTAACCGGAACCGAATTGCTTAACTTCGGTGATCTGACAAGAACCGGTTCCCGCAAAGCCACCGCGCCCCCCTTTAGATGGAGAGGAAATGTCAATAATAAGACAGTAAACTCGATTCACCCAACCTTTATTTCTTAGATTATAATCTATCTAGACCTTTATAATTTAATATCCATAGACGTGAGAAATGGGAATTAGTTGGTTAACACTTTACCCATCGTAACGACCAAAACCGGCCAGTGCTATTTTCAAAAATTTCCAATTAATTTTCATTATATTTTCATTTTTTGTCTCAAAAAAATTGGTTATGACCCATCATTGAAACGAGCTCGACGAGCTCGTTCCAATGATGGGTCATAACCTATGTTTTTGAGACATAATATGAAAAAAATTAGTTATTCAAAAATTTTGTTTGCAAGTGTCGTCTGCTTTTCATGTTAGGTAAAAGGGTAATATTGTTTTTCTGTTCATTAAACGCCGCGCACGACGCAATCCAGGACCCCTCATTCAAGTCATTCGATTTTCACAATACTGTTTTTCTTCTCACACATTTTGTTTGTTGACTTTCCAACGTCTTGAACATCAACGCTTTTTTCACGATCCTTGAAAAATACCAGGTGTTCTCATTTTCTTACCAAAGCATGAAAACATGGCTATAAATTTAGATAAAACATACATCCGGCGGTTGGCAGATCCCCGACAGATCCCCGACGGAATTGTTTTATCGGTGCATATTTACGTATGCGCATACATTACAGTCGAGGTGGTTGTAATCCGCGCGGGGGTAGTGATGTCCATGCATGCGTTCACTAGATAATAAAAATCATCACCCGAAACAGTTTTATTTGATGAAGCATCAGGTTGTACCCGTTGCTTCAGTACTTAAATGTTTATGATTATTCCTGTTACCAGAGTTTGGAATCTAATATTACTGAGTCCGTGGATATATTGCTAACCCGTGGAAAGTGTCCAGTCCACGCGGCTGTACTAAATATTGTGCACAGTCTGAATGATTTGCCACTGGTGATCAACACAAGGGCGAACAGCATGAGGTTATCCCCTTCCTTTAACTGTTCACACAAAACGAATAAATTCAGAAAACTACATCTCTTAATGTGTGCCTCGAAAACCCAATTTTTGGTCACTGATCACTCAAAGGAATGAGCTCAACGAGCTCAATGAGATCGCTCTAATGGTTGGTCAATAAACTATGTTTTCTAGGCTAAAAATTTGGTAAAAGTTGGATGGCAGTTTTGTGAGTGGCGTGAGGAGAGTATGGTCAATACGTTACGCAAACGGTGAAACACAGTTCCGAACTGAAGACATTTCTTTCTTCGACAAGAACATCCACTGAATGAATTGCTTGAAATTAATCAAAGATAAATGTTTCACTTCTAATACTTCTGACCTGGTCCTCCCAGAGCAACTGCGGACGACTCTCCTTCTCTAGCATTGTTGAGTTTGTTTTTATTCCACACGTTTCTCATATCTTTTGGGTTGATACAATGTCCCCTGAGTTCCAATGTGTACTATGTCGTCCCCTGAGTTCCAATGTGTTCTATGTGCCAGTAGGCATAATAGAACACATTGGAACATAGGGGACAATGTGCCAGTAGGCACATAGAACACATTGGAACTCAGGGGACAATGTGCCAGTAGGTACAGGGAACACATTGGAACACAGAGGACGATGTGCCAGTAGGTACAAAGAACACTTGTGAACTCAGGAGACGATGTGCCAGTAGGCACATAGAACACATTGGAACTCAGGGGTCGATGTGCCAGTAGGTACAGAGAACACATTGGAACTCAGGGGACGATGTGCCAGTAGGTACAGAGAACACATTGGAACTCAGGGGACAATGTGCCAGTAGGTACAGAGAACACATTAGAACTCAGGGGACGATGAGCCAGTAGGCACATATAACACATTGGAACTCAGAGGACGATGTGCTAGTAGGTACAGAGAACACATTGGAACTCAGGGGACGCAATGTTTGTATCGGTGGTTTGCTCTCGTTATCAAATGTCTCTTCTGTACATATATTCTCTGATCTTGAAATACAAGAGCAAGAAAAACAAATAAAAAAATAAAATTAACAACATAAAAGACCGGAGGTGAACGCCATTTGTTTTTATTATCTCATGTTTATTTAAACCACATTTACTTCAGAGTGGACGGAATGGTAATATTGTCATCAGAACAAATGAAACAAACTCGGTATATTTCGACAGAAATGATTTGCAACTTTTTATTCAGGTGAGTACTAATTTGCTTTCATAATGATCAATTCAAATTATATACCCAAGGATAATTTCTGCTGGAAAACGGTCTAATAGAAAAAAAATCAACTTTTTAAATTTAAAAAGTTCTATAACGTAAACTACACTGCCTTAACCCCCTGCACACTGATGTCAAAATATCCAGATTTGAAGTAGCCATTTTTCCCATAATGCAACTGGGAATTTAACCAATTCAATCTCGTTTGACAGAGCTCATTGAGCTCTGTCAAACAAGATTGAATTGGTTAAATTTCTAGTTGCATTTTGGGAAATATTTGCACCCTGAGCTTTAGATATTTCGACATCAGTGTGCAGGGGGTTAAAGGTGACGTACAAAAAGAATTATCAAAATAAGAAATCCTAAGAAAACACACTGAACGACTCACATGTTTGAATGGGTTAATCGATTTGGCACGAGTGCCAGCGAGGATGGACAAATGAGAGGCGGGGCTTGAGTGTTATCTTTCTACGATGGCACAAGTGTCGTACCGATTAATCCATCCACACGCGTGTGTCGTTCCGTGCTTATTACACGTCCACATGTCTATAAAATCAATTATTAGAACACTCAGCAATTCATTTAACAACATTAATATCAACAAAAAGAACACATTTTATCGCCAACCAAATTTGCTCGGGGAACCCGTGGTATTAAATTTAGCTAACGATTCAAATTGTAATTGCGGTGCACTATTTGTAGAAAATTCCAGTGAAATTTCGCTTCTCTTTGAAAATAGTCCGTCAACGGTTTTCGTTCGGCACATGTGTGCGGAACAGATTTAGCGAAAACTGGCATGGTAAAGCTATCGGGAAGCACGACTGGTGGGACCCAAAATAACACTCCACAGGTGGGAGCAGTGTGGGGACTGGATCGCCCAAGAGACGAGTTGTCAATGAATAGAACTCCTGAGTGTAGACAAGTAATGTCAACAGTTATAAAAAACGCAATATTTACAACTTGAAGAGTATTGAGATTCAATTCGAAATACTTCTTCCTCATTCGAATCGTGATTTGATTGTACCCAAATTTTGAGGTTCTCAGAATCCTAGATGTAAAACTAGAAGTCCAGTCATGAAATGCGCACAAATGGCACATCGATCTGCGCGTTAATCTACGCGTTATGACCATAGAAAAGCTATCACATTCTGCCGTCTGATTGGACGAGAACTTGCTTAGTTTATTCAATGTTAACGGTTCAAATGGCGCATGCAACCGTCTGACGTCACGGCACGAAATATTTGAAAAGAGATTAACAATGGAAGGAGATTCAAAGTGCCCACTGCCTACAAAATCGTATGTTTCAAGGCCAGTGAGCATTATATGAATGTAGACTCACAAACCACTTATAATACATGAGTCTGGAAACCTGACCCAAAGAGATAAATGAGCTCCAATTTGCCTGATATTAACTCTGCTTCAAACTACCCCATTGTATATATAATAAACACATTTAGGGGCGGGGGTGTTTTGAAGTAAGACGAATATCAGGCAAATTGGGATTTGTTTGTCTCTTTTCATCAGGTTTCCAGACGCCTGTGATTACAAGTTCATGATTTGAACTGCGATGGAGTAACCTCCTCCTTTAGCTAACTTACTGATGTTGTTTCGTCCCAGTGGCGTCGTGGAGTACACGTTGAAGTTGCTTTTTTTCATTCAAGTTGCCTTGTTCATTGCACTATGTGGGTTTGGGGGTATCTGTAGGATCGTATGGGTCGTATGCGTTATTGTGACGAATTGACAGTAACATGGTTTGAGGTTTGCTGCACGGGACGTATGCTTCGCGTCACGGTTGAACGTAAGTTCCGAGCCACAAACCTTACACCATGTTACTGTCAGTTCGTCACAATAACTCATAATAAGGTTCAGAATTGATGATTATAGACCCTTAACCTTTTGAGCCTGAGCGGCCGCTTTTCCGGCCAGGACAACGGTACGTCATAACGTCATTAAATAGGATGGCTGTTCAGTAAATGTGTGGGGTAGACCAATCAATATTGACTGGTCTACCCCAAATAATGAATACGGACTCTTCTAATGGCTGCCATTGAATTGACATGGAAGATACCACTAGAGTTCAAAGGATTAACTCCTTTCTAGAGTAACGGCCAAAATCAACAGGCGTAATTCCTTAGAGTTGTCATTCAAGTTTTATTATTTTGTCAATTTTGGTCTCACAAACATGGCTGACAACACATCATTGAAAGTACTCGTTGATTAGTATCAATGAGGTGTTATCAGCCAATTACCAGTTTAGGTGAGGATTAGCGCGTGTAACATCGTGCCGATGCAATACATTTCCATTAGACAATTATGACCACGGGCCTATTGCTTAATCCTTTGAACCCGAGCGGCCGCTTTTCCGGCCGGGAACATGATACGTCATAACGTAATTAAATAGGATGGGTGTTCAGTAAATATGTGGGTAGACCAATCAATATTTTCAACGCGCAGCCCCGAGGCTGCACGTTGAAAATATTGATTGGTGTATCCTAAATAATGAATATGGACTCTTCGAATTGCTGACATTGAGAATATACCACAAAAGTTCGTCGATATGATCAACCATTGTGCAGAAATATGTGATCTAAAACGTCAATAAATAAATAAATAAATAAATAAATAAATAAATAAATAAGTAAATAAATAAATAAATAAATAAATAAATAAATAAATAAATAAATAAATAAATAAATAATACCACTAGAGTTCAAGGGGTTAAATGACTGTATAAAGTGAGTTATACATCTCTGTGTTTGGTCGATGGTTTCGGAGGACAATCGGGCCCGCTGATATCGCAGGATAACGGGGATGGGAAATTTTCTGGTAAAAGAATTCCACCTTTGAGCCTTTAACAAGCACTGTCTCAGTCATTGTACCCATGGGTTGAACCATGAATGTTATCTAATTTTCTGTTTCCAGGAGGTGAATAGTCGTCCCCCAGTTTGGAAGGAACACTCTCTATTTGGTTATCTAGGAAGATTCAGTGGAGGCCAGATTGTTTCTATGCAGTTACACGCCACGGTAATGTAATTAATGGTTATGACTCATCGTACAATAGCGTTGTCAGGAGCTGACACAAAACGCAAAAAGTACAAAATTAGAACAGATATTTTGTATTATTATATGCTCGCCTGTGAATTATCGAAAATTATCTAAAAGATATTTCTTGTAATCCATCGACTCGATGGATATCGAGGAATGTCCCTTAGCAGCTTCCTAAATGACGTCTCGTGACGACGCCTTGAAGGAACGATCAGCTGATCTTTGTTATTGTTTTGAAACGTACGCATTGAGGTCGAACTGGGCTGCATATTCTGCAATAAAATGTCTCCTCGTATATAACAAAATAGAAAATCTTCTCTATTTTAGTCAGTATCTGGAATTATCACATTAGTGTGGACCTACAAGTTTTATTTTTCACGAGTGCTTGCTTTAATTTTTTCAGTAGCTTCCTAAATGACGTTACGCTTCGGTGCATGACGTAGCTTTGAACGTCACCTTGAAGGGACGACCGGGAGCTTTTTGTTATTGTTTTGAAACTGTTTGCAGTCGAATTGTGCGGAATGATGCGCAGTAAAATATCACGAGCATATAATAAAAAGAAAATCTACGCAAGCGCTCGTGAAAAATAAAACTTTCAGGTCGATACTCATGAGATAATTCCTGATATTCACTAAAACAGTGTAGATATCCTCTTTTTAGTTAATGAACGTTTGTTTCAAAAGAAGTAACAGCGGATGCTACTATTTCTCCATTACGAGCAAGGTGGTTAATAGACTAATCCAAAGACTAAGAAACCGAGGGTTTTCTGCAAGGCTAAAAATAAATACAATAATATTGTTTACAAACATGTCCGCATTTTGTCAAGAGGCGGCAAATACGAACCTCTACTATCCATTGTTACCCAACTTGCTGCTTTTGAGCTCTATTAACGCTCAAATGATCTCAGAACTCGTTGTTTGTCGTTTAGTTAGAACATTATATATTTCCAAAAATAAACAGAAGAGTTAGACATAGACAAAATGTAGTGGATCCCTCAGCTTGGTAACAGGTTATATGTGTTTCGTTTCCATAACCAAAGAGATAAATACATTCGGTTATTAGAATGGCATCTCGTCCACTGAGTTCCAATGTGTTCTGTGTGCCTATTGGCGCATAGAACACATTGAAACTCAAGGGACGATCTGTCTGTTCATTGATGTGACTGCTTAACAAACCCCGATTGCAGAAACTTCATTTTAACACCTCGTCCACTGAGTTCCAATGTATTCTATGTGCCAGTAAGCACATAGAACACATTGGAACTCAGGGACGACCTGTGGTACTTCTTATTCTTTGCAAATAAATACTAGAAAATTGAGAGAGAGAGAGAGAGAGAGAGAGAGAGAGAGAGAGAGAGAGAGAGAGATGATTCTAAGAACCGCTCCCTACTTGACATGAAAATATAAATGCGCGCACTTGGAGATGTGACTTTAAATAGTAATGCCCCGGGTTCAAGTGACGTGACTTAGCATCAAAAGCAAACAAAAAAAAGAAAGAAGCTAAAATTATAAAGCATTAACATTCCTACCAAACAACGACAACAACATAACCCGTTCCCCGGGAGGCAAACAGCCCTGCGAGGAATGACCAGATCCGAGAAAGGTTTTACATTTGTCATTTCGCAGTCGACTCCAAATAGTATCAGTGAAGACTGCAACAAATCTCTGTTGAAATACGGAAAAAGCTCTGGGAAATACCGAAATAAACTACTTTTGGCAATGACGACCTATTTTTTGTCTGATAGTGGAGCAAAATCGAGGAACTCGTGATATTTGGAATAATAAACCACAGGACCTACCATGTTTTGGGTGACGCATTGTGGTACCAAATGCTGCATTGTTGGTACCAAACGAAATATTTTAGTGTAAGTGGCACCATTGACTCCTGACAGTGTGAACATTACTAACATAACATTGTGTGACTTCTGTTACTGTCGGATTCCTCCAGTATCAATATTACCGACTTCTACCTCAACTAACCACTACTGCTGTCAACTCCTGTTTTCTATCACTCGCTTACGCTTTGAAAATACTCCACTATCGTCACTATTTACTCATTTAATGTGTCACAAAACTTCATTTGTCAGTTGATGTACTCCAGACCATTCGAAGTTGTTTCTTTTCTGAACTTCATTGTATTTCACAGTTCAGTCTTTACTGTTTGAACTCTGCTGGTATCTTTTAAGTCAGGTGATGGGCAGCTATTGGACGAGTCGATATTCATTAACTAGGGTAGACCATTCAATATTTTCAACGTGTAGCCTTCGGGCTACACGTTGAAAATATTGATTGGTTACCTCACACATTATTTTTTTATTTATTGGTGGTTAAGGTCACATATTTCTGCACAATGACTGATCATGACCCTGGAAGTTTTACGGGTGGAGGAAGCCGGAGTACCCGGAGAGAACTACCGAGAAACGGCGTGCAACTGTCAGCTCCCCGACATACTAACTTCGTGCAAGCAGTGTTAGCATTGGTTGAAGACAGGTGCTCCATCGACGTGCAGTACGCCTTAGTACACAACGTCACCGTACCCCCACGTAGACAATGTGGGTGAAGTGTCTTGCCCAAGGACACAACGCGGTTGCCGCAGGTGGGATTCGAACAGAGGACATCTCGGCTTGCAGCCTGCACCTCTACTCACTGAGCCACCGCGCCCCACCGCGCCCCCACACATTTAGTAATCAGTCACCCTCCTTGGTGAAATTATGACTTATAATGTTCCTGGGCCGAAAAGTGATCTTTGGGGTTTAAATTATAAGAATCATTACTTATTTTCATTATACCTCCCCCCACCCCTTGTTTGTATTTTTTTTTTATTTATTTTGTTACACGACACTTTCAACAGCAAGGTCCATATCGTATCGGAATCTCACCTTTAAAAAGTCACACGCTATCAAATACATCAAAACGGACACACTATAATTCTGCCATTGTGCGGAACACCAACAGAAACTAGAAATAAAAAACAAATTCAATTTGTTTTGAGAAATGAATAAATCAGGATGGAATAAACTGCATCATAGCATATTACAATCGCCTGCTCTTAATCGGTATATCCTGCACGTGTGATGTGAATTTATGCCACGATATTTGAAAACGAAACATATCTTTCCTGGCCCTTGTATCTACTAGGGCCCTGCGAAGCTTCGAAATTTGATTTGATTCAATTCGAAATATTTCCAATTGATTCGATTCGATTCGATTTTAGTTGCACCGATTCGAAAATGTTCAATTCGTCGAGGTGTTGTCAAAATCTGGCAAAGTGTCTCTTCTTGAACTCTTCTTCTATCATCAGGTTTCCTGTCCAGGAGACCTGATGATCGAAAAAGAGTTGAAGTAGGTTCCCCTTCCGAAATTACATTGATTCCGTTCTGGAATATTCTGCTTTTTGCTTGATTTACACGAGTCGCCCTTTCACACAATTCTTGAGTGGAGACTGACAATATTTACGGTTGTAAGAAGGTGCGACATCCAACTTGAAAATCGGTGAGATTCGATTCGAGATTCGATTCGAGATTTGTTGTCTTTTTCGATTCGAGATTTGATTCGGTCCAAGTATCTGCATCATTTGGGGGCACGATGACGCAGTGTACTAAGGCGTACTGCACGTCGATGGTGCGCATATCTTCAACCAATCTAGCCATGTCTGTGCATCAGTGCGGAGTTATGATGTTGGAGAGCTGGCAGCTGCTCGTCGCTGCTCGGTGGTTCTCTCCGTGTACTCCGGCTTCCTTCACCCGAAAAACTGTCACGGTCATGATTAGCCATTGTGCATAGGTATGTGACCTTAAACACCAATAAATAAATAAATCCGCATCATTATTTATGTTTTATAGGATCCAGAAGGAGGACCATTGACCTACCATCTAATTGCTGGTGATGTTCCACCTGGGATATCGTTGGACTCCAGCGGCCGTATTCATGGACTGATTCCAGATGCAAAGGCCCTCTTCCAGTTTACAATACGCGCTACGGATAATCACGGCAAATTTGCAGATTTGGCTTTTAAGATGGATGTCCAAGGTATATTAATTCAAGCAGAATAAGTAAGGAGTAGTAAACCTACATATTTTCTATTTCTCCAACAATATTGTGATGGGTTGAATGGAAATGTTTAATGTGGTACTTTCCAATAAGCGCCAAGGAGGGAATTCCAGTTTGGATTCATCCTATCCATCAGCTAAGCTATAGTACAGCCGCCGTGGACTGGTCACTTTCCATGGGGTGAGCGGTATTTCGACGGACTCAATAATATTAGATTACAAACACTAATTATAGGAACAATCATCAAATATTTAATTAATGAAGCACCGGGTACAACCCGGTGCTTCATTAATTAAAATAAATTTTGCTGCTGCTGGTTTTTATAACTTGGAAAACGCATGCGTGGACATCACTGCCCACCAGTCTATTACGACCAGTCCACGGGACTGTATTGTACAATCAAGGAACCTATATTTGGCAGCCTAAAATATTATGAGCGCTGATTATATATAAACTGATAAACATAGGCTCGCTATTGAGTCGCGAGTCCTTACGGAATGTATGTACCTAGCTTTGACGTGTCTCCAACATACTTATTGAACCAGGTTAATACATTTGTATGGAATCATGAATAATTGAGGATTTTTCATCACAAAACTAGCTGATTGAAAAATATCACGATTTCATCAGAAAATCTTGGGAGAAAAACACCTCATTTTGAAACAACGTCATTGTGCTTGAGCGCATATTTTGTTTTGTTGAATAGAAAACACACACCACAATGTGCACGAAACACTCTCGTGTATTATTATTTTTCTGTATTGGACAAATAAACTCATTATTGATTCAATATTTGTTGTTTTTTTTTCATTCAAGAGCCATGTTCTAGTTGTGTTAGGCAAAATATTAAAATCAAAAACTGTAAATAAAGAAATGAGTGATGATGAGTGAAAGGAAAACAAAAAGTGCAGTCGATCACTGCTAGAAACATTGCTGTTCAATGGAGTTATTTCCCTTTGATCATACTTCGAACGAAAATAATTCGTCGGGTGAAAAGAAGCTAAAGTTTTCTGTCTGTTTCGATTATTATTGTTAGATGAGGTATACTGAGTAAAGTATGTATAGGTTACAGCACAGAAAACGAGTGATATTGAATATACAATCGCAAGAGTTAGTTAACGAGGACTTGTCCGAGTTACTAGCTCGAGCGATTGTATGTTCAATATCACGAGTTTTTGTGCTGTAACCGACTTGTCACATTGATGTTTGCACAAACAATCAAAACACGAACAATCAAACACTCCACTGAACCCTTGTCTCACACGTGTCCATTCCCGTTTAATTAGTTAATTTCTTAAGCCAAACTTGCAAGACACATGAAGATTGATGGAAAGCAAGTGATATTACTTCATTTTTTCCGTTTCGTCATTGCGCTCAAAAGGTTGAGCGAGAAATTAAACGTTCCATTTATCATTAACACCCGGGTGTGGATTTCTTTCTTTAACTCTTTCAATAAAATCAAAAGTCAGGTAAATTCTCGTTTCTCTGTTCAAAACATTTTAGCACAGGTGCCCTTAATCTTTCCTCTCGGCTCTGTTTGTATTAGAACTGACAGGTTTCACAATCACTGTCTATTGTTCCTTGATTGGTAAAAGTGTGGCGATATATGTTGAATATCACACATGCTCCAACCAACTCTTCGAAATATATCACACACTTTTAACAAGGCGTGACGTCATAACTATGTGACAACGTACAGATGGTCAACGACCCGGGAACACTATAGGAACAGTTTAACTCTCGCTCCAGCGTGTCGTAACATTTTGAGATCCTAACCTCGAGCCTGTTACTGTCAAAATGAAAAAAGTACGAAATCTGAACTCGGTTCTGTCCATTTACGAAACCACCACCATTTTCAAGGGGATATTGATTACTGGTTACATTCATTTCGGCCCATCTGCTCTAAAAAATGTTGATTTCCATGGTTAAAAATACAACTTGCTTAGTTATCTACGCTATTAATGAAGCACCCAGGGCCGTAGGAAGAATTTCGAACTGGGGTAGGGGCACGTGGCCATAGAAGGGTACGAAGTTACTACGAACACACTGATATCTGACATTTTTCAGAGGTGGATAAGGAGCTTTTGGAATACAATATACAAAGCTGTGTTTGGGACTAACACTCCACTACATCAAAAAAAAAAAATGCACCTTGTTAGTATATTTGACCCTTTAACTAACAAGAAAAGCAGACAACACTTGCCAAAAAAAATCTTGAATAACTCCTTTTGTTCATTTTTTGTCTAAAAAAACATAGGTTATGACCTCTCATTGGAACGAGCTCGATGTGCTCGTTCCAAAGAGGGGTCATAACCTATGTTTTTGAGACAAAAAAATGAAAAAAAAATAATGAAAATTAATTGACGATTTTTGTGAATAGCGCAGAACGGTTTTGGCCGTTACGTTAGGTAAAGGGTTAACAAATTTCTGTTGGAGAATTCTTGTTGATATGTGGAGCTAAATATGAGTAGATTTTACGGCTTCAACTCTTTGCATGCTGCAGGCGGATATTCCACTCCAGGACAGAATTCACTTTCCCACCCAAATAAGTATAATTTGTGCATATTTAATCAAATTTCTCCCTTGTAAATTGAATTGATTTTTTCACTAATGATTTCTTCGGTTAGGTTTGTATGAATTTTTCATCAAAACTAATCATGGCTGCTGTTCAGCAGCCATGACCAGAATTGATGAAAAATATCTTGAAAATACTCAGCTGGCTAAGAGTTGAATGTCCATAGAAGTCACAATCAAAAACGAAGTTATCGTCAGTCACATCTAAAGGATAAAGATACCATACACTCCCTTCCTGGTAATTCTCAACAGGATTGCAATAACGAAACTCCAGAAGAGAAATTCACGTTTCCGGTGACTACATGTGAATCGCGAAGTGACTCCCGTCCCCGCCTCAGATCTCAATGATATTGTGATGTAAATATAATTTATATTGGTCATACATTGATACCCGCGTAACTGGGTGTGTGTGTTTGATTGTTCATATTATGGGCCGACGCTCGTCACTATGTTGTGGTGAAGTTACAAACGGAGTTTGGACATCTGAACAATGAGAAGGCGTTTCCTTTTACATAGATCAGGAAACGTGCGAACCAATTATCATTTATCAACCACAAATATTTGTTATTTGCGTTTATCAAAAGGACCAAAAAGAAACTTGGCTTTTATGGCAAGCTTGTTAGATACAACCGCTTCACAGATTATCCGTCATTAATTGTTTATTTATTTATTGGTGCAGAAGGTCACATACTTCTGCACAATGGCTAATCATGACCACGACAGTTTTACGGGTGGAGGAATCCGGAGTACCCTGAGAGAACCATCGAGCAACGGCGAACAACTGTCAGCTCCCAACATACTAACTCCACACAAGCAGGATTAGCATTGGTTGAAGACAGGTGCATCATCGACGTGCAGTACGCCTTAGTACACAGCTCCATCGTGCCCCCATGTGGGCAATGGCGGTGAAGTGTCTTGTCCAAGGACACAACGCGGTTGCCGCAGGTGGGATTCGAACCGAGGACCTCTCGACTTGCAGCCCGCACCTCTACCTAAAGAGCCACCGCGCCCCCATCCGTCATTAACCCTTTACCTAACATGAAAAGCAGACGACACTTGCCAAAAAAATTCTTGAATAACTAATTTTTTTCATTTTTTGTCTCAAAAACATAGGTTATGACCCCTCGTTGGAACGAGCTCGACGAGCTCGTTCCAACGAGGGGTCATAACCTATGTTTTTGAGACAAAAAATGAAAATATTTTGAAAATTAATTGGCGATATTTGGGAATAGCGCTGGCCGGTTTTGGCCGTTACGTTGGGTAAAGGGTTAAGAGTATACATCAGAATCAAATCTACCAAAACTAACGAAGTGTCTACCTTGGACGTTTGTTTGGCGAATATGTTTTATAGTCATTTGCAAGTTTTTATGCTTTACAGGAAAAAAGTAGAAAATCTCACCTCCTAGTCTTTTAGATTAATGGAAAGGATATTGTATGTATTATATGTTGCGACGCGCATATGGTTGATATAACGAATAGGAAAGAAGGTTACGGAGGATCAAAAGATGGTAAAAACGCCGTTTTCGTTTCTTTAAATGGGTTTCAACAAAGAATAATGAACCGTTCAAACTGATTAAGGAAAAAATTGTGAAAAGATAGCTTTCATATTTTATACTACCCCACAGGAAAAATGCTTGAAGTTTGTGAAATGAAGCACACATCCATGATACAACTAAGTCAACATTTTGAAATTTCAATTTTTATATGAAATTTCTGTACCATAAGTGTTGAATTTATTAATAACTTTAGAAAATTAAGAGGAGCTAACTTTCCAGTAAAACTGTTCCAATGACGATAATTGCCAGTCGTGATTATCTTTCCGTATTCTCCTCACAGTTCTGTAATGTCTGGCTCATAAAAAATGAATAAAATAAAAAATCGTAAACAATGACTCTGAAACGCAATTTTCGTATATTTGCCGCAAAAATTCGCAATTTGGTCTTAATTTCGTTATATTCCAAAAATAGTAAAATCCTCGCCCTATGACTGGATGAGAGATGGCGAAGTTTCTTTTACGTTTACGACTCCAGCAGCAAATGTCACTCGTTTCGAAATTGCTTTATCAACGGAGTGACAGGCAAGTCGCTTCGTTTTTCTGAATTTTACACATATGCAGAAGACAGTGTTCCGTATGAAGTGTTGTTTAAATTATAAACCGATTTACGATTTGAACTGAGATGGAATGTGTTTATCTGGTTTATTGATCATCCATCCAGTGTTGTCGTGGGGAACACGAGAGGTTTATTTACTAAACCTGTGATTGTTATAAGTTGCCTTGAACAACGATGTTGATGAGTTGACTGTAACATGGTCTCGGTTGAACGTAAGCTCCGAGGCGCAAACCTCAGACCATGTTACCGTCAATTCATCACAATAACTTAAAATGTTTTATTTATGAAATATCTACTCACTGGTACACAAGCGCGTCTCAACACGATCGCGATGAGCTCCTGATATACGTTCTACGTAACAATCGTAAAGTGTTATCACTAAAGCAACTTAACCACGTGACAATGGCAGCTATGACGTTTTTAAAAGTTCATTTCGCCTGTCCACATTGCCACCATAGTCCAGTCAATCAAGTCAAATTATAGCCCAGCCACTAAGAAATTGCTACACAAATGTTTGTATTGTTTTTGGGTAGGACTTAGTATGAAAAATTACATGAAAAATGGCCGTTAATCCCAACAGGGAAGAAAATGGATATTTTGGGGTGGAAACATTGAAAAATTCACTAAAATCAACGACAATTGGAATTTGCTCATTACTGTTTAAAAGAGTTCAAACAACAATTATTTCTGTGGTACTTAGAACAAAATAACCAGTAACCACTAACCTGCACCAAAAGCCAATTTAAGGCCACGACGTCCCTACGTTGGTCCGCAACTGACAGCCAGGCGACATCAACGTCCATTGCAATAGCTGTGGGCACGTGCACCTAGTCGGTTTCACTTGGCCCACTGGAGACGTGTGTTATTCACTGACGAGTCTCGGTGCACGTTTTACAGGTCAGATGGCCGACCACGTTGCTATCGACGTCGAGGTGAGCGATATTCTGACTCGTGTGTTAAGGAAAACGACAGATTCGGGGAGAATATGTTATGATTTGGGGGGGGGGATTTCTCATGGCGTGAAAACACCTATCTTGATCATCCAGGGCAATCATCCGTAAGATATTGGGATCAGGTCCTCACATGCCTCATGTCCTTCCACTTATCCATGCGCGTAACCCTACGTTACAGCAGCATAATGCGAGGCCGCACATTGCTTGGGTTTGTCGTGACTTCCTCGACCAAAACAATGTCCCAGTTCTCGTTTGGCCACCCTGCGGTACAGATTTGTCCCCGATTGAGCACTTGTGGGACGAGCTGGACAGGAGGGTCAGGAAGCGCGTCAACGTCCCAAGCAACGTCGCTCAGCTCACGCAGGCCATTCTTTAGGGGTGGAATAACATCCCACAAAGGACCATAAACTACTTGCTGGGGTCAATGGTAATGAGAGTTAGAGCAGCGACTGAAGCCCGGGGTGGGCACACCCACTATTGATTTTTATCAAGAAAGGCGTAGGGTACCCACGTTCGGACGTTATCCATACAACGCCGTCTGTGTTACGACAACAAAACTCGTCAAAATTTAATCAGTAATGAAGAAATAACATGAAAATCCAAACAATGAAATAATCATCCAAAACACATTTGAAATATTTGCCACAAAAAAACTTGCGGCGTTTCTTTTTTCTTCGCTAGTATGTAACGATAATTTTTAAAACATTTTACTCCCCAAATCACATTTTTTAGCTCAACTTGACAACGCCCAGTATGAGTTATTGGGATGGGTTGCAATCCGTCGTCCGCCCGTACGTTCCTTTGCCCCCCCCCCCCCCTCCACAGGCCGCAGCTCTCATTCTATCAGTTTAAAATATCATACGTGGCCTTGGGGCAATGTCTAGAGGAGAGCTTTTTTTTTTAATTTCGTTCGAAAACATGGCTGTCAGCGGCCATCTTAGATTTGGCATATAAATTGTCAACAATTCTATTGGCACACCCAACAGATCGCAGCTCCCACCCGAACAATTCTAGCTTTGATTTCATGTCTAGATGGGAGCGATGGATGTTTTTTCTGAATTGCGTTGAAAAAAACATGGCCGCCAGCAGCCATCTTGGATTTGGCACATAAATTGTCAGCAATTTCATGAGTACACCCTACAGCTCTCATCTCTGTGCCCAATTGAACTGCATCCCAAAACCACCTCTTTACTTCCGTGTATGTAAAAGAAAGGCAAACATCTTTCAAAACTATATTTGAGCTCACTGAAGTGTACGCAGTGGCGTAAGGGATGGGCCCGCAGGTCTCGCATTGTGGGGGGGGGGGGCGGCTAGAAGGGGCCCCCGTCTTGAAGGACGTCCCAACGCTGGAAGAAAGAGGGAAAGAGAGAGAGAGAGAGAGAGAGAGAGAGAGCAAGACTGTGTGCCAAATACACATAATTTCAAACTCTCACTTCCACACGACGTACTCTTTGTAGTCTATGTATTATTCTTTTAACACTTTACCTAACGTAACGGCCAAAACCGGCCAGCGCTATTCTCAAAAATCGCCAATTAATTTTCATTATTTTTTTCATTTTTTGTCTCAAAAACATAGGTTATGACCCCTCGTTGGTTCGAGCTCGTTCCAACGAGGGGTCATAACCTATGTTTTTGAGACAAAAAATGAAGAAAAAAAATTAGTTATTCAAGAATTATTTTTGCAAGTGTCGTCTGCTTTTCAGGTTAGGTAAAGGGTTAAGTGAACGCTACATCATTGTAACTAATAGGGGTGAGAAATGAATGAACAATATACATACATGGTGCCTCTCAAGTCACACATGCTGGGCGTGCATGTGTGTATCGTTGGATGGTGGGGTGAAACTTAAAACATGTAATGAAAAAATCTACAGAGTCGTACTTTTAGAATCGATCGTATAGGCTATACCTTCATTTAATTTATGGCGTATGTACTACGTGAAATCCTGTATGCTGTGCACGGCAACAACACTAAATTTGCTCCTGTTTTAAAGGCAACCACCATTATGAAATGGCTCCCGTCTCTATCTCGCGGGAGGGGGGGGGGGGGGCACAAGGTTTTCCGCTACGCCACTGAGTGTACGTGTGGTTATCCTTGTGAAAATGCTCATCATTATCTTCTGGTCTGTGCTCGATACTGGACTCAGGAAAACACAACTCGATTCTCTTATGGATTTTGATATACCATCCAAAACCGATCCCCTCTGTGCAAATCCACACTGACAAAAAAAACAAATATATCTTTTTGAAAATCCACGCGTTCATTCTAACTAGTGAGCGAGTTGATAAATAAAGGATATCTAGAATTTTTGAGTGAATACCGAAAATTATCTTGTGAGTGACCGAGACAAATGTTTATTATTCGCGAGCGTTTGCGCGAGCGAAAATCACCATTTGTTTCCGTCACAAGTGAGATAATTTTCGGTATCGACTCAAAAACACTAGATTTTCTTTTTATTATAAGATGTTTTATAAAAATCTGATAATTCCACTCGTTTCAACCTTAACCCTTTACCCAACGTAACGGCCAAAACCGGCCAGCGCTATTCTCAAAAATCGCCAATTAATTTTCACTATTTTTTTCATTTTTTGTCTCAAAAACATAGGTTATGACCCCTCGTTGGAACGAGCTCGTCGAGCTCGTTCCAACGAGGGGTCATAACCTATGTTTTTGAGACAAAAAATGAAAAAAATTAGTTATTCAAGAATTTTTTTTGCAAGTGTCGTCTGCTTTTCACGTTAGGTAAAGGGTTAAAATGATGCATGAAAGTAAACAGTGCATTGAATAAATGAAACGCGGAAGTGATTTGATTGATACTCGGACAGAAAGCGGCTTGCGATCTGATTCAGCTGGTGGGTTTCTAATCCAAACGTGGCCCGAAAGTAGTCCGTAAAATAAGTGTTTGGTTTGGTAGGTCCTTTGAAAGAACGTACCAAACCAAAAAGTTATATTACTGATTTGCAGGCCATGTTTGGACTAGCGGGCTTCATACATCAATTCAAGATGAATACGTGTTGAATTATTGCTGGAAATGATCGGTATCCACTAAACAACACTACAGATTTACTTTTCATTATACGTTTTTATAACAAATTGATCATCACCTGTGATAAGTTGACTGGTATTCACCTTGAAGTGATGCTTTGAAAACCGCCATTTTGACTGATACCGTGAAAGTGAAAATTTCAATATCTTCACAGTGGAGGAGTGAACATAAGTTGTATAACTTTTACTCCAATCATTTTTGCAAGTTTATGGCAAAATAAAATATGTTTAAACTAACAGACCGCAGCTCCCACCCGATCAATTCCAAATTTCATATGTAGCTTTGATGTGATGTCTAGATGGGAGGTATTGAATTTTTCTGAATTGAGCTGAAAAACATGGCAGCCAGCAGCCAGCTTGGATTTGGCACATGAATTGTCAACAATTTCATTAGTACACCCTACAGCTCGCATCCCCCATCCGATCTTTTTCAGATTTCATGTGCAACTTTGGTGTGAGGTTTTTTTCTGTAGAAACTTGATTAATTTGACATTACTGTGGCTTTCTATTTAGTTTCGTCCATTCTTGGACAGGTTGAACTGCAGTGTCATTGATCCTTTAATTTTGCTACCATTTATTTGAAGTTTAAGAGAGGTATTTACCAATTTAGTGTATAATACGTTTACAGTGTTTGGTGTTTGTGCTTGGAACTATTTGAACCAGTAATGATGAATTTCCAATTTTCGTACATGAAATTTATTTTTTGACAATTTTCACCCCGACATTTCACCCTTTTCTTGTGTTCAGTAATTGGGATTTCAAGTATAATTTTGTACAAGGTTATGTTGATCTAAGTACTATGGAAATGATTGCTGTTTGAACTCTTTTAACCCTTTGCACAACGCAGACAATATCAAAATTTATTTTAAATATCATTTTTGCAAATTTTTCAAAAAATTTCAACAAAACCATATCATGTGACCCCTCGTTGGAACGAGCTCGACGAGCTCGTTCCAACGAGGAGTCACATGATATGGTTTTGTTGAATTTTTTCGAAAAATAATATTTTTTCAACTGCTGAATTTGCATATTACGTGGGCGGATGCGATCGATTCGTTGGGTAAAGGGTTAATTAATCAGTATTGAGTAAATTCCAATTTTCCCTGATTGTATTGTATTTTTAAATGTTTTCACCCCAAAATAACCATTTTCCAGTGATGGGATTACTGGGGATATTTCATGAGTTATTTTGCATACTAATTCCTGCCCCAAAACAGTGCAAATATTTGTTGTAACAAATTCTTGGCGGTTGGGGTATAATTTGACTATTTTTATTTTCTCACGAAAAAATAAGTTATCAAAAACATAATTTCCCGTTGTGGGATTTTTGGGGATTTTTTGTATGTTGTTATTTTTGTTATTTTATATTGTACACGGTTATTTTGATCTAAATACCACGGAAAAGGATTGTTGTTTGAACTCTTTTAATGAGTACTGAGCAAATTTCAATTTTCACTGATGTTATTGAATTTTTGTTTAATGTTTTCACCCAAAGTAACCATTTTCTCGTGATGGGATTAACGAGGCTTTTTCATATGTTATTTTTCATACTAATACCTGGCCGAAAAAATACAAACATTTGTATACCAATTTCTCGGCGGTTCGGGTATAATTTGACTATTTTATTTTTTCGCAAAGAAATAAGTCATCAAAAATATAATTTGCCGTTATGGAATTTTGGGGGATATTTAGTATGTTGTTATTTAGACATATATGCTTCGTTTAAAAGCAAAATATTTTGTATTGCGATGTCTTGTGGGTTAAGTATCAGATTGATTGACCTACCAACCGTCTGACAAGTTTTTCTCTCTATCTCAAATCGTAACACATATCAAAATTCAATATTTGGAACTAACGCGCCTCTGCATCGAGAAAAGTAAGCATTTTTAGGTCTACATTAAACAAATTTCCGTTGGGGAATGTTTTGTTTAACCCTTTACCCAACGTAACGGTCAGAACCGGCCTGCGCTATTCACAAAATTCACTATTCTATTTTTATTCCTTTTTCATATTTTGTCACAAAAACATAGCTAATGAGCTCGTTCCAGTGAGGGGTAATAAGCTATGTTTTTGACGCAGAATATCAAAACAATTTGTGCTTAAAGAATTATGCAAGTGTTCTCTGCTATTCGTGTTAGATAAAGGGTTAAATGGAGCTGAAAATGTGCCCCATCGAGTGGATGAAGGGTGAGAAATCTGAAAAGTCTCCATACTTTAGTGAGACATGTCTCCTCGCCAGGTACTCCGTCTTCCTTCACCCGTAAAACCCGCGCAGGGATATCTCAGTGTACTCCGGTTTCCTCCCCTAGTACAAGTGTCCGTCACATGATGACCCTGGCTGTAGAAAGTGTCGCTAACCACCAATAAACAGACAAGAAAAAACAAACCTTTTCCTAAACGCAATTGCCATAACCGGCCAGCACTAATTACAAAAAACGCCTTTCGAATTTTTTTTCAATTTTTTTAAATGTTTGCTCCATATTTGAACGCGCTTATTCCAACGAGGGGACAAAGGCTCTGTGTGTTTTTGAGGCGAAGAATTAAAAAAATAATAATTGATTATTCAGAGACATTTCTGTAAAAGTCGTCTATCGAGAAGCCGCTGGACTCTGTGTAACTGCATTGCTCGAACATCAACGAAGAACGTCGCGACTCAGTCTGCCCCCCCCCCCCCCTAAGGTCGCGTCTTTTCAATCAATGCCGGGACGTCTCCCAGCGTGACAGCTTTCACTTCATCAAACTTCATGGTGTTTACCTTGTATGAAAACTTGTTACATGGTATCAGCTTTCTAATCTCGAGAACTCGTTTTTTGACACAATAATAATTTACATTTAATTGCAAATATTCAGTTTGTATTGCCGCGAAATATGTGAACATCATTAACATAATTAATTGTTCACAGACAACAAACTATATTCTTTAGCGTCGCGAATGGAAACCCTTCGAGAAATTTTGGTTGCTGAGCATTGTTTACTGGCAGTAGCTTCCAGAAATTCCCTCCCAGTGTTAATTCTGTGACGGGTCCCCTTTCGAAAGTGTCGGGAATCTGATGCAGATGCCGAAGTTCTTGAAGTGAAAAATTCTTGAAGTGATAACACCGAGTCTGGTGCATATGTATATATATAACAGTCTATTAACCCTTTAGCCGACTTAACGGCCAAAACCGGCCAGCACTATTCACAAAAATTGCCATTCGATTTTCATTATTGTTTTTGCCTCAGAAACATAGCATATGGACCCTAATTGGAACGAGCTCGTTGAGCTCGTTCCAATGCGGGATCATAAGCTATGTTTTGGATGCAAAAAATGAAAAAATAGGTATTTAACAATTTTGTTTGCAAGTGTCTGCATTTCATGTTAAGTAAAGGGTTAATGATTGGGCATCTCCACGGGACACTCCCATTCCTTCTTTACATTAGTGGCAAGTAGTATTCCAATACGGCGGGCCACTTATATTACTGATTCTTGCTCGGGGAACGATGGGGGTGGGGGTGGGGGTGGTAAAGGCTTGGCACAAGAGTCAGAATTACATATGCATCGTCGTAATGAGCATCACCAGAAATGATCTGTTCCAACTGAGTTTTTCCCCACTCATTTACAAAAAAATGTACTTTAAATCATTCGCGGAGCGTCCTGGGGCTGCTTACAATATCAGGTCACGAGGCAGTTGAGAAAAGAAGCAGAGATGTAACACAGAACGCCTTCTAAGAAAATAATCCCAAATGGACTAGGGGGTATGGCAACCTTTACTTATTTACGGTTCCTTATTCGACATTCGTTATCAACCGATTGTCGGTTGATAAGCCCCTGTCACGTGTTTGCGATTTTTTTGACACGATCTCCTACGAGCTACGACATGAAAATCGTGGGCAATCGTGGATATCCGTAGTAACACCCGTACTGCTTCGTAATATTTCTTGAGTATTCTTGGTTGATCGGCATACGCGTGCGAAAATATTAAACAGTTTAAAACTTTCGTACTCCATCGTGCGATTTTCCAATCCCGTACTGCGTTGTACCGCTGTCGTACTAGGCCGCGCTAAACTGTACTGGGTATTCTTATTGTACCACTGTCGTACTAGACCGCACTAAACTGTACTGGGTATTCTTATTGTACCGCTGTCGTACTAGACCGCACTAAACTGTACTGGGTATTCTTATTGTACCGCTGTCGTACTAGACCGCGCTAAACCGTACTGGGTATTCTTATTGTACCACTGTCGTACTAGACCGCACTAAACCGTACTGGGTACTCTTGAGTATTCTTGGGTGTTCATGCGCACTTGGCCAGTACTGTTGCGTCAAGATTCACTAAGAATTAGTAAGATCTATTAAGATCTACTTCGAAGACAATACGAGTTTCGTTCGACTCCAACAGTACTCCGTACGACTTTCTCAAGATTATAGTACCAAGATTTATCACGATACCAGTAAGAAGTATTACGGCCACACTACGACGTGTCAAGATTCTGGACGATTTTGATACGATTTCAGTCAGATCCAGTAGGATACAGTAGGAATTTCCAAGAACTCACACGTTTTCACCACGATTCCCGGCAAAAAGATATAAACCCTGGCAACCAACGGCTTTGAAATCATTCTGTTCTGACTCACAAGAATTCTTGCTAGGTCTTGCATCATCCTACTAGTTCGTACTAGTTCGTACCGGCGTCATGCGAGCACCGTGCAAGGGTGTGTCGATTAGCACTGAATCGGCTTGGGCAAGCTTAGTAGATTCTTACCACAGTCGTGATAATCTGAAGGCCGTGAGAGAAGCCAATTCAGGGCGATTTTTACAATAAATCGCGATCAGTCGTGACAATTTGAACTCATGGCTACTCTTGGACATTCGTACAAAAAATCGCAAAGATGTGACAGCGGTTGCAGCGAATGTCGCGAATGTCGAATAGGGAACCGGGAATACGTAACGGTTGTCGTGTTTCCAAGAGACTATTCAAACTCTACGAAATAAATCCATTACGCAACGCGACGTCACGGTAAGAATCGTGTATGTAGGAATGTCCATAATTTTACCTGTCTGCATGTTTGCTCTTTGTCTTGCAGATAAAAATGATTGTGCACACAACCCATGCCAACACGAAGGCGTATGCAAGGATACAGACGCCGATTTCCATTGCGCATGTGTTCATCCGTATGGTGGGAAAAACTGCAGCATAGGTAAGTACATGTATATAATAATAGATGGGGCCCCTTCAAAAATGAAAGTCCAGCAGGAAATTTCTCATCACGTACATGACTAGTCCGCCTCCATTAGTACGATTTTGACGTACCTATAGATTTGTGAAAATGCTTTTGGTAAAAATAATGTTATTAAAATTTTTACAGTGAAGATCTTTGTAACCTGCACATAACGGTGCCCGCTATTTCTGTAGATGATGGTTTATGCTTTGTGACAGACTCATTTTTGACACAAAATTATGCTCTTTTCTGAATTTTCCCTTTTTGTTATGGTTTTGGTATTCACGAACTGCCGACGAGGAGGGTATAATGTATGCCAGGTCTGACCTCGATTAACAGCCACCTATCTATCAGATTGAATAAATACGCAATCTCACATGCTGATGAACTGTTATTTGGTTTACCCTCTCTGCCCGTTTCTGATAACGAAGCAATTTTTAAAGCCGTACATATATTTATCAGAGATTCTAAACCTTTCAACTGTTAGCTCCAGGAGACTGGGAAGAATGAAACATTATTATTATTATTATTATTACTACTATAATTTCCGACACTAAGTTCCCCTGGCTGTCGAAAGTGTTATTATTATTATAATTGTTATTATTATTATTGATAGTATGTTCGAATGTAGAAGGCAAAAAAGAGTTGTGACCCGGAAGTCTGGAGTTGTTTCTCAGGTTAGGCATGAAGTTCAGTATTCGGAATTCAGTACTTGTCGCCCCCCCCCCCCCCCTTCTCACTCACTCACTCACTCACTCACTCACTCACTCTCCCTCTTTCCTTTTTTCTCGCTGTTTTCACTATCTTTCTATTTCTCACACTTCTTAGATTATTTACATTCTTTTATGTAATCTTCAACATTGTTTTGTATATTTTATATTTATTACTGTTTTTGCCGCATTAGTTTATATTTATGTTATTTGAAACGGAAATGGGGTATTGTTAAGTGTTAAGATCTCACAGAACTAAATAGTTTCCCATAGGCGACCATTATAACACTTATGTGGAAACAAATATGATCGCATCACTTTAAATTAAATATTTAAATACCTACATAAAGTACAGACCTTCACACAACTTTCTCTGGCCAGAAAACATGGGGGGTCATGCAACAAATAAGAGAGAAAATGCACCAGGAAGTGAAGTACCGTCCTTGAACTCAGTTTTTTCTGGAAATTCCCAACAAAAATACACAAATAGATAACTGAATTTTATAGACCCAGAAAAACCTTCGAAAATCTCTTTTTTTCTTGTGAAATATTCAGTATTGTTGTAAAAACCTAATAAAATGCTTTAACAGTTTTCTCAAGCAATAAGTTTTTTTCTAGGAGTCTTATTTTAGACTATGATGCAATATCCGAGTGCAACATTTCAAGGCAGATCACTCTAAACTAAATATTTAGTTCCGCGATACCTTAAGCACTTGTCCTCCAATCCAATTTGCTGTAAGAGAATTTGCAAATAAAATATGTTTAAACTGAAACCTATCGATGTGATATAGTTGAGTCGACCACTTTGAAAACATGTATGAGCATACAACGAGGATTCAAGTCGAACTTACCAGTAATAAACTAGTACAGTTGAAACTAGAAGTATTGTCTCAAACTGTGCACGTATCTAGGCTTAATTGCGCGTAGGAATTGCGCGCAATTGCCATATCGAATGGCATCCAAAGCACGGCAGCTTATCCTGGTTACTCATAGCAAACAGAGGCAAGGTTTCTGCCAATGGACCTCCGGGTTTCCCGGAGGTCCATTGGCTGAAACATTGCTTGTGCACAGGCCATATGTACAGAATTTGATAGCCCTACTATGGTCATAACGCGTAAATTAACGCGTAGACCGACGTGCTATTTGTGCGCATTTCATGACAGGACTTCTAGTTTTAACTGTAGGATATTTGTATACATAGACAGAACGCGATGTGTGTTTGAATCGGTGGGTGTTTTACATAACGAGTTGGAATGGCGTATTGATATTTTGTGAGAGCCGTAGACTCTCGCGAAATGAGACTACGTCATTCCAACGAGGCTCGAGCGAAATATGACTCGAGCCATTCCAACGAGTTATGTAAAACACTCACCGATTCTAACACACATCGCGTTCTGTGTTTATTACACATCCCATGCATTACAATTCAATTAAATAAACAAATTCTAATTCCGATGTTTAAACCCAAAGGTGAATACTCCGTTTGTTTTGTTTGAAGCTGTACTGATCAAATGGATCGAAACAAAATGAAAACAACACAACCCTTTGGGAAGCAGGTGTGTTTGTTGAAATTCGTATCGCTGTTTCTCTTCAGCTGGAGTCCATTCACTCCTAACCATTTGGTGGCTATTACTGTTAGTAAAAATATAAGTACAAATTTGGGCAGATTTTTAAAACAGCTGAGAGAAACATTTTTAAAAGAAGTTCGAAGCATGTCAAGATGTCCGAAGATTTACCGAAATAAAGTTGACCAATTTAGATTATAACGGGGTCCGCAGGCATCTCATTTTTTGTTCAACTCATTTTTTGTGAACTGCTTTATCTTGTTTTGGACGTTTTCATTTTCACACTACGCGACAGACGATCGATAATTGTGTAATGAAATTTGAAAACTTTTCGAAGCGCAACTAATGACTCGATTGGAAAGAAACTAGTATAAACGGTGCGGGGAAAAAGTTCCGGCTTGAACATCACCCGTTGAATACAGAATCATTTATGTCGTGGTGGCCATTCCGTTATATACAAAGGTTTAAAGTTTAATGGAAGTGTAATAAACATATATAATGATAACGGGCACATAGGGTGGATGCTATTCACAAAAAATGTGATTCAAATTTTATTACATTAATTTTTTATAAAATTGTTTTCTCCAAATCATAGCTTATGACCCCTCTCACCAGAACTAACCTTTCGGGATAGTTTCAGTCGAGGTTCATAAGCTATGTTTTAAGGTGTAAAATGAAAATGTTTAATTTATCAGAATTCATTGGATGTATCGTCTTCTTGTTGCGTTTTGTAAGGGAATGGTAATGGGCAACTTTGTTTCTGTCCTGGCTACTCTAGTTTCTTCACTCAATTATGAAACGCCAGTTACCTCTAATCACAGTGAATCTTTTTCTTTTCTAAATGCACCTTTTAGGTTCCCAGATGCCTAAATCCGTGTGTGTGACTTCGGGACTCTTCGGTATCAACTATCTTGTGTAATGAACACCGTTTGAGGTTTACGAGGGAAGAATAAGCCTGGCTGAAAGCACGTGTTCAAGCAAAAGGCTATGTTTCTATTTAAGTCAAAACATTCGTGTCAAAACTTTATCAATGGACACATTGTTAATGAAATGGTTAGCAATGACCTGCCGCCTCCATTATTAGACACATTATTGAAAACTTTGTCGTGTTATGGCCCCTTCCTTACTGCGGACCATGCCACAAAACACCAAGTTTACTAAACATACATCTCTCAGGTATCGTCAAAGACGGCACAAAAGTAAATCATCGAACACGGACCGTGGCTAATGACTAATTAGAAATATTTTTTCTAATTGTCATCGTCAGGATAATGAGCAGCATTTCGAACTTGGGGGTCTGCTCACCCAGGTGCACCCACATGCTGATATGTATCGGTGGTGGCCCGTTAACCTTAGTGGCGTGGTAGCAATACTATACACATAACTACGTGTAGGACTAACATACTTCCGCGGTTGAAAAAATGCATATTTGTAGTTCCACAGTTCTTCCCCTGAGTTCCAATGTGTTCTATGTGCCTACTGGCACATAGAACACATTGGAACCCAGGGGACGAGTTAACAAATTTGTTGAATATTTTGCCCCAAAACGGGCACATTTCTCCACTTAAAAGGCCATCGAAGTAACAAATCATTCGAGGGAAACTTAGGTCACATTTTAAGAGTAGACGCTAATGGCCGATAATGCCGGGTTGGTGGTGGTGGCGGTGGTATTATGGTGTAAATTTCTCCCTCTCTCTCTCTCCCAACTATTTTTTTAAAGTTGGAGTGGGGGCAGTGTCCTGTGTACCACCGGTTCCCGCATCCCTGGTCATTGGTCAGACGTAAGTGGAAATGTCAAGCCGATTAGCCTCACTTTCTAATGTGATATATTTTTCCTGTGTTTGTATAGTTTAGCTCGAACAACATTTTTATTAACCTTTCAACCCTTTACCTTACGCATCGGCCGCAGTCGCACGTGTAATTTACAAACTTACATGTTTGATAACAACTTTTCAAATATATTTAACAAAGTCATATCATGAGACCCCTCGATGGAACGAGCTTGATGTCCTTTGGTTTGCTGATAGACAAGCAGGGTGACATGATATCCACATATCGCGGGTTTGGTCCGTACATTTGTACCGGAGTTGTGGCCCTTATTGCACTTAGAATACTCCCTGTACGAACTTTTTGCATTGTAGTTCGGTCATTTGTTTGCAGATTTTGATGTCCTTTGGTATGGTGAGAGACTAGCATGGAGGAGAAGACATTCACATCACGAGGGTTTCGACCATCTATGCAGTCCAAAGTTATGGCCTTTCTTATACTTATAAAACTTTCCTTACGATCCTTTTGTATTATGATTCCGGCATCGATTGTTCGATTTTCCTGTCATTTAGGTGTGGTAATAGACAATTCTGGTGGAAAGGATGTCCGCATATTGCGGGTTACGTCCATGCGCACTTATCATAAGTTATTCAAGAAGTGTCTCTGGCAAATATCCTCTTAAAGTCGTGATTGATAAATCACAGGCGTACGAGACAGGGGTGTTCGAAGGCGATACTATAAGCCCATCCAAGGCATGGATATATAGCAGGGCGAGGGCAGGGTAGTTTTCCTACTTTCGCAATTACACGTTTAAAAAAAGAAACTTAGCACCTTTTGTTACACGCCTGTTCTATGTAATCCCCATCTACAGCAATACAAAACCGTGCGGAAAATGAAAATCTGTTCCGTAAATTATGGGTGGAATGGAAATCGTTGACGGACTATTTTTAAATATATGCGAAATTTCACTGTTTTTTTTTGTTTACAAATCATGCAGCACAATTACAATTTGAATGCATAGCGATAGCGAAAAATCGTCCACTGAGTTCCAATATGTTCTACAGTAGGCACATAGAACACATTGGAACTCGGAGGTCGAAATAGTACAGTTAAAACTAGAAGCCCTGTCACGAATAGTGCGCTTATCTAGGCTTCATTGGGCGTTGGAATTGCGCGCAATTGCCATATCGAATGGCATCCAAAGCACGGCAGGTTCTCCTGGTTACTTAAAGCAAACACATGCAATGTTTCTGCCAATGGACCTCCGGGTTACCCGGAGGTCCATTGGCTGAAACATTGCTTGTGCACAGGCCATATGGACAGAATTTGATAGCTTTACTATGACCATAACGCGTACATTAACGCACAGATCAACGTGCTATTTGTGCGCATTTCATGACAGGACTTCTAGTTTTAACTGTAATAAGGGTTCTTCTCGCAAATCTGGTTAGCGATAAAATGTGTTCTTTTTGTTGATAGTTGTCAAATGAATTGCTGAGTGTCCTTCTAATAATTGTTTTTATAGACGTGAAGGCGTGTAATAAACACAGAACGACACGCGTTTGTGAATGAGTTAATCGATATGGCAATTGTGCCAACGTGGAAGGATAAAACTCGATGCCTGTGGCCTCTCATTTTATCCTTCCGCGCTCGCACTCGAGGTCTGTGGCCTCTCGTTCTATTTTTCCGCGCTGGCAATCGTGCCAATCGTTCATTTTTTCAATTGCAGAGGTGTGTCTGTCCTACACTTAGTTATGTGTATTGTATTGCTACCACGCCACTAAGGTAAATGGGTCACTACCGATACATGTCAGCATGTGGGTGCACTTGGGTAGGCGGTTCTCCAAGTCCGAAATGCTGTCCATTATCCTGACGATGACAATTAGAAATATTTCTAATTCGTTATTAGCTACGGTCCGTGTTGGATGATTTACTTTTGCGCCGTCTTTGACGATATCTGAGAGATGTGTGTTTAGTACACTTGGTGTTCTGTAGCATGGTCCACCAAAAAGAGATAGCTGTGTATGTAATGAGAGTCGGTGCGTTTTAGGTAAATGGAACAATTTGGTTGGACTAACACTTGGTCGATGTCAGTAGCCAAATGAGGGTCAGAAATAGCCAGCTGCAGTTAGGGATGGAGAGAATGGGGTTTGGAATAGATTGCAATCGATGGAAATGAGGATTCTGAAAGAATTCGAATACGAAAAGATACTCCACTACAATCGAACATACCCTGCAAATAAACCTCACTATATTTTCGCATAGGAACCGCATGATACCACAGAAACCATGATGGCAGCATCCAGAAAACAAAATGAGCTACGATTATACGTGTCGCTCCAACAACTCGCGTTGCGCATGTGCACTAACACCAAACACCATGGCCGCTTAAGTGAGCTACAATGGCAACCCACCTGTCTGGAAATGCACTGGGACATGGCGTTACTTTCGAGGCCCGCTACGAGTACCCAAACGAGGCAAGTCTACTGCTAAAGGACGTCACCACCAGTCGCAAAATTTTGTAATCAATCGAAATACCTGTATAAATTAATATCGAAAATAACATTTTAGATTGTAGAAACAATTATCTGGGAGTTGATAATACCAAAAGATACATTCCAAATGCTCAGATAACAGGATATGGAAGTTTATCATCTGGATATTATCCGTATAATGCTAGGCTGAATCAGCACGCCTGGATAGGAATAAACAGTTCATCTTGGATACAAATAGACCTTGGTACGTATACACAAATATTTTTAGAAACGGTAATTGAACCGAACATTCATTTTTAATGTCCAAAGCTTCAAAGCAAATTACACACAGGTCTGGAAAAAAGCAGACTGTCATCTGCAGGGGGTGAATTTGGTGATGCTACCCTGCACAGCAGGGTAACATCACTAAATTTACCCTCTATGAACCTCAATCTGAATCACGTTCTCATGTCTAAAGAGAAAGTGGCACCCCAGAGGATAAATTGGCCCACTGTATGGGTTACCATCAGCAAATTCACTCTCTGGGTATCTCATTCTGCAAAGGACAGATTGCTTTATTCAAGGCTTGATAACATACATTAAAGATAACTGAACTTGACTGAATACTTACTTTTATACCCTATAGACACCCTATAGACATAAATCTTGTAGGTTATGTGATGTTCATAAGTTCCGTTTATCTCGGGGATAACAACTTTCTACGGTGCTCGGGGATCTTTCGTGGTTTGTCATGCTAATTTGTATGATGCAACGTATTGACATTACCGTGTGAAGGGCGATGTTTCTATACATGAGCTGTATGTGTTGTGTTAGGGGGCTGCGAGTCTCCGTTAATGAGGGCGTGCGCCATCTTGGTGAACATGGTTACCTTAGACAACCCCAAATGCCATAGAGAATGACACACGGCGTATGTTCTATTCAATTACATTAGTTGTGTAGTGCATGTTCAGGTTCTTCCCTAATCCCAGTCTTTACCTATTTCGGGCCCTATTCTGTCTACTTCTGTTTGCCATCGGGTCGTGTACGATTTTTTAATGGTAAGTACGCATCGCAGGAGTGAAAAGGGTGGTCATGCACGATAACATTGCAAAGATACGTGATCTAGCATATTGTTCGATTGAACGGGTGTATTTGTGCAGCAGTATTTTGTTTTTCACAGTCCTACTCAAAATCTATCAGACACGCTGTTCTGTACTCTTGAGCCTTTTGTCATCAGGATCGCGTGGATCATGTACTGGTTTTAGGGGGGGGGGGGGGTATTTGGGGTCTAGTAAAGTACAACGGAACACGCCATGTGAAGAGTGTGACGATTCAATTAGAGTATTTAACCCTTTGGACACTGGTGGTCTCGTCCATATCAGTTAAATGGTAGCACTGAGAAAGGTCTATTTTCATTATTTGGGGGTAGACCAGTTCATATTTTCAACGTGCAGCCTACGTTGAAAATATTGATTGACCTAATCCACACATTCACTTAGCAGTCATTCTAATTAATGAAATTATGACATATCATGTTCTTGGGCCGGAAAAATGGGCTCACGAGTTCAAATGGTTAAGTGCTTAGTATAACAATGAATCCCCTTTGTCCGCACGCCACTGCCCTGTTTTGTTTACTCTCCAGTTGTTGTTTTTGTTGTATTAACCATTTACCGAACGTAACGACCAAAAGCGTCATTCACAAAAATCGACAATTAATTTTCATTATTTTTTTTCATTTTTTTCTCAAAAACATAGGTTATGTCTCTTCTTTGGATCGAGCTCGTCCCAATGAGGGGTCATAACCTATGTTTTTCCAGAAAAAAATGAAAAAAAATTAGTTATGCAAGAATTTTGATTGCGTGTGTCGTCTCCTTTTCGTGTTAGGTAAAGGGTTAATCGCGCTGTTTTACTTTGCTCGAGTTTTGTCGGAATCCTACTTATCCCGTGCTCCTCCTTTTCTATCCCCACATTCTTTAGGCCATCTGTTCGATTTTTCTGTTCACCCGTCTATCTCTGTCCTTTTTATCCTATTAATATTGTCTTTCGTTCCATAGACAGACTAGACCAGATCAGGGATGTCATCAAGCAGTTCGTCTCCGAGTGTTGGGAGGAGAAAAGAAGCGCGGGAATAGGGGGAGGCAGTTGGTAGAACATGGGTAACCAAGGCCTTCTCATACGAGAACCGCGACAAATCAGCGGCCGACCGAAGTGTTATTATTATTATTACCAGTCATACTGCGGAACATGGATCTGTCAACCAATCAAATCAAATCAATATCAATCCACGGACTCCACTCTTATCTGGCTACACATTAATTATCTCCCTTGACCGAGTGGACTCGAGTGTGATCGTAGCAAGTTTAACGGGAGCTTTGCTTTGCTTCTAGGTTTCGTGGAACGACATCTGAGACTGCCCGTTAGTGCCTGTCCGAACTTCCCGAGATGTGCTAATTTTTTTTGAACGCGATGCTAGCCCAAAATATGTAACCGTTCACACAGCCACGGTATTTTGCTTCTATAATCCTGTTACTCGTGCTGACACCCCATTCCGCACAATTCAGGGTATCAATATATCGGAGGAGCACACCATATTAGACTCTATATCGTCGCGATTCTAGGTCAGTGTTGGTGTACTAGAAAACAATATGTGCACAACTAAGTAGGAAATGCGCACGTGGTGCTGGGCGTTTCAAAATCCCGTTGTCAATAGTATAAGGTGAGAAACGCGACTTTCTGATAATTTTTTTCTCAGACCGTGATCAAGCTGAGACGTCCAGATATAAGTCGAAGCATTTTGCCGACGAAGCCCTTACATCCTGTTCGAAAATAAGGGATTCAGTACGATGAAGGTAGAAATGAATCAGCTGCAGTCATCTTTGTCTAACGCGACATCAATAACCGATCAGCTGTCACAAACTCGCCATATAAGTTTTATTGCTTTTCCATTTTTCCTCACAAACATAGCTTATAAAGTGATTGTTCCAATGTGGGTGGGTGGGGCGGGGGTGGGCGGGGGTGGCTTTGTGGGGTGGGGTGGGGGCACATGCTATGTTTTCGAGACAACTGACGAATATTCTTAATTATTCAAGAACTGTTTTGTGAAAGGTCCGAAGCAAAAATCTCAAACTTTTCTGATGCAAATGACTTAATGTTTTAAAATGCAAATGATTTATTTAAATCAATCATATTAATAGGAAGAAAATACAATTCTAAAAAATACAATTGTTGAGGTTTTATAGTATTGGCTCCAGGTCAGAAACGTTCGTTTATTATTATTATTTAAAACATTACTTTCGTTTAACGAAAGTAATTCCTTGAAATAATAATACTCGAAGGTTTTTCGTGTTTATGATAACTCAATTGTCATATACTTATAAGAACATATGAAACATAAGGGGATTTTTGCTTTTTTTCAATTTTTGGAAGGGGCGTAGCCAAGGGTGTGTGGGACTAGGAGCGCAATGCGCCCCCCCTAAAAATTACAGTGCCCCCCCCCCCTCCCAAATGGGATAATTAAAGCACCAGAGAGTTCCAGATTCACTCTCAGGGTATTGAATTTTCAAAATTTTCTTGGGGAGCCCAATGGGTAGGTGATACCGTAGGCCTAAGGTGGGGGTATAGCCCTTCGATTGGTGGGGGTTCGGAGGAGTCCCTCGAACTCCCACGAATGGGAGGGTTATACTTACCCCCACCCCGGGCTTCCGACCTTCGGGTATGCCTGTAGCATATACTGACTTGGCACTCCTAAATAAATTATGTCCCCTTCAGTAGGAAATTTTAGCTACACCCCCTTAATTTGGCCGATTTTAGAGGAAATGTTGGCGTTCCAGCGTCCAGCAATTTTTCCGACTGACAACAAAACATTCCGACAGACAGGGTTATGGGGGAATGACCTGGGGCCTGCTCCTGCCCCTCTCCTCTTCTGCAGTTGCTTCGGACTAGAGACTTGATTTTTTGTCTATGTAACTACATCGTCAAAAACCGAATATTGTTGAATGCATCAGAATAGACAACATGTGATAGCACATGCCGTCCGTATCAGTTGATTGTCGTTACGGTCTCCTTTGAAACATAACTGGAAAAATTGTTAAAACAACAGTCCTGGACATAGTTACACGGGACATAGATACACGGAACATGGATACACGGAATTTGTGAATTTAAAAACCTTATATATTTGTGTATGAACAAATCATATTCTATTCATGCATTGCAAACCCTTCTGAGCATAACTAATTCCAAATTCGATTACTGCTAAACTTCTATCTTCTCTTTTCCGTCTTGTCTATTTACTTTTTGTCTTTGTCTTTGTTTTGTTTTTATGTAGTTTTTTTTTTTTTTTTTTTTTTGTGTTCTTTTTCCTTTCTGGTACGTTTCTTTTTTGTATTTCTTTTTTTCCGGGGGAAACAGGTAGCCAATCTGTCTATGTTTCCTCCTTACGATATCCATAATATTTAGTCCTAATTTTATAATCTTTGTACAATACGGTTTGTTAATTATACAATTCTATACCCTTTCTGTACTTTTTGTATATTATGTGTATCGTATAAATCAATCAATCACGACAGCTTAGTGTCATATACTTTCTGTTTTAACTGATCACTCCCGTCATGTGAATAAATGACAAAAAATCTCAAATGTACTGCACAGTGGCTGATTGAAGCGTAGGACACGTTTGTAACGCCGACTTTTGTTACTCTACCCTCTTTTGTTACAGGTCACCACTTATGTCACCGAAATCGCCCACGTTTGTTACAGGTCACAACTTTTGTTACAAAATCGCCCACTTTTGTTATAAAAACAGCTCACGACTTTTGTTACAAAAATCAATAAATTCACTTATTATGCCAGTAATTGTTATTGACCAATCAGCTTCAATATCTAGTGACCGTATATGAGACTGCGTATCATCGAGCTGACCGTATATTATAAGTTAGGGGGGTTTCAGTGGGCGGATATGATGTGATATAAGGCGTAGGGAGATCACTATTAGGCGAGGCCGAAGGCCGAGCCTAATATTGACCTTGCTGAGCCTTATATCACACCATATCCGCCCACTGAAAGCCCCATAACGTATTTATAATGCCAGTCCTTTGAAAGAGCCCCATAACTTATAATGTCGTCGTGTGTGAACAATAAGGTTCTATCTTCCAGTGGAAGATAGAACTTTATGGTTCTCATACGACGATATGTAACAAAAGTCTGTGCTTCTTGTTGCTTCGACTTTTGTTACACCTCCGACTTTTGTAACAGGACACCACCTATCTATCCAAAAGCGCCAACAAACCAACGATGTTAAGGACCGACCAAGGCCTGGACAACCCCAAAAGACCTCTCATAGGGAAGACTGGAGCCTGGTACGCCTCGTCAGACGTGAACCGTTTGCTTCAAGTGGGGTTTTGAAACACCTTTGACTCCCCAACAGGTGTTTGTGCAACAGAACTGTCCGAAACCGTCTCATAGCACTGGGTATGAAGTCCAGAAGGGTCATCAAGCGTCCAGCTCTTTCTGATTAACATCAAAGACGACGTTTGGAGTGGTGTGTGGAACGACAACATTGGAATCTCAGGACGTGGAGAAGAGTCCATTGGTCAGACGAGAGTAGGTTTCTGCTTCACATCACAGATGGTCGCATGAGAGTGTGGAGACATAGAAATACTGTTCCAGTGCCCAGGAACTTCAAACCTATTGTTCCTTATGGTGGAGTCATGATCTGGGGATGCCTCATGATTGTAAACTTGATATGATGACTGTGCGAGGGGATCTCAATGGCCATTAGTACATCCGGAACCTTCTCAATCGGGTTGCTGTGCCTAATTGTGACAACCACCCGTTAGCTACTATGTTCATGGGCGACAATACAAGGCCACATCGTTCCTATGCTATAAGAGCATTCCTTCAGAACAGCGCTATTACAACACTATCTTGGCCTGCAATGGACCCCGATTTGAATCCCATAGTACACATCTGGGACTTTCTGGGGCGTCGTGTGCAGCAACGGATCCGCCTGTACAGAATTTGGCCGATTTGGAAGCAGCTGCCGTTGCCACTGGACCGTATTAGAAGACTCGCAGGTAGCATTAGGACGAGGGTTCGGGCTGTCATTCGGGCACGTGGTGGATACACTCGCTATTGACGTCAGACACTGCTATTGTGTTCAGGTCACAAGTTACATTTTTTGTCTGTAATTACCGGCATTGTTTCATTATGGACCGTCCCAACACCACACTTGTCGAGAGAACATTTTCCATCAAAAACATTAGTGACAGATATGTGTATTTAGCGCCAGTAAAATACTTCATATTTTCATCACTGTGTTGTCTTTCATTTGTCAATAGACCATTTTTTCCGCAAACAATCACTTTTCGGCATCTGAAAGATAGCATGTTTGTAATGACAGTTTCTATTAACAGCACTGCGAAAAGAACTTGGGTTTCTTATTTAAGTTCCAGGTGTATGTATGTTTTGTATATTGATATTGGCATTGACATGATCGTCTTGGATTCTACCGCCGAAAAGTAAAGCTCGTCCCTTTCGTACCAATTTGTTCTGTGTGCCAGAGTCAGATCGTTACATCGCATGACATGACTTCCTGTCAATATCACACCTCTCCATCTCATTTTGGTTGCTCCAGCCAGTATCGACAAACTGCGTTGTACTATATCCCGATAAATTCTGTCTTTTGATTGGTCAGAATGCCTTGGACAAATAGCCATGGCAAAGGGTGCACCCAACATCCAAGGTATGTGGGAGCGTGCAACATCCAGGGTATAAGCGCACGCGAAACATCGGGGGTGTATGGTTTAAATGAAAGCTTTTCGCTTTCAGTCGCCTCGGTATAAAAAATGAAACAAAAATACTGAAAATAGTCACAAATATCATCAGATTTCCGACAATTCGATCATATTTTGCTGTTATAAGTTAAATAGGCGAATAATTAAATGAAACAACTTGAGAAAATTAAAATAAGAGCAAATATCGTCACGATATTTGCTCTTATTTTATTTGACGTCCCCTCAGTTCCAATGTGCCGGTAGGCACATAGAACACATTGGAACTCGGAGGACGACATAGAAACAAAATACTGTTTACTCGTTTCCTAAACGACCCAAGGGATGTAACTCTATCTGTTGTCTTCTGCGTTTATAAAAACAAAAGTTATTCACGAATTTGGTCCATCTTTTTACAGAGCGTGAGAAACGAGTCCATAAATTTTTCTCCACTATGTTTCCATTGTGTTTCAAAAGGGACAAAAACGTTATCTCCGTCAACTTGTATGGTATATGGAGATTTAATACCTGGATGTCTTATTTAAATGCCTCGCCTGCGGCACGGTGTTTAAAAGCCGACATCCAGGTATTAAATCTCCATATACCATACATGCTGGCGGAGATAACTTTTATGTGCTGCACATACTAAATACTAAATGCTGTAACATTCTGTTTAAACTGACGTCCTGGTCGATGGAGCATATAGAAAAAATGGGGAAGAGAGTAAAGGAGTGTCAAATGTATAATTTGGAATAGTGGAGACCCTGGAACACTTTCTTTCGGAGTGCTAAAAATATGAGTCTAACAGAATAAGATTCTCTGGGAGTATAAAGGGAAGTGGGATGGGAGAATGAAGGATTTATGAGTACTGGGTGACCCAAAGGAGTGGGTTAGTAAGCTTATCGGAGAGATTGGAAGAATCGTGTGATTGGGAAGAATTGGGTGCGGGATGTCAACAAACAGTTTGTTCCGGGTGTTAGGAGGAGAGGAGTGGCATTTGGGAGCGCATGGTTAATCAGAGCATTCTCACCTGAGAACTATGACAAATCAGCGGCCGCCCAAAATGTTATTATTATTACTGAACGCGGTGTGAGCGACGCAGTAAATTAATAAATTAATCGAACAGTTTTTCTTCTTGCGTGGTGTTTTCCACAACGTGGAAAGCATCTAGCGATCCTTGCTCCTAATCTGTATTCGGTGACTGTATGGTTAAACTGTGCGTTGGTCTCAGTGCTACAAGCAGTCGCGCTTATTTTACTCTCTACCCAACATAGACGATATCAAGAATTGTTAGTTTAATTTTTCTTTTTTAAAAATTCACTGACAAATATCAACAAAAGTATGTGACCCCTCTGCTTTGGTGCTTTGCATGGTGGATTGTATCTGCATTGGATCGTGGAGCTCCCTACAGCCTGGGATTATGGTGAGGAAAACTAGATGCATCATTTGTATCCCGCACTATCAGGATTTGAATGGAACGCCTTGTGATTATCAGCACCACTGAAATAGTGCGTCAGGCGCTTGCGGTCGAATCTCGCCACGTGACTTGGGTTGTTACTGCAATAACGGTACAAGATCTTTTATCGCCGATTTTTTCACTACTGTTTTTTTTCTGTTTCCGATTGCACTTTTTGGTAAATGGTAGATAAAATATAACATCGTTCTTGTAATTTTAGGGAACAGAACAAGAATATTCGGAAGTATCATACAAGGTTACAGTACCACATATTATACATCACGCTATTCTCTCCAATATAGTTTAGATGGCAAAGACTTCCGAAATTTCGCAGATCCCGACGGAAAAACTTTGGTAATTAAATGAGTTAAACAGCATGCGATTATTTTGGTACACTATGGTAATGTTTTTTTTTTTTATTATTCCTTCTCATTTTTCCTTACATCTCTAAAGTTAGACCATCCTTGAGTTTGAAAGTTCTTTCAGTCTTGTTCTGTGTTCCATTACGGTTTTGAGAAGTGATCGTTCCGTTGATCTGGATTTCCAGTCTGGTCAGCATGAGGATGTGCTGTGCTTTTAAGTGAGATACAAGAGTAATAAATGCGTAATCCTTTTGTTCGTTTCCCGACAAAGTAAATTTCTTTTGACACACTGAATTCGGTTAACAGATATCCATTTTAAGCGTTGCAAAACGACGTTTCGTCATGGAAACACTGGTGTCTGAATAACCAAATAATCATACAAAATAAGCAGAGGCTCTCCCACGAGTCCTCAGTATATCGAAATTAACAAAACGGTTCCGTAAATTAAGTCTGGATCGAGCTTTAACCCGGTCTGGAACTAATTTACTGAACGAATCAGTGGTAGACTGTTGGACTTCTATACTAAGGCGTACTTGAGCGAAGTTTGAACAGAGTTAGAATGTTGAGGAGCTAGCTGACAGCTGCTCGTCGATGCTTGGGGGTTCCTTCCGGGTACTCCGGCTTCTTCCACCCGTAAAACTGTCACGGTCACGATGAGCCATTGTGAATAAAAATGTGACCGTAATCACCAATAAATATATAGAATATACTCCTAGTAGCTTGGTGTACCAAATGTTCACCACTCGTGGTGAAGTGGTGTTAACCGCGAGACTTCGGCGCGCGGTTAAAACCACTTCACCACGAGTGGTGAACATTTGGTACACCAAGCTACTTTGGGTATATTTTATTTATACCATGATCGTCAGATTATTAAGAGTCGCTAATATTTTTTCTCGATTTTACTGAACAGCAGACGTACATACGAGCGAATCTGTTTTTGTTTACACGAGCATCGGTGGGCGGTACTTCCGCTGTCAATTTTATCGCTGAGAAACTGAGCCTTTTTTCGTTTTAATAACATAATAACATCCTATTTCGAGTTATGCATGCTTCATTAACATGAGACAATGCATGTTTGTTAATTTGTTGTCATCTTATCAAGTAAACCCATTTAAAAACGTAATAAATAATTGCCACTTCAATTTCACTCTTCGCGAGGCGACGTGCGATAAATTCAGACAAGTTTGCATCCAGGTCGACGTCACCAACGGTCGACGGGGATGTGGTTCTATTGTAGATGTACATTTTTACTATTGAAATCCCATAACTGGCGTGTTTATCACGGTTAGTGTGTGAAGCTAAAATTAATGTCATGGGCTTTTCATGTATAGTAGAGTAGGTAATCATGGTATAAAAATAAATAAATAAATACTGAACGACTTCACTTACTTTTGCCGAACGTTGAGAACGAGTTGGGGAGAATCACTGCGTATTTTGTCTGAGGACGAGTTGGGGGTCCACTACGTATTTTGTCTGGGAACGAGTTGAATAAAGATAGCATAAATACGGCAACAGAAACCAAATCTAACTACCACTGAACATAGTTCATACAAAATAAAATGCCATTGTATGAAATGATAAAACATTATGAACTTGTCTGCCTTCAATGAGTATGTTTAGTTTCAATAACATATGGTACTAAAAACAAACTTCCGTTAACTTCGTGGAATCCGTAAACGCTTTCTAAGCACGCAGAAACGGGTTTCACGCTTAATGGTATAGGTACACGTTCGTTTTGTTCGTACAGCTATCACTGTGGAAACTTCTTGGCAATCGCAGCGGATCTTAAAATTAATACGAGAATCATAATTGATTCTCGCAAATGATTGTCGCATGGAAAACAACGAGAAACATCATTCTTGCAATATGTTCATTTGATTCTTGTCTCAAATTGACCTTAAAGTCCCAGAGGATTCATATGTTTGCTCCGGCCTAAGAGGGTAACACATTGGCTTAGTAGAAACCACCCCCAAGACGCTGCAAGATCACCAAATGCGTTTATATTGAAACGTGTGTTCTACATCTACCCATAAGACATGAAATTCAGCTAACTTAAGGTTGAACTCTAGAAAATATATAAATATGAGATTTGTTTTTACTATGGAACATGTATTGGATGCAGTCACAGGGCAGAAACAAGACTCTCATATTCTGAAATATTATATCTCACGTGACTTCCTTGCATTCTGATTGGCTGAAAGATAATACCCTATTTCGTGTAGTTTGCATCCACAGAACTGACCAGACACTACACCCAGGCACTACACGTTTTCTATTTTTAGCACACTACTATATCAGTTTTCTTTTCATACTGGGCGAATAAAACTGATCAGGTTAAATTTAAAAATCGATTCACAGAAGCACAGCATCCACAAAACGACCCGGAAAGAAAGCATTGTGGAAAAATGTATTGCTTTTCCATTGTTGAAGTCACATTTTTCGAGGCGTTCATTTTATTCCTTGAGAAGATGATCCATATCTCGTTTCGAAGAGAATGATCCATACCTGGGTCCAACTTTCATGAGAACGCGTCCGGATATGAAAAATCGTTTGTTTCGCTGCTCATATTATTTCGCTTTTTGATTGTATGTTTTGGGCAGTAAACGAATAAATAATGGAATTCAATTGAATCTTCGGAGTTTGTATCCCGTGCTGGCCCATTCGGTAATGTATATGTGTGACAAATGTGTGGAAATTATCAAACTGCGTTGTCAAATTTCGAAAATTTTAGTTTTCATTCGCGAGTGGCGCGATTCTAGAATACACAGTTCCGTTTGGGGGAAATGTTTTGTTTACCCTTGCCGACCGATTCAAAATCTGTCTTCTGCTCATATCAATAATCCAAGTTAGCCGTGTTGTGGAAGATGAAAATGTTTTTTAAAAACTACATGGTATTTTTTCTATATAACGCGGGTTGGTAAGGCTGCTACCTTGGTAACAGAATAACAAATCGGATAGATGTTTTTCTTTATGGGTGTTCGATATAATATAAGAATTAGTGCATGTCTTGTCGTTGACTACGCCCATATAGTACCCAGTGAGGTGGTGTAGTTCCCTCCGCTTTGCGGCGGGAACTACACCACCTCACTGGGCACTATATGGGCGTAGTCATCTCCAAGCCATGCACTATTCCTTAATTATTCTGGCAGCATGAGTTCGCACGGTCACGATTAGCCATTGTGCATAAGTATGTGACCTTCAACACCAATAAATAAATAAATAAATAGCATGAGTTCGCGATAATGAAATCGATTCTAGGGAAGAATGTTAAGATCAATGAGATCTGTGCATTCTCAATAATATGTAAGACGTCTTTCTCTTGCCTGCCGCTGGAATCTTTACTGCAGCGAATATTTTAATTTCTTGTATTACTCTGGGGAAATAGCATGTCTTATCGTAACAAATTGCAGTTTCTTTTTAATCACATCCTTTGTAATTTAACTTTTTACCTAGCTGTCAAGGTGATAGCTCAATTTGCGATTTTTTTGTTTAAAGGTGTATATATTTTCCATAATCTTTCTCACTCGGGCTAAATGTAAACCGTAAAGACAGGTATATGACGGACTCGGAAAACCGATTCGTCACTTAAACAGACCAACAATAATTCAAAGGCTGCTAATTAAGCATGAAATGTTATGTCCATTACCGCACTTCTGTATAACCCAACAATGGGCGGTCTGATAAGGGATTGAAAGAAAGAGAGACCAGTCGTCGCCTGAAGTCATTACCTGTGTAATTATGGCCAGTTAATAGGCAATTGTTGTAAACACAGTACACAAGGAGGTTGTGGCCACACACCCATATTACGCATCTAGCCTGTCAACGAGTGTCAGGATGTACCAAAATGCGAGAGGTTCAAAGGAAATTAATAGCGAATATTACATTAAGATAGATCTAAGCGGTCAAGTTCAAGAGAACGATTAAACTGAGAATTGGTGTTCTGGCTATCGAAATAAAAATCGGGGGATTTCTCGAGAAATTCATTCCAGTCTGAAGGTGTGTAAAACTGTCGGTCGCAAGAGAGGATAACAGGAAGTCCCATGCTATAAGTTAGAGGAGGTGCCGCATCGATGCGAAAGTATGGGCACGTTGTAATGTTAGGGGAGCCACGGGGCTCATATTTAGAATACGAGCAGTCACGGGCCAAGTCGGTAGCCATATCTGAGTGCAGGATCAGAAATAAGAAATACGAGCTCAGAGAGCTATTTGCATTTAGGTAAACAGCAATGTCTGTTGTAGAAGGCAAGCCATGCGCAGGCGGAGTAGGCTTTGCCTGTAGGGACATTATTCGGAGGTGAATGGACGGGAATGTTTAACCCCATTAGTGGCGACTGCTTGAGTGAAAGGCGTCCAGAAAATAAGCTAGTGGCCGTGCGACGGCAGAGGTATAGTGACACCCGGTCACCAATTAGAGGGAAGGCGAAAGAGTAAAGTGACAATACGCTAGTAGCCGTGCGACTGCAATGGCAGTGTGACATTCCGCCACATGTTAAAGCAAAGGCGTCCGATAAAGTGACAATACGTTGGTGGCCGTGAAAGAGTGAAGTGAAAAGGCGACCAAAGTTCAGACACCAGCAACCAGGAAAGGAAACCAGCCACAACAGAGAATGCATGTCCGTAAGTGACTCCAAAACTGTTTGGGTGGATGTGTTTGACGTTCTGTTTTCCTTTTTATTCATCTGGATTTCATGTAAGTCACGAATTACCATATTTATTTTTATATATATGTATTAAAATTGTTGTTTCCAGAGAACCCTTGTTGATTTATGTTTTTTGAGGAAAAGTCATCGACCACTTCAGGATAAGAACCACCCCAACAAAAGTGAAACGGGCGGGTTCGTGACGGTGAGACATACGTTCACGCACGGATTCAGGCGACACTCCTAGAGTTTTGGCTGAATACGCGTCGTTAATCTATGTCTCCCAGCAGCGACAAACCACGGTTTCCGACACTAGCTTAATGACTAAAATTGCCCAGCGCTATTCTCCAAAATCTCTAACAAAATTGTATTACTATTATTATTCTTTTCAATTTTTGTCTGAAAATTATAGCTCATTGGAATGAGTTTACAGGGCTCATTCCAATGAGGGTCATAAGCTTATATTCGAGACAAAAAAATGAAAATGTTCAGTTATACAGGAAATGATTCCAGTAAATGTCGGCAATATGTGTTCTGTAGACCGTTAATGAAAAATAAGAGAAAATTAATCCGGTTGTCCTTCCGAAACCACTGTCCGGTATTTCCTTGCATGTGCAATTCAAGTACACAATGTCTTTGTATATAAATACTTTAAATCCCTTTTAAAGCCCAGACGACCATTGGCCGAAGCCAGTACACGATTTCCGGGACTTTAGGAGATATACACGACCTCCAATCAGACACAGTTTCACATGAAATGTCTGTGACGAGTTCACTAAAATCGAACTGAGCCGGGACTCCGATCGATTTTAGTGAACGAGGTTCAGAAATCTCTTGTCAAATAGTGATTTGAGATTCTTGCCCAAGGACACGACGCGGTTGCCGCAGGTGGGATTCGAACCAAGGTCCTCTCGGCTTGTAACATGCACCTCTACCAACTGAGCCATCGCGCCCCCTGAGAGAAGATTAATCCAGTTCTACTTCCGAAACCAACTCACTCAATGTTATCTCGTCACGTTGAATTATAATGCCATTCCCGTATTATACGTGTTGTGAACGATATATTGCGTAATGGACTATTTTGGGGGTGATAATGTGATATATAGAGGATCTATATTGAGTAGCGATCCATTTTATATGACATTTCTATACCGAATTGACTAAAATCGATCTGAGTCGAGGTATACCTCGTCTCAGATCGTTTTTAGTGAACGAGATCAGGGAAATATAATGTCAAATCGTAACAAACTTGAGATTTCTGTTATCATATAATGTTTAATTTAACCTTTTAGCTAACGTAACGACTAAAGATAGTCAACGCTGTACGCAAAAATCGCCATCCATGTTTTTTTCAATTTTTGCCTAAAAACATAACTTTTAACCCGTACATGAACGGGCTTTTAGAGCTCGTGCTAATGAGCGTTCATAAACTATGTTTTCGAGACAAAAAATGAAAATATTTAGTTATTCGTGAAATGCTTTCTTCAAATGTCGTCTGCCATTTGTATTTGGTAGACAGACAGTTGATGAAAAATAAGAAAAGATTAATTCAATTCTACTTCCGAAATCAACTCACTCACAACGCTACGACGTCGACTCTTGGCGTCTTTCCCGTATAAGACGTGTTGTAACGATATTTTATACCACGATTACCTATTTCTACTATATATAAAAAGCCTGTCACAAACATATTAGCTTTATACACAAACCATGGTGAACACGCCGTGGCTGTAGTGAACACGCCAGCAATGGGATTTCAATAGTTAAAATTTACATATACAGTGGAAGTTGATCTATGGTGACCTCGACCTGAATGCAAACTTGTCTAAATTTTTCGCTCGTCGCCTCGCGAAGCGTGAAATGAAACCGGCAATTATTAATTACGTTTTTAAGTGAAATTACCTCATAAGATACCCAAAATTACCAAACATGCCTTATTGCTTGTTAATAAAGCATCCATAACTCGAAAAAGTATGTTATCGTGTTATTAAAATGAAAAAAGCCCCGTGATTTGCTCGTTTCTTTTTCCATTTCGTTTCGGCGATAAAATTGCCAGCGGAAGTACTGCCCACCGATCTGATGAAAACAAAAAAAAAAAAACAGACAGCGCAACTGCTGCTCAGTAAAATCGAGAAAAAATAATAGCGACTTATGAATCGAGATCTGTCGAATTACGGCGTATACTAACTATGTTTGGTGGGTTTACTTGTGCCAGCGATCTGGAAGATATCTTCGACGATCAAATTCACGTGGGAGTATTTGACAGTCAATTCAATATAGACAATAATGAGCAACCTTTGAAGTCTGGTGATGTTAATAGTGCTAATACTGACACTGACAATCCTGCTGCTGAAGCTATGAATGTTACAACTGCAACCAAAATTTCAGTTCCTACTCTGTGTGACACTAACATTACTTAAAAAAAACAACCATATCGCGAAGAGTATATTGCAAGTACTAATACTGACATTCAAAATCCTGCTATGAAGCTATGAATGCTACTACTGCAGGCAAAAGTTCAATCCTACTCTGCGTGACACTAACATTGCTCATTAAATGCAACCATATCGTCAAGAGTATATAACAATACATGACAATACATGATCCCCCAATGTACCTGTATTGACTGTCAACCAAACCGAACCAAATGAGGCAGACGCCGTTCCTGTCCAGCTTCTGAATGAATTTCCGGGAGAAAATGTCTTGAACATTGATATGCGGTCAACGTCAAGCAGGTTTAAAAAAATTTCCAACGAAAACGTTGAAAACTTCATTAAAGAACAGGAGAGTAGATATACACTCAAGAAATCGTTGCACGACTTAAAGCTGTTTGAAACTTTTCTATCGAAGCAGTCCGAAAACCGTGAAATCAACGAGATACCAGCGAAGGATTTAGATCCCCTGATTGCTAATTATAGTCTTAGTGTAGGACGTAAGGATGGGACCGATTTCGAGCCACGTTCACCGCGAGGCCAAATTTCAAGTATTGCTTGCTAATTAAAACGGCATAAATATGGTATCAATCATGGACAAGTCTGACGATTCATTCGACACTACTGACAGAAAAGCAAAAGCAGTTGAAGCGGGCTGGAAAAGGGAACAGACTCCAGAAAGCTGAACCCATAAACGATAAAGAAATCAATCTGCTGGAACAGAAAGGAACTCTTAGGTAATCAACACCAAAGTCCATCCTAAACACGATCTCGTTTAACAATGCATTGCACTTTGGCTAACGCGGTGTTGGTGAGCACTATAACATGCAATGGGGCGAAGTGACTATTAACATGGCAATGAGTATCTTGTTTTGAATGAGTGCCAAACTAAAACGTGCACTGGTGCCGACCTTCAGATTGTTCACGAAACTGTGCCGCGCAAGTACAGCACGAGTGAAAACAATGAGCGAAATTTAGTGTACTTGTATAAGTTATATGTCACGAAAAGCCCTGCTGGGTTCAGCGCCGATGACGATCCATTCTACTTAGCGACAAGAACGATCCCGGTCACAAACATTGGTGATATGTGGTTTACACGACAACAAGTGGGTGTCAATAAATTATCAAGCATCAAGCCACATATGGTAAAAGGAGCAAATTTGGACATTAACCCTTTACCCAACGAATTGGCCGCATCCGCCCGCGTAATATGCAAATTCAGCACTTGAAAAAATCTTATTTTTCAAAAGATTTTAACAAAACCATACCATATGACCCCTCGTTGGAACGAGCTCAACGAGGGGTCACAGGATATGGTTTTATTGAAATTTTTTGAAAAATTAAAAAAAAAATGATATTTAAAATAATAAATTTTGATATCGTCTGCGTTGGGTAAAGGGTTAACAAGAGACTGACTAACACCAGGGCAAGAAAGCACCTCGTCCAAAAGTTGAGGGAGCACAGTACTGCTGCTGTTGATATTGCTACCATAACAGGGCATAAGAATTTATGAGGCATAAACAATTATTCCACTTCAGGTGATAATGAGAAAAAAATGCTCAAGGTTGCTAAGCTCGACATGTACTACGTGAGTAATCGTCAATCGAATGCGTCTATCAGTAGCACTTGTATCACATACATGCTTCATCATTCCAACGAAATTATGCAAGAAGTTCACAACACAAACGTTGTAACGTCTCAACAGAATCCCAGAACTGTTTATGTCACCATGCCGGATCTCAACGCGCAACTCACACCTAACAGAACACTAAGCTCATTGTTTTGCGGAAACCATATCCAAATTAACAATTTAAACGTCCCAGTTACTTTCATAAATGAAAACATTCAAATTTGAGAAAATCCAGTGACTTCGGCGAATGACGTCCGTTGTTTGTAAGTGCCGCAACAAAATATAGTTCCGGATGATAATCAATACAAAGTGTGATATTTCATTGACATTAAAAGCATTAGGTTTTTTGAATTGTAGTTATAGCTGTCTAACTGACTTATATTAAGAGAGATAAGTTCTAATCAGCTGATCGATCACATAAGAGTATGTACACATACGAGTAACCGAATTCTTCCTTGTAGCTGGGAATATGTTGGGGTGATTGTTTAGAATTGAATATTGTATTATTTAACATTTATAGAGGATCTCAAACGAGTGATGTTTGGATATAAAATTTTTTGAAACGAGTTTGATGAATTTGATTCACAACGAGCCTTTAGGCGTGTTGTGAATCGAATTCATCAAACGAGTTTCAAAAAATCTTATATCCAAACATCACGACTTAAAGATTCTGTATATCACATGAATTTTCGAATGTTTTTTACACTTTTCATTTAATTCATTGTCGCTAAATTCTCCCAAAGCAACCGACAATCAGTTCGTTGGCTCAGACGCTTCACACCATGACGTCATGAATGCGCTTAACTTGCACCTGTTGTCGTAATTGACGTCATGTGAACTACGCACAAGAATACAACGCTGCTGTTATGGGACCACGTGCCGATTAGACACTAGTTGATAATGATGAAATAAGACGTGAGTTGTTACGTCGAAATTAACGACTTTATGTGATATAAAAACTCTTAATAATCTGACGATCATGGTATAAATAAAATATACCCAAAGTAGCTTGTTGGGGTACCAAATGTTCACCACTCGTGGTGAACATTTGGTACACCAAGCTACTATGGGTATATTCTATATTTCCATAATGAGATATTTGATGGTGATAATGTGATAAGAAATCGGATAGGACAAACCCAGATCGGATGCTTTGAGGACTCATTTAATCGCATGAATAGGCTAGATTAATGTGTCGTTCAAGATGTAAACGTGTCACCTGACTCAAGAACATAGCTGTTGACACTCTCGTTGGAAAGAGCTCTTTCCAATGAGGGGTTCACCGGCAATTTCTTGGAGACAGAAACTGAGAAACTGATAAAAGTTTAACATACGCAAATGGTCGTCTGTTTTTGTTTTTTTTTGTTTTGTTGTTGTTTACTCGGGTTTAAGGACACTTTCAACAGTCAAGGTCATGTCGTGTAGGACAGTTCTACGGGTGGAGGAATCTGGAGTACCCGAAAAGAGCCACAGAGAAGCGGGAAACAACTATGCAGTCCGCCTCAGCATATCGCGCCACCGTGCCTCCCCTAGTGGGATTAAGTATCTTGCACAAGGATACAGCGCCAATGGCGCTGGTCACAATCGAATCGTCGGTTTAAAGTCCATTTTTCTAACCAACGATCCACCATCCTTCTAGAAATAACCATTACAGTACGTAAAAGGTGAAGCGCTTGTTTTGGAAGAAGCATACTATACTTACTTTTTTTAGGCGATGAAGTTATTTTTCAATCCAATTTCCGTTTATTCTTCGATCGGTGTTTAGAGGGATGTCCAGAGTGAGTAAAGGACATTTCGCGAGCTTGTAAGTCCATAATGCATAAAACAGGTGCCCGCGGATATGGCTTTCAAGTAATAAGATAATTTTGCACAAAATTGTTACGACTGACTTGGTTGGAGAGACATCGAAATGACCCCGACCTTTGAGAAGCAGTAAATTGCCACATCTTTGGAAATTCTAATGGTTCATTTCAACCAATTTAAAGTCATAACAAGAAAATACAATTCTAAAAAATACAACGGAAAAAGTTGTATAGTATAGGCCCCTCAGTTTTAATCTATTATTTCTTGGCTATTTTGTAGATATACACCGGCCATACAAGTACATCCACCCTGACGTCGCATTTTCCTAGTGTCATGATAGCTAGATTTGTGCGCTTCATACCTCTGTCGTGGAGAGGGAATTACCACCCTGGATTGGGCGTTGAACTACTGGGCTGTCACGAGTATTGAACATTACCACAGACACGTAGATGGACCACAGCGTAAATGAAAGAATGCGTCTAAATAGCTGGGTTTTTTTTCTTTCGACTAGGACGCAAAACAAGAGACAAGACTGGTCTGACCTGTTTTAAATTCCACTTTTGTAACATAAATAGCTGTAGGCTTCGACTTAGTCGATCTCCCTTCAGTGCCATGTCGCTTTATTATTTTCAGGTTATTGTCTTCCAATGTTTTGTAATAAACTGTATTTATACCATGATTACCTATTCTACTATATATGAAAAGCCGATAACATAAATTTTAGTTTTATACACCACCGTGGTGAACACGCCAGCAATGGGATTTCAGAAGTTAAAATTTACACCTACAGTGGAACTACATCCAAGTTGACCTTTGGTGACGTCGACTTGAACGCGAACTTGACTAAATTTATCACACGTCGCCTCGCGAAGAGTAAAATGAAAGTGGCAATTATTTATTACGTTTTTAAATGAGTTCACCCCATAAAACACCAAAAAATAACAAACATGCATTGTCTCATGTTAATAAAGCATCCATAACTCGAAACAGTATGTTATTATGTTATTAAAATGAAAAAGGTCTTGCTTCTTTTTCTATTTCATTTCGGTGATAAAATTGACAGCAGAAGTACCGCCCACCGGTGCTCATGTATACAAAAACAAATTCGCACGTATGTTTGACAGCTGCTCAGTGAAATCGCGAAAAAATAATAGCGCCTCTTAATAATCTGACGGTCATGGTATAAATAAAATATACTCAAAGTAGCTTGGTGTACCAAATGTTCACCACTCGTGGTGAAGTGGTGTTAACCGCGCGTCAAAGGCTCGCGGTTAGCACTACTTCACCACGAGTGGTGAACTTTTCGTACGCCAAACTACTAAGGGTATATTCTATATGTATATAAAAAATAAAAATGATTAAACTCTAAATATTTTAGTTTTAACCCTTTCAACACGCCCTCTGTAGAGCTGTATGATTAAATTATTACTACGGACTTATTACGGATAATGTCGTATGCTCGTCCACTGGCGAATGTTTGTTCGCGCAGTCGGTGTTTTCCATACCTGTCTAGACAGAGTTACGAGTGCATTTTGAATCGTCTGTCCTCCGAATCGCTTGTCACCTTATCGGACGCCTCTGTTCTAATATGTAACGGAATGTCACCCTACCACTGCTGTCGAACGGCCACTAGCTTATTGTCACTTTATTTGACGCTTCTTATACAAGCAGTCGTCACCAATGGAGTTAAACTCTCCCTTACGTTTGTCTCAGAATAATGTTCATGCAGACAAAGCCTACTCTGCCAACGTATGGCTTTCCTTCTAAAACAGGTAATGCCGTTTACCTAAATGCAAATAGCTCCCTGAGCTCGTACTTCGTATTTCTGATCCTATTCTCATATATGGCCACCGACTTGGGCCGCGACTGCTCCTATTCTAAATATGAGCTCTGTCGCTCCCCTACATCACAACGTGCCTATACCTTCGCACCGACGCGGCACCTCCTATAACCTATAGCATGGAACATCCCCATCTACCCGAAACGACCCACAGTCTTACGCACCTTTAGACTGGAATGAATTTTGTCGAGAGATCCCTCAATTTTTATTTCAATACCCAGAGCATCAGTTCTCAGTTTATTCGCTTCTCTTGAACTTGGCCGCTTAGATCTATTTTAATTTAATACTCGCTTTAAAGTTCCTTTGAAAGACTCGAATTTCGATATTTCCTGACATTCTTGTGACAGGCTAGCTGCGTAATATGGGTGCGTGCCCAGAACATGTGGGATGTACTGTCATTACAATAATCACATATTAACTGGTCATAATTACAAGATAATGACTACAAGAGAATATTCCTTTTAAATCAGCTGTCAGATAGCCCATGTGGCGTTCAATAAATGCGCCATAATGGACATTAACTTTCATGCTCAATTACCAGCGCTTGAATTATTGCTGCTCCGTTTAAATGACAAATCGGTTTTCGGGGTCCGTCATATATCTATCTTTACGTTTCATGTTTAACCCATTCAGAAAGATTATCGAAAATATTTACACTTAAAAACAAGAAAATCGTAACTTTTAGCTATCACCTTGACAATGTAAAATTATCGTAAGGCCCTAAAACGTTAAAAAATTGTTTCTCAGGCCCTCCCACATGGCTCTTTTGGCTATCGCATGCCCTCTTTTTATAACCAATACAAACTTAAAAAAATAAAAAAAAATAAATGGTTTATGTCTGATTTCTTTACCCAAGTTAATGAAATTGATAAATTTGTCCCTTGCATGCAAGAAAGCCTTCTTGCACTCAAGGGACGAAATACATCACCACCCATGCTATTCTGTAGACTATGAGGCCTAAACCATAAAACAAACCACGAAAATGAACTTTTGATAGCAAAGAAATAAATTAAAATGGGTTTCGTAAAGGGTCCTTTCCTTAAATGTCCTCTTATTGAATGAATAAAAATATAATATGTTACAATATTTACTAAGAATAATGTTCTTTTCTGACACGTCATCGCCAGCTCACTCTTTTTTCCCACTCCAAAAATAGATTTACCTCCCTTGGAATAGACAAGTTACTATTTACTTGTTTTAGAAGGATGTGTCTCTATGACTTTTAGTGGACAGCAACTCTAAATGGCCTTACAGCCGAGTGCAGGAAAAATATTAAAAACGTATAAAAATGACAGGATAAAAAGGGTATTAAAAAAAGAAGCGCGAAACCGAACGTAGTTCCTTTTATTTAGGTCCTTCAAAATAAGCCGTCGCCTGACGGATAAAATTTGCCTTTTGACGCGCCTCTCAATTGAGAGCTGGATTGTTGATTACTGGTATTTAATTCTGATACAAATGAACTCATGGTTTAAGGGTTCTAATATGAAGTTTCGTTTAGTGGAGGGGAGAGAAAAGGAATGCGGTGGTGGTGGCGCAAAACGTAACCGACGCAGATCACGTATCATGGGGAGAGCACGAGAGAGTTTGTGATTTTTAGCTCAACTTGACAAAGTCAAGCTGAGCTATTGACATCACTTCTCGTCCGTCGGCGTACGTACGTACGTACGTAGTACGTTAGTACGTACGTCCACAATTTCCTTTGGCACACCTCACATGTCGCATTTATGATCAGATCTTTTTGAAACTTGGTATGCTTGTTTGGAGTGACCTCTAGATGAGAGCTATCGATTTTCTTCAATTTCCGTCAAAACATTTTGCCGCGTCCAACGTTCTTAGATCTTAGTTTAGTCAGACCTCAATATTTCCCTTTGGCACACCCTACAGGGCACGTTTATGATTGGATTGCTTTGAAACCTGGCATGCTTGTTTGGGGTGACCTCTAGATGGGAGCTATCGATTTTCTCCCATTTCCGTCAAAACATGTTTCCACGGCCAACGTTCTTAGGTCTTAGTTTAGTCAGACCTCAATATTTCCCTTTGGCACACTCTACAGGGCACGTTTATGATTGGATTGCTTTGAAACCTGGCATGCTTGTTTGGGGTGACCTCGAGATGGGAGCTATCCATTTTCTTCCATTTCCGTCAAAAAATGTTGCCGCGGCCAATGTTCTTAGAACTTAGTTTAGTCAGACCTTGCTTTTTTCATTTCCATAAAAAATTATTGTCGTTATCATCAGCCTTCTACTTAGTGTATTTGTGCATTAACATCTTCCTTTGGCATGCCTCAGAGGGCACTTTCATTATCAGGTTGTTTTGAAACTTTGTATGCTTATGCAGGGTGACAAAGATAGGAGCTATTGATTTTCTTTTCATTTCCATCAAGAACTGTTGCTGTTAGCAACAATCTTTAAATTTATTGCATTTGTGCATCAACATTTTTTGACATGGCCTGCAGGTCACATTTATCATTGGATTGTTTTTGAACTTGGTGTGCTCATTACGCAAGACATTTAGATTAGAGCTATTGATTAGCATTCATTTCTGTGAAAAAGTAGCCATTTACAATAACCTCTGAACATACTGCATTTGTGTATCGAAATTCAGCCTTTGGCCAGTCTTACAGTTTACATTTAAAAATGCATGGATTACTCTGACAGTGTGCACCACAATGCTGTTATGTTGAAATTTAATCAAATAACATTGGTACCAATGATCTTCAATTTTGCCCATTTCATTTATAACTTACCAAGTTCAAGTTTGTCAAGTTGAGCTACAGTGTCATTGACACTTTCATTTTTTCTTGGGGTGGGGGTGGGGGTAAATACCACCTTACGCACATCCCTCCTATTTCTACGCAACTCATAACGTTTCCTGAAACTCTACTAATGTTTCTTATTCTTTTGTAGGGTATTCGAGATCTTCCCCAGAGAAAACTTGATTCTCTTTGTGCTACAGCAATAAATAACTACGGACGTGACAACCGTTACTTATTCCCAGTTCCTTATTCGACATTCGTTATCAACCGATTTTATCGATTGATAACGAAAGTAGAATAAAGAACTGAGGTAAGTTACGGTTCTCACGTCACCTAAATAACTCACGCTCCCTGTTATAAAATGACGTTAGTACGTTGTGGAGACTGATAGTTGCTCACCGTTGCTCGGTGGTTATCTCCGGGTACTCCGGCTTCCTCCACCCGTAAAACTGCCTGACACGAGATCCTGGCAGTCGAAAGTTAAACTTCAATAAATAAATAAATATACTGCAATGCTCCCTTAAACCGATACCTTTTTCCGGTGTTGAATGTTTGAGTCTCTATATTTTGCAATATGTGTTGCTAACGACCCAATAGAATAGGACAGAGTACTTTGAACAGAATTCAAAGAGGATTTCTTGCTTTTTTCGATAAATAGTCACGAAATATTTTTTCTGTCGCATTATTGTTGGTTTTTGGTGTTAGATGGCAAAACGTGTTTCGCTTTTCTCCTGTTTCTCCATATAGGTGGTTTGTAATTTATAAATCGTTTCATGTTCACTTTCTTTCTTACGTTTCTAGGAACGTAACGTTATTTTTTGGCGTAATCATATTCTCAGTAAGTCTTTCAGTGGGATTTATCTCTTTTGCCAAGTTGAACATCGCGTGTTTTTTTGAACCTCGGAAAAAACCCCTGCAAAGCCTTTTGTCCTCCGACATGGTGATCAATAACAACTCTACAATTTTCTTTGCAGCATGACAAATGTATTGTCTGGGAGTGTCCCCTCCAAAACCTAGTCCCTAATGACGTAGGTATTTTGAAATATGCATCAGTAGAGTTTCATTAACCCTTTACCCAAGGAATCGGTCGCATCCGCCCGCGTAATATGCAAATTCTGCAGTTGAAAAAATATTATTTTTCAAAAAATTTTAACAAAACGATGACATGTGACCCCCTCGTTGGAACGAGCTCATAGAGCTCGTTCCAATGAGGGGTCACATGATATGGTTTTGTGGAATTATTTTTGAAAAAAAATTTTAAAAATATTTAAAATAATACATTTTATATCGTCTGCGTTGGGTAAAGGGTCAAATTTCAGGTAATTTTCTTCAAAGTCTGAAAAAGTCCCAAAATTAATAACACCAATAAGTTATAGACCAAAATGCTTGGAATAAAACATAGAACATGTGGAAACCGGAATTTGCCATGTACATGTAACTGCTCCTATGTGATAGATAGCACCGAGTGAATGTCTGTTACGGCACAAGTAACTGAACAATTGTTTTACAATTAAATACCTTTAAAAAAAGTAACAGCTGTATTCTAGAAATAAGTACACACTCGAAGAAATCTTTTCCTAATTCTTGAAAGGAATAAGGAGTGAGACCAAATGTTATGAGTAGAGTGTTCACTGATTGGAGGCAGGGATTTTCTTCTGTTTGTGTTTTGATTTGGAGAAGTTGAACAAAGGCCAACTTGAAGGAGTCCACTAGAAAAAGTATTGAAGGACGAAAGAGTGTCTCCACATGTAATGATGTATGTGTCAGTGTGGTGGTTTGGAAAGAAACTATGATCTTCTCTTATGTATAATGCACTGCAAAGTCATAGTTGAACAAATATATTTATAGCCCCATTGCAGTGGCTTGCACTTTAACCCCTTTTTATCCCATCCATCAATTTGATAGTGATTAACACGTTAAGTCAGTCTGGTTTATCAATAAGCAACGTAAGTTGTTTTACTCTTACTCCTGGGTTTGTTTGTTTGTTGGTGGTTAACGTCACATATTTATGCACCATGGCTAATCGTGACACAACATGGAGATGAAGTCAAGTGTAGTCAATCGTTGATCAACATGTTGCCCATTTTAGAGGACTTTCACCCCAAGCATTGGTGACTGGGTCCTATTTTACTAAAGCGGAACTGGTTTACCACAGTAAACAAGTGCTGCTTACTTCCCGGGGTTCCCACGGGGATTACTCCTGGGTACCAATATACTTATGTCATCTGTTGGAGAAGAAATAAGAGTAACTCTTCACTGCAGTAATCCATCCGATGTTTTAATTTGGAGAGTCGCTGTAGTAGCTTTACACATCAAATTTGTACATCGGTTTCTTACACAGACAGTACGTGGAGAGTGGATTGTAACTAAATCACCCGCGGAGTGGAGTTATCACCCAACCTATAACTTTCAAATTTTGTATATATCGACTAAAAACACAAGCAATGTTAAAGGCAATGGACCTCCGGGTTTAACCCGGAGGTCCATTGGCTGAAACTTTGCTTGTGCTTGTTATGATTTGCAACAAATTTGCAATTATTGCTTGGGTGGAATCTCCACACGGCGGGTGATTTAGTGATAATACACTCTCCACGTACTGTATATTGCTGTTTGCTCGTAAATATTATATTGTTTTTGTTTACTGGAGAGTGTTTTTTGACACTCTCCAGTAAAAGGAAACAATATATATTTGTATTGTTAATGGGTAAGTTTTAATCGCAAAATCCAATAAAAAGCACACAACTACGATGGGCCAACATATCATGATATGATTATCAAAGTATCATCACCCTAGAAACGTAAAATATGAGATGGAACATAGAAACGGTTCCATTTATTCTTGCTATACTACGAATACTTTTTTTTATTATTATTATTCAACTTATTTAACGTAAATTGTCTTTTGTCACAAAAAATTTTCTGACAGAATAGTGGTGAGCTGTAACAAAGGTTGGCGATTTTGGTAAGCAAAATTGTGACCTGTAACAAAAGTGGGTAGAGTAACAAAAGTCGGTGAAACAAGTAGCACCGACTTTTGTTATATGTGCAATTTTTTTGATTTTTATAACTAAAGTCGGGAGCTGTTTTTGTAACAAAAGTGGGCGATTTTGTAACATAAGTGGTGACCTGTAACAAAAGTGGGCGATTTCGGTAACAAAAGTGGTGACCTGTAACAAAAGTGGGTAGAGTAACAAAAGTCGGTGCTACACACGTTTCCTCTGACAACTAATACCATTTTACATTTAATCGACTAATTCCATAAGTTGTTTGTAACATTTTGAACGTTTTGAAACCAAACTTCTTAAATCATTTTTATTTTCACTCACTCCATAAAACCAATGGTATATAAAACGTGTTGTGTAGTTCCAACATTGATAAGAGAATCGTCCATGTTCTTAGTACGAGGCAAAAACACATACATTCGCCTGAGCGTATGGTGTATTTTTACACTCTAGCCGGCGTTCTCTGTTAAAGTAACCCTTTACCCAACGAATCGCCCGCATCCGCCCGCGTAATATGCAAATTCAGCAGCTGAAAAAATATTATTTTTCGAAATATTTCTTCAAAACCATATCATGTGACCCCTCTTTGGAACGAGCTCGTCGATCTCGTTCCAACGAGGGGTCACATGATATGGTTTTGTTGAAATTTTTAGAAAAAATGAAAAAAATTATATTTAAAATAATAAATTTTGAAATCGTCTGCGTTGGGTAAAGGGTTAATGGATTTTCGCTGCGCTGTGATTCACAGCGTCAAGCAAAACGGGAAGCAGACAGCGCGCTGTTAATGAAAACAAAATTCATTAACGCCCCAGTCCAGTCGTGGTAATAATAGTAAAAACATGATTTTGTCGGTTATTCCCGCTAATTAAAGGCCCACAGGGAATGAATAACAAACTTATTGCTTATATATGACTCTCGATTCTCCTCTGGGTGATAATAAAGGCTCGACCTCAGAGATAAACAAATATTCATTCATTTGCCTGAAATTTTGATAAACTTTTACACAACAATAATATAGACTATTTACCACAATGTAAAATTATCGTAAGGCCTAAAAACGTTAAAAATTTGTTTCTCAGGCCCTCCCACATGGCTCTTTTGGCTGTCGCATGCCCTCTTTTTATAACCAATGCAAATTTTTAAAAAATAAAAAAATTAAATGGTTCATGTCTGATTTTCTTACCAAAGTTAATGAAATTGATAAATTTGTCTCTTGCGTGCTACAAACCCTTCTTGCACTCAAGGGATGAAATACATCACCACCCATGCTATACTGTAGATTATGAGGCCTAAATCATAAAGCAAACCAAGAACATGAACTTTTGATAGCAAAGAAATAAATTAAATTGGGTTTCGTAAAAGGTCCTTTCTTTAAATGTCCTCTCATTGAATGAATAATTACATATTTATTAAGAATTATGTTCTTTTCGGACACGTCATCGTCAGCGCAATCTTTTTTCGCACGCCAAAATAGATTTATCTCCCTTAGAATAGAAAAGTTACTGTTCACTTTTTTTTGTGGGATGTGTCTATTTGACTTCTAGTGGACAGCAACTCCGAACCGATTTTATCGGTAAAAAATGTCAGACCATGCGATGGCAATTATTGAGTAATTATCTAACCAATATATAGCTGCTACCGTTTTAGGGTAAGGCATGGTAATCAGTGGCAACGGAATATCATTTCCAAGGGGACATCGCTATCCCCATGGCATTGTTGGCGAGTCAAGCTGCGACAGAGGAGAACAATCTTGATATACGTAAAAAGATATTCATTTTCTTTGATTGATTGATAATTCTTGTATAGTCATTTATCCCCACTTTGAAGTATGCTCGATGCGCTTTGCATGATCGCATTTCGTCCCCTTCGTGTATTATAAGCAGTTGTTAGCGCACAGATTATTGTAGGATGACCGGCATCTTCATGCACACGCTCTTCTCGAATACTGTGAAGGGAACTTTCGTCTGTAAGGAATGTGTCTCTCAACACAGGGTCAGCCATTTTACGTCCCAACCCGATATGACGGCCCGCAGTGACAGCATCATTCCCAAAATTGATACTGTCAGAAAGTGTTCAGATACCGGACTTCTGGCTTGAGAGACCAGCGCACTTATTCACTCGGGCACACAAACTCCGCATTAATGCCCGATCAATCTGACCATTGGTGGAGGGGGCTCGGTGGCTCAGTGGTAGACTGTTGGACTTCTATGCTAGAGGTCTCGAGTTCGATCCCCGTCCGGGGCGATCCGCGCTGTGTCCTCGGGCAAGGCACTTTATCCCGGTTGCCTACATGGGGGCACGATGACGCCGTGTACTAAAGCGTACTGCACGCCGATGGTGCACATGTCTTCAACCGCTGTAACCCTACTTGAGCGGAGCTTGAACAGAGTTAGAATATTGAGGAGCCCACAGTTGCTCGTCGATGCTCGGTGGTTCTCTCCGGGTACTCCGGCTTCCTCCACCCGTAAAACTGTCACGGTCACGATTAGCCATTGTGCATAATTATGTGACCTTAAACACCAATAAATAAATAAATAATCATTGCTGGAACATACTGCCATGAAAATGCCTAATAGGGCGTATTAACCCTTTACGCAACGAATCGCCCGCAACCGCCCGCGTAATTTGCAAATTCAGCAGCTGAAAAAATATTATTTTCCGAAAAATTTCAACAAAACCATATCATGTGACCCCTCTTTGGAACGAGCTCGCCGAGCTCGTTCCAAAGTGGGGTCACATGATATGGTTTTGTGAATTTTTTTGAAAAAAATTAAAAAATTATACTTAAAATAATATATTTTGAAATCGTCTGCGTTGGGTAAAGGCTTAAGCATTTTGGACTCAGTGTGAATTAGATAGTTGAATATATTAGTGGTTACAATGCTCTTCGCATTTGTTGGGATGTTCAGTAATAATTGAACCCTACAGCCCAATTGGGCTGTAGGATTAAATCATTATGCATTTATTCATCAGTTATTTAACTCATGCCAACTGTGTTTTTTTCCCGCAAAACCCCACTCATACCAATTTGAATGGGTTAATCATGCGAGGAAAACTATTCGTAGATACACAAGAACTAAATGTTGCGCGTAGCTCCCTCTGTACGCATTTTCCAGATTTGGAATGAAAACCTGCTATTCAAAATAAGAGAAGACCTCGGTTGAAGAAGCAATAAACGATGACTTTCTGAAGATGAAATTCAAACACATTAACCCTTTGAACGCTGATGGTATCTTCCATATTTGTTCAATGACATCAACTGGAAGAGTCCATGTTCATTATTTAGGGGTAGACAAATTAATATTTTCAACGTGCAGCCTTCGGGTCTACCACACACATGCACTTAGCATCCCTTCTATTTAATGAAATTATGACGTATCATGTTTCTGCCCGGAAAAACGGCCGCTAGGGTTCAAAAGGTTAAGCTAAAAGCTTTGAATGCTCCGATTGTAATCATTTTGAACCCTATAGACTGTTAAACTCTGGCGATCATGCGGATCTGTGCGCGACGTGAAGGGCTCACACTGGTGATTTGCCATTTCGGTCTGTAATTTCGGCACGGTTTTGGTGCCTCGGGTAAGACACAAAATTGTTTACTCTGTTTGGGCCTGTGTTCAGACATAGGCGAAAAATTACTGATTGTAGATTACCCCACCCCCTCCAAATTGCTGTCAGCGATTGTAGATAGACACTTTAATCGCGTGTGGTGTGTGGCACAGTTCACTACAAAATCTCTGTCAACTTTTTACCCACGACAAATGGACGACATTTACAAAACCATTTCTTGAATAAATAATAATTCTCATTTTTCGCCTCAGAAACATACTTTTGGACCACTCGTTGGAACGTGCTCGTCGAGCTCGTTCCAATGAGAAGTCATGACCTAATTTTTTAGGCTGAAATTAGGAAACTGATAAATTCTAACGGCGAGCTTTTGTGAATGGCACTTGTCGGTTATTGTCGTTACCATACGTATAGGGTAAAAGGTTACTGTATCAGGATTAAAATGTAGGTCGTAGGTCGTTTTATCTATTTATACTTACCAGATGATATTTTGTTTTAAAGCGCCCATATAGCTCAAAAGAATTGCGAATACCTGTCACATTACGAACTTCCTTCCTTTCTGGACTATCATCATGATATATACAAGCTCGGGAAAATATAACTGGATGGCCTTACTTGGGATGTTCTAATCACGGCCGTCTTGCGCGAATTTCTTTCCTCTTGTGGACTTTGAATTTATTTATTTGTTGATTGGTGTTTAACGTCATATACTTATGCACAATGGCAAATCGTGACCGTGCATTTCAGTGATATGTCTGCAGTTTTGTCACTCGTCAACAAAACAAAACCATGATGCCGAGTCTACCTTCACTTGTGCCTTGTGGGAAGGGACTCATTGCGGTATTCATTTCACTAAAAATCAATATTATTTTGCCCTGTCCATTAAATGAAGTGTTGAAAGTGTGGTATTTTTTTAAATCGAAAATGCACAACTGTCAGCTCCCCAACATACCAACTCCACACAAGCAGGGTTAGCATTGGTTGAAGACAGGAGCACCTTCGATGTGCAGTGCGCCTTAGTACACAACGCCACCGTGCCCCCGCGTGGGCAATGGGGCGAAGTGTCATGCCCAAGGACACATCGCGGTTGCCGCAGGTGGGATTCGAACCGAGGACCTCTCGGCTTGCAACCTGCACCTCTACCTACTGAGCCACCGCGCCCCCTTCTGGCTGAATAGGGTTAGCAACTGATCCCCTACAACCCCGCAGTTAGGCACATTTTTTCGTTTCGAGGGAAACATTTTGGTTGTTTCTATCGCATGTATCACAGCCTTGACAGATAGTCTGATCGAAGTGTTTATCCGAAGCTACCTTTGACCTTACATATCATTAACGTCAAAGATGGCTAATCGGCAATGGGCTTATTAGTTTCCATGCAGGTAGTGAGAATAGGACAAAAATCTCCAAGACAAAAACCTTCGCGATTATTTATTTATTTATTGGTGCTTTAAGGTCATAAACTTAGGCACAATGGCTAATCATGACTGTGACAGTTTTACGGGTGACGGAAGCCGGAGTATCCAGAGAGAACCACCGAGCATCGACGAGCAGATGCCAGCTCCCCAACATCGTAACTCCACACTGCAGCACAGGCAGGGTTAGATTGGTTGAATACATGCGTATCATCGACGTGCAGTACGCCTGAGTACACGGCGTCATCGTGCCCCGATGTGGACAATCGGGGTTAAGTGCCTTGCCCAAGGACACAACGCTGGAGTCCGAATCGATCGCTCAGACGGTCAGAATCCGAGGACTAACCGGGCTCGACGTTGCTTAACTTCGGTGATCTGACGAGAAGCGGTTACCGCAACGCCACCGCGCCCCTAGGACTTTGACAGAGAGACAGTTAATTATGCGATGATAATTCCCGCACATTATATAGTAATATCCCATATATGTATCTTTTATTAACAAAAGTATAATGCAATTAAACATTTAATTTTCTATTCAATTAGTCCCCCCTCCCCCTATATGGAGTAGGGCTGGGCGGATTTTCGGTTTTCTTGTTCGGTTCCGGTTTGTGCGGCAAAGCAGAAAATGGAGCCACAAGACCCAGTAAAAAGATAACGTTCGAACGGTTTTAGCGTGTTTGTGCAAAACTGATCAAACCATCTTACTGGGAAGGAACTGGACTAGCGGCCACTATGGACTCTGGTCACTTGATCTGCCAGGCAAACGTCGTGTTCTCATTGTCACATTTTCACCCTTGTTGACTCGTCCACAGGACGAGTCAACAAGGGCGAAAATGTGACAATTAGAACACAACATGGATCAGATGAACTTGATTCGTTTGTTACCCTGCTTTATGGGGCCTTGTTTCCGACTGAATATTTATTTACTGGTGTTTTAGGTCGCATACTTCTGCACAATGGCTAATCATGACCATGACAGTTTTACGGGTGGAGGAAGCCGGTGTACCCGGAGAGAACCACCGAGCAACGGCGAGCAACTGTCAGCTCCCCAACATACCAACTCCACACAAGCAGGGTTAGCATTGGTTGAAGACAGGAGCACCTTCGATGTGCAGTGCGCCTTAGTACACAACGCCACCGTGCCCCCGCGTGGGCAATGGGGCGAAGTGTCATGCCCAAGGACACATCGCGGTTGCCGCAGGTGGGATTCGAACCGAGGACCTCTCGGCTTGCAACCTGCACCTCTACCTACTGAGCCACCGCGCCCCCTTCTGGCTGAATAGGGTTAGCAACTGATCCCCTACAACCCCGCAGTTAGGCGGAAATCAGTGGAGATATTTACACATAGGGTTTTTGTGGTGAGTGGTGACATACAATCTATTGCGGTCTTAGCCCTTTACCCAACGAATCGGCCGCATCCGTCCGCGTAATATGCAAATTCAGCAGCTGAAAAAAACATTATTTTTCAAAATATTTCAACAAAACCATATCATGTGACCCCTCTTTGGAACGAGCTCGTCGAGCTCGTTCCAATGAGGGGTCACATGATATGGTTTTGTTGAATTTTTTTGAAAATTTTTTAAAAAGGGTATTTAAAATAATAAATTTTCATATCGTCTGCGTTGGGTAAAGGGTTAACTAAAGTGTTATTTACTATCAGTTCTTAACAGATAAAAAAACGAACTGAAACCGAGGTTTCTACTGAATACAAACCGAAACCGAATCCAAAAAAATCAAAACCTCCCAGCTCCAATGTGGAGGTGGGTGAAGCTAGTGTTTTCTGTTATTTCCAATCGGGAGGCTGGTTTTCATTCATGTATTATTTAACACTCGGCCCCAAACTTAAGAAATATATATAGGTTCTTACCACCATGCGGGTTTCCGTTTCCGAGACGGTGTATTGAAGTCGAGACCTTGTCTATGGGTATATATGGACGCGTCCGTTAGGATGAGTCTATATGCGACCCAGAGGCGAGGTTGTGACTTCAATAAACATCTCGGAAACCCACTTGGAGGTAATAACCCATATTTATCTTCCAATACCCCCCCCCCCCCCCCTTTCCTGACTTGTTCCCGAATATTTGGACGATCGTTCAGCGTCTTTGAGGTGATTTTTATGAATGAAAATGGTATGGTATTGCGTTCTAACGCTATGCATGACGTAATCCCCATTCATTATTCTACTTGTACCTTAGCCTCTGACGTTTCTAGCAGTGTTTCAGTTGTGTGTTTCTTTGTTTTATATTTCAGGTTTGACGCATGGTAGTCCTATATAAAATATCATCATGTCAAAAAAATGATCTTGTCAAATTTATATTGTGGAGTTGGTGATTTATTTATCATTTTATTACTGGTATCAAAAACGGCTGCGTCGACATGTATAATCAGTTTCCGATGAGTGCAGGTGAAAAACGTTCTCTTTCTGAATAGGATGATCGCACGTGCGGTTGCTACCCTCATTACAGATTTGTATTTTGTCTAGACGTTTTTACTTGTATTGGGGGTAAATGCATTCTTATTGTAAGATATAATGTAATATTATAGCCGATATTATATCAACACAGTCGAATATATCAATATTATTTATGAACTCGGGAGTACATGTAACAGTTTATATCTTCTTACTTTCCATTTTACTTCAAAGCGGGTATCAAAACCCACTTCTTAGTTTGGGTTCACCACAACGTAGCCAGGAACAAGGCGAAAGTGGAGGGAGTGGGTGGATGTGCCCCCCCCCCCCCAATCCTGGCCAAAATTTCCTATAGTTTGAAATTCGGAGGGCAAGTCATGAGTAGTTGGAAATTCCATCTATCTGGATTTTCAAGCTTCTTTGGTGAAGCTGATGTCTCCTTTACTTTCCAAAATCCCAACTCGGTTTCAAATCGGCAAACATTCCAACTGATGCTATTTACCACTACAGTGTACGCAATATCGAGCTTCATAAGTATGCATGATGTCAATCGGTACGAGATTCCTATAGTACGTTTACATATCGTAATATAAGAAATCCTCAAAATGCATTTCAAGAAAGATGTCGGTCAGTTGCAAAGTTGCTTGTGCTTCTTGTAATTGTTTCATAGAATGTTGAAGTTGTTTACATAGTGGAAAGTAAATTCCTCCCTGTGTTCACTAAATTGACACGTTTTTAAACAATAATTTATTTAAAAAAAAAAATAAATGAAATGGGTTTAACAAACTGTGATGCCTAACTATCTTTACGCTGCCCCGGGCATAGAACAAACCCATTCACACGGTATCCACGCTCAAACGAATATCAGAGTTGCATGGTAGAGATTACTTGTAAATTCACATCAAGGAGACAATCAAAAGTGGAATTTCTAGCTGAACTGAATGAAGGAAAGAATGATGGAATCACGGCCTTCCCATTTACATAACAGATATAACTCATTCAGACTTCAGTTATAGAATAAATAGGAACTAGGGCCGGTAATCAGATTTAAGCCACGCATATGTTAAAACCGATTGGTTAAAACCCTTATTCTACGAGTGGCTTAAAACTGATTACCGGCCCTAGTACCTATTTTTTCTATATATTTATTAAACCAAAACAAATAATAACAAAATGTTCTCAGATCTGCTACAGTTTTCTGGCTTAAATCTGATTACCGGCCCTGGTAACTATTTGTTTTATTTATACCATGCTCTTAATAAATAATCGACTCTGTCACTTAAAATGGAAAAAATCACATTTTCTATCGCAAACACACGGGCTTGTTTTGTTTACATCTGCGCCGGTGGGCAGTACTATCGACTGTACGTGAATGCTTGATTGACACCCAGACACATCATCAAAGTTGGTTGAATTTACCTTGCCCTTTTCCGTCAAATTATTATTAACAGTTTATAAAGTTTATTTTAAATATTTAATTGTAAGTATTTTAAACTTAATAAGTCATTTAAACGAAGTAGATTGTAGCGCAAAATGTCGTATGTTTGAATGAAACATCGCGAAGTGTGAATGTATCGAAGTTGGCAAATTGTGTGATGCCAAAGGTCAAGTTGGATGAACTTCCGACCATAGGCGTATATGTTTTTTTAACCACAGTAGAAGCTTTACACCGGTAGTGGGGTTAAAAGCTAAACTTTAAAATACAGGCTTTTCGCAGGTAGTAATTAACATAGGGTGCACGGTATTAAAATGTGGGAAAAATTTAAAATGGTTTACCTTAAACGGATTATTTCGGATATTTCGTGTAGGTCGAGTTCCCAGTACAGCAGAGCGTCCACTCCCATTATTGAATTTTTTCTATATGTTAATATCTGCGATCCTAATTCATGTACAAAATTCATTATGTTCCAATAAGACTAAAATCATCCTGCTCTGATTGGACGAGAGCTCGCTTAGTATATTCTATGTTTACGGCTCAAATGGCAAATGTTACCGTCTGACGTCACAACGCGAAATATTCGAAATGACGTCGCCCGATTCGTAACTACTTCATCAACGGAGTGACTAGCAAGCCATTTCATTTTTTCTGGGTGTTTCACGTGTGCAGCAAACGGTGTTCTGGATGAAGTGTTGTTTAAATTACAAACCGATTTATGATTTGAAATAAGATGGAATGAGTTTATCTGGTTTATTGGTTATTTATCCTGTGCTGAACAAGGCAACTTTAACGATCACAAGTTTAGTAAATAAGCCCCTCGTGTTTCACGATGTGGGTTTTAGGCTAAGGGTAGTGTCTTATTGGAACATGTACATTATTGTGATGAGTTGATGGTAACATGATCTGAAGTTGGCGGCTCGGAACTTATGTTCAACCTCGTGCCGTTGTGGATACACGAGAGGTTTATTTACTAAACTTGTGATCGTTAAAAGTTGCCTTGAACAAGGCAACTTTTAACGATCACAAGTTTAGTAAATAAGTCTCTCGTGTTACACGATGTAGGTTTTAGGCTATGGTGTTTGTTCAACCTCGACGTTTCGCGTCTCGGTCGAACATAAGCTTTGAGCCGCAAACCTCAGACGATTTTACTGTCAACTCATCACAATAATTTATAATATTGGCTACAAGGTGACGAATACAGTCGTTATAAACACCAGTTCTCCTTTAAAAATCCTAATATATACATTCGAGTTTTCTTTTCGCATTCGGGGGAAATTTTAACCAGAGAGCAACAAGGGATGAAATTTATGTGGAGTCGTATGTGGAGTCGCTCGTTCCAATAATTTTTCGATGACTTATTTGCTAGTTTAGACTCGCGTCGTTACAGCAAGCAGACTGTATACGACTGCTAGCAGTAGTGGAACCAACCCATGATAGGGGTATGAACTCGGACCCGTGGCGGCAGTAGTGTAATAATAGGTATTGGGGTCATATTGCCACAATTGAACAGTGCTAGTACAATGCTGCAAAGATGGTGGAACACTCCAGTAATGGAGACTACAATAGAGTCCAATTATAGGACAGACAGCGGAAGTTGTGGTAGAAGCCGTTGGTAAGACTACCACGAGCTGTATATGAGCTTGGAATCCCACTTATTGAATCCCTTTTAAGGAATCCCTATAGAATCCCTTTTTGGGAAATTCTGTGGATATGGAATCCCTTTTAGAGTCGTAAGAGAAGTCACTCGTTCGAGCAGTTATTCGATGTCTTATTTGCTCGATTACATTCGGGTCGTTCGGGCAGTCTGACATAGTTAGCCAGCCTGCAGTAGTGATACAGTCAGTAGTAATAGTTATTTATTTATTGATGTTTAAGGTCACATACCTATGCACAATGGCTAATCGCGACAGTTACAGTTTTACGGGTGGAGAAAGTCGGAGCACCCGGAGAGAACCACCGAGCATCGACGACTAATTGAACAAGGCTGCAAGGGCGGAAGAAGACAATGGTATTGGAGAAATATATTGGAAGCCAAGTATGAAGGTGATTATCGTGTCGTGATATAGATACTGAAAGCCATAGTAGTAAGTAGTAAGTGTGGGTGATTCTAGCACAGGGCGCCCAATGGTAGCCAGTGGCAGTGACAGAAAAGAGTGGAAACTAATCATAGGACAGACGATGGTGTGGTGGGAATGGACAAATTAGCAGTAGTGGTCGTGGAGCTATGGAGGCTATGGGGTGGTTTAGTCTTTAAAAGCCTATTTCCGACTTTTACAACCTCAGAACAGGTGTTTTGAACATGCCATCATGAGGAGGTCCTGTTGACAACACAAACATTCGGTAGATAGTGGTTTCTAGTCAAGTCGTGGCTGCCTTAACAGGCAGCCAAGACTTGACTAGAAATCACTGCTAAGCCACTGGACATATAGAGGCTTTGGGCTGGTAGGAATTCAGGAATCTTGTACAGGACCTTAAGGGTTAGATTCAAGGAATTGAGCGGACGCTAGGAGCCATAACCATCTTCAGATAGACATCCTCCCACAAGTATCATCTGAACGGTATCCTCCAATAGTGCACCATCCCATAGGTATTCTCCAATACCCAGATGAGCATAAGAATCGTAAAAGGAGTCACTCGTTCGAGCAATTAATCGATGGCTTATTGGCTCGATGCGATTCGGACCATTTGAGCAATGTCTCTTCCCTCTTGAAATCATATAGGACCCGTTATACGCTGTATATATGTACAGATTATGGGAAATGAAGCAGTCTGGCTGGTGATTATAAGACTTGGACGATGGCAGATATCAGAAACAGAGACAGCTAAGACTAGACAGAGTTCTGGGATGGGCAGAACAGGGTCAGTAATAGGTAAAACAAGTCAGGAAATAGAGGAAGGGAAGCTACTTGGTAAGATTTCAATAACGCCTCGACCGAGACGATTCGAAAATTTTCTAATATCGCGACCCTTTTGGTCTCGAAACTGTTCTAAGTGTGAATATGGGAGATAAAGTGTTTCAATTCCTGCGCAAAGAAGTATGTAGGTTCGAACGTGTCACCCTTACACGGTCAAAGTAAGGCATTCACATATTACGTTGAGCAGTTTTAATTCAATTCCTGTTATCCACCAGTTGCATCGTACGCTCTCGACATCTCGTCCCATGATTTCCAATGTGTTCTATGTGCCAGTAGGCACACAGAATACATTGGAACTCAAGGGACGATCTGAAACTTCAGAGCAATTTCGGGGAATTCTCACTACGCGTCAAATCTTGGGTGCTTGTGTTAGCATAAAAAACTATGCAGGATGTCACCGCAGAGAAATATGCATAATTATCTGGAAGACCATTGCGTTATTCCACAATAGCGTACCCGTTCTGAGATTGTAGAGTTTCCCCAGGTTGACTTGTTTCTTAAGTGTTAATTCCGTCCGATGCATCTATCTAGGTTGGTTATGAATTTATGAATTGTTGTTCATCGAAACAATGTAAATATTATTACAATCCAAGTTTGCAAACAGCAGATAACTGCCACATTTGCTAGTTAGCCACAATGTTGTCTTTTTAGCACACAAAATTTATTTACCTTTTCGTAAAAGAAACAAATGGAGTTTAGACTACAGCAGGTTCTATTCACACAATATCGAAGCAACAAAAAACTTTATTTTGATAAAATATTCCATAAATACGAAGGACGTGGCAAACTCGAAATTGTGTTAGAAATGTGCATACAATTTTGATATGGTAGACAAATTTTGAAACTCGAGGTGTATTATCAACTCCTTCTGTAGGGACCAAATGTAGTCAAATAGACATTTGTCACATTTCAGTATGCATTTCGAAGTTATAATGTATTGAATGTAAAGAACTGATTCGTAGATTTGGTAGCCTCTTCCTTTATGGGCGTGGCGGGTGAACACAGCTCATAGGTTTGAACTCTGGGAATCACACATTTTCGATTCGACTTGAATCTGGTCTATTATTCGAAATCAAATCGAACCTTGAATCGAATCAGGAGTGTCCAGAAAGTGACCGAATTGGGGTGGGGCTGGAGAGGGGTGCTGTAAACATGATTTGTTGTGACTGTGACGGCTCAAGTCCAGATTGATAAAATATTCCAACTACATCACCAAGGCATACCTTCGTCGAAGGCATGCCTTGATGATGTAGCTGGAATATTACCCAGTAAGGGCTATAGTAATATAGAAACGAGTGAGTGAACTGCCCGTACTCTATACTGGTATCACAGAACTAAATATTTTCCTATAGGCGACCATTATAGCACTTATGTGGAAACAAATATGATCGCATCACTTTAAATTAAATATTTAAATACCTACATAAAGTACGGACCTTAACACAACTTTCTCTGGCCAGAAAGCATGAGGTCATGCAACAAATAAGAGAGAAAATGCACCAGGAAGTGAAGTACCGTCCTTGAACTCAGTTTTTTTTCTGGGAATTCCCAACAAAAATACACAAATAGTTAACTGAATTTTATAGACCCAGAAAATACTTAGAAAATCTCTTTTTTCTTGTGAAATATTCAGTATTGTTGTGAAAATCTAATAAAATGCTTTAACAGTTTTCTCAAGCAATACGTTTTTTTCTAGGAATCTTATTTCAGACTATGATGCAATACCCGAGTGCAACATTTCAAGGCAGATCACTCTAAACTAAATATTTAGTTCCGCGATACCTACTGCACAGGACTAGCCGCGAGCAAAAGCTCATCTTCAAAATTGCTTGGAAACTTTCAATTTGCTTCCAACAGTGGTAGTGACTGGTGAGGATGGAATTATGATGGCTGTTGGCATGGGTGCAGATGCTATTTATGTTAATTAATGTTGCGGAAATTACACTCAGTCTTCACTTTCAGCATTATTTATCTACAATTTCCATCTGAACTATGAGATGACGAATATGACTGATAACAAGCTATATTCCAGTGAAAGGATTCGAAGGGAAACGATTCGGGAAGCCGAATTCGAATCGAACCGAATACCAACGTGACATTCGAAATCGAATCAAATCTCGAAGCTTCGCTTTACCCTTTACCCAACGCAGACGATATCAAAATTTATTATTTTAAATATAATCTTTTTTAAATTTTTCAAAAAATTTCAACAAAACCATATCATGTGACCTCTCAATGGAACGAGCTCAATGAGCTCGCTCCAATGAGGGGGTCACATGATATGGTTTTGTTGAAATATTTTGAAAAATTACATTTTTTCAACTGCTCAATTTGCATATTACACGGGCGGATGCGGGCGATTCGTTAGGTAAAGGGTTAACCCGGTCATAGTTGCATGGTGTTTCTCTGCAGTAGCGTAGATGAGAAACGGGGCGATCACGCCATTGCATTTTTGTCGATTCTTGAGAGTCCAAACGGATTTGTTCACTTGACATTGGATCGATTATGTAAACAGTTTTTTCCTGTTTTCGGGTAGATTCGGGGAGATTACGTATTTTAGATATTAAATTTTCAAAACATTTCTAAAATTAAGAAATCAGCCCTACGGTAATATTGGGTGGTTGTTAATATCATAATATATCCGACAGAGCTTAGCAATGCCTTGCACTGATACTTTCAGTTGACTTAATTTTTATTGCCCACTCTCGCCACAGAAAATAATAATTATAATGACGGAAAAAAAGAATCGCAAGTTCAATGTTGGTAATATAATTGTTTTATCCGTAGACCAAATGTAGTAAAATTTGACACATATAGCTACCTCAGTGCACTGTATAAAGAGTTTTTGGTTCAAATTCAGTCAACCGTGACCACGTGCGACGTTGAATGCTTTCAACAGAATTTTTGAAAAGGGTGCATCGGGGGCACTCCCACGTGCTACGGGCTTGAAAACCATACCAAATTGAAGTTTTGAACAGTACACATCGATTGCACAACATTTCATTTCAACTCGATTGAAACGAAAAATGTCGCGATTGTCCGAATTTGATAGGGGTAATTATACAGAGCCAATCGCAATGTCTCATCAAGAACGGCAATTTGGGGTCCATGAGTCAACGATTGCTAGTTTAGTTGGGCGTCTCAGAGCGACAGGATGATTAGCTGGTCGTCCCGGGAGCGGACGTCCGCACGTTACGTGGCCACGTCAAGATAGAGGCATACGTCTCTCACATCTTCGTAACCGATTTCAGACGGCGACCGAAACGGCGAGTCAGGTTGAAGGCATTCATGGTCGTCGCCGAGTGTGTCCTAAAACGGTTGGGAATCAGTTGCGCGAGTTCAATTCAAGACCACGACGTTCCTACGTTAGACCGCAAATTACACTCGGGCGACGTCAACGTCGATTGCAAAGGCAGCGGACACATGCACCAAATCGGTTTCACTTGGCCCACTGCAGACGTGTGTTGTTCACTGACGGGTCTCGTTTCACGCTTTACATGTCAGATGGACTACAGACAACGTTGCTAACGACGCCGAGGTGAGTGATATTCTGACGCGTGCATTAAGGAAAACGACAGATTCTGGGGAGGGTCTATTATGGTTTATGGGGCAGGATTTCTCGTGGCGTGAAAACACCTCTCGTGGTCATCCAGTGCAATCTTACAGCCGTAAGATATCGGGATCACGTCCTCGTGCCTCTCGTCCTTCCACTTATCCCTGCGCTTAACTTTTCGTTGCAGCAGGATAACGCGAGGCCAAACGTTGCTAGGAATGGTCGTAACTTCCTCAACCAAATCAATGTCTCAGTTCTCGACTGGCCACGCTAAAGTTCAGACTGTCTCCGATCGAGCATTTGTGGGTCGAGCCGGACAGGAGGATCAGGAAACGCGTCAACGTCCCAAACAATGTCGCTCAGCTGACACGGGCCCTTCTTCGGGAGTGGAGTAACATCCCAAAGAGGACGATAAACAGCTTGATGAGGTCAATGGTAAGGAGAGCGGATATAACTTTAAACTTGGCCGATATGACGCCGATCACGGCCCGATGCGAACCAAGCTAGAGTTGCCCCACTTGATGCATTACTATCGGCGCAACAATTTGTTTGCATCGAAATCGTTCACCGTTATTAGTCGAATGCAGCCAGGAAAACTGACCTTACCTGAAGTAGCTTGAAGCTATGTTATTATGGTGAGAAATTAATGATAGCAATAAATAGGTATTAGGCGGATGAAGAGAAGAAAGAAGACTGTTGTACAGAAAATTCAACGCAAACTAAGATCCAGACCCGTAAGCGGAGATTCGATAGTTCAGCTGTCCGAAAGTCGTGGCTTCCGAGGCTGGACTTGGAAAATAGAAAACTTAGAACACCGTGAAAGAATGAGAAACAATAACACTGTCAAAAAAACAGTTACATATCTGAACACATTTTGTTATTATTTGTTTTGGTTTAATAAATATATAGAATAAATAGATACTTGGGCCGGTAATCAGATTTAAACCACTCGTAGAATAAGGATTTTAACCACTCGGCTTGCCGAGTGGTTAAAACCCTTATTCTACGAGTGGTTTAAATGTGATTGCCGGCCCTAGTACCCATCAGTTTTATTTCTACCATACTCTTAATAAATAATCCACTTTGTCACTTAAAATGGAGAAAAAAGCAAATTTCTATCGCAAACACACGGGTTTGTTTTGTTTACATCTGCGCCGGTGGGCAGTACTACCGACTGTACGTGAATGCTTGATTGACAGCTAGACACATTGTCAAAGTTGATTGAATTTACCTTGCTTTTTCAGTCAAATTGTTATTAACAATTCTTATATTTTATTTTAAATATTTAATTACAGGTATTTTAAATTTATTTAGTCATTGCACATAGTCGATAGTACCACAAAACGTCGCTGGTTGAATGAAACATTGCGAAGTGTGAATGTATCGAAGTTGACAAATTGCGTCATGCGAAAGGTCAAGTTAGATGAACTTCCGACTACAGGTGTTAATTTATTTTAATCACAATAGAAGCCTTACACCGGTAGTGGGGTTAAAAGCTAACATTTAGCATACAGGCTTTTCACATATAGTAACATAGGCGAGCATGGTATAAAAAGTATTTATTACTTATCAACCCACGGTAACTTTACAGTAGACGTTGACCTTTGGTCTCAGGTTATTATGGATTTATATCGGGCTGATATATCTGCCAATGTGAAACTAACCAAATAATAACGTCCAAGCAATAAGAATCCACGGGACTGTTGGTGTTTGTGGGGCTGGGTGGGTGTGTGGGTGGAGGATTCAATTCAGTATTTGAACGGCAGATGGAGATTGGGCAACTCTTGTCACATTAGTGCGTGGGAATTGTTGTTTGTTGCTTGTAGGCTGCCTTTACGTGTCGTCTGCCTTGTACCCCAACTTCGAAACATCACTACTGAAAAGTAAAGATGAGCATGTGTTAACATTTTCAACCAAGTTGTCTCCCCTTTTTGTACAAATACTTCTGCGTGCAACTCAAACAACATAGATGATTTGATTTAGATGAACCTTTTTGTATACATGATTTGGAAGTTGACATGTACATACTTTACAGTTTTCATGCTGTTTGTTGCCTTCAACCATGATTTTATTTTCGATTTCTGTATGAATTTTGTTGGGTGAGTCACTCCTCCAACATTTCTGAGCTGACTTTTGACGAAACTTCTCAGACGTTGCAGCTCGGCAATATGGATGTGATCAGTGGCATATTTCGAAATTTTGTTTTTCCACATTCGGGGATTCATTATGGAAATCTAGGCATTTAATCACCGTCAGTAACAGTCAGTAATGGCATCAGGACTTGCACTACAAGGGGGCTTGAGCTACCCGAAAGGGGCGGGGTGGGGTTAAGGGAATTCCCCGACAAACCCGCAATAAAGGAGGCAGATTCCTAAATGTGATGGGGTGGGGACTAGTCCTCCCTGACCCCCCCCCCCCCTCCCCCCATTGGCACAACCACGGGGTTTTAGTTTGAGCAATGTCATATTTGAACAGTACTTGCCAATAGGGAAAATAATTTCAGGGCGCACGGCATTATCATCGATGAAAAATCTAAGAAATGAAATTCAACTGCCATCAATAACTGTCATCGCTCAATGCATAATTGCTGTCATGGGTATTATTGTTTTATACCCTCAACCTGGATGTATTATAACGTTATTACGATTAGACGACGTGGTGAAAACACAGAGGCCATATTAAGGTGACACGGTAGTTTGAATAAATACAAGATGACGCGAAGCAAAATTTCTAATGAACAACGTCTTTTGATTTTTCCAATAATTTCTAAATGGATTCCCACGTTTGCAGTTGGTTGAATCAGTATATATTAATTGATTCCACTGGGAAACGCAGGCTGGAAATAATAACGCTTTCAATCCGGTTTGCATAACCTTTCGCCTCAAGAAATGTAGTCGGCGAAAAGAGAAAGAACAAACAAGCTGCATGGTGATCCGTAATAATTGTAAAATGATTAGCCCATCTGATGTAAAGAGTATTGTATATTGCGATCCCATTCTACCATTTCGGAATATTGCTTTAAAATCTTAACACCCTGTGATGGTATATAGGAAGTGCCCTGACACAGACGTTTTAGAAAATAGTGAACAGAAAAGTTGTATAATCTGGGCAGTTGTTTCTAGTCAAGTGTCGTCTGCCTATTTAGGCAGACGACACTTGACTAGAAACAACTGCTACTCCACTGGTCTTCATAATCTTTTGTTCAATACATTCACACTTATTTTCCAGACCTGCGCGTGCTAAATACTTTTCAAACGTTAAGACTCTCGTCTATTCTTCACACGTGTCCATGGTTATTGCAGTCGCTTCGTATCTCACTAATTACTTGAATGCAAATTATCCAAATCGATTTTCCATCTCGCGACGGGTCACTACAATTGATAAACTAATCTGACACTTGTATCTAAGAAAATGAAGACCACACACCAAATCCTTTCATATTGAAATTCAGTGAAATCAAATGTCCCTCTAAATTTCATTTTCATTTTAAGCTAATTACTTTTCAATAAAAATCACCTCATGTCACACAATGGCCATTATTTGACACTCACTGAGACAATTTGCATTAAGGAAAAGACGCATGTCTGGTTTTATATATATTTTTGGGCTATAATCGCATATCCACGTATCATTAACATGATAACAGATGCGCTGTAAAGTCATCAGTCTTTGACTTGTATCCATTACCACAGACAAAGGTATACGGTTGATAGCTAACGACCATACGGACATTTTTGTGTAAAAATGTAAGCGCTTTGTTAAGAGCAATTATCGTCTCAAGCTCAGTAGATATTTCATTTGTCAAGCGGTCATCAACCTTTCTTAAGTTTAAAATCAATTTAGGAAATCTTCAATAACATGCAGCAAATTTCATCACTTTCTTATCGTTTACGGACAACAAAAAATGTCAAGTTATATATCGGTCCTATGACGAATTCAGGACTGATATTACGGAACGGGGTACGATTCAACTATTATATACTCTCCCAAAAACGAAAGTGTGCATGCTAAAAAATAACACTAAAAAAAGATATATATCATTTTCATTCATGGAAATTTTATTCAATCACAGATGAATCAATTTGTGATCAACACGAGAAATTTCATTACGCTACGACGAATACTCTTGGTGCCATGGAGAGTTAAAGATACTAAGGGTCAAACACAAAAGTCACACACTCAATATCTGGTATGACCTCCGTCTGCATCGACTACTGCTGTGCATCTACGCCTCATGGAAGCGAACAAGTTAGCATGGAAGTGTTGTGGGATGTTGTTCCATATTCTGATAAGCTGTCTTTGGAGTTCCACAAGCGTTGACGGTGCATGGGGAAGCCGGCGTAGCTGACGTTTCATTTCGTCCCATACGTGCTCAATGGGTGAGATATCGGGCGAATTTGCGGGCCAGGGAAGAACATCCACTTGTTGTTGCTGCAGATACTGTTGAACAACACGGGCTGCGTGGGGTCGGGCGTTGTCCTGCTGTAGAATGACGCCGGGGCCGTGACGTTGCAGAAATGGGACAGCAACAGGTGTAAGCACTTCATCACAATATCTGGCTGCATTGAGATTGCCATCAATAATGACCAGCTCAGTTCTGTTACGGGCAGTGATGCCACCCCATACCATGAGAGACCCTCCCCCATAACGGTTTCGCTCCACGACACATGGATCCGCGTAGCATTCGTTTCGACGTCTGTACACTCTCTGGCGGCCATCTGATGATGAAAGATGGAAACAACATTCATCTGTGAATAAAACACGTCGCCACTAGTGTAAGGGATGCCTGAGATGTTGTCTACACCACTGCAGTCGAGCACGGCGATGACGTAACGTCAAAACCGGACGAATTGCAGGTCTTCGAGGACGTAAGCCGTATTCTCTCAGCCGGTTGATTACTGTTTGAGGATGTATCCGTCTCAGGTTAGGGATGTTCCTGGATGTCGTCGTTGCCGTTTGTTGTCGGTTCCGGAGATGGACGACACGAATATACCGATCTTGTGCAGGGGTGGTAACTCGGGGTCTCCCGGAGCGGGGTCGGTCTCGAACGTCATCATGTTGTGCATGTCGATGGACTACATTGTCTACAGTGTTACGGTGGCAGTTCAAATGCTGGGCAACCTCTCTGTGTGTTCTGCCAGCTCTAATCATACCCAGGGCAAGGAGACGTTGATTCATTGTCAATCTTGGCATGCTAATGTGGAGTCGTTTTAACAGCAGCGCAAGTTTGAATGTGAACGATAGGAAGGCCTTACTTTAGTGTTTAAATACCCAAGGATTCACACTGCTGCATGAATTTTCAGACTCTCCACGTGCAAAACATGCCTTTTCACAAACGTGCAGCACGTCATTTAACGTTAATGTAATTTTAACGGGGAAAGCTGTTTTTGTGTTCAGTATAACTTATTCATGAACAGGTTAATACTCTTTACACCTACGAAATTATTTTTTTAGAGTTTGATCAATTTCTGCAATGCACACTTTCTTTTTTGGGCGAGTATATATCTTCCAAGGTAAATGATTCTACCGATTGATAATATAGCACCGACCGAGGATTTAGTTAAAATAACCTTGTCTAATAATAAATAAAAATTCCCATTGCTACAATACACACCGTGTAACCTAAAATCCGATTTTCGGAGACAACAACCCGCTTTCCGGCGACAACAACCCGATTTTCGGCATCAAATCAGTTTACAACGCCGTTCACGTCGTTTCTTTTGAAGCGGGCACAAACAAAAGGACGAAGTTCAGCATGTTCATTGGGTAAATAACACAGAACTCATTAAAATTAATAAAAATCAGTTTTTCTTCAGTCCGTAATTTCATTATTTAGTCATGGAAACTGTTTGGAAACCAAATTTTAATGCGATCGAAATTTCCCTATATTCGTGCAAAGCCAGTTTTTCGTCGTAAAAACTCGATTTTTCATTAAGTAGGCGACGCCTTTGTCTGTTTAATATAATATTTTTGTTATTTTTCCTATAGTGTTTGTATAGATTTCAAAAAGCGAACTGACTTTGATAGATCTACCGATAAAATCAAAGACATATTCTCGTATTTTTTACAAAATCCGACAACGCCGCTAGCGGAATCGTACAACACCGCTGACCGGTTTTGGTAAAGATACAATGTGATTTGTGCCTTAAGCAGTTTCGTATTATATTTATTTTTCGCGATCCTGTGCGTTCCGCGTGTTCTTTCGGGGGTCGATGAGGACAGTTTGTGGTGAACAGCTGTCTTAGGGTAGTATCAGGTGAGTTAGTAACAAGCCCACCCCCAAGATTGATGATTATAGTGAATCTTGTTACCTTAAAGATGCCATTAGGCCAACACAGTTAAAATAGATTTATAGGGTTTTTTAAAACATATCTCAAAAGTGAATGGGCCGGGGAAGGGTGCGACTTTGGACCAACCCACCCACTCAACATTCCCATCCTCACCCCCACCCCCTAAAAAGTGCTTTTAAAAAAGAAATCCAAACAATTTTCCGAAATTCATGCCAAAATACAATTTGCCGAAATCCATGCAAAAATGTTAAAAACAATGGTAGTAGGCATACTCAGGACATCTACGTAAAACTGTTAGTAGGCCTGATTTTTTCGTCGAGCTCGTTCCAATGAGGTGATAAGCTATGTTTTTGAGCCAAAAATTGAAATTATTTAATTATCTAACAATTTCTGGTACGTGTCTGATACCCGCGTTTGGAAAAGGGTTAAACAGGACCAGTGGCGGCGCCAGAAATTTTTTTGTGGGGGGGGGGGGGGGGCAACTAGGGGGGCAGACTCCCATGAAGGGGGGCAAATACGTAAAGGATCATATCATTACTTTGTTATGAGGTAGTCCAAACTTGGACCCAAAGTCCGTAATATACTTTTTTGGTTTGGTACGTCCTGTGGACGTACGAAACCAAAAAATTATATTACGGACTTTGGGTCCAAGTTTCGACTAAATGTAATGGTAATTAGCGGTCCTCCTTTCAAAAAATCCTGGATCAGCGTCTGGTGGGTCTGTGCGTGAGAGAGAGAGAGAGAGAGAGAGAGAGAGAGAGAGAGAGAGAGAGACCGTGTGTGTGTGAGAGAGAGAGAGTGACTGAATGTGTTTGTGTGTGAGGGTGGATGGAAATGCATGCGAGATGGTTGGAGGTGGGGAGCAACTGGGGGGGGGGCAAAGCCTTCGCTTGGGGGGGGGGGGGGCGTAGCGCCGCCACTGAACAGGTCTGACTATTCGACGAGCGATTGAGAAAGGGACATTCCACCTTGGACACTACCGTGGTGTAACAAATCAACAAATACAAGAAAACTTTATTTCGTGATGTAGACATTGGAGGTATACGAATTGACATGTGACACCATTTATCCTATATGCTGACATGGTGCATTTATTTTGAGGGTGAATTTCGTATCTCGGGGGCAACAAGGTGCCACCTGTAACGATAAAGTATTGTAGATGGTGTTTCGTTGAAAAGTGTTTCTAGTTTCTAATAAATGTGAAGTACTTTTCAAGAAATCATTCTATGACGTAATTAGATAATTGGGGCACCAAATGCGATTTTGAGCAAGTATTCCGAACACTGGTGCTTATATCAACTTTGCATAATAATTAGACATATACTGGGGTTGGGGAGGGGTCTACAATACACCATTGGAGTATAGTGTGCTTTAGCACACAGGGCCGCCATGGGCAATTAGGATCAGTGGCCCAATGTGACATCGCCTTGACTCTTGTTATCTAAATTCGCGCGCCAGATAATTCATCCCCGAGTTCCGTTGTGTTCTACGTGCCTTTTGGCAGGAGACGAATTGTTAGATTGTGGGCGAATATATGCAACTAAAGAATCATTCTATCACGCCTAATGTGGTTGCGCCTTTACCGTGAAAATTTATTTACGGGACGAAACCTTTCACACTGAGAAAAAAAATCCCGTTTAAATTAAGGTACATTAAGACAGTACTGTCAACCAGTTACAATTAGTTCTACTGTAAACTTTGCGGGGATGACTGTTGCTGTGTAAAGTTTCATCATATTTCTTTATTCGTTTATTTATTTGGGTTTAACGATGCTTTCGACAGCCAGGGTCACCTCCTGTCGGACAGTTTTACGGGTTGAGGGAACCTCAGTACCCGGAGATAACTACCAAACAACGGCGAGCAACTGTCAGACTCCCCAAAGTAATACCTCCACACAAGCAGGGTTAGCATTGGTTGAAGGCAAGTGCAAAATCGACGTGCAGTACACCTTTGTACACAGCACCACCATGTCACCACGTGGGCAATGGGGATTAAGTGCCTTGCCCAAGAACACAACGCAGTTACCCCTGGTGGACATCGAACCGTGGACCTTTTGGTTGGAAGTTCAATGCCGTAACCACTGAACCACCGCGAGTTTCATCATATGAAAATTTATAGCAGAGTGTTTTTGTACAGGGGAGCAAAGGTTGTTTTTTTTAGAGCGAACGCATTTATCTCTTTAATTTCAGTTTTTACAAAGTAGTACCTTTCATGTTGAAACTTACCTTGTTTTTTGTGGGGGTGGGGCAGTTTTTAAGGTAGAATAGTTAATATATATAAAGATTCACTCGAAAGTACGAGACAGCTCAACTGGTGAATATCCCGTATACTGACTGACTGACCGGTTTCGCTCGATTGGAGCTTCGGTAGAGGTTTATGGTGTTGCGTTGTGGCTTTTCCTAAATATATCTCCAATGCCCGGTGCGTAGAAGTTTCGGGTAGAGATTCGGGGGTATATCCGGTAATCGGATCTGCGTTTCCGTATTATGCAGGTACTTACGTCCGATCCAGAAGCGCCCAGTGCTGTGAAACAACGACGTAAACGTCAATGGATATACACACTCCAAACGCTCATACCACTCTGCTTAAACAGAGAGGAGTTTAAGTCTCTTTTTAATGTAGAATAATTAATATCTTTAACCTGCAGCCATACGGCTGCAGGTTAAAGATATTAATTGTTCTAATTCTTGTGTTATGAAGACTGAAGAGACGCCAAATATCAGTTCGTCAGCTTTGTTTGTTCTCAATGAACATCAAAGACAAAGTAGTGAGGCATTTCCAAAAGTAGCTTAACCCTTTGAACCCTTGCGGCCGTTTTTTTTCCGGCCAGGAACATGATACGTCATAATTTCATTAAATAGGATGGATGCTAACTGCATGTGTGTGGTAGACCAATCAATATTTTCAACGTGCAGCCCCAAGTCTGCACGTTGAAAATATTAATTGGTCTACCCCTAAATAATGAACATGGACTCTTCCAGTTGCAGTCATTGAACTAATATGGAAGATACCATCAGGGTTCAAAGGGTTAATACGGTATTGTCATCGCAATAGTTTACTGCAGAAACATCGGTATACCTGGTTGCTAGAATATTTACAGTAAATTTAGCTGTCATGTTTTGCAGTGTATCTTGCTACTGTGGAGATATGTTATTGATATCTATGTGGGGGGGGGGGGGGGGGGGATATGGAGAATTACTCTATAAAGACTGAAGATCTGGAAGGGGACTGAAGCAGGGGTGTAGCCTTATCAGACGAAGGGATGCTCTAGGATTGCAATAGAAACTGGCGAGCTGAAATAAGGATCAAGAGCTCTCAAACGGGTTGTACAAAAAAAATGCCCCAGCTTTTAAGAAGGACCTTGATGGATCTTATGGGGGTCTTTGTTGTTCAAAGTTAGATCAAAGTCACTGGAGTTGAGGGGGAGAATCGTTAAAGGTGAGGAAAGAGTGTGCCAAATGTGTAATATAAGAGTAATGGAGACCCTGGAACATTTTGTTTTCGAATTCCCCAAATATTTGCCTAGCAGAACAAGACTCCTTAGAAAAGTACTGGAAAAATGGGATGAAAACCTGAAGGATAAGTGGATGGGGAATGACATGAGGGAAAGGGTCAGTTTTATACTTAGGTAGATCGAGAATGCGCCTATGGGAGGAATTATGAAACACATTTTGAATGAATACTGGGAGATTAGGAGGGATTGTGGAGGAGGAATAGCCCGACGGGGGGGGGGGGGGCTGGGTTAATGTAGGCCTCCTTGTTAGAGGACCGCGTAAGTCAGCGGAAAGCTGAATAATAATAATTATTATTATTAACCCTTTACCTAACCTGAAAAGCAGACGACACTTGCAAAAATAATTCTTGAATAACTAATTTTTTTCATTTTTTGTCTCAAAAACATAGGTTATGACCCCTCGTTGGAACGAGCTCGACGAGCTCGTTCCAACGAGGGGTCATAACCTATGCTTTTGAGACACAAAATGAAAAAAATAATGAAAATTAATTGGCGATTTTTGAGAATAGCGCTGGCCGGTTTTGGCCGTCACGTTAGGTAAAGGGTTAAAGTAGGCCGGCAATTCCAAAAGTAGTTCAATACGGTATTTTCACCGTAATATGTTACGGCATAAGCACCGATAGCTGGTTGACAGTACTTTACCCCATTTTAACGGTAACTTTCTGCAGTGCTGGGGAATATGCTTGAGTTTATCTCCAGAGAGAAATTTGTAAATGGAACGTTTGTGCACATTTAGCACATTTTGCACATTCCGCTTGTCTGCTTTTCTCAACCGCAATAAACAAAATAGAAACTGAAGAAGAAGAAAGAAAAATAAATAAAGTGAATGAAATATTTGAGATGATTTAAAGCCAGTTTATTTCCTTTAAATACCGGAGTACTATATTATCTTTAAAAAAACGCTGATAAATAATACCACTTTAATAAGACACTCCCCGTTTTCCTATTGACACAATACAATACTGTAGAAAGGTGAACAGTCAACTCGTTTTGTTTAATTTCATTTTTCCTAAATTAAGAAATGCCATAACACTTCTCATATACAGGTGTGACAAAAAACCGTTTTGATTTATTAAAATAAAACGTCACAATTCAAACATGAAACGGTACCTTTTGTACCAATAAAAATATAATTGCTGTCTGTCCTGCATAATTTATGACATTAGCATTCAACTTCAAAATCTAACACAACGAGTCGCGTGTGACCTGATGACCCTCAGCGCGTGTCAGTCCTTAGTAACCGGCGCGTGCTTTTCTCTTCTCGTCTACGTTATGAATAAAACCGACGAAAAATAAATAGAAGTGGCCACAAAAGCTTCACTCTAGTTTGACATAAAGTTTCATCATCGTGAAAAAATAATTATTGTCTTATTAACCCTTTGAACACGACAGGCCGCTCTACCGGCCCATAAACATGATACGTCATAATTTCATTAAGGGTGGTGACTGTTAAGTGAAATTCAGAATGTGTGAGTTGACCAATCAATATTTTCAACGTGCAGCCCTAAGGCTGCACGTTTAAAATATTAATTGGTCACCCCCAATAATGAATATGGACTGTTCCAGTTGATGTCATTGAACTGACATGGACATACCACCAGTATTCAAAGGGATTGTAGCAGCAACAAAAATTTGATTTGTTCGAATGTTTGCTAAAAGCCGGAAGTGAACAGCCAGAACACCGAAGTATGTCAATCATGAAAAGCTCACGTTTTCTGGGCCGGCTATCAGTATCTCCTGTGAGCTACCTGATCCGGGATGTAGGAGTCGGGGATGCAGGTGGGACGTGGCTCTCTCCACAAAAAAACGTGTACAGAAATTGTTGAGAGAGAGAGAGAGAGAGAGAGAGAGAGATGGGGACGAAGAAAGACCGAATGAAATATATATATATAGAGAGAGAGAGCGAATGAGCAGGCGAACAATTAGTTCAACGTCATTTCGTTTACCAGCATAATTTACATTGTAATACCAAGGGAGAGATAGAGAGGGAGTGAGAGAGGAGAGAGAGAGAGAGAGAGAGAGAGAGAGAGCAATACCACCACCACCACACCAGCAGAGAATCAGGGTATGAGCGGCTTCCCGACTCAAATGCAATCACGTGACACTTGTATCCGCCATTGCAATTTTTTGAGAATTCGTAGGAAGTCTGACACAGACTCTTTGCTCTTCAGATGTGACTAGGAGATTCCTTCGTACGATATGCTTCTTTACGACGTTTAAAGTCGCAAAAGTGCACATTTTAGACTCTTTATTTAAGAAATATGTTAAATATATAGCCCAGATGTGCGATTTTCTCAACTTTGAGGGTGTATTAATCCCACCCCTAGCAAGGCCTATGTACATTGTTTTTCTACGATGCAAGTAATGCGTGCTGGGCTCCACTTATATATAGCAGTGTGCCGGGACCTTTCTGCGAATATGCACCCCCCCCCCCCTCACCCTTCCCCCAACGTGAAACGCTTCATATGCCTCTAGCAACAAATTGCACATCTAACTGTCCACTGGCTCGGGTATGCTCATATGTTTCACCTGTTATTAAATGAAAATTCTGTACATCCAAAACCACCATTGTTTTACTTTTTAAGTTTCTAATTCTGGATTCAATGTCATTTCTATAACGTCCTCATTGTTACGAGCTTGTCCCAGTGGGGGCTCATCAGCTGTGGTTTAAACGTAAAATCCGAGAACATCAGTTGTTTAATCCTTTACCCAACGTAATTGCCAAATTCGGCCAGCGCTATTCACAAAAATCTCCAATTAATTTCATTATAATTTTCATTTTTTGTCTCAAAAACATAGGTTATGACCCCTCATTGGAACGAGCTCATCGAGCTCGTTCCAAAGAGGAGTCATACCCTATGTTTTTGAGACAAAAAATGAAAAAAATTAGTTATTCAAGAATTCTTTTTGCAAGTGTCGTCTGCTTTTCATGTTAGGTAAAGGGTTAAAAATTCGGCTACTATCGTTAGCAAGAAAGATGGGGTGGGGGGGGGGGGGGGTTCAGATTCGGTCTCGGATCGGTTTCAGGAAAAACTTCGATTTCGGATTGTTTTTTCTATGTGATAAGAACATAATAAATAACACTTCAAAAAAGCTCCGGCGTCGAGTATCTTCATTGGGTTCAGCCTAACTTCCCCTTGTCCCTCTGATCATTCTGGTGGATTCTAGGGGAACAGTTGGTAAGCCTAGTCAGTCAGAAAACAAACACACATTCCGCTCCATAGTTTCCCAGGCATTTGCAAAAAATGACATGCCATACATTCTCTTCAAATACAAATATTCTGTAACTTAGTTATCTAACCCATAACATGTAATACATTTCCCAAATCCACAAAAAAACAAATGACACTATCTGACTAAGTAGAAATAAACAATCTGAATGTGGGTGAAATATTTGATTATCAAAGGCAAGGCTTCAACCTACAAAATTGCTTGAAAAAAATGCCGAAACTAGTCATTTTCAGCCACCCAGCAGCCTCAAAAGCTGAATTTCCCCACCAAACCCCACCTACCTATCCTTGGAGCATAGCATCCCCTGTTTCTAAAATGCAATTTTTATATGTTTCCGTTTCATTTTTTAGTTACATGTCTGGTAACAAACCCGTGTAGAAAGTTCATTTTAAAAAATAGCCAATTTTTCGAAGGTACTGCTGCCCATAAATCATCTGGTAATTTACCCCTATGTATCAGACTCCAACTTTGGGACCAAAACTTCAAATTCTCTTGTCCAACAAAAAGCCTAATGTAATCATATATCTGATACTAAAAATATATCTCTATTTTACATGGCCTTAGTTTCAACATATGCCCTTTGTTAAGAATTTTAAAATAGTGTGAACTGTAGAGCGGAACCTTTGTGTAACAAATGAATAAATGTCATCTTATCTATGACGTGGTCTCATTGTCACCTTTTCTCCTTTATTGACTCGTCCCGTGGACGAGTCAATAAGGGAGAAAAGGTGACAATGAGAACATGACGTATTCGCCCCTTTGCCAGATAGACGATAGTCCATAAGTTCTACTAGTCCAATTCCACCCCAGTAAGACAGCTTGATCAGTCTACGTACAATCACAGTAAAACTGTTCGGCCGAGTTTTGATTGGCCTTTCGATTCGTTTTTTTCCGGTTTGTCGCAAAAACCGGAACCAGACCAGAAAGCAAAAAAGAAAGAAAGGAAAACAAGCTAATACGTATTGTCACATGTTCTCCCGTATTGTCTCGCCCACCGTGTAGTTTGTGTGTGGGCGAAAGTGGAGGCGCATGTGCCTTTTAAGTCCGCCACCCACCCAGTTCCCCGCCCCAACTTTGCCCTATCTGCCTGATAAATATATCTATTAGTACAAATGTACACAAAAGACACAACTTTAATGTCCCCCACTCCTTTTGACATTTCTGTGTGTTAACGGGGTACAGGCATTGACTTGGCCCTTTCTCACAGGTTTCTGTTCTGTAATCGGAGATACGTCGAATTTCTCTCTTTGTTGGAGTTTATTAGCTGGGTATCTGAACAACGTGAGAATCATTCTGTTTGGTCTTGGGCCATACTTGTTGATTATAAACGTAGAGTTTTTTTTTTAACTACAGTTTCGACAACCAGGTTCACCTCATGTTGGACAGTTTTACGGGTGGAGGAAGCCGGAGTACCTCGAGAGAACCAGCAAGCAGTGGCGAGAAACTGTCAAATTCTCGAACGTTCTACCATCACACAAGCAGGGTTAGCATTTTCTGCAACTCATTCTTCTCTACGATCAATCGATAAAACAATAAACTTTCATCACGCGAGCAGTGTTTGGATTTCGATGAAGACGTGGGGTTATGTGGATGAAAACTCATCCTCCAGTAGTATGGGGTGGAATGGTTAAATCGCACTTTTGGAGAAGGATATTTGAATCATATACTCGGAAAACTCTTGTCGGGGTCAAATATCTTTCCGTTGGGATGAGATATTCCCACCTCATCCCACATCACATCTATCGAGGATAATAGTAATCCATACCCTATGTTTAGTTCACTCGCTCAAGCCTAATTTATTGTACATTACATTAGGACGTCAGTTGACGTAACAGTTGTTTTTGGTCAAGTGTCGTCTGCCTTTTGAGGCAGACGACACTTAACTAGAAACAACTGCTGAGGTTATACAACTTTTCTCGTTATACAAGCTCTTAACCAATTCGACACTGTCGGAACACATTTTGTACAACATGGGAGATTATTATGATCCCCGATGAGTCTGGAGGTGGGATGGGGAAAGCTCAACCGAGGGGCAAGATATCTGAACCAGACCCGAGGCTTGCCGGGGGTCTGAATCAAATATCTTGAACCGAGGGTGAGATTTCCCCATTCCCACCTTCAGACACATCGAGGATGATTTTTCTCCCCGCACACGAGGATTACGTCATTATAGATAATTGGCGGTCACGTGCTGACATACCCAATTTATCAAGTCGTAGTCCTTTCGAAAAATTAACAATTTCATCGGAAAGATCGTACAAAAGAAAAATTGATTTGTAACACTGTCCGTTAAGAGGTTAATGAATTTGCGCGTGTCAAACTCTAGTGTAAAGGGCATTGTGAGATTATTGATCGATGGATAAATTCGCGCAGTGATATTATTAATTATGCAGAGAAACATGGGGTTGAAACAAATCAAGTTTAATATTTGAATAATAATTAAATATTGATTCTATATCAACAATATTTAATTAATATTCAAATATTATACTTGATTTGTTTCAACCCCATGTTGCAATTGTGCAGACGATGATGAAATAGTTCCGGCGACCTAATAAAAAATGCAAATGAGTATATCACGTGGGGTGGGTGGGATAGAAATTTCTCCCCCACTGCATGTGTAGCATACGTCTGTCCAGGGTGAGACAGCAGGGAGAGACAGATGTATCCCACCCCACCCACGTGGCGTTATACATTTATAACGTTATTATGACGCGATGCATAGTATTTGGCTACCAACTAATTCATATTGACGTCATCAGAATGCCGTGTGTTCAAAGTTTGAAGCTCTAAAACTCTTTAAACCCCAATATGCCACCGTTCCTAATTGATTTCGTGGTATATACCTTTGGTATATACATAACTTTTGCATGCTCTTTCCGATGGTGTCAATAGTTTTTCAAAACAACGAATACCAAATGAGTTGATTATATCAGCACGTGACCGCCGATTACCTCTGGCTAACGTAACCGCTGTATGGTGAGGGAGAAAAATAATCCCTGATGGGTACGGGTGTGGGATGGGAAAATCTCACCCTCGGGACAAGATATTTGGTCCAGACGCTCGGCAAGCCTCGTGTCTGGCCCAAATATCTTGCCCTCGGGTGAGATGTTCCCATCCCACACCCGTACCCATCAGGGATTATAATAATCCCACCCCACCCATGTGACGTTATACATTTATAACGTTATTATGACGTTTTGCATATCGTATCAGTTTCTTGTTACCAACTAATTCATATTGACGTCATCGGAATGCAGTGTGATCAAAGTTTGATGCTCTAAAACTCTTCAACCCTCAAGCTGCCACCGTTCCCAATCGATTTCGTGGTATATACCTTTGGTATATACATAATTTGTGCATGCTCTTTCCGATGGTGTCATCAGTTTCTCAAAACAACGATTACAAAATGAGTTGATTGAATCAGCACATGACTCCCGATTACCTCTGGCTAACGTAATCGCTGCATGGTGGGGGGGAGAAAAGTCATCCTCGATGAGTCTGAAGGTGGGAATGGGGAAATCGCACCCTCGGGGCAAGATATTTGAACCAGACCCTCGGCAAGCCTCGGGTCTGGTTCAAATATCTTGCCCTCGGGTGAGATTTCCCCATCCCACCTCCAGACTCATCGGGAATGATAATAATCCCACCCTGCTGTTTCACGTATAGTGGGGGAGAAATTTGTACTCGACTTCTGGCCTCTGGGTTAGCCATTCGAGAAAGCATGCTTTCATTTTGAAAGTTACTGTAATGCGTCATGGACAAAACAACTTTTTTAGAAAATAACTGTAAGTGAATAAACCACTGTTTGCGTGAAAGGCTGACAAAATATGAGAATGAATTTGGTCTTCTGACTCGTTTCTATAATTTCAATAATTATTGCGACCTGTGAAAATTTGAATGCCTTCCGTCGATTCATTTATGAAGGGCAGACTGTGACTGGAGAAAAATTCACAAACAAAAGAGACGCTGTGGGAGTAAATTCGGTCACCTTCTCCTGGAGCTATCTATCACCATGGCCCTCATCAAGGCTATATAAATTCTAAATTGAAAAGTCACATTTGAATAAAATTGTTTTCTTATAGGAAATGAAATATCGTTAATTTGAATAATTATTCTTTTAATATGTTTTCGTAAAACTCATATTTCATCTTTCACTAAAGTCAACAAAAAATATCCGCAACTTCATTTAACCCTTTGATCTCTACTGGCCGTTTTTCCGGCCAGCAATATGATACGCCATAACGTCATTAAATGGGATAGCTGTTCAGTAAATGTGTGGGGTAGACCAATCAATATTTTCAACGTGCAGCCCCGAGGCTGCACGTTGAAAATATTGATTGGTCTACCCCAAATAATGAATATGGACTCTTCTAATTGCTGCCATTGAACTGACATGGAAGATACCACTAGAGTTCAAAGGATAAGAAGATGGCATTTCATTTTGAAAAGTGAATGGAAAATTTTACTTTGTTTGTTCTGAAAGGAGGTTGCTTTTTTAGCGAGCTTATAGCACACGTAAGGCGTTCCGATTCCAGTCCTTAATTTTATAAATGAACCAAACACGCCCATTCTATCACATAACATATTCATTCATTTTTTTTATTTTTATTTTTCAACCCATAGCTTCTGAGTCGTCTTTAAAACGGGCTCGTGGAGCTTGTTTCTGTTGTTAGAGGACGATGGTAAACTGGCTGAAGTCCCAATTATTATTATTATTATATTGTGGGGCGTGAGGAATGGTTTGCAAAATGACAACCTTACCTTTCAGATACGTGCCCTACAAATCCGTTGAATGTAAGAAAAGACAGTAGTCGTTCAAATCTAACTTTTTAAATGTATGCTTCAGGCTTAGTTTCTGGCCTCCCATTAGAACGAACTCAAATTATCTGTCAGATCCCCCACCCCACCACACCCCAGCAATCCCCACAACGCTATATATTCTTACCTGTTCAAAAAGGAGACCATTGAATTTCATTGGCTACAGTACAGTCGCCGTGGTGTGGTCGTAATCCGCATGTGGACAGTGATGTCCATGCATGTGCTTATCGGGTAATAAAAATCATCAGCAGCAAAATTTTAATTGATGAAGCACCGGTTTAACCCGATACTTCATTAATTAAATTTTTGATGATTTTTCCTATAGTTAGTGTTTGGAATCTAATATTATTGCGTCCGTGGAAATATTGGTCCCGCGTAGAAAGTGACCAGTCCACAACGGCCGTTCTGTAATATATCCGTTTGTTTTCCTTCATTCGGTCTCCCTTTCTTTGTATTCCATTAATTCCGTTTTCTTATGGTTTATATGAAAAGAGATGCAGTCGCTATCCGATCACAACTCGGTCGAGAAAAAGAGCACTTTTGCGATCACAATCTTGTTTTCTTTGTTCTACAGTACAGACGCCATGGACTAGTCATTTTCCATGGATCAGCAATATTTCCACGGATGTATGCAATAATATCTTACCTCCTACAAGTATCTGGGAATTTCATTGGTTCAAAGATGTCACATGCAGACTGCATATAAAACCATACACTGCCTGTCAACATCAATATACGCTGACAGCTATGGGTAATCTCCCCTTTGTTCATTGATTATTCAAAATGGCGGCAGTCGATAAACGCTTCAAGTTGAAAGATTGAGTGTTGGAAGCCCATATTTGGTCTGAAGTGCAGGTTAGGCGACTTAAAAGGCTTCATAGTCTGTGGATGTGTGTCATGTTACCTTCGAAATGAAACTGTTTGGTATGTATAAATTTGCCTTGTTACAATTTATGGGAGAGTGCCTGTAGGCGTAGGCACCCTCCCCTCCCATAAATTGTAACAAGGCAAAGACACGTGAACATATTGTGATAATTCTCTCATTTAATTTTGATCGCTGTTGTTATTAGTTCTGTGCATCGATGCAGCAGTCGGTAAGATATATTCGTTACACAGTTTATTGGTGGCCTAATATGGTATATACTGTGTCAGTTAATTCCATATTGGACTCGAGTTTCGCTCTCGTCCAATATGAAATTAACTGACACCATATATACCATATTAGGCCACCCACAAACTGTGTAACTAATAATATTAGATTCCAGACACTAATTGTAGGAATTGTTGGTGCTTCTAGCACAATTAGTGTTGTATTCAATTCCCAGGAAGAATCAACTAACTTGGGAAACAAAAGAAATGGCACTCTGTACATGTTGGACCCACTAATATGTGGAAAACGTTATTACTTCTCGTTTTCATTTTTACTATTATATTTTTTTACGTAAACTGTTTCTATATTCCGCAAGCATAATAAGCTGGCATAAATATTTCTGAATTTATGGCATACTTCAGTATTTTGCAATCAAGTCTGCAAAACGTTCCGTCCGGAAATCTCAACGACATTTTTAGAAGACAACGCGATATCACTTGGGGTTGTTCCTTTTACCAAGTGAGGGTACTTTCATAAAAATGCAGGATTAAAAGAAAAGTACAGATGAATACAATTTGTTTGACACAAGAACTCGGGCCGTGCTCCAAAATTTCAAATTGTCATGTTCTGCGACGTAACATCCGTTGTCCCGGATGGCGGTGTATATTTTACAGTTTGTTTTCCAATATCGAATACATGATTTCAATTTACAACCCACATTCACTTTTATATCTCTTAACCCTTTACCCAACGCAGACGATTTCAAAATTTTTTATTTTAAATATCATGTTTTTAATTTTTTTCAAAAAATTTCAACAAAACCATATCATATCATGTGACCCCCCTCTTTGGAACGAGCTCGACGAGCTCGTTCCAAAGAGGGGTCACATGATATGGTTTTGTTGTAATTTTTCCAAAAATAATATTTTTTCAGCTGCTGAATTTGCACATTACGCGGGCGGATGCGGGCGATTCGTTGGGTAAAGGGTTAATAACGTTTATGAGGAATCAGAGTCAAATTTCAGGAATGAGACTTTGAACTCGGCCGTTTAATGAAAAAGCAAATTTAACCTCTGGGGAATTTTGACTACGAAAATCCAATCTTCATAACGACGAAATGTGTTCTTTGATTATGTCATTGTGTGTGTGTGTGGGGGGGGGGGGGGTATCCTTTCACGTGTTTTTGATCGAAGATATTAACTCCCAGAGTTTGGAATCTGGAAAATATTTAAAAATAATTTCTTGTGAACCACCAGTCACAAGGCTTTGAGACATGGTATTCATGTTATTTTAGTGAGAGAGATTAAAGTTTGTTCACAGAATGTTTCTTGTGCTTATGTTCTAATACGAATATATTGCATGGTATATGCACAAAATAAAGATTTTTCGCGGGTCCTCTCTCGTGCGTTTGTGCTTGCATAAATAGTTTCTTGATGTGCATTTGAAAAAGTAGGCGGGCTGTAAATTGTGCTTTCAAAATAAATTTTATTTAGCACGCGTGATTATGAGTTTAGGCTTCCCGCATTATCGAATCCGACGGTCACACATGAGTCCTCAAACGAACCTTCAGTCATTATACCTCACTGTGAAAGGGATAACGACAAGAGGGTCCATTTGGGGGAAACACAACAGATAACAAGTGCTGCAACAGTGGAAATCCAAATGTCTAATTATGACGTGACCTCAAGGACTTCAACTGCGGCTTCTCCATTTTTTCGGGCTGCTTTTGATATAAATGGCGGATGTCACAGTTTTGTTTGGTGGTTAAAGCGCCGTGTTTCTGTTGCAGCAACTACCGCTGTTGCACGTGTTTTCTCTCGCGTCAAACTAACAAAAACAACAAAAAACAACAACAACAACAACAACAACAACAAAATTATCACCTACAATTTTTTATTACCATTACTGACTACTACTTCAAATAGATTCATCTTTGAAAGCATCGCTCCGTACCGACTGTTCCTCGTGGCCAATTCTGCATTTCATCTGCAACTCCGGAGGAAAAGGGTTGTGAAACGTAAAGGGTCTAATCTCTTAATCTAAAATTTTGGATCGAATCCGAATTGCATCAGACAGATGATTTCGAATCTAATGAATTGAATATTAATTTGTAAATATTGAACCATCTTAACCCTTTGAACTCTAGTGGTATCTCCCATGCCAGTTCAATGAAAGCACTTGGAAGAGTATATATACATTATCTGGGGTAGACCAATTAATATTTTCAACGTGCAGCCTCGGGGCTGCACGTTGAAAATATTGATTGGTCTACCCCAAACATTTACTGAACATCCTATTTAATGAGGTTATGACGTATGATGTTCCTGGCCGGAAAAGCGGCCGCTAGTGTTCAATGGGTTAAAGCCGTACATATTGTCAGTCTCCAATCATTTACTGTGTGCAACAGCGATTCGTCCGTTTGGGCAGATCAATCAAAACAGCGGAATATTTCAGACCGGAATCGATGTAGTGTTGGAAACGGAACCTCCTTAAACTCTTCTTCTATCAACAGGTCTCCTGTATAGGAGACCTGATGATAGAAGGAGAGTTTCAGGAGAGACACTTGATAGAAGTTTGAGAACTTCTCGACAAGTCGAAAACTTTCAAATCTCACGACCCAAATTGAATAGAAAGAATCGAAATACAGCGAGGATTGAGAATCGAAGCTATTTTCGAAGCTTCACTGGACCCTAGGGCGAAGTTCAAGAGTATCAAAGAATTACTGCTAGAACTATTTTCTGTCTGTTTCTGACTTTGCTCATCCTGCACCTAGTCTATACACCTGCTAGAGACACCAACGCATGAGAGAGCAGTGGAATGTTGTTAATGATGAATAAGTTAAGTCACATACCAGACGATCGCGTGCCACCCGAAGAACACTTGCAACTCCGAAGTCACGATAAGTCCCTGTTTACACAAAAGATCGGTGTAACCGATCCGCAGTCAACGAGCTTTGATAACCTTGCACTTGAAGAGCCTAGCTCATTAATGCTCTCGTCGGGTATTCAAGTCATTTATACAGAAGATAAGTTTTCATATTTAACAAAGGTGTTCGCTTACAAACTCAAATAAATTAAAAATTTTAATATAATAATTAAATAGGATAACATTTCTTTCAAGTATAACCCGGTAATGGTGTTGATTCAGTTCGACGAGAACATAAAAGCATTCCGTTTTAATTGGACAGACAAAATCTCTTGACATTGGGGAGAATTATGCTAATATTAATTATATTGTAAACTTTGTGATTTATTGTCACGATATTCTTAATCCATAACATTTGAAGTTTTGGCACGTTTAAAGACCTCACAAATGTATTATGAAATCCAGTTAAGTTTTTAATTATTATTACGATTTCTCATGCGCTGTCTCGAGTGAAACGATTGCACAACGAGGCGGTTATAAAGAATTTTGAAGGACAGATAATCATCCTTTTATTGTGGAATAAATATTAAAAGTTCATAAGTTTGTATGGAACAATTAAACTTGGAAGCCAGTTTGGGTGGTTTTCAAGTGTATTAATAACTGTACTAATCTTTTTCCTAACACGAATCGGGGAACGCAACATGCAAATAAATTTCTTGTATAACTGAACAGTTTTATTTAAACATCTTATCGCCCCCATTCTCGACAAGTGTTTAACTGTACGATCTGTTAGTAGTCATATATACTAATATTATTGAATATTAATATATTGATATTAAATATTATTTTTTCAAATTTTTCAAAAAAGTTCAACAAAACCATATCACGTGACCCTCGATGGAACGAACTCGACGATTATTAAATATTAATATTAAATATTAATATTAAATATTATTTTTCAAATTTCTCAAAAAGGTTCAACAAAACCATATCACGTGACCCTCATCGAAACGAGCTGGAGGAGCTCGTTCCATTGAAGGATCACTTGATATGGTTTTGTTGAACTTTTATGAAAAGTTTGAAAAATATAATATTTAAAATAATAAATTTTGATATCGCGTACAGTGTAAAAAATACCATTAAAATAAGTAAAGGTAAATTAACTGTGACGACCGTGACTACTTAAAGGTAAAGAAACCGAAAGGTCGCCGCTAGGTCGATCTCGAGCAGCGTTAACTGCGTTCGGTCCTTGAGCATGGCACTTAATCCCGATTGCCAAATATGCAACATTCAAAAAGTAGATTTTGATTAATTTTTAGCAATTTTAAACAATCATGATCCAAACATCAAATTGAAAGCGACCATCAGTCAAGATTCTGTTGACGTTCTCGATGTGACCGTGAAAAAAGGCAAACAGTTCCAGGCATAAGGTGTATTTTAAACGAACTGATTCACACACACAAAATCATTTCATCCACCATACACAGCAAAAAATATAGGTTTTCTTTTGAACCAAAACTGGTTCTAATCTTGTCCCTGAGATGGAACCAGTTCTGTTTAAACAGTATTTATTTCAAATCAGATAAATTTACCAAGATTAGCGTTCAATTTTAACAGAATATTACATGAACTGAAGTAGATTCAGCAGTAAACTTGGAGCTTATTCAACGCAGTCGCCAAACATTTTGAAACAAAGGAGATATGAACAGGTGGCATATCGAACCAGTTTTGGTTCTGTATAGAACCACAACTGGTTCGATATGCCAACTGTTCATATCTCCTTTGCTTAATAACGAATTGAGACAGCCTCGTATGAGCTCTAAACTTACGGCTGAAACCCCCTCAATTTATGTTTAATTCTGTTAATATTTAATGTTAATCTTAAAAATTTATTTGATTTGAAATAAATACTGTTTAAACAGAACTGGTTCCATCTCAGGGACAAGATTAGAACTAGTTTTGGTTCTAAAGAGAACCTATATTTTTTGCAGTGTATGCATTCAAAGGTATTATCAAATCACAGTTCATTGGTTTCCATCGCAATTCGCATGATAAGGTAAATTTCAACGCGCTTGTTCTACATTAGTTGGAACTTGAAAAAAGTATTAAGGCACACTGCACGTCGATGGTGCACTTGCCTTCAACCAGTGCTAAACCTGCTTGTGTTGAATTCGTACGACAGGGAGTCTGGCAGTTGCTCGCCACTGCTTGGTGGTTCTCTCTGGGTACCCCGATTTCCTCCACTCGTAAAACTGTCCAACATGAGATGCTCTTCGCTGTCGAAAGTGTCGTTAAACCTCAATCAAAAATCGGTAATTCTGCAGCATTGACAATGGTGACTTGATGCACTCAAGAGACTTTTTTCCATGCGGCCCGTCTTTGAATTGAAGCAGACACTGGCAAAGTGGAACATGATAAGCGATTTTCTCTTTTGTGGTTACACTAAACCAATTTATCATCTTGTCCACCATTAGCGATTGTTCACGGGTAATTTGAGCGTAAACAGTTTAATCGTGTTCTGGCCGTTTAAGACAATCATTAAAATGTCAAGTTGTTTCAAAAGAGGCATATCTTACCAAGCCAGAAGAGCTCCGAGATATGTTACCAGACATCACAGAACACGAGCTCATAATAATAAAAGTGTCCACGAAATGTCAAGCGAGTCTAACTCAAACAAAATACGCATTAGTATCTCTATCCATATCGAATTACAAATGCACTCGTTAAAACAGAATTAATATGTTTAAACTTTGCGTTCCGACTGTGTGAAAAGTGAAGCAGAATTCTAAGGGGCAGTTGGCCTGACGGCACTCAGAGAACGTCCGAGTTTAGCCTTGGCCGTCGAGGGTCATAGGCACCGAGGTTGAAAGTCCGCGTATTGTCGTAACCCTGTGAGGGTTGTAAGGAACCAATAGTAGTTTGTTAACGGTTGCGAATCGTAGTGGCATAGCAGACAAAGAAGTAAAAGCTGCAACGTTGAGGTCTAGAAACCGTATTAAGAGCTTCAGTAAGCGCTTGAATAGCTCGCGAGATAAAATAGTTTTACGCGGTGCGAGAATTGGTGATGTTGAGAACACTTTGCAGAATATTTTTATGTAAGCTTTGTCAAGTATATATCTGAAGGCGAAGAATAACTTAACCCCATGAGAGCCAGGCAAGGCGCAAAGTGATCGTGAACTGTGGTAGACGCCGATTGAATCGTGATTGAACTGAGAGAACGTTGATAGAGTCACACAGGCAGAACATTATATGTGTTAAGCCCGAATGGCTGTGAAGTTAACTCTGCGAGGAGGAAGCAACGAGAAGCGAATAGACACTTTGTATGTATCACAAACCGTGAGAAAATGAAGATGATGTGAGGCTTATCCAGCGGACACAGCTATCTGTGGGAGACGTCGAGGGCCCTAAAGAATAAACCTTTATCCGCGTAATTAGTGTATTCTTATGGATAATTTTGTGAGTAATTTGTTTCATATTTTATTTCTTCGTGCATGTAAATAAATCATCTTTTCAGTGAATTATCGTTGATCACCCTTTGGCGTTGTAAGCAACATACACCTCCAGGAAATCCTAAGAGTCCCAAGCGGACAGGGCATTGATAAGGTGGCAATGTTTACGTTCGAACTGGGGTTCAGACGACAGTCACTGGCTGTCGGCTGAGCACTGATAAGAACATAAATGTTCCTCCATCATTTCGAACATCAATTTAGCCCCTGTAATCCTGCGACACAGAGAAAGAGAGAGAGATCGCTTTTGCTATCACAGAACAGTAGACACCTTTAATTATGTATTGCGGTTAGTTATTAGAGAGGCAGCGATTTGGTCGTTAGAGAAACCACTTGTCTAAATTCCTGAGTGTATCCCACATTTACACCACTGTACAAGAGTACCCACCCCCGCACACACACAACCCCCTTCCCGAAACACACACACATCGTAGTTTAACCGACGTTGTGGGTATTTGTTGTTTTTTCTTTTGTTGTCAAACAACAATTTCACACAAAAACGAGAACGCAAACGCTAACCCATTGTTTTCTTTGAGTGGACAAGAGAAAAACAAAGGAAATCCTTGCGGGACGCAAAACACCATTGTGTAGGTTTTCGCAACGTCGGGAAGACAGACACACCCACTCTTAGCTTCGGGTTAAAGAGAAACGCGTGACTGTGTCGCGATCCGGTCGAAATGCTCTGTCCATGTTCCTCTCTACAACCGAACAGAATCTCACTCACCTGAAGAGATATGAGATAACATTACTTATCAGATGCTATTTGTCGTCCAGTGGTTGTATCTAGACGCCATCGGCAATGTTGCAGCATCGCCGAAAGTGCCTTGTTGCACTAAGGGGCGAAGCATTGCAGATGGTGCCTTGATGCACTCAAGAGACTTTTTCTATGCAGCCAAGGGCTAATGCTATAAAACGTTTACAATTGTTTTTTTTTATAGAACTGTGTTTCATAGTTATGACTTTAATGGGTTGAAATGAACCATTCGCATTTTCAATGATCTGGCAATTTGCCAGTTGGCAATTTGCCATATCTTTTAAGATGCGAATGATTCATTTCTTTTGTTAGTTATCTTAATAGATAGAAATACAATTCTAGAAAATACAATTGCAAAAGTTTTATAGAATTTGCGATATCTTTTTCATGAAATCTTCGCTCCAATGATGTACGTGTACTGCTACTCGATCGCATTTTAACTGAGAGAGACCAATTTTGCGATTACAGAACACCAGATATTTCAGTTATGTATTACAGTATTACAAGTATTTATCAGAAAGGAAGCGAGTTGGATCTTTAGAAAAAAAACGCTTCTTCCAGTGTTGGGCTGAACCATGTGACGACAAATAAAAATAAGTTTTGGAAATCAAATTGATTCTCATCTGTTAACCCTTTACCTAACATGAAAAGCAGACGACAATTGTAAACAAAATTCTTGAATAACTAATTTTTTTCATTTTTGTCTCAAAAACATAGGTTTATGACCCCTCATTGGAACAAGGTCATCGAGCTCGTTCCAATGAGCGGTCATAACCTATGTTTTTGAGACAAGAAATGAAAATATAATGAAGATTAATTGGCGATTTTTGAGAATAGCGCTGGCCAGTTTTGGTCGTTACGTTGGGTAAAAGGTTAACAGAAATGGAAGTTGCTTGTTTATTTGGTCTCAAACTGTAAGTAAAGATTTTCAGTGTTAATTGCAAATAACAGGGTTGTGGTAAAAGTTGTCACCTTTTTTCATAGTAAATCATCTTTTTACTACTTATAATGTTATTATTTTTCAAGGTTATTAAAATACGGGTTTTGTTATAGGTGCCATTAAATCGCGTTTTTGTTGCCCAATGTTACAATTTCTTCGATAATGATCTCACTGACGAAGCATTTTTTTATGATCCAAGACTGACACGCGAAAATATTCTCAGTTCACGGATTCTATTTGGGTTTCATTTTTCTTTTTTTTTTGTTATTTCTCTTTGTTTTATCTTTTTTCTTTGTTGTTGTTGTCTTTGGGTTTTGGGGGAGTTTTGTGGTTGTTTTTTCTGTTTTTGTTTTGTTTTTGGGTGGGTGGGTGGGTGGAGGAGACTACTGGGCAAACGTCCTTTGACCCTTCATCACTTGCAGTCCTATTTTTACGAAAGCGGGCAGAGAATTCTGACCGGATTAGGGCTGTCACGATTTTTAAATTTAGGAATCGATTAATCGTCGCAAATAATCGATGATAATCGATTAATCGTACCTAAATCCCCTCCTCTCTTTGAAGTCGATAAAAATGAAGTTCAAGTCAGGTGACCTACCTCAAGGAAACAACGAAGACGATCCTTTTTAGGTACATTCAAAGCTTTGATGTTCTGAACTTTTGAACCGTCAGTGTAACAATCAAGACCGGTCGGTAGTTGCGAACTTCGCAACTGCCGACCGGTCTTGATTATTACACTGACGGTTCAAAAGTTCAGAACATCAAAGCTTTGATGAATGTACCTGAAAGACAATTGCTTCCAACAGCTTCTTGGGGGTTTAACATCGATGTTCTTAACTCTTTACCCTTAGAAACGATAGTTTTTTCATCAAATTTTCTTTTAATTATCAAACGTCTAAAACGGGATACAATTTACCGATTATTCGACAACGAAAAATACTAATCGATTTCGCCGTGACCGATCAACAGTCGATTAATCGTGACAGCCCTAGACCGGAACCAAACTCGGTCGAGATCCTGTCAAAATAAAGGGTCAGCTTTCAAACCCACATTATTATAGATTCCTACCTATCGAGAAAATAATGGAAGAACATTGTCAGTCAGTAGTTTAGTAAGTTTTTCTTAATTCGTATTTTATTTCTCAGATTTGTACCATAATTTGTTTTTGAGACAAAAAATGAACAAAAACAGTTATTCAAGATTTTTTGGGGGGCAAGTGTCGTCTGCTTTTCGTGTTAGGTAAAGGGTTAAGGGCTTCACATTCTTCGTCTTCGTCCTGACCCCAGACCTATCTGGGACCTATCACATGGGCAACACTTCGATCTGGTGAAGAGAGGAAGCTTGGGACGGAAGCCCATTTTGAAGACCCATTACTGGTCACGATCAGCGTACTGGTGCATATATATAATAGAAGTGGACAAGACCCGCTAAGTGGTTTTCGATTGCTCGACATGAATACTTTAGATTTGGAGAACGCACTTCGATTGGATATTTGTTTAAAGAGAATGTGTTTGGGTGTGTTTGAAAGAAACAGATTACCAAGAAGATTGCCAGATCACAGACGAGTGACTTTGATAGCCAACAGAGATCCAGATCACAAATAGGTTAACACTGGAAGGCTTTCTTTGTGAGTTATCACAACTTAGAATACTTTGATTCCTATGGATTACCCACAACAACACAGATCATTCGAGATTTTTCTGAAGAAGAATTCCAGATATTGGAAGTTTTTCAAGTATCGTAACCAGTGTGTGAACAGTACTGTTTATTTGCCGCAGTGTACCGATGGAAACCATAGGCAACATATTTACAACCGATCTCATAGGCAATGATGTACTGATTGATGATGTCGGGGATGAAACCATTCACTAGATGTCGCTGTATTATAGACTATAAAAAGGGGCGCACGCGGTTTTCAGCTCATGTTTGCGTCGACCACCGAAGAGGAAGGATGTCCACGAACAACAACGATTTACAGATTCAACTGTTTAAGTACGATGTTGGGTTCCATTTTACCACGAGAGATTGGGAACAAGTGACCAAAGCAGTGTATATAGCAAAAAAGCGGAGCCTTGAAATAGGAGAACCTAAACCGAACAGAGGAAGAAAATCAAAGAAGAATGATTAAAGAGTGTTCACAATTCCATGTTTGATACAAATGGCATCGAACGAAAGAGAATCAAGGAATGCCAGAGACTAACAAGGGATCGATTCATTCGAGACGTTATTTCCTCCACCCTAGTGGAGCAGGTTCTACGTGGGGAGAATGGGCCTAGGTTAATATCAGCTCAAATGAAAACCGAGCCAGTACAGACACCACGGGAACACATGAAGTATGCATTGGAGGAAACTCATCCCAAGACTTTCGACTTCATGTTATCAAGTGAACGTACAAAAACATCGAATGTCCTAGCAAGAGATGGATTTTTTTATCTTGGTACCGAAGATATAATTTAATGTTTTCACTGTGGTCTTATTGTTTGTTTTTGGGATAATGAAGACTATGTCACACAAGAACACACTTCAAGAAGAAGAAGTTTCAAAAATTGAAGATTCACAGAAGATAAAATCTTTCTGTCTGCTAATAAGCTGAAGCTAATCAATTGCGCCTGTGCAAAGACTGTTGCAAACAGTTGGGAAGATGTCCAATCTGCAAAAAAGACTGTTTATGAATATCTGACAATATATTTACTATAGAAGAGTGTTTCCAGGAAGGGGAAGAAACTGTTGTACCAAGAAGAAACTGTTTCATTGTATAGAGAGTAATCGCTTGACTTGACTGGTTACGCGAAATAATTCATGAGAGGTGAGGAACGTTGCACAAACACGAGTGCGCAAATGCGCTCGGGTGTTTTACAATATAGTCCCTCGCCTCGAATGAATTATATTTCACGTAACCAGCCCAGTCAAGCGATTACTCTGTTTATTACTTTTCATTATTAACGATAATTATATTATTTAACCCTTTACCTAAGGTAACGGCCAGCGTTATTCCAAAAAATCGCCAATTAATTTTCATTATTTTTTTCATTTTTTGTCTCTAAAACATAGGTTATGACCCCTCATTGGGCCGAGCTCGTCGAGCTCGTTCCAATGAGGGGTCACAACCAATGTTTTTGAGACAAAAATGAAAATGATAGCTATTCAAAAAAATTTTTGCAAGTGTCGTCTGCTTTTCATATTAGGTAAAGGCTTAACAAAACAAAAAACAATGAAGTCCCCATTACACCTACGGCAAAGCGTCTTTGTTTGCGCGCACGGATACATGACACAATTGTTGATTGCATAATTCACTTGTGAAGTTATCGTTTATAATCAAACCCGGAAATCCAGTAAATCACTCTTTGGAATGTAATAATATCTAAATAATTAGTATGTTAAAAACCTGTCGTTATATTTTTCTACACCCAAAGCATGAAAGCCTGGATGGGAACAAGAAGGACATCTCGGATCTCTTGTAGAGGAAGTGGTCTCTCCACCAGTCCTCAGATGAGGGAATGGGGCGGGGGGGGGGGGGGTAGGCGCATCTTATAGTACTAGGACTCCTACCTGAAATAAACAGGCAGAACCGAGGATTTAGTGTGAAATCCGAGCCAAATAAACAATTGTCGGGTTCTTTGTGGTAATTCTAGGGAGTAACCGAGGATTCTGGGTAGTTAGATTGATTCTTACACAACGGGACGCACTCTCATAACACATCGAGTCATATTGTGGACCTTTGGGGCACAGAGCAACCACACGCCACCATAGAAACCAAGTTGGCGATGTGCCATATACAAAATGGACGACGGAAACACGTGTCACTCTAACAAAACGCACTGCGCAAACGTTACAAGATGGTCCCACACGCGGGCTACCATGGCAACCAGACAAAAAATAACTTGGGGATGTGACTTTGACGCCATTTCCGAGGTGCCCGCCGAGGTCCACCAACAAAAGCGCCGATCCATCCCTCTCCTATTACTAATGTGGTCTTGGAAAAGCTGAGAGTCTCATACCATAGCGAGCCAGAATCGACGAGCAAACTACACTTGTATTAAAGCGCTTTTGTGGTAGTCAAAAAAATAAAATTTGTACCCGCGTATAATGAAACGCTTTGAATGGATGAATCGCTGTAAATGTTTATGACCTTATTCAAGACATGTAGAAAAAGAATTCTGGCTGTGTAAGGCTATTTTGTAGATTTTTCCTTGATGCAAATATGTATACATACCTTACCTCCTACAAGTATCTGGGAATTTTATTGATTCAGAAACGTCGCATGCAGACTGCATGTAAAACCATATACTGCCTGTCAACATCAATATACGCTGACAGCTATAGGTAATCTCCCCTTTGTTCATTGATTAATCAAAATGGCGGCAGCCGATAAACGCTTCAAGTTGAAAGATTGAGTGTTGGAAGCCCATATTTGGTCTGAAGTGCAGGTTAGGCAACTTAAAATGCTTCATATTCTGTGGATGTGTGTAATGTTACCTTCGAAATGAAACTGTATGAATTTGCCTTGTTACAATTTATGGAAGAGTACCTGTAGCTCTTTCTCATAAATTGTAACAAGGCAAAGACACGTGAACACATTGTGAGAATTCTCTCATTTAATTTTGATTCATGTTGTTATTAGTTCCGTGCATCGATGCAGCACTCGGTAAGATATATTCGTTACACAGTTTGTTGGTGGCCTAATATGGTATATATGGTGTCAGTTTAATTTAATCGAGCTTCGCTCGAGTCCAATATGGAATTAAACTGACACCATATATACCATATTAGGCCACCAACAAACTGTGTAACTAATAATATTCCCTTCATTCCTCGTACGTTCTACACCCATGACTGGTCACTTTTCACGGGTGGACAATATCTCCACGGACGCAATAATATTAGATTCCAAACACTACTTATAGGAATAAACATCAAAAATTTAATCAATGAAGCACCGGTTTATAATTAAAATTTATTGCTGGTGATTTTTATTACCTGACAAACGCAGGTGTGGACATCACTACACACGCGTGGATTACCACCAGTATACGGCGGCTGTACTGTACACTCGCCAAAACATTACTTTTTCCTTAAAATACAGCTTATGGCGCTTCATTGGGACGAACTCAACGAGCTCGTTCCAATGAGGGTCATAAGCTCTGTTTTTAAGGCCAAAAATTAAAAAAAAAACATTCAAAGACAATTTTTTGTGAATAAATCTCACCGGATATGATCTTTACGTTGGATAAAAAAGTTGATTTATTTAAGCACCACAAAGTAGATCTTCTGTTTCGCAGGCCATTTTTTGTAAAATTGCATGTGAACGGGCACTTTTTTTATTTTTTGTAATTATTTCTTTGCCATCAAAACTTCATGTTCCTGGTTTATTTTATGTTTTAGGCCTCACAATATACAGAATAGCATGGTTAGTGGTGCATTTCGTCCCTTGAGAGCAAAAACGCCTTCTTGCACTCAAGGGACAAATTTATCAATTTTATTAACTTGGGTAAAATATCACATCAGCCATTTAATATTTATTTTTTAAGTTTGCATTGGTTATAAAATGAGAGCATGCGGCGGCCAAATTGACCATGCGGGGTGCGGCTGGGAGGGGGGGGGGGGCGAAGAAACAGATGTTTAACTTTTTAGGCTTTATTAGTGTTTAATGTCACAGTTGGCATCCCTGGATATGTCATGGTTACAACATTGGTGTGAAGTCAATTCTAGACAATCATTTATACCAATGCTGCGTAGGCGTTAGCTACCGGGTCCTATTTTGCAAGTAAGGCAGAACCTGGTTACAGTATGGACGCCGTGGATTGGTCACATTCCACGGGTGGGCAATATTTCCACGGACACATAAATACTAGATTCAAAACACAAATTATAGGAATGCTCAACAAAAATTTAATTAATGAAGCACCGGGTGCAACCCGGTGCATCATTAATTAAACTTTTGCTGTTGACGCTTTTTATTACCTGGTAAACGCGTGCACGGACATCACCTGTCTACGCGTGGATTATGATCAGTCCACAGTGGATGTACGGTTCCACCGTAAACAAGCACTGTTCCACTCACCGGGGTTCTCATGGGTCTGGGGTAAAGAGTTAAAATATTATAACAATTAAACAAAAACCCTAGTAAAACATCGTCACAATAGAACGTAACCAAAATGCAATATTTTTTTTTTCATTTTTGTTGAAATAGTTCTGACATATAAGTATCGCACCTATTATATGGTAACAGTTTGGCACAATCGTTTAACTTTACGGTGAATGTGACGTCCACGCGATTAATTGAAGGTTACACAGCCATTTGTTTGTTACAGAATCACCCATTGACAGAAGAGATCGAATGACACATTGTGTGAAATGATGTCCCTCCCACAACTCGCCACGAGGGCGGAATGTTATTATTTACCTGCCGTTATTATTTTGTTTCAAATGACATGAAAAGTCGTTCTGAATTTGAAGTGTGAAACTTTTCAGCGTTAATGATAGCTTTCCAGTGTGGAAATTAATCGATCTTTTTCGGTTTAAACCGATATCCTTTCGTCTTCCTTTATTGAAGGGACACAAAAAATATTTCACTGGGCTAGACACATGCCCTTGAAAAGTTATCGACCTCAAATCTTCGTTAACACTTGATGTACCAATCGAACAAACTCTCCAAACATTATATATATATAGTGGAGATGTTCGGTGATACATTGAACTAAAAGAATTAGACTTCAGGATGCATATTGAACTACAAGCACTCCTATAGTACAGTACGGTCGCCGTGGATTGGTCGCTTTCCACGGGGTGGACAGTATTTCCACAGGCGCAATAACAGCGAACTACAAACACTAATTACCGGAATAATTATCAAACTTTTAATCAATGAAGCACCGGGTACAACCCGGTGCTTCATTTATTAAAATTTTGCTGCTGGTGATTTTTTATTACTTGGTAAACGCATGCGTGGACATCACTGCCCACGCGTGGATTACGAGCAACCCACGGCGACTGTACTGTAAGAGTCAGATTTCGAGTTATCCCAAGTGATTTTTTTTGTATCAAGGCACACGCGATCACATTTGACATGGTGGCGTTAGAGACCCAAACCGTCCCCAACTGTACAAGAGACCCCTGTTAACTTTTTTTATCTTCCGATCAGATGTTTTTCTCCATTTTGTTCCTACATAATACTATGTCGTAATATATAATAGTATGTGGGAACAAAACAGAGAAAAATGTCTGGTGAAATACAAATTAATAAGAATTTGAATTAGAAAGTAACTCACGTTTTTCCCCTTATTTCTGGACAAAAGTCTTTCAGCTTTATAAGTTGTGTCCAAAACTCATCTCCTTGAAATTGTGCGTTCAGTTCGAGGGAGTTATTCTCTTTCAGATAGTTTTTCCAGTCAATTTCTCAATGAGACCGAAGTAACCGCACTTCCGCGGCTCAGTCTTTGTGTATCTTGAAGTAAATGAATCCCGTTTAACCCTCTACCCAACTTAACCGCCAAAACCGCCCAGCGCTGTGCTCAAAATTCGAAAATTAATTTTCATTATTTTTTTTTTCATTTTTGGTCTCAAAACAAGGTTATGACCCCTCGTTAGAACGAGCCCGACAAGCTCGTTCCAACGAGGGGTCATAACCTATGTTTTTGAGACAAAAAATGAAAACAATTAGTTATTCAAGAATTTTGTTTGCAAGTGTCGTCTGCTTTTCATGTTAGGTAAAGGGTTAAACGAATAATACTTCTAACGTTTGATGGGGAGCTAGAGGTTTTATTTTTCATCTCCATTGCCCGTGTGGGGGCACGATGACGCCGTGTTCTAAGGCGTACTGCACGTCGATGGTACGCATGTCTTCAACCAATCTAACCCTGCCTGTGCTGCAGTGCGGAGTTACGATGTTGGGGAGCTGGCAGCTGCTGTCGTTGCTCGGTGGTTCTCTCCGGGTACTCCGGCTTCCTCCACCCGTAAAACTGTCACGGTCATGATTAGCCATTGTGCATAAATATGTGACCTTAAACATCAATAAATAAATAAATAAATAAATAGAAGTTTTATTTCAATTAAAAACATGACATTTAATAATTGTTCGAAAAACAACATTCAAACCAAAAGAATTACCATTAGAAGTGGACATTCTCATTCTCTTTTCATCTTTTTGCTCTAAACAGAACTTCATTACGTGGATTGGTCACTTTCCACGGGTGGGCAATATTTCCATGGACACAATAATACTAGATTCCAAACACAAATTATAGGAATGATCAACAAAAATTTAATTAATGAAGCACTGGGTACAACCCGGTGCTTGATTAATTGAAGTTTTGCTGATGAATTTTTTTATTAACTGGTAAACGCATACGTGGACATCACCTGCCCACGCGTGGATTACTATCAGTGCATATATTCCAAACTAAGCGTCACACACCATGTCTATGTCTTCGTCCTCCCAATTTTTCTCATGAGGATCTGGTACAGTAATTTCGCTTTGAACTCATTCCATCAGTCTTTTCTAACAGAATAATAAGGCGGTGGACTGGGATAAAAAGTGAAAATTTTAAACAAAAATGGAACCATTAAAAACTTATTTTAACACAAAGTATTTGATACCATTTTAAAGAGTATGTTATAAACTATTTGTTCATATGAATGTCTGTTCTGTAAAAAAATTAAATTTGTGGCAATGTAAGGTTAATTTAATTTTTCTCCCACAGACTGCTATAGTAATTTATTTTGCCATCTTCACTACTGTTTATACGCGTGCGCATTCAGGGGAGTAGAAATAGCTCAATATGAAAGGCCGCTGGTTCCATCCTGCCCCACGTAATCTGAGTTATGTCCTTAGACACAACACATACAGCACGGCCACCGTGGACTGACCACTTTCCACGGGTGGGTGATATTTCCACGGAAGCAGTAATACTCGATTCCAAATACTAATTACCGGAATAATTATCAAACTATTAATCAGTGAAGCACCGGGTACATCCCGGTGCTTCATTAATTAAAATTTTGCTGATGGTGATTTTTGTTACCGGGTAAACACATGCGTGGACATCACTGTCCACGCGTGGATTTCGACCAGTCCAGTGCGGCTGTACTGTCGGTGGTACAGATGTCTTCAAGCTTTGCTTACCCTGCAGTAGATAGTAAGTTCGAGAGATCGGCCCTCGAGTACTTCGGTTTCCTCCGCCTGTAAAACTGTCCGATACAACATGACCCTGGCCTCTCAAAGCACCGTGAATCCCTAAATAAAATAACTTCTTTATTTTCTCTGTCTGTCACCACAAAACAAATTGTGAGCACTTCATCCTCGGACGTGTTCCAAGCGTGAGATAAAATGGTTCAATTAGGAAATTACGAAAATAGATTTGTCATAGAGTTATGGATATAATCTCCTAAAATGTAGTTTCTCTGTGGTTTTATGGACGGTAAGTTCGTCCACCTTAACCCTTTGAACCCCAGAGGCCGTTTTGCCGGGAGGGTCACAAGCTACGTCATAATGTCATTAAGTGGGATGGTTACAAGGTAAATGTGCGGTGTAGACCAACCAATATTTTCAACGTGCAGCCCCAAGGCTGCACGTTGGAAATATTAATTAGTCTACCCCCAAATAATGAATATGGACTCTTCCAACTGCTGTCATTGAACTGACATGGAAGATACCACCAGGGTTCAAAGGGATAACTTGGAAAAAATCCGCAAAATTTTGTACGACACCATTCACCGCAAAAAGCCCTGTCTGCACGTATCTACATTGGGTTCAGTCTAACTACTCTTTGATCACTCTTATGGCGTCCAGGGGATCAGTTGCTTAACCTATTCAGTCAGAAGAAAACCCATAAATTAGGCTAACAAACGAATAAATTTCCACCATTCGTGTCCCTCTCGAAGGTTCGAGAAAAGATGGAAACGTCAACAATAAGCTCGTGGCTTACTGTCGAATCCAATCCACATGATACTGTAAATTACTACCTGATACTATAGGAAATAAATATTGTTTAAACTAAAAGATGTTTATCGTTTAGCAAATTTTAGATCGCCGTGTGGGACCCTCGATATCGTAGATATGGGGAGGGGGTCAGCAACCCACCCATCAAAGATTTTATAACTTTTGTAGGCGATTAACCCTTAGAACCCAAGCGGCCCATTTTCCGGCCATGAGCATGATACGTCATAACATCATTAAATATGATGGCAGTTCAGTAAATGTTGGGTAGAACAATCATATATTTTCAACGTGCAGCACCGAGGCTGCACGTTGAAAATATTGATTGGCCTACCCCAAATAATGAATATGGACTCTTCTAATTGCTGCCATTGAACAGGCATGGAAGGTACCACTACAGTTCAAAGGGTAAAGAGTTCTAATTTATTTTGTTTTAATTATTGATTCGATACCGTACTTAACTGAAGCTAAAACTAATTGTAATTACAATACAGTCGGCGTGGAATGGTCAAAATCTATGCGTGGACAGTGTTGCCCACGGGCGCTTTTCTCAATTAACCCTTTACCCAACGAATCTGCCGCACCTGCCCGTGTAATTTGCAAATTCAGTAGTTGAAAAAATATTATTTTTCGAAAAATTTCAACAAAACCATATCATGTGACCCTCGAGCTCGTTCCAACGAGGGATCACATGATATGGTGTTGTTGAAATATTTTGAAAAATTTGAAAAAATTATATTTTAAATAATAAATTTTGATATCTTCTGCGTTGGGTAAAGGGTTAATAATCAGAAGTTTTCAGCAAATATTCAGTGAAAGAAGCATCGGGTAACAGCCGGTGCGTCCTTCATTGAAAATTTGAGGGCAATTCTATTGTTTTATGTCGGAGATTCACTGTTAACGAATGCGTGGAAATAATACCCACGCATGAATCTTGTCCTTTCCTCGACGACCGTGCCGTAGTTAATTAGAGCCAAGAAGACTACGCCTATAAGGCAACCATATTCCAAGAGGTTTAGAAATTAAGGTGGTGAGTACCCACTCTGAACGCAGAAGGATGAGACCATGCTTTTCGAAATAATTTAGTGTAGTAGACTGCCGCCGTGTGTTTTGCTTTTTTATGTTCCTGATTGTCATGCCCATGACACAGTCAGCTTCTAACGTCATCATCCTGATACCTGACAGTAGAGTCGCCGTGGACTGGTCATAATTCACGCATGAGTTGTGATGTCTACGCATGCGTTTACTAGGTAATGAAAATCATCACCAGAACAATTATAATTAATGAAGCACTTGATTGTTTTTATGATTATTCCCATGATTATTATTTGGAATCTAATATTATTGCGTCCGTGGATATACTGGCCACCCGTAGAAGTGACCAGTCCATGGCGACCGTACTCTGCCTCGATTCTTGATCGGAAGGAGAAAATTGCCATGGTGTGATGATATTCGGTCGACTACCGCAACAGCATGGACAGATCTCCCAACCAGTGTCGAAAAGATATTATTACATACACATTTTGATGCGGATTTAATATGGTATGTGCGTCGGCACTTAGGGAGGGGCAGTGTTTTGGTTTTCCGGTTTGGTTTCAGTTTTAGTGGCAAACCGGAAAACCAACCCGCAAGATCCAGCAAAACCGGTCGAACGATTTTGCCGTGTTTGTGCATAAACTGATTACACTATGTTACTGTGGGACTGGATTAATGCACCCCCAATGGACTCTAGTCACTCAGTCTATCCTACAAAGAAGGGGCGGATACGTCGTGTCATTGTCACAGTTTCTCCCTTACTGACTCTTCCACTTGTCTCACAATTTATTTTTTTCCGTCTAAATATGCTTTGTAACTGATCCACCAGAACTCCTATGAATGATCAAAGGGAAATTAGGCTGATCCCGATGGATATACAATACAGACGCCGTGGATTGGTAGTAATCCACGCGCGGGAAGTGATGTCCACGCATGCGTTTACCAGGGAATTAAAATCATCATCAGCAAAATGTTAATTTATGAAGCACCGGGATGTACCCGGTGCTTCATTAATTAATTTTTTTATATAATTATTTCTGTAATTAATCTTTGGAATCTAATATTACTGCGTCCGTGGAAATATTGCCCACCCGTGGAAAGTGATCTCTCCACGGCGGCCATATTGTACTTACAGAAAGAGCGTTTTGTAGTGAGTGGCATCATATGCATTGTTCTGGGTTTTTCCAAGTTAAGGAGCGCGAAGCGTTATTTACTATATGTTCTTAACTCTTTACCTAACATGAAAAGCAGACGACATTCGCAAGCAAAATTCTTGAATATTAAATTTTTTTCATTTTTTATTTCTTGTCCCAAAAACATAGGTTATGACCCTTCATTGGAACGAGCTCAACGAGATCGTTCCAAAGAGGGGTCATAACCTATGTTTTTGAGACAGAAAATGAAAAATTAATGAATATTAATTGGGCGATTTTTGTGAATAGCCGCGGCCCACTGGTTTTTGCCGTTACGTTGGGTAAAGGGTAACACACAGAAAAACCAAACCGAAACGCACATTTCCTCCTGAGACCGAACCGAAACGGAATCTGAAAAATCAAAACCTCTCAGTTCCTTCGTCGGTTAACCCTTTGAACCCTAGTGGTATCTTCCACGGCAGTTCAATGGCAGCAACTGGAAGAGTCCTTATGCATTAGTTGTGAGCAAACCAATTAATATTTCCAATGTGCAGCCTTAGGGCTGTAAGTTGACCATGTTGATTGGTCTACCCAACCTATTCACTTAGCAGCCACCCTGCGTAATGAAATTATGACGTATCCTGGACCTAAAAAGGCGGTATTTCGGTTTTAAAGGGTTAATTCTACATTGAACGAGGGTGAAGTTCTAGTCTGATTTAGAATTCATTGGCACCGTACTTAGATATTTGGTTACTAACAATCTTTGTCATGAAACTACCTTACTGACTGTCTATTTTATATATTGAGCTTGTACAGTATGGCCGCTGTGGACTGGTCACTTTCCACGACTGTGCAGTATTTCTACGGACAAAATAATATTATATTGCAAACATTAATTATAGGAATAATCATCAAAAATTTTTAGCAATCAGGGGAGATAACCTTTTCGTAAGTCGATGTGAATGACGAGAAAAGTTGACCATGAATTGTCTGTGTCGGATTCACATTTGGCGTGAATGTTATGGTTAGATATTGTTTTATATCACATGAAACGTCGTTAATTTCGACGTAACAACCCATGTCTTATTTCCTGATTATCAACTAGTGTCTAATCGGCGCGTGGTCCCATAGCAGCAGCATTGTATTCTTGTGCGTAGTTCACATGACATCAATTACGACAACAGATGCAAGTAAAGCGCATTCATGACGTCATGGCGTGAAGCGTCTGAGCCAACGAACTGATTGTCGGTTGTTTTGGGAGAATTTAGCGACAATGAATTAAATAAAAAGTGTAAAAAACATTCGAAAATTCATGTGATATACAGAATCTTTAACTCGTGATGTTTGGATATAAGATTTTTTTTAAACTCGTTTGATGAATTCGATTCACAACTCGCCTAAAGGCTCGTTGTGAATCAAATGCATCAAACTCGTTTCCAAAAAATCTTATATCCAAACATCACTCGTTTGAGATCCTCTATCTGTGCCACAATGACATTCAACGTGTTAAACAAACATTTCAAAAGAGCAATGAAACTGCTTATCAGAATTATACCTCGTGCCTTTAATAAATCATTCTGGCGTCTGTCATATTATTCTATAATAAAAGCTTTCCCCGGGCCTTTCATATGTTATTAATACAAAATATGATATGAAAGTGAGACATTGTAGTTTCGCTTCACTGCAGCAGTAAAATGACTGGTGGACAGCCGCCGCAGATAGGCACGCGTTGCGTGACAAAAGGTCTCACGTGAAACGTCATGATTCTTGCCGCCCTGCAGTTTATCTTGTCATAAAGGAAATTGAATACCTGGGGATATGGAAAAATAAAAAAAACATCATATATATTTGTCACTAATGAGAGTTTAGGTTACAAAATTAGGATGTACGAATTTAACGTTGATGATGCAACATTCACGTTATCAAGGTAGTGTAGTACGAAAAGTAACGCGCACCGATTAGTACGTCAGATGAAAGTCGGAAGATGGAATTCTGTCAGAGACATAGTTCGGTGGGGCGTTTTTCTATAGGGGCGTGGGATGTGGTTGGTCTATAGTGGTAGATATGACATGCTGGATGCACACGTTTCTTCAACCAATGCAATGCGTCTTAAGTTCAATGGCGAATTGGAAATGCCGGTGTAAAAGGAATGGAAGTCCGTAGGAACGTTAGTCCCTCTGGACTATTCTTCCGCGGAATTATAGTCCTAGGTCTAACATTTCTAGGAATAGTAGTCTACTACTACTACTATTCCTAGAAATGTTAGACCTAGGACTATAATTCCGCGGAATAATAGTCCAGAGGGACTAATTTTCCAACGGACTTCCATTCCTGTTACACCGGCAATAACCAGTCGTTGCTTAAGGTTTTTCATTTAGAAATTTGCTTCCTCCCACAAAAGCAAGAAACTGTTTGGGCGATATGACACTAGCTGTTAAACCTTTACTCACGCACACGATATCAAAATTTATTGTTTTAATTATTGTTTTTTTTTCTGGAAATTTTTTATTGGAGCTTGAAGAACTCGTTCCAATCAGGGAAGTGCTGGAAATGAACAAAATTGACGGGTGCAGTTTTAAGCTCTCGTGAATTCAGAGACGGGGAGTAAATTGCCCCCGTAAAATTCTAGTATATGAATTTTCGACGGAATATCGTCACCAAACATCAGAAACCTTAACCCTTTGAACTCTAGTGCACTGCAAAAAATATAGGTTCTCTGTAGAACCAAAACTGGTTCTAATCTTGTCCCTGAGACGGAACCTGTTCTGTTTAAACAGTATTTACTTCAAATCAAATAAAGTTATAAAGATTAACATCAAATATTAACAGAATTAAACATAAATTGATGGGGTTTCAGCCGTAAGTTTAGAGCTTTTAGGAGGTTGTCTCAAATCATTATTAAGCAAAGGAGATATGAACAGTTGGCATATCGAACCAGTTTTGGTTCTGTTTTGAAACCAATATACCAGGTATTTATACTCGCTTTGTTTCAAAATGTTTGTCGACTGCGTTGAATAAGCTCCAAGTTTACTGCTGAATCTACTTCATTTCATGTATTAGTCTGTTAAAATTGAATGCTAATCTTGGTAAATTTATTTGATTTGAAATAAATACTGTTTAAACTAAACTGGTTCCATCTCAGGGACAAGATTAGAACCAGTTTTGGTTCTAAAGAGGACCTATATTTTTTGCAATGTGGTGTCTTCCATGCCAGTTCAATGGCAGCAATTAGAAGAGTCTATATTCATTATTTGGGGTAGATCAATCAATATTTTCAACGTGCAGCCTCAGGGCTGCACGTTGAAAATATTGATTGCTCTACCCCACACATTTACTGAACAGACATCCTATTAATGACGTTATGGCGTATCATGTTCCTGGTCAGAAAAGCGGCCGATTGGGTTCAAGGGGCTAAATGTAAAAGGAACTGCTGAATTATGACAGTAACTTGCCGCAGAGTGCTGCTTTCTCAAAACAACACACATTTATATGCCCTCAAAGTATATTAGTGCTCCACAATATTTTTCAAAAAAAGCATTTTTAAGCTCACGTAAAATGGAAAACACGGGTGCTGACGGGAGCAATTGCACTCGCACCCGTCTCATTTCCAGGACTGTGAGGGATCAATTGATATGGTGTTATTGAAATTATTTACAAAATAAATTCTTTTTTAACTGCTTAATTTGTAAATTACACGGACAGTTACGACCGATTCGTTTGGCAAAGCGTTATTGATGTAGTAGAAGAGTGTTATACACTGAATTTATTTTATCCACATATAACAGTTGTAACTATTTTCCCATATGGGACCATTATAACGTTCGAGTGAAATATGTGATCGCATCATTCTAATTTGGGCATTCAAATATCTTTGTCACGTATAGCCCTTCTGACAACTGTTTCAGTCCCCAAAACTGGGAGTCATACAACAAATAAGAGAGAAAAATTAACATAAAGGAAACTTCAGGTCACAGTCACATTTTATTCGGGGAATTTCCATCAAAAACACACCAATACAGTTAAAACCATAAGTCCTGTCATGAACTGTGCGCTTATCTAGGCTTAATTGCTGGTAGGAATTGCGCGAAATTGTCATATCGAATGGCATCCGAAGCACGGCAGGTTCTCCTGGTTACTCGTAGCAAACACAGGCAATGTTTCGGACAATGGACCTCCGGGTTACCCGGAGGTCCATTGGCTGAAACATTGCTTGTGCACAGGCCATATGTACAGAATTCGATAGCCTTAGTATGGTCCTAACGCGTAGATTAACGCGCAGACCGACGTGCTATTTGAGCGCATTTCATGACAGGACTTCTAGTTTTAACTGCAGTCCGTTGTATTTTTAGGTCTCAAAATTCATCAAATGACCTCTGTTATTTCTCTGGAATATTCCGCAATGATGTACGAGTTCAATACAATGCTTCAAAGGTTTATTAAACAATATTTTTTTTCTCAAGCTTTTTCTTAGTTTCGAAGATTGCATTATTTCCAAGAAGGGTAACTCTAATACAGTTATTTAGGACTGCCGTACCAAACACACTTTCGACAGTGAGTCTTGTCTGTGACTTATGGAAACTTATTGCTGCCATTAGAGAAAAATAAAATAAACATTAACTCATACGTACGTGTTAGTATCACGCACGTATAGCGGGGGAGGAATTCGCTAGAATTGTGCACTTGGTGATACCTTCCTGAAATTTGGCATGATGTAAGGGTAGGCATCAGAGATTTCAAAATCGATCGGCTACAAGTTGGCACCATCCTCTAGCCACCACTAGCAGCGAAATCCAAAATGGCCGCCAAGCGGATCGAAAAAAAGCTATTTTCGCCGATCGCACAACTGAAGCTCCAAACCTAACACCATACATGTGCTGTAATTGATGTGAATGATGGAGTGAAGCCCTTGGAACAAGTTGGGGGGAAGATTAATGGATAATGGGATCAGAATTTCCGTCGATGTGTGCGTCTGTGTGTCTGACTGTCAGTATGATCGTCCGTCCGTAGATAAATTAGTGTTGAATGTTTCTCGGGAATGCAATGGTCAAATGAACATGGTATGAGAGATTCCTGTCAACACATGAACAAGGGTACTCGATAGTATGCAGCAGTGGGGATACTTGGACATTTGATAATCCAATTAAAGTGACAGTCTATTCTCAACTTCCGGCATTTTCGATAGATTTATTTTCTAAGAAAATAAAACTATCAAATTTCTAGAGGAGTTCTGGTTCAATCTCAACACCATAGCGACACGTCTGCCAGCAAGGGCAGTGCTGGAATGAACTCGGGATGCATTAGTTCCCGTTGTTAATTATACAATGTTATCTTGCCAGTATAGAACATTGGCAAAATGGGACTAGAAGGGGTGAGTGTATGTTTGCAGTCATTCGAGGTACAGGAATATTTTTTGACTACAAGTAGTATTCTTCATTTTCGGCCAGTTAAGATGTGGTGTGTTCCAAGTCAGGATTAATGTTGCCGACACTTAATGCCCATCCCTCATGGTATGCTACTTTACCAGGGATATAGAGATATAGCCACCACTGGGAGCCAAAACATGACCTTTGATGTCGATGAGTGGTCGAAATGTTTTAGCGAATAACTTATCGAAATATGATCCGGTATGGCAATTTGATACCTTACGTTAGATTTATTAGATCAACTCAGGTATGGATTCATTGAGACATGAGTGCGCTACAAGATGAAGGATTTCCAAGTTGATTTGCTATGGAGTAGGAACTGACTAGTCACATGTGGCCTATGGCCAGAGAAAGACAAGGATACCATAGATGAACACACGGGTGAACGAAGGTATCAACTGTTGTACAGAGGCAAAATAGTTGGGGATATTGTATCATGCTATGCATGAATTAACACCGTCTTGTGCAGTAAATAACAGACTATTTTCCGAAATCTAAAACTGTATTCCTATACCCCGGACAATGTAGCAAGCCACATGGGATGAACATTTGTTAGCAAAATCAACTCAACTAGAAACATGACATGTGTTAACTGGCCGAAAATGGAAAAAAAAATACCAGAATAGGAGATGACTGGTCCTAACATGACAGTATACTACTCAATATTGTTACAACAGCCACCTTCACACTTACACAAAGGTGTGCACCTTAATCCAGCTTTCAAGCATTTGCAATTGCCCTTGCAGGCCTTGGCACAACTACAGTGGAGCATCAGTGCACATGCAGCACTTGCGTCTCCTAGGTGAGTCCAAAATGGGACCAGAATATTGAGACGTGGATTCCACTCCCATCCGTACTGTGATGGGTCTGGCACACATAAGTGTTTCTGCAGAGCACGATGCCAAATGAAAGATGACACAAGAATTACCCTTTTTACATGTTGATACAGAGCTGCTTTGGTGGGCGGGATGTTTTCCATAGACTTAAGGCCATGTGTGAACATATGCCGTCTCGCATCATTGACACGTGTACTGACACAACTGTTACTGTACATCTGTATGGTGAGTTTTTCGATATGCTGCATATGAGGGGAATCCTCTGAAAAGACTTGCGGATTCTCAGTCAATTCTATCATCATTTCAGTTGATGCGGGAAAATTCATCCATGCATTCCATCCTGTCTTCTTCCCAATGCCGAGCATGCTGGATGTTACATCACAACCTGTGAAGGCGTGGAAGAAAGTCAGGGCCTTACAGTAATCAGGTCCAAGTTGTGAAGCTATCTCATGAATTGGCATATCTTTATATGCCTTTCCAATTCCAAACCCAATCCACAGCTCACTGAGTCCAAGGTCACGGAATGTTGCGAAATGGTGCAAAGACAGAATGACGACATCAGAATCAACCGTGCGAAGAAAAGCTATTTTGTGACCTTGTGAGACTGCATGGTTGAGATGAAGCATCATGCGCGTGTCTGCTTCCTCGTGGTTCGATGGAGATATGTCACATAAGCTAACATCCTTATTGCATAGTACATATTCTCCTGATGTCGTTAACAACTGGTACTCGGATGTTGATGTTAATTTCAGCAGTTCAGCAGACAGGAACTTGAAAAATTCGTCTTTATTCTCACTAACTTTCAAGAATGCCTGCCAATTCTTCCCTTTAGGTAAAGGGACGTTCTCGGACACCCGTATCAACCTAACTGCTGTCTCACCGAGGCGTTTTGCTCGCGTCTGATTCTTCAAACTGCCTTCGGGGTAACAGTCATAGATCGCATCAACCCTTGTGGTGTTCGTGTTAATCAGAGATTCGATGTATGGCAATAATTGCAATCGAGCATATTCTCCAAACAGATCCGCTTTCTGTGGTTTGATTACATGGACTACAGCAGGCATATCCAAGATGACAACTGAAGCTTGTCTAGCTGCTGAATTCTTCCCTTGTGCAGGAATAGCTGGTAAACAATTGAGAATTTGAGATTTTGTCCCACTCCGTAGCTTACCTCTATCGGATAATGCTGGCGGATCACGTGCATTCTCGTGCATGAAAAACTCATCCATGTTTGAATCAGGCCGGGCTTGCAGTGAAACGAACATCTGGGTAACTATTGCGGCAGTTGCTTTACTTGACATGAGTTTGTCTCGGCCTTTGTCCAGGTTGGCTGGGGGTGGGTTAAGGAAGGTATATATATTTGCCTTGGGAATAACATCATTCAGGGGTACGGTGCATTCCACAAGCCTTTCCTTCAAGAAAGTGGAATATAAATGCTTGCCCCTTTCGGGTAATGACCGTAAACTCTTACTAACTTCGGGGTCCATATATTCACCAGTATCTAATGTCACCAGCTGACCACTAGTTTCATCATAAGGGTTGATAATGAGTCCCTGATTCACCAGATCGAGGAGAGATTTCAATTGATTCAGAAATTTTTTCTGCTCTGATACCGAACTTTCCGGGTGTTCCGTGTTATCTGATGATGTTGTGTGGAAACTTGCATATTCATACTCATCTATAACACGCAGAACTTCTGACCTTGAAAGCTCAATAACGACTTTCTCTTCAGCCTGGCCATAGAGACCTTTTGGACCACTGTCTTCTTTGAGTAGTTGGATACTATGTTCTTGGCTCTGATCTAAACCCATCATACTGAACTTCCTCTCACTACGCTGGACCACAAAATGGCCTTCCATGAATTTGTTGTGGATTGAAGGATGCCGCCTGGGTAGCTGAGACATGTCTCTCAGAAATACGGGGACCCACCGACAATAATTTGTATGTCCTAGGGCAAAAAAGTAACTGCACAACTCATCGATAGAACACAGTGTACCAGGCCAGTTACCGATTCGTTGGTTCCGAACGAATTGACAGCTTGTCAAGAGAAAGTTCCGAACGATTTCACCCCAATAGCGCGCAGTTGGAGATTGTGAAAGAATCCTCTGTTCCCACATTTCAAATGACTCATGGGGCCCAGTCTGCTGACAGTAAATCTCATAAGCATTCTTTCTGAGGATCTCAAGCCAAGCTAGAGTGAGAAGATATGCCTGTCGCGTCCTCTTGACATGTTTCCCACCAAGTAGGGATGATGCTACACCGGGTGTGAATATCTTTGCGAGGTGAAACATTCGCTCCCAACCAGAACCACCCATAAGCTTACCACCAGCTTCTTGGGTGCACATTTCAAGATGCAGGAATCCAATCATACACACCATTCGATCCTCACCTATCTCCTCTGGGAACAGCCATTGACATTTTTTCTGCCTGGCATACAACGGACAGTCACCTTCAATGACAGGTATCTGGCCGGGGTTTACGAAAGCAGTAGCTTCCCTGACCACATACATAGCATGCTTCTGCATACTGAGTGAGTCCGCTTTCTGCTCACTGAAAACAGGGAATACCCCAATAACTGCACGAGGTTTGACATTGTCTTGATCTTCATGTTTTGAAAAGAAGCCTGAAAAGGTCACAGGGACTTCATCAAGCTGCCAGCTGCCATCAACCTTCCCTTTATTGCTGATCTGTGACACATGAGACAACCAGTCATTCTCTCCCACGTTCAAATCTGCATATTCATTGGGCCGTACATTACATTCATCTGGAGATTCAAGCCTGATGTCCCCACCAAAGTCTTCAACGAAAGGAACAAATGCATAGTCGTCTGGGAGTTCAATTTGTGTGTCTTCTGGAACATCTAAACTCAGTGGTGGGGGATCAGTACCCACATTGTCCCTGCTCAGTTGACCAATGAGTGTGATGGACGTACCATGCATATCAGATCTACCAGATACATCAATGTTATCAGTGGTTCCTATCGAGAAAACATTACGTTTGCAGTTAGCTGGGACTACAACACCTTCGTTCTTGAACCGCAGTGAAACAGCTCTCGCGAAACTCCTGCGAACATCCATTACGCGATCATAAGAGACAGAGAGTCCCATTTGATGAAAATCTCTGATAAGATTTTTCATACGATCATGGGCATGCAACTTCAAACCCACATAAAGAGGCATTGGAGTTTCTCTGTCACGTCTCTGGTGAACATTTTGTGCATGTTCGGAGCGTTTCGCTGAATTGCTGATCAACATCTGTGAAATAGTACAAGCCACTCGAGTCTTGGCATTAACAGTCTCATCATCGCCTAAGTTCTGTATACTACATGTGCCCTCAAGTAGAACTCTAAGAAGAGTCAGGAGTGAGTTGGGTACAGGCTCGCTCAAGCAATAAGATGAAAATGATCCCGTGAAAGGAGCTTGAGATATGAGTATGTGTTTACGCAGAAGAAGACCCACATCAACTATCTTTTTTGCCTCTTCCTCAGACACTATACGAGTTAAAGATTCGGACAACAAGGAGCCAACTCGAAACCTACTTGAAATAAACACATCTCTACCCTGTGTGAAGGCGTCCCAGCCATCGCCCAATTTCTGCAACAAATGTTCTTTGAATCGAGTGGAATGTATTTCTTCACTAAGCCAATCAGAACCGACTTGCTTCAACCTCCGACTGTACAGATTCTTGAGATCGACAAGCTTCATCGCGGAATCGTTGTGTTCAACAAATGTTATGAGCTCTGCCATAACGAGAGGGTCATAGGGCAGGCCTGACGCGGAATGTTCGGCGTTCTTCGACTTTTTAGATTTAGCCGCTCGTGCTTCATTGGCAAGCTTACAATAACAGGTTTTGTGATAGTAAAGATCACTAGCAGCGGAATCAAATGCTGCATTGACCCGAGAAAAAACAACCCAGTTCTCGGCTTCCTTTGCCATAATTTTGAGTTTATTGTTATCAGACATTGATCTGCAAATAGGCTCACTGCTGTCACCTTCGCGTTTGTGACAATAAACACACTGGGGCAGTTTCCTGTCACAGCCAGATTCAAAACTTGTCCGTGTTCTTTTAGGACTCAGCGTGGAGCAGGATGCCACTGCCTCATTTCGCTCTCGCTTGTGTAGCACGCGCTGTACGATGTGAGTCCGAATACTGTCACGGCATGTCTTATGATATATTGCCTTATTCGTCAACAGTGACATCGACATACACTCATCACTCTCTCTCATCAAACAATCAATGGTCAAATTATATGGAAGCTCAACGCCATTATCTAGGAAGCGCGTTATGTCTTCCTCAATAGCTTTATAGGCGTCATGAAAACGAGATTCTCTATACGGACGCATCAATTTCTTGGAACTGTCTTGCTGGCAAAAGCAACAACGTTCCCAGTCAGTACTAGTCCGTACACGAAGAGGATTCTCACTCATTCTGTGAATGATTTTTGTGAACAATCGCGTTCTCGAATTAATTTCGACAGACAAATCAGAATTGCTTGCGGAATTACGCCAAACAAGAGATTGTATGGCAAAGAGACTGCTTCATAAAGAGCGTTGTTTCTCCGGGATCAGCGTCATTCAGGTTTGCCTGAATGACGCTGATCCCGGAGAAACAACGCTCTTTTCAAGTTCCAAGAAATTGATGCGTCCGTATAGAGAATCTCGTTTTATTCTACATCATCTCCCACGTCTGTTTCCAACACGTGCGTGGATCAGAGTTCACTTTCGCGCCCTTACAATCGGATGTATAGTCGGTAGACCGTCGAAAAGGAGGTTCCCTTCAGCCGCTGGCGGCCATTTTGGATTGTGCCGCTACTGGTCGCCACCGGTCGGTGTCAACTTGTAGCCGATCGTTTTTGAGAACCTCATAGCCTACACTAACAGTGTGCCAAATTTCAAGAAGGTATCACCAAGTGCACAATTCACCTGTATGTGACGAATTCCTCCCCCGCTAGTACGTATTAGCTATCATGTACGTACGTGTTAGTGTTACTATCACGTACGTTCGTGTTATTGTCACGCATGTATGTGTTATTATCACGTACGTACGTACGTACGTAATAACTGCCCAATACGTACGCGATAAGTATAAGGTACGTACGTGATAAGTATCAAAGTGGCCAGATTGGATGATTTCGACAAATGAAACAAGAACAAGTGTACTCGGAATAGGGAAGGAACTACTGGGATTACGCACCACCTTATCAGTAACAGGATGATACAAAGCATACGATAGATTAATACTATCGACGGTTAAGATGGGACCTACATGGGCATATACCATCCATTCTCTGCTGCGGTTCTGTACTACCAGGCATTAACCCCTACCCACAATACCGCTTGATAATATACTACTCAAAGCTTACTAAGCACCACATATTTGACACATCATTGTGAAATTTTCTTGTGACACATTTGCGATATTTTTTGTGGATATGATTGAGGAATGTATTGAAATGGTCCCCAGTGTTTACATTAGCTCTCTTGACAGGCAGACCTTTCGTTACAGTCATGGAAAGCATGCACCCCTTGATTTCCATGATGTTTTCGTGTACTGTCTACATGTGCATGAGATGTGTAGGGTATTCGGTCTTCATTTCAACACACACCCTTGTATCATTGTGATTTAATGATTGAAAATGGCGAATGCAAATGTAGGAAGACATCTGTCTGAAGCAGAAATGTGGTGGGCTGTAGGATGGTGGAACAAGGGGCTACCCATCGTCAGGTTGGTGAAGTCCTTCGTGTCCACCAGGCGGTGATCACAAGAGCCTCGGCAAGATTTCAGCAGTATGGCACACCAGTCAGGCGACATGGTTGTGGCAGAGACAGGGCAACATCTGCAGCTGAAGACCGGTTTTTGATCATTCAGGCCCGTAGGAACTGCTTTGACACAGCAACCCAGCTTCGCAGTGATCTTCAGAATGCATCCTGGGTGAATGTTTCGACGCAGGCTATCCGGGCAAGGTTGCACGAAGGTGGTCTCCAATCGAGAAGACCATTTATTACATGCCCATGCAGTCTCTCTTTAGCAATACGACGTGCAATACGGCTGTGCAATACGGAATTCCGTATTGCACACCAACCTGTTCCAACCGGGACTTTTTTTATGCAATGCGACTGCATAAAGTGCATGGTTTTTACCACCGTTGATAGAAAAGAAAATTAGGTCAGTAGGTGCTTGGGTCATGTAATAAATACAAAATTACATGTATGTTTCGGTCTCGACGTTTTCTTCCTACGCACATCTGACTCATTGAATACAAAACGACTCATTGAAACATACATGTAGTTTTGTCTATGTATTCACATTCCGCTGTCCCAGAACCACCGCCAGGTACGATATGAATGGGCCACGGACCATGTTGCATGGACCAGAGAAGATTGGCGACCTGTTCTTTTAACAGATGAGTCAAGGTACTGCCTAGACTACACAGATAGGCGTCTTGGGGTATGGAGAAAATCACCAGAGCGATTCCATGCAGCCAACATAGCTGAGCATGACCGTTTCGGTGGAGGGTCGATATTGGTCTGTGGCGGCATCCGCTGGGATGGACGTACATAGCTCTGTGTCCCTGAAAGTGGTACATTGACTGCACAGCGGTATGTTGATAAGATCCTGGATGCCCACGTCAGATTGTATGCAGGTGAAGTGGGTGATAGATTCATTCTGATGGACGACAATGCCCGTCCTCATGTTGCCCATGCTGTCCGAGAGTACCAACAGAGGGATAGGATTGAGCGTATGGACTGGCCAGCAAAATCCCCTGACCTCAATCCAATTGAACATATCTGGAATGAGTTGCAGCTTGCAATTTCAGTCCGTCCAGACTAACCAAGAAGTGTCCTGGAGCTTGGTGCCATGCTGGTCCAAGAATTGAACAACATCCAACAAAACACCACCAGGAACCTGATTGGGAGCATGAGAAGGCGTTGTCAAGCTGTAATTAACAGTAATGGGTCTCATACTCGATATTGAAGCCATACCATTTCGCTCCGTCAACTTTTTGGCAAATTGAAACATTTCCTCTTTCACCAATAATATCCATTTTCCATAGTTATCGTATTCAAAAGCTAAAAAATAATGTTAAACACAAAATCTCAATTCCTGTGCTTAAATCATTAAAGATATAATGAAATATAAAATATATACACTTTTCATAACAATATTTCAACTAAAACGTAAAACAGGTAATTGGATATACTTGGTGCTTAGCACACTTTGAGTGGTATATGAAGCATCTGGTGGATTAGCAGTTCCAAGTGCTAACAAGAGACCTAAAGGGGTATATACAGCCTATGCTATACTACCGTTCTAAACTACCAAGCATTACCCCCACCCTCACAATACCACTTGACCTACCATAACGTACTACCTATACCAGCCACATAATAAAACAAAGCAATCGGTTGGTTAATAGTATCAAGCACTGACAGGGGGCCTACAGGGGTATATACCGTCCATTCTATACAGTCGATCCAAACGACCAGCCATTACCCCTAACCACAATACCGCTTGGCCTAGCATTACATACTACCAATACCAGTCATGAGATAACAAGAAGCATCAGATAGATTAATAGTATCAAGAGCTAGCATGGTACCTGTAGGTGTACAGCGCGTACATGCAATACTACCACACTAGGCGACGATGCATTCCATCCACCCACCTCACCATAATGTCTGTCCCCGCATTACATACTACCTATACCAATTACAGAAAAATATGACGCATTAAGTCGATTAGTAGTACCAATGGTTTCGGGGGAGGGGGGGGGGGGGCACAGGGATATATATCGCCCATACTGTACTGCCGTTCTATACTACCAGGCATTACCCCCGTCCCACAATACCCCTTGACTTGCCATAACATTCTACCTATACCAATCATAGCATAATACAAAGCAATCGGTTGGTTAATAATACCGATGACTAACAGGAGGCCTACAGTTTTATATATTGTGCAAACGATTACAATACTGCCTGGCCTAGCATTACGAACTAACAATACAAGCCATAAAATAACACAAAGGATTCGGGAAGTTAATAGAACTTAGGGGATAATAGCCCAACAGACCATTCATCGTATACGCCACGCTAAACATCCAAGAACTATCTCGGAACACAACACTAGGCGATCATGCATTACCCCAGCCCCACAATACTGCTTGACCTAGCTATAGCAGACATAGGATAATATAAAGGCCCAAGGGCTAATAGTATACCTGCATGGATATATACCGCTACTATTATATCACCCCAACCCCATACTAGAAACCAGCCGTAAACTGACCCGAATGACTTTATGTCAGATTGTACAGTGGACAACAACAGCGGTCAACGTCTCTATGACCTCGTGTGCGCACCGTGACATCACGGCATCAATAGCAACGTCAACCGTTTCGCGGGGAAAAACTTTCAAGAAAATTCTCAACTTTTCCATTAATTTTCCATCACACACCCATACTATATACCCACTCCATATCACTATACATACCATAGCATACTATATGTGCAGTACGTACACCACTTGCCGGATATAGCTAGATAGAGCCCAAGTTTTGAACTTGCTAAAGTTGCTACGGCAAAAGGCTCCGGTTCCTATGGGAATTTAGCACTAGCTACTCCGGCAAAGCTCCGATAATGAGAGACGTTCGGGTGCCTTATCTACTACTATCATCTACATGCAATATCTGCGTATAAAACAAGAAAAATTGTCATATCTTTTATCAGTAAATGTTGACATCGCAAGGAGAAGATATCAGAGATGTCAGTGTGATAGACTTTTAGGAGACCTTTAACACACCCTATTATTTATATTTATTTATTGTTATTTATTTATTGATGTTGAAGGTCACATATTTATGCACAATGGCTAATCATGACCGTGACAGTTTTACGGGTGGATGAAGCCGGAGTACCCGGAGAGAACCACCGAGCAACGACGAGCAGCTGCCAGCTCCCCAACATCGTAACTCCGCACTGCAGCACAGGCAGGGTTAGATTGGTTGAAGACATGCGTACCATCGACGTGCAGTACGCCTTAGTACACGGCGTCATCGTGCCCCCACGCGGGCAGTGAAGATGAAGTGTCTGGCCCAAGGACACAACGCGGTTGCCGCAGGTGGGATTCGAACCGAGGACCTCTCGGCTTGCAGCCTGCACCTCTATCTACTGAGCACCGCGCTCCCTATTATTTATATGGACTCTTTTTCAAATCTAACCAAGTTGGGTTTTTCTATTCCATGTTGGTTTAGTATTATTCAAGTCCCTGCACTGACCCCAAAAACGCAACGGGCGAACCGTCTTTAAAGGCTGATTTGGTCTAGATGAAGCCATTTCATATGGCTATCAATAACATGAAATATCAACCGACACTCATTGTAATGAGGGGAATCTCTAATTATTTTTACAACGATGTTGGGGGGCGAAAATAATAAGATCATGGCAATCGATCTTTACAAAATAAGACTGATTTCAATGCAGTGCGTTGACTATTCTTTCTCGATGACCACTACTATGGCACAGTCAATTCCAAGCCGTGCAACTTTGTCACAACTGTCGAGTTCTGTCGGATTTTGTCCGTGACTATCCGTTCGCTCTTGAATAATTCCCAGTTCATTTTCAAAACACGATGAATTTATTTGGATTATACAGTGTAGAAACATCCCCTTTGGCACCAAAACACTTTGTTTGGCACTAACATATCTAGAATGGCTAAGCATTTGGCACCAGGCAGTTTCGGACCAGCGTGAACACTGTCAACTATACATGGTTGTCAGTTCTGCGTCTCATTGATTTTGTCTGTCATGTTTATCCACGATACGTTCCACGTTACAGAAGAGTTTACATTTTGTATGGTCGACCTATTTCTCAGTTCTCTCCTACATCCTGCCTTACCCACCTCCTGCCTTACCCACCCCACGTGGCCATCCCTATTTGAGTATTTAATGATCGCCGGACTATTTTTATCATCGTCTGCATTTTCTAAACAAACATGGCGTCCCTATCTCTTTCCAATTATTTATTTATTTATTTATTTATTTATTTATTTATGTTTTTAATTAATTAATTACTGGGTTTAACGACACTTTCGACAGCCAAGGTCACCTCGTGTCGGACAGTTTTACGGGTGGGGAAAGCCGGAGTACCCTGAGAGAACCACCAAGCAACGGCGAGCAACTTTCAGACTCCACAACGTACTAAATCCACACAAGCAGGGTTAGCATTGGTTGAAGACAAGTCCCAATCGATAGGCAGCACGCCCAGGTACGCGGCACCACCGTCTCTACGTGTGGGCAATCGCGATGAATTGCGTTGCCCAAGGACACAACGCAGTTACCCGTGGTGGGAATCGAACCGTGGACCTTTAGGTTTGAAGTCCAATGCCGTCACCACTGAGCCACCACGCTCTGTTTAAATATATACCACTGTACCATCACCTCCAGAAAGACATTAATAGAACACTAGAGAAACAGAATTTACTGCAACCAGTAAAGTCGAGTCTGTGTGAAAATGGTGAAAGCATTAGAACTAAATCATATGGAAAAAGAAATGATGGAGACTTATTTTCAGGACTAATAATATCTTTAAAGAATTCAGAAATAGGTTTTTGTAAACAGCATTTAAAGATTTTCATGCAGGATCCAGATACAATTTTTAAAGAAAATGGAAATAACTTCTGTGCATAGCATTAAATGTGTTCTATACAGATTATCACCACAGTGTGTGTCTCCGGGAATTCAGATCAAGTCGAGTTGTAGGAACAGAACAGTATTTCGACGAGCCCGTTAGGGCGAGTCGAAATGAGATTCTGTGCCTACAACGAGACTTGATCAGAATTTCCGGAGACACACACTGTGGTGATGATAAATTTATCTCACAATATTGACCACAAAATGTGTTATAGAACAATTTTAAACGAACTTTTCGATTTGCCTTATCGATGGAAAGACGCAAATTGAAAAATAGAATAGCGTTCATTGATCTCCATATTGAGGTCAGTGATAACGTCACACTTCAGAGAAAATTACGTCACTGGGATTCACTTTACTGAATACTCTCTTGCGAAGTGGAGCAACTGTGTGTTTCGTCAACGTGAATTTAGTTGTTACTTTTGCAACGATTACTGGTGAATTAAATATCCCTCTTGGTGTAAAGGTTTATTATATTTTAAAATATGCCGTTCATCGTTTATTGAGGTGGAGTTTTCACATTTCATAGCGAAAGCTAATCCTTTAACTTCAAGAGAGAAGCATCGACTCGAGCGTCCAGGAAAATCCCAACAATCGGCTTCAAACCAGCCCAAGATGCCGAAAAGTGCGCACAATTTAACTATTCGTTGAGTTAACTTCCCCAGTGACATTTTAGCATGCCGTGCATAATAAATACGTTACAGGTCGTTTAATTGGCAGATACAGTGTCATATACGGGTCAGAGAAAACAATATTAGGTTCGGCTTCGCCTCACCCAATTATTGTTTTATCTGAAGGGGAAAATGCGAAGCGATCGAAAAATGTTATGATATTAATGCCGTTGTTTTGGCAACAGCAGAATCACGCGCTTGTATCAGGGGCCCTTGATACGGATTCGGAACAAGGGCCCCCTTGATACGGATTCGGAACAAGGGCCCAGATACATTAAACTTTAGTTGCGTAACAGTGCAAAAAAACCCGATTATGAGATAAATAACGGAATCAGCAATGGATATATTTGCGTCTATTTTTCGAGTAAAAATGCATGTATGAACTTCGGGAAAGCATAAGCGGGCAAAATAAATCTGATTTCCAGCAATTCTGAAAAACGCACTCATTGGCCCCTGGGTGACCTCAGTGGCCTTGACCCATATTTTGAACCTCAGTTGAGTTTTGACTCATTTGGTGTTTATACAATAAAATGTGGGCTTGGCCAAAAATTTTGTCCATATATCATACCATGCTTGAGATATGATCATGACCCATTTTCAAAATTTTTGGCCACGCACACTGTTTTGAGTTTAAAAATGCATGTATGAACTTCGAGAACTTCGAGAATGCATTAGGGGGTCAACAAATGTGATTTCCAGAAATTCTGAAAAATGCACTCAATGGCTGCTGGGTGACCTTAGTGACCTTGACCCATATTTTGAACCTCAGTTGAGTTTTGACTCATTTGAAGCAGAAGAAGAAGAAGAAGAAGAAGAAGAAGAAGAAGAAGAAGAAGAAGAAGAAGAAGAAGAAAGAGGAAGAAGAAGAAGAAGAAGAGCCATTTCGGTATACCAGAAGAAGAAGAAGAAGAAGAAAAAAAAAAAGAGTCATTTCGGTATACCAGAAGAAGAAAAAGAAAAGAAGAAGAAGAAGAAGAAGAAGAAGAAGAAGAAGAAGAAGAAGAAGAAGAAGAAGAAGAAGACGAAGAAGAAGAAAAAGAGTCATTTCGGTATACCAGAAGAAGAAAAAGAAAGAAGAAGAAGAAGAAGAAGAAGAAGAAGAAGAAGAAGAAGAAGAAGAAGAAGAAGAAGGAGAAGAAGAAGAAAAAGATGAAGAAGAAGAAGAAGAAGAAGAGCCATTTCGGTATACCAGAAGAAGAAGAAGAAGAAGAAGAAGAAGAAGAAGAAGAAGAAGAAGAAGAAGAAGAAGAAAAAGAGTCATTTCGGTATACCAGAAGAAGAAAAAGAAAAAAAAAAGAAGAAGAAGAAGAAGAAGAGTCATTTCCGTATACCAGAAGAAGAAAAAGAAAAAAAAGAAGAAGAAGAAGAAGAAGAAGAAGAAGAAGAAGAAAAGAAGAAGAAGAAGAAGAAGAAGAAGAGGAAGAAGAAAAAGAGTCATTTCGGTATACCAGAAGAAGAAAAAGAAGAAGAAGAAGAAGAAGAAGAAGAAGAAGAAGAAGAAGAAGAAGAAGAAGAAGTAGAGTCATTTCGGTATACCAGAAGAAGAAAAAGAAAAAAAAAGAAGAAGAAGAAGAAGAAGAAGAAGAAGAAGAAGAAGAAGAAGAAGAAGAAGAAGAAAAAGAAAAAGAGTCATTTCGGTATACCAGAAGAAGAAAATGAAAAAAGAAGAAGAAGAAGAAGAAGAGAAGAAGAAAAAGAAGAAGAAGAGTCATTTCGGTATACCAGAAGAAGAAAAAAAAAGAAGAAGAAGAAGAAGAAAAAGAAGAAGAAGAAGAAGAAGAAGAGGAAGAAGAAGAGTCATTTCAGTATACCAGAAGAAGTAAAAGAAAAAAAAAGAAGAAGAAGAAGAAGAAGAAGAAGAAGAAGAAGAAGAAAAAAAAAAAAAGAAGAAGAAGAAGAAGATGAAGAAGAAGAAGAAGAAGAAACAGAGTCATTTCGGTATACCAGAAGAAAAAAAAGAAAAAAAGAAAAGAAAAAGAAACCATACGAAAAGAAGAGTCTGTGCGTTTCACACAGACTAATTAGCACAATATTTTTTTTCAACCCTTTACCCAACGTAACGGCAAAAACCGGCCAGCGCTATTCACAAAAATCACCATTTAATTTTCATTATTTTTTTCATTTTTTGTCTTAAAAACATAGGTTATGACCCCTCTTTGGAATTTGAAATTGAAGAATTGTATTTGCAAGTGTCGTCTATTATGTAAAGGGTTAATAGACCAGATAATGAAACATATTCATTGTCTTCGCATTTCACACCCACGCTGTAATATCTGTCAATCTCTATTGTAGTCTCAAAAGAAAACAAGAATGCGGAAGAAACAAAACACATTTCTGTTAACTCTATTTACCTTATATGAAAAGCAGACGACACTTGTAAACAAAATTCTTGAATAACTATTTTTTTTTCATTTTTTGTCTCAAAAACATAGGTTATGACCCCTCATTGGAACGAGCTCGACGAGCTCGTTCCAAAGAGGGGTCATAACCTATGTTTTTGAGACAAAAAATGAAAAAATAATGAAAATTAATTGGCTGTTTTTGTGAATAGCACTGGCCGGTTTCGGCCTTTACATTGGGTAAAGGGTTAATGGAAAATAACCTGAATCACTACTTTGTTTGCGCTTTGTCATTACTAGGTCAGGAACAATTTCCCCAGTCCGTTGAGTTCAAACATTTGAATACTCATATAAACATATGAGCATGTATTATGAACACATGCTCATAATGCGCCTTCAGTTACCGCGGGAGTTGATAGTCGTATTTATAAAGCTCAACATTACGAGCACGTTTATGAGCACTGGTGAGCAAAATGATCACTTTTGATGTACCCATAACTCAAACCATAATCTTATTCTTCGTGTAAGTCCGTTAAGTTAATTTCAGATTCTTGGTTCAAACAAATGAATACTCACATTAGCATATGAGCATGTGTTATGGACACATTCTCATATGCCCGTAATGTGTATACGGTGCTCACTGGAGCTGGTAGTCGTATTTATAAAGCTCGATCTTACGAGAACGTTTATGAGCATTTGTGAGCGAAATGAGTACTTTTGAGCATATGATTATGTACTCATAACCCAGCCGTATTCCTCTTCGCGTAACCACTTTGCTGTGTTTTTGATAGTTTTATGGATCGGATCCCTGAGAAATCTTAATATAGACAGATTTGGTATGATCAAATGATCTCACTTTTGTTCCGTTCATTTGCCTATGCTAATAAAACTGTATGTGAGGATCATTCTGTAACATTCTGGAACACGGCCGCGAGATGTACGCAGTTGTATTCTTGCGCGATAAAATAGTTGTTGACAGTGAGATAAAAGAAAAGAAATGAAAACATTTCTCGCGACATTTTTCAATGTGCTGAGTATCGTTAGTAGTTTGTCTCGGGCTTTTGAGGTAACATTTGGATGATCTCATTTGGATGATCTCATGTGACGTATATTATTTCTCGAGATACGTTTGATAACACAATCATGTATTGGTGCACGCTCATTTTATCTTTAGAAATGTCGAGTGCCATGTTTAGGCATCTTGAAATATTGTTATCCCGGGACAAGGGATAAAGTTTGGAGAACTTGCTAGCTCATGGAGACTTCGGTTTCGGCCGTATGGGAGACGCCATAATAATGTCTGATGCGAATGGGTTTGCTGGGCGCCCGCGGATCTCCGTTATACGCCGCTATTGTCAGATTAGGTGGACATAGGAGGACTACAGGCCTGAATTCATAGAGTAGATTACGAACCCAAGTAAAGACGTAGTTTAGTTGTCGTTAGCGAAGATCGACTAGCACTTGTCTCAAAGTGTAGGCTATTGTATTGTTTGTAGTATCAACCCTTAAACGCAGAGGTAGATCGCGTAGGAGACTGTTTTTGGTATCAGAGTGTCGCGAATATCGTCTCAAAGTCGATCAGTGACAATTCGCGCAAGCACGAAAGTGCATTTTGAAGTTTTGAGTTCGTGTGAATTCCAACAGGACAGGAACATTCGAGGAGAGTTCTATCAAAGGACACATGTAAAATGTATGTGATGTAGACCCTGCTAAATTAGCCGACAGAGTGCATGAACCGAAATCGAATCAAAACTTTGTTGCAACCAGGTAATTAACATTGCTAGTCGGGATCCACGACACTCAAGGCTGCAGACACGCACAGACGTGGAAGTTAAGGATCAGTGTATGAAGCTCCTGTTGCGGGCCCACGACAGTGACAATTCCAAAGTGTACTATAACGCCTGTACAGGGCTATAGATAAACTGAAAGTAATGGGAAACTACATAACCCATGTGATACATATTTCTGCCATGTTAATCAATTTCTTGAATGTGTTAAATATCGAAATCAGTTTATTTTAAGTGTAAATAAAAGAATAGTTATTACTTTAATCGTTGTTTCCTTTACGCGGCCTGAAGTGATTAGGAATCACACTTAACGAAGAACGAATCTATTTCCAGTTCACTTGGTGGGGAAAAATGCCATAGTACGGTCCCAACTCAGCTCTGGTGTTTGGCCCGTGCCCGGATTCCGACCCTCGTTGTTGGCTCACCCCCCAATATTTTGATCGGCGAGGCTAAACAACCCCATATCATCCCTCCCACGTGCATAAAGGTGTTGACACCCTGCTTGTGCAAATTTAGTACGTCTGGCTGTCTGACAGTTGCTCGCCGTTGTTCGGTGGTTCTTTCCGGGTACCCCTGCTTCCGCCCGAAAAACTGTCCGACACGAGGTGATCCTGGCTGTTGAAAGTGTCGTTAACCTTTACCTAACCTGAAAAGCAGATGACACTTGCAATCAAAATTCTTGAATAACTATTTTTTTTATTTTTTTCTCAAAAACGTAGGTTTTGATCCCTCATTGGAACGAGCTCATCGAGCTCATTCCAATGAGCGGTCATAACCTATGTTTTTGAGACAAAAAATAATGAAAATTAATTGGCGATTTTTGTGAATAGCGCTGGCCGGTTTTTCCCATTACGTTGGGTAAAGGGTTAAACCACAATAAGTAAATTAATAAATAAATTAGTAATATGATAAAGGCGACGGGGCTATTGGCGTCATGGTAAGTGGTAACTGGTATTATTCGGTTAGGACACTTTTGAGTTGTAAAACGATAAATACAATTACACACTATTTACCTGTTGGTTAAACAGGGTCTCAACCCACGCGACAAACACGAGTGCGAGACGCATTGACAATACATCACGCGAAACAACCATTACCGTCAAGTGGCTGTATTTCATATATACAAATTATATCTAACGGCGTCTCAACGAAGTAAGTAAAATATATGTTTTCATCTGAAGTGCTTTCAAATTAAATAAACCATACATTACGACAAAGTGTCATATTCTTCAACTTCGCGGACAAATGAACATACAAGTATTTGATATTTATTTCTAATTTGAACCTCATTCAGTAGGAAATTATACATAAATTGCTACGAGAGATCAGTTCAGAATCACCAGTAACAGGAACGTTGGTCATCATACTCTACTATTATTCTCGTAGTATTACATCCACCGTGGGCTTGTGTGTGTGTTGTATGAATGTGTGTGTGTGTGGGGGGGGGGGGGATTGAAATCATGGTGATGCACAATGGTTACAGCATTGGACTTTAAACCCAAAGGTACATGCTTCAATCCCACCAGGGGTAACTGCGTTTTATACCATGGTTACCTATTCTATAATATATGAAAAGCCTATGACATAAATTTTAACTTTACGCGCAACCGTGGTGAACACGCCAGCAATGGAATTTCAAAAGCTAAAATTTACGGTTACAGTGGAACTACATCCAAGTTGACCTTTGGTGACGTAGACCTGAATGCAACTTGTCTAAATTTATCGCACGTCGCCTCAGGAAGAGTGAAATGAAAGCGACAATTATTTTTTACGTTTTTAAATGAGTTTACCCCATAAGATACCAAAACTTAACAAACATGCATTGTCTCAAGTTAATAAAGCATCCATAACTCGAAATGGTATGTTATTATGCTATTAAAATGAAAAAGGCCCAGTTTCATTTTCCATTTCATTTCGGCGATAAAATTGACAGCGGAAGTACCGCCCACCGATGCTCGTGTAAACAAAAACAGATTCGCACGTATGTACGTCTGGTGCTCAGTACAATCGAGAAAAAATAATAGCGACTCTTAATAATCTGACGATCATGGTATAAATAAAATATACCCATAGTAGCTTGGTGTACCAAATGTTCACCACTCGTGGTGAAGTGGTGTTAACCGCGCGCCAAAGGCTCGCGGTTAACACCACTTCACCACTCGTGGTGAACATTTGATACACCAAGCTACTATGGGTATATTCCGTATGTGTTCTTGGATAAGACCAGATGATCACTTCATCAGCTTCGACAGAGTGTGTTTTACCAAACTAGGATAACTACAAAATCGTTCATTTTCATGAAATTTGGTATGTGAATTTGTAACAGGGTACTAAATATTTTTTGCGGATGTGCCATCCGAAAACATCAAAATGGCCGCCAAATGGAAGATAACCGCCATTCTTGTTCCGACAAATAAGGTTAACATCATAAAAATTCCATTTACTTAGTTATTGAATGGGGAAAATATGTAAACTTCTGAAGGCAAAGGGACTTACTAACACCAATATTTATAAAAAGCAGGGAAAATATAATTATACTCATTTTTAACGTAGTCATACCCCTAAAATCAGGAAAATGCAACATTTTTCGACAAGAATAACATATAGTCCTGGTGATTATGGGGTAAATCACTTTTTGACAAGAACATGAAATTTGGTAGGTAGGTACTTGGCGCCATACTGATCATTTCAAGATAAAATCACAATCCTCTGTGGGATTACCCTCGCAAGGGTTGCTAGGCAAATATTTTGGCCATAGCAACCACAGCTTAGATCGATTACATCCATCATAATGATGGATAATTATATTACAATGGACCAAAAGCAGCTCATTTTGTGAGTTAGCGATATGTCCATGGCGCCAGGGTCTGGTTTGTTATGTATTTCATCAGCAGCGGTTGCCATACAAGTGGTTAACCATAGCAACCATGGGATAAATGACTACTTTTTCATCATTCTGGTAGAAAGTTCTCGAAATGAACCTGAAAAGAGAAGTTAATCAATATGATATGAAGAAAAAAATCGCATATGGCCATATCCATCATCATTCCCCTGGAAACTGTTGCTTAGAAACCCTTTAGATCATAGTAACCAGATATCAAATCAAGCATAAGACTATTACTAATACCGTAGGTAGCGCATATACACAGAACGACACGCGTGTGTGAATGGGTTAATCGATATGACACGAGTGCCAGCGCGGAATGATAGAACGAGAGGACACAGACAAGTGCCATATCGATTAACCCATTCGCATATGCGTGTCGTTCTGTGTTTATTCCACGCCTTCACGTCTATCAAAAAACAATTATTAGAAGGACACTCAACAATTCATTTGACAGATATCAACAAAAAGAACACATTTTATCGCCAACTAAATTTGTGAGGGGATCCCATGTTACTATTTCGTCCTCTGAATTCCAATGTGTTCTATGTGCCTACTGGCACATAGAACACATTGGAACTCAGGGGACGATTTTTAGCTATCCCTAGCGATTCAAATTGTAACTGCGGTGCACGATTTGTGGAAAATTCCAGTGAAATTTCGCTTCTTTATAAAAAAAATAGTCCATCAACGATTTCCGTTCCGCACATATGTACGGAATGGATTTTCATTTTCCGCGTGATTTTGTGTTGCTTTAGATGGGGATTTCATAGAACAGGCGTGTAATAAAAACAAGTATCTCGTCCAGGCACTTATGAGATGATCGAATCGAACTTGTTGCAAGAGAAATTTTCACAACAGTTTCTTTAAGTGCAGGGCATCACCCAATTTACTGGAAATAATTAGTGGTGAGAACTAGAAATGGCAATTTGGGGATAAAATGCGAAAATTGGAATGAAGTTTGTGTAAATTGGAATTCTCCAAGATAAAATAGAAATAGTCCCGAAACATGAACTTTCGTGGAAAACATTATCATGAGATCGGTGTAGTGCATTTCATGAGGATGATAAAAACTTGTTTGTGGGGTAAAATGGAATGAAATCGTTGGATATTGAAATTCTTATTGAAAATAAAGAATTGAACAATAGAAAGAAATATGAACCATCATTTTATGGAAAAACGGCATGACTTAGTAATCCAGTTGGGGAGGGGGGGGGGGGGGATTTACTTGATGGTTATGACGAGTATTTGGTTTTTGTGTGAAAATTACCTGGAACCAGGGCTCCTCTGCGTCATTTATGACTGAATTCATGATTTTGCGCTGCTTCCGGAATTGTTCACTGTCCCTTTCAGGGATGGTGGGTTGATGAAAGTAGATGATAGAAATCTGAGGTATCAGGTAATAAGTTCAACGAACTACCTAAGATGGTTTATGGAACTTATTGCATGATATTCTTACTCACTACTCTCGCTTGCTGGATCCGTCAAAGAAAGGCTGATTAACAGTTACTAATAGAAGAGGATGTTTGCTCATAGCAAAGATGGGGTAAAATATAGTCCCACCTGCGGCAACAGCGTTGTGTCAAAACAGGCATTCCTGATATCGTATATCGTCATTAAAATCGACTTTCTATCAAATAAACTCCCTTGAAATTATTAGACAGGTAAGTTCACGCTTTTATCACAGAGTTATAGAGTGTACGTGATATTTTAAATCAGCCAGCTAGGAATACCTCGCCCGTGGCGGCTATATTGGATTTTGCGACCTTCTTGGATTTTATCAAGTGGGATATCGAGGAAAAAGGGTCGGTTACATGAGATTCCGCACCACATTTCACGCTTCTATCACAAAATAGGGGTGGGGGGGGGGGCGGGGAGTGGTTCAGTAGGTAGAGGTGCAGACTGCAAGCCGAGAGGTCCTCGGTTCGAATCCCACCTACGGCAACCGCGTTGTGTCCTTGGGCAAGACACTTCACCCCCATTGCCCACGTGGAGGCACGGTGGCATTGTGTACTAAAACGTACTGCACGTCGATGGTGCACTTGTCTTCAACCAATACTAACCCTGCTTGTGTGGAGTTAGTATGTTGGGGAGCTGGCAGTTGCTCGCCGTTGCTCGGGGTACTCCGGCTTCCTCCACCCGTAAAACTGTCGTGTTTTTGGTTAGCCATTGTGCAGAAATATGTGACCTTAAAAACAAAAAAAAAATAAATAAATAAATAAATAAATAAATAAATAAATAAATAAATAAATAAATAAATAATATTTCTTGATTTTGGTTGAATGGAGGAAACCTGAAAACTTGGGAAGGAGCTTCCCAGTAGCATTCACTTTCGTTATTTGTTGTCGCTTGCTCGGGACTCACGAGTGTATGTCTTCGAATTTGTGTTCAAGTATTGGTCCCACACTATGCTAACCCTACAAATGAATTCACACTTTGATTTTACATACGGCAGGAACACCTTTGAAACATAATCACTGGAAGTCTTACAACCAGTGGAGGTTCGAAATGTTAACAATCACAGAACCTTGGAGGATAACAACAGCAGTGTCCAGTCTTTCGTGTTCGTTAAAATCCATCATTTGTTTCAGGCAATTAACAAGATCTGATATTTTCCCCCAAGTCCAAGCGGTCCATTCACTGATAGAGAAAGGTGGAAATGACTGATTTTCTTGACTGAATAAGTTGACCAAAACTCCCTGCCCTGTTCGACAAGATTTGTTCAGTTTTGCTAATAAAGAATGTTCCCAAAGCAAGACAGTGCTATTTGGTTTCTTTTCAAAACTGAAATATTGACATAATTCTCCATAATTGGTTGAGTTAATGAGACTTAACTTTTTTGATCATATTTTGCAGTACGACCATCCTGGACAGGTCACTTTCCACGAGTGGGCGATATTTCCACGGACGCAATAATATTAGCTCTAAACACTAATTATCGGAATAATCGTCAAAAAGTTAATTAATGAAGCACCGGGTAAACCCGGTGCTTCATTAATTAACATTTTGCTGATGATAATTTTTATTACCTGGTAAACGCATGCGTGGACATCACTGCCTAGTCCACGGTGGCTCGTCTGTATATGAATTCTACCTACTGTGTCCTGCCTATCTGGAGACAGAGTCCGCAAAGCAATCATTTTAATGTACACAGGATTTTAATGAAACTAGGCTGCTAAGCAGTTCAAATATTGATAGTTATATATAGCAGAGATAATCTACCCATCCTACAGTTTCAATGGGAAAAAGGTTGCTTGAAAACGAGGAGATGACCTTCACGTTAAGTTGTTTGTCATGAAAGCTATCTCTCTCCTGTCCAAGATATAAAGATATGACGATGTTCATTATGATCCAGTCGGGGGGGGGGGGGGGGGGGGGGGGTAAGGGGTGGCAGAGCAAAATTGTTATTTTGCAGCTGCTCGTATCATCTCCCTCAGCAATTTGAATCATAAGATTATGTGCCATCTCCGGCCACACATATTCCAGAATATTTGAAAAATTCGGACTTGTCATGTAAGATAACGAAAAATTGACAAGTTATTGATATTTTGAATCAGCCAACATAGAAATACTTCGCGCGTAGCGGCCATCTTGTATTTAGTGGCCATCTTGGATTTTTTCAAGGGGCACATCGGACAAAAATTACTAGAACTATTATACAAAGTGATAGAGTGTAAGTGATATTTCAAATCAGACAGTAGGAAATATTAGATAGGTGAGCATGGTTCTATTGACACGCGAGTAATTGTTGAGAAAACACCTATGACAAAAGTGAAAAATAATGCTAAATTTCCTTTAGTTACTTTTAATAAACGCAAATAACAGAAAGCTCTCGGAACTGTCTGTTGTTTTCGTTTATTAAAAGTTACAAAAGGAAACTTAGTTGTTTTTTTTTATGGCGAGCTAATTAGAAGCAACTGCGTCATTAGGAATATCTATCAGTACCAAACCTACCAAAAATAGGTAAGTTTCTGCTTTGGCTCTTTTTTCCTCGAATGTGTTTTACTGTAATTCGCGGGTGTTTAATCTTCCCAGGAAAAAATGAGCAAATCGTACCTGCTAGGCGTTTCTATTAAAGGAATGAACAGTGTCTGTACAATATGTCACGATGCGCACACTGTTGATATAATGAACAGAAAAAAAGTTACAGAACATCAAAAATGGTAAAGGTTCCGTTTTCTTATTTTTACACGGATTTCAGCATAGAATAATAATAGTCACACGTTCAACGGATTCACCCCTCCCCACCTCTCCCCCTCCCCACCCCCAACTGATTAGAAAAAAATTGTAAAATCTGTATTTGTATACTACTCTGTAAAATGATGCGCACATTGATGATACTACTTCGTTAAAATTTCGAAATATCAGTTTTTATATGGAATTTCCATACCCTTTGTATTAAATTGACTGACAGCTTTAGAAAATTGAGGGGAGCTTAATTGTCAACCAAGAATTCTCAGAAGTTTTATCGATTTCCGAAACTAAAATCTGATTTGTTATCTCTTTGTTGAGTATATACGTTCATTTCCGATTACCGCTTCTCAAACCGTGACTGCCGCCGGTCATTCCGTGGGAATCCCGCGAAGTGAAGCAGTGCTTGTTTACTGTGGTAAACCAGCTCTGTTTTGCTGGAGAAATAGGACTCGGTTATCAATTGCTCGGGTGGATGACCACTGAAATGGGCAACATGATTGACTAAAGTTGACTTTATCTCCATGTTGAGGTCACGATTACATTGTGCAGAAATATGTGACCTTAAACTCTTAACCTGTTTAGTATTTTCAAGATATTTTTTATCAAATCTAGTCATGGCTGCTATAAAGCAGCCATGACAAGATTTGACGAAAAATTGATCTAAATATAACACAAGAAATCATTGGTGAAAAAATCCATTCAATTTACAGTTTGAATATGATTAAATTTGCCAAATTATACTTATTTCAGTAACAAGAGAAACCCTGTGCTGGGCAGGAATATCCGCCAGCAGCATGCAAAGAATTAATCAGTTAAAGACTACGAGAGAACGATTTTTGCATTTTAAATTCTGCTGATTGTCTGTTCTACAAATATTCATTTTCTTCTCAAATGAGGTAGCGCGGTGACTCAGTGGTTACGGCAGTGCTTGCCAACCCGAAACCCGAAAGTTCCCCCCCCCCACCCCCGACCTACGGTAGCTGCGTTGTGTCCTTGGGTAAGACACGTCATCCCGATTGCCCATGTGAGAGCACGGTGACGCTGTTTGTACTTAGGCGTACTCCACATTGATGGTGCCTTTGCCTTCTACCAATGCTAACCCTGCTTGTCGGAGTTAGTACGTTGGGGAGTCTGACAGCTGCTCATCGCCGGGGGGAAATATGATTAAATGTCCACGAATTATACTAATTCCAGTGACAAGAGAAATCTGTGATGGGCAAGAATATCTGTTAGCAACATGCAAAGAGTTAAACACCAATAAATAAATAAATAAATAAATTTTGGATTTTACCTGTAATATTAGTAAGAGAGTAGTTTTGCACTTTGTATGAAAAACCACATGTTCTAGACAAAGACTTATTTAGCATTCTAACACTTGGTGGGTATAAGCGGTTGACTGACTTTATATCCTTATTGCGGTCACGATTAATAAATAAATAAATAAATAAATAAATAAATAAATAAATAAATAAATAAATAAATAAATAAATTCTTTTAAACAAAACAAACATTTAGTCAATTTTTTATCATCCATATGTACTATTACCAGAATAGTTTTGTAAAATGACTGAATCGTTCACATCGAAAAAACAACCTCCCAGGTTCATCGAAGTTGAATCCCGTCAGTGGAAATGAATATCGTCCCTTGAGAGCAACCAGGGATTGGATTATCTGCAATGCCACAAACAACAGGGACGTGGCGCCAGGTTTCCGATTGGGTGGGGTGTAGGGTAGTAAATTTTCAGCTAGGGGGGACCGGAGGGGGGTTCCTCCTCCCAGTCCCTCCCCCAAGTTGGAAATTCACCACCAAGAACGATTTTGAAAATGAAACCATGAAAAGGGGCATAAAATTGATTCTAATAACTGAAATGCCAACACATTTATGATAGAATTATCAGGTTATTATTATTTGGTATTATTCTGAGAATTGAATTTGTGCTAAACAAATGCTCAAGCTCAGAAATCTGAGCAATTCACACTGTCTTATCATTAATCAATTTTCGATGTTTCAGCATTTTGTAACTGTGAATGATGGAATTAACTCAGGATAACGATTTTACATGATGTGATTTAACTGATTTTCTTGAAGTGCATTTCGAGGATTTTTTATTACGATGAGTAAACATACAAAAGAAATCCCGTACCGATTGGCATCATACGTACTTATGAAGCTTGATATTGCGTACACTGTAGTTGTTAATAGTAACAGTTAGAATTTTTGCCGATTTGAAACCCAGTTGAAATTTTGGGAAGTAAAGGAGACATCAGCATCATGAAAGAAGCTCTAAAATCCAGATAGATAGAATTTACAACTACTCATGACTTGCACTCCGAATTTCCAACTATAGGAAATTTTTACCAGGATGGGGTGGGGGGGGGGGGGGTCGCCACGTCCCTGCATAAACATTGCAGATGGACCATTGTTGCACCCAAGGGATTATATGTTTCCTTGGGATAATACATTTATGTCCATACGTGAATTCGAAGGACCGTATACGAGAGCAAGTGTTTCGTCAAGAATAGAGTTTGTTCCGATCTGTCACTTCCCTCAGATACAATTTTTTATCTTACAATCAACATGTATTTTGTCTGTATTAACTCCGCAACTGTCGTGTATTCGAATCCCTTATAAAGATGTTTGTATCAGGGGGTCGGATACAAGCACGTTCCTTTTGCGTGAGTTCCATTTTTTTTTTCTTCATCCGTACGAATAAATAGTTCGTTATATATTCGTCTACATTCTTGACTTATCCCCAATATATTGTAAGATAAAATGATTATTACCTTTATGTAGATGTACAAAATATGTATCCGAGTCGAGCTCCGGGTTCTAAGGGCAGATCACGACTCGTCTTCGACTCGTCGTGATCTGCCCTTAGAACCCGGAGCTCGACTCGGATACATATTTTGTACATCCACATAATGGTAATAATCTCTATATAATTTACATCTGTGCTGAATAGACTTGCAACGATAACTCGACTTGTGACAATATGGAGGTGTCGATCTTAATTGTTTGCATTTACTGCAATAAACAGTAATGTTGCAGAATGCATCGAGAGCCACTAAGAAAACACTGCTTCTGGTATATGTGTCGTATTAGTTGACAAATATTATTAATTCCGAACAGTCAGGTTGAAACACAAACTACTTTTTACATTATGTTTTGAAACACAAGAAAATTTAGCACCAAGCATCATGCCCGTCTAGTCTTACTCAGGCTTATAGGAAATGGGGGGAGGGGGGATTGGGTCCAGCACCCCCAGCCAATAATTTTCATTTTTTTATATTATTTGACTAATATACGAATATAATTCAGCACATTTCCCAAGAACCACATAATAATAGATGTGTGATTAGAACGTGGATCAGTAACATTATTATATTGACGATGTAACATTAGCATGTGGTCTATGATCAAGGTACTGTGGGTGAACCTGGTGATATAACAGGCGAGATTGCTCTTCTACTTTGTACAGCAATGTTATTTGTTCCATTTGTTTTGACAAAAATGCACGGACTTGGATTTATTCACATGCTGCAATCCACATATAATACATTGATGTTTCGCTGGTGAGTATTAATGAAAGGTTTATTCTTTTCTGCCAGCATGCACAATATGACATTTTAATGCCAAAATGAGAGAGAGCGTAATTTCAACATTGAAAATTAAACATTTCTATTCCAAACCAACCCCCCTAATCGGAGTTGCGCGCCTCGGAGACGCGCAAGCGCGTCAAAATGGTTTTGCTCCCTCCCCCTCCCCCACCCCCAATGTCACTTTCCTTCCTACGGACCTGGTCTTACTTCAAGTAAAACGAGAAAATACATTCCCGTGATGCAATTGGGTATTTTCATTGTAAAATGTTTTCCTGAATAAAAGATTTATTTCTCAAAGCGAGTGTTCCAAATAACATAATAATATTAGTTATCCTTATGTTTTCCAGGGTGTATGGGAATTTACACCAGTTTGGGAACCCATGCATCCCGAGGCAAAGCCAAAGGGTTTAGGAGTTCCCAAACCGGTGTAAATTACCATACACCCTGGAAAACACCAGGATAATGAATTTATTTCCAAGAATTTTGGGGTACTTAATACTTTAACCTACATTGTGGGCAAAAACTGACAGAAAATTTGTACTTTGCAAGTTTCTTAATAAATAAAACCAGACAAATATGGATGTCATTGGAACTGGCTCAATGAGCCAGTTCCAATGACATCCTTATCTGTAATATTTTATTGCACATAAATATTAAATTTCCTGTATTTTTATTTTTGTTCTAACATAACTCCATATAGCCTGCTATTGTATATTCTTGTTTTTACACCATGGTTAACCACAGTGTAAAAAAAAACACTGTGGATTGCAAGTTACACTGTACCTCTCAGCCATTCAAAACGCAGTATTTTGTTTCATTTGGAAATAATTTGATTTTATGGGGAAAATGACGTATGCAAAAAATAAATAAAAAAATTAATTAAGATTAAAGCATTGTCATGTTTTGTGTGATTCCGATGGAATCCAAAAACACAACCGCAAGCGTTATTGGATGACTGCAAAACACCCATCTGTTTACAACCAAGACCACAGTATACAAGAAAAGCTGAGATATTTGCCGGAAGGCATGACACCTGCTGGAGTTAGCGCCGTAGTATCTGTTATAGATAATGACGACTGAATCACTCCCGCCTCGTGTTAACACGCAACAAATGTTTATAATACTCCTCCTTCTATGGTTAATTTTGTTTAACAACTTTTCCTTTCTTTCAAGGTTTAGTTATAATAACATTAATTTAATCATTTGCATGAATATAAATGTTTAATTTTGCTCGCCTTGTCTTTTGTTGACAAGTAGACCCCGTCCATATGTCAAATATGTCGCGCAAATCCGAAATGTAACCCAAGACAATTCATCATACCATTTTTATGGCAGTATTAAAATGCCACTTATATCAAAAGAAAACAGAGCAGGAATGAAATTTACTATTATTTGCAGCTGCACTAGTTTAGCATGTTTAACTATTCTGCATTTTTTTCTTTCACCGCAGACAAAATGTTTGCCATCATTAACCCTTTGAACCTCTGGTGGTGTCTTCCATGTCAGTTCAATGACAGCAGTAGGAAGAGTTCATATTCATTATTTGGGGGTAGACCAATTAATATTTTCAACGTGCAGCCTTCGGGCTGCACGTTGAAAATATTGATTGGTCTACACCGCACATTTACCATGTTGCCATCCCACTTAACGACATTATGACGTAGCTTATGGCCCGGTCGGAAAAAACGGCCTCTGGGGTTTAAAGGGTTAATTTCTCCATCCTTGACCAACATCGCCATGAAAATTGACTTTCGATAAAGTTATCTCCCTTGAAATTATCAGAAGGCAAGTATTTATTTATTTATTTAATGGTGTTTAAGGTCACATATTTCTGCACAATGGCTAACCATGACCGTGACAGTTTTACGGGTGGAGGAAGCCGGAGTACCCTGAGAGAACCACCGGGCAACGGCGAGCAACTGTCAGCTCCCCAACATACCAACTCCACACGAGCAGGGTTAGCATTGGTTGAAGACAGGTGCACCATCGACGTGCAGTACGCCTTAGTACACAGCGTCACCGCGTCCCCACGTGGGCAATGGGGGTGAAGTGTCTTGCCGAAGGACACAACGCGGTTGCCGCAGGTGGGATTCGAACCGAGGACCTCTCGGCTTACAGCCTGCACCTCTACCAACTGAGCCACCGCGCCCCCAGAAGGCAAGTAAGGTTCAACTGAAAAGCAGGCAATTGTTAAGAGAACACCTGTACCGTCAGTAAAAAATAAAACCAAGTTTCCTTTCGTTACTTTTAATAAACCAAAACAACAGACAGGTCTTTGAGCTGTCTGTTGTTTTCAGACAAAAACTATCGACAAAAGACGTTCGATAAAAGACGTTCGATAAAACTCTATAGTGAGAACACGGCTTTTATAAAGTAGAGTTGTTTTAACAACACGATTGACCGTGGCTGACGTGTCAGAACCAGTATTTACCAATACTTTTTGCATGGTCGCTCTTCAAGTTACGTCAGTTATCACTGAGCAGTAACCAAGCTTTGTTTTTAACTCATTGTTATTAAACCTTCAACTCAAAAAAGGAATGTTGAATCAATGAGAGTTTATCACTTCAAGCCATCGGCCAGCGAAGTCCAGGGGCACTAAAAACAGAATATAGAAAGAAACAAAATATACCTCCAGTGTTGGGTCGCAAGGCGCGTATATATGTACAGTAGTATTTCATGCACCTGAACATGCCTAGGCTGAGGGACATAGTGGGGGACCTAGGAAGTGGCGTCATACTAATGTGACCTAGTGATGCTATGTTGGGTTGTCGTGATAATCCGCTTAAGTGACCATATTCCAATAAGACTACAGACTGATTGGACGAGCGTTCGTGTAGTTTTTTCTATGTTTACGGCTCCTGTAGTATACATTTTACCGTGTGACGTCATCACGCGAAATATTTGGAGTGAGGCACAGACAATAACTTCTGTGTAAATTCTCCAATGCTCAGAGGATGCACAATACAAAATCTCAACATCACAATAAATAAGAATTATCGTATCCGAATGTTGTTTAACCCTTTAACCAACGAATCGGCCGCATCCGCCCGCGTAATTTGCAAATTCAGCAGTTAAAAGAAAGACATTTTTCAACATATTTCAACAAAACCATATCATGTGACCCCTTATTGGAACGAGCTCGATGAGCTCGTTCCAATAATGGGTTACATGATATGGTTTTGTTGAAAGTTTTTTTTTAATAAATTTTGATATCCTCTGCGTTGGGTAAAGGGTTAAAATACACTTCAGTGTACGATGTGAACTATGATGGAATGATCTCGACCTTTATTTGATTTCCTGATTATTTGTCCAGTGACCTCGTGGGGGGAGGGCACAACAGGTTTAGTTACTGAACATGTTGTCGTTAAATGCTGCCATGTTCATTTCCCGATGTGGGTTTTGGGCTACGGGTACGATCTTAGTGGAACATTTACGTTATTGCGATGAATTGACGGTAACATGGTCTGAGGTTTGCAGCTCGGAGCCTATGCTCAACATCGAGGCTCCGCGTATCGTTTGAACAAAAATTTCCCGAGCCGCACACCTTTGATGTAATGTTATTTTGTTATTCTTATGGTGATGCTTATGTCACTACGCATGTACAATGTTAGGGTTTCACTTGTTTCCGTCGCCTATGTTGTTTACTGGTGGCAGCCATCTTGATTTCTATGTTGGCGCGTGGTTTCTATGAGCCAGGAAGGTCTCTAATAGAAATGACAAGCTCTGGTGGCTATTCAGTTGAATGGGACTATATCTAATTTCCACTAATAACCCAACAAGTACCTAACATCACCAAAACAACAAAAAGCCACGAAACTGGATCCAACAAATCCACGGTTCTGGGTGTATAAGAGTAGAATGCAATCATATAGTACTGTGGAGGCGTTGTTCGATCGAACTGGAATATGGCTAATTACAACAAAAAAGACTCTCTCAGAATCCTCGTTTTCTGTTACATTTTTATCTCGGTAGGCTGTAGTATGATAGGCACTGGCTCTTTGCAATCCTATTTTTTCTCATATGTGTTCCCCGTATGTGTACACGGAGGACTTGGAGATATCTCCCGGTGGTGAAATCTATCCTTAATCTTATGAGGCCAAGTAGGTCACGATGAAAATCACTCATTGACATCTTACCTCAAATCCCTTCTATTCATCCAGGCATTCGAGAATATGAGGCTAAAGGGGGGGGGAGGGGGGGGGGGGGGTCTCTTAACTCTTTACCCAACCCAGACGATTTCAAAATTTATTATTTTAAATAACATTTTTTAAATTTTTTCAAAAAATTTCAACAACACCATATCATGTGACCCCCTCTTTGGAACGAGCTCGTTCCAAAGAGGAGTCACATGATATGGTTTCGTTGAAATTTTTTGAAATATATTTTTTCAGCTACTGAATTTGCATATTACGCAGGCGGATGCGGGCGATTCGTTAGGTAAAGGTAAAGGGTTAATGAGGTACAATCTATCATCCTTCATATTCTCATTTGTGTATTTGGGAACAGAAGAGAGTGATGGTCTAGGGACTTTGGGGACAAGTGGTGACTAGGGGACTGTTGGAGATTACTGTTCTATAGCTTCTATAGGTGTGTCGTTTGAGGCCATAGGGGTATTAGGACATCCCTTTCTGACATACGTTGGTGTTTATAGAATCCCTTTTCGTCGAATGAAGCGATAAGAGCCATGATAATCCCTCAGTTAGGTATAATATATCATCCTTCATATCCTCATCTGGGTATCTGTGGATACCTACAACATGGTGATGTACCAATGGAGGACACCTTTTGAAGGATCGCTGTCTGAGGATAGTTATTTAGGAATATGTATGCTCAACAAAAAGTGAAGTCAAAGTCACGGTGCATATTGGTCGCCATCGCAATGCATCGTTGGAAAGAGTATGTTGTCAAGGTAACGCATGATATGATATCAATCAATAGTCATTGCTGTGGGTCGATCACATGGCCAGTAAGGACGTGAGTGATGTGACCAGCGACGGTTCCTAAGCTTATTCAATGACTACAGTAGTATAGTAGGATGTTTCATGCCCTATTACCCGGACTTTTGGCGTGGCAGCTAGTGTTAAATTCCCATAGGAACCGGACTTTTGGGGGAACAACTTTGTTCCTGTACCACATTGCAGGAAAATGGTGAACATACTGTATATGTACTATAATATGCTATGTATTATTAGTTACACAGTTTGTTGGTGGCCTAATGTGGTATATATGGTGTCAGTTAATTTCATATTGGACGAGAGCGATAAACTGACACCATATATTCCATATTAGGCCACCAACAAACTGTGTAACGAATATATCTTACCGACTGTTGCATCGATGTACAGAACTAATAACAACAGCCATCAACATTAAATGAGAGAATTCTCACGTGTCTTTGCCTTGTTACAATTTATGGGTGAGTGCCTACAGGCACTCTCCCATAAATTATAACAAGGCAAATTCATAAGGTTTCATTTCGAAGGTAACATGACACACATCCACAGAACATGAAGCCTTTTAAATTGACTAACCTGCACTTCAGACCAAATATGGGCTTCCAACACTCAAACGTTCAACTTGAAGCGTTTATCGGCTGCCGCCATTTTGAATAATCAATGAACAAAGGGGAGATTACCTTTCGCTGTGAGCGTATATTGATGTTGACAGGCAGTATATGGTTTTATATGCAGTCTGCATGTGACATATTTGAACCAATGAAATTCCTAGATACTTGTAGGAGGTAAGATATAGTGTTATATCTGCACACCAGTGTTTTGGATATATAGGTATGTAGCGGAAAACTGATGGGGAATTTCTTCTTGAGACGATTAACGTTGTTAATGACGTCGTGGCGTCATGATGCGAACTCGATTTCAGATCCGAACAACGAAATATCAATAGTAATAATAGAACGTTGTTGTTGTTCACGGTACAATCCGATATTACGTTGTTTCGGTCAGGGAGTGACGGTCTTCTCGTACTGCACTGATATGGTAATACAGTATGGGCGGTATATACCCGTGTAAGTGACCCGTTAACTATTAGTACTACCAATCTATTGAATGCTTTACATTATCATATAACTGGTAAAGGTATTACGTTCTGCTATGCCAGGCGATTGTGGTGTGGGTGGGTGTAATAAGTGGTTGTCTAGTGTGGTAGTATAAGATATACGGTCTCTCTTAGATCACATGTCAGCCCTTGGAACTACTTACCCAGTTAAGGCTTTATAATATCGTATGACTGGTGTAGGTAGTACGTAGTGCTAGGCCAGGTAGTATTGTGGGGTGGGGGGGGCAAGGCTTGCTTGTCTAGTGTGGTAGTATAGTATGGGCGGTATATACCCAGTCGGTTATAGTATGGGCGGTATATACCCAGTTGGTCTACACTGCAAAAAATATAGGTTCTCTTTAGAACCCAAACTGGTTTTAATCTTGTCCCTGAGATGGAACCAGTTCTTTTTAAACAGTATTTATTTCAAATCAAATAAATTTACCAAGATTAGCATTTAATTTTAATAGTAGATTCAGCAGTAAACTTGGAGCTTATTCAAGGCAGTCGCCAAACATTTTGAAACAAAGGAGATATGAACAGTTGGCATATCGAACCATTTTTGGTTCTGTACAGAACCAAAACTGGTTCGATATGCCAACTGTTCATATCTCCTTTGCTTAATAATGATTAGAGACAACCTCGTATGAGATCTAAACTTACGGCTGAAACCCCCTCAATTTATGTTTAATTTTGTTAATATTTAATGTTAATCTTTATAAATTTAATTGATTTGAAATAAATACTGTTTAAACAAAACTGGTTCCATCTCAGGGACAAGATTAGAATCAGTTTTGGTTCTAAAGAGAACCTATATTTTTTGCAGTGTAGCGTTGGTCCTTAGTAGTACAAATCCACCTAGTAATACCATCCTATAACTGGTATAGGCAGTAAGTAATTTTAGGCCAGGTAGTGCTGTGGGGTATGCGTGGTTGTCTAGTACTGTAGTATTGGATTAGGATTTGTTGTATTCCTGCTGGTTCAATGTTAGCACTTGGTACTATTGATCCACCGAAGGCGTTATACGTAATGCTAAATAATGCGCTGCCATTCTTGGTTGTCTGGTACAATAGTATTTGATGAACTGTCTGTACCCTATAGTCTATGCAATGTTGTGGGGGCATGTATGGTTGTATAGTGCGGTAATATTGGGCGTACTGTATGTACATTGATGTTACACTAAATGTTCGGTGTGATGGGGTATGTGTTGTCTAGTTGGTAAGTATATATTTACCCCAGGTAGTCTATTGTTATTTCTTAACCCTTTACCCAACGCAGACGATATCAGAATTTATTATTTGAAATATCATTTTTTGAAATTTTTCAAAAAATTTCATCAAAAACATATCATGTGACCCCTCGTTGGAACGAGCTCGACGAGCTCGTTCCAACGAGGGGTCACATAATATGGTTTTGTTGATTTTTTTTTAAAAATAATATTTTTTCAACTGCTGAATTTGATATTACGCAGGCGGCTGCGGCCGATTCGTTGGGTAAAGGGTTAACCCTTTTATACTTTTGTACGTCTGATGACTTACGAAATCAAATAGCGCGTTCATATTTTGTGGTCGGTTGTTTTGTTATTATATTTCGATTTTTTAAAGTTTTAATCTAAATTCCTATTTCCTCCCGAATAGTGCTCAATAACAACCGTTGAGCCAAATGTTATCGCAGCTTAAAATACTAATATAATCCTGCTGTCAAGACTTCTTAACTGGTTGAGTGCTAGAAGCTAATATCAGGGCTTTCAAAAAATGAGGATACCGGAGCAAAAGCCAACACTTTCCTTGCTTATATTTCATATTCAGTCAAACAAAAATAATATTTTGTTTATATAAATTTGTTTTATTACAAGTTATGGAGAGTGCCTTTTGGCATAATAATAATTTGTAATAAAACAAGTTTTGAATAACAAATTCAGACCACCAAAAATAATCTAGCCCTTAGCCAATTAATCACTAATGTGAAAAATATCTTGTTATTTGTACTTTCCAACGTTTGACGTCGCATTTTGAAAAACGTTGAAGAAACTGAATTCCCGGTGACGTTTGAACGTCAGGATAATTAAAATCTCAAAGGGTTAACCCTTTACCCAACGTTACGGCCAAAACCGGCCAGCGCTATTCTAAAAAATCGCCAATTAATTTTCATTATTTTTTTCATTTTTTGTCTCAAAAACATAGGTTATGACCCCTCGTTGGAACGAGCTCGTCGAGCTCGTTCCAACGAGGGGTCATAACCTATGTTTTTGAGTCAAAAAATGACAAAAATTAGTTATTCAAGAATTTTTTTTGCAAGTGTCGTCTGCTTTTCATGTTAGGTAAAGGGTTAATACTACAAAACCACCCAACAGTTTGTACTAAACCATGGATAGTTCGGAATGCTATATGGCCCTAGTGGTCTCTTACGATAAAAAAGGGTGTGCCGAATGCAAGCCGTTTTTAGTTAGGGGTGCTGGTAGTGGAATGCCACGGACACGGTCGTCAGATACCCAGATGAGGATAAGGGAGATGGTAGTTTATAACTTAAGGAGGTATGATCTGGAAATCCTCTTATCATCTCGGTACAGATGAGGATAAGCTAGATGGTAGATTATACCTTAATACGGTTTAATGATAGATGGTAGATTGTACTTTATTGAGGGAATCCACGATGACACTCTAATCCTCATTTATGTATCGAACGTCCGATTCTTATGGGAATTTAACACAAGCTGAAAAGTCCGGGTAATAGGGTCTGAATATCTGCTATACTGCGGGCGGCATAAAAAGGTTCGTATCATTGAGGAGTCGTAAAGTATGTTTTGTAGAGAAATACTTCAAAATCCAAGAAAAGTATTCTGTGAAATTAAGACTGTTTTAAACCATTTGTACCAAACATAGATAGATAGATATATTTTATTCGTCAGTACACATATACACAACACATTTTACATATAATGCACATATTTACAACATATATGATTACAATATACATGGCAAAAAGTATAAAATTCCTTTTCTGTGTCTGTGTAAAGATGTCTGTATACCGACAGGGGAAGGCATAGCCAGATTGGCTGTCTTCCTGTCTTCCCCTAGCAAGAAAGAAGGTAAGAAACAGAGATGCAGATAGAGAAGAAAAAGGAAAAAACGAAGAGAGAAAAGACGTCAGAAAGAGTAGAAAAATACTAGTGCAACATCGTGAATTCATTTAATCGTCCTGAAAATAGATCATCTTCTGCCTGAGCGGATGGTGTGTGATGTGGTCGAGGCTTGGTTCAGCTGGACTACCCGATTCGAGCCTCACCGTTGCATTTCTCGTCTTCAAGTGTCAAGGTGAGAGTGTAACAAGAGATTTGCCAATAATATACGGAATGCAAGGGTGAAGGGCGAATCCGATGGTCGACGGGGACGAGAATGTCAGATAATTTGCGGTGAAAAAAGAATAACCAACATACATGTAGGGGAATCTTATCAATACACCTATTACTGAATCAATCGAAACAGCCCAAAGCACAGGCAGACACATCTGGGGATGAGTGAGTTAGAGATGAATAGCATTCTAAATAGCACAATCCGGGCAGTATGGATATGAGCAGGAGATATTACTAGTGCACGAAGAGAGAAATTTGGCGATTATTTTTTTCTTGAACTCTTTCCTGTTTCTCACTGTCCTAATGTCAATTTCCAAATCGTTCCATAACTTGGGGAACGCAAAGATAGGTAGATTTTCTAATGTTTTTGTTCTAGTTCTACATCGATGCAGGAGTCCAGCTTGGCGTGTGTTTACATTAATCTGATTGCTGACAGTAGAGAAAAAAATCGCAAAAGATGCTGGAAGGTTACCGTTATACCAATCGAACATGAACAAGTAGACATGCAGACATAGTCTCGTCCTTATTTTGTTGACCCCCTCATACATCTCTTTCGTCTCCTCAATTATTCCAGTTTATTAGATATGATTTTCTTTCAGAGAAGTGCCCATTATCAAACTCGGCTGATATGATGCCGATCTCGGCTGATATAAATCGGATTAGAGTTGTCCCCCTTGATGCGTCTACAGGCGCAATTTTCACCGTTTTTGCCGAACGCAATCAGGAAAATTGGTGTGACAGGCTAAATGGAGTGACTTGAAACTGAGTTTTCGTATGATGAGGAATTAAAGATGGTGATTAGGATTTGGTGGATGGTGGGAAGAAATTAAATGGTAATTCGACTAAGTGGGAGAAGGGATAGTTCAGCTATCCGCACGTAGCGGCTTCCCCAGTGGGGAAACCGAGACGTTCGGGCAGCTGAATTAAGAGAAGAGGAAACATCGTACTTGGCGAAAAGAATGAGAAGTAATAACAAAACTGTAACAGATCTGAGAACATTTTGTAATTATTTGTATGTTTTAATAAATAAAGAGCTTATTACTTAATTAGTTTCATATGAGATATACGCCAGCAATAACTTCACATCAGCCTTCGGCCTTCGGTCTCAGGCTGATATGAAGTTACCTCGGGCTGATATCTCTGCTGATGTGAAACTAACCAAGTAATAACTTCTAAATATCGTAACACGGGTAGTCAAGAAGTCAGTCGGTTGTAACAAGAGAGACACTTTATTATCGATATCAGTGATGCACACATTTATTTATTTATTTATTTATTTATTTATTTATTTATTTATTTATTTATTTATTTATTTATTTATTTATTGGGGTTTTCGACAGCCAGGGTCACCTCGTGTCGAACAGTTTTACTGGTGGATGAAGCCGGAGTACCTGGAGAGAGCCACCGAGCACGGCGAGCAACTGCCAGACTCCCCAACGTACTAAGGCCACACAAGCGGGGTTAGCATTTTGTCACCTGAGTTCCAATGTGTTCTATGTGCCAGTAGGCACGTAGAACACATTGGAACTCAGGGGACGATTTGTTGAAGACAAGTGCCCCATCGATGTGCAGTACGACTGAGTACACAGCGCCGGCGGGTCCCCACTTGGGCAATCAGGATTAAGCGCCTCTCCCAAGGACACAGTGCAGTTACGCCTGGCAATGGATCGAACCGTGGACATTTCGGTTTGATGTCTAATGCCGTAAACACTGGGCCACCGCGATCCCCGATGCGTACATTGGTATGGTATCTAATAAATAAAAATCATCATATTTTTCAGCCCTGTTCGCGATATCTGTCAAGCGTTTCTGCCCTTTAAATTGCAGTGTTAAGCTATTTCGACTTATGTCTTCCAATAATACAAACAAGTATAATGTGATGTCCCCCGGGCTAATTGTAAATGTACTTATGTATTATGATCGAGGGCCAGAGTGTTATAACGTTTTGACTCTGTGTGATAAATCTAACAAAGAGTTATTGTCCTTTGAATTACAATGTGATGCTATTTGGAGCTATGTTTACACATGATACAGACAGTGACCATCTGGTATTATTATGTGCTAACCGGGCTGCCGGTCCCATAAGCTTAGATATACCCCGGATCAATCGAATATACTCTCCAAACATATCCCCGTCCAATTAGAGGGTTTTAGATCATATAGCAACTAAGTGCCACCTTAGAAACCAAGACAGAGGTCTTCCCTAGTGAACAAAATGGACGACAGAAGCACGTATAAACCTCCCGCCCACAGCACACACCCCGCATGCGCACTGACATCATGTATCCCTGTGGTAATGGCGTTACAACATGGCCGCTTGCGAGGGCTGCCATAACAACCAAACATAACATATCTAATCACGTGACTGTTACATCACTTTACAGGTTCGCCACTAGGTCCTCCAAAAGTGGGCTGAAAATCACATTCTCAACTACTGTTAGGTCTTCCTGTAACCCAAAACATTTATTACCGGGAGACAATACTGTAAAACTTTTACAATTGTATATTCTAGAGTTGCATTTGCTACCTATTAATATAAATGACTGAAATAAATCATTAGCATTTAAAGTCATAACTAGAAAATACAATTCTAGAAAATACAATTGTAAACGTTTTATAGTATTGGCCCCTGACAGTACTTGTGTTTTGTTTGCACGTGCATGTCTAGGAGAACTTGAGCTATTCGAAATATCAGTCCTCCCATTTCCGGTTTCAAGGGTTATTGCTTTTGAATGTTTGAGAGCAGGTTTCTGATGCCAATATGTGTCACTGTCTGGGTATCACCACAGGGCTGCCTGCATCTATCGTTTTGTTCGCAGTTATGCCCTTCTTCACCTCTTGAAGTGAGAATATGTTCTTTGTATCTGTCTATCGATTAGTATAGTCATAGGATCGTTCTTATGCAGTAGTGCAGGTATTAATAATTATTTAAAATGCAAGCATGAAACATGTGCTGCTTGGCAGCATACTTGCGAAACACACAAGCTAGCTATAGTACGGCCACCGTGGAGTGGACACTTTTCACAGGTGGGCGATATTTCCACGGGCGCAATAAAATTAGATTCTAAACACTAATTATAGAAATAATCATCAAAAATTTAATTAATGAAGCACCGGGTACAACCCGGTGCTTCATTAATTAAAATTTTGCTGATGATGATTTTTATTACCTGGTAAACACATGCGTGGACATCATTGCCCACGCGTGGATTACAAGTCCACGGCGGATGTACTATATAAGTCCTCAGCTGAAGGGGCGGGGTGGCGTCGCGGTAACCGGTTCTCGTCAGATCACCGATGTTAAGCAACGTCGAGCGCGGAACCTTAGTAGTTGGATGAGTGACCATTTCAGCGACTGATTCGCGCTCCCGTGTTGTGTCCTTGGGCAAGGCACTTAACCCCGATTGCCTACATGGGGGCACGATGACGCTGTGTACTAGGGCGTACTGCACGTCGAAGGTGTGCATGTCTTCAACCAATCTAACCCTGCCTCTGTCGCGGCGCAGAGTTCAGAGTTACGATGTTGGAGAGCTGACAGTTGCTCATCGTTGCTCGGTGGTTCTCTCCGGGTACTCCGGCTTCCTCCACCCGTAAAACTGTCACCGGCATGATATGACCCTGGCTGTTAGTGTGTTGTTAAACCCAAATAAAAAAAAATAAAAAATTACTCAGCTGTAACAAGTTCATCACGCCGATTGAAGTATGACCGTACTGATGATACGCGTTTTTTTTTTAAAAATACACACAGATTATAATGATTATGTGCATGTCCTGTGATTTGTATCAGATTCGAGGTGGCGTACAGAATGGGATCTCAACGAGCGGCTTTGCGGGCGAGTTGTGATCCCATTTTTGGACACCACCGAGAATCTGATGCAAGTCACAGGACGTGCACATTATCACGATAGTTCATTTATCTAACAATTCTGTCACACAAACAGATTAAATCTTAAATTATTAATACAGTTTTGGGACATAATGTTGGGCGAGAAAAAGTTTTAAAAAAAAACTATTTTATGGAACGATTTTGTTGTGCACTTTAACAAACAATGAGTAACGCGATCACCGCAATTTTCAAAGTTGTGTTGTCAAATTATTCACTCTCAGTGTCACTTCCTATGATGATCCTCTTGAAAGTACGAGTTTGTGACGTGGGCACACCCTCGGGAACCGGGTAGGTGTAATATTGAATTGTGCAGCTTCTATTTGTAAGACTTTTAGCCAATCGCCGTTAACTGTCGATATCGCGTTACCGGAAACGAGTCGTCTATATGATACGGGGTCAGAATGAGTCGTCTATATGATACGGAACCGGAACACATTATGTGATACGTACCATTTCTCGTGGTTTTAAGGCCAAAATTTGTATAATTGTTAGATAAAATTCAGACTGCAACTTTTTAAACTGATAAGGTTTCTCTTGAAATTTAAATAAAATGAAATCATGATTGCTTCAAAGCAACCATGACTTGATTTCACGAGACAAACAATAGAATTTTAAACAAATTATTCCTGTTCATGACAGGAAACTTCGCTCCAGAAAAAAAGTTAATGCAGTGGAAACGATGGCAGTTTTCTCACTCTTTGAATGGCTAACGTTCATAGCGTAATATGTTACAGGAAAAACATCACGAAATAATTTTTAGTATTGTAGGTGGCTTACGTCAGTAGTGGCATGAAAAGAGTCACCAATGCCTTCCTCCTCTTACCTTTATTTCTGATCGAATATCAGTATCTTAGTGTAGTCTGTCAACTTCTTTTATCATGAAATGAAAGGTGTCATGATGATTCCAACTATCAAAAACAATGCGGGCTATAGTACTCAGCCTATTCCCATTCCCCTAACGGTTCGGTTCCAATGCACTTATTGCTTACTACAGTATTTATACCGAGATCCGGTGTTGTTTAAATTAACTATTTCCCCGCTGTGCAATATTGATACGTCATACCTTCCCCCTTCCAAGTGTATGAGTTAGGTCAATAAAAATATCCAATATGCAACAAGAGGGCTCCAGGCCGAAACATTGTGTTCCCAGACGATACTTTCATAAAACATGTTAACTCTTTCAACACTTGTGACATTGATGGAATCGTCTCCTACAATATTGTCGGTGACCCAATGGGCGAATCAATTCTGCAGTTGAGGGGGTTCAGTAATAATTTAATCCTACAGCTCTGTAGAGCTGTAGGATTAAATTATTCCTGACACCACAACCGATTTATTTCCGTTCTGTCGATTATTCGTCCACTGTCAACTTCGTCTTCATAACAAAATAAGAATACCATTTTTGAAAGGGTTAAAACGAACTGAATTGATTTCAGGATGACGACAAACCATTGTACCATTACGATCGCTTATAAAGGGTGCACGGGTTAATTTCAGATATAGTAAATATTCAGAAATGTTCTAAGTTCCTGGGAATTTGCCAGATGGTGGAATATATCCGGACCACATTCAAATATCACTAATTTTCCAACTTATTCTTTTGATACCCAATACAAGACAGGAAACTTACCAACTGCCAGCAGGGTTACTTCCACTGATAGAACCGAACTATGAAGATGAAGAAATCGTCACAGTCGACACAAGTCACCTGAGCTTGACCTCATATGACACTCGACGGTTTCCGCCCCACCTTTTATCTGCTTTTTGAGAGGTTTCATTACAGGTAGTAATTTCACTGTCAAGTGGACACAATATGTCTATTTGTTATTCTAAAGTGACCACTTTTCTTCTCAATATAACAGATTGCCATCTTATACGTTCGTTTATTGAATGTTTACAAAATCCCTTTGAAAATTGATCTTAATACCTCTCGTTAAAATAGGAAGGTAAACATGGCTCCAGTTCGCAATAAGAGTCCAGTTATTTGTCGCATCTCCAAGGCTTGTCCACTTGTTGATTTAAAATAGCTTTAAATTTATGCCCAGACAGGTGCATTAACACTTTATAACAGATGAAAAAAAATTACTGTAGTGCCCCGTGGGGATTGCAGTGGCTCAGTTGGTACGGCATTGAACTTCCAACCGAGTGGTCCACGGATCGATCTCGGCAATGGTAAATGCGTTGTGTCCTTGGGCAAGGCACTCAACCCCGATTGCGACCGCGGGGGCACAATGGCGCCGATGGTGCACCTGCCTTCAAACAATGCTAACCCTGCTTGTGTTGAGTCTGTTAGGGAGTTTCACAGTTACTCCCCGTTGTTCGGTGGTTCTCTCCGGGTTACTCCGGCTTCCTCCGCCCATAAAACTATCCGACACGAGGTGACCCTGGCTGTTGAAAGTGCTTTAATCTCCAATAAATAAATAAATAAATAAATAAATAAATAAATATATAGTACCCCGTAAATCTCACGTTTTAGGCAGGGGCGTCGCTAAGGGGATTTGAAGTGACCCCCTCCCCCACTCAATAATGTTTCAATAATTTTGGTGGCACATTGTCGTCTGGAGTGGAGTTTAAGATATCAGATCCCTCCTGCTTCATGAATCATATTCTTTCTTAACGCTTTACCCAATGTAACGGCCAAAACCTGCCAGTGCTATTTTCAAAAATCGCCAATTAATTTTCATTTTTTTGTCTCAAAAACATAGGTTGTGAGCCCTCATTGGAACGAGCTCGTCGAGCTAGTTCCAATGAGGGATCATAACCTATGTTTTTGAGACATAAAATGAAAAAAACTAGTTATTCAAGAATTTTTTGCAAGTGTCGTTTGCTTTTCATGTTATTTAAACGGTTAAAAGACGAGATTTGATACTTGAACTTGTGTCACACACCCAGTCGGTTATACAAACTGACGCCTATAGTACACGATTCGAGGTCTTAGGGGTACAGCGTGACTAATTTGGAATTAAAGAAGTCACGTCACGACTTTTGCATGTATATTTGCTTGATTGAATAATATTTATTTATTTTTTGATTGAGGTTTAACGACATTTTCGACAGCCAGGGTGGCCTCATGTTGGACAGTTTTACGGGTGGAGAAAGCCGGAGTACCAGGAGAGAACCACCGAGCAATGGCGAGCAACTGTAAGTCTCCCCAACGTACTAACTGCGCACAAGCAGGGTTAGCATTGGTTGAAGACAAGTGTACCATCGACGTGCACTCTTTAGTACACAGCGCCACCGTGCTCCCAAGTAGGAAATCGGGATGAAGTGCCTTGCCCAAGGACACAATGCAGTGTTACCCCTGAAGGGATCGAACCGGACTGAAGTACAATGCCGTACCACTGAACCACCGCTCTCCCTTATTCAGTAATAAATTGCAAAGAAGTCTTGAGTTTCCTAACTGTTACACTAACTGATTAATATTCCAATTACGTCATCAGGGTATGCCTTTAAAAAAGGAATGCCCCGGGATTATGGTTGGAATATTAGTCAGGCGAGACCTCAGCCATCATAGTCAATACAAATTAGGTTTACCCCATCCCTCCCAATCGGGCATCTCGAGATTCCCCGGATTTTGTGTAGAATCGATCGTCGAATCGAAACAGACCGTGAATTTTTTATCGAATCGAAACTCACAGCTCTTCAAGTTGTAAATATACTGAGTCAAAAAAGGAAAGTAAAATAGAAACAGATGTGAAAAAAATAGCATAAAGGACAAGGGTGGGGGGGGGGGCACTAAAAATTTGCAAGACGTGCCGTCCTATTTTATATTCGGCTTCTTTTTACACCATCCCACCCACTACGTGCAAATTTTCTACTACCGTTCTCAGACACCCCCCCCCCCCCCCCTCCCATTAAAATTCAAAATAAACTTAGTAGTAGGGGTTTCATAATGTTCTTAACCCTTTACCCAACATAACGGCCAAAACCGGCCAGCGCTATTCTCAAAAATCGCCAATTAATTTTTATTATTTTTTCATTTTTTGTCTCAAAAACATAGGTTATGACCCCTCATTGGAACGAGCTCGTCGAGATCGTTCCAGTGAGGGGTCATAACCTATGCTTTTGAGACAAAAAATGAAAAAAATAGTTATTCAATCATTTTTTGGCAAGTGTCGTCTGCTTTTCATGTTAGGTAAAGGGTTAAACTGGTACCACCAATTTAAACCTCTGTGGGCTGCTGTGGGCCCCAATCTACAAATGACAAGCTGTTCATTATCAGGCTTGGCCAGAGCAGGTGTACATATACGGGAACAAATTTTCATTTGAATTGTTCCCAAAATATTGTCTGCACATTTTCTACATTTTGAACAAGACACCCACCCCCTACTAACGTGTGACATTTTCCCAGTTTAAACCCAATTTTCTCACATATAAAGCCTCCTGATGTTGTATTTATGTTAAGAGTGTGATGTACAACATCATCTTTAAGGTTTGAAACACAAATGATGGTATATATTAGCTGATATATTGATATATTTTTAAAAAATTCAAAAAATTGCACAAGTTGGAAATGCACATTTTTGGCGAACTCAAGAGACCCACCCACCCCACGTCACGTCTTGCAAATTTTTGGTGCCCCCCCCCCCCCCCCCGAGTGATAGACCATTTAATATTGGTCTACCCCCAAATAATGAACATGGACTCTTCCAGTTGCTGTCATTGAACTGACCAGTGTTCCAAGGGTTAAACATATTTACAAAGTGTACGGGTGTTTGGGTGCGTGGTGATGATAGGGGTGGGACAGAAGTGAATGAACGAAAATGAATGAATGAGAAGTTTTTTTAATTTTTTTCATTCTCATATACCGTGCAAAACATCGAAACGCACATTTCCTGTTTTCGCGCAATTACGTGCAACAGTATAAGACATTAACTGTTAGTTATTCAAGAAAGTTTGATAGTGTCGTCTTCTGTACGTTTTACGGAAGAGTCAACACAAACATTAAACATCTGTCACACTCTGCTGCGATCAGACCGGCGCTTGCATTGCGCTGCAAAAGTATCAAAATATGAATAAAACGCAGGAAGAGCGCGGAAAACTGTCCAAAATTGTTAAACTTTTAAAACAAGGTAGCTCTTAGTGTGTTCCTATCCCGCTTATCACGTTTTCATTGCGCTCTTAGTACGACCCATTGCGTTCCTACTTTGTCAAGTCTCACTCTCTCACGCGCTCTCACTGCGCCTCCTCTACGCTGTAAACGTTCATAGTGCACCCAAGTCGCTGGCATTGCGTTACTATTACGTTCTCAATGCGTCTGCAAAGCGTTCTCTGCGTGGGTGCGGAGAGTATAACTAGAGCCTTCTGCGTACTCCAGTCATCAGTCTGTTTTCCGCGCTTTGTGTGTGTGGGTGTGCAGATCGCATTTCAAAGTGGGATCGTACTGTAAACCTGCCGCAAACGCCGGAAGAACGCCATTTGTCACGCTTGGACGTATAACGAGCGCCATAGTCGCAGTGGCAGCACCGTGTGGACGTTCTATGAGCGGGAGCCAGTCCATAACGCCTCGTGGCAGCGCTTTTTGGGAGAGCGACGTAGTGGGCGTGATAAAGACGGAGATGCACGTGGTGAGTGTCTGATTTAGCTCACTGCAGTCGCAAAGGACAAGATTGATTTCTTGCTGCGACCACAAGTAGCTTGTATGCATCCTTGCTACGGCAAAGGGATGCTCGCGTCGCTCGCTTTGAGCTTCCACGGCGACAGTACTGAGTCATTGCAGCGCCCTTGTCAGAACGCCGAACCTCTGCGCTTGTTTTGTGCATGAACAAAACAAGGGCGGCGCTCACGGGCGACCATGTGAACCCTCTCCTGTCCTAGCTAGTGTCCACTGCGTTACCAATCGGTTCTTGGGGACCTTAGAGCGTTTATCTTGGCGCTTTGATAATTTTTCAGCTCAGCACAGCAGAAAGTGACAGGGGTTTTAGTGAGTTGAGTTTGTTGGCGCTAATTACCCTTTGACCACTCGTTTTCTTGAATGGTATTACCTTTGTGTACACTTACAGTTAGTTGGGTCAGTCCAATATCAATATACAGAGAGGATAAAATAATAACTGCAGTCTGCAGCCGTCTGGCTTCAGACTTCAGTTATCATTTTATCATCTATGCCCCGTGTATATACCTCTTATAATAAGACAAAAATGGGACAATATTATGCCTTTGACCGAAAAATCGGTCTTGCCAGTTCAAAGGGTTAAATCTGCGTTCACAAACCTCCGTTCTTCCCTGGCTCGCGTGGCTATCATCGCACATTCCCAAGTTGTTAACCCTTTACCCAACGTAACGGCCAAAACCGGCCAGCGCTATTCTCAAAAATCGCCTATTAATTTTAATTATTTTTTCATTTTTTGTCTCAAAAACATAGGTTATGACCCCTCATTGGAACGAGCTCGTCGAGCTCGTTCCAATGAGGGGTCATAACCTATGTTTTTGAGACAAAAAATGAAAAAAATAGTTATTCAAGAATTTTTTTTGCAAGTGTCGTCTGCTTTTCATGTTAGGTAAAGGGTTAAGTGTAGGAGACGGCAGCGCAGTGACTCAGTGGGTATGGCACTGACCTTCAAACGAAAGGTACACGGTCGATATCCACCAAGGGAAACGGCGTTGTGTCCTTAAGCACGGCACTTAATCTCGATTGCCTGTACGTGGACACGGTGGCGCTGTGTGCTAAGATGTACTGCAAATCGACGGTTCACATGTCTTCAAGTTTGTGCGGAGTTAGTACGTTGGAGAGTCTGATTGTTGCACGCCGCTGGCCGGTGGTTCTCTCCGGGTAGTCCGGATTCCTCCACCCGTAAAACTGTCCGATACGGCGTGACTCTATCGAAAGTGTCGTTAAGCCCCAGTAAATAAATAAACAGATTTGTTAAACAATAATCCCCATTGACAAATATTCTAACTCCATCATCAAGGCATGGGTCATGACAGTATGGACAGATTAGTTTTACAGCGACTAATTTCCAGGTCAAAAGTTAAATAAAATGTCAGCAATGATATGAGTAGTTCAGTGGTCCTGGCGGCGATGTAAAAGGTACAAGGAAAATATACATAACGAAAGCTTACGTATTTGCACACCGCCAGTGATTGTTCAGATCGTTGTGGCGAAGTGAATGCATTTGTCTGCAAACCATCTTCCACCTAACGTAACGGCGAAACTGATCAGCGCTATTGACCATAATCGTCATTCATACTTTTTCATTTATCATTTATCCATCCAGACCAGGGCTAAAGACACCCCTCATTGATCTTGAGCGCTTTTGAGGAAATAATTGAAAGTATTCAGTTTTAAATTTTCTTTTGCAAGTGTCGTCTTCCAGTCGTTTGAGACCAAAAGTTAAGTATATGTGCATGTATGAGACACCGATAAGTCGTCTCTTGAGTGAAACAATGCGCCATCTGCAATGCTTTAGCATTGCAAATGGCGCCTTGTTCCACTCAAGGGACAATATTATACTAGTACAGATATACGTTGCAATACATATATCAGTAGTATCGAAACATTTTACCAAGGAGCGGGAGAACCATCAAATATGACTGTAAATTCAACCTCTTGCTGATGCATCGGTAAACTTCGCCCAACATCGGTAAACTTCGTCCAACACAATAATATCAGACACCACATTTTGTCACCATTCCAATTTGCCGTTCCTAATCAACATATCACCGCTCAGTGAAACGAGCTCCATTTTCCAAAAATTGCTTTAACATCTCGTCCATTATTTTCTAGCTGAAAGATGCCTCATCAAGTCCAGTCATGACTCTGTTTAGGCAACCCTCGTTGAATGATATATAACGGTGAGGGTCCCTAACCTGTCCAGTCACTTTCATTTGACCTACCTTGCAAACCGTTGTCCAGTCACAATAATAAAAAGTTAATCTCTCTCATAGACCGGCATCGTTTGCTTTGTGAGTAGTGAAGAAACCTTAGTCAAATGCGTACAGCACGGGGATGAAATCTTTGACGACCGAGCATCGATCCCGGGAGATGTCTGGCAAAACACTCTTCCCATCACGGATAGCAGACGACACTTGCAAAAAAAGTCTTTAATAACAATACTTTATCATTTTTGTCCTCATTCCATTGAGGGGTGAAAAGCTAAATTATTACCACTTCAGCGGGCATTCTCTAGTATATTAACGGAGTTTAGCGGGGCGGTAAAACTCAGTAATTCATGACGTCAGGAAACCGGAAGCGAGGGTCTAACGTTAATGAAAAAATAATTAACAGCCCTGCGCTCGCTTCCGGTCATGGTAATAATAGTAATAACATGATTCTGTCGGGCGTCCCGTTTTATTAACGACTCTTGGGGACTGAATAACAGCGCTCTGGCTTATTAACGGCCCTCGACTTCGTCTCGGCCGATAATAAACCATCATGCTGTTAACAATAGACCCTCCCTCAATTTATTGTTATATTAAAAACAACTTTGAATGGCAATTTAGCCGGTCGTTACGTCAGGTAAGTGGATAATAGACCAACGCTCTTATTTACTAAACCACCGTTCCAGTGTGATGCGAAAAAGCACATTTTTAACTCTTTACCTAACACGAAAGGCATACAACACTTGCAGAGAAAAATCTTGAATAACTAATTTTTTTCATTTTTTTTGCGTCAAAAACATTTCTTATGACCCCTCATTGGAACGAGCTCGTTAAGCTCGTTCCAATGAGGGCTCATAAGCTGTGTTTCTGAGATAAAAAGTGAAAAAAAAATAATGAAAGTTGGATGGTGATTTTTGTGAATAGCCGGGCCGGTTTTGACCGATATGTTGGGTAAAGGGTTAAAAGAAGGGGAGAATCAGGAACTAACACAGTTTTAAGGGAACTTTCTGAATATATTTTCATTTCATGCAGGTGTTTGGAGAGACAACTGAATGGATAATGTGAATGCGATATGCCACTTTGGAGGATTTCGTGAAAACCAGTTAACGATATTGTTTGTCTGAAGATTTACTCCATGGAGAAAAATATTTGTTCTTTATGCGTGTGCTTTCGACGGACAACATGATTTAGGATTACCTTGCCAAGTGGGTATTGAAAGATTGATCAGACAACTGAATAGACTAATCTAGAGCAACAAAACGGAGCCGTCTGCCCCTTTGTATCCATGCTTACAAATTTACCGGAAGGTCTACAGGTGAAAACATTCGACACCTTTGGTGCAAATTGAGCTCAACAATGAATACGGGAAATGGACCTGTTCGGAGTTCGCGTGTGAGCGAATCGTATCCAACGTGTTTCCGGAACACCCCTTCCGGTGCTAATTTTTTCAAGATCTCGAAAACAAGCCGACGCACTTTACCTAATAAACAATTTCTTCACCGAATCGCCGACAACAATATCTTAGAGCGAGATGTTGGATCCTGGGCGTGCTCCGGAGAAAATGTTTACTGAGAAAGTCTCTAGAGAACCACTGAATAAATAGAAAAAAAAAACTTGAAAAATCTGAATCTTTTTGTTGATTCATTTTTATTTAACTCTTTACCGTTCGCACAGGATATCAAAATTTGTAATTTTAATTATTTTTTTCAAACTTTTCACAAAATTTCAACCAAACCATATCATGCGATTCCCTCATTGGAACGAGCTATACTAGCTCGTTCCAATGAGGGAGTCACGTGATATTGTTTTGTTGAAAATGTTTGAAAAACAGTTTTTTTCAAAATACTTTATTTTTACATTACACCACTGAATACTGTCGATTCATTCGATAAAGGGTTAACCAAATCCCAAATTCATGTTTGAGAAATGCAAAATGCAGTCCTTTCTGCAACAATTGATCGACTTCCGTTTGAACTCCGAATTCTTGGGAACCTTTCGTCAGTGAAGGGGAAAAATAATCTTGTATCTCTTTGAAAAATATTACATCATGTTTGTAATTGAATTGTAGGTGAAGTATATTTTTGACTCGAATCTGATTGTTCAAATATCCCGGGTAACAAATCTAAATGAGGAACTTGGAATCTCGACTCCGGTACATTTGACCAACGATGACGTTATTTATTTAGACGGGTTCCGTCTTTGTTGACGTTGGAAACGAAATCGAACGTGTTTTTATCTTATACCTGTTGAAGATATAGCCCATGTGTTATAGATTATCTATAACACATACCCCTATGTCATATAGATTGGAGACTCCAGATGAGTCGACATTTTGACACGAAATCATCCCCAAAACCCTTTTAAAAATGCAGAAAAGAACAAAAATGGTCGGTATAAGATAAATACAACAATACCATAGTTTGTTTTGATATGTTTGATATCTCAACTCGTTGAAAGTGAGTTTTTTTCGCTCGGCAAGCCTCGCGAAAAAAACTCACTTTCAACTCGTTGAGATATCAAACATATCAAAACACGCTATGGTATTATCGTATATTTATCACCACATGTGCGATACAACTTTATTTTTATCGTATAGGCAGAATAGTGGAAATCCCTTGTTTTACATTAATAGGTGTGTGAAAAATCGATAAGAGTGATATGTGGAAATGTATTCATCCTTGAGAATGTTTCAGATCGATTTCTAAGTATCGTGGATTTGTGGTGAACCTCATGACTGACTGGCAATGAACGTAATTGGAAGAGGCCATATTCATTATTTGGTGGAATTCCAATTAAGGGCCGATATAAGTAATGAAATTTTGTTATTTTGAAATTCTCACCTCTGATATTCCTTCAATTCAAATTAAATATACACAAAATGTACATCAAAATGAAGGTTGGGATGTATAGAACACGAAACACATGTGTAATCAACTCATAGAGTCGACTATAGGCACCACTGGTTCCTGGAAGTCTGCTGCCGTATTCGCACCAGAACTGATAATTTAATAATATTTCACGAAAACAACTTGTGGCCAAATGTGTTTTACATATCCAAGAACAAAGCTAGGGGATAAAAATTCTTCAAAACACGGCGACAGAGCTGCATTGGGTAAAATTCCAAAGCCTTTGCTTTTGTTTACGTATGAGTATACTTTCGATTTCCGGTCGACGTCATCGGACAGAAAAAGCATGTAAAAACAACGCCGTCTAAGGTTCCGCTCCACAGTTTTCCAGGCATTTCCAAATGTGACATGCCATACACTCTCTTCAAATGCAAATATCCTGTAACTTAGTTATCAAACCCGTTACATGTATTACATTTCCCAAATCCACAAAAAAACATATAACACTATCTGACTAAGTAGAAATAAACAATCTGAATGTGGGTGGAATTATTTATTGTCAAAGACAAGACTTCAACCTGAAAAATTGCCTGAAAAAATACCGAAACCAGTCATTTTCAGCCACCTAGCAGCCTCAAAAGCAGAATTTTCCCACCAACCCCGCCTACCCACCCCTGGAGCAGAGCATCCCTTGTTTCTAAAATGCAAAAAAATTTTTATATGTTTCCGTCTCATTTTTAGTTACCTGTCTGGTAACAAACCCGTGTAAAAATTACATTTAAAAAAATAGCCAATTTTTCGAAGCCACCGTTTCCCATAATTCATCTGGTAATTTACCCCTATGTATCAGACTCCAACTTTGGGACCAAAACTTCAAATTCTCTTGTCCAACAAAAAGCCTAATGTAATCATATATCTGATACTAAAAATATTTCTCTATTTTTTTACATGGCCTTAGTTTCAACATACGCCCTTTGTTTAGAATTTCACCCCTGTGCAATAGTGCGAAACTGTGGAGCGGAACCTAAAATCAAGTAATGAAAAAGATCGCCTTCATACAGTATACTGTAATGAGATAGAGATTGCACAGTTGCCATATTTAATGCAAGGTATCATGATACCTGTTGAAATTTCTTAGAATTACGATTTTGTTTTTTGAAGGAAATTCGTGGTAACGAGTGATTTGCGCATGTCTGTCGAGCATGGAAACCATCTTCAATAAACAATGCAGACAGTGTTGTCCTTTTCCAAAATGTAGACCTATCGCTGTATTCGAAAGTGTTTTGAATGCCTAGCTTTGTTCTTGGATATATGAAGCACATTTGACCACAAGTTGTTCTGATGAAATATTATTTTATTATCAGTTCTGGTGCGAATACGGTAGCATACTTCCAGGAACCAGTGGTGCCTACAGTCTACTTTATGAGTTGATTACATATGTGTGTCGTGTTCTATACATCCCAACCTTCATTTGGTGTATAAGTTGTGTATATTTAATCTGAATTTAAGGAATATAGGAGGTGAGAATTTCAAAATAAACAAAATTCCATTACTTATATAGGCCCTTAATATTTTCAATGTGAGGCCTTGGGACTGAGTGCTGAAAATATTGATTGGTCTAACCCACACATTCACCTAGATGTCAGAGCTCACGTTTTGCGCACGAATACAACAGCGTTAACCTGCTACTGAAAGATCATGCTGTATCAGAAAACTCCTGATAGCCACAAAAAACATTACCTCATGTTTCTGTCGAGCACTGCATAATGATCGCGACGATTTAGCGGCAGAACTGTTTTTCTTTATCAGCAAATTCAGGTTTTGGAGACGACTCACATAAGACCTCGGCTTGATGTCGAATCAAGCTATTACAGATAACTACACAAAAGTACAATACCTTCTATTGTCCATGTATACTTTACAACATATATTTGTTACATGTAATTACGTATCATTTCTCAATAAATATTGTTTTAATGTTTACGTGGGGAACAGGGGTGTGGCGACAGAGGGGGGTGTCTCCCCCCACCCCCAGCTAGGAGTTCAAAAAATTAACATTGTTCATGAAAAATATTAAAATTCCAACTAATGATGAGAAATTTTGATCTTTTATTTCCAACTGGAAACTTGAGTTTCAAGTTGCCTACTCTAAAATTGACATGGTCTCAAAATTTCGACTCTGACATCAATCCGGTAAATTTTCTGACCCACACACATTATAAATGATGCTTTGTCCGTTTCAGGACTAGCGAAAATTTTCAGACGGGTTCATAAGCATGTATATATATATATATAATCACTTTAACCCTTTACCCAACGCAGACGATTTCAAAATTCATTATTTCAAATATAATTTTTTAAATTTTTTTAAAAAAATTTCAACAAAACCATATCATGTGACCCCTCTTTGGAACGAGTTCGACGAGCTCGTTCCAGAGAGGGGTCACATGATATGGTTTTGTTGAAATTTTTCGAAAAATAATATTTTTTCAGCAGCTGTATTTGCATATTACGCGGGCGGATGCGGGCGATTCGTTGGTTGAAGGGTTGAGAGATATCACCCAGCGCTGCAGTGCAACCACCTATCGAAACTACTCACAGTTGGAATTTACACCTGTGGCACCCCCCTAACCCCCCCCCCCCCCCCCACCCCCCCAGCTGAAACCCTCTAGCCACATCCCTGGTGGGGAATCGGAATACAGGCATTATAGAACTGTCTCGGTAACCGCCGAGCATTTCGAATAACTGTTATATTTTAGTAATATTGTTGATTTCAACATAAGAAGTGTGCGGGTAATATAGTACGTTGGTTGCCCGTTCGATTTAGTGAGAAGTAAGATATGGGCTTGGGACAATTTAATACCCGAGCGAGACGCTCATATATATATTGAAGAAGCTTTCTTACAGAACAACAACATGCAGTCATCTCTTCCAATCCTTCGACAGTGATCTACCAGATAGCTCTTTCCGTATCCACCAAGTCACCAACGGTTACAAATTTAGTTGTAGCGTTGGACAACGATCTCCTCACTCCCAGAAAGTAAGACAACTTGCGACGCACACCTCAGTTGATTAGCAAGATGTAGGAACAGTATGGAATGTATTTCGCATCGTGTTTGCGATATAACAGATTTTTCCATCGCAAAATTACGCCGAACGGCGATTTTTAGGAGATATTAGCGGTTATGCCATGACTGTATTTAAATTTACCTAACATGAAAAGCAGACGACACTTGCAAACAAAATTCTCGAATAACTCATTTTTTGTCTCAAAAACATAGGTTATGACCCCTCATTGGAACGAGTTCGACGAGCTCGTTCCAAAGAGGGGCTATAACCTATTTTTTGAGACAAAAAAAATGAAAGTACAATGAAAATTAATTGGCGATTTTTGAGAATAGCTCTGGCCGGTTTTTGGATGTTGCGTTGGGTAAAGGGTTAATTTTACCCGATACAATACAGACATTGAGAAGTGTGCTAGATGAATCCTTCTTGCAATCCGGCATACATGTAAGAACATCATGTAAAAAGCATTCAGTTTGATCCTCGCGCATCTGATTGACGTAATGACGTGGGTGAAATGCTTCCCCACAAACCAATGTCTCACAAGAACGTAACCAGACTACCGAAGGTGATATTTTTCTCCTAATGTGTATGCGTCTTTCACTTAACACTTTGCCTAACGCGAATGGAAGACGACACTTGCAAACAAAATGTTTGAATCACTGTTTTTGTTTCATTTTTCTCGTCAAAAACGTAGCTTCTAAACCCTCCTTGGCACGAGCTCGTTCCAAGGAGGGTTCATAAGCTGTGTTTTTGAGTCCAATATAAAATGAAAATTGATTGATGGTTTTAGTGAATAGTGCTGGCTGGTTTTGGCCTTTACGTTGGCTAAAGTGTTAATTCAAGTTTAATTTTTGTATAAATGCCGAAAACAACTCAGGAAGAGTACGGTGGATAGGAATCAACGATTCGTGTTTGAATTGTCCATATATTTCGCTCGCTCCAGCTCGGGCCGTTAATTCCTGTCCTCCGTACTCCACCATTCTCGTGTTCTGTCTTATTAACAGTTCTTTTGCGACCTAATAGTATGGTATATATCGTGCCATTTAGTTCAATATTGGATGAGAAGGAAACTTGAAACCAGCATGGAATTAACTATCACCGTATATACAACATTAGCGAACTGAGAAACTGTGGAACAAATATAACTTGCCTACATTGTCCTTATAGATACCGAATTGTCAGTTGTTGTGAACATTGAATGATAGAATTCTTACTTGTCAACATGAAGCGGTTATCGTCTAACGACATTCTGAAAGATCGGTGGACAAAGGGAGAACACTCTGACTTCAAATCATATATATATTCCAACCGACTGTTTATAGTTGTTACACAGCTTGCATTTGGCCCTTTTTAAAACCAAAAACAGTCTCAGAAACGTGTAGGAGCTAGAATGTAGGCATATATTGCACATTGAGTGAAGCATTGTAGATGGCGCCTTGTTCCACTCAAGGTGGGATATACAGTGTAACATTCTCTTCAGTCTAATCAGTGCTTCATGAACAAAAACTTCGCTGGTTGAATCCTCACCTTTGTGAAATACAAGCAGGTGGGTGTATGGATAAATGCCCACACTCTGAACACTAGAATACCAGGCATTACGAACATTTACTTTAATAAAATGTAGTTTCGCACATTGATGTTATAAAAACTGATGAACAGGTTTGAGGGGAACAATGCAATTTGTCTCCCTTGTAAATTATTGTCCTTCGAGGCGTTGGACGAGGGGGACCAATGGTTCCAAGGGAAGACATTCCACAATGTTCCCCTCAAACCAGGTCATCATTCCTTTTATTATTCCGAAATCAAACTGCGATCCCTTCTTATGATAAGTAATAATATATTCAAATTCGAATTTGATTCAGCCTTTTAAACAGTAAGTATTCATTTGGTTAACAACTATTTAATTTAAATTGCAGCAAGCTAATACAGTACCGCCGCCGTAGACTGGACACTTTCCACGGGTGAGCGATATTTCCACGGACGCAATAATATTAAATTCTAAACACTAATTATAGGAATAATCATCAAAAATTTAATTAACGAAGCACCGGGTACAACCCGGTGCTTCATTAATTAAAATTTTGCTGATGATAATTGTTATTACCTGGCAAACACATGCGTGGACATCACTGCACCAGTCCACGGCGGCTGTACTGAACATGTACTGAAAACTAAACAAAGCCAAAACAGTCGGTACCTCTTCTTCGTATGTTTCCGTCGACATCTTCGAGACGACTCGACGGCAGCGGGAAACATATATTGAACGGCAATATCAGACGGCAGGAAATAGTGCCAAATGACAAATAGCTGGGCACGGAAAAATAGTATTGTGTTTTGTCATGATGTATATAATAAACAGAATTTAGAACAGTATTCTCTGGTTGCTGTGATGTCTTGTACAACAATTGTTTTGGAAGATGTTAAATGATGTTCTACATTAAATAAGATGAAATGCTAGGGTCCAGCGAAACTGAAGTTTCGGGTGGAGTCGAATCAGACACTAGATCTCGAATCAAATAAAATCTCGAGTCGAATCTAACCGCTTTTTAAGTTGAGGATATTACACCTTCTTACAACCGTATATATTGTCGGCCTACAGTCGACGATTGTGTGAAACGGCAACTCGTGCAAATCAAGCAAAAAAGCGGAATATATCAGAACGGAATCAATGTAATTTCGGAAGCGGAATCTACTTGAACACTTTTTCTATCATCGGGTCTTCTAGACAGGAGGGAGGGGAGGGTTGTCCTGTACAGGAAACCTGATGATAGGAGAAGAGTCCAAGAGGAGACACTTTATAGGATTTTGACAACACCTGGTCGATTTCAAAATTTTCGAATCGGTGCGATTGAAATCGAATCGAATCAATGACTACCATTTCGAATCGAGTTGAATTTCGAAGCTTCACAGGACCTTGCGAAATTCAATATTTATTCTTTTGTGTTGCTGTTATCTAGCGCAAGGAAAACTTATAGTCCAGGCACATTAGACATAAAAATGAGAAAGTAAGGAAAAAAATTGGAGAAAGCTGATTTTTTTATATGTTTCCGGGACACACATTGCGGATAAAGTGTGAAAAGTCCCCGCGAATCCGAGTTGAGCTTTTTTAGTTATAGCGTTTTTTTGATGAAAAAAATTTTTTTTTAAAAATTCGACCCAGCTCCATATTTCTCATTCTTATTCGCCTTAGTAGGGTGAGAATCATAAATATCGTGCTGAATTATATTGAGAATACATATCCCCAACAGAAAATTCCAACTTTGTACCAATCCTCACACTCAGTGGTGAAATATTCACGAAAATGTACAAAATTACGAAAAACAATTTATTGTTTTCATACACACAACGTCCATTAAATCAAATCTACGACTACTTTGGGAGTTAAATTATATATCAAAAATTGCAGAAAAGCAGTGGCTTTATAATGATATATAACAATAGTATTTATTCCATAATGAACTGGTGAAACATGTGAAATATTAACCATACCCCCTAAACTCAAATTCAAACGGCATCGACTTTTCTCATTCAAATACCGTATTATAGCATCATTGTTTCAATTTCCATGTTCGATTAAATCACATAATGTGGTGTTCGCCTACACTCAAGATGCAGTGACGTTTGACCAACCACTTTATATCAAAGCAGTGGAGATTGTGTCTTCGTCAGATAAGTTGACAAAAGTTTTCGTTAGACTCGGCGGCTTCCATATGATTATGTCATATTTAGGGGCAATTGGTTCGATCATGGCTGGTAGCGGCTTGGATGAACTTTGGGGGACTGTTTATGCTGGTGGGTCAATCCATCATTTGATCAGTGGTCATGCATATTCAAGAGCAGTTCGTGCCCATTTGCTAACACAAATTGCCATTACAAAACTTGTGTTTGAAGAAAGCCGAACACTAGATAACATAGACTGCACAGAAGTCAATGAAATATTCTGTGGACTTGCCAGAGGTGACTGTACAACAGCTGACGCTGTCAATCAAGAAAGTGTCAACCATCTACTGTCAAAATTACACGAACTGCTCCAGAATGCGTCCGTAGGACGCACAGGAAAGCTTTGGGTACAATACTACGAGCAAATAGGTCTTCTCCAGTTGTTCTTGAGAGCAGAGCGCACAGGCGACTGGGAACTCCACACATATTGTGTTCGCAATATGATTCCAGTATTTCACGCAGGTGGTCATTTTGCATACGCAAAAAGTTCTCATCTCTATTTGCAGCAGATGAATGAGCTAACAGAAATAATGCAACAGGATGATTTGAAGTTGTTCACTGAGAAAGGTTACTTTACCATAAGGCGCTCAGATAAATTCTTGGACGGGATATATTCTGATCAGACCATAGAGCAGTGTTTAATGAGAATGTTCAAGCTCCCTGGTGGTCTCACACATGGCAGGGGAATAACCGATAGCACTGTTGCGAAATGGGTACATGGACTACCTCTTTGCCTTCCGATATGTAATGCTCTCGAAAATTTTGTTCATGTTCACACTGGTCATGGCGAACAACATCGGGATCTCCGTCAAAGTTCACAATTGACTGATGCCAATGATATCACCAAATTATTGAACTGGCTCAGAGTGCATTCCCCCTTTCAGAATAGAGATCCACTACAATTAGTCTCTATAGCGACCGGGCTTGTGGCCGACGAAACTGTGAACTGTGACCAAGTTCGCAAAATTGGTGAATGTTGCGTATCGAATGTTGTAAGCAAAACGTTCAACAGCATCAAACTACGACGTGTTGACACTGTGAAGTCTTTCGCATCGATGGCAAATACCATCAAAGTCCGTGGAAGTAAGGTAGTGATTGACTCCACAATTCTGTTCAACCGCATCACATGTGTTATTCAGTCACAAGCAGAGATGGAAGAGTATCTCAAATATGAACTCGCCCCGAAACCACCAGCATTGTTTGATTCTGCTGGAATGAGTAAGACGCAGAAAAGCACGCTCGGTAAGATCCTCAAAACATACGGTTCCGAGCAAACTAAAATCTCAGAACATTCTCTGTTTGTTGTAGATGGTGGATTTTTATTGAGGGCAGTTGTATGGCCTAAACAGTCGTCATATAAGGACATATGTACATCATATTCCAATTATCTAGCGAGACATTTTGGGGCGAACGTCGTGGTTGTTTTTGATGGTTATGCTTGTACAATGTCGACAAAGGGCATGGAACAAGCCCGTAGATCTAAAGACAGGTATTCCATTGATATCAATATCTCACCCGAGTTACCAGCCACCACACCCCAATCCGATTTCCTTGCAAATGCCAAGAACAAAACCCAACTGATCGATCTTCTAATGCAGGAGCTATCTGCTATCAATATTCAGTCCAAGCAGGCCGAGGCTGATGCTGATGTACTGATAGCCGAAACTGCACTTGACATCGCTCAAGATGACAACAATGTTGTCGTTGTGGGAACAGACACAGACTTGTTAGTCATTCTTACCTCTCGAGTTCAACCGGGATGTAATATTCACATGATGTATTCCATTACCCCAAACTTACTAGTTTCAGTTAGTGAAATAGCAACCAAAATGGGTGACCATAGAAGCAACCTCCTTGTAGCACATTCTATAAGTGGTTGTGACACTACTTCTGCACTCTTTCGAGTTGGTAAGAAGAAAGTATTCAGTACAATTGTCTCCGGTGTTACTAGCGACTCACAACAGTATGTCAACACAATTTTGGCGGATGACAGTACACCAAGTGCAGTAGCCGCTGCCGGGGAACAACTTCTCCTGATCTTACGGGAGTAAAACTGTTTCCTCTCTCGACCAATATAGATATGTCACTTACAAGCGTTATGTAGCAAAATCTAAACTGAATAAACCCATCGACCTAGCCTCACTCCCACCGAGCAGCGATGCTGCACAACAACATGTCTACAGATGTTATCTCCAGGTCCAACAATGGCTGGGCACTTCGCTTCCTCCGACGGATTGGGGGTGGTCGCTAGACAATGGACTTCTTGTACCGACTGCAGCCACAAAGCCATGTGCCCCCGATAACCTACTGAATCTGATCAGTTGTGGTTGCAAGAGTGCTTGTACAAAAAGGTGTGGGTGTAAGAAGGCAGGACTCTCTTGCTCAGGTTTGTGTAATTGCAGTTCGGATTCTTGTAACAACCACAGAAACACTGTCCTGTCGGAAATTTCTGATTTCGATGAATAATATGTATATAGGTCATGTCATTTCTGTATATAGCGTTGATAATAGTCAATGTAACTTAATCCATGTTGATTGATTTGTACATTCTGTAAATATTATTTATTGATTTTTGTACATTCTGTAAATATAATTTATTGATCTAATGCTGCCAGACACAGACGTGTCTGTTCGGTCCCAAGCCCGAAAATAGTTGAGTTCTCATGCTGACGAATTTTATGCCAAAAGGGGAACTCGGCCAGAAGCAGAGGGGGTCTTCCATAATGTCTATTTTGTAAGCAATGATAAAAGTCTTCAAATGGTGGTGGATTTTTTATCATCTGTCCAACTAACATCCCGTTCTGTACTACGACCCTTTGGGCAAATCCGTTAGGAAAATCGTCATTTTTTGCGTAAATCCGATACTTTTTTGTGAATTTTCAATAATTTTTCGCAGAAATTGTCACAGAATGCACATTTTCCTCTAGGTAAATGTATATTAGACATTATGTAGCTCGAAATATGCGTAAACAAAAAATACAGTTGGATCAATTCGAGGTTACAAAGTTCGTGCGATTTTTTTTGATTTTTTTCAAACGCGTTTTCGAAAAAAGGCTGTAGAAAAAAAGCTCAACTGGGATTTTAGGGGACTTTTGTCTAATCGTTCAGTGACATGTACTCGACATTCCCTGAAAAAATCAGCTTTCTCCGATTTTTTTCCCTAGTGAAACCTAATGTTCTTGGGCTATTACCAAACTGATCAGTTGGCGTGATAAGCCATTGAAAACGAAATATCCCTTTTCACCTTGCACAGTATCTTTATTTCGTCTTTGGTAGACACTAGATTATGACTTTCCGTGAACTGATGATGTTTCATTTTTGTATGTCGAACGGCTCATATTATATGAACAGTTGTATTCTTTTCAATATCTATTCGCAAATCAAATCTCAAATTATGTATATTATTTCAACCCAGTAGGCATATATGTTTGCCTGAAAGGAAATCCGCTACGCGACTATTTCATTAATAGGGACCACGTTTGTTAACATCTCCGGTAGCCTGACTTATTCAATGGGCCGATTTCTCATATGGACCGATTTCTCTCATTGGAAGACTTTGTTTGAAGCGGAATTCTCCCGTGGCATGACTTTGTTTGTTGCCGCTTTTTCGTGTATTCGCCGAATGCAATCGAAAATCTGAAATCGGAGTATTAAAAAAGGCTGAGTTTAACTTATCAAATGTAAATTCGGTGGTTGGTTAGGAAACAAGATAACAGTTGCGACAGACGGGCATTATGAGTCTCTCTCTCTCTCTCTCTCTCTCTCTCTCTCTCTCTCTCTCTCTCTCTCTCTCTCTCTCTCTCTCTCTCTCTCTCTCTCACGCACAGACCCACCAGACGCGGATCCATGATTTTTTGAAAGGAGGACCGCTAATTACCATTACATTTAGTCGAAACTTGGACCCAAAGTCCGTAATATAATTTTTTGGTTTGGTACGTCCACAGGACGTACCAAACCAAAAAAGTATATTACGGACTTTGGGTCCAAGTTTGAACTACCTCATAACAAAGTAATGATATGATCCTTTACGTATTTGCCCCCCTTCATGGGAGTCTGACCCCCTAGTTGCCCCCCCCCCCCCCCACCCCCAACAAAAAAATTTTTGGCGCCGCCACTGCAAGATAATAAGCAATTAACCAACAGTCCTGTTAGATTAAATTGTATCTCCATAGAAATACAAAATGTATTCCTCCAGTCGCTGTTGCCTGTGTTCAGGAATTCAGTGGTGACAGGGTTAAACTTCTAGAGGATATTGGGGGCGACACTTTCAAATAATATTCTGCAATTTTTTAAATGGTTTGTGGCTCCTGATTGGAACAACATGGAGAACCTGTCCTCGTGATGGGCCGTAACCAACGTTTTGTAGACACAACTGAAATGAAAGTGTCAATGACACTGTAGCTCAACTTGACAAACTTGCACTTGGTAAGTTATAAATGAAATGGCAAAATTGAAGATCATTGGTACCAATGTTATTTGATGAAATGTCAACATAACAGCATTGTGTGTGCACAACGTCAGAGTAATCAATGCATTTTTAAATGTAAACTGTTAGACTGGCTAAAGGAAGAATGTTGATACAGAAATGTAGTATGTTCAGAGGTTATTGTAAATGGCAACTTTTTCACAGAAATGAATGCTAATCTGTAGCTCTTATCTAAAGGTCTTGCCTAATGAGCACACCAAGTTCAAAAACAATCCTACGATAAATGTGGTTTTTGATGGAAATGAAAACAAAAACCAATAGCTCCTATCTTTGTCACCCTGCATAAGCATACAAAGTTCCAAAACAACCTGATAATGAATGTGCCCTTTGAGGCATGCCAAAGGAAGATGTTAATGCACAAATGCACTAAGTAGAAGGTCATTGCTTCTGGTAATGCTTTTTGTTTTGTTTTTTTTTGGAAATTCATAAATATACCCTGCAGAGAGTGCAAAAGGGATAAGTTGATGCACAAATGCAGTAAGTTCAAAGGCTGGTGATAACGACAATATTTTTTTATGGAAATGAAAACAAAATCAATAGCTCACATCAAGAGGTCACCCCGAACACACATACCAAGTTTCAAAGTGATCCGATCATAAATGTGCCCTAGAGGGTGTGTTAAAGGGAAATATTGAGGTCTGACTAAACTAAGTTCAAAGGTCTGTGGCAACATTGTTTGACGGAAATGGAAGAAAATCGACAGCTCCCATATAGATGTCACTCCACACAAGCACACCGAGTTTGCAAGCGATCCAATCATACACGTGCCCTGCAGGGTGTGTCAAAGGGAAATATTGATGCTTAACTGCACTAAGTTCATCAGAGGTTGTTGCCAATGGCAACTATTTTTGACGGAAATGGAAGAAAATCGATAGCTCCCATCTAAATGTAACCCCAAACAAACACACCAAGTTTCAAACCATCCTGATCATAAATGTGTCCTGTAGGGCGTGCCAAAGGAATATGTTGATCCTTGACTAAACTAAGTTCAAAGGTCGTTGCCAGTGGCAACATTGTTTGATAGAAAATGGAAGAAAATCAATAGCTCCCATGTAGAGGTCACCCCAAACAAGCATGCCAGGTTTCAAAACAATTCGATCATAAATGTGCCCTGTTGGGTGTGACAAAGGGAAATATTGAGGTTTGACTAAACTAAGTCCTAAGAATGTTGCCAACGGCAACATTTTTTGGCGAAAATTGAAGAAAATCGGTAGCTAACATCTAGAGGTCACCCCAAACCAGCATACTAAATTTCAAAGTGATCCAATAATAAATGTGCCTTGCAGGGTTTGCCAAGGGGGAAATTTTGATGCATAACTGCACTAAGTGCATCAAAGGTCGTTGCCAGCGGCAACATATATTGGCAGATATAGAAGAAAATCGATATCTCCCATCCAGAGGTAACCCCAAACAAGCATACCAAGTTTCAAACCGATCTGATAAACAAGTGCTCCGTACGGCGTGCCAAAGGAGTATATTGATGCCTGACTAAACTAAGTTCAAAGATCGTTGCCAGCGGCTTCATTTTTCGACGAAAATGGACGAAAATCGATAGCGCCCATCTAGAGGTCACCTCAAAATAAGCTTGGATGCCTTCAAAGCAATCCGATCATAAATATGCCCTGTAGGGTGTGCCAAAGGGAAATATTGAGGTCTGACTAAACTAAGTTCTAAGAATGTTGGCCGCGGCAACATAGTTTGACGAAAATGGAAGAAAATCGATCGCGCCCATCTCGAGGTCACCCCAAACAAGCATGCCAGGTTTCAAAGCAATCCAATCATAAATGTGCCATGTAGGGTGTTCCAAAGGGAAATATTGAGGTCTGTTTAAACTAAGTTCTAAGAATGTTGGCCGCGGCAACATTTTTTGACGGAAATGGAAGAAAATCGATAGCTCCCATCTAGAGGTCATCCCAAACAAGCACACTAAGTTGCAAAGCGATCTGATCATAAATGCGACCTGTGAGGTGTGCCAAAGGAAATTGTGGACGTACGTACGTACGCCGACGGACGAGAAGTGATGCCAATAGCTCAGCTTGACTTTGTCAAGTTGAGCTACAAATAAAATATAAATAGTGACTTTTTGTGAGCAGCGTAGTGTTTGGGACCTGAGAAAAAAGAAGACGCCGTTGATTCCATCGAAGTGAAGAGCATATAAATAGCCCTTTACCTGAAAAGCAGACGACCCTTACAAAAAAAAAATCTTGAATAATCAATCTTTTTAATTTTTGTCTCAAAAACATAGGTTATGACCCCCTCATTGGAATGAGTTCGACGAGCTCATTCCAAAGAGGGGCCATAACCTATGTTTTTGAGACGAAAATGAAAATATAATGAAAATTAATTGGCGATTTTTGAGAATAGCGCTGGCCTTTTTTGGCCGTTACGTTATATAAAGGGTTAAGTTATGTTTTCCAATGAATGGACAAGAGATGGGCAATGTACCGAAAATCCGAACCGATACCGATATCACGGGAATACCGAAAAACCGAACCGAACCAATAATTGAATACCGAATTTTCAAATTTTCCTACATTCACTATTTATAAGGCCCTGTTGAGGCTTGAGAGCAGTTGAAGGGTTCATTTTCATGAAAGAAGTGGCTAATTTTATTTTCAGTTGTGTTAACCCTCAGGGGGCTGGGAAATTGTCCTGAATTCTCATTTGAGGACAATCCGTTCGTGTCCAGCTGCTCAACAGTGGTCCCTAACCAAGTTTTGGCCGCCTTAATAGGCAGCCAAGGCTTGACTATAAATCACTTCCCAGGTGATTTCTTTATTATCGGCAGGACCTCTTGTTGATGACATGTCAGTACACATGCTCTGAGATTGCAAATGCCTCGGACAGGTTTTTAGGGGTTAAGGTGTGTTTAGAAGAAGTCACAAAATTACTGTAGAAATGATTTGTGTTCGTAAAAGAATGCCACTGTTGAGCTCATTGGCACTGCCATTTGTGGAGCTGTCGTATAATGATACAAGAACAATTTATTCTGTATTTCCTGTTGTGAATTCCCCTGTGGTACTATCAGCAAGTCTCAGACAAGTCAGATACCGAATACCGAACCGATACCGAAGTATACCCTCTTAACAATACCGCAACCGATGCCGAACTGAACATTCCAACACCGCCCGTCTCTGGAAGTACGTAACATAAATAATTACATGTGCCCATCTCCTTGCTCCATTCTCAAACAGTTTAGCCCTCGTTTCGTGATGTGTTCTGCCGTTAACCACGATGTCGATGGGGATGAGTATTTCGTTACCTGAAAAGGTCAAGAGATAGGAATCAAGTTGCGATATTCGGTAAGTTTACTTAAGGCCTAAAAACGTTAAACTTCTGTTTCACTGGCCCTCCCGCGTGGTCATTTTGGCTGCCACATGCTCTCTGTTTATAACCAATGCAAACTTAAAAAATAATAATTAAATGGTTTATGTCTGATATTTTACCCAAGAAATAAAATTAATAAATGTGTCCCTTGAGTGCAACAAGGCTTTGCATTGCAAAGACTTGTTGCACTCAAAGGACGAAATCTACCTCCACCAAAGCTATTCTGTAGATAATTGAGCCTAAAAATAAAACAACCCAAGAACATGAAATCTTGATGGCAAAGAAATAATAACAGAAATAAAAGGTAAAATAAAAAACCGGCCACCCACAAGCAATTTTAACAAAAAGGACTGGGAAACAGAAGATCTACTTTGTGGGGCCAAAAATCACTAATAATGAGCGATGCCACGTCCTCGTTCTACAGATATTCGGTATTCTTGCGTTTTTGATTCAGGAGTGTGCTGAGGGAGATGAAATACGCGAAGATAGCACGTAACGAGCATATTCGATCTCATCTACTTTAACCCTTTACCCAACGTAATGGCCAAACCCGGCCACGGTGTTCACAAAAATCACCATTTAATTTTCATTTTTGTCAAAAAAACATAGTTTCAACCCCTCTTTGGAACGTGCTCAACGAGCTCGTTCCAACGAGAGGTCATAACCTATGTTTTTAACGCAAAAATGAAAAAAAATTCGTTATTCAGGTATTTTGTTTGCAAGTGTCTTCTGCCTTTCGTGTTAGGTAGAGGGTTAAGAAAATACGGCTACTCAATTTTTCTTTGATTGTTGTCTCTAAAATATAGCTCATGACCCCAACTGAAAGGCGCTCGTCGAATTCGTTCCAATAAGGGGGTCGTAAATCTACGTCACGGTTATTCAAGATTTATTGGTTTGTATGTTGGGGTTTAACGATACTTTCAACAGTCATGGTCACTTCGTGTCGGACAGTTTTACGGGTGGTGGAAATCGAAGTACCCAGAGAGACCCACCGAGCATCGTCTAGCAACTGTCAGACTCTTCAACTTACCAACTCTGTACAGTCAGTGTTATAGGTGCGGCTGAAGGCAAGTGCACCATCAAAGTGCAGTAGGCGTTAGTACACAGCGCCAACGTGTCCCCAGGTGGGCAATCGGGATTAAGTGTCTTACCCATGGGAACAGTTCAGATGGCGTTGGTCAGGAGTGAATCGTCCACTCTTTGGTTTATAGCCCAATGCAATTTAACTAGCTATCCATCGCGTTTCCCAATTGTTCAAGAACACTTTTGTACGGAGCGCGGTGGTTCAGTGGTAGACTGTTGGACGTCTATGCTAGAGATCCCGAGTTCGATCTCCGTCCGGGACGGCCCGCGTTGTGTCCTTGGGCAAGGCACTTTATCCCAACTGCCTGCATGGGGACACGATGACGCCGTGTATTAGAGCGTCCTGCACGTCGATGATGCACGTGTCTTCAACCGCTGTAACCCTGCTTGAGAAGAGCTTGAGCAGAGTTAGAATGCTGAGGAACTGACAGTTGCTCGTCGATGCTCGGTGGTTCTCTCCGGGTACTCCGGCTTCCTCCACCCGTAAAACTGTCACGGTCACGATTAGCCACTGTGCATAACTATGTGACCTTAAACACCAATAAATAAATAACACTTTTGTATACGTGCAGTCCTCTGATCATGTCAGGCAAAGTGTGAATTGAGGATCTTGTCAATCTGTAGCATACATTAAAAAAGTATGTTATACCTCATGTGACTTTCCGTCCATTTCATTGGCTAACTACTAACACTATATTTCGTGTAGTGTCCTTTGCGATCGCAAGCAGGGCATTATACCCTCTGGGGGGGGGGGGGGATTACGTCACAGATTTTTCCCTGGGCGGGCAATAATGCGTTTCTATTTTTAGCACAAAACGCTCAGAATTTTCGGTGTCTGAACGCACAAAAAGCAAATGGTGAAACATAAATGAGGCATTATTTACAAGCCAAATTTATTTAAACTAATCTTTTGAAAACATCGAGAGAATCTGTGAACACTGTCGAAAGAAAAGACTTTATGAAACTGCGAAGCTGGTTGAAACTGACTTTTCGGCATATAAAGGCTCCCCGGTTGGCTATCTGTGTTCGCTTTACTTAACAAATCAGTGAGATCTTTTTCTTGCCGTTGGCTATACCAATATGGTGCCCAGTAAGGTTGTGTAGTTCCTTACGCTTCGCGCCTCATCGGGCACTATATGTGTGTAGTCATCTACAAGCCTTGTACTATTCCTTTAAGCCGGGGACACACTAGGCGATTTTGTACTCCCGATCCATTTTCGCTTGCGTAATCGTGTAGTGTGTCTGATTGTGCGACGCCGAACTTTGCTAGCGAACACGTACGCCCGACCAACATGCTGAACATTGGCGATCAATTTCGGCCGGATTTTTATCGGTGGCGTAGAGATCGGCCAGTGTGCCCACCTCGGCGACAGCAGATCGGATGCGTATATAGACTGTACTTCGACTTGCTGGCCGCCATTTTATGATCACATGACAAGAGTAAAAAGGTGTCACATGACAAGAGGAGACGTCGCTGTCGTACTGTTATCCGGCAAGTGTGTCCACTCAATCGCTGAACTCACTGCCGGACAAAAATCGACGGCGTAAAAAATCTTTGTCGACAGCGATAAAAAATCGCCTAGTGTGTCCCCGGCTTCAGATGGACATAGTCATTTCAGTCATTTCAGGTTATCACACACTAGACGTGATGCGGAGGAGGATTTAGCGTTGCTTCTGGAGTCTGTGGGTGGCGATGAAATTAAAGGGTATGACGCCACAGGAAGCTCCCTCGGTGGGATTCACTTCGTATCTGCTAATTTGAATATCTATAAAGTACTGGAAGGATAAAATTCCACTTAACCCTTTACCTAACATGAAAAGCAGACGACACTTGCAAAAAAAATTTCTTGAATAACTAATTTTTTTTTTTTTTTGTCTCAAAAAACATAGATTATGACCCCTCGTTGGAACGAGGTCGACGAGCTCGTTCCAACGAGGGGTCATAACCTATGTTTTTGAGAAAAAAATGAAAATATTTTGAAAATTAATTGGCGATTTTTGAGAATAGCGATGGCCGGTTTTGGCCGTTACTTTGAGTAAAGGGTTAAACTTCCACCAACTTTATAACTTAGATTATGTGATAAAAGTATAAAGGCCACAAACGAAGTCTCAGACCTGAGACCTGCCAGCCCAATCATTGGTTGTGTTTCTGATGAATTTCTCGTGCTGCTTGAGATATTTCATTTGCTGAAGCTCCACTCAGTATGTGTACTAGTAATAATTCAGTTTGTATGTATTTATGTGTGTTGGGTTTATATATGGAAGTTTGTGGATGACGGTAATTGGTGTGTGGGCGCATGAAATGTACTTTTTTGCCCAGACATACTGCATGACTGCACAATGAATTTAAAAAATTTTGAACATGCAGATTTGGCAATCCTGTAATTCATGTCCGCACATGTACAGAAATGTTGCATTTGGCCAACGAATTCCATTTCAACTGGTTAGATCAGTTTCTCCACTTTAACCCTTTACCAAACGCAGACGATATCAAAATTTATTATTTTAAATCATTTTTTTTAATTTTTCAAAAAATTTCGACAAAACCATATCATGTGACCCCTCGTTGGAACGAGGTCGATGAGCTCGTTCCAACGAGGGGTCACATGATATGGCTTTGTCGAAATTTTTTGAAAAATAATATTTTTTCAACTGCTGAATTTGCATATTACGCGGGCGGATACGGGTGATTCGTTGGGTAAAGGGTTAACCATCGGGTAGCTAACACCTTCAGTTACACGCATCCAGACCTGAGAATCAGGCACATGACATTTCTGTGAATTGCTCTTTTCGAGTCTTTTCTCATCGGACCAAACCATTGTACGCAATTGCCCCAACCACTTTCATTGAGCTTCCGTGGTACCTACTTTCGAGGGTATCTGCCTGGTGTATATTCACTAGCGCCGAGAGGGGGTTGGCGACTGCCCCGGGGACCCGGGGATCGTTAGGGGTCCGGGATTTTTGGCGTTTTAAAATCGTATAGGTTGATCTATTCATACAAAAGTCGTGGGAATGCTTTTGGCACGGGCTTCCGACGCTGGGGAGGTAGCATGTGTACGTAATTGAAATCCTGATGTAATTTATTTAAAAATCCCATTTCTCCCAGTTTGTTGGGTTTCATTAGTTTTTCCTGCATCATGGTAGTCAAGATTATCTTTTGAGAAAAATGCACTATACACAGAAGTAAAGGTAGGGCTGTACGGTATATCGATAAACCGATATATACCGGTATTCAAACCAATATCGATTGGATACCGCTGTAATTACAAAAATATCAGTTTATCGTCATTATATAATTACCCAGATGTCTTTAGTTTTTTAACTGCAGCCCCGAATGAATAATATTATCCCTTTATCCAGGGAATTGCCGGCTTGTGCCCTCGTAATATAAAATTCAGCAGCTGAAAAAATAATTTATAATAAATTTTGATATCGTCTGCGTTGGGTAAAAGGTTTTTGGAACCGCATCATCAAGGCATGCTAATTCGTTCCGACTGTGAATGCCTGGAGTGTCGATTGTGGTACTTGTGTTCATATATCTGAACAGTTTTCGATATACCGGTATACCGCGAACTTTTTTTGAATACCGATACCGGTATTAAGTTTTGAATATCGTGCAGCCCTAAGTAAAGGCAATAAATTACCCAAATCGTAAGGAATAATTGAGTACTTTCAGTCAAGTAAATGCACCAGGATGTTCTCCTAGCACTATTTTTTAAAAAAAAGTTCTGCGGGAGGACCCCAGACCCTTGTTTATAGCTTCGTGCCTTCGGCGCTCGCAAACGTCCGTTCTACATATTGCCCCCAACGCGTCCTCGCCCTCGACGGCCCTGTGTATATCTGTATGAATGGTGTCGCAAAATGTTCTGGACATTATTAATGGTCAGAGAAAAAGTGAAAGATATCTATCGGTTGTGTCAGCTTCTCATTTCTGTAGTAATGGACACTGTCATAATATCAAATATCATTAATTTGGACTGCAATGTTTGTGTTCTACCCGTTCTCACAAGGAAACAATAATGGCTAGAGATGACTTCCGGGTAAGCATTGTCTCTCGAACCTTGGGAATATAGCATTTTTATGGCCAAATGTCCCGTTATTGTTAGCGGAATCACCTGACCGCTAATAAACCATTCATAAATTTCTACATTCCCATAGAGTCACTTTCTTGTCAATGGATACGGGTGGAGTTAATAGCAAAATCGTGGGATTTAGTTTGCTCATTACGATGTTTCAATCAATGAATGTCGATTATAGCGGCTGGTGTTAGAATGGGGGACGTTTTAACTAGTGGCTTTGAATAGAAACAACTTAATGCTTGACACGTTCATTACTGTTAATAATTAAAGACTGTACGGATAAGAAAGAAAGACTCCAGTTCCAGATATTTAACAAAAATTATTGTGGGAAAATGAATCCATGTTCTTTTATTTCATAGTAGCATGGAAACGTTATTAATTGAGCGTGTTCTCCGTCAATGAAAGACAAAAAATAATTAAATTACACAGTTTTTAACCCTTTATCCAATGTAACGGCCCAAACCGGCCAGCACTATTCTCAAAAATCACCAAATAATTTTCAGTATTTTATCATTTTCCTGTCTCGAAAACATAGGTTATGACCCCTCATTGGAACGAGCTCGTCGAGCTCGTTACAATGAGGGGTCATGACCTATGTTTTTGAGACAAAAAATAAAAAAAATTAGTTATTCAAGGATTTTGTTTGCAAATACTGACTGTTTTTCATGTTAGGTAAAGGGTTAAACTAACTGGTCACCAGGTTTGGAACTAAAACAATGGCATACTGCATGGTGTTATGTACAGTCAGACCCGTAACTACCGAAAAACATTGGGCTCGGGGTGTATCATCATTCTGTCCTACTGTCAGCCATATTGCCTTGCATATATATCACCACACCGTCCCATACTATGCTATCAGGTGCCCTGTGGGGCAGGGCACTCCACACAGGAAGAGAAATGAATATATTCTAATAGAATTGTTAAATTAACAAGGACATCCTCGACTCCTTTTGCATGGGCAGCAGGGCATATGAACTGAGATGGAAGTTGTACAAGACCATGATAAATCAGATGCCCAGCGTACCCTAGCTGTTCAGCTGTATTCTGTTAGCCAGGGCAACATTCCTGTAAATAATTCCTTGGCAGGACAGTAGTTGCGTGGGCCGCGAACCATGGTAACTGAGCAGAGGGTGGGCACCGCAGGGCCTTTGGCTTGCCCTACCCGCTACTCTGGGAACAGAAGATCTGGATAACTTGGCCGGGGGTGTAACACCCTCCAGGATTTACTCCCCTGTGTACAGTATAGCGACCGAGGACTGGTCGCAGTCTACGCACGGGCTGTGATGTCTACGGATGTGTTTAACAGATAATAAAAATCATTATCGGAAAAAATTTAATTAATGAAGAACCCGGTGGGTCATTTATTAAATTTTTGATGATTATCCTATGATTAGTGTTTGGAATCTAATATTATTGCGCCCGTGGAAATATCGCCCACCCGGGGAAAGTGACCAGTCTACAGTGGCCGTACTGTACAGCACTCGGGGCTATATTCAATATATTATGTGTTGGGATGTTATTTCTATTCGCACCCTTATGTCTTACTTTTTAATTTAATGACATAATTGGTTTCTGTCAAATTCCTGCTGGTGTCGTTAGCGCAAGAGTCTGACAATCTTTTACATATCTCAAGTTAACCCCATCCTTAAAAATAGCCAGTAACATTGAGCCTTGCCAATGAATTTTGAGCAAGTGCAGAGTCGGTGGTAATGGACATCATCATCATCATCATCATCATCATCATCATCATCTCTCGTCATCATCATCAGTGAAATACGGGAAAATCTTCACAAAGAGTCGCTGATTCGTTGTGTCCTGTATTTATATAACGATTAATCTAGAATTTAGCGAATGAAACTGACATTGCGAAAGGAAAATACCACCTTCGTCTTGCTTTTCTTTCACGTCATAATGTCACTCAGACGCGTAACGTTCAGTCAGATGCGTTCTTATAACATGACGCCCTTACGCGTAATCCAGATTCCAAGCGTGATGTGTCCAGCAGATTACCCAGTGTCTCTCTTGTATCGCGTAACGTTGAATACGTGTAGCAACCAAAGCATTATAATCCGTTCTAAACTGTATGTCTCACAATTTTACCCCATCCATCTGCGTTTCTTTGGATATGGGGGTACTTTCCTGAAGTGGGCATTGACTTTAAGAATTAAAACGGTAATGACAAAGAAATTCATGGAATAGGTCGACTTGACTTTTAAAAGAGTTTTCGATATTGCAGCTTCTTCTCGCACAGTAAGTTTAAAAACTGATTTATTATATGCTAGTCTGTGAATTATTGCAAATTATCTAAAAGACATATCTCTAAATCCATCGACTTTATGGATTACGATCCCTCAGTAGCTTCCCAAATGACGTAACGCTTTGGAGCATCACTTCGCCTTCGATACTGTTACAAGCGATTCAGTCCCGGCTTTACCAGCAATACCAGATGTTCATGCTATTCCAAGCCGTTCTGGTGATTCTATGACTGAACAATTAGATGTATAATAATAATAAAATAATACAGAAAAATAATTAGATGTATACAAAGTGACTTCTCGAGTAAAATTGAGCCTGAACTGGGTAAGTTTCAGTACTCAAAATAACTTTTTTTCTTTGCGTGGCAAAATGCTACGCGTTTCCAAAAAAATGAATAGCATTTTGTAAAAATTACATTGCTATTTTTGTATACCAGAGTTATGTTATGCTGTTTTATATTGAATTCTTCTAAGTAGATAGAATAGTTTCATCCATTTCTGGGCATTTCCAAATGATCTGCAACACATGAAACATTTACTATGTTTTTTTAACTGAACTGCCTTTAAGGGTTGCATGGACTTGGATATTTTTATGAATGGCGTCTTGGTTGTTTAATAGAGTTCTCAAAATGGAAGTTGAGATTTTTAATTTGATGGGCTTGTAGTTATTTTTAATGGACATTTTATGCAAAATGTTGTAAAAACAGGAAGTATTTAAACCAATAGAACTCATCCTACATATGAAGTTGCTAATGATGCTTGATGGAGAGTTAATCTGAGTTATGCCTGGAAAGTTCCACAATCAGAAGTAAAGCATCTGTGAACTACTTTGCAAATTTTCATTTACATTTTGCGATACAAGATAATCAACTGCAGCCCAATAGGCTGCAGTTGATTATCTTGTATCGCAAAATGCTATACATAATTGAACATTGTGTAGCTTTTTGCAGGTTTTGCATAGCAAAAAGCGACGCGACACCGCTTATTTTGAGCCCTGGTAAGTTTTCTGAAAAACATTGTTGATCGATTCGTGCAGGAAGTGTTTTTGGAGTCGGCGCACTCAATTCCAAATTCCTTGTTGTAAATTGATATTTAAAATGTTCTAGAAATTAATATCAATGAAATATGTTAGAATATTCACATTGGTAATATAATAATTATTAACATTCATCTATGAGTTGAACAATCAGTAGGTTAAATTACAATGGGAAAGTGGGACTATTTTTTTTATGTTTGAGTGATTTGTCCAGTATAGGCGTGAAAGAACGATCATCTGATCTTTGCTATTGTTTTGAAGCGTATGTGTTTGCAGTCGAATTTGGTTGACTATTGCGCAGCATAATAATCAGAAAATCTACGCTATTTTAGTGAATATCGGGAATTATCTCATTCGCGTGGACTTGAAAATATTATTTTTCACTCGCGCAACCGCCCGTGAAAAATAAAACTTTAAGTTTCACACGCATGAGATAATTCCCGGTATTCACTAAAATAGTGTAGATATCCGCTATTTATTTATCAGATATGACATTTTTCCCAAAATTGCCTATTATCAAACTCGGCTGATATGTCTTCAAACTTGAATCGAGAGACGTCCCTTTTGATGTGTTACAAGCGAAAACCAGTTTGTTAATATGAAAATCTTTCACTGTTTTCGCCGAACACAATCAGAAAATTTGGTGTGACCAGGCATAATGGAACTGAGATTTTGAATGAAGAGTAATTATAGGTTGCAATAAGTAAGGATTAGGTCAGTGAAGAGAAGAAAATAAGATACAGTATGGCCGCCGAGGACTGGTCACTTTACACGGGTGGACAATATCTCCACGGACGCAATAATATTAATTTCCAAACACTAATTATAGGAATAATCATCAAAATTTTAATTAATGAAGCACCGGGTACAACCCGGTGCTTCATTAATTAAAATTATGCTGATGATGATTTTTTTTTACCTGGTAAACGCATGCGTGGACATCACTGCCCACGCGCGGATTACGACCAGTCCACGGCGAATGTACTGTGGTTGTACAGAAAATTCAACGCAAACTATAAGTGAGAGTCGTAGATTCGTCGAACTGAGTCAGGAGGCAATTCGCCTATCCGAACATCACCTCTTCCCCAGTTGGGGAGCCGCGACTGGGAAGCTGCGACGTTCAGCTCTCTGAATTAGGAGATAGGAAACTTCGGACTTTGTGAAAAGAATGAGAAAGAATAACACTGTCAGGAAACTGTAACAGATCTGAGAACATTTTGTAATTATTCGTTTTGGTTTCATAAATAAAGAGGTTATTAGTTGGTTAGTTTCATATCGGCCGAGATATCAGCCCACGGTAACTTCACATCACCCTGGTGATATGAAATAACCTCGGGCTGATATCCCGGCCGAAATGAGACTAACCAAGTTATAATCTCCAAATACATCGACTTTCTGGTTGAGGGCTAGATTATTTTTGGTGGTCTGAATTTGTTATTCAAAATTTGTTTTATGACAAATAATTGGAGAGTGTCGATAGGCACTCTCCAATAATTTGTAATGAAACAAATTTATATAAACGAAATTTTATTTGCGTTTGACTGAATATGAAAAGTAAGCACGCAAAGTGTTGGCTTTTGGCCTGGTCACTCATTTTTTGAAAGCTCTGATAGTGGCTTCTAGCACTCAACCAGTCATTGATTCCTCTTCCATGCCCATCTGTAGTACCAGCAGCTTTATATATTAACGTCTAGATTACACCAAAATATACGATCAATTATTTATTTATTTATTTATTGGTGTTTAAGGTCACATATTTATGAACAATGGCTAATCATGACCGCGACAGTTTTACGGGTGGAGGAAGCCGGAGTACCCGGAGAGAACCACCGAGCAACGACGAGCAACTGCCAGCTCCCCAACATCGTAACTCCGCACTGCAACACAGGCAGGGTTAGATTGGTTGAAGACATGCGTACCATCGACGTGCAGTACGCCTTAGTACACGGCGTCATCGTGCCCCCACGCGGGCAATGGAGATGAAGTGTCTTGCCCAAGGACACAACGCGTTTGCCGCAGGTGGGATTCGAACCGAGGACCTCTCGGCTTACAGCCTGCATCTCCACCTACTGAGCCACCGCGCTCCCTATGATCAATTAAAAATTACCTGAATGAAATAAGTAACCCCGTGTACAGTTAAAACTAGAAGTCCTGTCACGAACTGTGCGCTTATATTAGCTTAATTGCGCGTAGGAATTGCGCGCACTTCCCATATCGAATGACATCCAAAGCACGGCAGGTTCTCCTGGTTTCTCATAGAAAACACAGGCAATGTTTCTGCCGATGGAGCTCCGGGTTACCCGGAGATCCATTGGCTGAAACATTGCTTGTGCACAGACCATATGTACAGAATTTGATAGCCTTACTATGGTCATAACGCGTAGATTAACGCGCAGATCGACGTGCTGTTTGTGCGCATTTCATGACAGGACTTCTAGTTTTAACTGTATAAGTGTTCATTGACGTGAAAAAGACAATAATGTAACAAAACAAATAAACACAATAAAGTATAAAATGGATGGTGTAGATTGTGAACGATCTGATATCAGATAACAATATAAACTCGTTACTTTTCTTTCTAAATATTTCTTACGTCTCACTTTTTATTGGACTTTTCATGAGATTCTTTTGATTTATTTTCTCAGCGCACGCATAATATGGCAATAACTCCTCAAAGTCAAGTGTTACCTTTTCTGATTTTATTGTTTTGTTTATGTCTTATCCTTGTAAACCATTAGTCCACTTACCCAACTGCGACCAGTTATATGTCTGAACGTTAAGACTGTTTCGATACGTAACACGTGTGTAGAGCAAAAACGCTCTCTGGATATAAAGACCCAGAGAGAAAGTCTTCTGGAAAGAAGTTCCCAAAAAGCAGAGGGGGAGGGGGGGGGTCTTCCAAAAAATTCCGGACACAAGGCCGGGGTAGGTTGGTGGTCGGATGGGGGCCAAAACACCTTTTTTCCTAGAGTTGCAATTTTTTTCCTGGTGGAAAAAGGGACAAAAAAGTCTTCACCCTCTCAGTAAAGTGCTAGACACACACATTTGATTTTCAATCCATTGTGTTCGAACGAATTATATTCAGAAAGAAGGGACGTGACAACCGTTCTTATTCCCAGTTCCTTATTCGACATTCGTTACCAACCGATTTTATCGGTTGATAACGGATATCGAATAAGGAACTGGGAATAAATAACGGTTATTATGTCAGTAAGAAAGAACACAACGAGAGTGGAATGCGGAGACATGAATTAACGACGCGAAGGGAGACGCGGTGGCTCAGTGGTAGACTGATGGACTTCTGTGCTAGAGGTCCCGAGTTCGATCTCCGTCATGGACGACCCGCGTTGTGTCCTTGGGCAAGGCACTTTATCCTGCCTGCCTACGTGAGGACACGATGACGCCGTGTACTAAGGCGTACTGCACGTCGATGGTGCACATGTCTTCAACCGCTGTAACCCTGCTAGGGCAGAGCTTGAACAGAGTTAGAATGTCGAGGAGCTGACAGATGCTCGTCGATGCTCGGTGGTTCTCTCCGGGTACTTCGGCTTCCTCCACCCGTAAAACTGTCGCAGTCACGATTACCCATTGAGCATAATTATGTAACCTTAAACACCAATAAATAAATAAATAATCAACGACGCGAGTTGGAAGTTTTTCAATCTTTGGAATATACGAAAACATCCAACATGGGTTGTTGGCTACCGTTCGCCGTACTCTGTCTGAGTTTATGTATTTAACATGAATTATGTGAAAAAAAAATCAGATACGTAATCAGATACGTAACGACCAATCAGTTGCATTCGGATATGACGTAATTATCCGGGGACCGTATTCCACTCCTTATATATTTTCAAGCATATTTCGCAATGTCCATATTGTATTGGGTAACGCTGAAGACACACATGAATCGGGATATAAATTATGACAATTTATTAAAGTGTAAATGAGCACAAAAGTACCGGGGCAGAGGGGGTAGGCAATGTCGTTCATAGGTTCGTCAGTCAGTTTGTTTTAATGATTTATTCTATAAGTAAAGCGAAAATACACCCCAAATCCTTTCTGGGAGCTTTCAAAATTAAATTCACTGGGGGCGTTGAGGGAGTTTGGAAGGGGTTGGCCCCCTCCCGATGGGAGGGGGACGCCTCCTCTCAAACTCCCCCATCTCGGGCCTTCGGTCTTCGAGACATGAAGTATTCGGCATGTTATGGCAGGACTGCTAGTGCAAGCAAATACCCTTTTTCCGGAGTCCCCCTCCCCCGCCCTGAAGTGCTTCCGGTGCCCTTGAATGGGCGCTCTCAAAATAACTTGTAAAAAATAATATTTGTGATCAAAAACACAATTTTACATTCAGATCACCATTCCCAAGGGTATGTAGTGGGGGCGTGGGAAGGATCCGATTGATAAGAACACTGGATTTCAGATCGAAAGGTCGAAGGTTTGATTCTGAGCCGCTTCGTGTGCGTTGCGTCCTTAGGCGAGACATTTAATCCCAGCTGCCTAAGTGGGAACACGGTGGCGCAGTATGCTAATGCAGTACAGTCGCCGTGGACTGGTCATAATCCACGCGTGGGTAGTAATGTCCACGCATGGGTTTTACCAGGCAATAAAAATCACCAGCTGCGAAATTTTAATTATTGAAGCACGGGGTTGTACCCAGTGCTTCATACACTTAATTTTTGATCACTTTTCCTATAATTAGAATTTGGAATCTAAAATTATTGCGTCCGTAGAAATATCAATCACCCGTGGAAAGTGGCTAGACCATGGTGGCCGTACTGTACTTACTGCACGACAATGGGGTTGTACATGTCTTCAATCTATGTTAACTCTGCCTGCTCCGAGTCGGTAAGCTGCTCTGTCTTTCTCACTGGCTTCATTCACCCGTAAATTTTCTCCCCCCCCCCCCCCCCCCCCCACTGCATGTGTAACATACGTGTGTCCCGGGTGAGATAGCAGGGAGAGACAGATGTTTCTCCCCCTACTGCATGTGTAACATACGTGTGTCCAGGGTGAGATAGCAGGGAGAGACAGATGTATTCCACCCCACCCAAGTGACGTTATACATTTATAATGTTATTATGACGTTATGCATATCGTATCAGTTTCTTGCTACCAACTAATTTATATTGACGTCATCGGAATGCAGTGTGATCAAAGTTCGATACTCTAAAACTCTTCAACCCTCAAGCTGCCACCGTTCCTAATCGATTTCGTGGTATATACCTTTGGTATAGTCATAACATGTGCATGCTCTTTCCGATGGTGTCATCAGTTTCTCAAAACAACGAATACAAAATGAGTTGATTGAATCAGCACGTGACTCCCGATTACCTCTGGCTAACGTAATCGCTGCATGGTGGGGGAGAAAAATCATCCTCGATGAGTCTGAAGGTGGGAATGGGGAAATTTCACCCTTGGGGCAAGATATTTGAACCAGACCCTCGGCAAGCCTTCAATTATCTTGCCCCTCGGGTGAGATTTCCCCATCCCACCTCCACACTCATTGGGGATCATAATAATCCCACACGAAAAGTGTCATTAAACCCTAATAAAGAAACAATCAGACATGCAATCTGCTATAAAATAACATATCGCCCCCTGAGTTCCAATGTGTTCTATGTGCCAGTAGGCACATAGAACACATTGGAACTCAGGGGACGATATTTTGAATGATCATTTTAATTTAAGTTTGCACTGAACCAGTTGAAGGAATAAAATCCCAAGTAGGAAATAGAGGGGAGTGACGTTTGACAGCTAGCTGGCCATAACAAGTAAACCAAGTTTCGTGTCTACACGCAATTAAAAACAGTTTAATTAGCGAATGGAAAACCGAGAGTGGGAATGTTTAAAATACGGTTTTGGAATCCTCAAAAAATTAAATATATGGATGTTATTTCACATTAAAGGGTGCGAACGTCTTTCGTTGTTTTTTTTACATAAATACAGCTTTCCTTGAGTGAATCAAGGTGTTATATGCAATGCTTTTTGGTACACTCAAACTTCCTCTGTCCTCTGTCCGAAGTCTAACGCGAAAATCTACTTTTAGTCAAACGATATCGCATCATTTCAGATCCTCCTGACTATTGTGGTTTCCATTATATCTCTAAACTGTGGGCCAGATAAGTCTAAATCATAGCCTTCGCAGCTGGCTTTTGGTGTTTCAAATCACGGTTATATGCAAACCACGACTTTTGAGATCAGTTCTTTTTAAATCTTTGAATTAAATGTAACGAGAATAATGTTCGTTTTTCATCAGTGATGACATTTTGTCCAGAGGAACCTTTGTTCCGGATTTTTTTATTGAGGAGGCTTTGTGTCTAAGAGGATATCTGACGCGCGAAATGCGACCGATACGAAAGAAATATTAAAATATTAAAAACCTTTTCAAACAACAGATGCATTGCCAACTTGGCAATGAATCAGTTGTTTGAAATCTTTTTAACACTTTTTGCCAACAGAGATTCACGATGTACGTTACTATTTAGTCCTTTTAAATGATGAACTGAAACAGAAGCTAACACAAATGTCTCCCAATCGGTTAACCCTTTACCCAACGTAACGGCCAAAACCGGTCAGCGCTATTCTCAAAAATCGCCAATTAATTTTCAAAATATTTTCATTTTTGTCTCAAAAACATAGGTTATGACCCCTCATTGGAACGAGCTCGTCGAGCTCGTTCCAACGAGGGGTCATAACCATTGTTGTTGAGACAAAAAAAGAAAAAAATTAGTTATTCAAGAATTTTTTTTGCAAGTGTCGTCTGCTTTTCATGTTAGGTAAAGGGTTAAAATATTACATGCAGCGGAGTTTTTATTTTCTTTCTTTATAAGCCCACTTGACTTAATGTTATGAAGCATAAATGACAATGAAGGATTTTCCTATATTTTTGAAATGCAACTTGATGTATTTTATACACTTCTGAGACATTAATAAATACCACATCAAACAAATAATGCAACGATCATGTTTGAATGAGTATTACGTTATTTAAATGAGATAATTATCAAAATAGAAAATGCGCTAAAGAAAATTTAAAATGTCAACAACCAGCTCAGTAAAGATAGAAAATTCATTTTCTTACCTGGTTCAATCATTATATTGTTGGCTTATCTTTCAACAACTTGAAACCTTTGACATTTCAACAGTTGCGTGAGCTATTTATCATCATAAGTATTTTTATTAAACACCTTTGTTTATTCTTCTTTTCGAAACTGAACGCCTCTTGTTGGTGGGTAATACAATACTTCTGTTGCTGTGCAGTTATTGACATTGGACGAAACATCTGCGAGTTACTTCATCAAAACATTGCTTCAACGACACATCTTTCAACTACAGATCGCAGCATGCAGACTTTATTGGTAATTTATAAAATATTTTGAAGGTACTAGCTATAGAGTTATTACAATGCCCGTAACAATCTTCTGATATTGGATAAAGGTGGGGGTGTGACATATGTTTGTCCGACCTTAATATGTTACACAACTATTCTCTCGCAAGCATACCTGTGCCTTTTGGCGAGCTATTCAGGCAAGGCATCTATATTCATCAAAACTTAGACCCGGTTACCGATAATGCCGTTTTCAAGCCGTGGCAGACTGCTTACAGATGTTACATCCTGTTCAGGCACGTGAATTATCAGAATGAGAATGCCACTTCTTGTAAAAGGTTGCACTGACAATTGAATGTCGCGAAACGTGAACGGCTAATACCTTGATGAAAATAGGTGAACTATGAAGATATGTCTTACGATGGCATTTGATCGCAGAAGTCTTGACCCGATATAATGCAAGGGGGTGGACTAGGCATAGAGAGATCACAGAAAATGGGTACCGAAAGGGGCGCGGTACGGAACATGGCCGATCGATACCTAGATGAAGACACGAGTGATGTTAGACAAGAAGAGTTCACTGATTATTTTTTCTCGTAGACCTCATGGACTCATACGGGAAAGACGAATTAGCACGTCGCAGCAGTAGGTAAGGGGTGTGGGGGGGATGGGGAGGGGTAATTATGTAAAGACACATAATGGAGAAGCTCATGCCTATATGGGTATTAAGAACGTGGTGGCAGCTAGAAACGTTAGTGGGCCTAACGAATGATGATATGAAGGGTGTAGGTTGAGAGCTCTATGTGAGAGTTCTTCTTTGAAAAAATGAACTCATACAGTGAATCATTTTGAAAGGTCTCGGAAGCCTTTCAAAATTCATAAGTAGACGGGACAATCAGTATGAAAACCTGAAATTAATTGAGAAAGTTGCACGGGCTGTTGAGAGCCCTCACCCTGCTGTCAATTTTACTATTAATCCCGCAATTTCTCGGGATCAAATTAGGATTTAGACAAACTTTAATAATGTGGCGTTAAACTGATGGGCATGTTCTATTTAAACATAGGAAGATTGAAGTCAAGGTCATTTTCAAGGACAAGGGCAAACTTTTAACATTTTTTTCTAAAATCGTTAATATTCAGATATCAGGATAAGTAAATGGAAATTTGAAAATGCACAATTGCTATTATTTAGAAAAAAATACTTCTTCAATCAATCAAGGCACTTGTAACATCATTTCTGGAACCAAAGATATGTTTTGACTAGTTTATCAGTACTTGTGTCTTCTCTTAAAGAAATTACAAATATTAGTAGGTTGACATTATACAAGTATGGACTGTTGTGGTGGTGAATTTGATGTGATATGAACATAAAAAAAACATATATTGACCGAGGCGTCAGCCTCGTTCAATATAAGTTTTTTAGGTTCATATCACTTCATATTTACCACCACAAAAGTCCATAACTGTTTTATTATATACACCATCCTCAAAAAAATAATCTTCTATTTGTCAATTAAAAGTCCAATTATATCAACCAGAAATACCTTTATTTAACAATAAAATAATCATCATCCGCCGAATAAAATAAAAATGAGACGGAAGTCGGGTTGACTGCATGCACGTCGATTGAAATAGAACTAGAGAGGGGATTTCCAAAAGCTATATTTAGAAAGTTGATATTCACTGGAAAACCTGTGTACATGGATTTTTGAGTACCAGTCACGTGTATAAGACCCAGCCAATAGAAATGTGGTTATTTATAAAGTATTTAATAATATATAATAGACAAGAGTTCATTGGAGTCACAAATCGTTCTGAAGAGAATGAATACTGCACTACAAACAGCCACCACCTAAAATTGAAATCCCAGCACCACCGCCATTGCTCAACAAAATACTTCAGGATATATTCTCATGTGCTACTAAAAGTTACAAACCGTTTGGTCATAATTGTTGATTGTTTTGAATCCTATGACATAAGAAAAGAATGTAATGGGATAAATACAATCAATAAGAGAACATTTAGACGATGTTTCTTGGTTAGTTTCATACCTCCGAGATATCAGCCCGAGATAACTTCGTATCAGCCTGAGACAGAAGTGAAGTTATTGAGGGGAGGGTTGATATCTCGGCTGTTTAAGTAATTACAAAGTGCTCTCAGATCTGTTACAATTTTCTGGTAGTGTTGTTGTTTCTCATTTTTCTCATGAAATCTGAAGTTTCCGCTTCTCCCAGTCCAGCTATCCGAGCGCCGTGGTGGAGAAGTCCTGAAGTTCGGACGGCTGAGTTAGTTATTTTTTGGTGTTTACGGTCACATATTTTCTGCACTTTCGCTAATCATGACCACGACAGTTTTACGTGTAGAGAAAGCCGGAGAAAACCACCGAGCAACGGCGAGCAACTGTCAGCTCCCCAACATACTAACTCTTGGTTGAAGACAATTGCACCCTCGACGTGCAGTACGCCTTAGTACACAACGTCACCGTGCCCCCCCCCCCCCCCCCTCCACGTGGTAATGGGGATGAAGTGTTTTGCCCAAGGACACAGCGCGGTTGCTGTAGGTGGGATTCGAACCGAGGGGCTCTCGGCTTGCAGCCTGTTGAACCCCAGAGGCCGTTTTTTCCGGCCCAGTAACATGGTACTTCATAATTTCATTAAGTAGGTTGACTTTTGAGTGAAGGTGTGGTGTAGACCAATCAATATTTTCAACGTGCAGCCCTCAGGCTGCACGTTGAAAATATTAATTGGTCTACCCCCAAATAAAGAATATGGACTCTTCCCGTTGCTGCCATTGAACTGATATGGAAGATTCCACTAGGGTTCAAAGGGTTAATTTGCTTTGAAAGTTGTGTAAAACTCTCTTCTTTCTTCTCTCCATCCACTTAATCCTTACTCATTGCCATCATTAATTTCTCACCATACAAAAGCTATCCCCTTTTGCCTGGTAACGTCACGTTTACTGATAGATTGCTTTCGACATTTTACGGTGAACGATTTCGCTGTAAACAAAATGGATGCCGCCGAGTAACGCATCAAGCCTGGTTCATATCGGCAGGGGTCGGCGTCACATCAGCTGAATTTGATATCATATCAACCGAGCTCGATAATGGACAATACTGAGAGAGAAAACAATCGTATCTAATTGATTATTATTCAATACGTCTACACGCTAAAAACTAAAGTGTTAAAAACTACACTTGAAATGCTGTATTCAACACTTACTAAGTGCTGAACTAGCACTTTGTTCAAGTGTAGATACCCCAGACTTTGAAGTCATATCAGTCGAGCTCGATAATGAGTAATTTGTGAAAGAAAACCACATCTAATAAATATAAGGATATGAGTGACGAAAGAAAAATACCAAGAATGTACCAGATCCCAATGAAGTCGCCATTGTGTTAACTATGACACACAGTTATCACTGAGTGATAAATTGGAGGGACATATTGCTAAAATTGTGGGGATGCGTAAGGAACAAAGACAGGGAGAAAGAGAGGTGGAAAGGGGGTCAGTGTGTGTGTGGGGGGGGGGGGGGGGCTTGTTGGGGCAGAGTCTCACACAAACTATATTGTACCAAATATTGTAGAGAGAGAGATAGGGAGAGAGACAGAGAGAGACGGACGGACGGACGGACGGACGGACGGACGGGTTTATGGGCTACCAAAAAAACATTTTGTAAGTCCAAAACCTTATTTTACCCAGAACCTCACCCCTCCACCCTAGAACTTATATTTAACCCTAACCCCACCCTCCACCCAAAAACCACACCCTAAGCCTACCCCACCCTGATCCTAAACCCTAAAAGCCCACCCCTGACCCTAACCCACACCCACCCCGGGACCTAACCCCCAACCTCAAGCCCTACTCTGGGGCTAACCCTAACCCTAACCCCACCCCACTCCTAACCCTAACACTACCTTAATTTGGAGGTAGCCCCTAATAATAATATTCCCTAAACCCCCAATGTTGGCCCGACCGGTCGGATGGACGGTAATTCTTGAAAACGGGAGTTGTGGTCTTAATTTTTTGCAAAAAAATCGACGATCATTACAAATCGTTCGGAAAGCCGCTAAAAAGTCGTTAGTCGTTTCTACGAAAAGATTTTTGGGGGAATAGACATGGATAGATCTCCCAAGATAAACCCGAAGGGGGACAACGCTACCCTGCTGTTAATTGACCATAAACCTTAACATAAACCCCATAAAATCGCTAGAAATCGATTCTTGCTTCATAAGTCTCATATTTTAGAGATTAACCTCATAATATTTGTACGTAAGCTCATAATGCCTGTCCGGGCAAAAAAAAATCGTAACTCCCGTTGAGCTCGTTCCAACGAGGGGACATAACCTATGTTTTTGAGACAAAAATGAAAAAAATTAGTTATTCATATTTTTTGCAAGTGTCGTCTCTTTTAATGTTAGGAAAAGGGTTAAAAGGAAAAAGGAAAAGTTCCCCCCCTCCCCCCTCCCCCCCCCCCCCCCCCCCACTGTTACATATGTCACAAAATTTCGGTTGTTTCCGAACGTTTTGCATGAGGTGTGATGACTCTGAGCCGCAAACGAGGAATCCTCGGCTCGAGGTCAATGGCTATGGTGGGCTCAAATTGTTTGACCTACTAGGGGGGTGTTCCTTCTAGTACCGAAAGAGTAAACCGTAGAATAAACTAGGTTTGACGAATAAGCAAGTGTATTTGCTAGCCGAGTCAACACGTTAACTCTTTTTCCAATGCAGACGATATTAACATTTATTATTTTAAATAACATTTTTTTAATTTAAACAAAAAATAAAATAATAAAACGTATCATGTGACTTCTCCATGGACGAGCTCGTGGAGATTGTTCCAATGCGAGTCACATGATATGTTTTGGAAAATTTTTTTAAAAAAATTCTTTCAAATGTACATTTTCTATATTACGCAGGCGGATGGATTCGATTCGTAAGGTAAAGGGTTATTTATTTATTTATTTATTTATTTATTTATTTATTTATTTATTTATTTATTTATTTATTTATTAGGGTTTAACGACATTTTAACAGCCAGGATCATATCATGTCGGTGACGGTTTTACGGATGGAGGAAGCCGGAGTACCCGGAGAGAACCACCGAGCAACGACGAACAACTGTCAGTTCTTCAACATCGTAACTCTGAACTCTGCACCGCTACACAGGCAGGGTTAGATTGGTTGAAGACATGCCCACCATCGACGCGCCATCGTGCGCACCATCGACGTTCAGTACGCCTTAGTACACGGCGTCATCGTGCCCCCATGTAGGCAATCGGGGTAAAGTGCCTTGTCCAAGGACACAACGCGGGAGCGCGAATCAGTCGCTGAAATGAGGTAAAGGGTTAAAAATGTGGCAGGACGCATAGGGTCTGATCAAAGAAGTTGATTTTCCAATATTTCTCAGCTTGACCCGGTGAACAGGTGAGTATATATTCCAACCAATTCCTACCGATAGTATTGATACAGGTTTATGTTTTAACCCTTCACCCGACATAACGGCCAAAACCGACCAGCGCTATTCGCAAAAATCACCATTCAATTTCCCTTATTATTTCATTTTGTATCTCAAAACACAGCTTATGGCACCTCATTGGAACGAGCTCGTTCCAATGAGGTGTCAAAAGCTATGTTTTTGACGCAAAAAATGAAAAAATATTAGTATTCAAGAATTTTGTTTGAAGGTGTCGTCTGCTTTGCGTGTTAGATAAAGAAAGCATTACCCTGCTTCTCAACTCGTCAGTTTTGTCCTAGGTAACCTGCGGGAGGCAACGTATACATTTTAATTCAACTGAAAGCATGTTTAGCTGCATCATCGTCACAAACCTCCTTATTTTCCCCCTACAACTGTCACTGCAGTTACCTACCAAATAGTAACAATAGAAAACATTTTCATAACAGTGTGACGAGACAAACGAAAAAAAAAACAGAAATCATTATCAATGTCGGTGTTATGGCTGCTCTTTATTTATTTATTTATTTATTTATTTATTTATTTATTTATTTATTTATTTATTTATTTTATTTATTTATTTATTTATTTATTGTGATTTAACGACACTTTGGGCCAGGGTCATCTCGTGTCGGACAGTTTTACGGGTGGAGGAAGCCGGAGTACCCGGAGAGAACCACCGAGTAACGGCGAGCAACTGCGCGACTCCCAAAAGTACTAACCCCACTCAAACAGAGTTAGAATTGCTTGAAGAAGACAAGAGTCCATCGACACGCAGCTCGCCTTAGTACACAGTGCCACCGTGCCTCCACCTGGGCAATCGGGATTAAGTGCCTTTCCCAAGGACACAATGCAGTTACCCCTGGCGGGCTTTGCTTCTTACTCATATAACTTCTGGAAACGTGTTCTGCATTCAGCTCTATTCCATATTTTGAGAAAGGTAGTAACATGAGAGGCCATTTCGGTAATAACAGTGACAACTGATTACAGAACCGAACTATTATTTAACAATATTGCCAGAAACTGGGATGGCCTATTATTTTATTTTGCGTAAAAACAGAAAACCTACTGCAGTGTTCTACCTGAACTTAATGTCTTCTCTACTATTTTAGGTATAAATTATGCATTGTGTCTTGTGTGGTGCGTTTTAGTTGAGGGAGAATCTTAACCGCAACCAGAATTAATTGTTACCGTCCACTTTTTTACCCTGTCACAAATAATTTTAATTGGAGTCTTTCAAGTTTGGCGTTATTTTAAGGTAATCACGCATTCAGCATTCAACTTCCATTGAGGTTTATGTCGGAAATCGGACTTCGTCGCTGCTGGGGAAATAGATTCACGCCGCGTATTCATCCAATACTCAAGGAGTGTCGCCCGAGTCCATGGGTGAACGTGTGTCCCACCGTGTCCCACCGTGACGAACTCGCCCGTTTCGTTTTTGTTGGGGTGATTCTTATCCTGAAGGGGTCAAAGACTTTTCCTCAAAAGGCATGAATCAACAGGGGTTCACTGAAAACAGCAATTTTAATACATATTAAAAAGTATTTTGTAATTTGTGATTAACATGAAATCCAATGAGTAAGAAAAACAAAACGTCAATCACACCCACCCACACAATTTTTGAGTCACTTGCGGGCCCGCGTTCTCTGTTGTCGCTGGTTCCTTTCTCCTTGTTGCTGGTGTTTGGGCTCTGGTTGCCTTTTCACGAACATACAATTGGAGCTTCACTCTTTCACTGCCGTCGCACGGCTACTAACGTATTGTTACTTTGCTGGACGCCTTTGCTCTAATAGGTGACGGAATGTCACTCTACCATTGCCGTCGCAAGGCCACTAATGTATCATCACTTGACTGGACGCTTTCACTCAAGCAGTCGCCACTTATGGGATTAAATGCTCCCCTCCTTTTATCTCAGAATAATGTTCATACAGGCGAAGACTACTCTGCCTACGTTTGACTTGCCCTCTGCTCCCGGTATGCCGTCTCCCTAAATACCAATAGCTCCCCGAGCTCGTACTTCCTACTTCTGACCCTACATTCAGATATGGCAAACGACTTGGCCCGCGACTGCTTCTATTCTAAATATGAGCTCTGTGTCTCCTCTTGCGTTACAACATGCCAATACTTTCGCACCGATGCGACACCTCTTCTAACCTATAGCATGGGACATCCCGAGCTCCTCGCCTACGACCCACTGTTTTACACGCCTTAAGATTGGAATGAATTTTCAAGAAACCCCACGACATTTATCAGATCGCCGGAACATGAATTCTCATCTTAATTGCTTATCTTGAACTTGGCCGCTTAGATCTATCTTAATTTAAACTTCGCTTTTAAGTTCCTTTGAAATTCTCGCATTGTTGGTATATGTTGACATTCGTGACAGACCAGATGCGTAATATGGGGGTGTGTCCAAAACATGTACGATGTACTGTTTTTACAACAATAACCTATTAACTGACTATAATTACACAGAAAATGACTGCAGAAGAAGATTGGTTTCTTTTACTCCTTTAATCTATTATCAGACAGCTCATCAATGGGTTCGCCAGACGCGCGATAATGGACATAAAATTCCAGGCTTAATTAGCAGCGCATGAATTATTGCTGGTCTGTTTAAGTGGCAAATCGTTTTCCGGGGTCCATCATATTCCTGTCTTTACGCTTTATATTTAGCCCGAGTGAGAAAGATTATCAAATATTTTTTTCACTTTTAAACAAAAAAAACAAACAAACAATCGCAACGTTAAGCTATCACCTTGACAGTTCAACAGAAGGTATGAATTTTCCCAAGCTTATAAAACCATATCACCAAATCAGGAACATTGGATGGTTGTAGTAACATAGGACTACTCCCCACACATATGTTAGTACTTCATAGGAGGGGTGCATATTTGTACTTAAACTAGGACTGTTGGGTCGTTACCCCCACCTATAACCTCCCTGTGGTGGGGGTAACGCCCTAAAGATACAAAAGCAAGAGACAATGCAGCGGGAATTTTCGTTTAGCCTACCAATTACCCTTTTGTGCTTCGTCCAACAGCAGCGCCTTATATCGGAATTACAGGGTCATTCATTGTTAATGCAGTGCACGCTACCAATTTTTTTTATTAGTATAATACGCTATCCACCTAAAATGTTCCTCTTCTCCTTCCCATATAAATTAATGAGTGCACAAATCGATAGAAAGCTGATATTCTACGGTGAATCAATACAATACATGAATGGTGAAAAGGCAGTAAACATCCATTGAATGGCCATTGTATGCAATAGAATGAACTTCCTAAACACTGGTCATTACATGTACACTTTCAATAACAACATTTTTAAATGGATTATAAAATCAAATAATATTGCTTTTGGTTGATTGAAATAACCACGGACCCACCGCTATGAAGCCACGATCTTGAACCGAACGCACGAAATCCTCATCATAAAAAGTCAAATCCCTGGTCTTTATGCAGTATGGCGTTCAAGTTTCTTACTTATGATCTTATTGGCCTGAAATGATTACCCTCTCGTGGAAGATAGTTGATTTTTACATTCTATGGGATTAGTTTATCATAAAAAGACTTAGCAGTACTTTAACCTGAAATAACCTTAGGTCTCGTGCCTCTCAATTTTTCACTTTGACATTTGATACATGCCTGAGGCACCTGTTTGATAATCTCGACCCTTGACCACTAATAACTGCGCTCAGAGCAAGATACATCGCCATTACTACCGTTTCAGTTTTTTTACCCTTTACCTAACATGAAAAGCAGACGACACTTGCCCAAAAAATTCTTGAATTACTATTTTTTTCATTTTTTGTCTCGAAAACATAGGTTATGACCCCCTCGTTGGAACGAGCTCGGTGAGCTCGTTCCAACGAGGGGTCATAACCTATGTTTTTGAGACAAAAAATGAAAAAAATAATGAAAATTGATTGACGATTTTTGTGAATAGCGCTGGCCGGTTTTGACCGTTACGTTGGGTAAAGGGTTAAATTCATCTTGAACAATCGTTCGACCAATTCTACCGTTGTCGCGTGGGGCTCAGCTCTGTGAATAGGGTCAATGGGGCTCTAAATGCTGTTTTTCCTAAAACGTCTGTTATTTTGAAATGTTATTTCCCCCAAACGCCTTAAGCAACGTCGAGCCAGGTTAGTCCTCGGATGGGTGCCCGTCTGAGAAATCGATTCGGACCGCGTTGTGACCTTGGGCAAGGCACTTAACCCCGATTGTCCACATGGGGCACGATGACGCCGTGTACTGAGGCGTACTGCACGTCGATGGTGCGCATGTCTTCAGCCAATCTAACCCTGCCTGTGCTGCAGTGCGGAGTTACAATGTTGGGGAGCTGACAGCTGCTCGTCGTTGCTCTGTGGTTATCTCCGGGTACTCCGGCTTCCTCCACCCGTAAAACTGTCAGGGTCATGATTAGCCATTGTGCGTAAGTATGTGACTTTAAACACCAATAAATAATAATAATAATAATAATAATAATAATAATAATAATAAATAATAATAATAATTTCTCTTAAACGCCCTTAGAAAACTGTCAGCTGGGAAGAGCTAATGTTTCGAAAACTACCATTTTGAAGATCATGAACATTTGAATATCAAGCGTTTATATACCCACAATAAAGGCACACTCAAGGTGCTACCGATTCGTTTACATGGAAATACTTTTGTTTGAGTGAGTACTTATACCGCAATTGTCATTGTTGATCTCTTAATTCTATATATATGTACAGTGCAACAACTAAAACTGCCTGATATGGCTTAATGGGGATCAGCAGCTGCTACCATTATTTGGATGAATGTGTCTCCGCGAAATGTGGGTCATTTGTTGTGACAAGTACGTTTGGTTGACAGCAGTGTGGCTGAAGCGCTTGACCCAAATTACACGGAGACACACTGCAGCCATTTACTACTGTTTAGGCCATGGCATGGAGAGTTTGAGTGGTTTGTGCGTCCGCAAGCAGACCATTAAAAGGTCCAATGTCTAATAGCCCTGTTAAATAACCTGGAAAAATGGATACCGAATGGGGGCCGAAGTGAAACGAACGGCCCAAACGGAGCTGCTTCCAGCGGAGAGCCCCCAAGAAGGCGCCGTATCCACCATCGGCAGTCACAAACAAAGAACATAGAATGGTGAAACATGGGAGGCATTGGAGTGGGAAATCAAAGCAACGTGGAAAGAACAACCAAGAGAGTAACCTCTGGAGAAGACGCTACGAAAGCAACTAAATAACGGGCCGTGCTTAGAAGAGTGACACCGGCACTCTGCACACTAAACCCCACCCCACCCCCTTCACCACATGATCCAAACCAAAACAGAGAAGGAAGGAAGAGGGTTACGACTCAATGGGAATGTTCATGTGGTTAGGACAAGTTGAGCCTGGCGCAACACTGGAAGACGAAGGCCACCCTGGGTGTCTATATCCGCCACATTTGTTATTGTCGAATTGGGAAATCCCGAAGACGAAAGGGCAAAATATTTCCTGTTTAAATTGTCCCCGGACGAACACGGCCCTACCGAACTGATAGGCGAAACTGTCTTTGAACGTTGTGTCCTAGTTTTCCTCATAATAAGCGTTGGACGAAAGTCAGTTAGTTGTCAAGCTTTCAAACTGAGCAGATGCATGTTGGCCGAGTTGCGTTGACTATTACGCGAGTAAATCGTGGAGAACTTCACCGAAACATCAATCGAAGAAAAGGAAGAGTTCTGGAAATGACAATACATAGTCCTCAGGAATGTCGAAAAATTCTTTGACAGTACCACAAACTATCTGCCGTGTCCGGGCAAGGAATCGTGATTCCGCTCCATAGAAGAAAACGCAGCTTAGACGTGTACAGAAATAAAGCATTATTAGCAACGTAATAGAAAGCTTCAAAACTAACAACAAAGTAACTTTGCACGACTAATTTTTTGACATGGAAAACTGTTCAGAATGCGAGCTGTACGTGTGCTAGATGAATGAAGACTGGAGCAGAAACTGCCGTAGTGTCCTCATTCTGATTGTGCTGAATTTGGCAATTTTTGAACAAGGACAGCACTGAGCGGGGATCTAGAAACTGCCCCTGAAAAATCGTCCTAACAGACAAACAATAGATGAATAGGAGTCTGTCCTGTAGATGACATGGTGATCTTGAGACTTTCAGTTCTTGAGGAATACAATTCTCGAGATCGTGATAGTGCCCCTCTTAGCTGAATTGTGTCATGCGGTGATCTAAAGACTGGGCAGACAGCAACCCGTTCGACAACTGGCCATGTAATTCAGGCTCCTAAAATCATTAACCCCGCGCCGATGTTCTGAGTACATAAACTACAGGAAATGGTACCATTTCCCTATAATTCCGGAAGTCTGGCAGAAGGTTGTAGATGATATTGGCGTCAAGTCCGTGATCATAAATATTATGTTGTGATAGGAAGGACTCAAGCTCTCGAAACACTCGATGCATTTTTGTCTCTGCTTTGTTATCGTTGATGCGGAAAACTTGGAGAACTCCCTCTAAATGAGTAACACATTTTGCACTATCAGTGCATGCAACCACTGCTGTTAGATCAGGGAACACTGCATCCATAGTCGTGATTGTCGAAGTCAGTGAGAATAATTGGATTTGTCGTGTCATGTACAAAATGCATGATGTGGCCAGCATGCGACATTTTTTAAATCCGTTCATGTTTTCCGCCAAAACACAGCTTATGGTCCCAAATTGGACAGGCTCGTTTCGGAGAAAAATATTGGTAAAATAATAAAAGTTGAATGGAGATTCTCTGATGAATGCACTGAGATTTTATTAACCCTTTAATGTGGAAGGCAGTCCGCGAGTAAACAACAGAAAAAAACATCTAACTGGATAAGAGCATTGGTTATAATTTAACCTAGAGCCCTATATAGGGCTGTAGGTTTCAATTATTATTGAACCTCCCAGCGATTGAAACAAAGACTCCGTCATTACGCAGTATAAAGAAGTGTAAAAGACGATCCCATCCATGGCGCCAGATATATAGGGGACATCTAGTGTTTTTAAGAGGTTTCCGAAAATTATCTCATGAGTGACCGCTACAAATAACAATTTGTCTCGGTCACTCAAAAACACTAGATTTTCTTTTTAGTATACGCTTTTTATAAGAATCTGATCATTCCTATCGACAATTCCACTCGTTTCAACATTGAATTGATGCATGAAAGTAAACAGCGCATTGATACGCGGAAGTGATTTGATCGATACTCTGGACAGGTAGCGTCTTGCGATCTGATTCAGCTGGCGGGATTCGTACATCAATTCAAGGTCAATTCGTGTTGCATTATTACTGGAAATGATCGGTATTCAGTCAAAACACTAGATTTTCTTTTCAATATACGTTTTTAGAACAAATTGATCATGTCCAGTGATAATTTGACTCGTATTCACCTCGAAGTGATGCTTTGAAAGCCGCCATTTTGATTGATACCGTGAAAGTGAAAATTTCTATATCTTCAAGTGGGGGATACGATTTCTATCTTTCCGCATTTTTTTCGATAATCTATCGTTTAGCGTATAATAGATATATATCGCTGCGATATCGTTTGCAACTTGTACCGCAAATATTAACCTTTTATCTGATAAATGACTTTGGATGCCTTTGCACGCTGTTTCCATGAGGTTTTTCGAGAAATTTCATGAAGGGTTATTTTAAAGTTTACCTTTTTCAGTTTAAACTTATCAATATTCCGCAATACGAAGGAAAGTGCTAAATGTCGTTGGACTTTAACACAATACCTAATACGATCAGAAAACGATACTTGCAAAAAAAATAATTAAAGATTTTCACTTTGCGCCTAAAACACAGATTGCGACTGCTCGTTGGTACGAACTCATCATGACCATTGTTTTTTGAGGTGGAAATTGAAAAGACAATGAAACATTGATAGCAATTTTCCAAAGCAAGAGAGAGTGGTGAGTTTTTGACATTTACGTTGGTTAAAGGGTTAACCCTTTGAACTCTCGTTTCCTAGAAAGGTATCGTTTTTTGTACACTTACAGTGAGATGAGCCAGTCCAATATCAATATACAGAGAGGGTAAAATAATCACTGCAGTCTGCAACTGTCTGGCTGCAAACTGCAGTTCTTATTTTTTCATCAATGCCCCGTGTATTGACCTCTTATAATAAGACAAAAACGGGACAAAATTATGCCTTGCTCCGAAACATCGGTTTTGCGAGTTCAAAGGGTTTATTATTATGCCTGGTGGGTGAGGGTGTGAGATGGGGAAATCTCACCCGAGGGCAAGATATTTGGGCCAGACACAAGGCTTGCCGAGTGTCTGGACGAAATATCTTGTCCCGAGGGTGAAATTTCCACATCTCACACTCGCCCACATCGGGGATATTTTTTCTCCCACAACCAAAACAGTCTGACGTCATCAAAAGTAATTCAGGGGCACTTGCAGCTATATCGAACAATTTTGTTGCCCATTTCTGAAAAAAACTGATTTGCTTATCGGAAAGAGCACACAAAAGTTCTGTATATACCACAGGTATATCACTGGTATATATCACAAAATTAAATCCCAACGCCGTCAAGACAGGGATTAAAGATTTGAAGCGAAATGAACATTGACACATTTCGATGACGTCATATTTGTGAATTCTGCAATGTATTCGCATAACGTTTCGACGGGAATTTTGTGCAACTCGCTCCACTCAAATGTCGTTCATCCAAAAATTAATATAAAAGATTCAAGTGTCCTTTGGTTTTGCAGTCTGTGTTTTTATTTCTATTTTCTTCGACAAACGTCCGTCTGCTAATATTTCCGAAACGTGACTCCATGTTGTTTGTTTACAGAAGAACGTGCGATGATTGAATAGTCCTGCACTCATTAAATATGCTAATAAGCCTGCCACGTGGAGATTATTATGATCCCCGATGAGTCTGGGGGTGGGATGGGGAAATCGCACCCGAGGGGCAAGATATTTGAACCAGACCCGAGGCTTGCCGAGGGTCTGGTTCAAATATCTTGCCCCGTGGGTGAGATTTCCCCATTCCCACTTCAGACGCATCGAGAATGATTTTTCTCCCCTCCCCACCCCCCCCCCTCGCCCCCACACACACGAGGATTGCGTCATTATAGATAATTGGCGGTCACGTGCTGACATACCCAATATATCAAGTCGTAGTCCTTTCGAAAAACGAACAATTCCATCGGAAAGATCGTACAAAAGTTAGGTATATACCATAGGTATATACTAAAAATTGATTTATAACACTGTCCGTTAAGTGGTTAATTGGGGGCGCGGTGGCTCAGTTGGTAGAGGTGCAGGCTGCAAGCCGCGAGGTCCTCGGTTCGAATCCCACCTGCGGCAACCGCGTTGTGTCCTTGGGCAAGACACTTCACCCCGATTGCCTACATGGGGGCACGATGACGCTGTGTACTGAGGCGTACTGCACGTCGATGGTGCGCATGTCTTCAACCAATCTAACCCTGCCTGTGCTGCGGTACAGAGTTCAGAGTTACGATGTTGGAGAGCTGACAGCTGCTCGTCGTTGCTCGGTGGTTCTCTCCGGGTACTCCGGCTTCCTCCACCCATAAAACTGTCACGGTCACGATTAGCCATTGTGCATAAGTATGTGACCTTAAACACCAATAAATAAATAATAAGTGGTTAATGAATTTTCGCGTGTCAAACGCTAATGTAAAGGGCATTGTGAGATTATTGATCGACCGTTATTATTAAATCTGCAGAGAAACATGGGGTTGAAACAAATCAACATTGTTGATTTTGAATGGCACGTGGATTACATGCGGGAAATCGTGGAGCCATTTTGTTTATTTACAGTTGTGCAGACGATGATGAAATAGTTCCGTCGTCCAAATAAAATATGCAAATGAGTATGTCACGTGGGGTGGATGGGATTATTATGATCCCCGACGAGTCTGGAAGTGGGATGGGGAAATCTCACCCGAGAGGCAAGATATTTGAACCAGACCTGAGGCTTGCCGATGGTCTGGTTCAAATATCTTGCCCCGAGGGTGAGATTTCCCCATTCCCACCTTCAGACTCATCGAGGATGAGTTTTCTCTCCACACACGAGAATTACGTCATTATAGATAATTGGCCGTCACGTGCTGACATACCCAATTTATCAAGTCGTAGTCCTTTCGAAAAACGAATAATTTTATCGGAAAGATCGTACAAAAGTTAGGTATATAGGTATATACTAAACAAATGATTTATAACACTGTCCAAGGAGTTAATGAATTTGCGCGTGTCAAACTCTAATGTAAAGGGCATTGTGAGATTATTGATCGGTCGATAAATTCGCGCAGTTATCAACAATATTAATTATTATTCAAATATTAAACTTGATTTGTTTCAACCCCATGTTGCAATTGTGCAGACGATGATGAAATAGTTCCGGCGACCTAATAAAATATGCAAATGAGTATGTCACGTGGAAATATCCTACCCTGCTGTCTCACCCGGGACACGCGTATGTTTCACGTATAGTTGGGGGAGAAAGAAATATCCCACCCTGCTGTCTCATCCGGGACACGCGTATGTTTCACGTACAGTGGGGGGAGAATATTATTATCCTCGATTGGTATCTGGGTGGGATGACGAAATCTCACCCGATGGGTAAGATATTTGAGCCAGACACGAGGCTTGTCGAGTGTCTGGCTCAAATATCTTACCCCGAGGGTGAGATTTACCCGTCCCACCCACATACACATCGGGGATGATTTTTCTCCCACCATTTTAGGAATGAGACGCCATTAATAAGAAAATACCATGTTGTTCAGGAAAAAATAATTCTTAGTGAATTCTAGGAGAAAACTAATAAGATATTCGGATAGCTTGTCGAGTAGTGTGGTATATACAAAAGGTATATACTTCAAAACCCGCACACTAGCACCGCACGTTCAGGGTTGATGTACTGAAGCGACCGTAAATGAAATCGACATGTCTGCACACGTCATTTCAAGACTTTTACTTGTACTTCAGTTTGACAGGGCGTAATGATATCAGATGTATATTTCTCTCCCATAACCTGATAGAGCAATTTGAGGTGTGCTGAAGTTTTTCTTAGGAGTGTTCCGTTTCGATTTCTGTTTGTAAAGTCAGTTGAATTTACGGAAGCAAAACGGCCTTCCATTTTGTTTGTTTACACATGTGCAGACGTGATTTGCGATGATTAAATAGTTTCGGCGCCAATTAAATATGCAAATAGGTTGGTCACGTGGGTGGGGTGAGACAGGCATATCTCGCCCACCTGTCCCACACGACTTTATATATATAGAGGATATTCACGAAAATTTGATGAATACCGAAAATATCTCGTGAGTGGCTACAAAGAAATATGAGGATCTTCATATTTCTTGTAGCCACGATTTGTAGCCAATTTGTGGCCTTTATTTGCCATTAAGGCGCAAAATTTATGTGCCGAACCGGCGTCCATACAAAAATTACAACAACCAAACTCCAACCATTGGAATGTGTGAATATCCGCACAAAAAGTAGTCCCGTCTTATTTCTCCCCTAACTTTACGATTTACCAAGGCTGGCGAATTGAAATAATCGCAATGTGTTTCGAAGAAATAGAACAATAACAAAAAACACCACTTTCTTATTTTCAATAACAAGACACGTCATTTTATTTTTTTTGAACTCAATGCACTGAAGACGTGTGAAGTTGAACTGAAGAAATTTGAAAGTGATTTCGGCTTTTCGCTGGAAGGTGAATGAGAAAGTCAGACTTTGAAACCGCTGATTTAATGAATTGATTTAGTCACTGTCACTATCAATTATTCGAATTTGTTTGTATTTGGGACTCTGGAATTCATTACTGATGTGCTGACTCGTTTAAAGTACATGTGATTCGTCATCCGAACCTACGATGAAATATCGATTTCTAAATATCATTTTGATATTTCGTTTTGCCGACCGACAGGGGAATATGACTTAATTTTTCAGCGTGAATTGATGCCTGAGCATTAAATAAATCTCAGTTCCTTAGTGGTGGGAGAAAGATATCTATCTCACATGGCCTTCTCACATGAGTCACGGATATATTGTATAGGAGGTGTGTGTGTGTGGGGCGGGGGGAGGGGGGTCTTTCAGTACTTTGAAAGTTGTCAATTCTATCCTTCCGCATATTTTATGGTCTTTGCAAATAAATAGAGAGGAATCGCTTGACTGGACTGGTTACGTGAAATAATTCATGAGAGGTGAGGGACGTTGTACAAACACGAGTGCGCGAATACGCACGAGTGTTTTACAGTACAGTCCCTCGCCTCGAATGCATTATTTCACGTAACCAGTCCAGTCAAGCGATTATTCTGTTTATTACTTTTCATTATTAACGATAATTATATTATTCAACCCTTTACCAAACGTAACGGTCAAAAACGGCCAGCGCTATTCTCAAAAATCGCCAATTAATTTTCATTATTTTTTCATTTTATGTCTCTAAAACATAGGTTATGACCCCTCATTGGAACGAGCTCATAACCTTTGTTTTTGAGACAAAATATGAAAATAATAGTTATTCAAGAATTTTTTTTGGCAAGTGTCGTCTGCTTTTCTTGGTAGGTAAAGGGTTAAAGAAACAAAAAAACAATGAAGTCCCCATTACACCCACGGCAAAGCGTCTTCGATTGCGCGCACGGATACATGACCCAATTGTTGATTGCACAATGCACTTGTGAAGTTATCGTTTATGATCAAACCCGGAAATACCATTAAATCACACTTTAGAAAGTAATAAGAATCTTTAATATGCAAAACATGGCAAAGATCATGTGATCGGCGGTATATTGGGTGCAATGTCCCACTAAAACACAAAATGCACTGGCATAAAAATATATAGGGAAATGAAAGCACTCCTATATTCACAGATCTTCACTCATCTTCGACTTCATGTCTTTCATGGGACAAGCTGGAGAGTCAGAAATGGGTTTTAATGCCGACAACGGGAATTCCCGATTCCCAGTTCCGAAAGCCGGTCGCGATACCCAGGAAATCTATACCATGGAATCGAAAATAAAGAGTGTCACTGTTTGTGTGTTGAACTGAATTTTTGTGAATTGAAAATCTGCCCCAACGTAACTTTGTAAGATTTCTTCAGCCCTTCCACGCCTCAGCTTTTTACAATCCTGATTCCTGACGAACCTTTTTCACCAAAGCATTGAACCTCTCAACCAGTTCTGAGGGGGACTCCCCTCATCAACAGCACGATCTTCACCCGCTTCAAAGTTCAAACTCGTCTTCATTTTCAGAATCACTAGTATCACTATTCACTACCTCCTTCAAAATCAACTTTCTCTTCACGACCGTCACCAGTCTCCTCTGCCATTAAGCAGAGGAGACTGGTGATGGCAGTGAAGAGTGAGCTGGTGCTGGAATGAAGCGGATGAGACCAGGGACGGCAGTGAAGATGAAACTGATGTCAGAGGAAGCAGTGGTGATAATACTTGTGATTCTGAAAATGAAGACGAGTTTGAAAAGGGTTTGGGTTTTTGCACTTTTGTTTGGAAAAGAACTTTTCCTGTTTGGAGATAGCAGATTGCCAATAAAATAATATTAGGTTCATTTTCATGAAAGAAAATACGTCTTGTTACTCTGGTAAATGTGCTTGATATTACCCGGGGCATTTCCTGATTCCCGGTTCTGAGAGTAATTTCATTCCCGTTTCTGGTTACTAGAAAACCGGGAATATATTAAACTCTTGTCAGAAACAACTTGTCACCTTGGCAAATTTACTATGTGGTATAAAAAATAAATATATTGGTGTGTCGCTACAAAATTTATGACATCCTTAGACCCTGTCTTTCAATTGTAATTGACAAAATTCGACGGATCACATTATCGTTCATCATTAATAAGTCGCAGTTCAAATAATAGTGACATTTTCATGTGATGGACACAAAAAACGCAAGAGGTTGTAAATGGAAGAATCTTGAAACACGGTCATGTACTCAAAGAAAATGTTCCCAAGGCTTTGTATTTGACTCGAAAATGAATTTTGTTCTTCAAATTTTGTTTAAAAATGTATTTTTTACCACTCGTTAAGCAAACTACTTTCCATTCCATAAATCAACGTTAAAGCATCACTGATTGTTGTGAAAAAATTAATAACCCAGTTAACTTAACAATAATTATTATCATTATTCTCAGAATAATGAAGGCATTAAGACTTTATAACGTGCGTCTCTTTTTGTATATCAGCCCTTCTAATCCGGTATGCACACATTTTTTCATCAAGAAATACTTAGCGGACAACACATTTAACACTTACGCCTCCAAAAGCTACTATTGTCACCTACGTTATGAAGATTATCTGTACGTTCTGGTATGCGCAGATCAAACCTACCGTCTGATTAATTGTTGGAAAGGGCTCACAGAGCCCTTTTCAACAATTAATCAGATGATAGAGTTTCAAGTATGTCATAAATCTTATTAAACTTCCTCTCATGCAGGTGAACATAGAGGTCATCCATATATGGCTAAAGTGGGCGTGGCAGTAAGAGGGTCAATAGTAAGTAAAGAGGATAGGGTATAATTCTACAGCCCTGTCGGGCTGTAGAATTAAATTTTTGTGTGAGCCATTTTTTTAAATACGAAGTTGATTCATCCATTCTAATGTTGGCAATGTTTTTTAACCTTTGCTTCAACAACAGACGGGTGTTTCCTAAACAACTTTTTACGCCTGCGAACGATACAGGTACGAGGTTAATTTAAACAGTATTTTTTTTCATCAAGTGACAAGCATGCAAAAATGTACAAAAGAAAGATAAAAACTAATATTAAAAGCATAATTTGTCGGCGGATCAGCGATAATTTAATCCCACAGCCCCGCGGGGCTGTAGGATTAAATTATCACTTGATATCTCCACAAATGTGAGATAGACTTTTCCAGTTCGCTGTCTGCAATCGTGCATAAAACGATAACATTCACGCCGTCAAGGTCGAAGCTGTTAAAGCAATATTTAGCAACGTTCATACATTCAAACTGACGAATCGGATGCCCACTAAATCTTTTTTGCTACTCACAGAGGGAAAACTATCGCCAGCCGATTCGACATTCAGTGCCAACATGTTGACTTGTAATGAATATAATGTCATATAAAATGTTACAGAAATTCTTTGAAATATGCGATTTTATTTTTTGAAATACAGCAGATTTTTCGGCTTCGAAAGAATGACGTACGAACAATGTTTCAACTTCGCCCCGGATATTTTTATTCTCCAGGCATCAATTCTCAAGCCTTTCGCCATAACTGGGAAAATACGCTTTTTTGAGTTAAGGTATTTCTCTTCGACTAAGATTGATTTCTTGTACCTGGAAACACGTATTTATGTCAAGATGATAGCTTAAAGTTTCTTGGTTAAAAGTGTATATATTTTTGATAATCTTTCTCATTCAGGCTAAATGTAAAGCATAAAGATAAGTATTTGACGAACTCCAAAACCGATTTGTCACTTAAACAGACCAGCAATTGTTCATGCGCTGCTAATTAAGCGTGGAATTTTATGTCTATTATCGCGAGTCTGGTGAACCCATTCAGGAGTTATCTGATAGCTGATTAAAGAAGTAAGAGAGACCAGTGTTCTCCTGCAGTCAGTCGTTATCTATGTAATTATGGCCAGTTAATAGGTAATTGTTGTAAAAACAGTACATCGCACATGTCCTGTTCGCACACCTATATTACGCATCAAGCCTGTCAGCGAATGTCAGGATATGCCGAAATGGAGTCAAGAGAAGCAATTAAACTGAGAATTGATGTTCTGGCTATCGAAATAAACATCGGGGGATTTCTCGAAAATTTCATTCAAGTCTGAAGGTGTATAAGACTGAAGACTGTGGGTCTCGGGCGAGGATATAGGGATGTCCCATGCTATAGGTTAGAGGAGGTGCCGCATCGGTACGAAAGTATAGGCACGTTGCGATGTAGGGGGGGGGGGGGGGGTAGGTCACAGAGCTTATGTTTAGAATAGCAGTCGCGGACCAGGTCGGTGGCCATATCTCAGTGTAGGATCAGAAATAGAGAGTGCGAGCTCAGGGAGCTTTTAGTATTTAGGAAGACGGCATGCCTGTTGCAGAAGGCAAGACATACGTAGGCAGAGTAGGTTTTACTGTATTAACATTATTCTGAGATAAACATAGGGGAGAGTTTAACTTCATTTGTGTCGAATGCTTAAGTGAAAATCGTTCAGTAAAGTGATAATACGTTAGTGGTCGTGCGACGGCAGTAGTAGAATGTCATTCCGTCACTTGTTAGAGGGAAAACGATATAGTAAACTGACAATACGTTAGTGGCCGTGCGACCGTAGTGAAAGAGTGAAGTGAAGAGGCGACCAAAGAACAAACACCAGCGAGAAGGAGGAAAAACCTGCGACAACAGAGAATGCGGGTCCACAAGTGACTCAAAAACTGTTTGGGTGGGGGTGATTGACGTTTTGTTTTCTGTTTCATTGGATTTAATGTAAGTCACAAATTACCATACTCATTTTTTTTTATTTATTACACGCCTGTTCTATGAAATCCCCATCTACAGCAACACTAAACCGTGCAGAAAATAAAAATCTGTTCCGCACATATGTGCGGAAGGGAAATCGTTGACGGACTATTTTTAAATAGAAGCGAAATTTTACTGGAATTTTCTGTCCTGCAACGCAATTACAATTTGTATCGCTAGCAATAGCTGAAAATCGTCACCTGAGTTCCAATGTGTTCTATGTGACAGTAGGCACATAGAACACGTTGCAACTCAGGGGACGAAATATTAACATGGGTTCCCCTCGCAAATTTGGTTGGCGATAAAATGTGTTGTCTGTGTTAATAGTTGTCAAATGAATTTCCGAGTGTCCTTCCAATACTTGTTTTATAGACCTCAAGGCGTTTAATAAACACAGAACGACACACGCGTGTGAATGGGTTAATCGATATGGCACTTGGGCCATCGCAGAAGGATAAAACTCTAGGCCTGTGGTCTCTCGTTCTATCCTTCCGCGCTGACACTCGTGCCATATCGATTAATCCATTCACACACATGTGTCGTTCTGTGTATGTATGTATTATTATTGGTGTTTCCATTGAACTCCTGTTGATTTATGCTTTTCGAGGAAAAGTCATTGACTCCTTCAGTATAAGAACCACCCCAATAAAAACGAAAGCGGGCGGCTTCGTCACGGTGAGACATACGTTTACGCACGGGTTCAGGTAACACTCCTCGAGTTTGGGCTGAATACGCGGCGTAAAACTATTTCCTCCAGCATCGACAAAGCCCCGGTTTCCGACATCTGGCTAGGCATACACTAGGATCTTCCTAAAACGTAACAGTTGGAAAATCCAAAATCAACAGGCTCACTCAATGACAATTTTTAATTATTACGAGTTAGTGGAGAGTTTCACCGGGTACCCCCTAGTATTTCCTAATAAAACATTCTCCACTGGGAAAATAGTTTTGCCCATGGATCAACATAATTTAATGACTTTTGTGGATGGTGTTCATATTTCCATCGAAGAGAAATAACTTAGTTTGTAAGGATTTGCCTTGCTGCATGTGACTGGGGAGTGTTCACACGCACTTTCCAGTGAACTGCAGCAAGGCAAAAACTTGTGAAAAAATGTTGGCAGTCCTTTCGACACTCATACAAAAAACAAGGACATCGTTTTCCTTTCGTTTCCTTGACTGATTGGATATCGGACGCCAATTTGTGGGCTTTAGGGTGAAATTTGGGTACCAGCGTTTAATGTCCCCACATTTATGTTATGCGTGGCCTATAGGAGAAATTTCCTTTTACTCATCGCCACATAATTCGACCAAATAGTACAAACCCACCCGTGTAAGGTCTTAAAAATCATTTAAACTTCATCTTCTCTCCCTTTAACGGACTACAGCCCGTGACCCTCATTGATATGATCCCGGTGGACTCATCTCAATGAGTGCCATGGGCAGTGGTGTACGGGGGAATGGGCCTTTGGAATAAGAGATACTCCAGCCAACCAAAAAACCAAACTACAAGCCGATCTCACCACTCAACACACCCAACAGGAGATGTGTATCACATGTCTAATCTTGTTACAAACTGTATGTACTTGTTACCTCATAACTTCTCTTTTTCCTTTCACTTTCTTTCAATACTGCCACTCACCAATTTCACTGCCACGCAATCAGTTTATATCAAAAACACAATCCGCCTTCCATGGTGCGTTGGTGGGCCCCATTTCCATCTGTTGTTTAACTTATCTAGACGTTAACCATGGATATTAGTATCGAGCAATATAGGACTACAGTAGGACTTCATTACAATTTCCTCGTGTGCAGGTACTTTGTCACGAGTAGATCGGTTGGACTCCCGCACCGTATAACGATTCGTACGGTAAAAGTCCGTTTCACGCTGGTTTTATGCGTTATCCTTGGAATCATCCTTTTGTCCGGGGACATTGAAGTCAACCCAGGGCCATCTCGAACTGGGCCGGTAGACGTAAGTAGCATTTCTATAATTCATTATAACATCAGAAGCATCAGGAATAAACTTGATCATATTACAGACGACATTGATGAATTCGATATTATTTGTTTTACCGAAACGCACCTTGATCCCAGTTTCAATTCCGACAATGTGTTGATTCCCAATTACCTCCCACCAGTTAGAAAGGACAGGAACCAACATGGTGGCGGCGTCGCGGTCTATTTCTCCAAAGAAATTCATGCCAAACGTGTGCCTGAACTGGAATTCGATCAGTCAGTCTTATGGTTTGAGATTACCTCAAAACCCAAGTTTTTGCTCTGCCTGGCATACCGATCGGTTCAATTCTCTTGCAATGACTTCTGGGAGAAGCTCGAAGGCGCCATTGAAGATTCATTCAACATAAACCCTTCCCTAATAATTACCGGAGACTTAAATAGCGACCTTCTTAACCCCTCTAGTCGATTACACGAAGTTATAAACTGTTATAACCTACAAAACGTCATTAAAGAGCCAACTCGTGTAACGCCAACCTCAAGCACCTTATTAGACCCAATAATAGTTAGCGATAATGTTGTAATTTTGAACTCAGAAGTTCACGAACTTGGTGTTTCCGAGCACAAAGCTGTATCAGCAGTCATAGAGACTGGAACCGCACAACACGAAACAAAAATTCGACAGATATGGAACTACAACAGAGCAGATTTCCTCAAAATAAATAATTTGATCTTCGAAACAGATTGGTCTTTCATTTCAGACACGACTATGCCTGATACGTCATACCATAAATTTGCATCTAAATTTCTAGGTATTGCCAGAGAATGTATTCCGTCCTACAATGTGGTAATACGTCCCCACGATAAACCTTGGTTTGACTCGGCTCTACGTCGGGAAATTCGCCACAGAGATCGTTTTCGGAAACGAATCTTGAAAAACCCAAAACCCACAAATAATTGAAAGATATAAACATTCCCGAAACAAAGTAAATAACATGAAAAAGACGGCCAAATCCATTTATTATTCAAACCTAGATACTTCACTTTCGGTAAGTAGAAACCCCAAAGTATTCTGGCACACTGTTAAACAGCTACTGAATAATTTTGAAAGGAAACCCTCGGTCCCCTTTCTTAACCAAGAAGATGATGCGGGTAGTACAGTTATGGTAACAGACGACAAAGACAAAGCCAACTTGCTCAACAAAACATTTCTGTCAAATAGTAAGATACATGACGAGGGACATAGTTTACCTGTCTTTAGAAGAAAGTGCTCTCAGAGTCTGTCTGAAATAAACTTCTCTGAAGACGAAGTGACTCGAATCCTGGGCAATCTAGATACCAAAAAAGCAACTGGGCACGATGGTATAAGCAACCGCATGCTTAAAGAAACAAAAGCCACAATATGCAAACCTCTGGTTCACCTATTTGGGCTTTCGTTTTCTTCACGCGTCTACCCATCAGAATGGAAGATGGCCACCGTTGTGCCGATATTTAAAAAGGGAGACGCACACAACCCCAGCAATTACAGACCCGTTTCCCTCCTAAGCTGTGTCAGCAAAGTTATGGAGAGGATTGTTTTTAACCAAATGTAAGAACACTGTTGTGCTAATAATTTATTTTTTAAATATCAGTCTGGCTTCCTACCCCAACATAGTACCATTTATCAGCTCATTGAAATATATCATAATCTCTGTTTAGCCTTTGATAGGAACCAGTTTTCGCTTGGAGTATTTTGTGACATATCAAAAGCATTCGATAGGGTTTGGCATGAAGGGTTAATAATTTACAAACTGAAACAAAACGGTATATCTGGCCCACTCATCGAGTGGACCAAAAGCTATTTGTCAGATCGTAAACAAAGGGTAACTGTTAACGCAACTCCCTCTGAGTACTTACCTGTTAATTATGGAGTTCCCCAGGGATCTGTCTTAGGACCCTTCCTCTTTCTTATATACATCAATGACATTACTGAAAACTTAAATTCACCGGACGCCTGTAGATTATTTGCAGATGATAGAAGTATAACAGAAAGTGGATTTGAACTGGATGACATTGTTTCAAAGTCTAATGAAAACCTTGCGGCTGTTTCCGAATGGGCAAACACGTGGCTTGTTACATTTAACCTATCAAAAACCGAAACCGTTTTATTCACCAAAAAACGTGTTAACCTAAGTACTGTTGTGATGTTTGGTGACACGCCACTTGAACTCACAAAGTCTCACACCACCTTGGCCTGTCCTCACAGGGAGACTTAAACTGGCATGCCCAAATTAACAGATTATGCCAAAAGGCTAATTCTAGGCTATCTCAGTTAAGAAAATTAAAGTATATCCTAGGTCGAAAAAGCTTAGAGACGCTATACAAATCATTCATACTCCCGATCGTTGAATACGCAGACGTGGTGTGGGCCGGTGCACCGGATTACCTACTTACCAAATTGGATAGAATCCACACGGATGCAGCGAGAATAATATCCGGTCTAACAAGATCAACCCCGGTATCTGCTCTATGTGCAGAACTTGGTTGGGAAACCCTTGGGCAGAGGCGTCATCTCCACAAAATGATAACGTTTTTTAACATTGTAAATAACCAGGCCCCTACATACCTCTCTGACTTATTGCCACGAACCTTTGAGGACATTTCCCCGTATAGCACCCGGTCCCATTCCAACTTTCAATTACCACTCACATACACGGAAACATATAAGCGCTCATTCATCCCCTCGTGTATCTCGGAATGGAATGCACTACCTTTAGAAGTAAGACAGTCGAGTTCACTGAACAACTTTGTCAAATATTTTGATGGAGGCAATTGTAAACCACCTAAGTACTTTAATAATGGCGATAGGGCCGTCAATATTATACACTGCAAGCTAAGGAATTCTTGCAGCGACCTAAATTATGATAAACACTCCAACTATATTCATAACACACCAAGATGTTCTTGTGGTTACGATGCTGAAGATGTGAACCATTACTTTTTCAACTGTAGTAACTATTCAAATGAAAGACTAGTCTTACAGAGAAATCTTGCGCATCTTACAATAAGATCGGTCAATGATCTTCTTTATGGTATTCCAAACTTACCGGAATCCGTCAACATCCACCTTTTTCGAAGTGTACAAAATTTTATCAAGGCCACGAAGCGGTTTTAGATAAGACGACAACCGAGCAGATATGACTCACAACATCTTAGTCAAATGACCTATAATATGAACTCGTGTCCACCTCTGTTTCCTTCACACATGACTTTCCGCATGTTTGTCCTGCATGTCCTGGTTATAGCATTGGTATGGGGCTCCGCTGGATTCGTGGTTGTGTTGAAATATGACCCGTTGGTATGTAATTTAAGACCAACAGTGTTGTAGAGTGGCAGCTCACTTCTCTTCTGTTCCCCCTCTCATCTCTCTGCTCTGACTCTTGTGAAGTTGAATACCCATTAGGTTTTATTTCGAACTGTGTACATACACAATATTGTATCAATATATACACATATTTCTCTTGCCATTATATGCACATTATAACTTCTTATAAATATTTGTAAACATAATTTGTAATTTTCAGACGTATATTACGGAAAGGATATAATCTAAGTGCTAGGCACTTGTTATCCAATCCCTTTTGTTATAACAAATAAAATATGTTTAATCTAATGACAATTTTAACATCTAATGACAATTTTAATATATGCTTCAGTTTTAATGTTCATACAGGTTGCGGCATTGAAATGTTAATATTTTTCATAAGTTGTTCGGGTGTTAATCGTTGGTTAGATTAGCTCTTAGCTCTTAAAATAACTGTGGTGGAAATTCTCGCGATAATAGGTCGCAGTGTGGAATAGGCAATAATTAACCCCTGAAGTTAAAAAAATATTTTTTTTGTGGAATGTTTAGTGATAAATTTGAAGAATGGGTACCCCAAGCTTGGAACAATTGATTAATATGGGAGAGCCGTTGGGCTTCGCGGGTAGTGAATTTCAAAAATTTGTGAAAGATGGGTAAAAGTGTCAGGTTACGTTGAAGCGTGAGGAGGCTGCCTTACGTGCAACCGATTGTGAGAAAGGTTGCGTGCGAGAACGGAGAGAGGGCGAGAGAAAGAAATTCAGGTTGAGCGCGAAAGGACTGAAAAAGAAGCCACGTTAGAGCGAGTAGGGGCTGAAAGAGCTGAAAGGGAAGCTGCGTTAGAGCGTGAAAGGGCGCACGTGAGGAGGCTGAAAGGGCACGTGAGGAGGCTGAAAGGCAACATGAGATTGAAATGGAAATTTTAAGGGCTTGGGCGCAGTTACCAGTAATTATTGGTAGACAGGTTGGAGAAGGTCCCGTGGAAAACGTGAGGGCACCTTATCCCCAGTTACCCAAGTTCAACGAACGGACTGACGACATCGATACCTATTTATAGAGGTTTGAAAGGTTTGCTTCAAGTCAGGGTTGTGCGGTTACGATTAGCAATTGGGCAAAAATACGTGACCTTAAACGCCAATAAATAAATAATAAATATAACCTGGCTTATGTCGACACGGAGAGGGCACGGTGGCGTTGCACGGTTCTCGTCAGATCACCGAAGTTAAGCAACGTCGAGCCCGGTTAGTCCTTGGATGGGTGACCGTCTGAGCAATCAATTCGGACTCCCGCGTTGTGTCCTTGGGCAAGGCACTTAACCCCGATTGTCCACACGCGGGCACGATGGCGCCGTGTACTAAGGTGTACTGCACGTCGATGGTGCGCATGTCTTCAACCAATCTAATCCTGCTGTGTTGCAGTGCGAATAACGTTGTTGAGGAGCTAGCAGCTGCTCGTCGTTGCTCGGTTGTTCTCTCCGGGTACTCCGGCTTCCCCCACCCGTAAAATTGTCACCGACACGATATGACCTTGGGTGTTGAAGTGTCGTTAAACCCAATAAAATAAATAAATAAATACCGACACGGAAATAGACTTTCGATAAAGTTAACTCCATTGAACTTATTGGACGAGCTAAGAAGGTCCGGTTAAGAAAACATATATAGCATAAGTAGAAAATAAAGCCACGTTTTCTTTTATTACTTTTAATAAACGAAAACAGTAGACAGCTCTCGTAGCTTTCTGCTGTTTTCGTTTATTAACCCTTTACCCAACGTAACGGCAAAACCGGCCAGCGCTATTCTCAAAAATCGCCTATTAATTTTAATTATTTTTTCATTTTTTGTCTCAAAAACATAGGTTATGACCCCTCATTGGAACGAGCTCGTCGAGCTCGTTCCAATGAGGGGTCATAACCTATGTTTTTGAGACAAAAAATGAAAAAAAATAGTTATTCAAGAATTTTTTTTGCAAGTGTCGTCTGCTTTTCATGTTAGGTAAAGGGTTAAAAGTTACTAAAGAAACTTGGTTTTTATGCCAATAACTTAAATGCAACTACACTCTAAAATCAGTTGGGTTGAAAATACACCCAAATCGATTGTTTTGAGTGAATATGAACCCAATTGGGTTCATTATCACCCAACCATGCCAGTCGATTTGGGTTAATGTTTAACCCTACTGATTTTAGAGTGTACTTCACAGATAATTAAGGATATCGATCGATAGAGGGTCAGGGCCCAGGGACACAACTTGCTTTGTGTGTAATAAAAAGGGGCACCTGGCCAGAGGCTGTTGGCGGAAGGCTATGACGGGGAGATCAAACGGGTTCTCAGCAAAGAATTGGAGGAGAGACTCGTCCTCGATTAGCAATGGAAAGAGGAGTAATGCGATACAGCCTGTGGAGAGAAGGCAGACAGCGGCATTCTGTCAAACAATTGGGCCAGAGAGGAGCCCACTGCACTCGATGCTGGGCAGCTCAACCTGGAAGGAGGGCGTGTGTTGCCCATTATTAGTGGATTGTGCGAGGGATACCCCGCTCTAAGGTTAACCCTTCGACGATGGAAGTCAGGGGAGTGGCTGAACGGGAGCAGTCAATGAATGTGGACGAGATGGGGCATAATGAGGATCGGTACGGAAGTAGACCAACGGTTAGGACCTTTTGGGTCGGTCAAAAGGTGACCGTGCTCCGGCCGACAAAGTTAGGTAGACCGCGGTTATAGTGTGGTGGGCCATATGTTGTAACAAAAATAATGGCAACGGTCATTGCCAAGTAGGCAAAGACGGATGCGGAGTGGTTTACCTCAGAAGGTTTCTGAGGAGATGCCAGAATATAAAGGACACTGAACCCACGCGATCGGCGGGGGAGGTACATTGGGCCAGCAGAGGCCGTGAGAGGTGACCGGGGTGGCCACACAAGGGGATCAGGGAAGTAGAGTTAGGAGGGGCCCTGAAACTTGCAGTTGGGCACCCAATGGAGGATGGGCAAGAGACAAACAGGGTGTTGCATCTGAGGCAGCGAACTCTGGTACGGCATGTATCGCCTGTGTGCCTGTAGGTGTTGGGCGTGAAGAAGAGTGGAGTCCTTGGTGGATCACGCGCCCAAGGAATAGGTCCCGATGGAGGGGGCCGATGTGGCTCTCTAGTGCATAGTGAGGGTCCCACCATACATGGGAATATTTAAAGGTAGTGCATAATGGGGCATGAGACCCGCTGAAGAGCATGAGCCGGGCGGGCCACCCTATTCAAGGATGGGGGCAAGTTTAAAGAAAGATGATAGGAGTTTGGGCAAGGGGGCCCATCCGCTGGCTTAGGTCAGGGTGGATCCCTCTTGCTAATAATGTCAGGATGGATTCCCCTTGCTAATAAGTTTTGTCTTACGCAGGTGTTTCGTGAGTAGATACAGGTGTGTATTTGATAGAGTAGTATTATATTTTACGATGGGGAGAGGGAGAGTGAGTGTATAGGGGGATATGTTGACTGCATGTGTACCAACGGACCATCTCCTATTGTGCGCCTGTGGAAGTGAGCGCGAGTTTATATGGGATGTGGATATTCTCATGCGTTCCAGTGGGGAACCGAGTCAAAGTACTGGGAATTATTTGTGGTGCTCGTCAGTGTGCGCATGCGTGTGATTGTGTGTGTGAAAATTATGAGTATATTGCTACAATAGCAAAGCGAGACTGTGAGATAAGTCTAAGAGAGAAGCGTGAAACTGGATGCACATGGGGGCTATCCCTTGGTTTATTTGGAACAACTGAGAGTATGTTCCTTGGTTGGGGGTTGTCAAGATGATAGCTTAAAGTTACGATTTTCTTGGTTAAAAGTGTATATATTTTTGATAATCTTTCTCATTCGGGCTAAATGTAAAGCATGAAGCATACAGCATAAAACTTTTCGAATCGGCGCGATTGAAATCGAATCGAATCGAATCATGGGGACAATTTCGAATCGAATGAAATGGGAAATTTGTGTTGTCTGCCGGACTACTATTCCTAGGAATGTTAGACCTAGGACTATAATTTCGCGGAATAATAGTCCAGAGGGACTAATTTTCCTACGGACTATCATTCCTGTCACACCGGCCTCCACAATCCCTGAGTATCAGGGTTACAACATCGGATTCCCCACCCTCTTACCGGTCCTGTCCGACCTGTGTTTGGGACTCCTCATGCGGGAAGATTATCTCTTGACAGAAATAGAACCATAATTTACCGTGGGTGGCACTCATCAATTTACACCCAGTTCCGTCTATACGTTCAACTTCCATTTATTGACCTTGTCCAGTATAAATGTTTTGAATCAATAGAGAAGTAATAATTTCTATATCTCAATACATCTGTCCAAACAAATTCACGACATGTTAAATAATTGAGGGATCTCACAGAACAACGATAGGCGAGAAGTATTAAACGGTGTTTGATTTGTCCATGTAAAGTCGCCTTCCTTCGATTGACCAATGTTGATACAGACATGATGACCTTCTGGTAACATGTGTTTCAACAGTTTCCTTCTGCAGCATAATATACTATAACAGCAACCCTGGTGTTGACAAGGAGTATACTTGATGCAGACGAAGTATGTACATTAGGTAACTCGCAAATACCCAACTCTGTATTAAATGTTTGTATGCACTTGGCCAGAGGTCACAACTTTTCCTGTATATATCCACGAGTTTCTCATCCCTGGCTTATGCGATTACGTGTAGCAATTGGGCAGAAATACGTGCCCTTAAATGCAAATAAATAAATAGTAAATATCCCTGGTTTATATCGACATGGTGGGGCGCAGTGCCGTTGCAGTAACCGGTTCTCGTCAGATCACCAAAGTTAAGCAATGTCGAACCCAGTTAGTCCTTGGATGGGTGACCGATTGAACGATCGATTCTGACTCCCGCGTTGTGTCCTTGGGCAAGGCACTTAACTCCGATTGTCCACATGGGGGCACGATGACGCCGTGCACTAGGGCGTACTGCACGTCGATGGTGCGCATGTCATCAACCAATGTAACCCTGCCTGTGCTGCAGTGCGGAGTAACGATGTTGAGGAGCTGGCAGCTGCTCGTCGTTGCTGTGTGGTTCTCTCCGGGTACTCCGGCTTCCTTCACCCGTAAAACTGTCACCGACACGACATGACCTTGGCTGTTAAAGTGTCGTTAAACCCTAATAAATAAATAAATAAATAAATAAATAAATAAATAAATAAATAAATAAATATCGACACGGAAATGGACTTTCGATAAAGTTAACTCCATTGAACTTATTGGACGAGCTAAGAAGGTCCGGTTAAAAAGAACATAATTGCTGAGAAAACATCTATGACAAAAGTAGAAAATAAAGCCACGTTTTCTTTTGTTACTTTTAATAAACGAAAACAGCAGACAGCCCTCGTAGCTTTCTGCTTCGTTTATTGAAAGGTACTGACATTTATGCCAATAACTTAGATGCAACTGCCCTCTAAAATCAGTTGGGTTAAAAATCAACCCAAATCGACTGGGTTGAGTGAATATGAACCCAACTGGGTTCATATTCACCCAACCCAGTCGATTTGGGTTCATTTTTAACTCTACTGATTTTAGAGTGTACTTCACAGATAATCTGTCATTAATAATATCGACGAGTATCATACCTACCAACACTGAGTAAGTGTCCATTGTGGGTCGTTGTTAAGCGAATGTGTTTCTGCAGTAATTTCCAAGTTTTTAATCCCACCTTCCAGACGCTTATATTAATGTTAAGGGCAGTGTCTGTATTATATGTTACGATGTATGCACACACTGCACAGCTGATATAATGGATAAGAGAAAAAACTTACAAAACATCAAAAGATGATGAAAATGCCGTATTCTTATTTTTGAATGAGTTTCAACTGGGAATAATAGTGAAATGTTTAAACTGACTGGGAGGGTTCGCGGTGGCTCAGTAGGTAGAGGTGCAGGCTGCTAGCCGGGAGGTCCTCGGTTCGAATCCCGCCTGCGGCAACCGCGTTGTGTCCTTGCACAAGACACTTCACCCCCATTCACCCCCATTATCCACATGGGGACACACGGTGACGTTGTGTACTAAGGCGTACTGCACGTCAATGGTGCATCTGTCTTCAACCAATGCTAACCCTGCTTGTGTGGAGTTAGTATGTTAGGGAGCTGACAGTTGCTCGGTGGCTCTCTACTGGTACTCCGGCTTCCTCCACCCGTAAAACTGTTGTGGTCAAGATTAGCCACTGTGCAGAAATATGTGACCTTAAAACCAATAAATAAATAATAAATAAACTGACTGGGAAAAAATTCAAAAAGCTAGTTTCTGTATTTTCATACTACTTTACAGAAATATGACTGACGTTTGTGAAGTGATGCACACATCGAAGATACAAATTCGCTAACATTTCGAAATTTAAATGTTTATATGAAATTTCCATGTCAACCTTTTCTAGAAAGATCTCAAAACATACCTGTTTCAAAAAGCCTATAAGTGATGTTATGGACTGTAAGATACTGTATATATTCCGTTTGTATATTTGCACGAGCTCAGTAAGATGTACAGCGCCTTAGAATATGGTTCTACATCTTCTGAACTACAATTTTGGCGCTATATAAATGTGTATATTATTATTACTAATATCCTCATTGCTAAATTTACTGACAGCCTTAAGAAATTAAGGGGAGCTAACTTTCCTGTAAATCTCTTCCGAGGACGGAAACTATCAGCCGCAGTTGCAAGTGAGCTATCACTACGTCTAAGACACTGTTCTCCATACAACTGGATTTCTGGGACGTTCATTGGTCACATGGAGAAAAGTGTCACAACCGCCGCTATCTTAGTGGGGAGGGTGTGTTGCTTTAAATAAGCAATGCTTAAAAGCAAACAGCAAAAAATTCTCGAGTATTTTCAATTTCCTGGCGTCTCGCAATTGCCGATTGCATTTTAAGGAATGTACTTTTATGAAATATTCACAACCGATGTTAGTTGCCATTGACAAGAAAGGAACGTTGTTACCTTGTAAGTAGTTTTTGTGTTCTGTAAACGGTATGACGTTTCATGAAGTGAAAGTTGTTACGCTGTGACTGTAGTCACAGCGTAACAGCTTTCACGTCATTAAACGTCATCGATGTGAGGAGTTGCGTTAATTTATCTGACGCCGTTTCGGGGGAGCAGAGTGAGTTGCGAGGTTTTGCGTCAACATTCCATCAATTCAGATGAATAGAGATCAGTGGTCTAAGATTATAGCCGCGCTACCAACCTGTACAGATTGGGCTAGCGATTATCGTGCTCGCCTCTTTCCTGCGATAGAAGGTGATAGATTCCTCGCAAGGTCACACAGTCATTATCGATGGATTAATATTGGAGGAGGTGCGATCTCTTCGACTCTACCTCAGAGTAACTCCTATTCAGTGTGAAAACGGGAAGTGGAATTCCCACTCTCAAATGCTAGGCAATGTTTAGGTAGCGTAATTAGAATAGCAGACATGGCTGACAAGTTTCGTCATTGGAAGAGATTCACAATAAAGTTATCTCCCCTTAATTTCCCGTAGAAACAAGAATGAAAATACATAAACTCGCTTTTTACAATTTTTTCCTAATCAGTTTGAACGTCTGACTTTAATTCTCTGTTGAAACCTATTTAAAAATAAGAAAACGGCGTTTTCACCATCTTTTAATGTTCTGAAACTTTTTGTCTGTTCATTATATTCCATTCTGGAGTATTCCGATTCTTCTCTGTAATTTGAACTTTTCAGCAAGAAAATGGATGTGTCTTCCATAGTGAATACCCGTGACACCAGAACTGTAATGACTATATTTTCAGGAACGAATCATTCCATGAGTGAATAAAGGTACCATCTGCAAAGCGTTAATATTGCAGATGTCGACTTGTTGTACTTAGGGGCGGATGTAGGATGTATTTTGTCTGAACAAAAACGCGCGTCGAGTACACAATTTAGAATATCTGAATGGCTGTATCTCCATGGGTTATAACGGGCAGCTGTCGCAGTATTACGGGATTGAGTGATGGAAGAAAATTTATGTTCTTATCAGGGCTCAGCCGACAGCCAGTGACTGTCGTCTGAACGCCAGTTCGAACGTAAACCTTGCCACCTTATCAATGCGCTATCCGCTTGGGAATCTTAGGATTCCTGAAGGTGCCTGTGGCTTACAACGCCAAAGGGTGATCAACGATAATTCACTGAAAGATTATTTATTTACATCTACGAAGAAATATAATATGAAACAAATTACTCACAAAATTATCCACAAGAATACACTAATTACGCGAATAAAAGTTTATTCTTTAGGGCCCTCGATGTCTCCCACAGCTAGCTGTGTCCGCAGAATCAACCTCACATCATCTTCATGCTCTCGCGGTTTGTGACAAATACAAAGTGTCTATTCACTTCTCGTTGCTTCCTCCTCGCAGGGTTAACTTTGTCGTCAGTCGGGCTTCACTCATATAATGTTCTGCTTGTGAGACTCTACTAGCGTTCTCACAGTTCAATCACAATTCAATCGGCGTCTATCACAGTTCACGATCACTTTGCGCTTTGTCTGGCTCTCACGGGGTTAAGTTATTCTTCGCCTTCAGATATATACTTAACAAAACTCACTTAAAAATATTCTGCAAAGTGTTCTCAACATCATCAATTCTCGCACCGCCTAAAACTATTTTAACTCGCGAGCTATTCAAGCGCTTACGCAAGCTCCTAATACGGTTTCTAGACCTCAACGTTACAGCTTTTACTTCTTTGGCTACTATGCCACTACGGTTCGCAACCGTTAACAAACTACAATCGGTTCCTTACAACCCTCACAGGGTTACGACAATACGCGGACTTTCAATCTCGGTGCCTATGACCCTCGACGGCCAAGGCTAAATTCGGACCTTCTCTGAGTGCCCTTAGGCCAACTGCCTCTCAAACTTCTGCTTTCTAAAATAGGTAATGCCGTTTACCTAAATGCATATAGCTCCCTGAGCGCGTACTTCCTGTTCTTGTTCCTATTCTCATGTATGGTCACCGACTTGGCCCGCGACTGCTCCTATTCTCAATATGAGCTCTGTGACTCCCCTACAACGTGCCTTTACTTTCGAACCGATGCGGCACCTTCTCTAACCTATAGCATGGGACCTCCGCATCTACTCGCAACGACCCACAGCCTTAGACACCTTCCAACTGGAATTGGCTGGAATGAATTTTTCGAAAAATCCCCCGATTTTTATTTAGATAGCCAGAACATTTATTCTCAGTTAATCGCTTCTCTTGAACTTGGCCGCTTAGATCTATCTTAATTTAACACTCGCTTTAAAGTTCCTTTGATAGACTCGCATTTTGGTATGCATTTTGACATTTCGGAGAGAGGATAGATGCGTAATATGGGTGTGTGTCCAGAACATATGTGATGCACTGTATTCTACAATTACATTTTAACTGGCTTTAATTACCCAGATAATTATTACAGAAGAGAATATTGTCTCTCTTACTATTGATCTGTTATCAGAAGCCTATATGATGTTCAAGAAGTTCGCCATAATGGACATTTTACTTTCATACTTAATTACTAAAGTTTGAGTTATTGATTGCCTGTTTAGATGACAAATGGTTTTCGGGGTCCGTTACATACCTATCTCCACGCTTTACATCCAACCCAGGCAGAAACATTATCGAAAATATTTACACTTTCATACAATAAAATCGCAACTTTTAGCTATCGCCTTGACAGCAGCTAACACAAAATGAAAAGTAATTGTCTTCGTAGACAGATTATGTATGCATCACTAAAATTACCAAAGGTTGAGAACATCCCACAATTTTGAAATAGACATGACAAGCGTACCAGAAGTATACCATGACGCAAATGCCTATGTATCTGAAGCAACATCCAAAAAATGACAGGAACATCGAATGGTGGCCTGGAACTAAACCACCAAAGACAATCCAGGACGAAACATTGAGATGGTGGGGGTGGGGGGGGGGAGGGAGGGAGTGTGTGTCTTCCAATAGTGGGAGTTAGTGGATTTCTCTAGTGACATTTGTAGAAATCAGGATGAATATTTCGGAGATTAACGTATTACTGAAGTGTTAATGGCAAGTCTGGCATTTATAATCCAGCAGTTTTTTCAATCAATGGGCTACTGTCAGCAATCTGATGATGTTACTGTCAGCACTCTGATGATATGCCGTGATGCAATGCACTGTTGGACGAGCGCGTACCTAGGATTCTATAATGGGCGGTGCCTTAGCCATTTTTTTTTTTTGGGGGGGGGGGGGTGCACGATATTTGAAAGGCCAGTGTGGGAGGTTCCGGGGCTTCACCCTAATTATAATTAGGACCCTCGGGTCGTTACCTCTCCCTCACTTCCTTTCAGGGAAGTGGTGGACAGGTAACGATTCGAGGGGCCTAATTAGGCCTAGGCCTCCTTGACAAAATTTTGTAAAATTATGTCCTCTAAGAGCGAATCTGAGCTGTTCAGCCGTATACTGGCGACCATTTTGGGTCTGCATATTATGTGAGGCCAATGTTTCGGGGGGGGGGGGCAGTGAAACCTTTACGGGAGGAACGCCCCCTTCCCTAGTGGATATGCTACAGCTGTTTGAAAGTGCTCAAATAACCCTTTCTATCAGTGAATTCCATTGCTGAACTTCGCCGTCAAGTCACGTAACACAACACAAATTATCATTATTAAGTAGCTGATGACTTTAGGAGAGTGAACAAATGAATACAACATCAGTTCAGGTAAACATATACCTCTAAGGTTCTAGTACAGTACGGCCGCAGTGGACTGGTCACTTTCCACGGTGTGTGGTATTTCCACGGAGGCAATAATATTGGATTCGAAACACTAAATACAGGAATAACCATCAAAAATGAAAGCCCCCAAAAATTGCTTATGGTTGGGTCATGGCAAATCAAAATCTTGCTCTTGCTCTCCGTCACTTACTGAAACACTCATCTCTTTTGACAACATGAGACAGGTGGGCGTTTTAGGCCCACTTGAGTATCTCGTGTACTTGGCACCTACCGTTCTCCAAATAGGTAATGGTGGACATCCCCACTCCACTCCCACAACAAATCTAAGTATCATATCTCGTCTCGTAAGAAAGTACCTGATTAGAAAGATCGAATTGATGTCTAAGACGTCAGTCCGGTGGAAAGTATCCTGATTGGAAAAAATTATTGGAAGAGTGGTGGGGGAGGGGGCGGAGGCAAGCCCCGACATGCACTCATATGTACGTCTCTGATACTTTCATGGTACAGTACAACCACCGTGGACTGGTCACTTTCCACGGGTGGGCAATATATCCACGGATGCAATAATATTAGATTATAAACACTAATTAAAGGCCTAACCATCAAAAATGTTATTAATGAAGCACCGGGTACAACCCGGTGCTTCATTAATTAAAATTTTGCTGTTGATGATTTTTATTACCTGGTAAACGCATGCGTGGGCATCGCTGCACACACTTGGATTACGACCAGTCCGCGGCGGGTGTACAGTTGCGTAGACGAACAAAACATAGGTCTCCGAATTTCTTTTGGGGGGAACGGCAGGCGAATGAAATGATCGTTCACCCAGTTTCTGTTGGCCTATAACATTGCAGCGAAAACTGATCACACATGCCATATATCAGCGTTACTGTTATAACACCATTAAACCACCATTAAAACTCAAAGTAACGTATAGGTGTAAATGTAGTAGGTGAAATGTCACAATATCTTTGATGTAGGCTTGCCGCCAGACTAGCGCCTTATTCTGATAACGACATATTAAAATGTAAGAAACGGGGAATTTTATTTTCTCACATAATTGTTCGTGTGAAACAAAACCCAAGTCCGTGTGTGGGCTCTTAATTACTTGATTCACTGAGTGCATTTAAACTGTGTCGGGCAACACGTTTATGACAAGATCCCTCTAAATTTGGCACAATATTATCTGTCAGATGTGGAGCTATAAATTAATTACTTACTGAAATGGTCATTGCGTGACTGATAGAATACTGAGGAAAACAACACATTGAAAATCGGATTATATCTAGGCACGTGTCATGATAATACTGTTTTGTGATATGAATACAAAATGTTCTGCTAACACGAGCCGTCATACCTTTCCAGCTATTGCATATGGTGAAAATAGCCTAATTATTTCCACTGACGACAGTACAAATCTCTCGTGCAGGTTTTGGAGAAAAAAGCTCTTTTTCCACTTATCGCATTTTATCCTACACGCAAATTTAATCCGCTTCAGATTTTCCTCGTCGTGGGAGTTCTGCCCTCGCGTTCTGCGTTTTGTTTTTTCGGCTATCGTAGTGTCGAACTGAATAAAAAAGATATATTTTTACTTGTCCTTAATGGTCCCTGGCTTTGTTTTTAGAACTCTTAAAGTCTTGTGTCGACAGACATGATTAATCCTCTGCACGTTAATGTCAAAATATTTAACATCCCGACTTTTATAGTCATAAAATCGACATCCGTTAATGTTATCTCCCTTGAAATTATTTGACGCGTAAGGAAGGTCAAATTAACCCTTTACCTAACCTGAAAAGCAGAGGACACTTGCAAAAATAATTCTTGAATAACTAATTTTTTTTCATTTTTCGTCTCAAAAACATAGGTTATGACCCCTCGTTGGAACGAGCTCGACGAGCTCGTTCCAATGAGGGGGTCATACCCTATGTTTTTGAGACAAAAAATAAAAATAAAATGAAAATTAACTGGCGATTTTTGAGAATAGCGCTGGCCGGATTTGGCCGTTACGTTGGGTAAAGGGTTAAGAAGCAAGTAACTGTTGAGAAAACCCCTTTGACATCAGCAGAAATTAAAGTCACGTTTCCTTTTGTTCTTTTAATAAACGAAAACAAAAGACAAACTTTCAGAGTTGCCTGTTGTTTTCAATTATTAAAAGTAACAAAAGGAAAACTTGGCGTTTCATGGCAAGCTAACTAGAAGCAGGGGCGTGGTGACTCAGCGGTTACGACATTGCACTTCAAACCGAAAGGTTCGATCCCCGCCTAGGGAACTGTGTTGTGTCGTTGGGCGAGGCACTTAATCCCAATTGCCCACGTCGTATGTGCGAATGACTCGAACGAGCAATTGCTGTATAGCACATTTGCTCTTTTGATTCGAGTCGTTCGAGCAGTTTGTGTGAGTCACTCGATCGAGCAAATGCTCTAAAGCTCATTTGCTCGATGGGCTTCAAGTCGTTCGAGCAATGAATTTCAGTAATGGCTCGATGACTTTTTTAAAGGAATTTAGAATAGGTATGTCCTTGGGTGGCCTAGAAGGCTGGGCAAAACAAGTAATAGTATCCTTAGGTAAGTACCCTATAAAAAGTATCCTAGAAAGGTATCCTCAAATAATAAAACAATACCAGGCCATAGGTATCCTCAAATATTGAAATGGGGCTAAGAGCAGTATGTGCGAGTCACTCGACGAGCAATTGCTCTATAGCTCATTTGCTCCGTGGGATTCCAGTCGTTCGAGCAGTATGTGCGAGTCACTCAACCGAGCAATTGCTTTAAATCACATTTGCTCGATGGGCTTCGAGTCGTTCGAGCAATAACTTTTCAGTAACTGCTCGATGGCTTATAGGGGGAATTTGGGATAGGTATGTCCTGGGGTGGCCTAGAAAGCTGGGCCAAACAAGTAATAGTATCCTTAGGTAAGTATCCTATAAAAGGTATCCTCAAATAATAATACAATACCAGGCCATAGGTATCCTCAAATACCGAAATGAGTCGAAGAGCAGTATGTGCGAGCCACTCCAACGAGCAATTGCTCTATGGCTCATTTGCTCGTTGGGATTCGAATCGTTCGAGAAGTGCGAGTCACTCGACCGAGCAATTGCTCTAAAGTTCATTTGCTCGGTGGGCTTCGAGTCGTTCGAGCAATGATTTTTCAGTAACCGCTCGATAGCTTATTGGCCTTGGGAATGATATAGGTTTTTGTTATACACAAGGGAGATAACTCTGCATACCGATTATGGAAAATCAAGCAATCTGATTGGTTAGTTACCTGCATTAAAGTGAACTGATCAGCTTATCTGGAAAACACGAACAAGAGTACTTGGAAAAGGTTTAGAACAAACCTGAACAGACAAGAAAATCTAAATATAGTAACAAAACTATTCCAATCGATAGGCTCTTCTGCTCTTCTGGAGTATACTCTGATTCAATCGAACATGCCATGTAGCACTACTTGCTACTATTATAAGCCAAAGTATGATGATCCTAAAATGGATTCGTGGGGTATCTGAGCCTAGTAAACAATTATAGGGTTGTTTGTGGTAATTCTACGAAGTAAATATGGATTCTGGGGACAATCCTAGCCAGAAAACTACTCTAGTTCAATCGAACTCACCCTAGGGCCCCTCGGTACTATAGCACTACGCGCTAAGCCTATACAATGGAGAATCCGCAGTAAATAAAGTCGGTTTTAGTGATTTGGGGAGAATGTCGGGTTGTTTGTGGTAATTCTGGATTCTCTGGTTCAATAGATTGGTGTGGAAAATACCTGATTTGAAGATCGTCAGAAGATATATTTACTATTGTGCTTGACATTCCAAACCCAAAGTTGACCACGCTGTTCAGTAAATCTGAAAGGACTGGAGTGGAACGGAGAGTCAGGGTGTACTGACGGCGATTCAAGTTCAGCTAACGCGACTATAAAACCGGCTACACGAAGACTGTTTAAAATGTGTACCGACTGAGAAAAAAGCAGTATCGGAGCATCAGTCTACTACCTGATTCATGAAGACTGTTTAAAATGTGTACCGACCGAAATGTATTTGTTACGTGGACTGTTTAATATGTCTACCGACTAAATGTTTCGAAGTATTGGAGCATCAGTCTAATATCTTCCATAGCAATTGTGCGACTGGACAAGTTGGCAGAACTTTTCTCATATCATAAGGAGTCTGCGCAAGACTTGTCGCGCTTCAAGAACACAACAAAAGAGCGAATGAATGGAAGCGAAACACCCCTTCGTGATTAATATTAGGACTGAAAGCGCAATGAATCGTGCATCGCCCGGAACAAAAAGGGTAGAAGCTTCGAACTGCAGCACCGGCCTACACGTTGAGTTGATGTTTTATCCCATCACAGCCACACTGTTGGACAAATAAACGACAACCGACAAGCTATCTTGCCATTCACGTCTCCGAATTGGACTTTTATTTAATTTTTACAATATCTTTGAGATATTGGTGCTCCTGACAGAGGAGAAATTTCCAAATACAGATACAGAACATACCCTCCTTATCCTGTAAGAAGCCTTTGGGTCACATAGCGACCACGTGCTAGAATAGAAACCAAGACGTATCACCCTAACAACACGCACTGCGCATGCGCACTAACACCCAGCCAGTTTTTTTTTGTTGTTGTTGTTGAGGCGGGGGGGGGGGACAAAGGTGATGGTTGAAAGAACATTGCGGGGTTTCGGCGGTATCCCCCAGACCTAACCAGGACCGTCCAGTCATTACCCCTACTCCCACTCTCCCTTCATGGAAGTGGGAGTAGGGTTAGCGACCGGAGGGTCCTAGTTGCGACCACCCCCAGACCCTCCCCCCCCCCCCCCGCCCCCGAGAATAAGAAATGTTTGCAAAATTCAGTGGTCTAAGAACGAATCTGAGTCAGTTGTAGGGTCGGTAGTCCTACTTTGGATTCCATTTTAAGGCTCTGTGTTTTGTGAAAGTAGCATTGCTCCAATGTTTTAAGGGGGCGCGGAAATGTTAGGGCGACCAAAGCCCACCAGACACACACCCACCCACCCCCGTCGATACGCCACTATTACCCAGTGTAACGTCCAAAGCAGGACAGCGTTATTCCCAACAACGACCACTCGAATTTTACTATTTTTAGCATTTTTAGCATTTTTTTTGTCTCGAAAATATAGCTTTTGACACCTCATTATAGCGAGGTCGTCCCAATGTGGTTCATAACTTAGTCAAGAAAAAACGCACTAGAAAAAGTCGTATCATTAATGGAAATTTTTATTGTTTGGGGTCATTCTATTTCTAGATGGTGCGACCACCATTGACATTCAACTGTCGTTTGAAAACAACAAGCATTGATTGAGATATTGTGTATTTATTTATCTCGTTATTTATATTGGGGTTTAACGACACTTTCGACAGCCAGGATAACCTCGTGTCGGACAGATTTACGAGTGGAGGAAGCCGGAGAACCCGATGAGAAACACCGAGCAACGGCAAGTAACTGACAGACTCCCCAACGTACTAACTCCACACAAACAGGGTTGGCATTGGTTGAAGACAAATGCACGATCGACGTGCATTACGCATTAGTACACGACTCCACCATGCCCCCACGTGGGCAATCGGGATTAAGTGCCTTGCCCAAGGACACTATGTATTTGCCTCTGGTGGTGATCGAACCGTGGACCTTTCGATTTGAAGTCCAATGTCGTAACCATTGAGCCACCGCGCTCCCATTTATCTCATTAAAAGAAGTTAAATAGTAAACCAATTTTCAGCGTTCTGGAAACAATATTTGATTTATCTTCCAAAAAAAGTAAAATCCTCGCCCTCTGATTGGATGAGAATTTCTTTTATGTTTACCGCTCCAGTAGCAAATGTTACTGTCTGACGTCACAACGCGAAATATTTGAAATGACGTCACCCGTTTCGCAATTGCTTCATGAATGAAGCCGCTTCATTTTTGGGGGCTTTTTCACACGTGCAGCAGATGGTGTTCCGGATTAAATTACAAACCGATTTACGATTTGAACTGAGATTGAATGAGTTTATCTGGTTTATTGATTATTTTTTCAGTGCCCTCGTGACGTACACTACGGGTTTATTTACTAAACCTCTGATCGTTAAAAGTTGCCCTGAACAAGGCAACTTTTAACGATCACAAGTTTAGTAAATAAGCCTCCCGTGTTTCATGATGTGGGTTTTGGTCTATGGGTATGGCTGCTGTCTTATTGGAACATATACGTAATTGTGATGAGATGACGGTAACATAGTCCGAGGTTTGCGGCTCGGAGCGTATGTTCAACTTTGACGCGTCGCGTCTCGGTAGAACATAAGCTCTGAGCCGCAAACCTCAGACCATGTTACCGTCAATTCATTACAATAACTTAGTAATATATACCGTAGAGTTAAAGCCAATATCTCTTGAAATTGGCCAAACACGGAACTGGAAGCGAAATTGGACCGACTGAAAATCTTTTGTAGTGAGAGGTGTTGTGTAAGATTACTAACTTCAAAGCGCTAGATCGATTCTAAGTTTCACAGATTCGATTTTGTCGAATAATAAAAATAGTTTCGAATCGAATCAGTGAAATCATTCGGCAGCGAATTGAAAATCGAACATTCTCCGGGCCCTACTCTCGACTCCATGTCGAACTATCACGGCGAAACGCATGAAGAACTGTCGACCAAAATGCATGTTGACGGGAAATATGGTTCACACACCCATCATTTTGAAGATACTTACGGTCCTGCATTTGTTGTGGGCACCGTGACCGTCGTAAAGTTTCCATAGGTCAGGTAACAGTTTTCAACGGAACATCGATTTCTGCTCCATTGACACCTTTTGTGCAAAGATCTTCTCAACTGAAAGCGACTGAGTTTTTAACGAGCGTCGCAGTGTAAACCACACAAAAATAATAATACTACCCGTATTATAAAAATACATTTCCCCATGGCAAGCCTGTGACGGGTGGTGTAAAAACTCTTACGGGGTATTAAAACTGGTGAAATATTATCCTCGGTAGTAAGATTTCCAACCCAAATGTACTGACAATTCTGCAATAAACGCTTCAAGCATGCATCGCCAAAATCTGCAGATAAGTATCTAATAACTTTCTGCACAAAGAGACCACGTCTAGAATTTCATTTCATTTTAAATTAAAGTTAATACAGTTTAAATGACGTTCCATTGCATATCAATTCAACAACTTCATTCGAGTACCCTATAATTAAGCCAGTATATTTAGTCACTAAACTGTTAAAACTCGCCGCATGGGGGTGCCAAGCTATTTTATAGAAATTATATGAACCTATTCGCATAATATCCGTCCAATAGAATGTCCAGCTATCATATATTTTATGAAGTGGGTTCTTTTCAACATCGCCCCGTTTTGTGATAACGAAAACCAAATTTTCACTGTTCACGCGGAACACACAGAAGGAAAAGTAACACCTTGACACGTCAGTGTTTTCGACGTGACAACCTATGCTGTGCGCGTCCAGCGCCTCCCGAAACACTTTTATATTGAAAGCCATTTGAAATACTTACAAATTGATGACTTTTTCACTCACACAGCTGACACCATATTATTTTGGGAGTAATACATAATTACTGAGCGATAAATAATTTGTCTTGAATCTTTTTAACACTTGTGCACACTAAAAATAAATTGGATTGAGTGAATTTTAACCCAGTTGGGTTCATATTCACATAACTCAGCTGATTTGGGTTAATGTTTAACCCATCTGATTTTAGGGTGTCGGCCTAAACAACTTAACTCTCTGCAGGCTGTGAGCAAAATACCCAATTACTGAGCGATAAAAAATTTGCCTTGAATCTTTTGAACACTTATGCACACTAAAAATAAATTGAGTTGAGTGAATATGAACCCAGTTGGGTTCATATTCATTCAACCCAGTTCATTTGGGTTAATTTTTAACTCAACTGATTTTAGGCCTGTCCGACTTAACTCTCTGCAGACTGTAGGCAAAATACCGAAATATTGCCCCATAATCCAAATAAAATTTATCCAATTAAACAATTTAACGAATCAATCAACTTAATTAAAATATTATCGAAAATACCAGAAGGTTGTTATTTTGTTTCGCTCAGGAGATTGCTTATGAGCTTTCAAAAGATTCCCACCCCAAACAGGAAGGGATTTAACCCTTTACTCAACGAATCGGCCACATCCGCCCGCGTAATATACAAATTCAGCAGCTGAAAAAAATATGATTTTTCAAAAACTTTCAACAAAACCATATCATGTGACCCCTCATTGGAACGAGCTCGTCGAGCTCGTTCCAATGAGGGGTCACATGATATGGTTTTGTTGAAATTTTTTGAAAAATTAAAAAAAATGATATTTAAAATAATAAATTTTGATATCGTCTGCGTTGGGTAAAGGGTTAAATTGCTATGCAATAAGAAACCCACGAGATCAAGTAATCTTAATAAGCTTTTGCACTAGGTTTGGGCTCTCCGCCCATTAGCGTCATTTGGGCTCTCCGCCTATTAGCGTCAGCTACAGAGAATCATCACATCATTTGCAAAGCGAGAATACACAGACATAATGCAAAGTTTGGTATCGGATAACTCGAAATATAGTTTCTGTTGGATGCATTTATCATCTTGGGAGGAAACATTCGAGGTTGCAATAAACACTATTTTTTCTGAGGAATTTTTCTGAAAAACATAGTTGAAAAAGCCCTGCCAGTCTCAAATCCAAATCGAAAAATCGAACTCGGCGGAAGATTTGGAATCGAATGGAATCTCGTGCCGAATTGCACGGATATTCAGTTTGTAAATATTGCACCTTCTTAACCCTTTACCCAACGAATCGGCCACATCCGCCCGCGTAATATGCAAATTCAGCAGCTGAAAAAATATTATTTATCAAAAAATTTCAACAAAACCATATCATGTGACCCACTTTGAAAGAGCTGTGGAGCTCGTTCCAATGAGGGATCACTCGATATGGGATTGTTGAACCTTTTTGAAAAATTTTTTAAAAATTTTATATAAAAAAATAAATTTTGATATCGTCTGCTTTTTGGGGAAAGGGTTAAACAATCGAAAATATTGCCAGTCTCCATTCAAGTATTATTTTCAACTGCAACTCGTCTTTTGGGGCAATTGAATCAAAAACGCGGAATATTCCAGAAGAGAATCAATGTAAAGTTTGGGAAGCGGAATCGCCTTGAACACTGCCTCTGCAAGTTTCATGAACAGGAGATCCGATGGTTAATGAAGGGGTCAGTAGGAGAAAACTGGGACCAATGCTATAAAACTGTTACAATTGGATTTTCCCGAATTTTATTTTCTATAAGTGAATATAAATGACGGAAATTAATTGTTAGCATTTTAAAAGATATGGCAATTTGCCAACTGGCAAATTGCCACATCTTTGAAAATGCTAATGATTCATTTCATTTACTTATTTCCATAAACAGAAAATACAATTTTGAAAAATACAACTGTAAAAGTTTTATAGTATTAGCCCCTGGTAGAATTCTGAGAACATCTCGAAGATTCGAAAATTTGCGAGTCAGCGCCAATCAAATTGAATAGAATCTTCGTGACGATTACGATTCGTTTTGAATTTCAAAGCTTTCCGGGTCCAAGCATAGTTAACCCTTGATACCGTTGACAGTTTGTCAACATGGAATATATAGACAATACGTCCCCTGAGTTATTTATTTATTTATTTATTTATTTATTTATTTATTTATTTATTTATTTATTTATTTATTGGTGTTTAAGGTCACATATTTCTGCACAATGGCTGATCATGACCTCGACAGTTTTACGGGTAGAGGAAGCCGGAGTACCCGGAGAGAACCACCGAGCAACGGCGAGCAACTGTCAGCTGCTCAACATACTAACTCCACACAAGCAGGGTTAGCATTGGTTGAAGACCGTGCACCATCGACGTGCACTACGCCTTAGTACACAACGTCACCGTGCCCCCATGTGGGCAATGGGGGGGGGGGGTGTGAAGTGTCTTGCCCAAGGACACAACGCGGTTGCCGCAGGAGGGATTCGAACCGAGGACCCCCCCCCCCCCCCCCCCCGAGTTCAAATGTGTTTTATTTGCCAGTAGGTACATAGAACACATTGGAACTCAAGAGACGAAAAGTTCATTGCTCTGTTTCGAGTACCATTTTTATCCTCGCGTGGAGCGCGCGATGCATTATTTCACGAAGCTGTAGCCGAGTGAAAAAATCCGTGGGGCACACGGGAGGTTAAAAATCATACTCGAATCCGAGCATTGTATTTTTGTGTACTTACTTCATTTTCTCCTCGTTTGTTTTCCCCAAATAACCCTTTATAATTGATTCTACTCAATCGATTTGTGAACAATAAAAAAAACTCTCCGTCATCGCTAAGAGTGGAATACGATCCTGAGAGTGGAATGCCATTTTCGGCGAGTGGGAGTGGGAATACGATTTGTTTTGGAGTGAGGGGGGGGGGGGGGGGGGGGGCAGAATGAAAATAAAATAAATGATGTCAAATTAATTCTATAGTGGGCGAGAGCGAATATGGAAGTAAGTGAGAGTGTTTATATCATATTAGGAAACTAATAACCAATTGACAGTGTTACAGAAATAGAACGCGATGTGTGTTTGAATCAGTGGGTGTTTTTCATAACTTGTTGGAATGGCGTAGTCATATTTCGCTCGAGCCTACGGCCCTCGCGAAATATGACTACGCCATTCCAACGAGTTATATAAAACACCCACCGATTCAAACACACATCGCATTCTGTGTTTTTTACACAACCCATGCATTACAATTCATTTAAATAAACAAATTTTAATTCCGATGTTCAAACCCAAAGATGAAGAGTTTGTTTTGACTGAAGCTGTACTGATCAAATGGATCGATAAAAATCAAAACAACCTTTTCGGAACCAGTGTTTGTTGAATTTCGTATCGCTGTTTCTCTTCGGCTGGTGTCCATTCACGCCTAACCATTTGGTGGCTATTACTGTTAGTAAAAATATAAGTACAAATTTGTGCAGATTTCTGAAACAGCTGGGAGAAACATTGTTAAAAGAAGTTCGAAACCTCTCAAGATGTACGAAGATTTACCGAAATAAAGTTGACCAATTTAGATATAATGGGATCCACGAAACGAGACGGCCACGGGACTGGGTTAATGTTCTGGTTGGAAATGATTGGGTTTTTTAAAAATATTATCTCATTTTTGGCTTTTTGGCTAATTTTTTGTGAACCGACTTTATTTTGCTTTGGATGTTTTCATTTTCACACTATGCGACAGACTGTCGATGATTGTATAACGAAATTTGGAAACTTTTCGAAGCGTAACTAAACGGTGCGGTAAAAAAAAATTCCGGCTTGTATATCACCCATTGAATACAGAATCATTTATATCATAGCGGCGATTCCGTTAAATACAAGGGTTTAAAGTTTAATGGATGTGTAATAAAATACCTTTCACTGAAGTAGATATTGTATTTCGCTCGCGGATTATTGACCTAATTATATGGAAATGCACATGATCAAAATAGTTGCATTATTTATATATTGGGCAAATTTAGGGTCGGCAAGCCCCCCCCCCCCCCCCCCCCTTCCACCCCTCCCTCTGCTACGCCACCGACAAGCCATCAAAGTTGTGATGGACGAGCCAACATGGTTGCCCGTTTGATTCATTCGGCGAAGATGGATTCAACAACAGGGAAATTTTACTTACGACTTACCGATCTGACGTTCAATGTTCTAAACAGAAAAGCATTGCAGATGGCGACTTGTACTCAAGAGACGAAATTTGAATGATGATTTTTTTGTGTGAACAGCCCTGACTATATATATACATTCGTTTCGTCAGATAAGGGGATACACTTCATCAAATCCACTGATATGTGTGAGGTGGTAAGAAACAGATGAGGAAAATTCATAACGAAAAAAAAAACAACACAAAAAAGTATAAAATCCCAAATACCTCTCGACATTCTAGTCGCACATGGTTTTATAATAACGTGCTCAACAGCTATTGTTTGGGATGGGGGATAGTTTACATTTTCATAATAGCTTTCGTCTAACACGAGCATAAAATGAACTGACTCAAGAACAGGGATGTGGCGACAGGGGGGTGTCTCACCCCTCTCCCCCCCCCCCCCCCTCCTCAGCTAGGAGTATTTTTTTTTCAATAGTTGGAAATTCCGAGGTCAAAAATCAAATAGTTGGAAATTCAATAAATTAACATTGTTAATGAAAAATATTAAAATTCCAACTAATGATGAGAAATTTTGATCTTTTATTTCCAACTGGAAACTTGAGTTTCAAATTTCCGACTCTAAAATTGACATGGCCTCAAAATTTCGACTCTGACATCAATCCGGTAAATTTTCTGACCCAGACACATTATAAATGATGCTTTTCTCCGTTTCAGGACTAGTGAAAGTTTTCAGAAGGGTTCATAACCCTTTACCCAACGCAGATGATTTCAAAATTCCTTATTTTAAATATCATTTATTTAATTTTTTTAAAAACATTTCAACAAAACCATATCATATTACCCCTCTTTGGAACGAGCTCGACGAGCTCGTTCCAAAGAGGGGTCACATGATATGGTTTTGTTGAAATTTTTCGAAAAATAATATTTTTTCAGCAGCTGTATTTGTATATTACGCCGGCGGATGCGGGCGATTCGTTGGATAAAGGGTTAAAAGATATCACCCAGCGCTGCAGTGCAACCACCTATCGAAACCACTCACAGTTGGAATTTACACCGGTGGTACCCCCCAGCTGAAACCCTCTAGCCACATCCCTGCTCAAGAAAGAAGTAGCAACACTAATCTGAAATCAGAAAAATAACGTATCATGCAAGCTAGAGCACACTGGGTACTTTTGAAAGGCTTAACCCTATGATACTTTTGTACGTGTTATGATGTACGAAATCATACGGCGCGCTGATACTTTGTGGTCATTTGTTTTGTTACTATTTTTCGATTTTTTAAAGTTTTAAACTTAATTCCTATTTTCTCCCAAAGAGTGTTCAGTGACAACCGTTGAGCCAAATGTTATCGCAGCTGAAAACTCTAATATAAAAAATCCTGCTGTCAAGACTTCTTAACTGGTTGAGTGCTAGAAGCCACTATCAGAGCTTTAAAAACATGAGGATCAGAGCAAAAGCCAACATTTTCCTTGCTTATATTTCATATTCAGTCAAACACAAATAATATTTTGTGTATATAAATTTGTTTTATTACAAATTATTGGGGAGTGCCTGTAGGCACTCTCCAATAAGTTGTAATAAAACAAATTTTGAATAACAAATTCAGACCACCAAAAATAATCTAGGCTTCATTCAGATAATCACTAATGTGAAAAATATCTTGTTATTTGTATTTTCCGACGTTTGACGTCGCATTTTGAAAAACGTTGAAGAATATTAGTTACCCGGTGTCTGATCACGTGGTACGGGTTTTTACCTACTCGAAGCCAGCCGTATCCCATGAGACCGAAGGCCGAATGGGATACGGCTGGCTTCGGGTAGGCAAAAACCCGTACCACGTGATCAAACACGGGGTAACGAATTTATTTATTGACTTTCCGTTTTAGAAGTACAATCTATTTCATGTGTGAACACACTCAGCATGAGATCTTTCATCTTCCATTGTTGAGCCATACAGGTTTCTGTGGAATTTTTGTGCAAAAGAGTTTTTTCTGAAAATATGCCGATATGACTAGTATAAAAAAATTATTGAATTTCTTTTTTTCTTTTTTGTCTCAAAAACATAGCTTATGAACCCCACATTGGAGGGTATTCGACAATCTCATTCCAATAAGGGGTCATGAGCTATATTCTGGAGATAAAAAATTAAAATATAATACATGTACTCTGTAAAACTGGAATGACGCGTCTTCTACGGGGTATGGACAATTTGTAGATTTCGGAACGAGGCTTCCACTGGGTATGGGAAATTGGTCAGTGGCTGGGCGACGTATCGTGGGTTTCAATGAATATGGTCTCATACCACGTATCTATCAACCAATCAAATCAAAAACTTCACTTTAGTCAATAGATAAACTGAATTCCCAGTGATGTTTGAATGTCAGAATAATTAAATTATTCAAGGGATAAGTTCAATGAAAATGGAGGGATATCCATAACAAGATGACTGAAGAAATATCAGGCAAGGATTTTATGAACCAGTTTTAGAGATTTCAGACAAGAATATACTTTAGGTTGACAATTCTCCGTAAAAGTGGAGGGATTAGTCCTCCCACTAACCAGGCACTATCCAAACCCTTGTTTTATTCACCAGCAGATATTATCGGACCCAATTCGGAAATTTGCAAAACATGGTTCATGAGACACTCTAACCTACGGTCCGTGAACTGTAGATAAGCTTGTTTGATCATTAAGTCCTTTTTCGGACCGGGGGAAAATATTAAAACTCGATGCACTAAAATGCAATTTCCTTGATTATCAGACCTTGATGAGTACAATGGGAAGTGATAAAAACGTTATGACTATCCATCAGTGTCCTCTTCTTCCATGGCGGACAATTTTCCACACTAGAAGAGATTTACGAGAAAGTTAGCTCCCCTTAATTTCTGATGTCATAGGTGTTTTCTCAACAATTGCATGTTTCTTAATTGGACCTTCCTCACCCGTCTGATAATATCAGGGGACATAACGTTAACGAAATACGACAACTCAGGCACAAAGGTTCTACTTTCCGGTCCTTATACCACCAAGGACCTCATTGGTCCTTCTACCGGGCACCAAAGCACGACTTATGCATCTTGTTCGTGTCGACAGAGTCGTTTACTCTAAATTACCTTCTAGGTATTATCTCCCTGATATAATTTACCCTGGGGAGTTCTCCTCAGTAAACCATCTATACCATTTGGTAATTTGGTTTCATCCAACATACATTATCCCTGTGTCCTTGCTGGATGGCCTCTTATACCGGACGGAGGGCACTTTCCACTTCCCCAATGCGTCCCTTACCACACTGGATATCCTTAGATCATGGACCTTGCCCCTGGGTTTTCTTAAAACAAGAGCTAACAATTCGCCTCGCTGCTGTAATTGATTTATAAAACAGATCTTTTTTTGCTCGCCCATTTGGGGTTCACATTCTCATCCACTTGCGTGAGGTCGATCTTCCCTCACTTTGGAGCAGATTCACAGTTGTCTGTACTGACTGGCAGGCTTGCCCTTCGTCCACCCACAAAAGGACCTTGCAAATGATAAACCAACCTATTTCACCAGATGTAGTCATGCCTGGACACGTTACTTTATATTTGCAGAAACTGCCAAATGGTGGTCCCTTAATTTGGGCTTGACCCGACTCAGGTCTTTCGTCACGATACGAATCATTGGTCGCGTCACTCTCAATGGATGTTATATGACCGCTGCCAGCCGGCACACTTAGTTAAGTCACCCCATGCCAAACCCTAATTGCTGATCGACTGATATTTCGTTTGTGTAACCTTGCATTTCAAACATCTTGAGCAGGGTTACAGAGACCCGTTCACCACCCTGTCAGAAGTATACTCACATACACTGAGGGGTAGAAGAGACATAGATCAGGGCATGCATAGAGGTTTAGCTTTTCTCTTCTTAAGCTGGAGAGGAAACAAGTGTCACTCTAACAACCCACGGTGTACGTGCACACACCATCTATTACCATGGTAATGACGTCAGGACATAGTCGTCTACATGAGTTACTAGCACAAACAGGCATGGTGTCACAAGTTATGTGGCTGATGATGTCACATCAGATCATCCATAAGAAGTACCATCCTCAGACTGCAGCTGACGCCACATGTATTGGAGATGCGGAATCCAACATAATTACTAATCTCAAGCGCAACACCTTCGTAGTTGGTGCTGACTCCGCTCAATAACGCCACCTTCCACCAAGACAACAACTTTGTTAAAATGCACCCCACTGGTGACGTAATTGTTGAGATTTATGTTTGAGAGCCACTATTAAAATTGACAATATTTATCCAATTTATCCAAACTCTCTCTCTCTCTCTCTCTCTCTCTCTCTCTCTCTCTCTCTGTCTCCCTGCCTCTGTCTCTGTCTCTCCACCATTCTGTCTCTCTTCCTCTCTCTGAATTTTGTCCTCAAAGACAAGCAGGAATTTAATCGATTCAGTCTTGTTTTACACAGCTTCTGAGCTTAAATTCCTAGTTGCATTATGGTAAACATTTGCTGTTTGAAATGATGGTATTCTGACATCGGTATGAAGAGGCTTAACTTAACCTTCGATAATTGCATAACATCCAAGTGATCTAATCTTAGAGAAGAGCGATTGTGCGCCTGCCTGCCTGCCTGCCTGCCTGCCTGCCTGCCTGCCCCCTGTCTGCCTGCCTGCCCGCCCACCCGCCCGCCCGCCCGCCAGCCCGCCCGAAGCCCGCCCGCCCGCCCGGTAGCCCAAGCGCCCGTCCGCCCGCCCGAAGCCCGACCGCCCGAAACCCACCCGGCCGCCCGCCCGCCCGCCCGCCTCCGTCCGTCCGTCCGTCCGTCCGTCCGTCTGTCCGTCCGCGCAATTATACGGGAGGTACGAGGTTTTTTTTGTCAGGAGATGCATTATGAACTTACAAAAATATTATGAGCTTATTTTATATATTATGAGCTTAATTACGAAGATATGAGATTTTTGAGTCAAATTGCGAATTTTCGGGGTTTATATTAAGGGTTAAGGTCAGTTCAGGGTTGGGGTTAGGGTTAGTGTCACTTCAGGTTTAGGGTTGGGAGATGTAATCCTTTCTCTGCCCCTCGAAATTTAAAAAAAAAAACGAGGTGTTAACCGTTGTCCGAACGAATTAAAATGGTCAATTTTTCCGTCCGTCCGTCCGTCCGTCCGTCCGTCCGTCCGTCTTTCTGTCTCCCGCTCTGTCCCTCCCTCCTCCGCCGCCTACTAGAAAAAAACATAGCTTATGATCCACACTAGAACGAGCCTATCGAGCTCATTCCATTGAAGGCCATAAGCGTTTGTTTCAGAGGAAAAATAAAATATTTCCAAATGTATTTTACAAGTTATGCTCGTGTTCGGTAAAGGGTGTTTAATATATGTTACATACTCCAATCATTATTGTATATCTGTAGGTATATTTAATGAAACTCGAGGGGAGGTTGTCAAAAAACGTGACGACGACTTTTGTCTTTATATGCTATACATAAAATAACAACACCAGATGACATCCGAAAAGAATTCAGTCTATGTCCCCTATTACATCTGTTACCAGTCTAATGTTTCACTGAAACAGGCAAACAGATTCAGCTTTGTCCTTGTCACCGATGTGCAGGTATTTTTAATGTATGGGTGAATGAGATAGTGGCGACATTTGTCATATAACGCGTTGTTTAATATTGTATTGTTAATAACAAGGAACATATTTTGATTTTTTCTATTACACAGGATACACACAACAATATGATGCATAATAAGTAAAAAAAAAAAAAATCGCCAACAATCTGTTCATCTTGTGTGAAAATAATTGTTCGCGACTCAGCTTATAAAAGAAATCGCACTTGCCCGAAACCTGTTGCCGAACACATGACTCGGATAACTGCGTTTAACCACGTTTTCTTTAACTCATCGAGCTGTTACCGCATATAAAATATTAATTTCAAGAAAATTCATCATCGCATAATAGAAATTGCCTTCGTCTTTTCGTGAAAGAAGGGAGTTATTTTCGGGCAGAATACAGAGTACATTATTTTATATAGATAAATATATAGAACTATTATTCAAATAACTGAATAAACACACCGCGTGGGCTTCTGCCCATTGGTGCCAACAGTCCTTCATTTCAGTTTGCACACATCAGCACACACCTTAAATAGAAGAGATTTGGTGAATTTCAGTCAGAATGAGTTTGTTCCATTATAAATCACCTGAAAGTGCCCGTAGGCTCTCCCCAATGATCTATAATAGTACAAATCTGGGATAGGAATAAAATATAGGATCCTGGACAACAATTACTATTTTGTTACTCTGGATTTGCTCCAGCACAAATCATTGGAAATGCCCATACATTATTTTATATTACACGTCTATAAGTAGTAGTGCTCGCACGTTTCAGGGAATAGTTGCAGGATCTCATTGCAGGATCTCATGTGACGTCATAGTCACGTGACATAGTGGCGCCATGTTTGGGTGCCATGGTAACCCGCGTGAGCGGCCATGTTGTGACGTCATCTCCATAGTGATACGTGGTGTTAGTGCGCGTGCGCAGCGCGTGTTGTTAGGGTGATACGAGCTTCCGTCGTCCATTTTGTATACTGGAAGCCGCCATCTTGGTTTTTATGGTAGCACGTGATTGCTATGTTACCAATGGCTTCTAACAAGACAGGGGTATGTTCGGGGGTGTGTTCCTTTGTAGACGAGTAAATCTGATTACCACAAACAACCCGACAATCCCCCAAATCACCAAAATCACCGAAATTGACTTTATTTCCCCAACTGATCGGCTTAGCACGTAGTGCTATAGTACCTAGAGGGTATCGGGGGTGCATTCGACTGAAGTGGAGTAATGTTCTGGCTTAGAATTCTCCCAGAATCCCTTTTTGGATCTCTATCCCATGACGTTTTTCCCATTAAAAGACAGGTTCTTTTGGTAATTACCCAGAATTCTCCGCTTCTATCTATATATGCAATAGTTATCGTTTATCTAGCCATGTTCCTTTATTCTAGAGTATACTCCAGTAGTGTAGAAGAGCCTATTAACTGGAACAGCTTTACTTATTATTACTATATTTAGCAATTTCTGGTCTATTCTTGTTAGTTCTGACCCTATTCCAAGTACTCTTGTTGTTTCATTCATATAACTAACCAATCAGATTGCTTGATTTTCCATAACCTGTATACAGAGTTATCTCCCTAGTGTATAATAAAAGCCTATATCCAATGGCAATATCCCCAGGCACCCCAATTTTAGGGAAACACCCGTGGCTATGGAATCCCTTTTTTTGTCATATGTGCTTATGTGAAAAAGCACAATGTGACACAATGTGACCTAGCACAAAGGCACATGCTTTATGTGCCGATATGTGCTTATGTGAAAAAGCACAATGTGACACAATATGCCCTATCACATAGGCACATACGGGTATTTGAGGATACCTATGGCCCGGCATTGTATTATTTGAGGATACCTATTGAGGATACTAAATTGAGGATACCTATGACCTGGTATTGTTGGAGGATACCTGTTGTAGAAACCTTACATCTGTGTACTTCTGTTATTCTGCCCCATATCTCACCCATTACTTCCTAGCTATACCTTCGCTCAAACCTTCAAAATGTTCAATCAGTGTATACATATAACACATTCCGTAATTGAGATTCCTAGCCGATTCCGTAAAATATGGATTCCGTGTTTTTTCATAAATTATCGAAAAATTCTACCCTCCATTGTGAACTACAGGACGCTCAATCCTATACGATGTACCCCAATAACTACTTTAGCTCCTAGATGGTTGTATGTTAAGAGAATGATTCAGTTCTGCCTGGGGTCTTTTACTAACGAAAGTGATGTTTTTCACAGTACCTCTTCTTTCTTAGGTCAAAAAAGATGGGTGACCGACGGAAAGGGCGATCATACGTGACCAGGCTTAAAAAGTAATCGGAACACCACTGCGGTGACCTGAATACTTTTGAATGTGGGCAATGGGTCTATCTTTATATTATTGAGGCGGCCCTAAAAAGGGCCTTGGGCAGCATAGATCGCTGCCCAAATTTGCTTCCCCTTGGGAAACGCATCGGATTTTCTATAATTCTTTCCCTGTATTCGCTATAGGACTGGGTACTATAGACCCAGTCCCGCCACCCCCCTCTTATTTCTTTCATTAGTGAATGGTGGTTCATGCGAACCACCAGTTTATAAATTTTGTCTCTTAGCTCAACTGAGAGAAAATCCATTGCGAGAAAGGTAGCCCGACGAACGCTTCCAGCGTTATTTTATAAACTCCTGACGGACGTCTAAGAAAGCCTTTGTTTACTTGCGAGTATCGAAGCAGAAATTTCTTTCGGTTCCAGACATTCGTGTTTCATCGTTGACACCAAATGTATTGGCGTTTCATTATTTGGTAATGCTTTCTAATAAGTAATATACCAAAATAATCCTTGGACATCGCTTGCTTCATAAATATTACTAGGGTGTTACTAACCATATTTCTATGTTAGTTACACGCAATTGTTTTGAACGTAAAATCCATTGGAAATACTGGTAAAGGTGTAGAATAGGGGACTTTTCGTTTTTTTAAAAAAATAACGCTTTTTTCGCTATTTTTTCTCTGTTTTCTTAAAGTAAACTATATTTTGAACAAAATGACACAAAATCACATATTTTTATCGTTTTTTCAAGAAATATTAACGATTTTATTGTGACAGCGCCGTCGAACTCACTGCAATCGCTCCGTTCCATTATCGCTATCATAGGGGAGAGTTTAGTAATTGAAATGTCGGCTGACAAACCCTGCCCCTCACTAAACTGACCCTAGATCAAATTTTAGGGTCAGTCTAGTAAGGGCCAGGGTTAGCTTACCGATTAGCACACCCTGGTCCTAACTGAACTGGCCTTAAATCGAGGAACACGCACACAAGCGAAGCGCACCTGCTATCCTATAGAAGGATTTCTCCCCTGTGACGTCACTCGTAACAACGAATAAAATAACAGATGCTGCGAAATTTTCAGCGGTTGAAACAAATGGCAACTGAGAAACTAGCAATTCAACGGGATTTAAAATCTATTCTCTGACATGTTAAAACATGATAGAGGTACCTAATTTTGTGTCATTTTGTTCAAAATATAGTTTACTTTAAGAAAACAGAGAAAAAATAGCGAGAAAATCGTTATTTTTTAAAAAAAACGAAAAGTCCCCTATTCTGCACCTTTACCGAAATACTAATTGTCACTTCAACAGCTTTCGGGAATTTCTCGTGGACAACCTGTTATACTTTCTTGTAATGATATGGACGCGCAGTCATAGTAAAAGATTTTAATATACAATATTCACACACAAAGCCAAAAATTATTGTATACGTGAAACATTTGCAACAGAGGGGAAAACAAACAAAACTCTCCAATGGTATAGTTCGTGTCAGACGCTGGCTAGGTTGGGTAGACTAAAAAATTGAGAATGTGTGGCGGAACTCAGTGTCCGGAATCTATCATAATAAACACAAATTCTCAGTTATACAACAAACTACATCATTATGTTGTATTATACACGTTAATACTAATATAGAAAGTTTCTTTAATACCCTCGAGTGTTGATGAAAAAACACGGAATCCATATTTTACGGAATCGGCTAGGAATCTCAATTACGGAATGTGTTATATGTATACACTGATTGAACATTTTGAAGGTTTGAGCGAAGGTATAGCTAGGAAGTAATGGGTGAGATATGGGGCAGAATAACAGAAGTACACAGACGTAAGGTTTCTACAACAGGTATCCTCCAACAATACCAGGTCATAGGTATCCTCAATTTAGTATCCTCAATAGGTATCCTCAAATAATACAATGCCGGGCCATAGGTATCCTCAAATACCCGTATGTGCCTATGTGATAGGGCATATTGTGTCACATTGTGCTTTTTCACATAAGCACATATCGGTACATAAAGCATGTGCCTTTGTGCTAGGGCACATTGTGTCACATTGTGCTTTTTCACATAAGCACATATGACAAAAACGGATTCTCCAGTAGGTATCCTCGATAGGTATCCTCAAATAATACAATACCAGGCCAAAGGTATCCTCAAATACCCGTATGTGCCTATGTGATAGGGCACATTGTGCTTTTTCACATAAGCACATATCGGCACATAAAGCATGTGCCTTTGTGCTAGGTCACAGTGTGTCACATTGTGCTTTTTCACATAAGCACGTATGACAAAAAAGCGATTCCATAGCCACGGGTGTTTCCCTAAAATTGGGGTGCCTGGGGATATTGCCATTGGATATAGGCTTTTATTATACACTAGGGAGATAACTCTGTATACAGGTTATGGAAAATCAAGCAATCTGATTGGTTAGTTATATAAATGAAACAACAAGAGTACTTGGAATAGGGTCAGAACTAACAAGAATAGACCAGAAATTGCTAAATATAGTAATAATAAGTAAAGCTGTTCCAGTTAATAGGCTCTTCTACACTACTGGAGTATACTCTAGAATAAAGGAACATGGCTAGATAAACGATAACTATTGCATATATAGATAGAAGCGGAGAATTCTGGGTAATTACCAAAGGAACCTGTCTTTTAATGGGGAAAACGTCATGGGATAGAGATCCAAAAAGGGATTCTGGGAGAATTCTAAGCCAGAACATTACTCCACTTCAGTCGAATGCACCCCCGATACCCTCTAGGTACTATAGCACTACGTGCTAAGCCGATCAGTTGGGGAAATAAAGTCAATTTCGGTGATTTTGGGTGGATTTTGGTGATTTGGGGGATTGTCGGGTTGTTTGTGGTAATCAGATTTCCTCGTCTACAAAGGAACACACCCCCGAACATACCCCTGTCTTGTTAGAAGCCATTGGTAACATAGCAATCACGTGCTACCATAGAAACCAAGATGGCGGCTTCCAGTATACAAAATGGACGACGGAAGCTCGTATCACCCTAACAACACGCGCTGCGCATGCGCACTAACACCACGTATCACTATGGAGATGACGTCACAACATGGCCGCTCACGCGGGTTACCATGACACCCAAACATGGCGCCACTACGTCACGTGACTATGACGTCACGTGAGATCCTGCAATGAGATCCTGCAACTATTCCCTGAAACGTGCGAGCACTACTACTTCTATACTATTAAATCCCTATTTACAGTAACAGTAAACCATGCAGAAAATAAAAATCTGTTCCGCACATATGTGTGGAACGGAAATCGTTGGCGAACAATCTTTATAAGGAAGCGAAATTTCACTGGAATTTTCTACAAATCGTGCACCGCAATTACAATTTGTATCGCCAGCGATAGCTAAAAATCATCCCCTGAGTTCCAATGTGTTCTATGTGCCAGTAGGCACATAGAACACATTGGAACTCAGGAAACGAGATAGTAACACGGGTTCCCTTCTGAAATTTGGTTGGCGATAAAATGTGTTCTTTTTGTTGATAGTTGTCAAATGAATTGCTGAGTGTCCTTCTTATAATGGCTTTTCCGCGCTGGCACTCGTGCCAAATCGATTAACCCATTCACACACGTCTGTCGTTCTGTGTATGTTGTTCATTTAATTTTTTGTTGGTGTTAGTAATCATACCTTTTAATCGAACCAATGCGATTATGAATATTTAATCTCTATCATTATTCGATGAAAAAATCTTTAAATAGGGTCCTGCGAAACTTCGACATTTGAATCGATTCGAAATCGTATGGTTGATTCGATTCTCATCGATTTGGAATCGTCGAGATGCTCTCCAAATCCTACCAAGTAAGTTATTTATTTTGTTTTTTAATTATTGGGGTTTAATGACACTTTCTACAGCAAGAGCCACCCCGCGTCGGACAGTTTTACGGGGGGAGGAAGCCGGAGTACCCGAAGAGAACCACCGAGCGACGACGAGCAACTGTCAGACTCCCCAACGTACTAATTCCGCACAAGCAGGGTTAGCATTGGTTGAAGACAAGTGCGCCATGGACGTGCAGTAAGCCTTGGTACACAGAGTCAACGTACCCCCCCCCCCCCCCCCCACGTGGGCAATCGGGATTAAGTGCCGTGCTCAAGGACACAACACTGGCATCCTCAGTTGTTCGGTTAATACTGTCGCGACGTACTGTAATATAGTAGCATTAGAGAGGCAAGAAGCCACGAAGGTGCCGCCATGAGGGTCGCTCCACATACCCGCGCCATTGAGCCAACGAGAGGTGTTAATATAATTTATAGACTTTGCTCGACAATCATTTTAAATATATAAGCTTAGAACTAAATCTGGATCACAGAGCTTTCAAACTCATATATTTGAGGAGTGTTAATGAAAAATGCCTTTGGGGGAGTAAAACGTTTGGGTGGGAACACATTACTGGGGCGTTTTTCTGCGTCATGTTTGCCTGTTTGAAAGAACATGTTTGACCTCAAAAGGCCTACAAAACCACATCCTCGACTCACGTCTATCGCCTCTTTGGTAACATATACTATTTGGCAGTGATGAAAGAAAGTTCTAGGAATATTTCTGTGTGCGTTTGATGTTTTGTTGGGTGTTGGAGGGCGTGTGTTTTTTATCCCTTGACAATAGGGTATCGCGGAACGGCATAACATCTCTTACAAAAAGAAACACCGGGAATGGGGATTGGTATTGCGAATCATTCAGGCCGCTATTCGTGGAATGAATGCTGAATGTCGCTCAGGTTTTACTGCCACACGACAACTGAAGCAGTTTATTATCCGTGCGACAGAATTAACTGGTTGAGTGCTAGAAGCCACTATCAAGACTTTAAAAAAAATGAGGGTACCAGAGCAATAGTCAATATTTTTCGTGTTCATGTTTCATATTCAGTCAAATTCAATTAATATTTTGTTATAATAAATTTGTTTTATTACATTTTATTGGAGAGTGCCCGTGGGCACTCCTAAATAATTTGTAATAATACAAATTTTGAATAACAAATTCAGACCACCAAAAATAATTTAGCCTTCAACCAGTTCAAGTAAAATCTACTTCTGTTGTTTTTTTTTCTCAATCACGTTGAATGTCCTGTATTTTCCAGCTATACTGATCAGTTATTTAGGGGACAATAATCAGTCATGTTTAGTGTGTATTGTACAGAAGTGGGACGTTTAGTGCATTCCTGGTAAATAAAAACTCTTTTCACGACTGTATATTGCTTTGTTCTGCACAGTATAGTGTTGTTTAGGCTCACCAGATTATTTCGAAATGAAACACAATTTTCCGCATATTACAAAAATGTGACGTTCTATAAACCAATGGCACAGCTGTTAAAATTGGACAAGAAGAGTTTTTATTAACCCTTTGAACTCTAGCGGCCGTTATTTCGACCAGGAACATGATATTTCATAATTCCATTAAATAGGATGAATACTAAGTGCATGTGTGTGGTAGACCCATCAATATTTTCAACGTGCAGCCCCAAGGCTGCACGTTGAAATTATTAATTGGTCTACCCCTCAATAATGAACATGGACTATTCCAGTTGCTGTCGTTGAACTAATATGGAAGATACCACCAGGGTTCAAAGGGTTAATAGAGGGTTTGCATGGAAAAATCAGTCAAAAGAGACATTTACAAAACTGTTCCGGTCATTTAGGTTTGGACAAGCCTTTTTACCACAACTAAAAACGAGCTGAAGATTATTGTTTACCGCTTCTACCAAAACCCAACAAAAGCTATCTAAATGTACGTAAAACAAACACCGCTCCCTATAAAGCCTAGAAGTACATTGCTGTTAACAATGCCATGTTTGGCAGACATTGATAGAAAAATAGTCACACATGAATTATATATTCCCATGCTCGCAAACCACCAGTTTAATTCTGTTGTGGCTTGGAACCAGTCTAGTCCTCAAATCGCTCATCGCCTGTGTTTAACTGAAAACGTCTGGAATATAATAATAATAATAATAATAATAATAATAATAATAATAATAATAATAATAAGGAGATTTTATAAAGCGTAAAATCACAAAGTGCTCTAAAACGCTGTACAGTTAAAGAAACAATGAGCTCGTGACTATCAAGGCAATATACAGACTGAGAAAGGTGTGAAGGCCAGCAGGTTACATACTGTCAAAAGCCTCTCTGAAAAGATGCGATTTTAATTTTTTTTTTAATTAGTTGAGATCTTTCGATCCCTGAACCTGAACTGGTAAATTATTCCAAACTGCAGGTCCAGCGAAAGAGAAAGCTCTGTTATTTACAAAAGTGGACATAGAGAAGGGCATCTGAAGCTTGATTTGTGAGGAGGAGCGCAAGTTCCTTTCAGGTTTTTTTATTTGCCAGAAGGTCTTGTAAGTACTTAGGTGCCGAGCCATGAATGCATTTAAATACCAAAACCAAAATTTTGAAAATAATCCGCTGTCGTACAGGGAGTCAGTGCATTTTTTAGTAGTGGTGTTATATGATCATAGCGTTTAGAGCCTGTGATGATACGTGCAGCTGTATTTTGGATATTCTGTAGATTTGAAATAAATGACTGTGGCAACCCAATAAGAAGTGAGTTGGAAAAATCCAAGTGGGATGAAATAAAAGCATGAACTACAGTTTCCAATGACTTAGTGGAGAGGTAATGACGACAATAACTCAGGTTCCTAATTTGCATGAAACAGCGCTTGCAAATAGTATTGACATTTTCCTCCATTGATAGATGAGAGTCAAATATCACACCAATGTTACGAGCACTGTTTGATACATTTTGTGTAGAATTTCCGATAACAAGTGTCTTGATTTGCAAATTTGATGGACTCTTTGAACGCGATATGATTAGTACCTCGGTCTTATCGTCATTCATTTTAAGTCTACGACAGGCCATCCAGTCCCTAACCTTGTGTACACAGTCTTCCATCATCGAAACTGAAGCAATAGGGCCAGATCCAATTGAAGGGTCTAGTGACAAATGCAACGGAGTGTCATCAGCATACAAATGTTAAGGAACACCGATCTGCCTCAGCAACATTCTCAATGACGCTGTGTAAAGTGTAAACAATATTGGACCCAAGAACGGAGCCCTGTGGAACTCCACACATTAATATTTTACTACCAGAGTTTGTTTTAGAAATGGTTACTTGTTGTTCAAGTAACGAGAGATAAGATTGGAACCAGTCAAGAACTTTTCCGTTGATTCCAAGCTGTTGCATTATGGATAAGAGAAGGGAATGATCAACGGTATCGAAGGCAGCGGCACTGGATAAATAATCAATAAACCAGAAAAACTCCACAAACTGAAATATTCTGGATGACTGAATCGACGCAATGCCTTAAATATTTATTTTCTTTGAATCAACGCCTGAAATGTTTCCCAGTCGAGACTTGATTTGGCCGAATCATTAACGCCTTTATTGTTGAAACAACGGTTTAAACCTAATTAAACTATGTCAACGTAAATACTTTTTCAAATACAAACAGAGAATCATATCTCAGGGGTCAGAGTTTACGCAAGAACACAATTGCGTACATCTGGGGTAACTTTTGAAATGTTATTGAATTATAGTGCTTTTCCCACTTATCTTCATACAACCGGATTGCTGGCAAGTCAGTGAAAAACAACCCCACTCAAACTGCCCCGCTCCACCCGAGATAGCACTATGTTCCAATAAGAGTAAAATCCTCGCTGTCTGACTGAATGAGAGCTGGCGTATTGTCTTTTGTTTACGGCTCCAGTAGAAAATGTTACTGTCCGACGTCACCACGCGAAATATTTGAAATGACGTCGCTCGTTTCGTAATTGCTCCATGAACAGAGTGACCAGCAAGCCGCTTCATTTTTCTGGATTATTCACACGTGCAGCAGACGATATTCCGTATAAAGTGTTGTTTAACTTACAAACCGATTTACGATTTGAACGAAGATGGAATGAGTTTATCTGGTTTATTGATTATTTATCCAGTGACGTCATGGGTACACGAGAGGTTTATTTACTAAACCTGTGGTCGTTAAAAGTTGCCTTGCAGAAGGCAACCTTTAACGATCACAAGTTTAGTAAATACGCCTCTCGTGTTTCACAATGTAGGTTTTGGGCGATGGGTAGTGTCTTATTGGAACATATACGTTATTGTGATGAGTTGACGGTGACATGGTCTGAGGTTTGCGGCTCGGAGCTTATGTTCAACGTCTCGGTTGAACATAAGCTCCGAGCCGTAAACCTCAGACCATGTTACCGTCATCTCATCACAATAACTTACAATGCGATAACTCCTTCAAATCCATGGCGTCTGATGAGGTGAAAGCTGTTATGCCTTAGTGTAACAACTTTTATCTCATCAAACTCCATTGCGTCCTGCCTTGCCTGAAAACTAATACCACCGTATCAACTTTCCAATATCGGAACTTTTTGGACAATACTAACTAAAATATGTCGTAAATATTCAATTTCCGAAAAATGTGAAAATCATCTGCAGATTTATTTTTCGCGGACACCAAAGTATATTGTTTAAAAAGCGAAAGAAGATTGCGAGGCGTCGGGAAACTGAAAACGTTCTTTGTTGTTTAGCATTGTTTATTCATACCAACTTCCGCATCCCCCCCCCCCCCCCCCACCCAAAATGGCGGCCGTGAAAAGATTTTTTTTTCTTTCTGTGGCAAATGAGCATTCCAGAAAAATCAAGCTATACAGAGGTCGGGAAGTTCACCGAGTGAGTTTCATGGCCAGAACAAATGGGTACATCACTTGATAAATCCACCAGTTCACTATAGAGGCATACGTCACAAAATTGAGAAAATCAATTATTATAATTTAATCCCCTAAGTTGCCCATATCTGCCCAGCATTATACCAACAAAAAAACTCAACATTCAAATGTTGGGATAATTTTTTCCCTTCCTTCTTCATCTTTGTCTTCTAATTTCTTCTTTCATTTACACCGTATAAGAACGAGCTCGTGATGACTGTTTCAACGAGGGGGACATATGCAGTGGTTAACATGAATAGCAGACAACCCCAGCAGTATTTAAACATTTGCGTTTTTGCCTCCAAAACAAAGCTTATGGCTACTCATTAGAACATAATCAACGAACTCGTTCCAATTAGGGGGCCATACCCTACAGTATACAGCCGCCGTGGTCTGATCGTAATCCACGCATGGGCAGTGATGTCCTCGCATGCATTTACAAGGTAATAAAACTCATCAGCAATGTTTTAATTTATGAAGCGCCGGATAGTACCCGGTGCTTCATTGATTAAATTTTGGATGATTAATCATATAATCCGTGTTTGGAATCTAATATTATTGCGTCCCTGGAAATATTGCTCATCCGTGGAAAGTGACCAGTGCACCGCGGCCATACTCTATGTTATAGACGCAAAAAGTGAAAAAAATAACACTTGAATGGGGGAGATCAGTCCATATTCATTATGTGGGGTAGACCGATCAATATTTTCACTGTCAGCCTCGGGGCTGCACGTTGAAAATATTGATTGGTCTACCCCACACATTTGCTGAACATCCATCCTTTTAATGACGTTGTGGCGTATCATGTTCCTGGCCTGAAAAACGGCCGCTCGGATCTGAAGGGTTAATCCAGTGGCGTCGATACAGAGGCAAACCGCCCCCCCCCCCCCCCCCCCCCCATTTTAATGGGGATTTTTGTAATGCATAAAGTATTTGTCCAGACGCATAGATGCAGAAATGGAGCCCACCCACACACACACACACGCGCGCGCCAGAAGTTTTGTCGGAAATTAAGCAATGGTACAAATGCGAACTAAGATTCTTTAACCCTTTACTCAACGTAACGACCAAAACCGCCCAGCGCTATTCTCAAATATCGCCAGTTAATTTTCATTATATTTTCATTTTTCTTTTGTCTCAAAAACATAGGTTATGCCCCCTCTTTGGAACGAGCTCGTCGAGCTCGTTCCAACGAGGGGTCATAACCTATGTGTTTGAGACAAAAAATGAAAACAATTAGTTATTCAAGAATTATTTTCGCAAGTGTCGTCTGCTTTTCATGTCAGGTAGGGGGGTTAACACATAAACCTGTGAATGGAATTGAAGGTACAAATCTATGTAAAATTGGCCCCAAACAAAATCTTTAAGAAGAGAGGCCGATACTTAGGTAAAAAATACAGGTCGCGAGAAAATAAATGGAAACTACTTTTGCTGTAGATTGGTTTCGGTTTAACTTCTTCACCGCATACGTGTGCCCTTTGAAACATAAGTAAATTGGCAGTGAGAGTTTGCCCGCTCCCTCTCCTCAACCTTTTTTAAAGCAGGCTATGTGCCACAACTGGTACTGTTTGGGGACATGTTGACTTGTTTTAAGGCGCGACAGAAAGTTCACTTCAACTAAATGTGGTATGTTGTCTGTATTATTAATATTTATTGGGATTTAACGACACTTTCGACAGCCAATGTCACCTCGTGTCGGACAGTTTTACGGGTGGAGGAAGCCTGAGTACCCAGAAAGAACTACAACTGTCAGACTCCCCAGCGTACTAACTCCACACAAGCAAGGTTAGTATAGGTTTGTCACGGATCGAGCATTTGTGGGAACGAGCTGGACTGAAGGGTCAGGAAGCGCGTCGACGTCCCAAACAACGTCGCACAGTTCAAGCAGGCCCTTCTTCGGGAGTGGAATAACATCCCTCAAAGGACCATAAACAACTTGCTGGGGTCAATGATAAGGAGAGTTAGAGCAGCGACTGAAGCCCGTGGTCGGCACAACCGTTACTGATTTTGATCAGGAAATGGCGTAGGGTACCCGCGTTTGAACGTTATCCATGCAAACGCCGTCTGTGCTAAGACAACAAACCTCGTCAAAATTTAATCAGTAATAGAAATAACATCAAAATCCAAACAATGAAATAATCATCCATAACACGTCTGAAATATTTACCACACCAAAAAAAACTTGCGGTTTTTTCCCGCAAGTATACTTTTTTACGAACGAGGCTGTTGAAAATGTATAAATTATCATACCCATCGAGGTCGAATATGTTGAATTACCGATAGGCCCTGCAACAAAGAGCATATATCATTCTTCTACAGTTTGAGGCGACCCACAAGTAGCCTACTGATCATCGTTCGAAGATATTTTCCAGCCTATACCGGCCTTTCAAATATCAGGGAGAAGATAGAGCCAGTTCCTATCGGAAAACGTTTTAAGGAGTTAGGTTCCACATATTCACTACTGAATGATGTGCAGAAATTTGAAATATTTGACCAGTCTATCTGTACTTCACTCCTTACCAGCACATGCACCCGTTTCAATGTTTTGTGTTACAATATATATTTTGTAGGATGGGGGCGTTTAAATACATGTAGGCTTAGTCTGTCCGCCAAACCTTGTTTCATCGTAGAAGGAAATAACATTATTGTTTTAAAAAAATAACTCTGGTCTTTTCGCAATCATTTTTGAGGTCATCACACGCGTACGAGCATACACAGAATGGCATTGCACGGGTAATAATTTTCTTTTCAAATTTAATTACCCTCAATTGGTCTATTTCATATTTTCTTATAATAGACTACGCAACAGATGGCAATAGAGTTATCTTTCCATCAATGAGAAACGACCGCGAAGGCGATATTATTGTGTTGGCGGTTAGTAACAGCAGGCTTCCTGCGAGGACTTGAATCAACAAGCTGACAGGCCGAAAAAATGATGTATATATTACCTTAATATTTTTTTTAAAAAAGAAGAACATCGAAACAACGGGTTGGCAGCCTGGTCTGGAAGATAGAACCTTATGGTTCTCACTCGACGATATTTTGATTGTACCAGATAGGGATAGCGTAGAACAGTCTGAAAACCAATTCCATAAAAGATGGTAACGATAGGTGGTGGGCTGAATCTGACAATAAAAATAAAGAGGCGCAAATATTCATTACGTAGGTGTAATCTATCTATCCTAGGTGTTCTATCCTTGCACGGCCCAGTGGAAGAAAGTTTGAAAAATGGATCGACAGAAAAAATGATTTTTTTTGTTTTTTGGGCCTGATCGAGTGCGCTTGGAGGATTTGAAAAGTGGTTGCGTGAGGGGGGGGTACCAATGCTATACCTTTCAAACGGCAGACGACATTCTTTCTTGCCACGACATGTTTTAAAATCGACTGCGAGCCACTATATATACGAATACTCGATTGTCCCTTTTGTTGTGTGCAGGCAACGGTCTGTCAAGATTTAATCTTTTTCTGCTTCTTTAACACTTACGCTACCGAAAACGACTGTTGTCACCTATTTGATGATGATTAACTTTACGTTCTGATATACGCAGATCACACCTACCATTTGATTAAGTGTTGGAAAGGGCTTGGAGAGCCCTTTCCAACAATTTATCAGATGGCAGAGTTTCAAGTAGGTCATAAATTTTATTAAACTTACTCGCATACATGCGTACATAGATAGAGATACTCCATATATGGATTAAGTGGGCGTTGCAGTAAAAGGGTTAACCAGTGTTAACGCTATCGGGTGCCAATTTAGTCAATATTGTACTAAACTAAAAATTCCGATTTGTCACCAAAATATCTTCGTTGACTACATTTTTTGCACCCAAAATTTCCTTTCACTTGTGAAGGAAAACCATTGCAGTAGCGAGGAACTCGATTGATGATGAAACGAAAATAATTTATTACTTCTAATACAAGGAAATGGTCACCTGGCAACAAGGGCGGAAACAATAACTGATTTTCACGAAACACACTCAAATCCAGTGATTTTGTCACTAAGGTATTAGAAATAGTATTTGGACAAACGTTCAACGTTAATTGTCAGTGAGTGGTAATGGGACGTTGTTTTTACTTCATTAAAACATTACAGCTTATCAGCTTTAATGACGGTGTCATTTAATTCGATAAGTTCTTCATATCGTCGCGACTGACTCACAGGGGTATGAAATATTTATCTAGAGCTACAGTAAATGTTCGCACCGACATTTATTTATTTATTTATTTATTTATTTATTTATTTATTTATTTATTTATTTATTTATTTACGGTGGTATGAAATATTTATCTAATAAAATGCTGCCTTTTGTAAAGACTCGCGATCTGCCAAGCCCAGTGGATTAACTATATTTTGACGTTTAATTTGTTATTATCTAAGAGCTACAGTAAATATACGCACCGACATTTATTTATTTATTTATTTATTTATTTATTTATTTATTTATTTATTTATTTATTTATTTATTTGTTAGAGTTTAACGACACATTAACAGCCAAGGTCATATCGTGTCGGTGACAGTTTTACGGGTGGAGGAATCCGGAGAACACGGGGAGAACCATCTAGCAAAGACGAGCAGATGCCAGCCTCCCAACATCGTAACTCCGCACTGCAGCACAGGCAGGGTTAGACTGGTTGAAGACATGCGCACCATCGACGTGCAATACGTCTTAGTACACGGCGTCATCGTGCCCCTTGTCGACAATCGGGGTGAAGTGCCCTTGCCCAAGGACACAACGCGGGAGTTCGAATCGATCGCTCAGACGGTCACCCATCCAAGAATACGTACCGACATCATTCAGACTGACCGTTAATTGAATCAGTGACATAGATATACCTCAGGTGACCGCTCTTTCGCCAACCGAGTATTTCGTCAGAACATTCGACTGTCAGTTCATTTTACAACACTCGATCAATTTATTTTGAACAAACAGGAGAAAACAGCCTCACACTCCCATTAGCGTGTTCGAACCGAAATATACTGTGTAACACTAAAACACTCGTAATGGCTAAATGTTTGGCACCAGGCAGTTTCGGGTCACCGTGAACACTGTCTTCAACCATTTTTTCAACCCGAAGGCCAGCCTTTTGGTTGGAAGATGGTTGAAGGACAAGACATTGGCAGAACCGACCAAAGAGTGAACTTCACTGGTTAGCCTTTGTTTTGGAGGATGGTTGAAGTGGAAAAATACACTTTACTGCTACAAACTGTAATTCGTTGGTCACATGCATCTTCACATCCCTGACTCTCTTTCAAGGGAGATAACTTTAACGAAAATCTAATTTCATAACAATAATCGATTTTCGCTAATGTTATCTCCCTTGAAATGGTTAGACAAGCGAGGAAGGTCCAATGAAGAAGCAAGTAATCGTTGAAAAAACACCTTTTACATAAGTAGAAAATAAAGCCAGGTTTCCTGTTGTTGCTTTTAATAAACAAAAACAACAGACAGCTCTCGGAGCTGTCTGTTGTTTTTGTTTATTAAAAGTTACAATAGGAAACCTGAAACCTCCAGGAGCTGTCTGTTGTTTCGTTCATTAAAAGTTACAAAAGGAAACCTGAAACCTCCAGGAGCTGTCTGTTGTTTCGTTTATTAAAAGTTACAAAAGGAAACTTGGCTTTTTATGGCAAACTAATTAGAAGCAACTAATACACAGATAATCTGTCATTAAGAATATCAATCAGTATCACACAAGCGTCCGCTCTGGATCTTTGTTTAGCGAATATGTTGTTACAGTAATTTGCAAGTCTTTAGTCTTCTCGGGGAAAAAAATAAAATCTTTCCTCCTTGACTTTCATATTAATGAAAAGGACGGTGTCTGTATGATATACTACTCAAACTTTGCTAAGCACCATATATTTGACACTTCAATGTGAAATTTTCTTGTGACACATTTGCGATTTTTTGGGTGGATATGAGTGAGGAATGTACTGAGATGGTCCCCAATGTTTACATTAGCTCTCTTGACAGGCAGACGTTTCGTGACAGTCATGGAAAGCATGCACCCCTTGATTTTCATGATGTTTTCGTGTACTGTCTACATGTACATGACATGTGTAGGGTATTCAGTCTTCATTTCAACACAAACCCTTGTTATTTAAGGATTGAATATGGCGAATGCAAATGTAAGAAGACATTTGTCTGAAGCAGAAATGTGGCGGGCTGTAGGGATGAGGGAACAAGGGGCTACTCATCGTCATGTTGGTGAAGCCCCTGGTGTGCACCATACGGTGATCACGAGAGCCTGGGCAAGATTTCAGCAGTATGGCACACCAGTCAGACGACATGGTGGTGGCAGAGATAGGCAACATCTGTAGCTGAAGATCGGTTTTTGATTATTCAGGCTCGTAGGAATCGCTTTGACACAGCATCCCAGCTTCGCAGTGACCTTCAGACTGCATCAGGGGCAAATGTTTCGACGCAGACTAAAGACAAGGTTGCAAGAAGGTGGTCTCCGGTCGAGAAGACCATGTATTCGCATTCCGCTGTCCGAGAACCACCACCAGGCACGATGTGAATGGGCCATGGATCACGTTGGGTGGACCAGAGAAGATTGGCGACCTGTCCATTTTACAGATGAGTTAAGGTACTGCCTAGACAACACAGATAGGCGTTCTAGGGTATGGAGAAAACCAGGAGAGCGATTCCGTGCAGCCAACATTGCTGAGCATGACCGCTATGGTGGAGGGCCAATAATGGTCTGGGCGGCATCAGCTAGGATGGACGTACAGAGCTCTGTGTCCTTGACTGCGGTACATTGACTGCACAGCGGTATATTGATGAGATCCTGGATGCCCACGTGCAGGTGCAGTGGGTGATAGATTCATTAAGATAGACGATAATGCCCTCCTCATGTTGCCCATGCTGTCCGGGAGTACCGACAGAGGGAGGGGATTGAGCGTATGGACTGGCCAGCAAGATCCCCTGACCTCAATCCAATCGAACATGTCTAGAATGAGTTGCAGCTTGCAATTTCAGTCCGTCCAGTCCAACCAAGAAGTATCCAGGAGTTTGGTGCCATGCTGGTCCAAAAATGGAACAACATCCCACAAAGGACCATCTGGAACCTGATTGGGAGCACGAGACTGTAATTAACAATAGTGGGTCTCATACTCGATATTGAACCCATATCAGTTCGCTCCGTCAACTTTTTGGCAAATTTGAAAAATTTCCTCTGTTACCAATAATATCCATTTTCCATGGTTATCGTATTCAAAGCTAAAAAATAATGTCAAACACAAACATAATCTTAATTTCTATACTTAAATAATTGCAGATATAATTAAATAAAAAATATATACACTTTTTATAACAATATTTCAACTAAAACGTAAAACAGGTGGTTTGGTGCTTAGCAAACATTGAGTAGTACAGTACGTGGAGAGTGTATTGTCACTAAACCACCCGCGGAGTGGAGATTCCACCCAAACAACAATTGCAAATTTGTTGCAAAGCATTACAAGCACAGGCAAAGTTTCAACCAACCCGGAGGTCCATTGGCTGAAACATTGCTTGTGTTTTTTGTTCATATGTATAAAATTTGAAAGTTATAGTTTGGGTGATAACTCCACTCCGCGGGTGATTTAGTTACAATCCACTCTCCACGTACTGTATATGTCACGAAGTGCATGCTGTTGATATTATGAACAGAGAAAAAGTTACAGAATGCCAAAAGATGGTGAAAACGATGTTTTTTTAACTTTTAAATGGGTTCCAGCATGGAATAATAGTCAAACATTCAAAACTGATTGGGAGAAATATTGTAAAAAGCCATCTGCATTTTTCTATACCTCTCTACAGGAATCAGTCTTAGGTTTGTGAGATGAAGCGCACATCGATGATATTCAGTTCGCCAACATCTCGCAATTCCAATTTTTAAATGTATTTTCCATGCACTAAGTGTTAAATGTAACGACAGCATTCAGAAACTGGGGGAATTTAACTTTCCCGTAAATCTCTTCCAATAACGGAGATCGTCAGCCAAGGTATTGACGTACAGTTAAAACAAGAACTCCTGTCATGAAATGCGCACAAATAGCACGTCGATCTGCGCGTTAATGTACGCCTTATGACCATAATAAGGGTATTCCGAATATGCAATTCATTTCATTTTTCTCTACAATAAATCTGCAGAACAGAAAAATTTCATCCCTCTAGCAGTAGTTTGATTTTGATGATTTCATGTTGGGTGTGGTGGTGGAAGAAAAATCATCGTCGAGTGGTGTGGTGTGGGATGGGTAAATCTCACCTTCGGGAAAAGATATTTGATCCTGACACGAAGCGAGCCTCGTTTCTGGGTTTGATATCTTTCTCCTCGGTGAGTTTCTCCCTTCCTACCCCAACACCACTCGAGGAGGATAATAATCATACAACTCTAAGGGCTACAGCCCTCAGAGCTGTAAAATAAGAGAATAAGCAGTTCCGTGTCTACAGATTCCAATAGTTTTGAGAATATCCAAGCAAATTGATTCCTGAACTCAAAAATAGTCAGCCTTTTTTCAAAAAGGGTGGAATAATGTACAAGGGAATTCCTCACAACATAGCGCGATACGTTCACAAATGTATTTGACTCCATACTGGAAATGTCATTATGTAATAATGGTGCACCAGGTTTCCATGTCTTTCTGCGACACCTCTCGGTCTTTTCCTCGTGTCTTTTTTATCTCTTATTTGTTGAATGAACCCCAGTTTTAGAACAAAAAAAGTTGTCTATAGGGCTCTATTTGACAAATACTGTACAGCCATCGTGGACTGCGCGTAATCCACATGAGGGCAGTGATGTCCACGCATGCGTTTACCAGGTAATAAAAATCACCAGCGGCAAAATTTTAATTAATGAAGCACCGGGTTATGCCCGGTGCTTCATTAATTAATTTTTTTATACTTATTCTTATAATTGGTGTTTGGAATCTAATATTATTGCGTACGTGGAAATATTGCCCTCCCGTGGAAAGTGATCAGTCAGCGGTGGCCGAACTGTATATTTCAATGCCCAAATGAAAATGACGCATTCAAATTATTTTCACACAGGTATCATAATGATCGTCTATGAGAAAATATTCAGAATGTTTATATACCGTTCGTAAGAGATATGTTCACGATGGGATGTATAAGAGATGAATGAAAGTTAACTAATAAGCTTGGTGAAATAATCTGTGTTTCTGTACTGCATAGGATGAACTCGGGGCGTTGTGAATATGATTGATTGTATGTGGGGTTAAAACCAAAATTTTCTCGGCTGTCATGACTGAAGTTCTAAATGAAGAAATTATTCATTCTTTGAAGGCATGCCTTGATGATGTGGTTGGAATATTTGTCAATGGTGATGTAGTTAACCCTTTACCCAATATAACGGCCAAAAACAGCCAACGCTATTCACAAAAATCGGCAATTAATTTTCATTATTTTTTTCATTTTTTGTCTCAAAAACATAGGTTATGACTCCTCTTTGGAACGAGCTCATCGAGATCGTTCCAATGAGGGGTCATAACCAATGTTTTTGACACAAAAAATGAAAAAAATTAGTTATTCAAGAATTTTTTTGGCAAGTGTCGTCTGCTTTTCATGTTAGGGAAAGGGTTAAAGAAAACACTTGGTTTATTTATAAATACATGTAGTAGTCGTCATGTATGGGCTTCATAACATCTTATTTAAATATCACCTATCGAACTCAAATTTGATTATTCTGGGAGCCCAACACCCACAATCAGCTACAGACCTCCATTTGTACGGCATCGAATGCATGTGTGACATGAGTCCAAGGAAGAAATTCAGTCTCGTAAGAAAGTTCATGATTTCCAGCAAGAGCGATTCGAATTCTAAGACTCAAGTACGATGAAAATGTCCCGACTGGAAAATCTTTGTGGCGAGTACCCCACCTCCATCCCATGCCTACGTCTCTGAGGATGGAGAGGTATAAATGGATACTATGCATACAAGTCTCGTCTACGGAACGAATTTAATTTTGAAAATTAAAGTTGGTTGATAGCCATCCATTTAAATTGTTGATTCATCAGCAACCTATATACCCTTTTATCTCAGAGAGCGTAAATGTGGAGATGTGATTGTGATGATTCGTTTATTTTTTAATGAATATTATTATTACCACTCAATCTATAAGTTACTAGTCGATTCACATAAGTTTGGAGGCCCGTTAAAACTCCATAATTCCAGTGACGTCATTCGATGGAGCCGGGCCGCGGGCGATAATGGTACAAATAGCCATTAGCGGCCCGCGGCCCGGCTATTTTTAGATTCAAGTTAGCTGTAACAGGGAGTGGTAATAATAGTAATAACATGATTGTTGTCAGTCATCATGATTCATAAGCGGTCCTACAGCAATGATGAACAGCCCTTGGGCTTATTAACGGCCCTCGACTTCGTCTCGGGCCTTTAATAAACCCTCGGGCTGTTCATCATTGCTGCAGGGCCGCTAATGAACCATAATGCCCTCCAAAATCATGTTATTGTTATATGATATCAAGTGGTAAGATTTCAGCCTGAATGAAAAAAGTACAGTATATCCGTCGTGGACTGGTCATAATCCACGCGTGGACAGTGATGTCCACGCATGCGTTTACCAATTGATAAAAATCTACATCAGCAAAATTTTAATTAATGAAGCATCGGGTGGTACCCGGTGCTTCATTAATTAAATTTTTGATGATTATTCCTATAAGTAGTGTTTGGAACCTAATATTTTGCGTCCGTGGAAATATTGCCCGCCCGTGGAATTTATTTATTTATTTAAGGTCACATACTTATGCACAATGGCTAATCGTGACCGTGACAGTTTTACGGGTGGAGGAAGCCGCATTACCCGGAGAGATCCACCGAGCATCGACGAGCAACTGTCAGCTCCTCAGCATTCTAAATCTGTCCAAGCTCCACTCAAGCAGTGTAAAAGCGGTTGAAGACATGTGCCCCATCGACGTGCAGTACGTATGAGTACACGGCGTCATCGTGTCCCCATGTAGGCAACTGGGATAAAGTGCCTTGCTATTTTTAGATTCAAGTTAGCTGTAACAGGGAGTGGTAATAATAGTAATAACATGATTGTTGTCAGGTATCATGATTCATTAGCGGCCCTGCAGCAATGATAAACAGCCCTTGGGCTTATTAACGGCCCTCGACTTCGTCTCTGGCCTTTAATAAACCCTCGGGCTGTTCATCATTGCTGCAGGGCCGCTAATTAACCATAATGCCCTCCAAAATCATGTTATTGTTATATTATATCAAGTGGTAAGATTTCAGCCTGAATGAAAAAAGAACAGTATATCCGTCGTGGACTGGTCATAATCCACGCGTGGACAGTGATGTCCACGCATGCGTTTACCAATTGATAAAAATCTACATCAGCAAAATGTTAATTAATGAAGCGCCGGGTGGTACCCGGTGCTTCATTAATTAAATTTTTGATGATTATTCCTATAAGTAGTGTTTGGAACCCAATATTTTGCGTCCGTGGAAATATTGCCCGCCCGTGGAATTTATTTATTTATTTAAGGTCACATACTTATACACAATGGCTAATCGTGACCGTGACAGTTTTACGGGTGGAGGAAGCCGCATTACCCGGAGAGATTCAACGAGCATCGACGAGCAACTGTCAGCTCCTCAACATTCTAAATCTGTCCAAGCTCCACTCAAGCAGTGTAAAAGCGGTTGAAGACATGTGCACCATCGACGTGCAGTACGTATGAGTACACGGCGTCATCGTGTCCCCATGTAGGCAACTGGGATAAAGTGCCTTGCCCAAAGGACACAACGCGAGTCGTCTCGGGTGGGGATCGAACTCAGGACCTCTAGCATAGAAATCCAACAGTCTACCACTGAGCCACCGCGCTCCCACCCGAAGCCCGTAGAAAGTGACCAGTCCACGGCGGTTGTACTGCATGTATGTAGTGCACCTTTAATGTATACCGGGTGGAACTTGCACCACAACCCCCCCCCCCCCCCCCCCCCCCATATGCTGTATACAGTTTCTCGACCACCAAGAACAACACACAAGAATTAACTCAAATCTCTCCATCCGTGTGCATGCAGAATTTATAAATAACTCCCAGTCCGTTTACCCTAATTAGATAATCAAGGCGTAAAGTAAAATTTGAAATAAAGCGTGACAGGTTGTCAAAAGGATTATATTGGCCATATCACAATACAAATTCCTATGCTGAACTCAAAGATAATTGGACGATGTTCAACAAAAACAGATTGATTATACACTAACAGATGGCTGTCAAGGAATCGCTTGATTAACATTTAATTTCGATCAATGAGACAGATTGAATTCGGTGACTTCGAACTATGATTTTGTATGTTATCCAATATTTATATTGTTTCGCTACGACGGTGACATTATGGCACATAAAAGGTTTGAAAACAGCACAGAAGTGGATTGCTGCAAAATAGAGCAGTGTGATTCTCCACCCGACAACTATTTTCGAGAACAAACAGGAAAGTCTATCAGCCTTTCGACTCAGTGACCGTCGAATTTAACTGATTAGTTAATGACCGGAAACTTTAACCCTTTACCTGTCATGAAAAGCAGACGACACAAGCAAACCAAATTCTCAAATAACTATTTTTTTCATTTTTTGTCCCCAAAACACAGGTTATGAGCCCCATTGGAACGAAAAAATACTGAAAATTAATTGGCGATTTTTGTGAATAGAGCTGGCAGGTTTTGGCCGTTACGTTGGGGAAAGGGTTAAACATTCATTAGTAGAGAATCCATCCTTTTTTGAAACCGCGATAATACTTTATAATGATGATAATATGTAGTTTTATTCCAATTGGACACTAGAATTCTGTGACGTAACATGCTATGCAAAAGACTCTCTGAGTATACATGTAAAACATCAAAGCATATCTTCGATGTAATGAGAGCTCGGTGGCTCGTTGGTAAAAGCATTGGACCTTAAACCCAAATGTCGACGGTTCGATCCTGATAGGCGCCATTTGTGCTGTGTCATTGGGCAAGGAACTTAATTCCGAGTGCCGCGTGGGTGTGGGACGGAGCACGCGTGGGTGTGAGTCGGCGCTATGTACTAAGGTGCACTGTATGTCGACGGTGCCCTTGCCGCCAACTACTTATCGCTCTGCTTGCGCCGGAATAGTAAGTTGGAAGTCTGATAGTTACTCGCCACTGCTCGGTGGTTCTCTCCGGGTATTCTGTCTTCCTCCACCCGTAAAACTGTTCGATATGAAATGAAAGTGCTGTTAAACCTCAAATAAACAGACAAACAAACAGAATCGAGATAATACATTATAATGATTATAAAGTGTAGTATTCAACAAATTTGGGCATTAAATTATGCGATGTAACACACTGGGCCCTTTCCAGCAGTGTATTACATCTCAGCGTACCTCCGACGTTATGACAAAACACACGAAATGACCTACAGAATTATGGGTATTTCATTTCAGCATTCGCTCTAACAATGGGTAAAGCAGCATTACGTTGTCTTCTTCTTGCTTAAAATGTCCGTCTGCTTGAAAAAAAGTATAGGTAACCTTTTCCAGATGATTTTCAATTTGTGTAGATCAGCTTACTTTTGACTAATGTTACCAGAAGGTTGGTCAACTCCTTAGTCAAAATGACTAACTTTTCCATAAATCCACCTTAGTCAAATTGACTAATGTAGCAGGTTAGTCATTTTGACTAACCTGTCTTAGTCACTGGGGGGACAAGGTTTTGACTAACCTAAGTTAGTCACATTGACTAAGCAAAGTTTTTCAGTGAGCTTTCTTGTCTATACTTACATTTGGTTGGAGAATAATGAAAATAATTTCGTAAACAAATCCCTTAAAATTCTTTCCACGCATTTCGTCCCCTGAGTTCCAATGTGTCCTATGTGCCTACTGGCACATAGATCACATTGGAACTCAGAGGGCGATTTGAAAATGTCTCTCTTAACTGTTTCCAGCGTAAATTTAACGCTGTGCCATGAAGCTCAATATTCAACTTATGTGAGTGCATCATGGACTTGGGTTACGGTACAGCGAATTCCGGTTGTAGCGAATTGACTTCGGCGATCTCCGTGACTTCGCTACCACCGAGTTGTACTGAATGTTATGACAGGAGATCTTTTGCCTTTTCTCTTTCCGAACAATGAGATGTTGAATTACTCCCGGTGCGTTGTATCACTAATCATCTACGTTTGTCAACAAATTAATGTCGATAGGAAAATTTAACGAAAACATGAAACGGTGTGCAAACATTTCACAGGCTTGCATAATAAATACAAAACCGGACGTTTAGTTGGCAGATATGGTGTCATATGAGGCTTAGCGAAAACAATATTAGGCTCTGCTTAAGTTTCGAATAATATTGTTCTCAGTTCGACTCACCTGGCACCGTATCGCCAACTAAACTCCCCGTATCTTATGGTACACGTCTTCCGCGCGATAACTATGTTCGAATTAGAAGCTTCCTTGCAAAATATTTCATTGATATTAGTGGAGCTCAAGAGTGGCATTCTTTTACGACCAAAAATCATATCTACAATAATTTTGTGACTTGTTCTAAACGCACCTTACTGTTTAAAGACTTATTTCAGGCTTTTGCGATCTCATAGTATGTACGCTGGCCATGCCATCTTAAGGAGGTCCTGCTGACAATAGACAACACACATGGGTAATGATTTCCAGTCAGGTTTTGGCTGTCTTAACAGGCAGACAAGACTTGACTCGAAATCCCGGCTAAGCAATTGGACACGTGCAGGCTGTAGTCTAGTTGGAATGCGAGACAGTCGCCCAGTCTATTTGGGGTTAACAAAACTGTAAAGAAAACCAGTCACGTCTTTCATGAAAATTAACCATTCAACTGTTATCAAGCCTGAACAGGAACTTTCTAAATAGCGAATGTAGCGAAAATAGCGAATGTAGGAAAATTTGAAAATTCAGACGGTTTGGGTATTCAACGATTGGTTCGGTTCGTTTTTTCGGTTTCCCATGATATCGATATCGGTTTGGGTTTTCGGTTTTTTGCCAATATATAGCACATGTACAATTAATATATACTGAAAACTAGTACCTGTTCCAATGACTGGCACAACAAAAATTATTATTTGCAGCTACCATTAATTTCCTGAAGCTGTCAGTACACATTAACCCTTTACCCAACGCAGACGATATCAAAATTTATTATTTTAAAAGGCATTTTAAAACAAATTCAAAAAATTTCAACAAAACCATATCATGTGACCCCTCGTGGAACGAGCTCGACGAGCTCGTTCCAAAGAGGGATCACATGATATGGTTTTGTTGAAATATTTTGAAAAATAATATTTTTTCAGCTGCGAATTTGCAAATTACGCGGGGGGGGGGGGGTGCGGCCGATTCGTTGGGTAAAGGGTTAAATACTAAAAGTATGGGGATTTCATTTTAAGATTGAAATTTCGAAATGTTAGCGAATTCGTATCATCGATTTGCGCATCATTTCGCAAACCTCGGACATTTCCCCGTTGAGTAGCATGAAAATACGGAAGCTGACATCTTACAATTTTTTCCAATCAGTTTGAACATTTGGCCATTTTTTTCTGTTAAAACCCCTTTTAAAAATAAGAAAACTGCGTTTTTACCACCTTTTGATGTTCTGTAAACTTTTCCCATTCATGATATCAACAGTTTGCGCATCGGGACATATAATACAGCCAGGCCCGAAGCCAGACTCTACTCGACGACAGATTATTGCGGGCGAACTTTTGAAAATTAACGAGAAAATTAGGAAAATGCCCTAAAATGACCAAATAAGCCAAATTTTCCGACTGAGGTGGCCATAGGGGGCAGCCCCCCCCCCCCCCCCACCCTGGCGCTGCCCCCTATGGCAGCCCCCCTCCCCCTCTGGCGCTGACCCTATGGCCCCAAATAGTTTTGGGCCTGATTACAGCACCCGTCCTTTCCATTAATATAAAAGTCTATGAGGTGTGATTTGCTAATTTTTTTCTTGAGAAGAATAAAAACTTGCTGATTACCGTAAAATCAAATTCGGTAATCGAAGAGCCAAAGTGGACATTTAGTGTTGGTAGGTGTGATACTGATAGATATTCTTAATGGTGGATTATCTGTTAACTAGTTACTTCTAATTGGCTTGCCAATTACTAAATGCTGACAGGTTCCTTTTGTAATTTTTAATAAACGAAAACAACAGACAGCTCCGAGAGCTGTCTGTTATTTTCGTTTACTAAAAGAAAGGTGGCTATATTTTCTGCTGATATCATATGAAATTTTGTTTTATCAACAATTACTTGCTTCTTAATTGGACGGTCCTCTCGTATCTAATAATTTCAAGGGAGATAACTTTACCGCAAGTTGATTTTCATGACGATGTAAGCCAAGGATGGATTATTAGTAATGTAACATAAGCGAATGACAATGGCCTCTTATTCCTTTGAAAATCCCCCATCTCCAAAAGAGACTAACTCCTTGACTGGTATTCCACTTTTGTAAAGAAATATCGAACAAAAACATCCCACTGTTTTAAGTTTATTAATATCATTTATCTCGTCAGGTCCACTTTCAAATCCCCCATTCCCGTTAGCGCTAAGTCAGTATCTGGTGTTCACAACTTGATATTAGGGGCTGGGGGTGCGGGGGGGGGCTTATGATTACAACATGTTCTTTTTTTTCTGTTCATTTTGGAGTTTTCCAGCTGGACCTCAAATATATGTAATGTGTGAAGAATACAGCAGATCACAATTTTTCCGTATCTCAGTTTCGCGTTGATAAATACACCACTCGTATCCTTTACTCCTGTCCCGCTGTCTTCTAACGCTAACTAACTTCTTTTTTTCTCTCTCTATTTCTCATTGAATCAAAAGGCATGTTTGATAATTCTTACGACGATAAATGAGTCGGAGCAATTTAAAATCGGTTTCATGTAAATTCAAGAACCCATACCACAAGATTGAACAACTTCTCGCAGTGGTAAATGCAGCGTAGCGAGGGGAGACAATACTGTTTGCTGTTTGAATTTTATTAGACGCCTGTTCAATGTAATCCCCATCTAGAGCAACACTAAACCCTTTGAAAAATGAAAATCTGCCCCGCACAAGTGTGTGAAACGGAAATCGTGGACGGACTATTTTTAAATAGAAGCGAAATTTCACTGGAATTTTCTACAAATCATGCAACTCAATTACAATTTGAATCGCTAGCGATAGCTGGAATTCGCCCCAGAGTTCCATTGTGTTCTACGTGCCAGTAGGCACACAGAACACATTGGAACTCAGGGCATGAAATCGTAATACAGGTTCCCCTCGCAAATTTGGTTGGCGATAAAAATGTGTTCTTGTTGTTGATAGTTGTCAAATGAATTGCTGAGTGTCCTTCTAATAATTATTTCACAGACGTGAAGACGTGTAATAAACATAGGACGACACATGCATGTGAATGGTTTAATCGATATGGTACTTGTGCCATCGCGGAAGGATAAAAATCGACGCCCTCGGCCTCTCGTTTTATCCTTCCGCGCTGGCACTCGTGCCATATGGATAAACCCATTCACACGCGTGTATCGTTCTCTGTATGGGTGTTTTTTAGTGATTTTATTACAAATCAAGATCACCATAAAAATAAAAAATGAAGTGTATTCTCATAACGTATGCTGTTGCGTGGACTGTACACGTTGGACCAGAACTGTCTGGTGGGACATTTTTTGCCATTCTGGGTATGTTAGCGGCGAACAAAAGTTTTTTGGTTCCAAAACTCTAATGGGAGGGAGGGGGTGTACTTCGCTGTCTGATCCTAATTAATTGATCGAGTTCTGAAAAACGAACTGACAATTATTTCAAGAATGAACGGACAAATGGTCGCGGAAAAAAATCCGACAGAACACAAAAGTTCTGACGAAATCCTCTGTCAGCGAAAATGGATGTCACCCAAGGTTTTACTATGGCACTGATACAATTGATGGTCAGTCTTAATGCTGTCGGTACATGTACCCGTTATTGCGCTTAGATAATAACACATTAATCGACATTTTACTGTTTATACACTGTGATAAGCCAGTCACGAATCTTTACAAAAGGCAGTTTGTAATTAGATAAATACATCATACCAGTGGCGGCGCCATGGAGGGGTGTGTGGGGGTACTTACCCCTCCACTTTTTTCGCCAAGCGTAGTAAAACAATACTATCATTTTAATTTTTGTTGTATTGAACGTTGCGGTGTAATGGTCGGTATGCTTTATCCCATATTCCCAAGTGCACTAAATCAGAGAAGTTTTGAAATTATGTTTGCCCCCCCCCCCCCCCCACCCACCCCGTCCTCCCACACACACGCTAGCTGCAAACAACAAACAAGAGGCGAGGGTCCAAATTGCAACAAGGCATGTCGCGTTTAAACGGACTGAAACATAGAGCTTAAGAGTATTCGACGAATGCTAGAATCGAGAGCTTGCAAGGCATCCGTTTGGAATTCAGCCTACAGCAATTTTAAAAAATAAATAAAATTTAATATTTTAGAAAAATCCCCAACTGTACCCCCACACTTTTGTAACTCTGGCGCCGCCACTGCATCATACCATCGCCAGTGACTCGCGACGGTATGAAGTAGTATATATTTAATTAAATGCAGCCTTTTGTAAAGTTGGCAACCTACAGTGTTTTATTGAAGAAAAAATAATGCCTCATTATCATTCACCGACAATTAACGTTGAAAGTTTGTCCAACGTAGTAATAGTAGTAGTAGTAACTTTATTTTGCAAAAGACATTATAATACATGTTTATAACATAATTGCCCAAGAAACAACAAATAGTATTAATATTATATCACATCCAGGATTTATGAAGCTACATATTTGTCTTCTGCAGGGAGGTGACATAGCCAACTGGCTGTATTACTGTCACCCACCTCAGGGAAAGAGAAAATGTAGAGTATGGAAAAACAAAAAAGTGGGAGATAAAAAAGCAACGAATGAGGGAAAAAGTGAAGAGAGAGAGAAAGAGATAGGGAGGGAGGAGAAAGAGAGAGAGGGGGGAGAATCAGCTGCAACTGAAAATAACATGTACAGTAGAAAAAATAGAATAAAATAGAAATATGTAAGGAATGATCTCTGCAGTCCTGATGATAAGTGGAATTTTGTTTCATTCTTGCACTGAGAAAGGGGGCATACATGGGACTGTGATAGTTCGCCCAGAGCCAGCTCAGAGGTTTGAGTTCCTCGTTGGCAGTTTGTTTTCTGGAGTTTTCCGGAATCAATCCTAATTAATAAGGATTTAACGGACTTATTTCGGTGAGTCTGTTGTGTCCGCGGGAGCCGCCCAAACACAATTTTCAACCCTTATTGACAAAAGAATTAATAACATACTTTTTGTTTGTTTCGTCATCGATCGTCCTCTTCACTGCCACATTGGAATCTCTTTACTGTAAAAAACTTTTTGGTGCCAAAATTTTCTCCATTGAAACATGAACATTTTTTGGTGCGATATCAAAATTGTTATTGCAGTTGGCTAAACTGGCACCCGACTGCGCGAACACTGGCTGCGTGGAATAAAAAATAAAAACAAAAATATATACACACCGTCCCAATTAAAAAATTTAGTTCAGTCAACATAAATTAATTAATTTGTAAAATCATGCAAAGTATCATAAAATAAGTTATTTTCGGAAGTCATCTGTAATTGTTGTCGATATTTTTTAACCCTTTACCCAACGAATCGCCCGCATCCTCCCGCGTAATATGCAAATTCAGCAGCTGAAAAAATATTATTTTTCGAAAAATTTCAACAAAACCATATCATGTGACCCCTCGTTGGAACGAGCTCGTCGAGCTCGTTCCAACGAGGGGTCACATGATATGGTTTTGTTAAAGTTTTTTGAAAAATTTTAAAAAATGATATTTAAAATAATAAATTTTGATATCGTCTGCGTTGGGTAAAGGGTTAAGAAATAGTAACAATTAGAAATCATATGATAAACGTTTTCCTGCTGTGTGAGTTACATTCGGGGTGAACATTTTTTTATGAAAATTTACAAAATTATCGGGAAATAACATTTCTCGGAACAGATGTATGAAGATCTGGCAAATAATATTCTACGGAGACATTTCAAAACAAGAGACAATTAATTCGAGCGATACTCATATATAATTTGCATTCGGGACACGATACAATGGTAGGAGGGTATAATTTTACCGTAGTGTTTGGGGACACCTGTCATTTATGGACCCGAAGATAAATCGTACTATTATTTCGGCACGAGGCTGTTATACGCTTGGTTGCTTGTGATGAGAAGGTACCTATGTCGTTCTATCAGCGTTGTCAGTTGGTGTTGAATTTTTGATGTATTTATATTGTGTTATGGTAAGATATTGTAAAAGTTTGATGTGTGTATATTTCTATGATGTGTGACATTAAATAACCCTAAACAACAGGGCACCTCTCAGCACTAAAGAATAGGTTTGAATATATTATGAAAAAAACATAATATCCCTCGTCGAAAGTAGTCATTTGCTATTCATAAAATGTTTGAATACATGAAAAAAAATTCTTCCTGAAGCTAGAAGTATATACACAGCTAGTCAAAACTTTATTTGACCTTTGAACCTAATCTTGCATGATTCATTATGTGAATTAACTCTTTAGACGCTGAGTATTTTCAGCCATGACTAGATTTGATAAAAAAAAATCATGTAAATTTAACTCAAGCAATCATTGGTCAAAAGGTCTCTTCGATTTACAGGGGGGGGGGGGGGGAATTTGGTTTAATGTGACTAAATTATACTTATTTCAGAGGCAAGAGAAAATCTGTTCTGGCCAGGAATACCCGTCAGCAGTATGCAAGGACTTAAACACTATGCACTACGCGCCCAGTCGACTCAGTTGGAATGTGTGTTATGCTTTTTGATTAAAACATATTTTATTCCCCGAGATAGTATTTTCCTGAGATATCGCTTCACTTATATTATATCAATGTTACCCGTATTGGAAAAATTACCTGAATGTGTAAAATGTACAAACAAGACAATATTGGAAAGATTTTACTTCTTTCGCGCCATACTGGGCTTTTTGTCGTATTATTGAATACGGTGGTGATAGAAAATTAAGACCGGAAGTACTTTGTCGAGCCAGAAAATAGATGGCCTAGTCCTATTTAATAAAATTCGTGAAAACGTTGTTTCGACTCTACTCCTCCCATCCCACCCTCTGTATTGACCAAGAATTTTAACCGATATGAGAAACAGGTACATCAGTAGTATATAGCATGTTCAGTTCTGCCACTTCGGAAGGATCTCATGTGACATGCTCAGTCTGGTGACCAATGACGTCATGCGAGGGGTTGTTACGGTAGCACGCGCAAGCCACGATATTGTAACGTCATTACTACGGTGACACGTGGTGTTAGTGCACATATCCATCCGGTGTTATTATGATGACACATGTTCCGGTCGTACATTTTGTGTGAATGAGGTGGCCATTTTGGTTTTGTGGTGGCGCACGTTTGCTATGAGTCGGGAAAGCTATTAACAGTAACGGGATTTGATCAGATTGTATGTTTGGTTGTATGGGGTATGTTTAATTACCGTAAACGACCCGACACAGCCATCACAAATTATCTAAAATGGACACCAAAATCTTCCAGAGACCTGGTACTCGATTTGCATTGGTAGGTCGTAGTACAATGTATGTTCATTGTTGCGGAGTATACTGCGTAAGAACAGAAATATCCGTGGAATGCAACATGGTATCTGACGCTCGCTTCTCTGGCCAGTCTCGTACCCAACTCATTGATAATGTGTACTCAGAAAGATCTCCACTCTCAAAAGACTTCCATCGAGAAATAAAGACATGACCCATCTAATTTGTGAGCACTGACGATCACTATCAATGTTTCGAATAACCGGTTAGAGGTTTTCTAATCGGCCAGGTGGGTAACTGATTTGAAGCCGGTTATCCGGTAAACCATTTCAGTACTACCGAAAATTTTACTTTTATGTTATTACTCATCGTAATTAACCCTTTATCTAACATGAAAAGCAGACGACACTTGCAAACAATATTCTTGAATAAATTTTTTTTTTTCATTTTTGGTCTCAAAAACATAGGTTATGACCCCTCATTGGAACGAGCTCGTTCCAATGAGGGGTCATAACCTATGTTTTTGAGACAAAAAAATGAAAAAAATAATGAAAATTAATTGGCGAGTTTTGAGAATAGCTCTGGCCTGTTTTGGCCGTTACGTTGGGTAACGGGTTAACAGTGAACTGTAGTTTTGTTTGGATGGTAAACCAGCATTTGTGAGATTTGTATTGTCATATTCCCCGTTGAAGGTCGGACAGAAACGACTGCTGATTAATGGAGTGTAGCGTTGGGGGATGTGAAATTTTGCAACAGTATGCTGTGTAAAGAAATGCGTGGGTAATGAACACGTGTAATATTGAACAATCAGTGGTGTTACTGTACATGCGGTCACGCGGAATAACTTAGCAATCAAAAGTACGGTGCCCTGCTGTTAATAGGTTTAAAAGTTCACAGTTAGGTTGTAGCGATACAAATGACTTTGTCGTTTATTGGCAATTGACAATTAAATGTTGACTTTATGCCAGTTTTATACGAATATTATATTTTATCATTGAAGTCTGCGGAAAAAAAAACTTTCCACTTCCCATAAATACTTCAGTAGACTGCCCTTAGACATCCCAGTGCAACAATAAACTAGCGTTATACGTTATGCATCGTGTCAAGTGACCAGTGCAAAAAGTTCGAATCCATTTTAATAATATCCGTTTCTTTAAAATTTACAAAACGATTTCTTTTCTCAGTGCAAATCCTCCACACATGACATTTACGATGGACACCGTGACCGAAACAGCTTTGCGAAAAACCCAAAACAAGAGTTTACTTCTCAACAAATACGCTCTAAACTGTGCTGCACAACACACTTTGTCTATATTTCTTGTGAAACTGTCGAGAAGATATTTGCTGAAGTTTAATGACAATATTTTGCTTGCTACTATTTATTTATTTATTTATTTATTTATTTATTTATTTATGTATTTATTTATTTATTTATTTACTTGGGCTTAACGACATTTTAGACAGCCAGTGTCACCTTGTGCCCCACAGGTTTACGGGTGGAGGAAGCACGAGTACCCGGACAGAACCCCCGAGCAGCAAAGAGCAGCCATGAGACTTCCCAACATACTAACTCCACACAAGCAGAGTTAGCACTGGTTGAAGACAAGTACACCATCGCCGTGCAGTACGCCTTAGTACACAGCGTCACTGTGCCTCCACCTGGCCAATCGGGATTAAGTGCCTTGTCCAAGGACACAACCCAGCTACCCCGGTGGGAATCGAAACCTGGCCTTTTCGGTTTGAAATCCAGTTCAGTAACCAGTGAGCCGCCGCGACCCCTGCTCTTTATTTTAAAACTCGTTATTGTGTCAGGCTTTTCATTTTGAAAATTGCAGGAGGGCAATTTTGGTTCGCCTCAAATCATCACAGGAGGGCCATTTTGGGTTCACATAAAATGACCCCAGGAGGGTAATTTATGATTTGCGGGGGCCGTGTTGTTGTGGACTGGTCGTAATCCACGCCTGGGCAGTGATGTCCACGCCCGCGTTTAACAGGACATAAGAATATTTTAATTAACGAAGCACCGGGTTACAACCGGTGTTTCATTAATTAAATCTTTGGTGATTATTCCTATAATTAGTGTTTGTAAGGTTATATTACTGCGTCCATGGACATATTGCCCACCCGTGGAAAGTGACCAGTCCACGACGACCGTATACTGATCTCCAATGCAGATCTCCTGTCGCATGAGACATTATAACATGGTTTCCGAAGACAAGAAGGGTATGCCAGTCCCCAAATCATCGCTACTAATTATTTAAAAACGGTATCCCCAGCAAAAAATTCTGGGATCCACCACTGGTTTATAGAAATAAACAAAAAATTTAAAAAATTAAAGTGGATAGTTTTGGGTGAATTTTCTCAAATGGTGGATGGAAAGTTCCCTTAATAACTACTAAAACACTGAAATGTGAAATTGTACTGAATGTAATTGATTGAAATTAGTACGTTTTAATGAAATGTAATAGAAATAAGAAAGTTGTACTGGAATATAATTGAAATACCCAAATTGTACTGAAATGTACTTGACATAAGTAAATTTTACCGAAATATCGAAATAAGTACATTGTATTGAAATCGAAAGAGTAGTACTGAGATGCAATTGAAATAAGAAACTTGTAATGAAATGTTGAAGTAAGTAAGTTGTACTTAACCCATTGAACATGGTGGTATCTTCCATGTCAGTTCATCTGCAGCAATTAGAAGACTCCACATTCATTATTTGGGGGTAGACCATGTCGCAAGATTACGGGGTTAAGTTATTCTCCGCCTTCAGCTTTCTACTTAACAAAGCTTACATAAAAATATTCTGCAAAGTGTTCTCAACATCATCAATTCTTGCATCGTCTAAAACTATCTTATCTCGCGAGCTACTCCAGCGCTTTATCAAGCTCTTAATACGGTTTCTAGACCTCAACGTTGCAGCGTTTACTTCTTTGGCTACTATGCCACTACGGTTCGTAACCGTTAACAAACTACAATAGGTTCCTTACAACCCTCACAGGGTTACGACAATACGCGGACTTTCAATCTCGGTGCCTATGACCCTCGATGGCCAAGGCTAAATTCGGACCTTCTCTGAGTGCTCTCAGGCCAACAGCCTCGCAACGACCCACAGTCTTACACACCTTCCGACTGGAATTGGCTGGAATGAATTTTTCGAGAAATCCCCCGATTTTTATTTAGATAGCCAGAACATTTATTCTCAGTTAATCGCTTCTCTTGAACTTGGCCGCTTAGATCTATCTTAATTTAACACTCGCTTTAGAGTTCCTTTGACACACAGTCGTATTTTGGTATCTTTTGACGTTTCGGAGACAGGACAGATGCGTAATATGGGTGTGTGTCAAGAACATATGTGATGCACTGGTTTTCAACAGTTACAATTTAACTGGCCTTAATTACCCAGATAACGATTCAGAAGAGAATATTGTCTCTCTAACAATCGGTCTGTTATCAGAAGCCCATATGGCGTTGAACACGTGCGCCAGAATGGACATTAAATTTCATACTTAATTTAGCAGCGTTTGAAAAATCTATTTTCAGGGTCCGTCACACACCTATTGAAAATATTTACTCTTTTATACAACAAAATCGCAACTTTTAGCTATCACCTTGACAGACCAATCAATATTTTCACCGTGCAGCCTTAGGGCTGCACGTTGAAAATATTAATTGGTCTACCCCACTCTTAACTACTTAATGAAAGTATAACGTACCATATCCCTGGGCCAGTAAAGCGGCCTCTGGTGTTCAAGGGGTTAAACACAAGTAGGTGGTACTGAAATGTAACTGGAAAAGCTAGTTGTACTTAAACACAAGTAGGTGGTACTGAAATGTAACTGGAAAAGCTAGTTGCACTTAAACACAAGTAGGTGGTTTTGAAATGTAATTTAAATAAGTAAGTTGTACTTAACTGTAGATGAAATAAGGGTGTTGTACTGAAGTGGAACTGAAATATGTGCATTGTACTGACATGAAGTTGAAAATGTATATGTTGTACTAAAAAGTAATTGAAGTAAGTAAATTGTATAAAATGAGAAAATTGTATTGAAATATAATTGTAATGAAGTGTATTGTACGCTGATAGAAATAGGCAAGTTGTACCGAAATATATTTGCTATAAGTATGCTGTACTGAAATGTAATTGAAATAAGTGGAGAGCGCGGTGACTTAGTGGTTAGGGCAGCGGACTTCAAACGGACAGGTCCATGACTCGATCCTAACAAGCGGCACCTGCGTTGTATTCGTGGGTACGGCACTTAACCCCGTTTGCCCCCGATAGGGGAAACGATGACATTGTTTGCATTGTTTGCTTACAGCAGCCAAGAATGGATTTTATGAAAAGTAAAAAAATATAGTTGAGAAATCATTTTTTTAACAAGTAGCACCGCGTATAGACCTACCTTACCGGAAACCAACCCTTTTAACTAGGAAGGTATATTTTTCATAAAAGAACAACTTGGCAATCAACGAATAGTTGGCACAATTAACAATATCTAACCAGTGGTGGGAGCGTGGTGGCTCAGTGGGTAGGGAATTGGACTTCCCCGCCAGGGATGACTACGTTGTGTCATTGGGCAAGGCACTTAATCCCGATTGCCCACATGGGGGCACGGTGGCGCTGTGTACTAAGGCGTACTTTGCACGCCGATGGAACACTTGTCTTCAACCAATGCTAACCCTGCTCGTGTGAAGTAGTACGTTGGAGAATCTGACAGTTGCTCTCCGTTGCGCGATGGTTCTCTGCGAGTGCTCCGTCTTCCTCCACCCATAAAACTGGCCGACACGGGATAACCCTGACCGTCCAAGGTGTCGATAATCCCCAATAAAATAAATAAATAAATAAATAAATAAATAAATAAATAAATAAATAAAGTTGTCCTAAATGTGATTGAAATTAGGAAATTCTACTGTTTTGTAATTGCAAAAGTAAACGGCACTGAAAAATCTTTACCATCCTCCCACCCGTTGCTTACAGAAGCTCGGACACCGCGTCTGTGGACTCGGTACGACGATTGCAAAAACAATCTTTTGGAAAGACGGTTGGGTGCAGAATGCTTGGCACACGACGCGACTGATGCCTTATGTGGCGTTTCTTCGTTATTGGCGGCAACAGCTTTGTCACACACTCACTCATCCTACCTTCACGCTGTCAGCCCATATCTGCACATATACATGGGATGCCCTCCCCTAGGTTGAAATTCCTTTCCAGGAACGTGGCTAGAGGTGTCCTATTGGGGGTGTAGGGTAGTGAACTTTCAACTAGGGGGGGGGGGGGGGCGGGGGGATCCCCTTAGTTTGAAAATCACTACCGAGAAACATTTTGAAAATGAAGCCATGGAAGGGGGCATAAAATTGATTCTAGTAACTGAAATACCAAATTTATGAGAGAATTATCAGGTTATTATTTGGTATTATTCTGAGAAATGAGTATGTGCTAAACAAATTCTCAAGCTGAGAACTTTGAGCAATTCACACTGTCCGAACATTAAATCAGATCTTATGCAGGAATGATCAGTTTTCGAAGTTTCATCGTTTTGTAACTGTGAATGATGGAATTAACTCAGGATAACGATTTTGCATTATGTGATTTTCTTGAAGTGCATTTCGAGGATTTTTTTATCACGATAAGTAAACGTACTATAGAAATCTCGTACCGATTGACATCATGCATACATATGAAGCTCGATATTGCGTACATTGTAGTTGTAAATGGTAACAGTTGGAATTTTTTCCGATTTGAAACAGAGTTGGAATATTTGGGAAGTAAAGGAGACATCAGCATTACCAAAGAAGATCTAAAATCCAGATAGATGGATTTTCCAACTCTTCATGACTTGCCCTCCGAATTTCCAACTAGACGAAATTTTTTTCCAGGATTGGGGGGTGCCCCCCCCCCCCCCCCCCACCATGTCGCCACTTCCCTGCTCCATTCCTCAAGTCTCTGGAGAACCATACCAAGTTTCCTTCTTTATTATATTATGTCTTAATTTTATTATTTTCATTTATTTCATTTTGTCGCCACATTTTCATATTTTTGCTTAACTCGTCCATTTCTACTACAATGGCTAAAAATGACAGAGGCGTCGGGGGGGGGGGGGACAAAAAGTTCCCCGACCGAAAGGAGACAGGAACTATCGTTCCAGACCTATTCGTGGTTGGTTCTGTTTCATGTGATGCGGTGCTTCCCCCAAATTGTTGTCTTAGAGCAACATTCGGCTAATCGGTGTTTTCAGAAGCAGTTGGAGAAGAAAGTGGATGAGGTGGGTGGCATTTTTAAGCCAGCTTTACCCACCCCAGAGATTTTCCTGTTTTTCGTCAAATGGGTCAATCGTACAATTGCATGCTTTACAGTCGAGCATTATACGAAAAAATCAAACAAGTTGAAGTCAAACATCATTTCGGCCATGCATCGGCTTCCTGGTATTGACAAAATTGACATCAATAGCAGGGCTGCACGATGTTCAAAACTGAATACCGGTATCGGTATTCAAAAAAATACCGCGGAATACTGGTATATCGAAAATTGTTCAGATATATGAAAACAAGTACCACAATCGAGACTCGAGGCATCACAGTCGGAACGAATTAGCACGCCTTGATGATGCGGTTCGAAAAACCTTTTACCCAACGCAGACGATATCAAAATTTATTATTTTCAAAATTAGTTTATCAGATTTTCCCCAAAGATTTCAACAAAACTATATCATGTGACCCCTCATTGGAACGAGTTCAACGAGCTCGTTCCAATGAAGGGTCACATGATATAGTTTTGTTGAAATTTTAGAAAATTATTTTTTCAACTGCTGATTTTGTATATTACGAGGGCACAGGCAGACGATTCCTTCGATAAGGGGATAATATTATTCATTCGGGGCTACAGTTAAAAAACTCCAGTCATCTTGAAAATGAAATTGTGGGTAAATAAATAATGATGATAAACCGATATTTTTTGTAATTACACCGGTATACAATCGATATTGGTTTGAATACCGGTATATATCGGTTTGTCGATATACCATGCAGCCCTAATCAATAGTGCTTTGGCGCGTGTCTTGATCTGGTCTCGAAAAACCTTTAAAAACAAGATGCCAAAAAAGAAGATTTCAGCTTATGAGTACTATGTTTGTGAATTTCTCCCAGCGTCTGCATGAAGTAAGGAATAATACGACAGGAAGCAAATAAATTCCCACCCGTATTGTGTCACTATGCAACACGAAAAACACAATAAGAAAAGAACAAGCAAAGAACTTCTCCTGCTTTTCCTTCTACCACCTCCGCATGCCTTCTCTCAGAGTAAGCGCCGCAATTTGAAATCATGTCCGGTTCATATTGTGTCTGCAGACGTACGCAGACTGAGTAACGCTGTCTCGTATCGTCGTATACCTCCTTCTTCTCCTCCTCGGCCTTTTTATTTGTCCCGGCGCCAAGTTCAGCAATTTCGCTCAATGTTTAAAGGACACAGAGGGAAGTCCAGTCCGCCTACCTCACCCATAATAAAAAAAATATTGCTAAATATTGCCGTGAACTCTCGAAACTATAATATTTAAGGAATAGTGCATGGCTTGGAGTTGACTACGCCCATATAGTGCCCAGTGAGGTGGTGTAGTTCCCGCCGCGAAGCGGAGGGAACTACACCACCTCACTGGGCACTATATGGGCGTAGTCAACGACAAGACATGCACTAATCCTTATATTATATCGAACACCCATCAAGAAAAACATCTGTCCGGTTTTTTAATCTATTACCAAGGTAGCAGCCCTACCAACCAGCGTTATATAGAAAAAAATACCATGTAGGTTTTAAAAAACATTTTCTTCTTCCAAAACACGGTTAACTTGGATTATTGATATGAGCAGAAGACAGATTTTGAATCGGTCGTCAAGGATAAACACAACTTTTCCCCCAAACGGAACTGTGTATTCTAGAATTGCGCAACTCGAGATTGAAAACTAAAATTTTCGAAATTTGACAACGCAGTTTGATAATTTCCACACATTTGTTACACATATACATTACCGAATGGGTCAGCACGGGATACAAACTCCGAAGGTTCAATTGAATTCCATCATTTATTCGGTTACTGCCCAAAACATACAATTAAATAGCGAAATAATATGAGCAGCGAAACAAATGATTTTTCATATTCGGACTCGTTCCCATAAAAGTTGTACCCTGGTGTGGATCTTTCTCTTCGAAACGAGATATGGATCATCTTCTCAAGGAATAAAATGAACGCCTCGAAAAATGTGACTTCAACAATGGAAAAGCGATACATTTTTCTACGAGGATTTCTTTTCGGGTCGTTTTGTGAATGTTGTGCCTCTGTGAATCGATTTTTAAATTTAGCCTGATCAGTTTTATTCGCCCAGTGTGCTAAAATAGAAAACGTGTAGTGCCTGGGTGTAGTGCCTGGTCAGTTCTGTGGATGCAAACTACACGAAATAGGGTATCATCTTTTAGCCAATCAGAATGCAAGGAAGTCACGTTAGATATAATATATACCCATAGTTGCTTGGTGTACCAAATGTTCACCACGAGTGGTGAACATTTTGGTACACCAAGCTACTTTGGGTATATTTTATACCCAAACTCACAATTAAGCAGTTGCGAAATTTGGTTAGCGATATCAGGGTGGCGTTTAGATCTACAAATAGTTATTTCGCAGAAGTGAGCGTCTCCCAAAAACACCCACTCCTTGGGAGGAGGACTTGAACACCATCATTCAACCTATTCGGAAAGTGAAGGACGTTAGCGTGATTCCAAAAAATGATGATACCAAGTTTGATGTTGTTCACGATTTAATTCAGTGGGCTACGAGTACCGCCAATATTATGTACGATCACTGTCTGAATCATCTGGATTTAATCCTTTGAACTCTAATGGTATCTTCCATGCCAGTTCAATGGCAGCAATTAGAAGAGTTCATATTCATTATTTGGGGTAGACCAATCAGTATTTTCAACGTTCAGCCTCGGGCTGCACGTTAAAAATACTGATTGGTCTACCCCACAATATTTACTGAACAGCCATCCTATATAATGATGTTATGACGTATCATGTTCCTGAACGGAAAAACGGCCCGTGGGTGCAAAGGGTTAAACTAGGTAAATGCATATAATAGCACGACCTAACCGATGAAGGATTCGGAACGAATGTGGGTAAACCAGTCTGGTACCGATGACATAACAACCCAAGAAAAATCTCTCTCAGATCGCCGTTTAACCTTTGTACCTGGATCAAAGCAAAAAAACTGATACTCGCGAAAATTTACCACCGTATAACTGTTATATTCTTTGGCAGCTGAAATTTTCAGGCTCCTATAGAAACTCTAGCGATATATGAAGCGTCCTTTTACCTAATCATTGATTGGTCACCACCCGATAGTGAAGTGTATCCTGTAATTATTGAGGGAAACACACGAACCCTCCAAAAAGTGTTCTGCATAAACATACTGTCCGATAAAAACAATTTAACAGCCATCACAGAATATAGAAAAAAAATTTAGTTATTAAGCCAGCCGACAAAGGTGAGACAGTTATCGCTTCATCCCAACTCGGGGTAATTATATACTACTCAAAGTTTGCTAAGCACCAAATATTTGACACATCATTGTGAAATTTGCTTGTGACATATTTGCGATATTTTTGGTGGATATTATTGGAGAATGTATTGAGATGGTCCCCAGTGTTTACATTAGCTCTCTTGACAGGCAGACTTTTCGTGACAGTCATGGAAAGCATGTACCCCTTGATTTTCATGATGGTTTCGTGTACTGTCCACATGTACATGACATGTATAGGGTATTCAATCTTCATTTCAACACAATCCCTTGTGATTTAATGATTGAATATGGCAAATGCAAATGTAAGAAGACATTTGTCAGAAGCAGAAATGTGGCGGGTTGTAAGGATGGTGGAGCAAGGGTCTACCCATCATCAGGTTGGTGAAGCCCTTAGTGTGCTCCATACGGTGATCACCAGAGCCTGGGCAAGATTTCAGCAGTATGGCACACTAGTAAGACGGCATAGTGGTGGCAGAGACAGGGCAACATCTGCAGCTGAAGAAGGTTTTTGATCATTCAGGTCCGTAGAAACCGCTTTGCCACAGCAACCCAGCTTCCCAGTGACCTTCAGAATGCATCCGTGCTAAATGTTTCGACGCAGACTATCCGGGCAAGGTTGCACGAAGGTGGTCTCCGATCGAGAAGACCATGTATTCGCATTCCGCTGCCCCAGAACCACCGCCAGGCACGTTATGAACGGGCCATGGACCGCGTTGGATGGACCAGAGAAGATTGGCGACCTGTCCTTTTTACAGATAAGTCAAGGTACTGCCTAGACCGTACAGATAGGCGTTCTAGGGTATGGAGAATACCAGAATAGCGATTCCATGCAACCAACATTTCTGAGCATGACCGCTATGGTGGAGGGTCAATCATGGTCTGGGGCGGCATCATCAGGGATAGACGTATAGGGCTCTGTGCCCTTGAACGTGGTACATTTACTGCACCGCGGTATATTGATGATATACTGGATGTCCACGTCAGATTGTATGCAGGTGCAGTGAGTGGTAGATTCATTCTGATGGACGATAATACCCGTCCTCATGCTGCCCATGCTGTCGGGAAGTGCCGACATAGGGAGAGGATTGAGCGTATGGACTGACCAGCAAGATCCCCTGACCTCAATCCAATCGAACATGTCTGGAATGAGTTGCAGCTTGCAATTTCAGCCCGTCCAGTCCAGTCAAGAAGTGTCCAGGAGCTTGGTGCCATGCTGGTCCAAGAATGAACAACATCTCACAAAGGACCACCAGGAGCCTGATTGGGAGCATGAGAAAGCGTTGTCAAGCTGCAATTAACGGTAATGGGTCTCATACTCGATATTGAACACATACCAGTTTGCTCAGTCAACTTTTTGGCAAATTTGAAAAATTTCATCTTTTACCACAAATATCCATTTTCCATGGTTATCGTATTCAAAAGCTAAAAAAAATGTCAAACACGAACAAAATCTTAATTTCTGTACTTAAGTCATTAAAGATATAATTAAATAAAAAATGTATACACTTTTCATTACAATATTTTAACTAAAACGTAAAACAGGTAATTGGATATACTTGGTGCTTAACAAACTTTGAGTAGTATATATAAATAAGCCACGAGACATTACAATGAAACATTATTAGTCTGTGTGAAACACACAGACTATTGTTTTTGTAAGGTTTCTTTTTCTTTCTTTCTTCTTCTTCTTCTTCTTCTTCTTCTTCTTCTTCTTCTTCTTCTCCCTTTTCTTCTTCTTCTTCTTTTTCTTATTCTCCTGTCTTCTATGCAATTCCTTGTCAGCACGATAATTCGAAAACGAATTGCCTTATCTCACTGGTTTTGGGTTTACTAACAGACAGCCACAAGTTCTCAGCTACTATGTTTTTTCAGGTCACTCGGGCCCTTGAGTACGGCACAATTGGTCACGTGGTTTTGACAGCCTCTACTTTCCTGCAACAGTAAATTCTCCTGAAGCAATAATATGTTGTATTTATTCACAGTAGAGACAATGTAAACAATCATATTACAGAAGTGGAGTTAGCTGTCAAGCATTAAAGTTATCTATTATTTTAATCAGGTGTCAGTTCCATCACCAAACCTAGTTGAGAGAAACCCTTTGCTTTACAAAGAAATGTATAAATTATTCAGTTCAATGTTTTAACCCTCTCAAGACTTCTTTGTGGGTTCCAAAGATTTTATTTCATGCAACGTGAGAATAATGGTAACCCTTTAAATACTCACATTACTGCTCTAAACATAATTCAAATAAGTGGCAGAGCAAAAACATTTATGATATAAACAGAAGAAGAAAAAAAGAAAAAGAAACCATACAAAAACAATAGTTTGTGTATTTCACACAGACTAACAAGAAGGTGTTGTTTTTCTTTAAAAATGCCAGTCTCATTCACTTAATTGATGTTTAATAGTTGTATAAATACAGAATTCGGGATTGACTGATTGATTGATGTTTTAGTTGCCAGTATACGAAAATGATACAAAGTTTACATATTGTAATTGTAACATAAACATTTCATTTCCACCAAAAAATTTTACACATTGCACAATTTCCAAAATAATCGTATACTGGCAGGGAAAGGCACATCCAGATTGGCTGTCTTCCTACCTTCCCCTGTGAAAGAGAGAAGAAAAGAAAAGAAAGAAAGAAAACAATAAGTAGGGAAAAAAGGGATAAATGATTGCAACATTGTGGATTTCATACTCTGTATTGACGAGATGGGGTGGGAATCAACAACCTTTGTTGGAGTGTACCGAGTGACCCCGGGGTAAGTTCGATTGAATAGGAGTACTTGTCTGGCTTGGATACTTCGTAGAATTACCATAAACTACCCGATAATCCCCCCCCCCCCCCCCCAAATCACCAGAATTCTCTACTTCTATCTGTATATGCAATAGTTTTCGTCTACCTGACCATATTCCTTTGTCCTGGTGTATACTCCAGTAGATTAGAAGAGCCTACCAACTTGAACAGCTTTGTTTATTGTTAGTATATTTAGCTTTTCTGGTCTGTTTTTGTTAGTTCTGACCCTATTCCGAGTACTCTTGTTGTTTCGTTTATCTAGATGACCCACGCAGTTCACTTTTCTGGCGCTAACTAACAATCAGATTGCTTGATTTCCTATAATCTGTATGCAGAGTTATCTCCCTTGTGTATATCAAAGCCTATATCATTCCCAAAGTCAATAAGCTATCGAGTTGTTACTGAAGTCATTGCTCGAACGACTCGAAGCCCATCGAGCAAATGAGCTTTAGAGTAATTGCTCGATCGTGTGACTCGACATACTGCTCGTCGACTCGTTTCGGTATTTGATGGCACCTATGGTCTGGTATTGTATTATTTGAGGATACTTTTTATACGTTACTTATCTAAGAATACTATTACTTGTTTGGCCCAGCCTTCTAGGCCACCCCAGGACATACCTATCCCAAATTCTCCCAATAAGCTATTGAACAGTTACTGAAAAGTCATTGCCCACGCCGTGAGGGCACGGTGGCGCTGTGTACTAAGGCGTAATGGACGTCGATAGTGCACGCGTCTTCAATCAATACTAACCCTGCTTGTGTGGAGTTAGTACGTTGGGGAGTCTGACAGTTGCTCGCCATTGCTCGGTGATTCTCTGCGGGTACACCTACTTCCTCCACACGTAAAACTGTTCGATAGGAGGTGACCCTGGCTGTCCAAAGTATCGCTAAACTTAAATAAATAAATAAATAAATAAATAAATAAATAAATAAATAAATAAATAAATAAATAAATACACAGCGCCACACTGCCACACGTGAGCAACCGCGATTAACTGTCTTTTTCACACACAACGCTGGTCAAGATCGAAAAGTCGAAATATCGACCTATCGGCCAAAGGCGGAAAGTGCCATGTATTAGCTGTTAAATTTTACTTTTAAAACATTGCTTTCGGTCCCTTATTGGAGCAGAGCTCGTCCAGCTCGTCCCGGTGGTGTTCATACATATAAGCTACGCTTTGAAGCAAAGAATAAAAAAATATGTACTCAAGAAAAATGTTAGTTTTGTTCGGTAAATGGTGAATATTATTAGTTACACAGTTTGTTGGTGGCCTAATATGGTATATATGGTGTCAGTTAATTTCATATTGGACGAGAGCTTCGCTCTTGTCCAATATGAAATTAACTGACACCATATATACCATATTAGGCCACCAACAAACTGTGTAACGAATATATCTTACCGACTGCTACATCGCTGCACAGAACTAATAACAACAGCGATCAAAATTAAATGAGAGAATTCTCACAATGTGTTCACGTGTCTTTGCCTTGTTACAATTTATGGGAGAGTGCCTACAGACACTCTCCCATAAATTGTAACAAGGCAAATTCATACATACCAAACAGTTTCATTTCGAAGGTAACATGACACACATCCACAGAATATGAAGCCTTTTAAGTTTCCTAACCCGTACTTCAGACCAAATATGGGCTTCCAATACTCAATCTTTCAACTGGAAGCGTTTATCGGCTGCCGCCATTTTGAATAATCAATGAACAAAGGGGAGATTACCCATAGCTGTCAGCGTATATTGATGTTGACAGGCAGTATATGGTTTTATATGCAGTCTGCATGTGACGTCTTTGAACCAATGAAATCCCCAGATACTTGTAGGAGGTAAGATATTGTTGTATAGTTTGCCTTTGCCAGTTTCTGAGAATTTCAGTGGTTTTACACGTCACGTGCAAGCTGTGTATATGTTGAAGTCAGTTGAAATCTGTGTGCGAAGTCAGAATAAACGCTCCTTCACTCTAAAATCAGTTGGGTGAAAACGTAACCTAAATCAAGTGGGTGGAGTGAATGCGAACACCACTGGATAACAAGTCATGACGATATAAGTCAGGGGTGTATATAGAAAAGATAGTTGATAAGATATCTTCGCAACTCAGTTTGTTAGCGACCTGTTAATTATACAAGATACCAGTCAATTAATATGGAATTAACGGACACAGTATGTACATAAACATATTCGATGGTTACTAAAAACCTGTGTGTCTAATAATATATATGAGCGCACGGTTAATCAGTGGATAGAGCATTGGATTTTAAACAGGAAGGCCCTGAGAGGTTCAGTCCTGAACAACGGTTACCGTAAGTGCGTTCTGTCCTTGGACAAGACACCTCATCCATATTGCCCAGGTGGTGACATGGTGGCGCTGTGTACTAAGATGTACGGCACGTCGATGGTGTACCTGGCTTTATTCGCTGTTTTTGTGAGAGCTCACTGGTTACAGCATTGGACTTCAAGCCGGAAGTTCCACGGGTCAATCCCCACCAGGGGTAACTGCATTGTGTCCTTAGGCATGGCACTTCATCCCGATTGCCTGCGTCGGGGCACGTTGGCGTTGTGTACTAAGGCGTAGTGACGTCGGTTGTGCTATTGTCTTTCAACCATTGTTAACCCTGCTTGTGTGGAGTTAGCGTGTTGGGGTGTGTGTGTGGGGGGGGGGGGGGGTCACCGTTGTTCGGTGGTTCTCTCCGTGACCTCAGGCTTCCTCAACCCGCAAAACTGTCCCACACGAGGTGGACGTGGATGTCGAAAGTATCATTAAACCCCAATAGATAAATAAATAACTATTTGAATAAATATTCAAAATAATATATTTTGATATCATTAGCGTTGGTAAAGCGCTCTTGCTTGACATATCTCTTTGATTGTGATTAAGGCGGCTCTGAATATGTGCCAATCATGACATATTTTTTAACTCTTTAACCCTTTACCCAACGTAACGGCCAAAACCGGCCAGCGCTATTCTCAAAATTCGCCAATTAATTTTAAATATTTTTTTCATTTTTTGTCTCAAAAACATAGGTTATGACCCCTCGTCCCAACGAGGGGTCATAACCTACGTTTTTGAGACAAAAAATGAAAAAAATTAGTTATTCAAGAATTTACAAGTGTCGTCTACTTTTCATGTTAGGTAAAGGGTTAATTAACATGACATGCATATCTGGTCAGAGCTCCAAACCGAAATCGTCTTTCAGTTTTTTTCTTCCAGTTTTTGACTGGCCTGTGATCCCTCATCGGAGCTCGCTGGTCGAGCTTGTTCCACAGTGGAGCCACAAAAATAAATAACAACTGCTTGTGCAGTATTAGAAAGTTGGAGAGTCTGACAGTTGCTACTCAGTGGTACTCTCCGGATACTCTGGCTTCCTCCAGCCGTAAAACTGTCCGAAGCAATGTGACCTTGGCTATTGAAAGTGTCGTTAAACCCCGATAATCAATAAATCAAAAATATATATGGACTATAGGACGAAATATCGTACAAAGACACCACGTGCACTCAACAAATATTTACAACTGCCGCGAAACATCACAAGAAACCCTGCGCATACTTTCAGCTGATGAACCACTAAATTACATCCTGTCAGTCATTAAAGGCTTTAGTGATGATCTCACTACTTCTTGTCTTTCTGCAAAACCAACAACGCTAATATTGACTATGTGCAACAATTTCAGCCTCCATGCAGTTGCACTGGAACCTGTTCCCAGTGGATGCATACCCCATCCCATCCCTTAGCTTTCGTGACCATTTACCGCAGGTCAGGATCGAACCACCGAGCTTTAAAGTCCAGTGCTCTTACTACTGACTCCCCCCCCCCCCCCACCCACCCCCCGTAGAAAAGTAGGATTATACACAATAAACGATACTGTGCCAAAACACGCTGGTATACAGGTTATTAACCTGGGTTGTACGAAACAATGGCAGCAGAAAAATATTTTATTCGCACTGCACTTCACCTCGTTCTGGGTTGAGAATGTGTATTTCCCATAGGTGAAGTTTCAAACAAAAGTAAATTGGCAGGGAGAGTTCCCACCACCCACCCACCCCCCCCCCCCACCCCCCTCTCAATTTTTTTTAAAAGCAGGCTGTATGCCTCAACTGGTACTATTTGTGGAACTTTTGACTTTTTTAAGGCGCGACAGAGCGTTAATTGTAACTAAATGTGGTGTGTTATCTGAATTATTATTATTTATTGCGGTTTAGTGACACTTTCGACAGCGAAGGTCACCTCGTGTCTGACAGTTTTACGGGTGGATGAAGCCGGAGTACCCGGAGAGAACCACCGAGCAACGGCGAGCAACTGTCAGACTCTCCAACTTTCAAACTCCGCACAAGCAGGATTAGCATTGGCTAAAGACAAGTGCACCATCGATTTACAGACGCCACAGTACACAACATCGCCGTGGCCCCACAAGGGCAATCCGGATTAAATGACTTGCCCAAGGACACAACCCAGTAACCGCTTGTCAGGATCGAACAGTCGACCTCTCGGATTAAAGCCCAATGCTCTAACCACTGAGCCACCGCGTTCCTTCCTTATCAAACAGATCATAGTTTTAAAAAAAACTTGTGCATGGGATTTGACAGTGCATTAACCATTTGATATCCTGAACGAGAGCGCTATAATTAATAATGGATATAGTAGGCACTACATTTGGGGGGGGGGGGGGGGCAGTAACAATTTGATCCTACAGCTGTAGGTTTAACTTATTACTGGATCTCCATAACCATTGGTTGTTCATTGTTTTGTTTACTAAACCAACACCGGAGAGAACCACCGAGCAACGGCGAGCAACTGTCAGCTCCCCAACATGCTAACTCCACAAAAGCAGGGTTAGCAATTTGTTCATCAAAAATTTTTCTCATACAGATTATTAGAGAGTGCAAACTAACACTCTCCAATAATTTGTAATAGAACAAATTTGTATAAACAAACTATTATTTATGTTTAACTGAATACGAAACATGCATCAGGAAAATGTTACTTTTGAACTGGTTCCCTCATATTTTTTTTTGAAAGGCATGATTGTGGCTTCTAGCACTCAGCCAGTTAAAAAACACATTATCTTTTATCTCCATTTTAGTTGTTCTATATTGATTTTTTTTTTTGTGTGATCACTGTTACAAAAAGAAATCTATCAGCGAAATCAACATGGAAGCTCTAGTATTTAATTTTAGGCTCTCACAACTGGATTTTAGGCATCGGCGACCATTCCATCAGGAATAAAAAATAAAAATAAAAACCGCCCTCCCTCATTCGTTTTTTTTTTTAAATGCCTGGGAATCAATTATTCAATTCTGTTTGGCCTAAGTATCACTTCTGGGCGGAGGAAAGAAGAGTAATTCCGCCCCATGATCAATCGCTATCCGTTCAGATGTCTTGTCCGTAACCGCTCATATTTTCTTAGGGCACCCAAAACACACCCCATACGACTCCTGAAATCCTTACGACATGTCAGGATTATTATTAGAGGTGATGGGGGCGCGGTGGCGTTGCGGTAACCGGATCTCGTCAGATTACCGAAGTTAAGCAACGTCGAGCCCGGTTAGTCCTTGGATGGATGACCGTCTGAGCGATCGATTCGGACTCCTGCGTTGTGTCCTTGGGCAAGGCACTTAACCCCGATTGTCCACATGGGGGCACGGTGACGCTGTGTACTAAGGCGTACTGCACGACGATGGTGCGCATGTCTTCAACCAATCTAACCCTGCCTGCGCTGCAGTGCGGAGTTACGATGTAGGGGAGCTGGCAGCTGCTCGTCGTTGTTCGGTGGTTCTCTCCGGGTGCTCCGGCTTTCTCCACCCGTAAAACTGTCACGGTCATGATTAGCCATTGTGCATAAGTATGTGACCTTAAACACCAATAAAGAAATAAATAAATATTAGAGGTGATTGTAGGGGCAAAACTGATTACAGTGAGGGGAGTGGACTGGATATGGAGAGCCGATCAGTCTGTACAATATTTAACCCCCTGCACACTGATGTCAAAATATCTAAATTTCAGGTAGAAAAAATTTCCCATAATGCAACTAGAAATTTAACCAATTAATTCTCGTTTGACAGAGCTCAATGAGCTCTGTCAAACGAGATTGAATTGGTTAAATTTCTAGATGCATTATGCGAAAAAACAGCTTCCTGAAATTTTGGTATTTTGACATCAGAGTGAAGAGGGTTAATAGCATCAATCGTGTGGTCGTTGTTTTGTGTGGGTACCGTTAGAAAGGATGGAGATATGAATGGCGCCTGTTAAAAGAGAAGAGACTCATTCACAACAGACGAAAATCCCTATTGCAGTTCTAGACATGCGATCCAGCAGAGGCGAGCTCGCGTTTAAGGTCTTTTCTTTAAGCTTATTTGTCTTACAAGGATTGGCGAGCAAGCAGTGCAACTTATATTAACGCGTCTCCTTGGCCCAATGGCGTGGGCGTGTATGATGACCTTCGTAGCGGCAACTTAGTGGCCTCGCTCTTCTCGAATACCACGAAGGGATCTTTAGCCTGCACGGAGTGTGTGTCTCTTCGGCCGGTGGACAGCCATTTTACGTCCGCATCCGATGGGACAGGACGTGGCGACAGGGGTAGGGGTGTGTCACGCCCCTCCCCCGCAATCCTGGCCAACATTTCCAATAGTTGGAAATTCGGAGGGCAAGTCATGAGTAGTTGAAATTTCCATCTATCTGGATTTTAGAGCTTCTTTGGCGATGCTGATGTCTCCTTTACATCCCAAAATTCCAACTCGGTTTCAAATCGGCAAAAATTTCAACTGTTACTATTTACAGCTGTGGTGTACGCAAAATCGAGCTTCATAAGTATGCATGGTGTCAATCGGTACGAGATTTCTATGGTACGTTTACTTATCATAATAAAAAAAATCCCCGAAATGCACTTCAAGAAAATCACATCATGTAAAATCGTTATCCTCAGTTAATTCCATCATTCAGAGTTACAAAATGATGAAACATCAAAAATTGATCATTCCTGCATAAGATCTGTTTTAATGTTTGGACAGTGTGAATTGTTCAAAGTTATAAGCTAGAGCACTTGTTTAGCACATATTCAATTCCCGGAATAATACCAAATAATAATAACCTGATAATTCTATCATAAATGTGTTGGCATTTCAGTTGCAAGAATCAATTTTATGCCCCCTTTCATGGCTTCGTTTTCTAATTTTTTCTCGGTTGTTAATTTCCAACTAGGGGGAGAGACCGGGAGGGAGAACTCCCTCCCGGTCCCTCTCCTAATTGAAAATTCACTACCCTACCCCCCCCCCCCCCCAATCGGAAACCTCTAGCCACGTCCCTGAGGACGGTACGCTGTGACAGCATCAACCTCATAATTGATGCTGACAGAGAGAGCGTCCGGACACCTAGAGAACTTTTCCAGACCAAAGATCGATTCCGGGACCTCTGGCGAATGGAATGGTTTAACGCGCCGAAGGCGCGCAGGGACGGTATGGGGAGCAAGCCCCTTTCGACCCTCATTGGCTGTAAATGATTAATTTCCACATGTCTACTCGTGTTGAAGGAGGAACAGGTTCAGGTACTCGGCAGGTGTCATCGGTTGCGGCGTGAATGTCTCTTTGACTGATGTCGGTTGAACCCTCGGGTGAGTACCAGTGTGGGAGGTTGGGTCCTCTCACAAAGGTACTACCTCTCCCCGAGGGTGCAGTCTATCTAGATTTTCGGGCAAGTATAGTCTGCCACTTCGGAGATGATTTTAAGTGTTGGCCATCACTGGCAAGTATAATCTGCCTCAGGCTGTCTCTGTTTGATGGGATGTCTTTGCAGGAAACAACAACGACCCCTTTCGGGGACCACCAAGAAGTAGACCCGAACTTCCCTGGTTCGGGGGCAGGCCTGCATTGTAATCCTAATGGGTTGGGACAAAAAGATGCGCAATGCGCTTACAAAAAGGGGCCGAGGCGGGACGCAGGACCAACGCTCGCCTCCCTTAAAGTGGTCGACCACTTTTAGGGAAGGAGTGGAGGATGTACAGGAACCATGGGGGTGACTGTTTCCATAACGGTTAGACTGTCTGTAGCGGTTATTGGGGTGCTGGTCAAAAAAGCGTCTTCTGTGTACCTGCTTAAAAGAAGAAGGTAGAATTAGTTTTCATTAAAATATGTAAATTGTAAAGATAAAAGTAGCACATCTTGTTCAATCTTAAGGTTTAATCTTAAGCTGAGTCGGTGAAGGCAGCCCTTTCTGGTAGAAGGCCACAGTTAAGCTGTTTTTCTGCCTGTGTATTCACCTTCTCGTTCCCTATTTATTATTTAGTTTTTATAACAGTATTTAACCTCTGGTATGAGAGACCAGCGCACTTATCCACTCGCTAACCACTCTTTCGTTTAACCCTTTACCTAACATGAAAAGCAGACGACACTTGCAAAAAAAATTCTTGAATAACTAATTTTTTTTCATTTTTTGTCTCAAAAACATAGGTTATGACCCCTCGTTGGAACGAGTTCGACGAGCTCGTTCCAACGAGGGGTCATAACCTATGTTTTTGAGACAAAAAATGAAAATATTTTGAAAATTAATTGGCGATTTTTGAGAATAGCGTTGGCCGGTTTTGGCCGTTACGTTGGGTAAAGGGTTAAGGTCAAGCAGTGACGTTAAAATATTCCGTAGATCTCGCTAGTAAATCATAATACAATATGGAGATAAATACAATATTGGTGAGTTATGTTTATTTTTTTAGCATTATTATTACTATATATCGATATAAGTCCAAATCATTTTATTTCCATTTCTGATCAGTGTTGATAACAATACATCAATTAATAGGTAATAATTGCACCTTTGTAATAATTTTCCACGCTTTAGATATGCCATCACCATTTAATGTTCCTAATTATATCCATATACAAATAGGGTTTACCACCTCGTCACCAACGTGTCAAATGTTGGAGGTAAAAATTGAGGCTTGGCGTTAATTATCGCGTATAGTTATCGAAGGTAACAGTTATATGGTTATACAAGCAATTACTCTTGTCCGCCATTGTTGGACCTATCTCAATGCTAATATAATCATTAGGGTTTCACGTACATTTCTATACACTGTGACAGGCCGCTAAAGACCTACAATGCAAATGCTCTTATCATGTCAACCCGGCGGAAATGAAGTATCAATAGGATTCGGTTGCGCTGTTAGTAATCATTCGAAAGACATGACATGTGCCTTTTTGTTTAATCAGAGGTGTGTTTCAAAGAGGTGAGTAATTTCTCAGAGACGAAGATTGTTAACAACCAAATATTACGTGGACAGAAGATATCAAGGCGTACAATATTTGGGCCGAGATTTGAATCATGTACGGAAAAGTGTTCAGAAACACATGTCCGCTTTGCGAAGATGACCTATTCTGGGGAGGGGGGTGTAAAACTTTTCTATGGGCTATATCTGCCCACGATGACGTAAAAGTTATCCTTAACTCTTAGAAGCCGGGGAATCAGAATGAATTTATTGAGCATGACATACAGCGAAAAACTTACAGTAAAGCAGGTGCTTCTAGTCAAGTGTCGTCTGCCTATTCAGGCAGACGAAACTTGACCTAGAAGCACCTGCTCAGTGTTTAATTCTCCCCCAACCCAAAGATAGCCGAACCGTCACAGCCAGATTACCTGTCGTATTACATCACAGCCAAGAAACCTCGACTCCCGGCTTCTAAGAGTTAATATTAAATTACGTATTTCAAAATATTATACTACTTTTATACCTCGCAGTTGCAATCGGCTCACGCAGTGACCTCTGAGCTTGGTAGCTTGTTCCGCACTTGTTTTTTGTTTTTTTTTTTATAAATTTTATTTATTCAAAAAACATGTACACCGGCAATAAAAACAAAGATATACTGATGTACAGAAAAAAACAAAAACATGAGATCAGGCAAAGAAAAACCCAGAAGAGCCACCTCACTAACCACTATCACCCCCCCCCCCCTCCCACACACACACACACACAAACACACTAACACCACCCCCCTCTAAGAGCAAAAAGAAAGCGGACAGAAAACACATACGAACAGACGTTGAGAACACTTACGCTACAAACACTATATACCTACTAACTGAAAGTGGAAAATATAAAAGGGAGATTAAAAGGACAAAACCAAGGAATCACGGGACAGGGTACAAAAATCAGAAGTAATAAGCCAATACTGGGAGAAAATAGGACGAGAGAGACGCGAAAAATCGAGCCTAATACGGTTACGCAAACGGCTCAGAAAATAAGGTAAAATAAGTCTCGAAGAAAGCGAAGATCATTACTTGTTCCCCAAATAACAGACACTGCCTCGGTGAGAAGACACAAACAAGTGGCAGTGACAAAGGAATCGCAACCAGGAGGAAGGGTTAAGAACAAAATTGTAGCCTCATTTGGAAAGATAACAGACTTTACGAGACATGTGATCCAGCGGTGTTCCGCACTTGTGTTCAATATATGAGTCGTGTGTAACGATTTGGACTTTGTCTTTCACCTAAGAAGCATGTGCCATCAACTCAGTACCTAAGAGAATGTGATGCATATTCAATTTAAATGCACAACGCTTTTCTAGTGGCAAGGAAAATATTCACTTCAAATGTGACTGAGTTGCTATCAATTCCTCCTGAGCATCCCTTCCCCTCAATTCCCCCAATCAGCAGTCTTCCTGTTTATTTGATCTCCTTTCGCCAACAACGCATAGGAAGTTCAAAATATTTGAATGTATTGCAGGATGAAACTATAAATTATTATTTTCAAATATACTTAAATCAACTCCCTCGTCATGACTATCAGAGATTGCAAATTGTGTCCCGAGACGGCTAACAAAAGCAAAAATGCTTGCTGCCGAATCCTACCTTGTGTCTAGACTGTTTGACATTATTGTTCATGTTACTCATTGCACCATTGTTTTTGTATTCAACCTTCTTTTCACAAATAAATATTGTTTAAACTAAACTAAACTTGATTATCCCGACTGGGATGACTAAAGTCAGCCCCGACTGACTAATATTCATACTACATCAACAAGGCATGCCTTCCTCGAAGGTATGCCTTGATGATGTAGCTGGAATATTCGTCAGGCGGGGTTATTGTTAAAAAAAACTCAAGATGTCTTGGAAATATATTAGTAAATAACCAAAATACACATCTAGCCAGTGGCGTAGCCAGCCCAAAGCAAGTGAGGGAGGAGACAAACTCGCAGATCCTGGCTTAGATCCATTTTAGTAGAGGGGGGGGGGGGGGGGGGGGTAGGGCGGCGGTGTGCGGGAAAAGCTTTCCAAGCCTTCACATCTTAGAATTTTGCGTCCCTAAAGTTTGAGCTAGATAACCAAGGTAACAATAATCAGGGTTTCCACCAGAGGGAAATAAATGTGTCCGATATGGGGCGGCCAAGGGTCGCCGATGGGAGGTTTTGAACCCTGGAATTCAAAGTTTTTTTTACCACGGGCCGACCATGGTTCGGAAAATTTTGAATTCCGGGCTTCAAACACCCCCTCCCATCTCCTTGCATCAGAGCGGATATTTTGAAGTTTTTCATATATTGAGGACTGTCTACCTTTTCACTGACACAGATATCAGGACAAGCAATCTACAAATCTACAGGACCTTACCCTCCTTACGATATTTATGCCATTTTTTGACATATTTCGAGGACCAACTTTAAAGGAAAGTGTGGGGGGGGGGGGGTCTCGCCCCCCCCCCACCCCCCGTGGCCACTCCACTGCATGTAGCCAGGGAAGGATCCAGAGCAGATTTGATACCTGTTACAGGTACGTGCGCCCAAACTCTGGATCCCAAATGTCCCCATATTCCTGCTGGAAAATATCATTCAACTTTGAAATCTACAGTACGTGGAGAGTGTATTATCACTAAATCAGCCGCAGAGTGGAGATTCCACCCAAGCAGTAACTGCAAATTTGTTGCAAAGCATAACAAATACAGGCAAAGTTTCAGCCAATGGACCTCCGGGTTAAACCCGAAGGTCCATTGGCTGAAACATTGTTTTTGTTTTTTATCGATATGTACAAAATTTGAAAGTTATAGCTTGGGTGATAACTCCACTCCGCGGGTGATGTAATTACAATCCACTCTCCACGTACTGTACCAGTTTGAAGCAATTATTTCCAATATTTAGTAGAAATCTATTCACATGCAGTTGATAAAAAGCACTTCAAGACACATCCAGTGGTCTGATCAAATATATTAAGACATCTCAATTTATTTGGGGACATCCTCAATTGAAAAACAGGGGTCCTCAAAAGTTCATGTATGTAGCAGCCGTGACGTAACTTCTTATTTATTACCAGTTACCGCCCGATACTCCAAACTGGTCATTCTGCCCCCCCCCCCACCCCACCAAACTGCCCGCATCGGGTAGTACACACCTCTATTTGTATGCCCGATTGTGTGTGTGACACAAGTTCAGGTATCAAATCAAGTCTCGTTGTGCGATGACGGCTAGAACTGAAACGGTTAACCGATTAATCGATTAACCAAGGATCAACGTCTTGATCGATCAATTACTTTTTTCGAGCTCGATCCAATGGAGGGTCATAAGCTAGGTTTTTGAGATAAAATTTGATTGGAGATTTCTGTATGTAGCGCTGGCCGGTTTTGATCGTTACGATGGGTAAAGGGTTAATGATGTAAATCATCAACGGAATGGCCATTATTCAGCTACCTATTAGGGCAAGTGATTAATCGATTAACCAGGGTTAATCCATGTGATTAATCGATCAAGAAAACCCTCTAACCGTTTGAGCTCAAATGACGGCTAACCACTACCGAGCTACGATGCATACCACTGCCTCCACCCTCCACCCTTATCCCCATTTACTTTTCCATTCGTTTTCCTTGAAAACAGGATTTGTTCCTGTAGTTCATGCTAAACGTGTAAAGAGTCTTCCCGCTTTGAGAAGTGAACTGCGTAATATATGTCCCATGTGGAGGCAGCCTAGTATACGCTAAAAGCTTGATGCTGAATCTCTTTTCTGTATTGTAATTATAAAGTTGTGTATTTGTATTAATTTTGTGAAATATTATCATACAGAAATAAATACTGTTTAACCCTTTACCCAACGTAACGACCAGCGCTATTCTCAAAAATCGCCAATTAATTTTCATCATTTTTTCATTTTTTGCCTCAAAAACATAGGTCATGACCCCTCTTTTGAACGAGCTCGTCGAGCTCGTTCCAAAGAGGGGTCATAACCTATGTTTTTGAGACAAAAAAATTACAAAATTAGTTATTCAAGAATTGTTTTGCAATTCTGCAAGTGTCGTCTGCCTTTTCATGTTATTAAAGGGTTAAACTAAATCAACAGGGCTGGGAGGAGTTAAAATTTCCCTTAACACGTTAACGTGTTAAATATTTCTACGTTAACGTGTTAAATGACGTTAAATGTTAAAATGAACATAATTGTAGTATAACAGACCAATTCCGGCCTTTTTTGCTGACTTGATCTTGAATCTGATTGAAATTACGTACACTATTAACCCTTTAACTACAGTGGTATCTCCCATCCCAGTTCAATGGCAGCAATTAGAAGAGCCCATATTCATTATTTGGGGTAGACCAATCAATATTTTCAACGTGCAGCCTTGGGGCTGCACGTTGAAAATACTGATTGGTCTACCTCGCAGATTCACTGAACAGCCGACCTATAATATAATGGCGTTATGAAGTGTCATGTTTCTGGGCGGGAAAGCGGCCGCCTGGATTCAAATGGTCAATATAGTTCTCTCGACAATGCGGCACAGTTTCAGTTAACTGAGTGAAACGAAAAAATAGATGCCCTATACATATACATTAGATGAGTCAGGACGAGTACAAAATCATTCCTGATGCACCCTAACAAACTTCAATGTTAACTGTTAATAACTTAGTTAAAAAAATTTTAACTTTGTTAAAATAATTTAACACGTTAACGTTTGAAACGTTAACTGCTCCCAGCCCTGTAAATCAAGTCTTTAACTTAACGGTTTAGAATCGGATTTTTGGGGACAGAATATAATCACTTAAGTGAGGAAGTGATCATGAGATGACAGTTACAACTGGGATATGTACAAGGCCAGTAGGAACAACATTCTACAGTTGCAAAACAATTTGTATTTGGACCGATGCGTAAATTTTTCGTATCCCCTTGACAATGCTTGACGACGTTTACAAAATCATTTCATCCCGGTAAGCACACAGGTCCTCGGCACATGCTGTGAAATCGAAAGAAATATGATATTTGATAGCATTTTTGAATCGATGCTGACGTGCCCCCATAATGGTATATAAATATTAACAAGGTACACAACTCGCTTTTCGAAAACGAATTAAACGATAGCACCCCCTCAAATTTGATTCACATAACGTATCAAGCAGTGCCAGGTGTCAGTGGAAAGGGGAATGAATAAGCTTTACAGTGGCGTATTACGTGACCGTTGGGTGTTTTGGGTTGTTCATGATAACTGGGAGAAGTCGCAGAAATAGCCGAAAAACATTTAGTCGGACAAGATACTGTACAGTGGAAAGTGGGTTACGAGCGACAATTATCCGATTTATTATAAATAATTCGAGGTCCCATTGTCTATGGAGGGCAGATTCAAACATTAACCGTATACCTTTATCAATTACTAATCTCGGATCCACATTTATTCATTTCTAGCGATCACATTTGCCGTTTATACATTGTTTAACCTTCTCTTGGCAACTCAACAAGCTAACGGTGGCCAAAGAAGCGAAGATGCTCACAAAAACCCCCATTGGCCACTATTTATGCCGAGAAAATCACACATGAAAACAAGCAAATGGGAGATTGGAGAAAATTTTTGTTGTGCGAGTCGCCGTATCTATGGACGCCAACAACGTCATGGGGTTTCAAGTTACGGCTAAAAAGTGTATAAACGGTAAATGTGAACTCCAGAAATGAATAAATGTCAACACAAGACTGTAAATTGATAAAGGTATACGGTTAATATTTGAATCTTCCCTCCATAGACAATGGGACCTCGAATTATTTATAACAAATCGGATAATTGTCGCTCGTAATCCACTTTCCACTGTACAGTATCTTGTCCGACTAAATGTTTTTCGGCCATTTCTTCGACTTCTCCCAGTTATCATGAACAACCAAGAACACCCAACGGTCGTGTGATGTACCACTGTAAAGCTTATTCATTCCCCTTTCCACTGACACCGGGTACTGTTGGATACGTTATGTGAATCAAATTTGAGGGGGCTATAACGAAGATGCGTGCTATCGTTTTCGAAAAGCGAGTTGTGTACCTTGTTAATATTTATATTCCATTATGGGGGCATGTCAGCATCGATTCAAAAATGCTATCAAATACATTTTTTCGATTTTACAGCTTGTGCCGAGTACCTGTTGTTAAGCATGGACTTATGCGACAAGGAATGTTTCAAGTTGACGGGGAAACGTCCAATAAACACGAAATCGAAAGAAGGGTCCGTAATTATTTAACCCTACAGCCCATGGGTCTCTGTAGAATCATATAATTAGTGAACCGCCTTTCACGCGCGTAATATGCTGAAAAGAATTATACAAATAATGCCTTCACTCAGTAACACGAAATTCAAGAACTTAAGGTGATATTTTGTTTTGCATAAGTCTGTATTCCAACCCACTTGTTGAGAAAAAAAGGTTATGGGTATCAGGTGCCTGCCCAGCGTACCTGCGACGGAAGTGAAAGCACCTCCCAACAAAATAGTAGGTCCAATTGAGGGACTATCGTCCATTTGTGATTTGCAAATTTTGCTAAAATGGGCGACCTCACTTACCCAGATACATCGTACTCTCTGCGGTGTAGCTTAGGGTGTAGTTGAGGACCAACGAAGGGACGTCGTGGCATTAAATTGAACTCCCGCAAACCAGAACTGAAACGGTTAACCTATTAATCGATTAACCAAGGATCAACGTCTTGATCAATCAAAAATGTAATTGATCGATCAATCGGTACTTTTGAACTATATTATATGGGTTAACAAAGAAATAAACTTGCTCAAAAACAGGTGAACACTGTCACACTGACTCACATCAATTATATGAGATAGAGTAAAGCATGCAAGTTACTTGCTGACACACTTGTTCACTTACATGATCATTAAACTGTATCAGTAGCTAGAAATGGTCATTCTTAACCCTTCACCCAATGTGGATAGCAGATGACACTTGCAAAATCAATTCTTGAATTACCAAAAAAAATTAAATTTTTGTCTCAAAAACATAGCTTATGACTCTCCATTGGAACGAGCTCGTCGAGCTCGTTCCAATGGAGGGTCCTAAGCTATGTTTTTGAGACAAAATTTGAATGGAGATTTCTGTATGTAGCGCTGGCCGGTTTTTACCGTTACGTTGGGTAAAGGATTAATGCTGTAAATCATCAACGGCAATTATTCAGCTACCTATTGGGGCAAGTGATTAATAAGGTTAATCATTGTGATTAATCGACCAAGAAAACCCTCTAACCGTTTCAGCTCTACCACAAATGATTCCTAACTGTTCTTGGACACACTTGGCAACCATGAGTGCCTAAAACCTGATTTGCATTCTCCGTCGCCGTCTGAAATAGGTTACAGAGGGGTGAGAGACATGTGCCTCTATCTTGGCGTGGTGACATAGCGCGCGAACGTCCGCTCAAAGGACGGTCAGCTAATCTTCCTGTGGCGCTGTGACGCCCAATTAAACGAGCTATCGTTGACTCCTGGACTCCAAGTTGCTGGGCGACGAGACGTTGCGATTGGCCCTGCATAATTACAGCAATAGCCCTACCCCTATTAACCTCGGACATTCGTGACATTTTGCTTTTCAATCAAGATGAAATGAAATGTTGTGCAATCGATGTGTGTTGTTCAAAACATCGATTTAGTATGGTTTTCAAGCCCATGGAAATGGGCGTGCCTCGGATGCACGCTTTGTCGAAATATCTGTTGAAAGCATGCAGTGCCGCACGTGATCATGGTTGATTGAATTTTAACCACAGATTCTTTAAACTGTACATTGATGTAGCTATGTGGCAAATTTTACTACATTTGGTCAACGGATAAACTTATATTACTGGCGTTTCTTTTTCCGTCAGTGTGTTATATGGTTTGTATTTCGGCAAGAGCCACTAACCTGCAGAAAAAATTATGCACTCCCTCCTCCTACCTTCGACGTTTTGTTTCAAACAACTCTGCTTAATAACACCCAGCGTGTCCAATGCCATCACCCCCAAAAACCCACCCACCCACCCACCCCCCCCCCCCAAAAAAAAACAAATTTATAAATAAAATCACACAAAGTCAAGCTTGTTTGTAAAATGTGTTAAGTGGACACTGCCATGTAAAACATCCCAACCGAGACGATTTTTAGTGCATCTTCAAACAAAAAAAAAATACTTCATCTGAAAGACGTTAATACTATCCGCATTATTGTTAGCGTGAAATAAAAACTCTAACTATAGAAACAAGAACTTGTTTTTTTTCACACTATATGGGAACATTTCAACATGCCTGTGTGTCCCAAAAGATGCTGCTACTTCTAAAATGAGCTACTGTGACTTATTCCTACAGGGACGTGGTCTGGTTGAATAGAAATATTCTAGGGGGTTAAGTACCCATCCCCATGTACTGCTGATATCCATGTCGAAAAGAAGCCAGAGTGTGTGCACCCTAAAATCAGTTGGGTTAAAAATCAACCCAAATCAACTGGATTGAGTGAATATGAACCCAAACTGGGTTCATATTCACTCAACACAGTTGATTTGGGTTGATTTTTAACTCAACTGATTTTAGAGTGTGCGAGGGATGCTGTTACTTGAGTTTCCGGTGCATCTTATCATCAAGAAAACTCACTAGAAAAAAAGCGATTCTCTCTCGTCTCCTAAAGTGAATGTGCAACGACGGGCAGACAGACAGGCAGACAGATTGGCAGACACAAAGCAGGGAGTGTGTTAGTAATGAGGTAATCCAAATTATTATAAACAATAATAATTAAACCTCTCAGAAATGTTCTTGAGCTTTTTTAAGTTCCAGACCAACTCCAACATGTATTTGCTTCAGAGCAGTGGATGCATGCATCCACTTCCTCCACCTTAAGCAGAGGGAAACAGTACACAAAAAAATGTTCTCGGAAAATTCATCATTACCTCCAAAGAACAATTATTTGCACGATTGAAATGCATTGACTTAAATTTATTCATTGATCTCAAGCAGCCTTTGATATTTTATTTTGTAAACAAAGACTTCACTTCTAGTTTATATGTTATTGAACATTTCCCCTCTTTCGCATCCCCCCGGCACTAATTGTGTGGAAGTAAATGTTTTCCTTCTCCGCACACAACATTAAATAGCAAATGTACATTCTACCATGATGTGAACGTATATGTTTGTGCTCTCAACGCACGTCCGGGACGCGTGGCCTACACAAATAAACCGCGAGGTCTTTTTGTGATCTCATAATTAAAATCTTTTCACACGACTTAACCCATACAGGAAAACGTTTTCACTGTTACGTTTTTACTGTTACGAAGTTTTCTTGAACAATTTCTATCTGCACTCTCGTAATACATTGACCACCATATCTCGTTGGAATTAGCTCGGAGAGCTAATTCCAACGCGATATAGTGGACAATGTTTCACCTGGAAGTATTTCTGAAAATAGAGAACATTGTAGTTGTAGATTTTATAATGAATCAAGAGTGAGAATATCTGAAGCGTCTCAACGCCGCAAAGGAAAATTTCCATAATTTTTTATCTGTCGTGCAAAGGAATGTCTCGGGATTAACTATACCCGCTGATGCGTATTAAATTTCATAGAGTTTCTCTCAGCTACCTGTGGCACACTTTCGACACAAAGACCCCCGGTGACACGAGACAGTCGCACGAACGGCTTATTGATTGAATGACCAATCACAGAGGACTACTGTCGGGTGGAGGCGGGGCTTCGTCGAATGCATTCACGACTCAAATTTGTGGTTGACAGGCGACTGAAACCGCGGTATATAAACCTGCGAAAAGGGTAGTACTCCAGGCACGCGCCAAATTGCAGGTGATTTCGCACACGACAGCCACGCGACAATCATTTTTTGTTTACTTTATAATACACAACTTCGTGATGTCGGTAATAAGTATCTTACCAGTGCAAACTGTTGAAGTTCCGGGGAAGATGACCACTTCAGTTCCGTGCATCATTATGAGAAAAGGAACCGTTGCACAGCAGATTCATGGCTCCTTGTCCCTGAAGATAAACACGACTCCAGGGGAACCTGGGCTCATGCGATGCAAGAGAAGAGCAGACCTAAGCTCGTTTGGCATTAAGGTTCCAAAACATTCAGCGTCCGTCGCAAGAAGAAATGAAAGAGAGAGAAACAGGGTGAGGCAAGTGAATAAAGGCTTCGAGACTCTTAGAGACCACGTCCCGTGGGGTAAAAAGAACAAGAAGATGAGCAAGGTGGAAACACTGAAATCGGCAATTTCGTACATAAGATTCTTGCAGGAGATGTTAGAGAACCCAGAGACGGCACAAATGGACTTCCAGTCATTCGATGAACACATGATGGAACAACAGTATAGCCCGGAGGAAATGTGTCAGTATAGCCAGTCGGACAACTGTGACGTTACGTCACCAGCTCCAAGTACGAGCTCAGACATTTCATCAGAGTCGTTCACGAGTCAAGACGAAAGTGACTTAGCAAATGTGGACTTGTCAGTACTTTCAGACCTTCTTGCTGATAACAGATTCTCGGAGTCAATTATGACGGTAAGGACATTTTTTTATTATTATTCCGAGATAAAAACAAATCTCTCAAATAGACTGAGTGTTTAGGGTCGTATGATAAGCTTCAGTCGAAATCAGCTAACATTATTTACATCATGAATAAAAACATGCTGGATCACAAAGTCATTTTTTTTCTTGGAAGGTAACATCATAAAATAAATAATTTCTCACATACTGTTTTTGCACGCGCATTCATCCATAATTTTCCCGTTGAACAAAATTTCGAATACAATCCATTATATCTTGTCAACAGAGCTCTCCGAGCTCTGTTGACAAGATATAATGAATATTATTTCTGACACTTCTGAGCCCACATAGCTTCTTCAGTTGTACACCTCCCTGCGTGTTGTCTGAATAGTTTCTCGATCGGACTTTTGTGGCTAGACAATTAATTGCTGGGAAATACATTCGAATTTTTGAGGAGCGTGAGAGAATATGTTTTGAAAAAGAAAAAGATGAGATCGACTCACACATCAGCAGTATTCTAAAGAGCTTCAGATTTAAGCGATTTACAAACAATACAGCTTGGAAAAGTCATTAACCGTTAAACTGTATTTGCAATTGAGATTTTAGCTTCGGGGTACTTGTTACGGAATACAGTATCTGAAAAACACGTCGCTCTTCAAATCCTGTTATTTATTTTGAACTTTATTCTTTGTTATGGGGGGTAGTTTGTAAACCCTCTCTCCGGGGAGTGCATATTTGTTGCCTACAGGTACAGTTAGACGCAGATGAAAAGATAACAAAATAGTAAACACTCTGATAATGAGAATAAGTGTTAGTCTACTCTTACAGACTTATAGAGTGAAGGAGTAGATTATTGCATACCCGCCCTACAAATCCATAACACTTTCGCTAAACTACATTCCATTGTGTTCTTGGGTTAACACGCCAAAGAAAACATAGGTTTGATAATCTTGAATTCTCAACCCCACTGTAACCCTTAAGCGTCAAACATACATAGAACCCCTCACTTGCTACAAGACACCATCTGCAATGCAATGCATTGCAGATAGCGTCTTGTTGCATGCAAGGGACGATATATGTTTTAAATTGCTCGGACTTACTTGTGTTGTTTTTTTATGAAACACACCTTATCTCAATATGAGGAATAGTTGTTGACGCATATGTTATTTAGGCTCAGGGGGCGTGGTGGCTCAGTAGGTTGAGGTGTCGGCTGCAAGCCGAGAGGACCTCGGTTCGGAATTCCACCTGCGGCAACCGCGTGGTGTCCTTGGGCAAGACTCTTCACCACCATTGCCCACGCTGTGTACTAAGGCCCATTGCCCACGCTGTGTACTAAGGCGTACTGTACGTCGATGGAGCACCTGTCGTCAACCAATGCTAAACCTGCTTGTGTGGAGTTAGTATGTTGGGGAGCTGACAGTTGCTCGCCGTTGCTCGGTGGTTCTCTCCGGGTACCCGGGCTTCCTCCACCCGTAAAACTGTCGTAGTCATGATTAGCCATTATACAGAAATATGTAATCTTAAACACCAATAAATAAATAAATAAATAAATAAATAAATATTTAGGTGGAGCTTTTAAGCTTCGATTCTGTATTTATTTATTTAATCATTTATTGGGGTTTAACGACACTTTAGACAGCCAGGGTCATCTCGTGTTGGATTCTGGACTAATAAACAAAAAGTGAGAAATGTTTGAGAATATTTTTTTGGCATATTCTAGCAATTCTGTTTTTGATTGCTTGTCAGTCTAAGGTGTGGATTAATTATTGCTTGTTAGTTCAGCGATCTGAACGGAGTGGCTACCCCTCTACAGGGGTAGCCACTACGTTCAGATCGCTGAACTAATTGCTTGTGTACGTTTATTGAATATTAATGAATTTCCTTACTGGCAAACATTTTGATATTTTAATAATTACTTCTTCCGGTGATGGGAAATGCTCAGAGAGGTTCGAATTTGGATAACCAGTAGTTCAGAATATTAAATTTTTAGAGTTGCAATTCTCTCCCTTCTGTAACCCACAACATACAGATGGGTAAAGTAATCATTTAATCCAACAAAGGAAGGATTGAAATGTTACTAAGGTCTTCAAAAAGTTAAAAATGAACTTGTCCTTTCCAACGGTAATGTGACGAAGAAAAACAAGATGGTCACAGTTGAAAGATTACAATTGCGATATGGTTAACGGCGACTAATTTACTTGTGCTTTAATTGATTTTGATATGGATGTCCGTTAATTTTCAAATTTTGATTGATGTCAAGACCGCGTGATAATGTATTGATTAAATTTATCAATATAACATTAAAAAGAGAATTTTGAATCTGTTATTAACCAATGTAATTCGAGCTCACGCGAAGAATGTTATCGATTTTTTGTAATTCTGAGGAAATTAATCTTGGGGATTGTTCCTGTTTTGCTACACGATCGTACATAGTTATGTCGAAGAAGGCTCCCTCCCGGACAATACCATAAACTGTCCTATGTTAACCTTTAACTCTCAAATCGGCGAAATCCACACAGCTCTATGAACAAAACTCGACATTCAAATTTTACTATATTTCCATTTTTCTTCCAAACCACAGCTGAAAACTCATCACAGGGTCGAGCTCGCAATCTCCTTCCAAGTGCTGTCATCGTGAGAAACCCGGAGGTCCATTGACTGAAACTGTATTGGTGCTTTGCATTCTTGTCACAGAATATCCGTTAATGGACGGAAACTCCACTCGACGGGTGTTTTGGTGAAATTCCACATTCCACGTACTCTACCCATACACCTGCTGTCTTGACCAGCAAAACATGTTTCTCATGAACAGCAAATTTGTTGGCTAGATCTGCAGGTTTTAGCTGGACTTGCTAGTGAAGCTATTGTTTGATACCCCCCCCCCCCCCCCCTTCCATCGAGTAGTTCAGTTTCAAATCACCGCGTGCATACTACTCTACACATTAAAAAAACTGAGGACATTTTAAACTTAAATGCTTTCCGATCGGACAATAGATTAGCAAATAATTGAGGGAAAAAATAATGTAGATATCCCCAGCCTTTTCATACATACCGCTTCCGTCTCTGTATGTATACACGGGTTAATTGAAACCACATTATGGGTTATATAAAGAATTTTCAGCACTTAATCTTTCGCTGAATTGAAAAAAAGTTGACATTTTACAAAAAGTGGGTGAGATGGCGTGAAATACTGTGCGCTCCCTGCTGTGTTATCTTTGTTAGTGATGCAATATTTTGAAAGAACGTATCTTCTAAAAGGAATGGAGTCTTTAGCATACATAATGAATTGAGTTTTTATCCATTGTATGAGTAAATTTCTTTCTTTTATACTTGCCCTTAGAGTATTTGTGCTAACCGTAAATTTATCTTAAGAACTCTTCAAACAAGTGTATTGTAACTTTATTCAAAAATATAAACCGATACAGTTGCTTTCAAAACTACTTGATTATTCATGCAAAATATTTTTTGTCACACCGAGTTCATTTTAGAGAATGTTTTACTCCCTTTTCATCTTGAGAAATGTCATTCATCGTCCCATTAAGCGGGTCAAGAAAATTCATGGTTAAACTCTCAGCAAATTCCCCTGAAATAGACCATTGCACTTCTGTTGGCTGGCAATACTGTAGAATTCTCTTTCAGCGCTTCCGCTTTTCTACCAAATCGATAAGCCTTTTCGAAACTGCCATTTTGGTTTTTAATCTATGCAAGGTCGCGAGGTGTAAACATTTCAAGAAAACACGTTGTAAGCAATGGGAGAAGAGAGCAGGCAAAGTGCTTGGACCCCATTACGTTCATTAGTGCGAATTCAAAAAACATTTAGCCAATGTTACCATTTGTTTAAGACAGTGACAATATTGTATGATAACTTTCATTATTTCGAATTTAGTTCCTATCGACTAAAATGGTGTTTGAATGCACGATGTGTCGTGATTCTGTGGCCGTCGGCATTGTTTCGACAACTTTTCGAGGACATGTTTTGAGTGCAACGAGTGTTTCCTTGTTGCCACTCAAAACTGGTCCTCTCCTCCGTAAAAAAGTCTTTTAAACCAGTGGTGTCTCATCATTTAAATTCGCCTAGGGCGCCCCTTCGATTAATTTGAATGATGACATCGGTTCTACGAATTTAAACATGATATTTCACAAAATTAGTAGTCTTGGCTGACACAGAAATCAATCGCTTTGTTTACACCTCGCGACCTGGGACCTTGCATACATTAAAAGCCAAGATGACAGATTCGAAAAAGGTTTATTCAGCTTTAAATTTTTGTGAGAGACCGAGGATCGGCTTATCCTCAACCGGAACCCGAGAGTATCACGATAAATATTTGTCATCTGTATGCACAATGCTATTCCATAACAGCATTCTTAGACAGCTGCCCCGAAAGAGCTCTCTTTAGGGTTTTCGCTATATTATTCGTGTGTGCTGTAATGATCTCTGGACATACAGTTAAAACTAGAAGTACTGTCATGAAATGCGCACAAATAGCACGTCGATCTGCGCGTTAATCTACGCGTTATGACCGTAGTAGGGCTATCAAAGTCTGTACGTATGGCCTGTGCACAAGCAATGTTTCAGCCAATGGACCCCCGGGTAACCCGGAGGCCCATTGCCAGAAACATTGCCCGTGTTTGCGATGAGTGAGAATCTGCCGTGCTTTGGATGCCATTCGATATGGCAATTGCGCGCAATTCCTACGCGCAATTAAGCCTAGATAAAGCACACAGGACTTTTAGTTTTAACTGTATTAGGAGCAATACAGTAACGCTACGCGCGTTATGCATGAGCCTCAAAACCTTGTTTTGGTGTTTGAACAAGTAAATAACGCCTGAACTATGAATTCAATTCTTTCGATGAGGCTGTGTGGTGACGTGCCAATTTTTAGTACTGTCATTTCAGAGGACAGATAAGTTTGATCGGATCGCGATCAACATTATCTGTCCATTTCCATGTCCACAACACTGCAGAACCCCAACTGCTGTAAACGAATATGGAAACATTGCGCCCCAATCTCTCTTTTCGTTTATTTCTTTCGACTCCTCAGTCTTGTTTGCAATATATTTTATCTATTAAAATTAAATTAAAAATTCGATCTGCTGGTGTACATGCGTCGCGACCAGATCGCGATATGATCGAGAAAATGACCACATAAAACCAACTCGTACAGCACATGGAAGGTAGGATTTAACCTGCAGATTCAGGGGCTGGAATCTTACTTGGGGTTCACGTCTATACTGTCGAGTTTTTGCTCATGTGAAAAATCCACTACGCAGGGATGTTTGCAGAACTCACTCCTCATGAGCTACAGAAAAGAAAGGTTGACAATAAATTAATAATCTTCCGAAAAAGTCACAAAAATATTCTCTTATTTGTTAAAAATATTGTCTCGATTGAACCAAAAAAAATGAAAATGCGATCGTGTTCACGTGGAATCCCCATCGCCCTTAACAGCAACAACCTTCGATTGTAACTGGATTTCGCATGACCCCGAAATGCATACCATAACCGGTCGAGTGCTTCAAAACATGTACTGGATATCTGACAGCGTACTCATGAAATTAAAATGAAATATTTCTTGTTTAGAAGTAGCTGGTGCGCTATTGATAAGTGTTAAAGGGGTCTGAAGTAATTTTACGCTTTTATAGTTGATAGGTTTAAAGTGAACTAGCATTAACACAGTTTTGACTACACAATGAAACGTCACATCAATTTTCACCATTGTCGTCTTGACTGAATTGAAATCGTCAAAAATATATTCTTAGCTCAGTCGACCACTCTCATCTTGGGTGGATAACTTCATCTCGCAAGGAAACGACCAAATATCGTTCGTTTTGAAAAATTACAACCTCGTAACTTACAAACGTTTAATTAACTCGTTGAAACAAGAAAACCGTTTTTGTCCGGTCAGATGATAGGTTCAATTTCTTAATATGCTTAGCCCGTTCAGTGAATTCGTGTGGGATACCAATAAATATGTTCAACGTGCAGCCATTGGGCTGCACGTTGAAAATATTTATTGGTACACCCTCAAACAATGAATATTTATTTATTTATTAAGGTTAACGACACTTTAACAGCCAAGGTCATATTGCGTCGGTGACAGTTTTACGGGTGGAGGAAGCCGGAGAACCCGGAGAGAACCACCGAGCAACGACGAGCAGCTGTAAGCTCCCCAACATCATAACTCCGCACTGCAGCACAGGCAGGGTTAGATTGGTTGAAGACATGCGCACCATCGATGTGGTGTACGCCTAGTACACGGCGTCATCGTGCCGCCATATGGACAATCGTGGTTATGTGCCTTGCCCAAGGACACCACGCCGGAGTCCGAATCGATCGCTCAGACGGTCCAAGGTCTAACTGGGCTCGACATTGCTTAACTTCTGTGATCTGACGGGAACCGGTTACCACGACGCCACCGCGCCCCCTAATAAACAATATGGGCCCTTCTAACAGATGCCTTTGAACTAAACATAGAATATAACATCAGAGGTCATCGTTAGCGTGGGGGCTTAGTGGTTACGACATTGGACTTCAAACGGACAGCACCGCGGTTCGATTCCCTCCAGGGGTAACTGTGTTGTGTCGTTGTGCAAGGCACTTAATCCAGATTGCTTACTTGGAGGCACGGTGCGCTGTGTACGAAGACGTACTGCATGTCGTTGATGCACCTGTCTTCAACCAATGTTATTATATACTTTTAAAATAAACACATTTCTTTTGGCTGGATCTTATACACGTGACCTGTACTCAAAAATCAATATACACCGGTTTTCCGGTGAACATCAACTTTCCAAATATAGGTTTTGGAAACCGCCTCTCTCGTTCTATTTCAATCGACGTAATCTCTGTAACATTGTTTATTTTTATTTCATTCTGCAGATGATAACTATTTTATGGTTAAATATAAATATTTCTGGTTGATGTAACTGAGCTTTTTTAATTGACAAATAAAAGATTGTTTTTTTGAGGATGGTGTTTATAATAAAACAGTTATGGACTTCTGTTGTGGTAAATATGATGTGATATGAACCTAAAAGACTTTTTAGGTTTATATCACATCATATTTACCACCACAAAAGTCCTTAATTGCATATTAATTAACCCTGCTTCTGCAGAGTTAGTACGGTGGGAGAGTCTGACAGTTGCTCGCCGTTGCTTGGTGGTTCTTTTGGGGTACTTTAAAAAACATGTGAGTTCGAATTACTGGTCCAAGAGACTCGACCTTACTGAATTTACTGCCTACAAGAAGGCAAGGGTTAACGTTTTGAACGCCACCGCAGACGTTATGGGAACTTGCAACAATGCTTTCCAAATTCAACAATGTTCAATCCGAAAGGGTGCTCTCTTTACTCTTGGTCATGCGCAGCAGGTCTTTAATGATTATCAAATGTAAGATATACTCGGCTTAGAACTGATGATAAATTGTTTTTCTTGTGATAAGCAGTTAAACATATTTACTTATTAATATAGGTTTATTGTAGTTCTCAGCATGTGAATGTAAACAAAAATATTTAATGGCGGCAGTATATCATTGTGATAATGGAACTCGATGGCTATTCATTCACTCGTGTCTTGGGACAATGCCTGCTTCAAATTGTGAACGAGAACTGTAGTGACCCTTCACATTACACATAGGTTGGTTTGATATTAGGCTACTCGGAGGGCTGACATCACGCTATACATTTAGTTGCTCGATCACTAGAAACTTGAGGGTCCTACAACACCAAAAAATTGTATTATCGCCTTTGAGCCCAAGTTTGAACTAGGTAAACAAAGTTCTGTAGAAATGCTGTACACAAATCAGCTGGATTTTATTTCAGTCAACAAAATTTACTCATTTAAATTCAAAAGAGCACTGGTGCCACCGATTCACTCTCATAAGCTTCAAATTTCAAAACTTTCCTAATTGGTGTGTGTGTGTGGGGGGGGGGGGGGGGGGGGGGGGTCTTCCGTATTCCATACAATGACAGGGTACATCCCTGTTATGCTATCCCCAGCTTTTCTTATGACAGTCGCGGTTTACCTTTGGTCATCGAGTGTCCATCAAACCAAATTATTACCCACCGTGAAAAACCCTGGCTACACCCATTATGGATGTGATTATACATGTATGCGTTTGTAAGCAAACTTCTTCCATGAATGGTTTTGGTGTTGATTAGCAAATGGATATACAAACATGTAAACTCTGGATCCGAAATTTGTATGAACAGTAAACATTTTTCAGTTGGTACTAAGAAGAAAGGTTTTGTAGTCTATAATACCCAATGCCATTCCGATATAATAGTGATAAGCAGTCAGAGAATTACCATAGTTACTGTAGGTGGGCATGTGATGGCAGTGATGTCCAGGCGTGTGTTTACCAGGTAGGAGAAACCATCACCAGCAAAATTTTAATTATTGAAGCACCGGGTTGTACCCGGTGCTTCATTAATTAATTTTTTGATGATTATTCCTGTAAATAGTCTTTGGAATCTAATATTATTGCGTCCGTGGAAATATCGCCCATCCGTGGAAAGTAATCAGTCCACGGCGGCCGTACTATGTGTAGAAGCCACTAATTCCATATTCCTCTCCTCGGCCAACAGAAAAAAATGTTCTGGGAACTTTCGTTTTCATAGAAAAACGTGAGTTCAGGGGAAAACTCGGTGGTGCAAACGATTGGTAGTAACAAATTTCGTCATAATTTATGACCCAAGATTGAACGTTTTATTATGAGAAGTGGAGTTCCCTTCGATATGTTCGCAAGCTTTGTTATTATAAGTGATGCACAGTGAACTAAGATGTATTCGTATTGATTCGCTTCGAATTTAAGCTCAGTACATATAACCATAGATTACAATGCTCGATGGGTTCGTCATTTGAAGATACCCAGGCAAAAGCTCCATCGCAACGTTTTCATAATTGCAATATTTGGATATCAAATTTACATTGTGTGATGAAGGAAATGGTATTTTATTCGCGCTGTGTGTCTCCCTTTCACTGAATAGAACTCATGTTGGCTGAAGTCAGAAGGTAAATAACTCAACTTGTGTTGACATACGGGTCACCTGTCTTGTTCTCAGCACACCGGAATGGATTTAATTATTGCTGAAGGATAAAATCGATAATTTTAAATTTTAAATTCTTGTGAATTTTAATTTGAGCCAGCATCTCTTGCTCGTCGCAAACATAAAATTCAATGTTTACTAATTTTCCGCATTCGTGGTTATTCGCAATGTAATTATCCTCGTACACAAAGACGTTGAATCGTGTGAAGCAATGAAGTTTTCAAATTTCGCAATGTTACTCGTTTAAACTAAGAGGGACTAACGTAAGTGCTGTGCTTGTTAATAAAGTGTATTTCGTTGGGTGAAGAATTGAATTCCCCATTGTACCGTTGCATGCATTTGAATGAGGTTCTTGTAAAATTCATATTTTATTCACACAAACGCGGATTTAGAATGAAGAGAAACAACATACACTTCCCAAATCTCTACGCCCGGTGTAACTACATAAAGAATATCACAGCCTGTGAGATTTAGCTTTATATTTTCTGTTTTCATAACGAGATAACGCTGTCGGGTTCGATTTAATGTGAAGTGCAATTGAGCCATTCCCTATAAAAGCAGTCCTCGTGTCAGTGAGTTGCTATCGATAGAAAAGTCAACAAAGTGGTTCGAAACACAGAGAAAGACATCTGCTTTTGTTATTCCTGTAGAGAACAGATGAAGTTTGTGGGGAGCATGGAGTGTCGCTCGCCATTTGTCTGGGTGGCATGTTATATGATTTATAACATAGACCACCAAAATATTGGTTAAAATTGTACCACTGATCAGAGAATGGCTGCGGATGAGAGTAACAGTTACACAGATACAGATACACTGCATTCAATTCGATTAGCAGTCTTGTATTTCACGATCGCAGCTTACTTTCTCTAAAATACAACATCATATGGAAGCTGATATACTTACAATCAGCATAAGCGGTCATTTGTAGCACTGGTATTACAAAAGTGGACAGAGTATTCAAACTAAATCGCGACTATGTCGCGATTCAGTCGAAATTCTTTGACTACCTTCTTGCCCTCAACACCGTAGTGTTTCACCTGTCAAAAAATGAAACGCGACAACATGGCACCTCATATACGATTCTCGTTTTTCTCTTGATTCTGTCTCGATTTCGCAGTATTTTAATTCTGATCTCTCACTCCACTGCTGTGAACGAGTTGGCAGCAAATGGCTATTTGTTCGAGAATGAGTCCTTTTACGCGATAACAGTGTTGTAACGGAAAATTTTAAAAGGTCGAGGGTGGCCAAAGAGCTAATCTCCGATTTTTTACCGATCTGAGGTTACCTTCAACAGAGAACAAGATTAATAATTTATTTTTTTAATGTTAAAAATTACAGTTGTGCACATCTCAATTGGATGGGGTTCTTTTTGTTAAAAGTCCAGTCTAAGAAGTTGTATATTACTACCAGAGCTACATGCATTTACCTTGACAACCTCTTCCGAAGAATGTGATTGTCATTGTTGAGAACTGACAATGTGATTGGGGAGAGTCAGCAGAGAGCCCTTTTTCAAGCAGCTGTTCCATAATTCGTTTCAACTAATGAAAAATAGTGTTTATGGTTAAGTAACGCATTAAAACATCACTTCGACCATTGTAAAATTGATTGACAGCCATCATAAAATCAACTTCTTTGTGGTAATCACATTACGCAATACAGCAAGACCTTGCCCAGACATAATCTTAGAAGGAGTAAAATTTTGAACACCGAAAGTGTTAAAACTTGTGTTCGCTCAAATAACAACATGTCCTTTGACAGTAATTATAGCCATCTCACCGCATCTCACATTAATTCGTGCAATTAAATTGAAAGCCTCAGCTTAGAAGTATAATTTTTTCATCGAACCATCAAAAACGTCGATGTATTATCTATGTTTGGTATACGACACTGTAAAAGGGCTATTCCTTTGAACTTCTCTACATTTTGCTGTTCCTATAATTTGACGCTTGGTTCTTCGTTCTCTAATCATGATCCGCATCTGTCACATCTCAAATAAATACTTTTGAAATCGTGCCTCAGTTCATCTATTACCGTCTTAACAATCACCAGTTTGGTCCGATAAAAAGGGTTCTTTTTGAGAATGAGTTTTTTTCTGTGTATTATTTGTTCTCATCACAAAGAACCTTCCAGTCACTGTTCCGTCCCGTTGATTTTTATATCTGTGAAAAACGAGAACTGTAGAAAACTTTGTTTAAGCTTTCTATAGGCGTACTCCCTCTGGTTGTATAAATATTAATTATGTGGAGTTTACATAGACGTGTTAAGTGGGGTAACTATAATTACCCACAAAATATACTCATCGCAAAATCATATTGAGTATTGTTTTCTGTTTCTCTTTCCAGGTACTTTAATGGTATTGCCTGTTATAATTTGAAATGAAAAGGGAAGAAGTTGAAGGGCACTTATAAAGATGCCACAGACTGCATGCCGTCACCTCAGTCATCGACGCCGAGCTGACGAAGACATCGATCAACAGTGCACGGAGTTCGATCACGAACGTCCGGTTTCAAGTCTAGTGCTTTTTTGTTTGTCTCATGAGACGATGGCTTTCCAGCACGTCCGTCTCCATAAACAATGAATTTATGTTGTTATCGTTTTTCACTTTTATAAGCGAAATGTATTATCAATCAAGCATTTATCATTTTATAAAATTTCAGTGTATTCCAAAAATACTTTGAACCTATCCACAGATGGATCAAACGAAGCTCATGGCCAAAAAGCCAAACATTGCATTTATATCAATCTTCTATTAGGGGCTGCACGATATTCAAAACTGAATACCGATGTTGGTATTCAAAAAAATATCGCGGTATACCGGTATATCAAAAACTGTTCAGATATTTGAACACAAGTACCACAATCGACACTCCAGGCATCACAGTCGGAACGAATTAGCATGCCTTGATGATGCGATTCGAAAAACCTTTACCCAACGCAGACGATACCAAAATTTATTATTTTCAAAATTAGTTTATGAGATTTTCCCCAAAGATTTCAACAAAACTATATCATGTGACCCCTCATTGGAACGAGCTCGTTCCAATGAGGGGGTCACATGATATAGTTTTGTTGAACTTTTTTAACATTATTGTTTTAACTGCTGAATTTGTATATTACGAGGGCACAAGCAGGCAATTCCTTGGATAAAGGGATAATATTATTCATTCCGGGCTACAGTTAAAAAAAGACACTAAAGACATCTGGGTAATTAAATAATGACGATAAACCGATATTTTTGTAATTGCACCGGTGTCCAATCGATATTGGTTTGAATACCTGTATATATCGGTTTATCGACATACCGTGCAGCCCTATCTTCTTTGCAATTTTAACTTTACGGTTGCTCGTTGTGCTAACTCACCTTATTATAGATACAGCACACGACTTACAGTCCACGGAGAGTCGATTACTACTAAAACACGGTGGGTAGATTTTCCACTCCACATTTAAAAATAAGTTATGACAAAAAACAAAGAAAGTAGCTGCAAAGTTGGGGTCATGGGCAACCGATCGAAACCCGGTGGTCGATGAGCTGAATGTTTGTTAGTGCTTCTTGTTCCCGTGCTCATAGGTGGTAAATATGCCACGGAAGAAGAATCCACTACCACAATTATTCTCCCGAACAGTATCAAACACAGGTCGACAGTGTACCCTGTCAACTAATAATACTGTTGCGAATAAAGTTAGAAAGCACTCCAACTGGAAAATGTTAGTTATAAAGGTGCTAACCTCCCTTTGTTTTTGTTTCTTAGTGTTTCCGAGTTCACCCTTGGTCCTGATTTCTGACAATGTTCGCTCGGTATTTCATCTCTAAACTTCAGATCGAATTCAGTCCCCGGGCATGTACAAGTTAGAGATTAATACCATCCAAGAAAGTGTTCCATTTACCTTTTTGTCAGGCAAACTTTAGGTAGGGGTTAACACTTTTTAAAAAACAGCAATGTAAAACTGCTATGCTTGCTATTGTTGCTGCAAAGGAGAAAGTGCGAAAGGAATTTTATTACAGATTAATCCTTGATTTTCTCAGATAAACACTTTACTTACGAAAATGCCATGGCCAGAGCTAACACAAATACTTCAGTTTTAAATCCCCCCCCCCTCCCCTTCTCTCTCTCTCTCTAAAACATAGCTACGATCCCTCATTGGAACGTCCATTGGAGAGTCCTAAGCTATGTTTCTGAGGAATGAAATTAAATTCTTAGTTATAAAAGAAATGCTGTTGTGATGTAACAGAAGGGCGCAAGATGTGTGTTGCATCGGCGCATCTCATCACCAACGTCAAAGACTGCCAATTTTATAGTTCCAATGAAATATAACATTAGCGTTAGTTTAGGAAAGTTTGCATATGAGACTTGGTGCAATTTTTCTGCCTTTTGTTTGAGTTGCAAACGATAAATGACCGACACGATCGTTAGCCTAGGGAGTACAGGTCAGGATCTGAAGTAGGAGATGACATATCACTTGAAATATCATCCAAGCACAAGGGGTAAAAAGTAAGGTAAAAATGGAAGTTAACAACCTTTACATCTTACGTTTTTCCGGTTCGGAGTATTATAAAAAAACAGTTTCAAAAATGTACCAAATTTGTATCCATGTTTGTAAGTGATTTAAATTCGAAAAAACATAACAGCGACTCCATCAGTACATTGATCTCTCCTTGAAAATATCAGAAGATTACGCTACAAAGTATAGACAGTGCAACCCGAAGGTCTGTTAACTGACGCCTAGCTTTTACTTGTAATGCCTTTCTTAAGATGACAAATTTACAGGAGTTCATCTTCATTGTTACTTCCTTACTGGTGTTAGATGCATAATACAAATAAAGGTAAAATAACATTAAATGGATTTATCCGTTTTCAAATATGCATCAGTTTTTGTGACTTCCGGTGTTGAAAATAGATGGAATCAATCTCATGTTTTGTTACTATCATCACAGGACGCCTATTCAGCCATCATTTTTGTTCATCACATGTCATTTTGTGTTCATTTACATGTATTGAAAGTAGTCGATCAACGACTACCATACACTAAACTTCAAATTACTTCAGATTGCTAGGGAGCTAGGTGACGTTGCGGTAACCGTTTCTCGCCAGATCATCGAAGTTAAGCAACGTCGAGCCCGGTTAATCCTTGGATGGGTGACCGTCTGAGCGATCGATTCGGACTCCCGCGTTGTGTCCTTGGGCAAGGGACTTAAACCCGATTGTCCACACTTGGGAGAACGATGACGCCCTGTACTAAGGCGTACTGTACGTCGATGGTGCGCATCTTCAATGCCGAGTTACGATGTTGGGGAGTTGGAAGCTGCTCATCGTTACTCTGGTTCTATCCGGGTACTCCGGCTTCCTCCACCCGCAAAACTGTCACCGACACGATATGACATTGGCTGTGAAAGTGTCGTTGTACCCTAATAAATAAATAAATAACTTCATATTGCTGAAATTGTGTTCACTCGTTGGATGAGGCGTTATCGGGGAGATAAACTGCGTTAATATACTATCACCCACTTTCTGAAAATATAACCGGATGAAATAACTGTTGTTTGTCGATGAACTACAACCCGTCCCCTGAGTTCCAATGTGTTCTATGTGTCAGTAGGCACATAGAACACATTGGATCTCAAGAGACGAACTGGTGCCAATACTTTGAAACTTTTACAATTGTATTTCTGGCATTGTATTTTCTATCTATTAATATAACTGATTAAATTAAATCATTAGTATTTTAAAAGATATGGCAATTTGCCAGCTGGCAAATTGCCACATCTTTGAAAATACTAATGGTTCATTTCAGCCAATTTAAAGCCATAACTAGAAAATACAATTGTGAAAGTTCTATAGTATTGAGCCCTGGTTTGCATCTAGCATCAGCGCAATATCGCGATACCGATAACTGTAACATGACACAGTCATATGATGGACACGGATATTTATTACACTAATGATATCGATAAAATATTAGCCTCTAGCCAGGGGCATAATTTAGTTATGCTTTGACCCTCTAATGGTACAGTGAGTTCAAATACAAACCAGCTAACCAGCAAATGTAGTCTGGACCCAATTGTGCGAGGCATGTTACTACCGTAATTGCTGGAAACGAGGATCTCATTTTCTTGACTGCAAAGAGCAAACAAAGGTGTCGACTCTTTTGGGTTGTAACACCGCGTACCCAACAAGTGTGGGAATGAGGAGTATTCATTATTCTACACTTTCATTTCGTCATCCACCCATACATCCCCACCGTGATACTGTCATTGTATCAATCTTAAGTTACTTTTCATTGGTATTTCGTAACTAAGCTTTGATACGATGTTCTAAATCCATCCAGGATCTAACTGTCCTATCTATAAATTGTTTTTGCTCAACTCTATTTTTCGTTATAATGTATTGGAGAGTGCCTCCAGGCACTCTCCAATTCATTATCACGAATATACAAAGGCGGATAAATTTAAGTTCATGAAGTACAGTACGTGGAGAGTGTATTATCACTAAATCACCCACAGAGTGGAGATTCCACCCGGGCAATAATTGCAAATTTGTTGCAAAGCATAATAATCACAAGCAAAGTTCCAGCCAATGGACCTCCGGAGATTCCACCCGGGCAGTAATTGCAAATTTGTTGCAAAGCATAATAATCACAAGCAAAGTTCCAGCCAATGGACCTCCGGGTTTAACCCGGAGGTCCATTGGATGAAACATTGCTTGTGTTTTTTGTCCATATGCCCAGAATTCTAAAGTGATACTTTGGGTTGTAATTCCACGCCACGGGTGACTTAGTTACAATCCACTCTCCACGTACTGTATTGGGCTTGGTTGCGAAAGTCATCATATCTTCTTCAAACATCCTCCTTTTGAGGATTCTTACAACGATAAACGTAAACACCATCATTCGCTCATTCCAGCACGTCACTGCCATGACAGAATATTTTACATTACGTTTTATGTTATATATGTGAGTATACATTTAATTGTTCGTTATTTACAATATGGATTTTATGGAGTGCTTCCTTATTATTGATACATAAAAGTTCTGTAAGTTTAAAAAGTATTTTATTACGATGAAGAATTGTTGTACATATTCGCCTATCAATTGTACAGTATCATTACGCAATATATTTTTGTAATTTATTATTATTATTATATTATTATTATTATTATCACACATTAAAATTTTCGTCAAAGACGGCTCATTCACCATTAGCCTGTTAGATGTGCTATACAGTTAAGACTAGAAGTCCTGTCATGAACTGTGCGCTTATCTAGGCTTAATTGCGCGTAGGAATTGCGTACAGTTGCCATATGGAATAGCATTCAAAGCACGGCAGGGTTTCCTGATTACTCATAGCAAACACAGGCAATGTTTCTGATAATGGACCTCCGGGTTACCTGGGGGTCCATTTGCTGAAACATTGCTTGTGCACAGGCCATATGTACAGAATTTGATAGCCTTACTATGGTCATAACGCGTAGATTAACGCGCAGATCGACGTGCTTTATGTGTGCATTTCATGACAGGACTTCTAGTTTCAACTCTATGTTGATCGGAGTTTTGTCTATTTTTTGTATTTTTGAAATGCTAGGTTTCATCTAGCAAAACACTATTTTGCTCTGTACTGGATACAGAAGTAATTGGATTGTTTATTAATCTGGGATAATGCGCATGTACATTACGAGAGAGAGAGAGAGAGAGAGAGAGGACAGAAGGGAGAGAGAGAGAGAGAGATACACGTTGCGAATGGAAACTTTAAACGTCGATGGAGTCGTGTGAATGAGTAAGCTCTCGACTATAAGGGTCTTGTTTTTTTTTCAAAAAATATATCCGCCCGAAAAGGCGATGATGAATAAAATTCTGGGAGAGGGCATTTTTTAAAGTAATTCCCAAACTCTACTTATAATTTATTTGTCAGTGGCCCACGGTGGCTGGAATAAAGTTTTCAGGAAACCTCATATGAATATCCAACAAAATCTACCGTTAACCCTTTACCCAGCGTATCGGTCGCATCCGCCCACGTAATATGCAAATTCAGCAGTTGAAAAAATATTATTTTTCAAAAGATTTCAACAAAACCATATCATGTGACCCCTCGTTGGAACGAGCTCGTCGAGCTCGTTCCAACGAGATGTCACATGATATGGTTTTGTTGAAATGTTTTGAAAAATTTGGAAAAATGGTATTTAAAATAATAAATTTTGATATCGTCTGCGTTGGGTAATAAAGGGTTAAAATATATAGAGGATATCTAGTCTGTTTCAGTGAATATCGGGAATTATCTCACGAGCAAATGCTCGTGAAAAATGAAACTTTCAGGTCCATACGAATGAGATAATTCACGATATTCACTAAAATAGCGTAGATTTTCTTTTCGTTATATGCCACATGCCATTTTACTGCGCAATATTCAGCCCAATTCGACTGCAAACAGTTTCAGGACAATAACAAAGACTGCTGATCGTTTCTTCGAGGCAACGTTCAATGTGACGTCATGCGCCGAAGCGTGTGGACCTGAAAGTATTATTTTTCACTCGCGCAGTCGCTCGTGAAAAATAAATCTTTCAGGTCCACACTCGTGAGATAATTCCCGACATTCACTAAAATAGCGTAGATTTTATTTTTATTATATGCTATGTGACATTTTACTGCTCAATATTCAGTCCCATGTGACTGCAAACAGTTTCAAGACAATAACACAGATCTGCTGATCGTTCGTTCAAGGCGACGGTCAAGGCGACGTCATGCGCCGAAACGTGACGTCATTTAGGAAGCCACTGAGGAATATTTCTCGATATCCATCGAGTCGATGGATATCGATAAATATCTTTTCGATAATTTGCAATAATTCACAGGCTAGCATATAATAAAAGCAATTCTTTTTTCTCAGAGTGTCACAGGCAAACAAAAAAAAAATATGCCTCAACTTTGACGACACGTTATGATATAGCATGTGTTACTTTAACAGGCTAATGGTTGTGTTTCATCATATATTTTCACTAATCACCTCGTCTCGATTTCTTGTAAAGGAAAATAAACAATAAGAGATGACGTATTTGCTGTTTTGTTTTTGTATGAAAGTTCTTACCCAGACCATATTTCCCCAAAACGCTATTATAAGTCTGTCTGTCTGTCTGCATCTCTCTCTCTCTCTCTCTCTCTCTCTCTCTCTCTCTCTCTCTCTCTCTCTCTTGTCCATGGCATTACATAGTAGGATTGACTAGGTTATTTTCCTCGCGACCAATATCCATCCCCTGGTCTGATGATTAAGGTAGGAGAATAAAGTCGGGCCACTGTTTCCCCATTAACCCATTTGAGACTTTAATTATCCTGACGTTCAAACGTCAGAGAGAATTCAGTTTCTTCAACGTTTTTCAAAATGCGACGCCAAGCGTCGGTAAGTACAAATATCAAGATATTTTTTCACGTGATTATCTGATTGAGGGCTAGGTTATTTTTGGTGGTCTGAGTTTGTTATTCAAAACTTGTTTTATCACAAATTATTGGAGAGTGCCTACAGGAACTCTCCAATAATTTGTAATAAAACAAATATATATAAATAAAATATTATTTGTGTTTGACTGAATATAAAATATTGGCAAGGAAAGTGTTGGCTTTTGCTCAGGTATCCTTATTTTATGAAAGCCCTGATAGTAGCTTCTAGCACTCAACCAGTTAAGAAGTCTTGACAACAGGATTATATTAGTATGTTAAGCTGCGGTAACATTTGGCTCAACGGTTATCACTGAGCACTATTCGGGAGAAAATAGGAATTTGAGGTTAAAACTTTAAAAAATCGAAAAATAATAACAAAACAAATGACTACAAAGTATCAACGTGCTGTTTGATTTCATACGTAATAACACGTACACAAGTATCAGAGGGTTAAAGTGCATCCCGCTTTTTATAGTGGAGCACCAAGTCACATGATATAAAGACTTATTCGCTCGGCTTATGCCACCAAAACACATCTTATGATCACTAACTGCAAGAACGTGTTTTCGAGCTCGTTCCAATGAGTGGTTATAAACTTTGTATTTCAGATAAAAATGAAAAGGTTTCGGTATCCAAGAAAATAAAAGTGCAAAGGTCGCCAACTATTCGCATTAGGTAATGGGTTATGTTAAATTGTAGAATTGACCAACTACCATTCCAAAACACATCCATGAAGTAATACTGCAGACTTAAAGTATAAACTGATCTCACCTACGAACTAATTATGCACTTAAACCCTGAGAGCTTCGAAATTCGAAATCGAGCCGATGATTCGATTCAAGCTGTGCTGATACGGAAATTTTCAAATCGACGAGATATTCTCAAAATCCTACCAAAGGTCTCCTCTTCAACTCTTACTTCTTCTGTACAGGAGACCTGGAGCCAGTACTATAAAACTTTTACAATTGTATTTTCTAGAATTATATTTTCAACACATTAATATAACTGATTAAAAAGAATTATTAGCACTTTGAGAGATCTGGCATTTTGCCAATTGGCAAATTGCCACATTTTTGAAAATGGTAATGGTTTATTTCAGCCTATTTAAAGTCATAACTAGAAAATACCATTCTATAATTACATTGTTAATGTAGTTATACGTTTTAGGTCCAAATACTCAATTCCCATTGGTCAGCTGGATGAAAACATCATGACCAAATGTAATTCATTTTCCAATGAATACATTTGGTCGAACTTTGACCCGCATTTACGTTCAAGTTAATAATTTGTGATATCTCAAACAACTTACAAGAAATGTCAATCGACAGTGTGAAATTATTTCAGTGATTTTATTCTTGAACTTGTCGTTTCATAGGTGACTATAGTTTACTGATATGTTAAATAAATTGTTTTGAACATTCCAAGTTTCGTTGCGAAAAGACGGCAATTTGACAAATTTGGGTCAATGCCGAAAACAGGCGCTCAACTCACAGTTGTGCGCTTTGTCTTTTGTGTGAGGGTGGTTTTTCGCCTCGTTCGCTCGTACATGTTTTATTTCGTCTTTCTGCTTTGTTGTTTGGTAAAAAAGTAGTTTAAACAGTTAAGGAATGTAATTATAAGAATTGAATGCAATTTTTATAATCTTTATTGGAGTATGAACGTGTGGGAATTCCCACACGTTCAAACTCCAATAAAGATTACAAAAATTGCATTCAATTCTTAAATAAAATACAATTGTAAAAGTTTTATAGTACTGGCCCCTGGTGGTATAAGAGTTCGAGAACGTTCAGTTTCCGAAACTACTTGGATCCCGTTCTGGAAGTTATGCCCAAACAGACAAGCATGAAAACTTGAGTGGAGGCTGACAATATTTATGGTTGTAAGAAAGGGAATAGGAGCACTGTGGCTCAAAGCTTAAGCATTGAACTTCAAACCGAGAATCCACGGTTCGATCCCCGCCAGGGGTTACTGCTTTGTGTCCTTGGGCAAGGCACTTAATCCCGATTGCCCACGAGGGGACACGATGGCGCTGTGCACTAAGGCGTACTGCACGTCGATGGTGTACCTGTCTTCAACCAATGCTAACCCTGGAGTTAGTACGTTGGGAAGTCTGACGGTTGCTCGGTGGTTCTCTTGGGGTACTCCGGCTTCCCCCCCCCCCCCCCCCCCCCCGTAAAACTGTTCGAAACGAGGTGACCCTGTCTGTCGAAAAAGTTGTTAAACTCCAATAAATAAATAAGAAAGTGCAATACGCACAACTTGAAGATTGGTGAGATTCGATTCGAAGTCCGATTCGATTCGGAATCCATCTGGTTCGATTTGACCAGACATTTGAGATTTTCAGCCCCCTATTTATTTATTTATTTATTTATTTATTTATTGCGTTTAACGACACTTTCGACAGCCAGGGACGGTTTTACGGGTGCGGGACGCCGGAGTACCCGGTGAGAACCACCGAGCAAAGGCGAGCAACTGTCAGGCTCCCCAGCATCGCAACTCCACAGAAGCAGGGTTAGCATTGACTGAAGACAAGTGCACCATCGACGTGAAGTACACCTTAGTACACAGCATCACCGTGCCTCCACGTGTGCAATTGGGGTGAGGTGTCTTGCCCAAGGACACAACGCGGTCGCCGCAGGTGGGATTCGAACCAAGGACCTCTCGGCTTGCAGCCTGCACCTCTACCTGCTGAGCCACCGCGCCCCCTTTCAGCCCCCCTCCCCCCCCCCCCGCCCTAACATGCACTCTGCCATGTATGTCATTGAACAAACAAAGAAGTCACCATTCCTCAAAAACAGAATTCAAGAAAGCAATAAATGTACTGGTGAACATTACGGAAAGAGTATAAATGCCAACTTTCAAATAGCATCTGTTTTAAGCTTATTCATATTACAAGGATTCGTGAGCAATATATACAACTTAAGAGTGCAGTCGACATCAACTGGTCGTAATCCACGCGTGAGCAGTGATGTCCACCCATGCGTTTATCAGGTAATATAATTATCAGCAGAAAAATTTTAATTAATGAAACACCGGGTTGTATCCGTTGCTTCATTAATAAAGGTTTTGATGATTATTCCTATAATTGGTATGGAATCTAATATTATCGCGTCCGTGGAAATATTGCCCACCCGCGGAACGTGACCAGTCCACGGCGGCCGTACTGCATATTAACATCTCTCCTTGGCTCCCTGGCGTGCGGTTTGGGCCTATAAGGCTAATTGAAGTTTGGGACTATAAGGCTAATTGAAACAAAGTGTCTGCCTAAAGTATATAATGGAATGAAAAATGGGCTGTCTTCGTTTTGGGGAGGATTTCAACCGCAGTAACATAGACCAGGATCTCCAATCTGACTAGAGAGTCTGTCACATACTTTATGTAAATTGGTGTGATGTGTTACGTTTGGTATGTTTCTGTTGATATCATAAGCCTCTCCTCACCACAGCGCAATAGGATATTGCGATAAATGTTTGTTGGGGCAAAGAGAGTGATGGTCAACAAATGGTCATGAACTAACATGGAATTCCTCCAACGGATAAGACCACTCGTTATCACCTCCTCTCGCGAGAAAGAATCTGCGCTTGGGGATGCGACGTGCATACCAGAAGTGGTAGGTGTGGGTCTTCTGTTGCTCGTACTCCGCTCGTGGTGGACCGATGGCTTCTCAGTTGGTCTTACTGACAAATGAGTGATTCGCTGAAAGGTGGTGGAACTTCTCATTGGTCTTCTCTATCCTCTTCTGAGGGTGTTTGAGTTTTTGACTAAGGACTGGTTGCATTGTGGCCGATTTTCAAACAAACGAGCCTTTCCAGGGCCACCAAACTTACCACCGGGTTCCGAATGAGGTTTCTCTAATGTGCGTTTTCGTGGTAGAATTATCACCTCCTCTCAGCATCTCATGGTCTTTAAAAGTTCTCACGTAAATTTTCTCTGGATATTTTATCATCTCCCCATGAACTTGTGGTCTATAATAAAAGTTATCGGACTTGCGGCAAACCCAGAATAGAAAACATATCGCCACGACATTCCTGTTGTAAGATATCGTACTTTTAACCCTTTACCCAACGAATCGCCCGCGTCCGCCCGAGTAATATGCAAATTCAGGAGTTGAAAAAATATTATTTTTCAAAAAATTTCAACAAAACCATATCATGTGACCCCTCGTTGGAACGAGCTCGTCGAGCTCGTTCCAACGAGGGGTCACATGATATGGTTTCGTTGAAATTGTTTGAAAAATTTAAAAAAATGATATTTAAAATAATAAATTTTGATATCGTCTGCGTTGGGTAAAGGGTTAAAAAAGTGAAGTAGTTTCCTGTTCCTTTGAAGGACATGAAACAGTATTTGTATTAGAATTAGAAATGAAAATTAGAAATATTACAGAACTACTCAGGGCCGTATTATCCATAAGGCTGACTAGGCTGAAGCCTAGGGGCCCGCCTTTTTTTTGCTAAGGCACTGTTACCAGCGCCTTAGGGCTCCAACTGCTAAAGGCACTTTGCACTCTGCGCCTTAACGATACATGTACATATATATTTATCCATATGTATACTCTCATAAGTATACTACATATTTATATACAGTACATTATTTTAATGCTTATTTAAATAATATGTCAAGTTGTGAGTAGAATTATTCAGGAGACCCGCAAAACGGATATAGGGCTATGTACTGTGGCACAGTGCCCACCGTACCAAGATCAGGATATCTGCTGTAGTGAGGTGAAAGATTGAAGTGTCGAAGGGGGCCGAAGAACCTAAAAGCCTAGGGGCCCGGCCATGAGTTCATACGGCACTGGAACTACTAAAATAAGTAACAAAACACTCACAAGAACATTGCGACCATTGAGTGCAACAATGTGCCATCTGCAATGCATTAGCATTGCAGATGATGCATTGTTGTACTTGAGGGATGATTTGGTTATTGGTAAAATAAGCAAACGATAATGTTTTTGGAAATCTATTTTTAAGATGTTATTGGAGCAGCTATTACCAAGCAATGTATTATACTAAAAGAATAGACCATTTTTCTTCTAGAATCTTCTTCTACTCCATTGTCCAAGCCACAAAACACTCGACCCTTTAATGGTTGCATGTGTCCAACAAATATTCGAGCAGTCGACAGCTGAAAGAATAGTTCAGATTTAAAGGGCAAGTCACTATTGAAATTTGAGACAGTCTTTGAGTTGTGGAACAGTCACGCGCTTCCAGTGACTTCTGATCGAACGCGCAAAATACCTAAAGAAAATTATCGACGTACAATCACTTCTACACCCAGGCCTTTCTTTGGTACTTGAATTTAATATCACGAAGTTCTCTGAGATGACATAAGAGGCCCAGGCCAGTATGAGCTTTTAGACCGCTGGTGCGAGGAGCAGAATTTGTTGTCTCAGCGAAACTCTAGTTTCCAAACCTACCTGGAAAGTAGGAACGCGCCTGAGTCACAGAAGGGCGCGAATTAAGGAACCCAGAAGGCCTATCCCGGAGAAACGTTTTAAAGGTCACAATCAAAGGCATTTTCCGTTTTTATTTGTTTAATTATGTAATAGAATCTAGACATGGTGTAATACCTGGAATGCTACAATAGGCTTATCTTGTAAAAAAATTTTTTATATTTTTAAACAATATTCTATTTCTGGAAACAGAAATGGGTTTGGCAAACAGGCTGTGTAAACTTTTGTTATTTAGAAATAATACCACCATATAAAGTGTAATAGGTCGAAATCATGGATACATGGAATCATAGTTTGCTATTGTATTTGGTCCAGCAGTCTGAAACTTAGCCCTATGGACACGAAGTTCTTGAATGGGATTGCCACATACAATTAATTGTGCCTATAGTGAATGGGCGTGTCATGTTCTTATTTGTGGGGAATGTTAGTAATAATTTAATTCAACAACCCCACGTCCCAATGTCCAAGTGAACTTTTCGGCCAGTCCGTCTCTGAAGGAATGGCAATAAAGTTACTACAAAAAATTGGGAACAGATGACGACGTACTTTGTTGTCCGAACATATATTAAAACCGTCGGTCAGTTTGTTCGTTTATTGTCAACGCCTCTCCAAATTACTAACCTTGTACAAAGCGAGATAGCAGCAGTTGAAGGCAAGGGCACGAACGCCGTGCAGTAATCTGGGTACAGAGCGCTACCGTGCCCTCTCGTGGGCAATCGAGATTGGGTGTCTTGCCCGAGGACACATCGCGAGTTGCGAGGGTCAGGACTGAGCCGTCCAACCTTTGATTCAAAGTCAAATGCTCAAATCAATGATCCACCGAGCTCCCGATCGCCTGTCTGTAATTTTATTACACCTCTGTTCTATGTAATCCCCATCTACAGCAACACTAAACCGTGAGGAAAATGAAAATCTGTTCCGGACACATGTGCGGAACGGAAATCGTTGATGGGTTATTTTCACTGGAATTTTCTACAAATCGTGCACCGCAATTACAATTTGAATCGCTAGCGATAGCTCAAAATCGTCCCCGAGTTCCAATGTGTTCTATGTGCCAGTTGGCACATAGAACACATTGGAACTCAGGGGACGATATAGTAACATCGTTACCATCTCACATTTGGTTGGTGATAAAATGTGGTCTTTTTGTTGACAGTTGTCAAATGAATTGCTGAGTGTCCTTCTAATTTTGTTTTCTTTAGACGTGTGGGCGTGTAATAAGCACAGAACGACACGCGTTTGTGAATGGGTTAATCGATATGGCACTTGTGCCATCGCGGAAGGATAAAACTCGAGGCCTGTGACCTCTCGTTCTATCCTACCGCGCTGGCACTCGTGCCATATCGATTAACCCATTCGCACACGCGTGTCGTTCTGGGTATGTACTCGCCAGTATCTCTGTTATGTGTACAATGCTCGGTCTGGATATGTTTCGGTCTCTTTCTACTTCAGCAACTTTCCAACTCGGAGGTAGCCCTCGGGATGGTAGAGGGTTGAAGCGAGCGAAGATGACTGAATTCGGTGTATTTCGTCTACTTCAAACGTATTCCAACCCGAAGGTCAGCCTTCGGGTTCCAACCCGAAGGTCAGCCTTCGAGTTGGAAGATGTCAAGATGATTGAAATGGAAGAACACTGAACCAGGCGAGATGATTGAAAGGGAAGAATACGGAACTTGGAAAGATGATTGAAATAGAAGAATACAGAACCAGGCAAGATGATTAAAATGGAAGAACACAGAACCACGCAAGATGGTTGAAATGGAAGAACACTGAACCACGCAAGATGATTAAAATGGAAGAACACGGAACCAGGCAAGATGATTGAAATGGAAGAACGCGGAACCAGGAAAACACGGAGTTCTTTGATGAACTGCAACAGAATTTATATACATTTTTTTTTTTTAGAAATTATTGACAAAACTACCCACTATTCCAAATTTGCATAATCTCACATTGTAAAAAAAAACATCATGTTATCATGAAGTATAGCAAGTGAAAAAAGAGGGTAGCACGTACCCTCTATTCTCCACGGTTCCATCTCCACTTCCTCTGCTTCAGATAGCCACGTGCAAGGTTGTAATATCTAACCCTTTACCCAACGAATCGGCCCCATCCGCTCGCGTAATATGCAAATTCATCAGCGGAAAAATATTATTTTTCTAAATATTTCAACAAAATCATATCATGTGACCCCTCTTTGGAACGAGCTCGTCGAGTTCGTTCCAACAAGGGGTCACATGATATGGTTTTGTTGAAATTTTTTGACAAAATTTAAAAAATGATATTTAAAATAATAAATTTTGACTGCGTTAGGTAACGGGTTAAATATGCTGTTTGTTCTGCGCAGACACGTATGACAGTCACACTAGAGTACTCATCTGAAATAGGCGCCAAGTAGAATCCAGCATCATCTTCAACCGTGATATCTGATTTTCACGGTGAATATTTGACTCTAAACAAATTCATTTTAGACATACAACTCCATTCTTTGATCTGGGTATTAATGTGGGAGGGGACCGCTGTAATTAAACAGCCACGAGTTTTATAATAAGTAAATTAACGCTCGAGTCTTTTTCAAAGGTTTTGATTGTATTGCGTGGAACGTGGTGCTATAATAACTCAGCAGTTTTCTCTACCTGCACGTGTCGGGTATTATACCCGTATGTCTATAAACCACCCAAATCCACACAGCTCATCAAAGTGCAGAAGGAGATATGAGATCGACATTATTTGATAATACTATACTATCGACGGGGCACAAGTCATCGAATTGCATGAATAAAGCTTTACAGCTACGTTTTTATTACTATCTTCAAACCGGTTTCAGTCTATTTGAATAGAAATAAAAACCCTGCGCAAGAAATGTGTTGAAAAGTGCGTACATGGTCTCGCCGAAATCGTAAACGGACTAAATTTTGCGGCTGCAAAACTATTGTAGACGCGAGAACAGCCAGGGACGTGGCGAGAGCGGGGAGGTGTGGGTGTGTGTGCCCCCTCCCCCAGTCCCCCCCCCCCCGCCCTCCTGGCCAAAAATTCCTATAGTTCGAAATTCGGAGGGCAAGTCATGAGTAGTTGGAAATTCCATCTATCTGGATTTCAGAGGTTCTTTGGTGACGCTGACGTCTCCTTTACTTCCCAAAATCCCAACTCGGTTTCAAATCGGCAAAAATTCCAAGTGTTACTATTTACAACTACAGTGTATGCAATATCGCGCTCTTAAGTGTGCATGATGTCAATCGGTACGAGATTTCTATAAGACGTTTACTAATCGTAACAAAAAATATCCTCGAAATGCACTTTAAAAAAAATCACATCATTTAAAATCGTTATCCTGAGTTAATCCCATCATTCACAATCACAAAATTAGGAAACATCGAAAATTGATCATTCCTGCAAAAGATCTGATTTAATGTTAGGACAGTGTGAATTGCTCGAAGTTCTCAGCTTGAGCATTTATTCAGCATATATTCAATTCCCAGAATAATATTAAATAATAATAACCTGATAATTCTATCATAAATGTGTTGGCATTTCAGTAACAAGAATCAATGTTATGCCCCCTTTCATGGATTCATTTTCAAAAGTTTTCTCGGTAGTGATTTTCTAACTAGGGGGAGGGACCGGGAGGTGGATTTCCCCCTCCCGGTCCCTCTCCCTAGTTGGAAATCCACTACCCTATAGACCCCCCCCCCCCCCAATCGGAAACCTCTATGTACTGTCATAACGATTGGTGGGGGGGGGGGGGGGGGGGGGGTTCCAGTATTAGAGTTGATGAGGTGCAAATGTAGAAACTATGTGTAAGAGGATAATTTCGCAAACGGTTGTGAGGACTGGGCAATGCATTGGGGTTGATGATGTCGAGCGTAACAAATTGCCGCGATGGGCGAGCGTAATTTTCTGGCTCCATTTTGCTCTCGGTGAGGGAAAGGGCATTCTGAGATTCTATACGATCATTTTCATACATGCGTCGTGAGGCTATTCTAGCAACTTCTGTTCGATGTGATAGCAATGAGGATATTCAGATAGCATGTTCAAGAAGAACAGTTAGAAATTTTAGAATTCGGAAAGAGCAGTTTCTGACCTGTGTCTTTTCTGTGTGCCTATTTCTGTCATTTGGTACACGGCTCACAATTTTTGTCGAAGCGATTTGCAGGCAAGTTAGTGCCCTTTAATTTCCTAAAGTTGCCAGTAAATTTAACACTGCGGATATGGGAATTTCAGATGAAAATTGAAATTTCGAAATGTTTCCGAAATTGTAACACCAGTGTGCGCGTCATTTCACAAACTTGAGGCATTTTCCTACAACGTAGTATAAATAAAATATACCCAAAGTAGCTTGGTGTACCAAATGTTCGCCATGAGTGGTGAAGTGGTGTTAACCGCGAGTCTTTGGCGCGCGGTTAACACCACTTCACCACGAGTGGTGAACATTTGGTACACCAAGCTACTTTGGGTATATTTTATTTATATCATGATCGTCAGATTATTAAGAGTCGCTATTATTTTTTCTCAATTTGACTGAGCACTAGTGAGCAGCAGACGTACATACGTGCGAATCTGTTTTTTTTACATGAGCACCAGTGGGAGGTACTTCCCCTGTCCATTTTATCGCCAAAACGAAATGAAAAAACAAATACGCAAATCACGGGACCTTTTTCATGTTGGTAACATAATAACATACTATTTCGGGTTATGGATGCTTTATTAACATGAGATAATGTATGTTTCTTAATTTTTGGTATCTTATGAGGTAAATTTATTTTAAAACGTAATAAATAATTGCCAGTTTCATTTCACTCTTCACGAGGCGACGAGTGATAAATTTAGACACGTTTGCATTCAAGGCGAGGTCACCAAAGGTCAATTTGGATGTAGTTCCACTGTAGGTGTAAATTTTAACTACTGAAATCCCATTGCTGGCGTGTTCACCACGGTTGGTGTGTAAAGCTAAAAATTATGTCATAGGCTTTTTATATATAGTAGAATAGGTAATCATGGTATAAACGAACAGGAGCTGGCTTTTTACAATTATTTTCCGAATCAGTTTAAACGACTGGCTCTTATTCTCTGTTGAAACCCATTTAAAAATAAGAAAACGGCGTTATGACCATCTTTTGATGTTCTGTAACCTTTTTCTGTTCATTTTATCAACAGTTTTGCGCATCGTTATACAGTGGGACCCTGTTAATTGAATGGCCACATTGCCAATGAAAATTATTCATTTACCAGGAGTATTCAATTAACAGGGATTGGTCACTTTCCTGTATTCTAGAGATAAACTGAACATTTATTCTATAATATTTTGTTTGACTGAGCTCTGTCAAACAAGATATAATAGATTAAATGCCTGTATTGGATGTACTGAGGTCAAATAGGTCTATAAATAAAAGGGAAACTGGAGAGAGTCGGGGTAATTTCTCGACAGGTTACAAGAAAATCCGAGAAAATCATGTTATTATTATTATTATCAATACTTAGAAATTATAAGAACGATTTTTGGCCCTTTTGGATTTATATTATTTCGTGAGAAGAATCAATATGAAACACCATTTATAGACCATTTTTACATAGCGCCATCTTACATCCGGGACTTCATTTGCGCCCACAAACCGGCTTCACTTATCAACATTGCACATACCTGTCCTGAACTGCTAATCGGCATTGAAAGTTTCGTTTTTCGTCCTGCGTTTTATCAATTAAAATTCGACAATTTGTCTAATCTGCGTTTGTTCTCATCTCCAAAGAGAACAAAGATTGGGTGTTAGAAATTTGTGTATTTTGCGATGTTATATTCCTTACTTATTTTTATGCTACAATCCTTCATGTTCGTTCCGACGTTCGTCACAACTCTCAACTACAATGCACCTTCGGCTTCTTTAAAGCCAAAATGTTTCGTTCGAAGAACGGCAAGCAGGCACACAATCAAATTTTGTTTCAAAAGAACGACAGCAATGACAAAAAAAACTATTTATAAAGTGGAAACAAACAATATCAATGCAGCCTTCAGTACTGAACAGCAGACGTGGGCGCCATTTTTATTAACAAATCTGAATGGCTGGTTTCGACAGGCAGATCGAGTCCCGGATGTACGATGGCGCTATGTAAAAATGTTCACATGAAAATGGTAAGTATGGAATATAACATCGCAAAATACACAAATTACTAACACCCACCCTTTATTCTCATTGGGGATGAGAACAAACGCAGATTAGGTAAATTGTCGAATTTTAATTGATAAAACGGAGACGAAAAACGAAGCTTTCAATGCCGATCAGCAGTTCAGTACACGTGTGTGTAATGTTGATAAATAAAGGCGGTTTGTGGGAGTACATGGAGTCCCGGATGTAAGATGGCGCTATGTATAAATGGTCTCTTAAGCAATTTAAGGCAGAACTCTTTATGTTTAGGGAAATGTGAATAGATTTCCAGGAAGACGAAATGACGTCATGCGCATAACATCAGCACTTGCTAGCCGTTCCGCGGGTGCTAATGACTAAAATGGACCTTAGTGACCGGCTACGCATTACAATCTTTGTTTCAAGTTTATTATCCTCTCTTACAGGCTCTGTAAATTACTATTAACATGAATGTAGCGCACAATGCATGAATTGATAATAATAATTGTTATTAAAGTAATATTCGGACCTTAGTATCGACACACGACATTATTTTACTCTTTGCATTACAACATGACGAAACCCTTATACACACATATTGCCTCGCTTGTTTTATTTTTCGATCTTTTTTTCGAAAACATAGGACCCTCCGTGATACACGCTCGTCGAGGGAACAACGATTGTGTCTTCTAAACTGTCGTCTACTTGATAGATAACACACCCGAGACAAATGTTTATTTACTTCCTTGCTGGGATAATAATTTTTTTCCTTATGTTTCAGATTTAAAAAGTTTATTCCTATAATAGCTGTGGATGTCGAATGTTATTTCACTCCCACAACGGCGTTACGATGCCATATTTCCATCTAGCAAGTCTTCGAGTCCTGAAAATGTTCTCATACATGTTCAAGGGTAACAAAAGAGAATCACTTAGGAATGAATAAAATAATTTATTTTGATTCTACTCATTAAATTAATATTTGACCAAAGGCTGGTGAGTTAAATAAATTGACAGTAGTTCAGTGCTCGGATTCGAGTATGATTTTTATCCTTGAGTGGGTCGCGCGGGGGATTATTTCGTCACCCGAGTGAAATAATCCGTGCGGCCCGCGAGAGGATAAAATCCGAGCAATAAACTTTTGTACTTATTTTATTTTCTCCTTATTTGTAAAACAATCCTATATAATTGATTCAACTCAACCGATTTGTAAACAATCCAAAAATAGTCCGTCATCGCTGAGAGTGGAATACTATGCTGGGAGTGAAATACCATTTTCGGAGAGTGAGAGTGTGAATACGATTTGTTATGGGGGAAGAAAAACGAATGAAAATAATATAAATAATCCTACTCGGGGATGAAAAAAATATTTCAACGCACTACATATTTATATATTGTAACAGGAGGAGAGATAAGTGCGGGAGCTGGGGTTCGAACCGTCGATCTCTAGCACACAACACGACCGATTTAGCACGAGACTAAGAGATCCGGGCCAACCGGGCTAGTAGGTAAATGGCCTTTATACCTCGACCGCTACACTACTCTCCCCTTCTCAGAGTGGTCGAAACACCCACCGCGCCATCTGCTGCTGAGGGTCGGACGAGTCCCCAAATGTAACAGGTGGAGAGATAAGTGCGGGGACCGGGGTTCGAACCGTCGATCTCTAGCACAGAAAGCGACCGATTTACCACGAGACTAAGAGATCCGGGCCAACCAGGCTGGTAGATAAATGGCATTTATACCTCGACCGCTACACTACTCTCCCCTACTCAGGGTGGTCGAAACACCCGCAGCGCCATCTGCTGCTGAGGGTCGGACGAGTCCCCAAATGTAACAGGTGGAGAGATAAGTGCAGGAGCCGGGGTTCGAACCGTCGATCTCTAGCACAGAAAGCGACCGATTTACCACGAGACTAAGAGATCCGGATCAACCAGGCTGGCTGGTAAATGGCCTTTATACCTCGACCGCTAGACGTTTACAAGGTGATAAAAATCATCATCAGCAAAATTTTACGGCCCACGAGAGGATAAAATCGCACTGGAATCCGAGAAGTGAAACTTTGTATTTATTTTATATTCTCCTTATTTGTTTTCTCAAAACAACCTTTTTTGATTCAACTCAACCGATTTGTAAACAATAATAAATAGTCCGTCATCGCTGAGAGAAGAATGTGATGCTGGGAGTGGCATTCCATTTGTTTTGGGGGGACGAAAAACGTTAACTGTGCCAAAATAGTGGACCTCCGACGTGTGGTCTCTTCTTCCCCTGGGATTACTGTTTTGACATAGTCATCTCCGAGGCGTGCAGTATTTATAAATTTATTCTATAAAGGCTGGGGTTTAGAAGTATGAATATATATATTTTATTATAAGTTTAAAGAAATATACTTTTGTTACCATCAGAAGGTAATATAAAGAGTTTATTGTAAATCGGCGAACAAGAGAGTTTGTGGTGCATTCTGGTTCACAATACCGTTCACCGGCTTATGTTTTGTCGACTTTTATCATCTGTGATAGCACCATTTTCTGGAAAATGCCAATAGAGCTTGCAATTACGCGTGTCTCGTTTCATCGGATTGTCATAAGACTTTCAAAAAACTTGAATTATATTTGCCCTAAAATCTGTACCTTGTATTATTTTATGTTTAAGACGGATCAAAATAATTTAATTAATGATTATCGCTCCTTGAGTGCACAAAGGTGCCATCTGCAATGCTCTAGCATTGCAGATGGCACCTTGTTGCACTCAAAGCATGTTATTCAAGTGTATTTTTAAAAAAAATTCTATGTAGTTTTTTGTTGTTGGTTTGATAAAAAATGGAATGAACGAGGCTTGGAAAAAGGGTCTTTTAAAGCATATTTAATGGCACGCATTTCACAGTCCTGTTGGCATTTCACAGCCCTTCGCATCAGATACTAAATATGACGGATGTTTGTTTGTCTCGTTGATGGGAAACGGAGCTTATCTAACAATCATACAGATTTTGGCCTGAAAAACACGAGAAACAGTACGCATCAAATAATGTGTTCCGATTCCGTATCACATTGATGACTCATTCTGATTCCGTGTCATATAGGCGACTCGTTTCCGGTAACGCGACAGCGACAGTTGCGGGCGATTGGCTGAACATTTTACAATAAACAGAAACTGTACAATTCATTATTACACAACCCGGTTCCTGAGGATGTGCCCTCGTCGCAAACTCGTAAATTCAAGCGGATCATCACAGGATGTGACACTGGGGGTGAACAATTTGACAACAACTTTGACAATTGTGGTGACCGCGTTAGTCATTGTTTGTTAGCGTGCACAACAATTGAGTTTCATAAAATACATTTTTTTAAAAAACCTTTTCTTGCCCAACATTATGTCACAAAACTGTATTAATAAATTAAGATTTAATCTGTATACGTGACAGGGTTGTTCGATAAATGAATTATCATGATAACGTACATGCCTTGTGATTTGTATCAGATTCTCGGTGGTGTCCAAAAATAGGATCACAACTCGCTGGCAAAGCCGTCGCGTTGAGATCCCTTTTTGGACACCACCTCGAATCTGATACAAATCACAGAATATGTACATAATCATGATAATCTGTATTTATCATAACAATTAAGGTAACACAATATGTAAAAAATAACCAAACAATGAATACAATATTTGTTAATATATTCATCAACCTCCCTCCCCTAGGTATTTGCACTGATGAACCAACTCGATCCCATATAGGTGTGTACAGGTGATTTCATGAAACAATGACAACCCTTCATTGACTTTTAAATAACTGCGGTAGAATTTCTTATTGTGGTGCATAACGGAGACCGCTATGAAGGGTGTCTCGTCAAAATCCAGCCAACAAATTCTTCCCAACTGTTATTTAAGTTTTAATCGAGGAACTGAATGAACACCGTATGGTAAAACAAAAATCCAAACCCTACGCTCCGCGAACCCACTTGGCCATTGACGTCGATATGTTCCAGTTGTTACAACCGATAATGTTACAACGCCTCATAAGGTTACCCCAACGCATAATGTTACAAAAATGTTGTAAACAACCGATAATGTTATAAACTGCGCATCATGTTATAACTTATTTCAACCCGTTATGTTATAAAAATCGATGCATAATGTTACAACTTTTTTCGACGCATAATGTTAAAACAAATTAACCGATAATGTTGTAACTCACGTATACTCATTCCGGTCACCACTATTGGACAAAAACTTCATTTTAACCCTTTACCTAACGAATCGCCCGCATCTGCCCACGTAATATGCAAATTCAGCAGTTGAAAAAATATTATTTTTCAAAAAATTTCAACAAAACCTTATCATGTGACCCCTCGTTGGAACGAGCTCGTCGAGCTCGTTCCAATGAGGGGTCACATGATATGGTTTTATTGTAATCTTTTGAAAAATTTGAAAAAATGATATTTAAAATAATAAATTTTGATATCGTCTGCGTTGGGTAAAGGGTTAAAGTCTTGTAGCTACCAGTTATCATTTTGTACGCAAAAATATGTACGTGTAGTATATAATAAAGGTTTCTGGTCTGCTCAAGGTGATATTTGTGGAAGACCCCCATCCCCGAGCATTTATCGTGAAATGACCAAGTCACGTGACTTACGTTCAGGTTATCCTGGTAACCCAATTGCGTGATGCGTGACGCCATTACCATGGTCCGTCAGTCTCAAATTAAAACATGGTGTGCGTGTGGCGGGATGAGGGGTATGGGTTTTTTAGCCGGTTGGTACGTTTGCGGGCATGAGTATTCCAGACAAATAATGTACCATAGTCGTCTGATGCCTTTTTGGGATGGATAAACAGCCTAGTTTCTGTTTATTTTGAGCAACTAAATCGAATTTGTCGTATATTTCTTAGGTTTCATAAAAAGGCTATTATTCATTAGTTTGACTTTTGTACCAATTAAGATTGAACAAATATGAGGTGGAGTTGGAGGAGGTGAACAACGTGCATGAGGTAAGCGTACATAATTATGGTTGATGTAGTGTGGTGGCGTCGCACGGAACAGGAGGGAGAGGCGGGGCTAGGGAAGGAAGTGGAGTGAGGTTTAGGAGGATTGAAAGGGGGAGTAGTAGGGATTAGGCTGAGGAGGAGAGGGGGAGAGGAGGAGCAGGGATTGAGATATCGGGGTGATAGTGAAGAGAAGGCTATGGAAAATTGCTATAAGAGAGTAGTATTAGATGGTATGATAATGTAGGTGATGAGGGTGCTGGAAGAGGTGGAGGAAGTGGTGCATTTGGGACTACAGTTTCCAAAAACGGTGGAGTCACCGGAGAAGGCAGTACGATGATGATGAGGAGGAGGCACATCAATGCCCGTTTGGGAGAAAAGTGGCATCATGTGCTAATGCGTATAGCACGTTTATGTTAAACATGCCTTCAACCAAATGCTAAGTCTAGAGAGAGAGAGAGATACTAATCCAATTATATCTATGGTGTAAGCTAACAAAACACCATCTACGAGATGCACTATTATCTCATGTTCTGCGTATTTAAACATAATCTCGGATCTTAGTCCCTCGAAAGTGATGCCATGACACTATAAATTACCGAAGATATAGGTTTTTCTAAAGTTATAACATTATCGGTTAATTTGTTTTACCATTGTGCGTTGAAAAATGGTGCAACATTATGCGTCAATTTTTATGACATAACGGGTTGAAAAAAAGTTATAACCTTATGCGGAGTTTATAACATTATCGGTTGTTTACAACATTTTTTTTAACATTATGCGTTTATGTAACATTATGCGGCGATGTAACATTATCGGTTGTAACACCGGTGTTTGAAGTACTCTGTCAGCACTAATTCTATCTGCAGATGTACATTTTTTTCAATCAGCACCTGTTGAGAAGCCAACAAATCGGATCAATTATTTATGTTTATTTAATTATTGGGGTTTTAACGACTCTTTCGACAGTCAGGGTCACCTCGTGTCAGACAGGTGTACTGGTGAAGGAAGCCATAGTACCCGGAGAGAACCACCAAGCAGTGATGAGCAATGTCAGACTCCTCAACGTACCAACACCGCAGGGTTAGCATTGGTTGAAGGCAAGTGCACCGTCGACATTCAGTATTATTTATTCATTTATTGGTGTTTGAGGTCACATATTTCTGCACAATGGCTAATCATGACCACGACAGTTTTACGCGTGGAGGAAGCCGGAGTACCCGGAGAGAATCACCGAGCAACGGCGAGCAACTGTCAGCTCCCCAACATATTAATTCCACACAAACATGGTTAGCATTGGTTGAAGACAGTTGCACCATCGACGTGCAGTACGTCTTAGTACGCAGCGTCACCGTGCCCCCACATGGGCAATGGGGGTGAACTTGGTGAAGTGTCTTGCCCAAGGACACAACGCGGTTGCCGCAGGTGGGTTTCGAACCGAGGACCTCTCTGCTTGCAACCGGCACCTCTACCAGCTGAGCCCCCCCCCCCCCCCCCCCCCCCCCCCGTCGACATTCAGTAAGCCTTAGGTCATAGCGCCACAGTACCCCTAGTATTTATGTTCACGGATAAAATGCTTTCGAACATGTCACTCTTGTTGAAATACTAACAAATTGCATCAGTTGTTTATATTCACGAGTAAAATGCTTTCGGAAACGAGTGTTAACCCTTTACCCAAAGCAGACGATATCAAAATTTATTATTTTAAATATCATTTTTTAAATTTAGCATTTCAGCAAAACCATATCATGTTACCCCTCATTGGAACGAGCTCGACGAGCTCGTTCCAAAGAGGGGTCACATGATATGGTTTTGTTGAAATATTTCGAAAAATAATATTTTTTTCATCTCCTCAATTTGCATATTACGCGGAAGGATGCGGGCGATTTGTTGGGTAAAGGGTTAAAAAGGGTCGTTCATTAACGTATATTTATTGTGCCTTGTTAAGCTCGGGGTGAATAATTAGTTTTTAATCAGAGTCAAGATTAACGACTGTGTTGCTCATAATCTTAACCCTCGAAAACCTGGTAGTATCTTCCATGTCAGTTCAATGACAGAAGTTGGAAGCGTCCATATTCATTAGCGATTAACCGATTTTTGGCAATCGCATCTGACATCGGCCGATTTTAAGCCATCGGTTGACCATCGGTAGAATTGTTTGAACATCGGTTCGTGCCGAGATGGTAACTTTTATTTGATTCACGATTTCATACAAGCAGTACAAGCAGTATCAAGCTTGATATGTTGCCACAATGATTGGCAGGAATCATGATTGGTCTTATTTTATTGATTGGTCTGATCTTCCCCTTGATAAATGCTCAAGACACAGGTGCCACATGTCGTGTGATGACTCCTTGAAATACATCAGCAGAAACAAATTAACTCTTTACCCAACGTAACGGCCAAAACCGGGCAGCGCTATTTACAAAAATCACCATTCAATTTTCATTATTTTTTTATTTTTGCTCTCAAAAACATAGCTTCTGACCCCTCATTGGAACGAGCTCAATGAGCTCGTTCCAATGAGGGGTCATAAGCTATGTTTTTGAGACAAAAAATGAAAATAATTAGTTATTCAAGAATTTTGTTTGCAGGTGTCGTCTGCTTTTCGTATTAGGTAAAGGGACAACAGCATGGCGTCTATGATCATTCGATGATGTTGTATTTTTATTTTAATACACACAGTGACATGCTCTTGAGGTCAACGCACCAACCAACCTGACTGTACTGTAAAATTAACCCTATTCTATACATTCTTGAGCATTCCACTCCTTTTGGTTGTGACTATCTGACACCAGCATTCACAATCGGCCGATTGTGCCTTCATCTGATCGGCAAGCACGTGGCGGTCGCAAATCCTTATCGGTTAATCATTAATATTCATCCTTTCGGGGTAGACCTGTTCATGTTTTCAACGAGCAGCCTCAAGGCTGCACGTTGAAAATAGTGATTGCACGACCCCGTACGTTGACTTATTATGCCAGCTAATGAAATTCGCCAATCGCAGCCCCCGAATAGTGGGACGGTACTGAACAGTATTGGGTTACCTGCAGCCCGAGGTGACCTAATACGAAACTCGTGTTAGCTCAGTACCGCCATTTTGTTTCGACGTGGAAATTCCTCACCTCGCGGTGCTTTTATATCCATATTGAAGAAATTGCAGTACAATCAAACGTCCCTCCGTGTCTATATGTCTCATTTTCTCTCGTTTTATAATAAATTTATTGTGAAATTTATTTTCTAAATGTAAATTTAATTATTTGAAGTGAGAAATACTACTGTATTCGATCTACCGATAACGGATCAATCAAACGTCCACCCGTGTCTATATGTCTCATTTTCTCTCGTTTTTAAAAATAGCGACTGCACTATAATGAAATTGTAAGAAATTAATCACAGCTATGAAGGAAAATATGCGAGATACATTTATTTAGTTCGAATTCTATAAAATCGGACGTTTCGGACATTTTCTGCACTCTCAAGACAAAGTGACAGTGCGAATAAAAGCGTCTATCGCTGTTGTCTGTGTTGTCAAGGAAATTATACACAAACAGGGAGACAACTGTGCACGTTTGTTACAACTTACATAGCGTTTTGCAAAAGTTTTGAAAATGTGCCGGCGTTCAAATTTGATTGTTATTTTGTTTTCGCTGGCATAATAAATACGTTACAGGACGTTCAGGTGGCGGATACGGGGTCATATGAGGCTCGGCAAAAACAATATTGGACGCGGCGTACCGCCTCGTCCAATATTGTTTTCACCTCGCCTCATATGATACCGTATCCGCCACCTGAACGTCCTGTAACTTATAGTATCATGTTTCTGGTACGGAAAAGCGCCTCTCGTGTTCAAAGGATTAATAATCTCACAATCCTGTTTTTAATTTGGAGAACATTAGACAAACGTACCAACGGTGTCTTCTCACTTTGCCAGCAGACTGAAGTGAGAAATGTTCACACCTCTGCTCTAGTCTGTATTAGTATTATTGTCAGATGTTTGTTCACAGTCGTTTGTCTTCCATTGGTCAGCAGTGTTATCACAGATCTGTCACTTGGACTGGAATTTGAAACTGAACATTGCGAAAATGCTCTGAAGCAAATGACCAATTCAGTCTTCCCTCCCACCGCCGTCACGATTAGCCTTTGTCCATAAGTATGTGACCTTAAACACCAATACATAAATAAAATGAATAATCTTGCACCGTCAGCCAAGAATGAATTGGTTAAATTGCCAATTGCGTTGAGGGGGAAAGTTGAAAGTTTTCCATTCAACCCGAAATCGTCCTTTGAGTGCAACAAGGCACCATCTGCAATGCCATTGCATTGCAGATGACGCTTTGTTGCACCCAGTAGACAATTTAATTAATTGTATAGATTAATAGATATATTAGTTAGTATTTCATGTATGTAAGTGCAGAAAATATAAGTAAAAAATTAATATTGTCAAAAGTGCACTTATTAAGTCAAAAATGGATATAATACAATGTATAACCCTTTACCTAAAACAGTTTTTTTTTTAAATAAATTTTTCGAAAAAAAATTCTCACATTTTTTTCATAAAACCATACATATATGGACATCAGTAGAAACAGCTCGACGAGCCGGTTCTTATGATATCCATATTTGGTTGGTTTTATCGAGATATTTGAAAGATATTTTAGGCTGTGGCAGGCTTATTTTAGTCAATTTCCTGGCCGATTTTAACCACTATGTTAGGTAAAGGGTTAATTCTAAATTGTCATAGGCAATAATAATCAATAAACTCTAACCCTACCAAGAAATATAGTACATTTATAAGAACAATACCAGCTGGCAAAGTAAGAAAACCCCGTACCCACGTTATTGGACTGACAAACTATTGTTTTAAAACAACACGATCCACTATATGGGCTGATTAGAATGTAGTAGTAGTAGTAGTAGTAAATTATTTTATTATAGTGTCACGTTTCTACACATCTTTACAGAAAAATACATTACATTGATACAGATGAGTAAAGTAGCATGAAACCCAGCCCCGAAGGCTTATGAGACACTTGAAAAACGATATAAATTTATGTGTATAATATGTACATAATTTTTCAAATCATTCGCACACACAAAACCACCCAACCCCTCCCCGCACTCCTCCCCCACCCAACACCACGACCATTCGTAAGCACAACTATGCATCTTAATTGGTAGAGTGCTGGAAGCCCCAAAATGGACTTTACTAAAAAGCACTGGTAATGGCCCTATCTATTATTCTCCACTGAAGATACTTTCCTTTTCGACCTGGTATAATGTAGATATTGTGCACAACAAATTGGTCTGTTACATTTGATTGGATAGTGCCTTCAGGCACTATCCATTCAAATGCAACAGAGCAATTTATGATGAACAAAATTTTGTAGTCAGGAAAACTTAGCATTCTACCATTTAACAAATAATACATGAAATTGATTCAAATGTGTAAAATAGCATGAAACCCAGCCGTGAAGTCTTATATAGGGCTGTCGCGATTATTCGATTAGTCGACTAACCGTCGACTATTGAACTAGTCGATGTTTTTTATTTTTAGTCGATCGTCGTTCATTTTCAAGGTGGTACACGTCTACTACACGTCGGGGCTAAATTGAATTGTTTTGTGAGGTGAATGATCAATGAAGGTGAATAACTTTAAATATCTAACCATAGTTAACATTCATATCCGGAAGACTGTACGACTGTCACTGACTGTGTAAGAAAGAACACTCACAGTTACTCGAGAAGAATAGATTCTTCTGAATTGCTCCAGTCTTGTACACACGAATGCACCCATTGGAAAACCCAAAGCGCGGAAGTGACGAAATTATGACGAAAGTCAGAACGTCAGATCGCTTCTCAAAGTTCGGAACTTCAGACTAAGACCCAATTTTAACAACTGACGAGAGAATGCATAGATCTCAATGTTCAAAATTTCGAGAAACTTATTGCAGAAAGGAAACATATACAGGAACGTTCTTTGGTAAATTCATTTCAATTCATCGGCTTCAATCTAGTTTAAACTTGGACCCGCAGTCAGTAATATTATTTTTGGGGTTGGTACGTCCTACAGGACGTACCAACCCCAAAAATTATATTACGGACTGTGGGTCCAAGATTGGACTACATGTAGCTTCAGTCGGGACCGGTTTGTTGTTCCCACAACCCCACTTCGTCTGAACACACTGGTGCCATTGTCATTTTCAGAGTTTTACGAACAGAAGAATGATTTGCTAAAAAATCATGGGAAGCGACTATTAATCGACTAACCGTCGATTACTGGTCACGATTAGTCGATTACAAAAAATGCTAGTCGCGACAGCCCTAGTCTTATAAGACACTTGAAAAACGATATAAATTTCTATGCATAATATGTACATAAGAACATGTACTCGCTTTTTCAATTCAGAATCGATACAGCTGATTCGGTCCCAATTATTGAAATAATTGTTGAATTTCAGAGGTGTTTTAATCCTACCTTTTATATAAAATACACTCTTTATTTCGAACAGTTTTGATTGTAAATGCCAGATGAAAACAATAATTACAGTTATACCAAGTGAGAAATATTGAATGTCGATTAAAAAAACACCATTGATCCTACCTGTAGCAATAGCTAACAGATACAATGGCAGTTGGCCGTGCAGTGAGACGCCATTTCTGTTTTGTTTTAGAGGTGACACTGTAGGGAAGTCTTTCAATGGAACTTAGAGGTGTAATATTTTACTGTATGCGGTAAAATTCAGTGTATCATAACTTTTCTTTATTTAATAGCAATTACACACTTCTTGGTTGCTTTTAAAATAAATTTTGTTAAGTTAAATATTTGTAATAGCGACCTCCATTACACTACCGTCGGTGACCAGGAGCCAATACAGTAAAACTTTTACAATTGTATTTTCTAGAAGTGTATTTTCTACCTATTAATATATTTGACTAAAATGAATCATTAGCGTTTTAAAAGGTATGGCAATTTGCCAAATGGAAAATTGCCATATCTTTGAAAATGCTAATGCTAATGATTTATTTCAAACCATTTAAAGTCATAACTCAAAAATACAATTCTTGAAAATACTACTGTAAAAGTTTTTTTTGCATTGGCCTGGCCCTAGAGAATATTGACAAAAATCAGAACAATTAAATACGACAAATTTTCTTGGAGTTTTAATCCTTTTTTCATTTATTGTTATTTTGTTTGTTTTTTTGTTTTTTTTTGTTGTTGTTTTGTTTGTTTTTTTTTTTGGGGGGGGGGGGGGTTGTTTCACTTTCCTTTGTTGTTTTTATTTTGATCTCTATTTCGTTACATTATCGAGTTTATCAAAGCGACTACCATTGCACTTCCGTCAGTTACCAGGAGAATATTGAAGTATATTTAGAACAACTGCATACGAAAAATTTTCTAGGGTTTTTAATCGTTTGTTTTGTATTTTGTTTATCCCACATTGTGTTTATCTTTTTGCTTCTTTCACCTTTTCACTTTTCAATCTTTCTTACTCTCCTCGGATTTCAATGCGCTAAAGAATTACCACAAACAGCGAAATGGATCCATTGTTAATAACTGATTTAGCTAACATAAGGAGTAAGAGAGATACAAAGTAAACAAAATTAGTGAACTAGTGAAGATACGAGTTTCTTACACTAGTAGTTGACCTCATTTTATGGGTTTTAATAGAAAAGCATGTAATAAACAGAGGACATTTAATGAGTCCTTAGTTTATAGTGAAATTTAGTTTAAACAGTATTTATTTTCGTAGTATCTAGATACAAAAAGACAAGAAAATACAAGTATAGCTTACATAACAATAGACACAGGAGGAAATGGATTCAGCAACAAGCTTCAGGCTTATGCGGGGCTGTTTCCATGATGACATTTCATTAAGTTTACATTTAGGCAGCTTTGGCGTTCAGACACAAGGGACCCAAGGCAGGCGTAGAACAAAACAGCTACACACACGCGCCCCCACATACACACGCACATTCACGTATGCACGCAAACAACCTGCGCCAGCACATGGTACCCTATTTTATAACTGAACAGTATTAAGTAAGATACTATGGATAAAAACACTATTTGAATAGTGGGAGAAACATGGGGGTATGAATAGGTAGACTGTATTGTGGGTAATGACAGTAAACCTTATAAGGACACCTACATGGGAATCAGTGAAATGTGCAGAAATGGGCAGGCCAGCCAGGGATGGCCAGTTGGCTTTCATATTCCATGATAAATAACGATGACTGGACTGGAGAAAGTTCTGGGGCATCAGGGAGTTCACATAACTTCGCTAACTCCTTGGTGGGGGAAGGGGGGAAAGACGGTTGACATTTTTAAAAACTGATCGTGTTTATATAGCGACTTGATGGAGTGCCCTGTACAGGATGAATTACATCTGAATTTGGAAACACCGACAAACTCAGTATTTAGTGAAATTTACAATACGTGTTGAGTAATTTAGGTCTGTGAAGAGCCCGTAGCTAATTTACCGTACAAGTTTCGTACATTTCTTGGGAAATGTGGGACAAGTGGTGAATTCCAGTTTATCACTTGATTTAAGGCCAGATAAAAGATGACTATTCGGATAGAGAAACAACTAGCGCTTCCCACAAGGCCTTGCATGGAGGTGTAAAAAAAAAAAAAATTCCGATCAATAGTCTTTACTTGCCTTATTACAGTAGTGGCAATACCGGACCAGCCCACTTTACTTCCGAATACGCCAGAAAGATACCACGACTTTCATTCGGTACGACCAGGCGTCAAGAGGTCAGTGCTCAAGTTTCCAGCAAAATAAAACTGGACACCTGGGGTTTCATCTAGCCAGGGGAAGGGCTGCGGGAACCCAGACATTCTACTAAACTTCCACTGCTGTCTTATCCACCCACATACACAGAACGACACGCACGTGTGAATTAGTTGTTAACAGGAGAACCATTTCGCGGTTTGTGGTAATTCTTTAGCGAATTGGAATCCGAGTAGAGTAAGAAAAATCGATATGGCATGAACGGCAGCGTGGAAGGATAGAACAAGAGGCCACAGGTCTGGAAATTTATCCTTCCGCGACGGAACAAGTGCCATATCGATTAACACATTCACACAACCGTGTCGTGTTTAACACACGCATTCACGTCTATAAAAAAAACAATTATTAGAAGGACACACAGCAATTCATTTGACAGCTATCACAAAAAAGAACACATTTTATCGCCAACCAAATTTGAGAAGGGAACCCGTGTTACTCTTTCGTCCCCCGAGTTCCAATGTGTTCTATGTGCCTACTGGCACATAGAACACATTGGAGCTCAGGAGACGATTTTAGCTATCGCTAGCGATTCGAATTGTATTATTTGCGGTGCACGATTTGTTGAAAATTCTAGTGAAATTTCGCTTCTATTTAAAAATAGTCCGTCAACGATTTCCGTTCTGCACAAATGTGCGGAACGGCTTTTCATTTTCCGCATGGTTTAGTGTTGCGGAAGATGGGGGTTTCAAAGGACAGGCGTGTAATAAATGCAATTACAGATGACGTGCCACACTAGGTGAGACCTGACATTCTACTGAGCCTCAAACAGAGTGTCATTTTGGACATATTTTTCAAACATTTTTCCGGGGGAGGCCCAGGATTGGAAATTTTCAAAACAATAAAGCCCAAGACGGAGTTTCGCGAAAAGGACTTTCCCGCACTCAAGAGACACCAATCGTTTGTGATGTGCCTGCAGCATAAAATACATTGTCCCGCCCCTCCAAGAATAAGATCTCCTCTGTGCCCTATCCTCTAATATAGATAACTGACATCGCGCACGATTCCTGTCATCACAACAACTTGAGAAGCGATTTGAGAGAACGCGTATTAAACATTCGCTAAAATATATATTTTTTACGGTAGACAAAAATTAATGTGATATTCAAACACACTGCATTTCGTCCGTCGTTTGTTTAACAAGCGTGTGCCCCTTATCTGCGGTCTTGTGCAATTAATTCACCGAGACACAAAAGTAAACACGTGCACGTCTCCCATGTAAGTGAGGCGACGCTCGTTTCTCTCTCATAACGACATTCATCACTATTATACCCTTACGCGAGGTGACTAACTACAGTTTCAACAATCGTATACACTCTCACACTTTAACATTTTAACTGCTCTGCATTTATTAACATAGACAGAATCAATTCAAACAACTGTTTGTAGAATCAAATGTCTTTGATGGAGCAAGCCGGTGCAGATGCATAGTCGGTTTCCCTGTTGGCAAGGGGCAGGACAGTTTGCTAAGGTCATGTTGAAAAACTGAAAGAATGTTTCCGATTCTGTCAAGCTCTCAATTCTGACATTGGTTCTTTTGTGATATTTAAAAGAACAATTTTCAACTTTCACTGCTCGACGGAAGAGTACCTTTCTTGTCATTTGCTGATATGAAGGTTGAGGTGGAGGACCCAGAGAAAGCATCTGATGTTCTGAAACGGTTAAAGAGTTTTTTGATCGATTAATCACGTGGCTTAACCTTAGTTACCCGATTAATCACTTGTCCTAATAGGTAGCTGAATAATTGCCATACCGTTGATGATTTACAACATTAACCCTTTACCTAACATGAAAAGCAGACGACACTTGCAAAAAAAATTCTTGAATAACTAAATTTTTTCATTTTTTGTCTCAAAAACATAGGTTATGACCCCTCGTTGGAACGAGCTCGACGAGCTCGTTCCAACGAGGGGTCATAATCTATGTTTTTGAGACAAAAATGAAAATATTTTGAAAATTAATTGGCGATTTTTGAGAATAGCGCTGGCCGGTGTTGGCCGTTACGTTGGGTAAAGGGTTAACCCTTTACCCAACGTAGCGGTCAAAACCGGCCAGCGCTACATACAACAATCTCCATTCAAATTTTGTCTCACAAACATAGCTTATGGCCCTCCATTGGAACGAATTTTTTCAGTAATTCGAGAATTGATTTTGCAAGTATCATCTGCTATCCACATTGGGTAAAGGGTTAAGAATGACCATTTCCAGTTACTGATACAGTATAATCATCATGCAAGTGAACAAGTGTGTCGGCACGTAACTTTCATGCTTTACTCTGTCTCATATAATTGATGTGAGTCAGTGTGATAAAGTTTGCCTGTTTTTGAGCAAGTTTGTTTACCCATATAATACAGTAGTTCAAAAGTAACGATTAATCGATCAATTACTTTTTTGATAGATCAAGACGTTGACCCTTGGTTAATCGATTAATCGGTTAATCGTTTCAATTCACGCCGATCAAACTCTTTGAGTCATTAGTGCGACAGCAAGAGGGGATAATTATACTGGGGCAACAGACGCAGGAAAATCGTGGTGTTCCGATCTGCATGTCACGAATTACATTCTATTCCCCGAGGGACGTGTTCGTGTTTGGCGGTATAGGAAATGAATATTTGAATGTGTTCGATCATATGGCCGACCTGCTTGGTGGAACGGCTATTGAATAGGGCGGAATCACCAATGACCGACTGAACACCTTCACGCATTGTCCATCGAAGAACCCCCTTGCTCTTAATGTGCTGCCAGTTTCATGCGGTATTGATGGACGTTGTGTGTTCTGTTGTGACAATATTTGAGTCACTCATTCTCGCGTCGTCACTCTCTACATGTGGCTGCAGAATATCACCACATTACCATGATCAGCTTTGAGTCCTGAGCATATGAGGCACCACGGGTAGGTGTGTCCGACAACGTTTGTAGCCTAACTTTGTATTGGGTTACCTGCAGCCCGAGGTGACCTAATACGAAACTCGTGTTAGCTCAGTACCGCCATTTTGTTTCGACGTGGAAATTCCTCACCTCGCGGTGCTTTTATATCCATATTGAAGAAATTGCAGTACAATCAAACGTCCCTCCGTGTCTATATGTCTCATTTTCTCTCGTTTTATAATAAATTTATTGTGAAATTTATTTTCTAAATGTAAATTTAATTATTTGAAGTGAGAAATACTACTGTATTCGATCTACCGATAACGGATCAATCAAGCGTCCCTCCGTGTCTATATGACTCATTTTCTCTCGTTTTTAAAAATAGCGACTGCACTATAATGAAATTGTAAGAAATTAATCACAGCTATGAAGGAAAATATGCGAGATACATTTATTTAGTTCGAATTCTATAAAATCGGACGTTTCGGACATTTTCTGCACTCTCAAGACAAAGTGACAGTACGAATAAAAGCGTCTATCGCTGTTGTCTGTGTTGTCAAGGAAATTATACACAAACAGGGAGACAACTGTGCACGTTTGTTACAACTTACATAGCGTTTTGCAAAAGTTTTGAAAATGTGCCGGCGTTCAAATTTGATTGTTATTTTGTTTTCGCTGGCATAATAAATACGTTACAGGACGTTCAGGTGGCGGATACGGGGTCATATGAGGCTCGGCAAAAACAATATTGGACGCGGCGTACCGCCTCGTCCAATATTGTTTTCACCTCGCCTCATATGATACCGTATCCGCCACCTGAACGTCCTGTAACTTATAGTATCATGTTTCTGGTACGGAAAAGCGCCTCTCGTGTTCAAAGGATTAATAATCTCACAATCCTGTTTTTAATTTGGAGAACATTAGACAAACGTACCAACGGTGTCTTCTCACTTTGCCAGCAGACTGAAGTGAGAAATGTTCACACCTCTGCTCTAGTCTGTATTAGTATTATTGTCAGATGTTTGTTCACAGTCGTTTGTCTTCCATTGGTCAGCAGTGTTATCACAGATCTGTCACTTGGACTGGAATTTGAAACTGAACATTGCGAAAATGCTCTGAAGCAAATGACCAATTCAGTCTTCCCTCCCACCGCCGTCACGATTAGCCTTTGTCCATAAGTATGTGACCTTAAACACCAATACATAAATAAAATGAATAATCTTGCACCGTCAGCCAAGAATGAATTGGTTAAATTGCCAATTGCGTTGAGGGGGAAAGTTGAAAGTTTTCCATTCAACCCGAAATCGTCCTTTGAGTGCAACAAGGCACCATCTGCAATGCCATTGCATTGCAGATGACGCTTTGTTGCACCCAGTGGACAATTTAATTAATTGTATAGATTAATAGATATATTAGTTAGTATTTCATTGTATGTAAGTGCAGAAAATATATGTAAAAAATTAATATTGTCAAAAGTGCACTTATTAAGTCAAAAATGGATATAATACAATGTATAACCCTTTACCTAAAACAGTTTTTTTTTTAAATAAATTTTTCGAAAAAAAATTCTCACATTTTTTTCATAAAACCATACATATATGGACATCAGTAGAAACAGCTCGACGAGCCGGTTCTTATGATATCCATATTTGGTTGGTTTTATCGAGATATTTGAAAGATATTTTAGGCTGTGGCAGGCTTATTTTAGTCAATTTCCTGGCCGATTTTAACCACTATGTTAGGTAAAGGGTTAATTCTAAATTGTCATAGGCAATAATAATCAATAAACTCTAACCCTACCAAGAAATATAGTACATTTATAAGAACAATACCAGCTGGCAAAGTAAGAAAACCCCGTACCCACGTTATTGGACTGACAAACTATTGTTTTAAAACAACACGATCCACTATATGGGCTGATTAGAATGTAGTAGTAGTAGTAGTAGTAGTAAATTATTTTATTATAGTGTCACGTTTCTACACATCTTTACAGAAAAATACATTACATTGATACAGATGAGTAAAGTAGCATGAAACCCAGCCCCGAAGGCTTATGAGACACTTGAAAAACGATATAAATTTATGTGTATAATATGTACATAATTTTTCAAATCATTCGCACACACAAAACCACCCAACCCCTCCCCGCACTCCTCCCCCACCCAACACCACGACCATTCGTAAGCACAACTATGCATCTTAATTGGTAGAGTGCTGGAAGCCCCAAAATGGACTTTACTAAAAAGCACTGGTAATGGCCCTATCTATTATTCTCCACTGAAGATACTTTCCTTTTCGACCTGGTATAATGTAGATATTGTGCACAACAAATTGGTCTGTTACATTTGATTGGATAGTGCCTTCAGGCACTATCCATTCAAATGCAACAGAGCAATTTATGATGAACAAAATTTTGTAGTCAGGAAAACTTAGCATTCTACCATTTAACAAATAATACATGAAATTGATTCAAATGTGTAAAATAGCATGAAACCCAGCCGTGAAGTCTTATATAGGGCTGTCGCGATTATTCGATTAGTCGACTAACCGTCGACTATTGAACTAGTCGATGTTTTTTTATTTTTAGTCGATCGTCGTTCATTTTCAAGGTGGTACACGTCTACTACACGTCGGGGCTAAATTGAATTGTTTTGTGAGGTGAATGATCAATGAAGGTGAATAACTTTAAATATCTAACCATAGTTAACATTCATATCCGGAAGACTGTACGACTGTCACTGACTGTGTAAGAAAGAACACTCACAGTTACTCGAGAAGAATAGATTCTTCTGAATTGCTCCAGTCTTGTACACACGAATGCACCCATTGGAAAACCCAAAGCGCGGAAGTGACAAAATTATGACGAAAGTCAGAACGTCAGATCGCTTCTCAAAGTTCGGAACTTCAGACTAAGACCCAATTTTAACAACTGACGAGAGAATGCATAGATCTCAATGTTCAAAATTTCGAGAAACTTATTGCAGAAAGGAAACATATACAGGAACGTTCTTTGGTAAATTCATTTCAATTCATCGGCTTCAATCTAGTTTAAACTTGGACCCGCAGTCAGTAATATTATTTTTGGGGTTGGTACGTCCTACAGGACGTACCAACCCCAAAAATTATATTACGGACTGTGGGTCCAAGATTGGACTACATGTAGCTTCAGTCGGGACCGGTTTGTTGTTCCCACAACCCCACTTCGTCTGAACACACTGGTGCCATTGTCATTTTCAGAGTTTTACGAACAGAAGAATGATTTGCTAAAAAATCATGGGAAGCGACTATTAATCGACTAACCGTCGATTACTGGTCACGATTAGTCGATTACAAAAAATGCTAGTCGCGACAGCCCTAGTCTTATAAGACACTTGAAAAACGATATAAATTTCTATGCATAATATGTACATAAGAACATGTACTCGCTTTTTCAATTCAGAATCGATACAGCTGATTCGGTCCCAATTATTGAAATAATTGTTGAATTTCAGAGGTGTTTTAATCCTACCTTTTATATAAAATACACTCTTTATTTCGAACAGTTTTGGTTGTAAATGCCAGATGAAAACAATAATTACAGTTATACCAAGTGAGAAATATTGAATGTCGATTAAAAAAACACCATTGATCCTACCTGTAGCAATAGCTAACAGATACAATGGCAGTTGGCCGTGCAGTGAGACGCCATTTCTGTTTTGTTTTAGAGGTGACACTGTAGGGAAGTCTTTCAATGGAACTTAGAGGTGTAATATTTTACTGTATGCGGTAAAATTCAGTGTATCATAACTGTTCTTTATTTAATAGCAATTACACACTTCTTGGTTGCTTTTAAAATAAATTTTGTTAAGTTAAATATTTGTAATAGCGACCTCCATTACACTACCGTCGGTGACCAGGAGCCAATACAGTAAAACTTTTACAATTGTATTTTCTAGAAGTGTATTTTCTACCTATTAATATATTTGACTAAAATGAATCATTAGCGTTTTAAAAGGTATGGCAATTTGCCAAATGGAAAATTGCCATATCTTTGAAAATGCTAATGCTAATGATTTATTTCAAACCATTTAAAGTCATAACTCAAAAATACAATTCTTGAAAATACTACTGTAAAAGTTTTTTTTGCATTGGCCTGGCCCTAGAGAATATTGACAAAAATCAGAACAATTAAATACGACAAATTTTCTTGGAGTTTTAATCCTTTTTTCATTTATTGTTATTTTGTTTGTTTTTTTTTTTTGTTGTTGTTGTTTTGTTTTTTTTTTGGGGGGGGGGGGTTTCACTTTCCTTTGTTGTTTTTATTTTGATCTCTATTTCGTTACATTATCGAGTTTATCAAAGCGACTACCATTGCACTTCCGTCAGTTACCAGGAGAATATTGAAGTATATTTAGAACAACTGCATACGAAAAATTTTCTAGGGTTTTTAATCGTTTGTTTTGTATTTTGTTTATCCCACATTGTGTTTATCTTTTTGCTTCTTTCACCTTTTCACTTTTCAATCTTTCTTGCTCTCCTCGGATTTCAATGCGCTAAAGAATTACCACAAACAGCGAAATGGATCCATTGTTAATAACTGATTTAGCTAACATAAGGAGTAAGAGAGATACAAAGTAAACAAAATTAGTGAACTAGTGAAGATACGAGTTTCTTACACTAGTAGTTGACCTCATTTTATGGGTTTTAATAGAAAAGCATGTAATAAACAGAGGACATTTAATGAGTCCTTAGTTTATAGTGAAATTTAGTTTAAACAGTATTTATTTCCGTAGTATCTAGATACAAAAAGACAAGAAAATACAAGTATAGCTTACATAACAATAGACACAGGAGGAAATGGATTCAGCAACAAGCTTCAGGCTTATGCGAGGCTGTTTCCATGATGACATTTCATTAAGTTTACATTTAGGCAGCTTTCGCGTTCAGACACAAGGGACCCAAGGCAGGCGTAGAACAAAACAGCTACACACACGCGCCCCCACATACACACGCACATTCACGTATGCACGCAAACAACCTGCGCCAGCACATGGTACCCTATTTTATAACTGAACAGTATTAAGTAAGATACTATGGATGAAAACACTATTTGAATAGTGGGAGAAACATGGGGGTATGAATAGGTAGACTGTATTGTGGGTAATGACAGTAAACCTTATAAGGACACCTACATGGGAATCAGTGAAATGTGCAGAAATGGGCAGGCCAGCCAGGGATGGCCAGTTGGCTTTCATATTCCATGATAAATAACGATGACTGGACTGGAGAAAGTTCTGGGGCATCAGGGAGTTCACATAACTTCGCTAACTCCTTGGTGGGGGAAGGGGGGAAAGACGGTTGACATTTTTAAAAACTGATCGTGTTTATATAGCGACTTGATGGAGTGCCCTGTACAGGATGAATTACATCTGAATTTGGAAACACCGACAAACTCAGTATTTAGTGAAATTTACAATACGTGTTGAGTAATTTAGGTCTGTGAAGAGCCCGTAGCTAATTTACCGTACAAGTTTCGTACATTTCTTGGGAAATGTGGGACAAGTGGTGAATTCCAGTTTATCACTTGATTTAAGGCCAGATAAAAGATGACTATTCGGATAGAGAAACAACTAGCGCTTCCCACAAGGCCTTGCATGGAGGTGTAAAAAAAAAAAAAAATTCCGATCAATAGTCTTTACTTGCCTTATTACAGTAGTGGCAATACCGGACCAGACCACTTTACTTCCGAATACGCCAGAAAGATACCACGACTTTCTTTCGGTACGACCAGGCGTCAAGAGGTCAGTGCTCAAGTTTCCAGCAAAATAAAACTGGACACCTGGGGTTTCATCTAGCCAGGGGAAGGGCTGCGGGAACCCAGACATTCTACTAAACTTCCACTGCTGCCTTATCCACCCACATACACAGAACGACACGCACGTGTGAATTAGTTGTTAACAGGAGAACCATTTCGCGGTTTGTGGTAATTCTTTAGCGAATTGGAATCCGAGTAGAGTAAGAAAAATCGATATGGCATGAACGGCAGCGTGGAAGGATAGAACAAGAGGCCACAGGTCTGGAAATTTATCCTTCCGCGACGGAACAAGTGCCATATCGATTAACCCATTCACACAATCGTGTCGTGTTTAACACACGCATTCACGTCTATAAAAAAAAACAATTATTAGAAGGACACACAGCAATTCATTTGACAGCTATCACAAAAAAGAACACATTTTATCGCCAACCAAATTTGAGAAGGGAACCCGTGTTACTCTTTCGTCCCCCGAGTTCCAATGTGTTCTATGTGCCTACTGGCACATAGAACACATTGGAGCTCAGGAGACGATTTTAGCTATCGCTAGCGATTCGAATTGTATTTGCGATGCACGATTTGTTGAAAATTCTAGTGAAATTTCGCTTCTATTTAAAAATAGTCCGTCAACGATTTCCGTTCTGCACAAATGTGCGGAACGGCTTTTCATTTTCCGCATGGTTTAGTGTTGCGGAAGATGGGGGTTTCAAAGGACAGGCGTGTAATAAATGCAATTACAGATGACGTGCCACACTAGGTGAGACCTGACATTCTACTGAGCCTCAAACAGAGTGTCATTTTGGACATATTTTTCAAACATTTTTCCGGGGGAGGCCCAGGATTGGAAATTTTCAAAACAATAAAGCCCAAGACGGAGTTTCGCGAAAAGGACTTTCCCGCACTCAAGAGACACCAATCGTTTGTGATGTGCTTGCAGCATAAAAATACATTGTCCCGCCCCTCCAAGAATAAGATCTCCTCTGTGCCCTATCCTCTAATATAGATAACTGACATCGCGCACGATTCCTGTCATCACAACAACTTGAGAAGCGATTTGAGAGAACGCGTATTAAACATTCGCTAAAATATATATTTTTTACGGTAGACAAAAATTAATGTGATATTCAAACACACTGCATTTCGTCCGTCGTTTGTTTAACAAGCGTGTGCCCCTTATCTGCGGTCTTGTGCAATTAATTCACCGAGACACAAAAGTAAACACGTGCACGTCTCCCATGTAAGTGAGGCGACGCTCGTTTCTCTCTCATAACGACATTCATCACTATTATACCCTTACGCGAGGTGACTAACTACAGTTTCAACAATCGTATACACTCTCACACTTTAACATTTTAACTGCTCTGCATTTATTAACATAGACAGAATCAATTCAAACAACTGTTTGTAGAATCAAATGTCTTTGATGGAGCAAGCCGGTGCAGATGCATAGTCGGTTTCCCTGTTGGCAAGGGGCAGGACAGTTTGCTAAGGTCATGTTGAAAAACTGAAAGAATGTTTCCGATTCTGTCAAGCTCTCAATTCTGACATTGGTTCTTTTGTGATATTTAAAAGAACAATTTTCAACTTTCACTGCTCGACGGAAGAGTACCTTTCTTGTCATTTGCTGATATGAAGGTTGAGGTGGAGGACCCAGAGAAAGCATCTGATGTTCTGAAACGGTTAAAGAGTTTTTTGATCGATTAATCACGTGGCTTAACCTTAGTTACCCGATTAATCACTTGTCCTAATAGGTAGCTGAATAATTGCCATACCGTTGATGATTTACAACATTAACCCTTTACCTAACATGAAAAGCAGACGACACTTGCAAAAAAAATTCTTGAATAACTAAATCTTTTCATTTTTTGTCTCAAAAACATAGGTTATGACCCCTCGTTGGAACGAGCTCGACGAGCTCGTTCCAACGAGGGGTCATAATCTATGTTTTTGAGACAAAAATGAAAATATTTTGAAAATTAATTGGCGATTTTTGAGAATAGCGCTGGCCGGTGTTGGCCGTTACGTTGGGTAAAGGGTTAACCCTTTACCCAACGTAGCGGTCAAAACCGGCCAGCGCTACATACAACAATCTCCATTCAAATTTTGTCTCACAAACATAGCTTATGGCCCTCCATTGGAACGAATTTTTTCAGTAATTCGAGAATTGATTTTGCAAGTATCATCTGCTATCCACATTGGGTAAAGGGTTAAGAATGACCATTTCCAGTTACTGATACAGTATAATGATCATGTAAGTGAACAAGTGTGTCGGCACGTAACTTTCATGCTTTACTCTGTCTCATATAATTGATGTGAGTCAGTGTGACAAAGTTTGCCTGTTTTTGAGCATGTTTGTTTACCCATATAATACAGTAGTTCAAAAGTAACGATTAATCGATCAATTACTTTTTTGATAGATCAAGACGTTGACCCTTGGTTAATCGATTAATCGGTTAATCGTTTCAATTCACGCCGATCAAACTCTTTGAGTCATTAGTGCGACAGCAAGAGGGGATAATTATACTGGGGCAACAGACGCAGGAAAATCGTGGTGTTCCGATCTGCATGTCACGAATTACATTCTATTCCCCGAGGGACGTGTTCGTGTTTGGCGGTATAGGAAATGAATATTTGAATGTGTTCGATCATATGGCCGACCTGCTTGGTGGAACGGCTATTGAATAGGGCGGAATCACCAATGACCGACTGAACACCTTCACGCATTGTCCATCGAAGAACCCCCTTGCTCTTAATGTGCTGCCAGTTTCATGCGGTATTGATGGACGTTGTGTGTTCTGTTGTGACAATATTTGAGTCACTCATTCTCGCGTCGTCACTCTCTACATGTGGCTGCAGAATATCACCACATTACCATGATCAGCTTTGAGTCCTGAGCATATGAGGCACCACGGGTAGGTGTGTCCGACAACGTTTGTAGCCTAACTTTGTGGCTTCCTGTTAATATTACAAGATGCATGCAGCGACCTAGGCCAGGTTGGCACTGAACGTTTTATTAAGAGTATTCATTTGTAGGAACGTATCCTCATATCCTCGATATTTAGGGCGTGGAGTGGGTGGGTACGTTTTGGCTGTGGCTGATTGTGAAACGTGGGAGTGGGGGAGCACGCCGGTGACTTTGCCGTTACGGCTTTGGACTTTAAGCCGTGAAGTCCACGATTCGATCCACACCAGGGGTAACGGCGTTGTGCCCTTGGGCAAGGCACTTAATCCCGATTGCTCATGTGGGGACACGCTAAGGTATACTGTACGTCGATGGTGTACTTGCCTTTTACTACTGCTAACCCTGCTTGTGTGTAGTTAGTACGCTGGGGAGTCCGGCAGTTCCACGCCGCTGCTCGGTGGTTCTCTCCGGCTTCCGCCACCCTTAAAACTGTCCCACACGAGGAGACCTTGACTGTCGAACGTGTTGTTAATCTCCAATAAAATACAACTTGCGATAGACCAAACGTTGCCCAAACCGTGACTGCTAAGGAAGTACCGGGAATGCACAACCACCAGGCTTCACTTAAATAGTAAACATCTACTTGCACAATGTACCATATAGTGGCTTTACTTCCAAGTATGGATCACTGCAATGCTAGCGCACAGGAAGATTAACAGTTTAGCCACAGTAAGGCTTGAAACACATTCGAACTATTGGAAATAGCTAAACCAAGTTTGAGACCTTTGTTAACCCTTTACCTACATGAAAAGCAGACGACACTTGCAAACAAAATTCTGGAATAACTAATTTTTTTCATTTTTTGTCTCAAAAACATTGGTTATGATACCTCATTGGACCGAGCTTGTCGAGCAAGTGTTGTCTGCTTTTCATTTTAGGTAAAGGGTTAAAGATTTGTCTGTAAAATGCTAATCTTGTTTTCTTTTCAAAGTGTCCTCTTATCTGCTTATCTGATATGCTCCCGTCGATTAAACAATATTCCTTTGGCACTGGAGTTTCTTTCTTTCTCTAAAATAACCGAAGACGAGCAATACAGGGCTACTAAAATGTTCTGTTAACGAAAAACCGATGTATCCCGAGGACAAAGTAACAGAAAAAACTTCAGGGGTCATAACCTATGTTTTTGAGACAAAAAAATGAAAAAATACTGAAAATTAATTTACGATTTTTGTGAATAACGCTGGCCGGTTTATCGGTTACGATGGGTAAAGGGTTAATCACTACCTTCACTATTGTTTGATATCGCTTTACTTTTCATGCCCCATCCCTTCTAGTTACGTCTCACATGGTTAACGAAAATTTTAAATGATAAATTATTCGCAGAAAATGTCTCCAGAGGGTATTACCGAAAGTAGTATGTCTCGCACGTTTGGGGCCTTATTTGGATGATCTCATTTGGATGATCTCATGTGACGTCATGTCACGTGACCCAGTGCCGCCATGTTGTGTTGTCATGGTAACCCGCGTGAGCGGCCATGTTGTGACGTCGTCTCTATAGTGATACGTGGTGTGAGTGCGCATGCGCAGCGCGTGTTGTTAGGGTGACACGTGTTTCCGTCGTCCATTTTGTATACTGGAGGCCGCCATCTTGGTTTCTATGGTAGCACGTGATTGCTATGTTACCCAATTTTTCTGCAATAAGACGGGGTATGTTCGGAGGGTGTGCTCGATTGTAGAAGAGTAAATCTAATTACCACAAACAACCCGACAATCCTTCCAAATCACCAAAATCCACCCAAAATCATCGAAATTGACTTTATTTCCCCAATTTATCGGCTTAGCACGAAGTGCTAGATTAGATTAAACATATTTTTATTTGCCATTCAACAATGCAAATCAGGATTGGAGGACAAGTGCTGACCACTTAGAAAACCCTCCGCTCCTGTACAAAGACTAATAGATTACAAAAGGCAGAACAAATTATAACAATATGTAAACATTATACACAAAAGAAGTTAACTCAAAAGAGAGAGAGAGAAATAAAGAAAGAGAGAATAGAGAAAGAGAGAGAGAGAGAGAGAGACGGGTAAAGGCAGATTGAAATCAAAGAAGACAAACAGAAAAAAAAAAAACAAAAACAAAAAAAAAAAAAAAAAACAGTATACAACAGAAATTCCAGTGATGATGACCCCCCCCCCCCCCCCCCCCCCCCCCACAATTTATTCAATTCTAAATTTAGTTTAATGCCGCTAAGGAACGTTCACATAACATTTTTGAGACAGTTAATCTTTGCGTGCTCATTCCTCGTCCGTACTAACCTGACATCCACCGTTTTGTCCTAACACAGATTGATTGTCAGGTCCCACTGCGAGAGGACACGCACAGTGGAAGTTAGATCACCTGTGTAACCTTGGGACACTCAGACTTGCTGAGAGGCGCAGCTAATTCAGCAACTGTACATCAAATTTATGCGAGTCACGAATAAATTTTTGAACAGATAAGAAAATCGATACGTTGCTGCTTTCGGGTAATGACGGGTTTCCATATAAAATTAAATCCAATGAATTCCAGTTGGGCGTAAGTTTCGACAAATCATCTATGAGGATACAGCGAATATCAGAATTTAAAGAACACAGGAAGAAATAATGTTCTGCATCCTCAACGCCATCGTTACATAAGCAAAATGGAGAATCTGAGATGTAGTTGCGGAATTTGTCACCATTAAGGTCACTACATCCAGTTCGTAATTTTGAGTGAATAATATTGTATTTCCTTATAAAATTGAAAAATATGTTGGAGGCTTACACAAGGGTGGTGAGATGGACTTTTTGAATTCCCCAAGTGACCGACTGTTTCGAACAACCTCCGGTAGGGTATTCCACACTTCAATACACGAAGGGAAAAATGATCGTTTGAAGAGTTCCGTTCGACAGAAATAAGGGACAAAATTAGATGCGTTTCGTAAATTGTATTGGGATATGTCGGCGACACGAGATGGTAAAAGTTCGTGGAGGAAGTTCGGAGCATTCCCAGTGAGGATTTTGTAAAAGTTACACACTTTGTGAACATGGCGCCTGTTTTCCAGACTAGTCCAATCAACTTCCAACAAAAGTCGATCCCGTGGGACAGATCTTGTCAACCCGCTCACTATTCGGGCTGCCTCGTAGTGAATATCTTCAATACGATTTAATTGATACTGAGGAGCACCGCTCCACACAGAACTACCATATTCCAAAATCGGTAATATGAATGCATGATATATTTTTTCAAGAATTTTTCTGTTAAAAGTATACTTCAATTTTCTAAGTTGGGACAATCTCGAGCAAGTCTTTTTACAAATGTTGGGGGGCGCGGCGGCTCAGTAGGTAGAGGTGCAGGCTGCAAGCCGAGAGGTCCTCGGTTCGAATCCCACCTGCGGCAACCGCGTTGTGTCCTTGGGCAAGACACTTCACCCCCATTGCCCATGTGGGGGCACGATGACGCCGTGTACTAAGGTGTACTGCACGTCGATGGTACGCATGTCTTCAACCAATCTAACCCTGTCTGTGCTGCAGCGCGGAGTTACGATGTTGGGGAGCTGGCAGCTGCTCGTCGTTGCTCGGTGGTTCTCTCCGGGTACTCCGGCTTCCTCCACCTGTAAAACTGTCACGGTCATGATTAGCCATTGTGCATAAATATGTGACCTTAAACATCAATAAATAAATAATAAATAATTTTACAAATGTTATCAATGTGATCTGACCAAGACAGGTTTGATTCTAAGGTCAAACCCAAATGTTTGTGAGAATTACAAAAATCAATTGTTTCGCCATTAAACAGAATATTTAATGACGAGATATTTTTCTTAAGTGTGAATAGGATTGCTTTCGTCTTTTTTGCATTAAACGAAACAAGCCATGTGTTAGCCCATTCGTTTACTTTTATGAGTTCCTCGTTCATTTTTGCTTCGACGTTACATGGGTCATTGGACGATTCTGTCAGACACGTGTCATCGGCAAACATGCGAGTAACCGAGTCAATTTTGTCGACGATGTCATTGATATATATAAGAAACAGGAACGGGCCTAGGACCGACCCCTGTGGAACTCCAGCATTGACTTTCTTATAGTTGGAATTGTAACCATTTATTTTTACCCTCTGTTTCCTGTCTTTTAGATAGCTGTGAAACCAGCGGAGCAAAGGACCCGAGATACCGTACTGTTTTAATTTATATATGATTCCTACGTGCCATACTCTATCAAATGCCTTTGAAATATCACAAAAGACACCACATATATATAAGTTTTTATCCACTGCGTCACAAAGGTTATGATAGATCTCTAGTAATTGGTAAACGGTGCAGTTGTTTGGAAGGAATCCTGACTGTAATATATAAAATAGATTGTTGCCTTTAAAATATTTATAGACTTCCTTAAAAACAACCCGCTCCATTATTTTACCAACACAACACAATAAAGAGAAAGGTCGATAATTTTGGGGGTCTTGACGATCACCTTTTTTATAAAGAGGGATCACATCAGCACATTTCCACTCCAGAGGAAATTCCGACAACTCCAGTGATTTAGAATAAAGCAGAAATAAAGGTCTGCTTACACTAAATTTAGTTTCCTTTAACATTCTATGTCCAGTACCATCATGGCCGCTGCTTTTGTTAGTTTTAAGAGAATTGATAATCTGAATAATGTCTTCCTGAGTAAAAGAAATTTTGCTAAATGATTTCGAACATTTGCGTTTGAAGGGGGGTAGTTGTTTGCTATTCGAGTTCAGCATACTATTTTGAATAAATGCTTCGTTTAAAATATTAGCTTTTTCATAGTCGGTTTCAAAAAGTGTGTTACCTGAATCAGTTTTCAGCGTCGGTATTCCTGGATCGGAAGCAAAGTTGTTTTGAAACATCTTAACAATATGCCAAAATTGCCGTTGGTCGTTGTTTTCTGATATTGAGGTATCTATTTTTTCTAAGTATTGTTCCTTGGCAAATTTTTTCATATTGTTAACTTTGTTTCGGGTAGTTTTATATTTCGCCCATGTGTTTGGGTTATTGCTTTTCAGAGCTAATTTACGCAGTCGATCACGAAGACGAATAGTACTTCTAATAGTGCTATCAAACCACGGCTTATCAGACTTCCTAATTATAACTTTTGTATGTGGAATACATTTTTCTGCAAGTTCCAAAAACGTAGAAACAAAGTTTGACAGAGCATCATTAATGTTCTCCTCACTGCATATTAGTTTCTCCCATTCTGTCTCGTTTATAAGGTTATTCAATTTTATGAAATCACCTTTTTTATAATTCCAGACCTCCCGGGTGACAGTTGATTGAATAGGGTGTGCACAAACTGCATGAGTATATACTGCGAGATGGTCGGATAACCCTAATTCCAGCGTGCCCGAGTGCTTCGTATCTGTGTCACTAACAATTATAGGGTCAAGTAGGGTTCGAGATGTCTTTCCTATTCGAGTGGGCTCAGATATAACATTCTTCAAATTGAATAGTGTTATAAGAGACTGTAGCGTACTCCGTTCCGCGAGTAGGTCAGAGTTTATATCACCAGTCAAAACAACTGATGGATTTATTTCCAAGGCTAATTCTATTTTTTCCTGCAAGTTAGGCCAATAATTTTCACTCGATTCCCTCTCCGATCTGTATGTGACACAAAGGATGAATTTCTGTTTGTTGCCCACTTCAAACCAGAGAATATCATCATCAAACGATAGGTCTTCAATTTGTTTGAAGGTGATGTGATCCGCAAAATACACCGCAATACCCCCGCCGTACTGATTTCTGTTATGTATAATGATGACCGAATAGTTTGGGATCAATATATTACCAATATTGAAGTCATTATCCAAGTGAGTTTCTGTAAAGCAAATAATGTCAAAGTCATCGATCTCATCTACTAGCTTATGCAGTTTATGACGGATGCTACGGATGTTATAGTTTAGAATTGAAATTGTATTTTGATCGGTACTGACAGAACCCGTATGAGCTGGACCGGGATTTAGATGGACATCACCACAGAGAATAACAATCAACATCATAATAATAATTATAGATGATGAGAGATGGAATATAAGTGGACGGATTTTAAGATGGAGTGTTGCATAAGTTTGGTGAATGTGGTCTTGATTTATTGAATTAAGAACGTTGTAGAAAATACCTACTGACTGTCGGTACTGGGTTATGTCAATCGCCATATTTAATACTACGAGAATGTGAAAACCTAAATTCATCAGTCAGCGGGTATTCCAGGATAGAAATTGGCGGTTTGGGTTTTTGAGCAGCCTTTTCCTTAGAGTGCACTGATGGTCATCGCCACTGGAACAAAAATTAAAGAAAAAGTAAACATATGAGTAAACAAAGAAACAAAACTGAAATTTATACATGTACATTTGTGGATTAACTATTTGAAGCTTGGGGTTTAGGTCAAGATGTTGACTAACTCTGTACAAACTAAACTCATTCCTCAATCAATCACTACCAAAATCGCGATGTGTTGGGAGCTGGTTCGACATGTCATTGTCTTTTAACTATTGAATGCTGATCGGGCTGTTTTTCCAAATGCATTGACTCGAAATCGGAACGAATCCGACGAGTCCTTCTCAGCTGCAACAATACAATAATGTTATAATTCCATGTAGTGTGAGGCGATGTCACTTCGACTAGTTTTGATTCACAGCATTGTATGCTAATCAAAGCTAGAGAAAACAAGCTAACATTCATCAAACGCCACTGATACAGATCTTATAAAAAATTTAATACAAGGGCAGAAATCCCGTTATCTTCCCAGTTGCAATGACAATCAACATTGAAGTGTGCCGTAATTGCGGGTCAGTAGTGCTGACCTAAAATAGACAATGTAACGGGTACCGATTAAACCAATATGCCGTAAAAAGGCGAGAACGGCTTTTCTCACGAAGTATTACATGTTGCGTGCCTTTAGATTTTTCCTGATACAGATCTGATATAAAATTTAATACAACGGCAGAAATCCCGTTATCTTCCCAATTGCAATGACATTCAACCTTGAAGTGTGCCGTAATTACGGGTCAGTAGTGCTGACCTAAAATAGACAATGTAACGGGTACCGATTAAACTAATATTCCGTAAAAAGGCGAGAACGGCTTTTCTCACGAAGTATTACAAGTTGCGTGCCTTTAGATTTTTCCACCCAACAACATTATTAGACGGAAAGTCAAACAGTTGTATGGGTGATCCATGTTTCGTGACACATTTACAGAGTTGTTACTTGGTTGTCACATAGTCAAGGTATCAATCTTGCTTAGGAGCACCAAGGGATATAACCAGGATACACTCGAGGTACAATAGTTTACCTTATCAGCCACTAGTCTGATATTCAATTTATGGTGGGGGTGGGGGTGGGGTGATAATTTGTAATTTGCCAAAGCTGTTTTAAATTATTTAACATATCCGCATCCCTTGCATCCCACTATTTTTTAAAGCATTCGTTAAATGTTTCGTTCATTTACTTTTTCCAAGTAACAAGAGAGGTGTACATATGTTTTACTGCAACAACAACAACAGCAACAAAGAAAAACAGAGTTGTTACTTGGTTGTCACATAGTCAAGGTATCAATCTTGCTTCGGAGCATCAAGGGATATAACCACCAAGATCCACTCGAGGTACAATAGTTTACCTTATCAGCCACTAGTCTGATATTCAATTTATGGTGGTGGTGGTGGTGGGGGGGGGGATAATTTGTAATTTTCCAAAGCTGATTTAAATTATTTAATATATCCGCATCCCTTGCATCCCACTATTTTTTAAAGTATTCGTTAAATGTTTCGTTCATTTACTTTTTCCAAGTAACAGGAGAGGTATACATATGTTTTACTGCAGTCCGCCTTGGAGTTTTCTTCCTGATGTTGCTGCAGCCAAGTCCTTATCAAAACATGGCTACTCTAGATTCGTGACCATGGTAAGTATGGGAAGTAAGACAACGTGGACGGAACGTCAAAGGAAATAATCACAATCCAATTCAAATACAATATTTTACTTTAAATTCCAATCAGAAGTCGGATATTTTTTTTTTTTTTTTTTTTTTTCTTTTTCTGGCGGGAGGGAATTGGCAAAGCTATGGTTTAAAATATTTAGTACTCCCGCACTCCCTGCATCGCAATGATTATCATTCATTTTCTTTTCCCGGGCTTAAGTGCTAGGTGGAGTGTACATATGTTCTACTGCAGTCTGCATGGGAGTTAACTTCCCAAGCAGGATGCAGCAAAAACACAGCCGCATCCTTATCAGAAACATGCCCACTCTGGGTAGGTGACTATGAAAAGTAAGTGCTATAGTACTAAGGGGGTGCCGGGGTGCGTTCGATTGAACAGGAGTAATGTTCTGGCTTAGAATTCTCCCAGAATCTCTTTTGGATCCCTATCCCATGACGTCAAAGGAACATGGCCAGATAGACGTAAACTATTGCATATATAGATAGAAGCAGAGAATTCTGGGTAATAACCAAAGGAACGTGTCTTTTAAAGGGAAAAACGTCATGGGCTAGGGATCCAAAACGGATTCTTGGAGAATTCTAAGCCAGAACATTACTCCTGTTCAATCGAACGCACCCCCGGTACCCCCTTAGTACTATAGCACTACGTGCTAAGCCGATAAATTGGTGAAATAAAGTCAATTTCGGTGATTTTGAGTGGATTTTGGTGATTTGGAAGGATTGTCGGGTTGTTTGTGGTAATTAGATTTACTCTTCTACAATCGAACACACCCTCCGAACATACTCCGTCTTATTGCAGAAAAATTGGGTAACATAGCAATCACGTGCTACCATAGAAACCAAGATGGCGGCCTCCAGTATACAAAATGGACGACGGTAACACGTGTCACCCTAACAACACGCGCTGCACATGCGCACTCACACCACGTATCACTATGGCGACGACGTCACAACATGGCCGCTCACGCGGGTTGCCATGACAACACAACATGACGGCACTGGGTCACGTGACATGACGTCACATGAGATCATCCAAATGAGATCATCCAAATAAGGCCCCAAACGTGCGAGACATACTACTCCCGAACCTTTGGAAATCACATTTGCCTTAGCGAGAATGCCACAGGCATGTTAAACTCCACATTTCTGTCAATGACAACATGTTTGTTCAGTCCAGAACAGAAACAAGGAACAGAAGCAAGGATCTGGTATTTGGTTTAGTATAATTACATCAGAAGTTTGTGCAATAGTCATCGAGGCAGACCAATGCACACGTTTAACCTGCAGACGAACGACGGCAGGTTGCTAAACTTAATTAGTCAAACATCAGACTGGACCCTTCCCAGACATGTCGTCGTTCAACGTGGACGATTACATCATGAAAAAGCAGCAGTTGAAGAGATAAATGCGTTCATTCTCAATAAAACGTCAACACTCCTTCTTGTGGTACCTCGTGCGATTACATTTTACCCTTTCGATAGATATTCGGTATAGCCATGCACTCAGCTCTCTACGCAAAATAGGCGAGTCCTGTTGGAGTTTTGGGGGAGATACAGTAATAAATTAACCGGCGGCTGTAGGGTTGATTTATTACTGCTCCCATTTCCCGTTGCTGTTTATTGTGTCTTTTGTCATACAACCAGATTTGAAAGGGTTAAACATTAAGAAGTTTTTACGTAAAATTCGTGATGATAGGCCAATATCTGCTTGCCAACATTTTACCATAAGTTTAACGCTTATTGTGTGCTGTGTGTGCACGTCGTGGAAAGCGGAGTTTCAATAAACCACCCATGGGCTGCAGTCTCCACCCAAATAATAGCTCGAGTTTTTTTTAAAAAATGCAGAAAAGGAACAAGCAAATTTACCGCCAGTATACCCCCAGGTTCAAATTTGAGATCTGGTGGTTGAAACTCTGTGCTTCTAACGCCACTGCCGTGGATTTTAATGTTATTCTATTGGTGTGAACTGCATTTCGCCGGTGTTTTAATGGCAAGCCACTCTCTATGTGAATTTAGAATACCGGCCTAAAATGGGTCAACAACGAGATGAGGTCTTTGAAATGATCCATGTTGACGAATTCCGACCTAAAAAATAGGTCAACGCCGGGATAAGGTCTTTGAAATGATCCCTGTTGATGGTGCTACTTCAATGTTAACCCTTTACCTAACATGAAAAGCAGACGACACTTGCAAACAAAATTCGTGAATAACTAATTTTTTTCATTTTTTGTCTCAAAAACATAGGTTATGACCCTCGTTCCAAAGGGGGGTCATAACCTATGTTTTTGAGACAAAAAAATGAAAATATAATGAAAATTAATTGGCGATTTTTGAGAATAGCGCTGGTCGGTTTTGGACATTACGTTGGGTAAAGGGTTAATGGGATAACGGACAGATAGAGGAGAAGTTACGTTCGTTTTGCTTGTATTTACTCAACCTTTTACTGAAAATTAAAATGAGTAAATATTGTTTGCAAGTAGCAATCCTCAACCAATAATAAGAGAACAAGTGACTTATAAATCGCCATCCAACCTTAATGGTTTAATGGATGAGAAGAGGTGTAAATTCGCTTCTCTACTCATCAGTTGGCGAATAAAAATCTAATCTATATATGTTAATAATATATTTTATTTTATTTGCATTTAAAATAACTTTCACGACACGATAGTGGAACGATTATGATCCCACATCTCAATGCAATAATGTTAACTTTCTATTGTTTTCAGACTAATTACGTGAAAATCTTTAGAGTATGAATTTAATCCTTTACCTAACGTAACGGTCAAAACCGGCCAGCGCTATTCTCAAAAATCGCCAATTAATTTTCAATATGTTTTTATTTTTTTTCTCAAAAACATAGGTTATGACACCTCGTTGGAACGAGCTCGTCGAGCTCGTTCCAACGAGGGGTCATAACCTATGTTTTTGAGACAAAAAATGAAAAAAAATAGTTATTCAAGAATTATTTTTGCAAGTGTCGTCTGCTCTTCAGGTTAGGTAAAGGGTTAAAAAGAAAATGCCCAGGCCCGTGACAACCTTACATCAACGAGCCATCAACCTCACTCCAATGACGACCAATAAGCACGTGTTTGAAGTCGAGATTGAAAAATAAATTGCTATGTTCATTTTGTTTATTTCACAAGGAGAGCATGATACGTTTATTGGATAAAGATTTGATATTAGTCTCCAGCTCTCACTGCAATCGTCATGAAAATCGATTTTCGGTAAAGTTATCTCCCTTTAAATTACAAGACGAGCGAGGAAGTTCAACTGTGAAGAAAGTAATTGTTAAGAGAAACCTATGACATCAGTAGAAAATAAAGCCAACTTTCGGTTTGTTATTTTTAATAAACGAAAACAACAGACAGTTCTGGGAGCTGCCTGTTGTTTAAGTTTATTTAAAGTTACAAAACGAAACTTGTCCTTTTATGGCAAGCCAGTTAGAAGAAACAACATCCCACACCTATTATGTATGGCACAAACGACATAATCCGTTATTAAGAATATCTATCGGTAACAAAAGTAAGTATCCACTCTTCGTTTAGCGAATGTGTTTTTACAGTTATTTACAGGTTTTTATACTTCTCACCTTCTAGACTTTTATATTTACGGAAAGCACAGTTTGTGTACTATTGGGGACGTTGCGACGGGGGGGGGGGGGGGGTCACTCCCAAATCCTGGCCAAAATTTCCTATAGTTGGAAATTCGGTGGGCAATTCATGTGTAGTCGTAAATTCCATCGATCTGGATTTAAATTGTTACAACAACAGTGTACGCAATATCGAGCTTCAGAAGTATGCATGATGTCAATCGGTACGAGATTTCTGTAGTACGTTTACTTATCGTCATAAAAAAAATCTTCGAAATGCACTTCAAGAAAATCACATCGTGTGAAATCGTTATCCTAGGTTAATTCCATCATTCAGTTACAAAATGATAAAACATAGAAAACTGATCATTCCTGCATAAGAACTGATTTAATGTTAGGACAGTTTGAATTGCTTAAAGGTCTGAGCTTGAGCATTTTTTAGCACATATTCAACTCCCAGAATATGCCCCCTTTCATGGCTTCAACTTTAAAATCTTTCTCGGTTGTGAATTTCCAACTAGGGGAAGGGACCGGAACGGGGGTTCCACCTCCAGGTCCCTCCCCTAATTGGAAATTCACTACCCTACACCCCCAATTGGAAACCTATAGCCACGCCCCTGTGTATTATATGTCGCGATATAATTAGGGCTGTCACGATTAATCGATTAATCGACTGTTGATCGGTCACGGCGAAATCGATTAGTATTTTTCGTTGTCGAATAATCGGTAAATTGTATCCCGTTTTAGACGTTTAATAATTAAAAGAAAATTTGATGAAAAAACTATTGTTTCTAAGGGTAAACAGTTAAGAACATCGATGTTAAACCCCAAGAAGCTGTTGGAAGCAATTGTCTTTCAGGTACATTCATCAAAGCTTTGATGTTCTGAACTTTTTAACCGTCAGTGTAATAATCAAGACCGGTCGGCAGTTGCGAAGTTCGCAACTGCCGACCGGTCTTGATTGTTACACTGACGGTTCAAAAGTTCAGAACATCAAAGCTTTGAATGTACCTAAAAAAGGATCGTCTTCGTTGTTTCCTTGAGGTAGGTCAGCTGACTTGAACTTCATTTTTATCGACTTCAAAGAGAGGGGGGTCATTTAGGTACGATTAATCGATTATCATCGATTATTTGCGACGATTAATCGATTCCTAAATTTAAAAATCGTGACAGCCCTAGATATAATACACAGAATAAAAGTTACAGAATATCAAAAGATAGCGAAAACGCCGTCTTTTTATTTTTAAATGGATTTTAACAGAGAATCACAGTCAAACGCTAAAACTGACTGGAACAAAAACTGTAAATCAGCATTCGTATTTGTAGATCACTCTACAGGAAAATGCATGAAGTTTGTGAAATGATGCGCACACGGCTGATACAAATTCGCTAATATTTCGACATTTCAATTTTTACCTGAAATTCCCAAACCCTTTGCGTTACATTTACGGTAGCTTTAGTATTTTCAGGAGAGCTAACCTTCATGAAAATCACTTCCAATGACGAAAATTATCATCCATGACGCGCATCAAGAATGTGCAGTAAGCAAAAATTCAGGGGTGCTTTCCATCCAAACGCTCTTACGAAAGGTGCTGGACAAACAAACCGAATGAACAGTAGTACTGAAATGGTTAACCGGATAATCCATTTGAAACCAGTTAGTTACCTAACCGATTAGAAAACCCGTCAACTGGTTATCCGAAATATCGATAGTGATCGTCATTCCACGTTTAAAACGTAGTAAATCTGCCGCTTCACCTTTGTGAAAGATTACACATCAAAGCCGTGTTGTGTGTATTGAGAAATAATCGACTTGGGCGTTCAAGACTTCGTTAATGATCGACAGTTTCCGTGAGTAATGAGTAATCGCAGAAACTATTCCGTAGTGTGTATACAAACAAACGTTGTCGAGTACTCGACAACGTTCGTTTGTATACACACTACGGAATAGTTTGAGAATACTGTTTTCCAATTCCTATAGTTTTGATCCCATATTCGGTGAAATAATGGCCACGGATATTATCCGGTTATAGCTCTCGGTTAGTCGGTTACGAAAATGAGCCAACTGTTTCATCCCCAATGAACAGAACATATTAAGAAAAAAGTGGGTTTTCAGGATCATAGAGGGTTCACGTAATTTGAGAGGAGGGGACAAATGAAGCAGGTTATGTTTATATTTAAACAAGAGCACGCGTCGCGATGAAAGAGTTCTTATTAAACCTAGTGATTTAGAAGAGTCCTTTGCGATGTCCTATCAATAAACCTCTTGCTATCAACCAATCTATATTCGAGTGCTCTTACGAACATCTAAGATTTCTGTCCTATTTCAATGTGGTAATCCCATAACAAAATGTATCCGTCAATATTAGACGGCGCCATTTCAATAGTTGACTGAACGTATTATTTAAATTAAAATATAATTTATTACACACCTGTTCATTCATTTTGTTAAGTTTCCTCTTTTATTTTGTTTGTTGAACAATCTTCATCAGTTTTTGTTCTTTGAAGAAAGCAACAAATGAACACATACTGAAAATCCCACATGTTGTATGGAATAAATGACGAAAGCTCCATTCCGCCACAAAAGCTGAGATTGATAGAAACTCTCCACGTCTTACCTCACGCTTTCATCACTATCTCGAGATTTCAATGTCAGTTTATGACTTTTTTAAGCTTATTAATTTTGCATGGATTTGGCGAGCAAGTAATACACAGGGACGTGGCGACAGGGGGTGGGGTGTGCCCCTCCCCCCAATGCAGGCCAAAATTTCCCGTAGTTGGAAATTCAGAGGGCAAGTCATGAGTAGTTGGAAATTCCATCTATCTGGATTTTAGAGCTTCTTTGGCGATGCTGGTATCTCCATTATTCCCCAAAATTCCAACTCGGTTTCAAATCGGCAAAATTTCTAACTGTTACTATTTACAACTGCAGTGTACGCAATATCGAGCTCCATAAGCATGCATGATGTCATTCGGTACGAGATTTCTATAGAACGTTTAGTTATCGTAATAAAAAAGTCCTCGAAATGCACTAAAAGAAAACCACTGTATGTAAAATCGTTATCCTGAGTTAATTGCATCATTCACAGTTACAAAATGATGGAACATCGAAAATTGATCATTCCTGCATAAGATTTGATTTAATGTTAGGGCAGTGTGAATTGTTCAAACTTCTCAGCTTGAGCATTTGTTTAGCACATATTCAATTCCCGGAAGAACACCAAACAACAACAACCCGACAATTCTATCATAAATGCGTTGGCACTTGGGGCCATGAAAGGGGGCATAAAATTGGTTCTGATGACTGAAGTGCCAAAATTAACTTTAGCTTCCCGCCCTACAAAATCGCTACCCTTGACTACGTTAATCGTGCAGCGAGATGAGAGAAGTTGATTTTACATGAATGTGTTGGCATTTTAGTTACTAGAATCAATTTTATGACCCCTTTCATGGCTTCATTTTCAAAATCTTTCTCGATAGTGAATTTCCAACTACGAGGAGGGGTCGGGAGGGGGTTCCCCTCCCGGTCCCTCCCCGTAGTTGGAATTTCACTACCCTGCACCCCTCAAATCGGAAACCTCTAACCACGTCCCTAGTAATATTAGAATGTATATTAACTTTTCTCCTTTGCCCAATGACGAGAAGTGTCGAGTGATCTGCGTAATGGCAACTTCGTGGCCTCACTCGTCTCGAATACCAAGCGGGGACGTGTTGATGCGTCCCATTTTTATGTTTGATTAATTTTTCATTTATTATTTATTGGTATTTAAGGTCCCATATTTCTGCACAATGACTAATCACGACTACACCATGGAGACAGAGTCAAGTTCAGTCCGTTGTTTGAACCCATCTTGCGTATTTTAAAGGACTTCCTCCCCCAGCAATTGTGACTGGATACTAATTTACCAATAAAACAGAGCTTGTTTACCATAGTAAACAAACATTGCGTCACATCCCAGGGTTCCCACTGGTGATTTATGTTCGTTTCGATTAGTCAAGTCCACTGATCTTTATAAAACAAGATAGCTGGAATATCAGTGAGAACACGGCAAGACACGATTCTACGGTTTGATTTTTATAGTAACGCAACGTCACCCCACCCCCTCCCCTGCACTCTGACGATCCGATGAGCTCAAAAAATATGCAGAAGCTTCACAACCAACATTGAGCATTCACAGATTATGAGTTAACCCTGATGAAACAGAGAAAGCCCGTCGATGATATTCACAAATCTTTCCATTCAGTTTTCATTATTTTTTCTTTTGTGACTCTGAAACATAGTTTATGGCCCCTCATTGGAACGAGCTCCTTGAACTCGTTCCATTGAAGGGTCGAAAGCTATGTTTTTTACCCTAAAACATTTTTAAAAAATTAGTTATTCAAGAATTTTGTTTGTAAATGTCGTCTGCCTTTCGTGTTCGATAAAGGGTAAATCGACCAGTAAGATCAACTGTGTAGCTCTGGTTTGCATGAAAGATTACAGGGTTTAATTTATTCATTTATTTAAATGCCACTTTTCGGTTGTTTTCTTTCCGGTTTCTGCAGCCATGACTAGATTTGATGGAGAATTCATCCAAATTTAACTCAAGAAATTATTTGTGTAAGAATCCATTGAACTTATCGGAGGAAAATTAGATTAAATGTACGAAAATTATGCTTACTTCAGTGACGAGAGAAATTATGTCATGGGCAGGAATATCAGACAGCACCTATAAGGAGTTAATATAAATAAAGGCTGTAACACCAATTGTTATTCAATATAACAAAAGATTGCAATTTATTTATTTATTGGGGATTAATGACAGTTTAGACAGCCAAACCAGTAAGAGAGAACGCCGTCAGAGCCACGCGAAGCGCGGCTCCCGAAGTGAGCTCTGTAGATAACATACACGCGTATTTAGAGAAACACGCAATTTCCAATGAAACAGTATATCTAACAAACTGAAAAGTGTGTCTTCCGGTTTGCCCATCGGAGGCGGCCATTGTTTCTTTCGATATTGAATTCTGGGATAGTTGAAAATAAAAATAGCAACAAAAACAAGAGAACGCACCGTGTGTTGGTCGCGTCAATCTTTCTGAATAAATGACGTTATTATATCTTTTTAACTTGAACACTGGCTCCATAGAATTCAGTATTAAATTGATTTTTGTTACTTAAACATTTTAAAATCCTACATTTGACCATGAATCTTTTCTCTTTAGGTTTACTGCCAGTATCAAAAGTTGACAAAAGTACCGGCGAGAGCAAGATTCATTTTCTTTCTTAATTTTACGCTACAGTAGAGTTATTTGCGACTGCGTTCTCTTCTGGGTCTAACCTAATTCATGTTATTATACTCTGTTGCGCTTTACATTGATAAAGTGTGAAAGAAAACTAATACAGAGTAGGGGTAGTGGTAGCAATTGACTCTGGGAACATGATACCGAATTTGGAAATTTTGAACAATAATAAGCCACTTTGAATAAGTATGTTTTGAAAAGTGACTGGACAGGTTTCAGTTTTTTACATGGACAATTTTGTTCTCCCACCTCTAAAGTACTGAGACAAATACAAAGTCGTGTGGGACAGCTGTACTGCAGAAAATATAGGTTCTCTTTAGAACCCAAACTGGTTCTAATCTTGTCTTATTTCAAATCAAATAAATTTAGCAAGATTAGCATTCAATTGTAACAGAATATCCCATGAACTGAAGTAGATTCAGCACTAAACTTAGAGCTTATTCAACTCAGTCGCCAAACATTTTGAAACAAAGGAGATATGAACAGTTGGCATATCGAACCAGTTTTGGTTCTATAGAGAACCAAAACTGGTTCGATATGCTAACTGTTCATATCTCCTTTGCTTGATAATGATTTGAGACAACCTCGTATAAGCTCTAAACTTACGGCTGAAACCCCCTCAATTTATGTTTAATTCTGTTAATATTTTATGTTAATCTTTATAAATGTATTTGATTTGAAATAAATACTGTTTAAACAGAACTGGTTCCATCTCAGGGACAAGATTAGAACCAGTTTTGGTTCTAAAGAGAACCTATATTTTGTGCAGTGTGGGAGAGATATGTCTGTCTCACCCCACCCACGTGACAGCTATCTCACCCCACCCACGTGACCAGCCTATTTGCATATTTAATTGGCGCCGAAAATATTTAATCCTCAAAAATCACGCCTGCACATGCATAAACAAACAAAATGGAAGGCCGTTTTGCTTCCGTAAATACGACTGTCTTTATAAACGAAAATCGAAGCCAGAACACTCAAAGAAAAACTTCAGTACACCTCAAATTGCTCTACCGGTTTATGGGAGAGAAACATACATCTGAAATCACTGCGTCAAACTGAAGTACAAGTCTGCAAAATGACGTGTGCAGACATGTTGATTTCATTTCAGGTCGCGCCTGTGCATTAATCCTCAACATGCGGGGCTTGTTACAACCGATAATGTTACAACGCCGCATAATGTTACACCAACGCATAATGTTACAAAAAATGTAGTAAACAACCGATAATGTTATAAACTCCGCATAATGTTATAACTTTTTTCAACCCGTTATGTTATAAAAATCGACGCCTAATGTTATAACTTTTTTCAACCCGTTGTGTTACAACAAATTAACCGATAATGTTATAACTTTTGTTTACTAATTCCAGTTACAGCTATTGTAGACGGACTTTACCACTTACCATTTATTGCCGCATAAAGGTATGTAAAATTTATACTAAAGGTTTCTGCTCTGGTTAAGGCGAGGAGACCCCCCCCCCCCCCCCCCCCAACTCCCAGGGATTTATCATAGAATGACCTAGTCACATTACATAGACGCGGATTATCCTGGTAACTCAATCGTGTGACGTCATTACCATGATCATCCAGTGCCCAACATGGTGTAGGCGGGGGTGGTGGAGGAGGGGTGCTATTTTATCCGGTTGGTACGTTTACCAACATGCGTAATCTCCACTTCCAGAAATGTAGTGTACCATAGTCCCCTGACGCCTTTGGGGATGGGTAAATGCCTCTATTTCTGCTTGTTTTTGGCATCTAAAACTCATTTCTCGCATATTTCTTAGTCATAAGAATATCTTATTGTTCATTAATTTGACATTTTAACAACTAACAGAGAACAAAAATGAGATGGAGTTAAAATAGGTCAAAAAGTTGGATGGAGTGAGGTACATATGGTGGATGTGGCGGGTTGGTAGTGTCGCACGGAAGCTGAAGAACAAGATGCGAGACTGGGTTGGAAGAGGAATGAGGTTCAGGAGAATTGAAAGGAGTGGGCAGGGATTAGGCTGAAAAAGAGAGGAGGTCATGGATTAGTACATCAGGGTGATTGTGCAGAGAAGGCTCTCTGAGACTACTATAAGAGTGTAGTGCTAGACGGTATGATAATATAGATGGTGGAGATGTTGGAAGAAGTAGAAGTGATGAATGTGGGATTACAGGTTCTGGAAAAGGCGGAATCACTAGAACAGGCAGTATAGGGAGAAGAAGGAGGAGATTGTGGAGGATGAGTTGTGTTGATGTTGGTGTTGTGGCGGTGTTGGTGATGGTGTTGAGTAGTTGTGTATGTTGAAAATGAGTCAATTTGTAGGACCCCGGGGCAGGACCCCAGAAGTGACGTCATGTCACATGACTGGGCGGTCACGTTGGGTTGTCATGATAGTGCACGTGGGTGGCCATGTTGTGATGTCATTATAATGAAAAAAGGTGGGGGTAGGAGCGCGTATGCGCAGCGCGTGTTGTTATAGGGACACGTGCTCCGTCTCACCCCTAACAACCCGACAATAGATATCGAATTAATCCAAACAACCTGACAGTCTTCAAGAAACTGTCCAAAACATTCCCGAAAACTAGCAGAAACAGAGGCATTTGCCCACCCCCAAAGGCGCCAGGGGACTATGGTACACTACATTTCTGGAAGCGGAGACTACGTACCAACCGGATAAAATAGCACCCCTCCTCCACCACCCCCGCCTTCACCATGTTGGGCACTGGATGATCATGGTAATGACGTCACACGATTGAGTTACCAGGATAATCCGCGTCTATGTAATGTGACTAGGTCATTCTATGATAAATCCCCGGGAGTTGGGGGGGGTGTCTCCTCGCCTTAACCAGAGCAGAAACCTTTAGTATAAATATTACATACCTTTATGCGGCAATAAATGGTAAGTGGTAAAGTCCATCTACAATAGCTGTAACTGGAATTAGTATACAGAAGTTATAACATTATCGGTTATTTTGTTGTAACATAATGGGTTAAAAAAAGTTATAACATTATGCGTCGATTTTTATAACATAACGGGTTGAAAAAGTTATAACATTATGCGGAGTGTATAACATTATCGGTTGTTTACAACATTTTTTGTAACATTATGCGTTGGTGTAACATTATGCGGCGTTGTAACATTATCGGTTGTAACAGGGCTAGTGTGCGTGTTTTGAAGTATTCACCTTTGATATATACCACACTTCTCGACAAGCTATCCGAATATCTTATTGGTTTTCTCCTAGAATGGCACTAAGAATTATTTTTTCCTAGAAAATATGGTATTATCCTATTAATGGCGTCGCATCCCTAAAATGGAGGGAGAAAAATCATCCTCGATGGGTATCTGGATGGGACGGATAAATCTCACCCTCGTGGCAAGATATTTGAGCCAGACACTCGGCAAGCTTCGTGTCTGGCTCAGATATCATGCCCCTCGGGTGAGATTTCCTAATCCCACCCAAATACCCATCGAGGATAACAATAGTCTCCAGAAACACATCTGCTCGGCCTTGGAACACAGACCCGAATAATCTTTGCAGATCTGAGTGCTCTATTGTCTCGGATTGATATCATGTCAATGAGATATTTGGTGGCTTTCATATTTATACATTTCCAAGTTAGTAATATTATCTTGTACTGCAGCATTCGTCTGACTTTCAGTCAGTATTGTGATTTTAATTCATCAGAGATATGACAGAATTTTGGGAGTTTCTTCACAACCCAAACAGACATGTTCTGAATACTCTGGAGTTTTCGAAATGTTCTTATCAGTTATGCCACAGAGCAGAGAGCTGCAATAATCTAGACGAGAAGTAATATATATATGCATGTACTAAAGTTTCAGAATTTGACAGGGTTAATTATTTTCTAATCTGTTTCAGCTTGGAAAGTTGCCATGTTGCAGTTTTACATATATTACAACCCATGGGTGGAAATAAGAGTGAATTTATATTGAACATCAGACATCCTCAAGAATCGGGCCTAAAATGAATGTTTTTGGTCAAGTGTTGTCTGCCTGCTGAGGCAGACGACACTTGACCAGAAACAACTGCTCATTTTTTACGACTTCCTCTGCTTACTATTATTTGTCAGGGGTCGCGCCGAGAGTGGGGGATCAGCGTGGTCTACAGCCCCTCTGTCGGGGAGGTCTACCCCTTTCGGGGAAGCTTCCTTCTTTATTGTGGGCTTGTCGGGGATACACTAGTCCCGTACCCCCCCCCCCCCCCCCCCCCATGTCGGGAGCGCAAGCCTTCCTGCCGGAAAAATCCTAATGCCACCACTGTTATTCGGACCGTCAGAGCCAGAGAACCTGCTCTGCAATACAATGGGCGAGTCCATTCGACTTCTGTTTTCTCTTGGTATTCATTTTCCACGATTCTATTGCAAATATAGCGCTTTTTCTGTATGCAAGCAACAGACAGCTATTTAAGGATTTTACAAGTGCAGCATGTGTTCAAAAAATGGTTCAGTGAATTTGTAACGTAATTTGTCTGACAATCGGTGTATTGATGGATTTACAAGGGATTTAATACATTTTCACATGGACAGAATTTCCTTAAAAAAACACCGCCCAGAACGTCTTTGATGCATGTCTGCACGAATAACCTAGAAGTTTTTTAAATTGCGTCAGCTGTGTGAATTCATAAAAGGCTTGCTAACTTATATTTTGGGACTTAACAATGTGTACAGCAAGTGGGTGTTTATAAATGGAAATGACAGTAGGACAGGGGTCTGGTGATTTTCTTTATTTTCTAACGGGACTGCATACAATACCGCATCGGTGTTTCTGTAATCAAACGCCGCGTCGTTCACCTGCTATAACTTTCAATGGAGTTCAATAGAGCACTGAGTATAACAGGTGTTTCGAGTACTAACATCAATATATGATCGCTTGCCATTTCAAGTTGACACACTGGATAATTAATTGCCAGTGACGTTGCATCACACACGCGATCTGTCACACCCACAAGAAGCGGACCTGCTCATGATATGTAAAGGTGATAACACATTCAGGGCTTACAGAGACAAACTCACTGCAACTGCACAGAATTATTTAATATTTATTTATTGGTGTTTAAGGTCACATACTTATGCACAATGACTAATCGTGGACGTGACAGTTGTACAGGTGAGGGAAGCCGGAATATCCGGAGAGAACCACCGAGCATCGACGAGCAACTGTCAGCTCCTCAACATTCTAACTCTGTTCAAGCTCTGCTCAAGCAGTATTACAGAGGTTGGAGACGTGCACTATCGACGTGCAGTACGCCTTAGTACACGGCGTCATGTTGCTCCCATGTTGCAACCGGGATAAAGTGCCTTGCCCAAGGACACAACGCGGGTCGTCCCGGACGGGGATCGAACTCGGGACCTCTAGCACAGAAGTGCAACAGTCTACCACTGAGCCATCGTGCTCCCCCAAATGCACAGAACGACACACGCGTGTAAACAGGTTTTCTTAGTCGGTATGACACGAGTGCCAGACCGGAAAAATAAAACGAGAGGCCTGTGGCTTCTCGTTTTATCCTTCCGCGATGGAGCAAGTGCCATATCGATTAACCCATGAGGGTGTCGTTCTGTGTTTATTACACACCTTCACGTCTATAAAAGCAACTATTAGACGGGCACTCAGGATTGCATTTGGCAGCAGCTATCAACAAAAGGAACACATTTTATTGCCAACCAAATTTGCAGAGGGGAACCCGTATTAATATGTTTAGCTATCGCTAGCGATTCAAATTGTAATTGTAGTGAACGATTTGTAGAAAATTCCAGTGGAATGTCGCTTCTATTTAAAAATAGTCCGTCAACGATTTCAGTTCGGCACATATGTGCGGAACGGATTTTCATTTTTCGCATGGCTTGGTGCTGCAGTAGATGGGGATTTCATTGAACAGGCGTGTAATAAAATGCAATGGGGCACCGCTCAAATTCCTTAGATCTTTAGGCTCGAAACACTGTTTACAGTATTTGACAAACACCATAAATCGATAGCTTACTTCCCATGTGTGTTCGCGTGCGTTATCAGATGTGGGGATGTCCAAAGACAAATTGTGAGACATGAACACCACCCCTTTTCTAGCATACCACATGCGCTATAAACGATTTTGAGGTGTAGAGGTTGTTGTTGTCGTTTGTGGGATGAGAGAAATTTTATTTTCCCTTCATTACAAGGAGCAGTTTTCCAACAGTGGAGTGCTGACATTGACAGGAATAGGAAGCTTTTACAACTTGACTCGCGACTGTGTGTATAAACGACTAAATGTATGCTCATTTGAATGTGAAGGTGCTCTTTTTCGAATAAAAAAATCTCACGATATTGTGATCACACATATTGTGAGGGGGTAGTAGTTATTGGTAAGATATGCACAGCAAAGGAGTTTTAATTATTACATGTTAAGATCTCATAATTGGTAAAGGTTGCGACATGAGGCTCTAAGAAGACTCTGTCAATCGAGACGCGGTCAGTATGAGCCATTGGTTAAAAATTCGGACACCCATTGATAATTTATAATTTATTGCACTTTCTAATTTGTGAGTATATTTTTGTCGAGAAAGCAAGAGATTTTGCCCAATTAAATACTCAAAAGCATGTGTATTTTCGTCGGGCAAGCGAGGACGTCTTCCTAACTTGGTATTTCATAATTTCTTGCCTTACCCCTGCCCGACGAAACCCACGAGTAAGAGATTTTTGGAGAAGAGGAGGAGGGGTGGTGTGTCACCCCCACATCCACCAGATGTTACTCACCTGGTCATACCTGACTTATATCGTCAGGAAAACTGACTTTTGATGAAGTTATCTTCCTTGAAATTAAAAACGAGCAAGGAAGCTCCCCCTAAGAAGCAATAAATTGTTGAGAAACACATACATGGTATTGATAAAAGAATAAAGCAAAGTTTCCTTTTCTAACTTTCAATTAACAAAAACAACAGACAGCTCTAGGAGCTGTCTGTTGTTTTCGTTATTAAAAGTAACAAAAGGAAACTAGGCTAATTATGGCAAGCTAAATAGAAGCAACTACTTCATCAACAATCTGTCATTAGCAATATCTATCAGTATCACACATACTAACACTAAGCCGCATCTTTGGCTCTTCGTTTAGTGAATGTGTTTTTACAATAATTTGCAGGTTTTTATTCTTCTCAGGAAAATATCAAACTCACCAACTAGGCTCTCATTTTACTGGAAAGGACAGTCTCTGCATAATAACTGTATCATATGCCACTGTGCACAAACTGTGGATTAATGGACAGTTAAATAGTTACAGAACATTCATTAAAAGGTGGTATAAACGCCCGTTTTCTAATTTTTAAATGGGTTTCAACAGAGAATAATAGCCAAACATTCAAACTGATTAAGAAAATTGTAAAAAGTCAGCTTCTGTATTTTTATACTGCTCTTCAGGAAAATGCATGAAGGTATGAAATGATGCGCATCAGGATGCTACACATTCGCTAAAATTTCGGAATTTCAATTTTTATGAGGTTCCAATACATTTAATGTTAAATTTACTGATATCTTTAAGAAATTAAGGAGAGCTGACTTTCCTGTAAATCTCTTCCAGTGACGAGATTGTTAGCTATGCGAAGGTGCCTGGGAATGTGGATCTGTCACTATTGAATCACGTGGCCAGTCTGTGTCAGAAAGCATCTTTACTGTGTGTTCATGAGTTGTCTGTGTCCTTCAACACTCTGAAAGCCCATTCCAAACAAACCATTGGGTGAAAGAAAGTTCGGTGTTTGGTGTGGGAGGGGTGGGGGGCATAATATGAGGGACGTGACAATCGTTACTTATTCATAGTTCCTTAGTCGGCATTCGTTATCAACCGATTTTGTCGGCGCGGTGGCTCAGTAGGTAGAGGTGCAGGCTGCAAGCCGAGTGGTCCTCAGTTCGAATCCAACCTGCGGCAACCGCGTTGTGTCCTTGGGCAAGACACTCCCCCCTCCCCCCCCCCCCCCCATTGCCCACGTGGGGGCACTAAGGCGTACTGCACCTATCTTGCTTGTGTGGAGTTAGTATGTTGGGGAGCTGGCAGTTGCTCGCCGTTGCTCGGTTGTTCTCTCCTGGTACTCCAGCTTCCTCTACCCGTAAAATTGTCGTAGTCATGATTTGCCATTGTGCAGAAATATATGACCTTAAAAGCACCAATAAATAAATAAATAATAATAAATCAACCGATTTTATCGGTTGATAACGAATGGCGATTAAGGAAATAAGTTACAAAATCAGTTGATAACGAATGTCGGATAAGGAACTGGGAATAAGTTACTGTTGTCACGTCCGTTATAATGTGTAACAATAGTCAAGAAAAATGAGTAAATTATAACTAAGTTTCAGTTAACAAATAGTTAGAAGTTATCACTTGGCTAGTATAATAACGGCCGAGATATCAGCCCGAGGTAACTTCATCTACAGAGATTATTACCATTATGTGGATGTACAAAATATGTATCCGAGTCGAGCTCCGGGTTCTAAGGGCAGATCACGACGAGTCGTGATCTACCCTTAGAACTCGGAGCGAGACTCGGATACATATTTTGTACATCCACATAATGGGAATGATCATTTTATCTTACAATATATTGGGGATAAGTCAAGAATGTAGACGAATATATAACGAACTATTTATTCGTACGGATGAACAAAAAGAAAAAAATGGAACTCATGCGAAAGGAACGTGCTTGTATACAGACCCCCTGATACAAACATCTGTATCAGGGGGTCGGAAAACGACAGTTGCGGAGTTAATACAGACAAAATACATGTTAATTGTAAGATAAAAGCCTGAGACTGAAGATAGAGGGCTGAGCTGCAGTTACCATGGGCTGTTATCTCAGTCCATATGAAACTAACCAAGTAATAACCTCTTTATTTATAAAACCGAACCAAATAATTAAAAAATATTCTTTGATCTGTTACAATTTTCTCACAGTGTTATTGTTTCTCTTTTTCTTCATAAAGCCCGAAGTTTTAGTTCAGCTATCCGAACGTCTCGGCTTCCTCACTGGGGAAGATGGTGGAACAATCACACCTTTCAGTTCGAAGAATCTCCGCTTACGACTGCTTTGAATTTGTAAGAGGTTTTTACTCAGAGAGTTTCACTGAAACAGTAGGTTCAAGGCAAATGTGAAGTTACCGAAGGCGGTTATCTCGGCCGATATGACACTAACCAAACAACAACCTGTTTATTTTTTAACCCTTTAGCGACAGTGACACGAAAAATATACTTCTTGAGTGACACGAAAAATATACTTCTTGAAAATTTACAATAAGACGCTCTACGCACAATTATCGGGGTGCCAAGATGGACTAGCCACAATCTTATTTATAAAGGATCTGGTTTCATATCATTAAAGGAACGCAGAAAACGACACAAAATCATAACTATGTTTAAGATAATTAATAGAGATGTACCCAATTACATTCGTTTGCTAACTCCCCGACCGGTCTCTGAAGTATAACCCCTTATCCTCTTAGAACATCCAATTTATTACGTGAAATTAAATGTAATACTCTGCGGTTCTCAAACACGTTTCTACCATCCATCGTGAGGCTTTGGAACAACTTAGATGAGAATGCCAGGAACTCTGAATCAGTGAATATTTTGAAACAGGCTTTAGCAGCTGATGACAACGCTGTCCCTAAATACTGCTATGTCGGGGAAAGAAAAGCACAGATTATCCATTGCCAACTTTGTCTAAACTGTAGCGACTTAAATGGTCATAAGTTCGATAGATTTATTAGTGAAAATCCTGAATGTCGCTGTGGCTATCACTATGAAGACGCGAGTCATTTTATACTTTTTTTGTCTTCTCCATGTTCAACATCGCCAAATGATGTTTGATAAACTGGAAAACAATGATAAAACCATCGAAGTCCTGCTTCATGGTAATTCGCAAAAATCTGACTTACACAATACACTGCAAAAAATATAGTTTCTCTTTAGAATCAAAACTGGTTTTAATCTTGTCCCTGAGATGGAACCAGTTCTGTTTAAACAGTATTTATTTCAAATCAAATACATTTAAAAAAATTAACATTAAATATTAACAGAATTAAACATAAATTGATGGGGTTTCAGTCGAAAGTTTAGAGCTTATACGAGGTTGTCTCAAATCATTATTAAGCAAAGGAGATATGAACAGTTGGCATATCGAACCAGTTTTGGTTCTTTTCAGAACCAAAACTGGTTCGATATGCCAACTGTTCATATCTCCTTTGTTTCAAAATGTTTGGCGACTGCGTTGAATAAGCTCCAACTTTAGTGTTGAATCTACTTCAGTTCATGTAATATTCTGTTAAAATTGAATGCTAATCTTGGTAAATTTATTTGATTTGAAATAAATACTGTTTAAACAGAGCTGGTTCCATCTCAGGGACAAGATTCGAACCAGTTTTGGTTCTAAAGAGAACCTATATCTTTTGCAGTGTACTTCTATTTTTAAAATTGTCCAAGAGTTCATTGTCAAAACAAGACGGTTTGAAAATACTGCCAGAACTTGAATTGTGTGTGATTTCTTGTGTATAGAACGTAATTGTCACCACAAATTGACAATTCCTAATCATTTTCATTGAGCTTGACATAAAATAGATATATAAATATGTAAATAAATCCAGTAATAGGGTGCAGGGGTGGATTATCCACTAGATACAAACTTGGAGAACATTCCTTTCGTGGATCACCGCGTTTAAGTCACAAGCAGAGGGGTCTCTAATTGTTCCTTGTGTTTTGTTCTCAACATAGTTAACGTTTGTTGTGGGTGCTCCGCTGTGACCTTGAGGGGGCTTGTCTTCCACTTTCTGTAACCGAGCCCTCCACGTACTATAACTGAGTTTTCGTCACTTATGGATGTTGGGAGAAATGCTTTGCAATATACTGTGATTCATTACTGGAAATTAAATTTTTCCATTAGTTTAGAAATGTTACTTAGAATTATTATACAGTCACCTTAAACAAAACGACACAAGCACCAAGCAATGTAAAGTCTCCATATGTAAGGGTGCGGCGTTAAGATAGGCTCAGCCCGTTCGTCAAACCCAAGTTCAGAAGCATAAAATAAAAATATTGTTTAAAAAAAAGTTAACGTTTGTTGTGGGTACTCCGCTGTGACCTAGAGGGGGCTTGTCTTCCACTTACTGTAACCGAGTCCTCCACGTACTATAACTGAGTTTTCGTCACTTATGGATGTTGGGAGAAATGCTTTGCAATATACTGTGATTCATTACTGGAAATTAAATTTTTCCATTAGTTTAGAAATGTTACTTAGAATTATTATACAGACACCTTAAACAAAACGGCACAAGCACCAAGCAATGTAAATTCTCCATATGTAAGGGTGCGGCGTTAAGATAGGCTCAGCCCGTTCGTCAAACCCAATTTCAGAAGCATGAAATAAAAATATTGTTTAAAAAACTTGATGGGCAGCGTTAAAATATAATAGCCTCGAAAAGACTAGTTGGAGAATGGCAGAGAAGAGTCGAGTTGACGCTGACATAAGTTCTAGATGTATTTTTCGGAGGGCACCAAGAGCACTAGAAGCATCCGAGGTTGTGAGGGGGGGGGGGTCAAAAAGGGCACTCGACTCTGGGTAAGAGTCAAGACCAGGAGTTTAAAAAGGTATCGTAAATTGTAATGTGAAACTCAATAGTAATGACATTGAGTATATATCGACTCTTGGGAGGAACAAGGGGCTTTGTGCAGTCTATTGTCCAAACTCCGTCATTTTATCTGATACACCAAGGGCTGTATTATTCATAAGGCTGACTAGGTTGAAGCCTAGGGGCCCGCAGGGACAGGGGGGGCGGGGCTCGCCAGTTTTTTTTTTTCTGTGGCACTGTTATCAGCGCCTTAGGTCTCCAATGGTTAAAGGCACTTTGCACTCTGCGCCGTAGCGATACATGTACATATGTATTTATCCATATATATACTATCATAAGTATATTATATATATATATTTATATACAGTACATTATTTTAATGCTTATTTAAATAATATGTCAAGTTGTGAGTAGAATTCTTCGGGAGACCCAACAAGTTAGATATAGGGCTATGTACTGCTGCACAGTGACTATTCGTGAGTGCCTAATATTCATACATGTATGATTATTCTTTTTCGAACAAAATTCCCGCCTGTATGATTCTTATTTGACCCTGTATGATTATTAATTTTTAGCAATCGAATGTGCAGAGCGGCTGCTTATCTCAAGAGGTTCACCAAAACAAACTCGTAAGGTACATGTTACGTACAAGAAAACACAGGATGCAATGGAAATGTTAATTGGTAGAGAGCTCGAAACATATACTTTGGCTTCATTCTGAAGTACTGCTAACATAACTTAAAGACCTAGTACCCAGTGGATGTGCTTCATACCATCACTGAAACAGAATTAATTAATCTATAAAGTTTTGCCTTGGTGTAATTTGTGGGAGAGTGCCTGTTGGCACTCTCCCATAAATTACAACAAGTCAAATCCATGGGAAAATTATGATAACCGAAAGTAATTTAGCCCTTCACCACTTCAAGAGCATCAGACTTCTGTGTTATAAAAATGGCTTTGAGCATAGCAGCTGACTCACATCTTGGAATTTTCCATCCTATACTATTATTCGACCCTATACTATTATTAATTTTCAGGAAATTTTCCACCCTGTACTATTATTTTGCCCTGTACTATTATTAGGCACTCGAGAGTACAGTACCAGGGTCACGTAGTCAGCTATTGTGAAGTGAAAGATTGAAGTGCCGGAGGAGGCCCCATCTCTAAGTACCTAAACGCCTAGAGGCCCGGCCATGGGTTAATACGGCACTGGATACAACCTCACCCCATCCCCTAAAATACGTTAGAAACGAATACTCGAGACCTTCTCAGACACTGTCCTCGGAAAGTAATGTATTTTCCACTCGTACACTTCCAACGAAAAAAGGGATGCGCTGCCCTTTGCCCCCTAGCTTCTCACACCTGCTTCCAGCGCCCCAGAGGAAATACTTGACAACATATCGCCGTGTGAGAACCATAAGGGTCTATCTTCCAGTGGAAGATATGGACAGAATGCGATGTGTGTTTGAATTGGTGGGTGTTTTACATAACGAGTTGGAATGGCGTGGTCATATTTCGAAATATGATTACGCCATTCCAACGAGCTATGAAAAACACCCACCGATTCAAACACACATCGCTTTCTGTGTTTATTACACAACCCATGTATTAAAATGCATTTAAATAAACAAATTTTAATTCCGATAATTAAACCCAAAGGTGAAGAGTTTGTTTTGACTGAAGCTGTACTGATCATATGGATCGATAAAAAACTCAAGACAACCTTTTCGGAACCAGTGTTTGTTGAAATTCCTATCGCTGTTTACTAACAGTAATAGCCACCAAATGGTTAGGCGTGAATGGGCTGGTGCCCATTCACGCCTAACCATTTGGTGGCTATTACTGTTAGTAAAAATGTAAGTACAAATATGTGCAGATTTGCAAAACACCTGGGAGAAACGTTTCTAAAAGAAGTTCGAAGCATGTCAAGGTGTACGAAGATTTACCGAAATAAAGTTGACCAATTTAGATATAATGGGATCCACAAAACGAGACGGCCACGGGACTGGGTTAATGTTCTGGTTGGAAATGATTGTGTTTTTTTAAAATATTATCTCATTTTTGGCTAATTTTTTGTGAATCGACTTTATTTTGCTTTGGACGTTTTCATTTTCACACTATGGGACAGACAGTCGATGATTGTATAACGAAATTTGGAAACTTTTCGAAGCGTAAATAAACAGTGCGGTAAAAAAGTTCCGGCTTGTATATCACCCGTTGAATACAGAATCATTTTTACCTGCGTCGCCAGCGGCAGAGCAGGTCTAGTAACCGCTCGATTCCGTCCGTCCGTCCGTCCGTCCGTCCGTCCGTCCGTCCGTCCATCAGTCCGTCCGTCAGTCTGTTCGAAACACTTCTTCCGTCAAAGTTGTCTTGGCTTCTGTGAAAGGGAATGATTTTATATTTGGTCTGCTGCTTCATAATGATGAGTTGTATCGTGTATCTAATTTTCAGACCTGTCGTGCAGCCACTTTCTGTTTGCCGATACTTTGAAGTCTGTTCATCTCTGTAATCAATTGCATGCAGCGACGCAGGTCCAGACCCGGTATTGGTCTTGGCTTGTTATCATAGCGGCGTTTCCGTTGAATACAAGGGTTTAAAGTTTAATGGGTGTGTAATAAAGACCCTTATGGCTCTCACACGACGATATATACTGAAACTTCCGAAAGCTTTCATTTTCTCCAGAAACGCGTTTGAACTTACATTATTGGAAAAAGAAAAATAATGAAGTTCAACAGAGTTCGAATTTAATTTTAAATCTGAAACCTTGAGTTAGAACTTCTTCGAAAAAATAAGGGCCAGGGTTTTTGGCTGGAAATTCCTTATTGTAATTGTTCAACAATAAAATAAAATCATCAAAAATAACAAAACGAACTGAAGTATATTGAATTGTCACAACCCCGCAGCATTCTTTATATCACACACAGAGAAATTGTAAATACTCAAAAATCAAATAATTGACTATGTTACAATCTAAACATTTCTTTGTAGGTCTATTGTGGATCTCACCCCAGCAATAGTTTCTCTCGTTGTCATGATTTGTAATAATTTTTCCTCAAAACACTGTTTTTCTGAATAAATCTTTCTTATAAATTATGTTCTCAGTCGCACGTTCTTTTGATAGCGTGACAATTGGGGTTCACTGTACCTGTCTGTGAGGTATTTTTGCAACAGTTTTGTTTTGTTATCATTCATGCCTCCGTTCAAAACGTCGCCCTTGAGTGTAGTTTTGACATCCCTCGAGGTGAATATAAAATATAGAAATCATTCTATAAAAGTGTTTATATACATGTTTCCTTTGTTCTTGGCATAAAGCGTCGCGTGGAAAGCGGACGTGCCCACAATCACCATTTATTATAAAATTTGAATCTTTTCAGAACTGTTTCTTTCAAATAGGTCGCCTCTGTCCATTCACTCTTATAGCTTTCTATTTTTCTTGTACCACAATATTTGTTTAATTAAAGAAACATATCGGGATAGAAATATTGTGTAATGGAATGTCCAGACACTAATTAATTTGTTGACACCATTCTCCAAATATAATGAATGCCATGCATTATTGTGAAGCTTATGTATGGATGGGGATTCTGAACAGGTGGCTGGGTTCACAAGTGTGTATAATTGGTTCATTTCTAGTTCTGCAATAGTTGTGTTTTCATTCCAACCAGCGAACTAATCAACAAGCGGTCTATTCATTTCATTCATTCGATTGGTATTGTTGCGCTGACGCGTATATGGGAAAAGAGTAAATTATATTAGAGCTGGTTAAAATGATGGTTTGGGAGAATAAGCTGGGAATTGGACAGGTAAGAGCCAAGAAAGCCGCCTTAGGCATTAGCCAGAATGGGACAGCCGCCCACTGCTCACGACCAAGAGGTCACAAGGGCAGAAAATGCCCTTTGAGGGATAGGATGCATGGGGTTGGACCCACATTGTAATTTCAACGGGTCATGGTTTACGATATGGTTCGTGGTCAAATTGCCACTGGATGACTATTATAATACACTTGAGACGAGTGTCACAACTTTGATGGGCGTTAACCCTCTACCTAACATAGAAAAGCAGACGACACTTACAAATAACATTCTTGAATAACTTTTTTTTTCATTTTTTATCACAAAAACATAGCTTATGACCCCTCATTGGAACGAGCTCAGCCGGTTTTGGCCGTTACGTTGGGTAAAGGGTTAACTTGACAGAACAGAAGATTATTTAGTGAATGTTATCTTGATAGAGTGATACCAGGTGGTAGGGTTCAGGCGCGGCTCGTTCTAGGGGCCAGTCTGTCTGTCTGTCTGTCTGTCTGTCTGTCTGTCTGTCTGTCTGTCTGTCTGTCTGTCTGTCTGTCTGTCTGTCTGTCTGTCTGTCTGTGAAACAGAGAGAGAGGGGGGGTGCCCGTGTGTCTTTATAGGAATTTGATTTGGTGTATCGAAAATGCCTAACTGAAATTTCTTCGTGTACACCTTAAATATACCCCCCCCCCCCCCTGTCGAGTTCCCCGGGCCGCTGTGGGACCCTCACATGATCACATCGTTCCTTGACACTTGTCAGGGGTTCTGCGGGTGTGCACGAAGGATCCATGAACAAAAAAGACCACGAACTCGGCCCACACATCGGTCAACCGCACTCTCTAATGGTACCACGCATGAGGACGATGCTCCTCCCACCCCGAAAAAATAGACTTCTTTATTGGAGGTTGTATTTTTGTAAGCCTCTCAAAACGTACTACAGCCCTATTCCGTTTCATCTACATCTACATCTACATCATACTCCTAGCCTTCAAAGAATTGAAGATTATAAGGAGGCGCATGAATGATTTTTTTTTTTTTTTTTTTTTTGTAAACTGATAAAAGATTTGTTTAGATGACTATTTGACTTTGAAAAAGTACTTGTAGTAGGTGGATTTGAACTCATCTAGATCTGTTAAGCTTGCCATTGAGTATGGGATCTTATTCCATGCGTTGATAGTTCGAGGATAGAAGGAATTTGAGATATATTTGGGCACTGCATGGGGTCTAACATACTTGTGATCTCTAGTAGGAGTAAGAGGAGCAGTGTCTTTTGTTTTTACAAGGTCATGATGGATTTTATACAGTAAGACTATGGATGTATATAATCGGCGCTGCTGAAGAGTCGGCCAATTTAGGATGGTAAGCATGTCAGTAACACTACTAGGGTGTTTATATATGTTCATGACATAGCGTGCTGCACGATGTTGGACCATCTCAATGTGGTTGGCGAGATCTTTTTGTCAAGGATGCCACACAGGTGAGCAGTATTCAAGTTGTGGCCGAACATATGTCTGATATGCAAGTGCTTTGATGTTTCTATTACTTGTTCTTATGTTTCTTTTGATGAATCTTAGCGAGGTGTTCGCTTTATTTACTATATTATTTACATGACATTTCCATGAGAGATCTTTTGTTAGCGTTACACCGAGGTATTTGGCTTTATTTGTATTTTTGAGGATTTTATTGTGCAGTCTGTATTCATGTTTGATGGGGTTTTGTTTTCGAGAGATACTTATTATTTCGCATTTGCCAGGATTAAAAGCCATTTGCCATGCATGTTCCCATTTTTCAAGTTTGTTTAGGTCTTGTTGGAGAGTACTGCAGTCAGAGGCTGAAGTTATGGTGCAGTATACGATAGTATCATCAGCAAACAGGCGGGCTGGGCATTCCAAGTTTGCTGCGAAGTCATTAATGTATATCAGGAAGAGACAGGGGCCAAGGACAGAGCCTTGGGGCACTCCAGAGAAGACAGGACAGGAATCTGATTGGACACCATTTACAATGACTCTCTGGGATCTGCCTGCAAGAAAGGAACCTATCCAGTCTACAGTTTTATTGTTTATGCCGATACGGCGAAGTTTCAAGAGTAGCCGAGAGTGATCAACCTTATCAAAGGCTTTGGAAAAGTCCATTACCGCTATATCCGTTTGTTTACCCCGACCCATATTGTTTAGGACATCTTGAGTAAAGCATAAGAGTTGAGTTTCACAACTCAGTTTCGAGCGGAAGCCATGTTGGTTTGGATGAAGAAGATGGTGTGAGTCAAGATAGTTCATTATGTGGGAGACAATGATGTGCTCTAGTTGTTTACTAAGAATGCATGTGAGGGAAATTGGTCGGTAGTTTTCAGGTCTTGATTTAGAGCCCTTTTTGAAGACTGGAGATACGAGTGCCCTCTTCCAGTCTGAAGGGACATTTCCAGTTTGGAGGGAGAATGAAAACAGGTCAGAGATTATGGGAGAAATTTCTACATGAACCATTTTCAAGAAATGTGGTGAGATGCCATCAACACCATAGGCTTTGTTTGATTTCAGTTGCTGAGTAGCTTTGACACGCCTGCAGGTGTTATTTCAATTTCGTCCATTGCATGCTCTTGTACAGTGTGCTGTAATATTTGGGATTCACAGCACTGGGTGAGATCAAGTGGTTTGGGTGTGGAAAATGCTAAATGGAATTGATGGTTAAGGGCATTTGCTTGATCTTTGGGGTCAGATTTTAACTCCCCATTCACCTTTAATGGAAAGACACCGCAGTTTTCACTTCTTTGTTTTTTTACAAAGGACCAGAATTTTTTCCCTGGTCTACCCCTTCTGTTTTGGGTAAGTTCAGCATTTTTGTGTTGTTTTATGCTGTTGTTTTTACTTTCTTTCGTTGGACGGGCTTCTTTAAATATATACAGTCACTAACCCCATACGGTATGTCGATTGCATATTCGCCAAGTAAACTGATGTCTTGAGGCCCCTAAGCTGTTATAGCCACTGGCCACCACCACCACCCGCCCGCCACTGGTAGTGTTTTTATTTATTTATTTATTTATTTATTTATTTATTTATTTACGCCCTAGTATACGGCGCCACTATGCCCCCCCCCCCTCCCCCGCGTGGGCAATCGGCATTAAGTGCCTTGTCCAAGGACACAATGCAATTGCCCTAGCGGGGATCGAACCGTGAACGGTTTGAAGTCCAATGCCGTGACCACTGAGCCACCGCGCACCCGTTGGGTTTTTAATATAACAAATGCTGTACGCGATTGCGAGCCATACGGCTCGCAGTCTCGCGCAATATTTGCGAATTAAGCATATTATTGTATCAAGACCCATTCTGGACACCACCTCGAATCCTATACAAATCACAGGACATGCACATTATCATGATAATCTGTATGTCTCCGTTTTTCCATAACTCCAAGACAGTATTACCTCAATCCAAGTACCACTATGTCGGAAACTAGTCAACATTAGAAACACTCAGAAATGACCCAGGAGTGTGATCTGAAAAAAACATGATTTTGGCAAGCAGCATTGTGTAGCTGTATACGTAAATGTCATTTAAATGTCTCAGACACCAAGTTGTATTGAAGGAGAAATGCTACTAAATACTTTAACATTTTTAGCTCAGCAGAATAAAACATGGCGAATTATGGCCGCCACCCCTTTTTAATGTGATCATAACTGTATCAAATTAAATAATCATATTTTAATGAGATCATAACTATATTAGGGATCGCAGTGGTTTAGTGGTTACGGCACTGAGCTTCAAACCAAGAGGTCCACGGTACGATTTCTGCGAGGGGTAACTGTGTAGTGTCCTTGGGCAAGGCACTTTACCCCGATTGCCCACGTGGTGGCACGGTGGCGCTGTGTACTAAGTAGTACTGTACCTGTCTTCAACCAATGCAAACCCTGCCCGTGAGGAGTTAGTACGTTGGGGGTCTGACAGTTGATTGTCGTTGCTCGGTGGTTCTCTCCGGGTACTCCGGCTTCCTCCACCCGTAAAACTGTTCGACACACGAGGTGACCGTGGCTGTCGAAAGTATCGATAAACTCCATTAATTAATTAATTAACTAACTAATTAATTAATTAATTAATTAATTAATTAATTATTGATTGGTTGATAGATTGATTGGTTAATTAATATCATAACTGTATCAGTTGCATCATATCAAGTCAAGAGGAGTGTTGTCTGAAAACAATCATTGATGTGTCTCAGACAACAGAGACCTGTCCATCCATGAAATTTCTGTGTTTCAGCTGTGGTTTTATCCGGGTATCTGAGCCAAGCACAGTCTGGATGGCATCACTGGCAGGTATTGCCTGCCATAAAAAGAAAAATACGTGTCTCACCTTATACAAAACACAAAAAAAGAGAGAACTGTTGAAATTGGATTTGAAGAGGCTCCACCTCAAGACAACGAGAATGAGTTCCCAAACATCATATTTTTTTTTAAAGTGAGTCTATTAAATTTTTAAATAATAAACTAACTTTTCGGAAACCTTAGCATATCTTCTGGGGAGGGAGTTGTTTTGTAGTTAAATTCCATATGCATTTTTCACAGACTTTGTGACTTATTTTCTTGATGGATGTTCAATTCGGAATCCACTGTCCACGTTTTGTGCTCGATTTATACTTCATTTGCATTTTCCGGAATTTCTCTCTCAGGCAACACGCACATATTTGTAAGGTGCTATGAAAGTTAATTGAAAGTTGGCTTGAAAACAGACGATAGGTTATTTTCAATGGAGTTGAAATTCTAAACTAAATTATAATTTATCACCTGTTTGTTGTCCATCTGCATTTATTAACAATGCATCGCAGTTCTGAACACCAAAAATGAAAAATATAACATTCTTTTGGACATTTGACCCCATCGAAAATAACATGTCGCCTATTTTCAAGCTAAATTTCCCATTACTTATATAGCAGCTTAAAAGTTATCCCCTTCCCACACACCCCTCCCCAGGACTTTTTTCCATAAACATGATTCTAATCACACAATCTGTCTTACAATTTGAAAGTAATCAAATTTACAAATAGACAGACAGTCAAATTTAGTTTCATTTGGCCAACGAATTCCAACTTCGGCTCGTTTGGCCTATTTCGTACACTTCAAACATCTCTCGACCCAATAAGAGAGAAAATCGGGTATTAGTACATTTCCAGAAGCCAATACTATAAAACTTTTACACTTGTATTTTCTAGAATTGTATTTTCTGCCTATTAATATGACTGACTAAAATGAATCATTAGCATTATAAAAGATATGTCAATTTGCCAACTGGCAAATTGCCAGATCTTTGAAAATGCTAATAATTTATTTTAACCCATTTAAAGTCCTAACTAGACAATACACTTCTAGAAAATACAATTGTAAAAGTTTTATAGAATAATGCAATGTTAACGTCTAGAATCCATCGCAATGCTCTCTGACTTGCGTATCATAGGCGAACACACCCTTTGATCACTCCCTGACATTCTCAGCTCAACTCAACGGAACATACTGCCGGTGCTCAAAAGATGGACACTTAGGCAAGCGCCTCAACGGATCCATATTTCACACCTAGGTACGATGAGGATTGCGCAGTACTGGTGAGCATCCCCAACGTCCACAGTTGGCACGAGATTCAACGTCGCAGAGTCACTCACTCAAACTTCGCTGATCCCACACCAGCCACTATACTATGGGAAACAACCGAAGCAATCGCTCAGTGGTCACCCATCCTAGGATTAACCGGGCTCGACGTTGCTTAACTTCGGTGATCTTACGAGAACCGGTCTCGCTTCGCCAGTGCTCCCTGGTTTGGTCCTAGTATGCGATTTCAAGGTAAGGAAAACGTCGTCAATTGTTTTTAAGGTGTGGAGTGTTTTTCGGTGCCCCCACGACTTACTCACCACACTTCAACCACAAACATTTTTAACCCAATCCGTCGGGAGCGCGAAGGCTTCGTGGTAGGGTTTAATTCCGGGAAAGGGAATTTTCTGGTTCTCGTTTTTGAAAGGCAGTCACGATACCGGGAATTTTCCGGTTCTCATTTCTGAATATAAGTTCCGATACCCGGGAAATTCACAGAACAGAACCGAGAATCAAAAGCCTCCAATCGCTGCTAGCTCTGCTTGTACCGAATCAGTAACTTGGAGAGTCTGTTAGTTGCTCGCCCTATTCGGCGGTTCCAGCTTTCTCCACCTGTACTAGGGCTGTCACGGTTAATCGATTAAATCGAGTGTTGATCGGTCACGGCGAAATCGATTAGTATTTTTCGTTGTCGAATAATCGGTAAATTGTATCCCGTTTTAGACGTTTAATAATTAAAAGAAAATTTGATGAAAAAACTATTGTTTCTAAAGGTAAAGAGTTAAGAACATCGATGTTAAACCCCCAAGAAGCTTTTGGAAGCAATTGTCTTTCAGATACATTCATCAAAGCTTGGATCTTCTGAACTTTTGAACCGTCAGTGTAATAATCAAGACCGGTCGGCAGTTGCGAAGTTCGCAACTGTCGACCGGTCTTGATTGTTACACTGACGGTTCAGTAGTTCAGAACATCAAAGCTTTGAATGTATCTAAAAAAGGATCGTCTTCGTTGTTTCCTTGAGGTAGGTCACCTGACTTGAACTTCATTTTTATCGATTTCAAAGAGAGGGGGGGCATTTAGGTACGATTAATCGATTATCATCGATTCTTTGCGACGATTAATCGATTCCTAAATTCAAAAATCGTGACGGCCCTAGCCTGTACAACTGTCTGATACGACGTGATCGTGGATTTAAAAAGTGCAGTTAACCGCCAATAAACAAACACGTAGTTAACCGCCAAGAAACAATCACACAGTAAAGAAAGGCACACCACACGTCTCACTCATAGACACCTGAGATTTTTCGTATTACTTTCTGAAACTTTTTTTCCACAGGGGTATTTCATAGGAGGAAGTTAGGTATTGCACAAATGGTATCGAAAAGCAAGGACGCTAGAGACGGGGGGGGGGGGTGGGGGGGGGGGCTAGCTGGAGCCTTGCCCTGAGACTAGGAGAGGGCAAGGGGGCAGCGCGTGCATTTTACACCAGAAGTCTACAAGCGGAAACGACTTTACTTTCCGAGAACTGTAACTGAGAAACTCTTGGGTATTCGTTTCTAAACAGTTTACGAGTGTCAATGCCAATGGGAGGGGGGGGGGGGATCAGGAATAGTGACTTAGAAGCTTTGTTTTGCCTCCTGAGTGGAAGAGGTACCACCTGTAATGCACCTTGTTCCGCTCAAAGGTCGATATATATGTATATAATGTCAGTACTATTGAGTTACGCATTTTTTATTGAAGTTTAACGATACTTTCGATAGCCATGATCACCTCGTGTCGGACAATTTTACGGGTGGATGAAGCCGGAGTACCCGCAGTACCATTGAGCAGTGACGGGCAAATGGCAGACTCCCCAACGTACTAGCTCCGCACAAACAGGGTAAGCATTGGCTGAAAGCAAGTACATCATGGACGTGCTGTACGGCTTAGCGCACAGCACCACCGTTCCCCCACGTAAAAAAATCGGGATAAAGTGCCTTGCCCGAGGACACAACTCAGGTGCCACTGGCGGGGGTCGAATCGTGGGCCTTTCGGTTTGAAGTCCAATGCCATAGCCACTGAGCCACCGCGCTCCTATCTTAACTCATATCCAAGGTTGGGTGCCCGTCAGATACCCCTGCCCCCCCCCCCCCCCTCCTCCCGCCACCACATTGTCCTAGGATACTTCCGGTACCCTTGTCGAAAGGGTTAGACAGTCTCTAACAACAATCTGTCCCGGAACGTCTGGTAGGAAATCAACGCGAGGTGAGGACAGAACCTCTTGAACACTAATCTACTGGTTCATTAATCCCACAAGGGGTTCACTTTAAAGTTTCTTGCCACCAAAAAACGGCTGGCGCGATTAGTCGACATGTAGAAAATTGAATTGTTACATGTTTCTTAGTGATAAGCTGACCACCCATTGATCCAAAACACTTGTTACAAATTTGAACAAAAATCATGACGTTGTAGAAATTATGACTATTGCCAGATCTACGTCGATAAACAGTCGATAATTGTCAACAGTCGGAAAAAATACATTTGTGGCTGGTTTAACGAAATTGAATTTCACGTTTCTAATGAAGTAAACATTGGTTTGTCGGGATGAAGATGTTATCACCCGTACTTAAAGATTGTATCAGGTTGGTGAATGGGGTAGAGTTTGTACGAGTGGCTTTATCTGAATGTTCACGCGACAAGGAAATGAGCCTTCCATTGAAGATTTGGGAAATCACAACAATTCAATACTCTGATAGGGAAAATCCATTTTGCACTCAAATCACTATTATTTACGCCGATAAAGCTGATACTGTTTTATGTCTGTAGATATGTGATGGTAACATTGATACAGACGTTGCGAGTTCCAGACTGAAAAATTATGAAATAAAAAACTTTGTAAGCCACACAAAGATCCGTTTCTCACATCATTTTTTGTAAAACTGCATGTGGGTGGCGGGGGTTTTTTTGTTTTATTTTTTATTTTTGTAATTATTTCTTTGCCATCAGAAGTTAATTAATGTTCTTGGTTTGTTTTATGTTTTAGGCCTCACAATCTACAGAATAGCATGGGTGGTGGAGTATTTCGTCCCTTGAGTGCATGAAGGCTTTGCAATGCTAAAACATTGCTGAGTCTTGGTGTAGTCAAGGGACAAATTTATCAATTTTATTAACTTGGGTAACATATCATACATAAACGTTTTATTTATTTTTGTTAACCCTTTACCTAACATGAAAAGCAGACGGCACTTGCAAAAAAAATTATTGAATAACTAATTTTTTTCATTTTTTTTGTCTCAAAAACATAGGTTATGGCCCCTCTTTGGAACGAGCTCGTTCCAATGAGGAGTCATTACCTATGTTTTTTAGACAAAAAATGAAAAAAATAATGAAAATTAATTGACGATTTTTCTGAATAGCGCTGACCGGTTTTGGTTGTTTCGTTGGGTAAAGGTTTAACGAAAATGCAAATAAACTCTTGAAATACTTTTTTTGTCTCCAGTGGAACGTAGACGTGCTACCCCATCATTACCACACCTATTGGATCCGCTAATCAAACTTATGAATTGGTATCACAGTACTAAATATTTTCCCCACAGGCGAGCATTATAATGTCGATTCGAGCTCGTTCCAAAGAGGGGTCATAACCTATGTTTTTGAGACAAAAAATGAAAAATATAATGAAAATTAATTGGCGATTTTTTTGTGAATAGCGCTGGCCGATTTTTGCCGTTACGTTGGGTAAAGGGTTAAGTTTGCATTTGGTTATAAAAAGAGTGCATGTGACAACCAAAAGGACCATGCGTGAGGGCCTGAGAAACAGATTTTTAACTTCTGTAGGCCTAACAAAGTTAAATTTAATTATGCGGTCACATCCATAAAATCCTCAGGTTCCGTTTGGAGGTTCCGGGGTGTAGTCACTGCATTGCTGAGCAAAAAAGAGTTCGAGAGAGAGAACGAGAGAACGCGAGGGAGAGGGATAAAGTGGTGCGAGAGAGACAGAGAGAGAGAAGAACTGTTTCCCATCTTTTTGGGGGTGTAACTCGGATTTTTCAGGGTGAGTAATGATTTTGGTTTTATGGACCCTCGATGGCTGAAAGTCACCCACGACTTCCGCGGAAAAAGCTGTGGAAAACGTGAGAAGGGTGTCCTCGCGTTCTCATTGGTGGTGATGGGGGAAACCTCCCACGAAATATTTTTTTTAAACTGAAACTCGCGAGAGTGTATCTGTGGCGCTAATGCTCTTTTAGCGAATTTAAATGAGTAAATTTTGTGGATGAAAATAAAATGCAGCTGATTTTCAATGGTATTTTTAGGAACCTTAACAGCCCACGTTTTCCCAGTCCAAACGTGAACCCAAGACCGTAATTTAAGGGACGTATCACACCAAAAGAAATTATATTACGGCCTTTGATCCAAATTTGGACTGATGTGGACTAATGTCTACCGTGACTGGACCTTTTGAAATTGTGTAGGGGGGGGGGGGGGGTCACAGTACCACATTATCCCCTCCCCACTCCACGGCTTCACCATCGGTATACAACAACTGTACCATAATGTGTGGTACAACCGAATCCATTCAAAATATTTGTACAGCAGACCGTCGAAAGAAAACTTTGCCTGCAATAAAAGAGTTTCAGTCAGTTGATTCCTCGTCTGTGCTTACGGGTTCACAACTATTTGTAACAAAGTGGCGTGTGGGTGTAGTTAAACTTCATAGTACATTCCCCAAAAGAAGTTGGGCGGGGAGGGGGGTTGGGTGCACAGTGTGTTACAACCACTCCATTTCAAGAGTGGCAAAATATCTCAAATGGTTATTTTGCACGAGTGAATAACGCCCTCGTTAAATTTGTCATTGACAGATGGCGGAGATCTAATAAATTATTTACACAAACCCAGATATATTTTAGTTTGTACACGCTTGTAATTCGTTGTTTTCCATCTGTTTTCCTGTTGACGAGGATGTAATAATTGTTGATAAAAATTAAAGAACGCACACCACAAGTGGTTATGGCAAAATAAAGTATTTAAAACAAACCCAAACGTGCTGTTCTTTTAACAGAATGGTTTGTAATTCTTTCTTTTCCAATAACATTTTTTAGATGTAATATTACACACCTGTAGAAATTGGGTGAAAAATCATTTCGTTCGCCAATTGTCGCCTAAAGAGAAATACAGTGCAGCCGTCGTGGACTGGTCGCAATCCATGCGTGGGCAGTGATATCCACGCATTTGTTAATCCTTTACCCAACGAATCTGCCGCATCCGCCCGCGTAATATGCAAATTCAGTAGTTGAAAGAATATTATTTTTCAAACATTTCAACAAAACCATATCATGTGACCCATCGTTGGAACGAGCTCGTCGAGCTCGTTCCAACGATGGGTCACATGATATGGTTTTGTTGATTTTTTTTGAAAAATTGATATTTAAAATAATAAATGTTGATAACGTCTGCGTTGGGTAAAGGGTTAACCAGGTAATAAAAATCATCATTAGCAAAAGTTTAATTATTGAAGTACCGGGTTGTACTCGGTGCTTCATTAATTAAATTTTTGATGATTATTCCTATAATTAGTGCTTGGAATCTAATGTTATCGCGCTCGTGGAGGTATTACCCACCCGTGGTCGTGGAAAGTGAGCTGTCCGCGGCGGCTGTACTGTGGGTGACAGATTTTTCGCTTTCCTAAATTACTGGGTTATTACGAACGCTTTCTCGAATTTTCGTTGTTTTTAATTTGATCAATAGCCATGAACTATGATCCGCTCTAGAACGATGTTATATCTTTAGTGTGTTACAATAATGATGATGAAATGCCTTTATCGGGGGCTCGGTGGCTCAGTAGGTAGAGGTGCAGGCTGCAAGCCGAGTGGTCCTCGGTTCGAATCCCACCTGCGGCAACCGCGTTGTGTCCTTGGGCATGACACTTCACCCCCATTGCCCACGTGGGGGCACGGTGACGCTGTGCACTGAGGCGTACTGCATGTCGATGGTGCACCTGTCTTCAACCAATGCTTGTGTGCAGTTAGTATGTTGGGGAGCTGACAGCTGCTCGCCGTTGCTCGGTGGTTCTCACCGGGTTCTCCGGCTTCCTCCCCCTGTAAAACTGCCGTGGTCATGCTTAGCCATTGTGCAGAAATATGTGACCTTAAACACCAATATATATATATATATAAATATATATGCCATGATCACTTTGTTTGCCTACCCTTGCCCGAAATGAAAAATGGTGACAGATGTTTCTTTTGCATATATTAATTGATATCAGACGGATGTGCCCGAATTTCCATTGGTTTTCATTTGATCAGTCGCCAAGGTATTATAGTGTGATGTAACACACACTCGGAAAGGGCTCCATGAGCACTTCCCAATAGTGTATTACACCACCGCATATTGGATTTATCCTTTACATATAGCATCGTGATACCCGCCAGGGGCAACTTCTTAGGAAAGGCGCTCAATCCCGATTGCCCACGCGGTAGCACTGTTGCGCCGTGTACTAAGACGTACAGCACGTCGATGGTGCACTTGTATTCAATGAGTGCCAACCCTGCTTGTGTGGAGTTATAGTACGATGGGGTGTCTGACAGTTGCACGCCGTTGCTCGGTGGTTCTCTCCGTGTACTACGGCTTTCTCTACCCGTACACTGTCCGACACGAGGTCACGCTGGCTGTCGAAAGCGTCGTTAAACCCAAATAAATAGCGTCATGAAACTCGACTTTCGATAAAGTTATCTCCCTTGAAATTATTAGACGAGCGAGGAAAGTCCAATGACGAAAGAATTAATTGTAGAGAAAACCCCTGTGACATCAGTAGAAAATAAAGCAAAGTTTCCTTTTGTTACTTTTAATAAACGGAACTTTAAATAAACGAAAACAACAGACAGCTCTTGGAGCTGTCTCTTGTATGCGTTTTTAGAAAACTAACGAAGGGATAATTTTACTTTTTGTTGCAAGCTAATTTGGAGAAACTAGTTCACTAATAATCCGTAATTTATAATATTTATCAATATAACACCTACCACCACTAAGTGTCTCATTTGTCTCTTTGTTTGGTGTTTTTACAGTTATTTTTAAGTAATTTTTATTCTTTCCGGGAAACAAATTAGGAAATCTCACTTCCTAGACCTTTATATTAATGGAAAGGACAGTGTCTGTATTATATAAATTACACGCCTGTTCTATGTAATCACCATCTACAGCAACACTAAACCATACGAAAAATGAAAATCTGTTCCGCACATATGTGTGGAACGGAAATCGTCGACGGACTATTTTTTCACAGAAGAGAAATTTCACACGAATTTTCTACAAATTGTGCAACGCAATTACAATTTAAATCACTAGCGATAGCTGAAAATCGTCCCCTGGGTTCCAATGTGTTCTATGTGCCAGTAGGACGAAATAGTAACATAGGTTCACCTCGCAAATTTGCTTTTTGAATAAATGTGTTGTTTTTGTTGATAGTTGTCAAATGAATTGCTGAGTGTCCTTCTAATAATTGTTTTTATAGATGTGAAGGCGTGTAATAAACACAGAACGACACACTCGTGTGAATGGGTTAATCGATATTGCACATGTGTCATCGCGGAAGGATAAAATTCGAGGCCTGTGGCTTCTCGTTTTTTTCCTTCCGCGCTGGCACTCGGGCCATGTCGATTAACCCATTCTCATGCGTGTGTCTTTCTGTGTATGTCACTATGTGCACACACATGGTATTATGAACAGAACAAAAGATACAGAACATCAAATGATGGTGAAAACGCCTTTTTCTTATTTTAACCCTTTACCTAACATGAAAAGCAGACGACACTTACAAAAATAATTCTTGAACAATTGACTTTTTTCATTTTTTGTCTCAAAAACCTAGGTTATGACCCCCTCATTGGAACGAGCTCGACGAGCTCGTTCCAATGAGGGGTCATAACCTAAGTTTTTAAGACAAAAATATGAAAAATAAATGAAAATTAATTGGCGATTTTTGAGAATAGCTCTGGCCGGTTTTGACCGTTACGTTGGGTAAAGGGTTAATGGGTTTCAATAGAGAATAATACTCAAACGTTCAAACTGATTGGGGAAAATTGTAAAAAGTTAACTTCTGTATTCAAATATTAATCCACAGGAAAATGCCTGAAGTTTATGAAATGAATTAGTACTGAAATGGTTAACCGGATAATCGGTTTGAAACCAGTTAGCTATTTAATAGATTAGAAAACCCGTCAACTGGTTATCCGAAATATCGATAGTGATCGTCATTCCACGTTTAAAACGTAGTAAATCTGCCGTTTCTCCTTTGTGATAGATTACACATCGAAGCCGCGTTGGACATATCGAGAAATAATCGACTTTGGCGTTCAAGACTTCGTTAATGATCGGCAGTTTCCGTGAGTAATGAATAATCGCAGAAGCTATTCCGTAGTGTGTATACAAACGAACGTTGTCGAGTACTCGACAACGTTCGTTTGTATACACACTATGGAATAGTTTCAGAATACTGCTTTCGAATTCCTATAGTTTTGACCCCATATTCGGTTATAGCTCTCGGTTAGTCGGTTACGGAAATGAGTCATCCGTTTCAGGCCTAGAAATGATACGGACATCGATGACACAAGTTCACTAACATCTCAGAATTTGTTTTTTTCAATAAAATTCCCGTTCACTTAGTGTTACTTTTATTTTAAACAATATTTATTAATAAAAAGTAAAGAGTAACTTTCTTCCACAATCATTGTTGCATCTATGCATACCAAAATAATTGTTACAACAACCTTTTAATTAGAGAAATTTGCCCTTGAATTTGGTCAATTTTGAAGAAAAAAGCTATATTAATGTAATTTTTTGGCCAATGGGGGTTAATATTGAAAGATTTGAGTGGTGATTGTGGTTTATCATATTATGCTCTAAATGTGTGGAAAATTTGAGCTAAATAACTGTAAACAATTTTGAAACTTTCGAAAAATGGTGAAATTTTGAAGGTTTTGGCAGAATATTTTGAAACCACGCGTTTTCACAGATACGACGATACCGCATTGCCCTAAATTTTATGACATTACATAAGTATGCCAAATTTGGGCAAAATCCTACAGCTTGTTTTTGAGCAGTTCAACAGACAAAATTCAAGGAGGAAAAAAAATTAAAAATAAAAAAAAAATAAAAAAATAGAGAAGAAAAATTTTGAAAAAGTAGAATAACAAGAGTCTTTCCCAAACTGGTTGTGGGAAAGCCTAATGAAAACACTGTAATTGCAAATAATAAGATTTACAATAAAGGAAGGAAACAAATATACATGTCATTATGAAGCACTGAATGCAGCATACAGAAACAATACTAGTTAAATCACAAAAATGAAGGGATTCGACAAAACGCTTGATGAGAAAGTTGGGAGGGATTTTATCGGGGAAAGGGTTAATTTTGTCGGGTGGGATTTTGTTGGTGGGGGAGGGGGGTTTGTCGAGGGGATTTTGTCTGCACCCCACTTTTTATAGAGTGTCTGTTGATTATAAATTCATTGTAAACACCCTGTTTGTTCTACTCTGCAGAAAATAACTCAAATATTTTGTGGGCGGTATTTGATTTTCAAAAGAGGTGCATTAATATAATTGAACACAAATATGTTTGAATTTTCTTCATTAACTGATAAACTGTTCATTTTCTCTTGCTTGTCAAAAAGTGTTCACATGTCTTTGCTTGTTACAATTTATGGGAGAGTGTCTGTACACTCTCTCATAAATTGTGACAAGGCAAACCCATTTTGGTTACCATCCCTCGCAAACTGTCACCAATATTGATATAGACTATAACTCAATTAACCCTTTATACACTATAACTCAATTAACCCTTTACCTGATCTGAAAAACAGACGACACTTGCAAAAACATTCTTGAATCAATAATTTTTTCAGTTTTTGTCTCAAAAACATAGGTTCGACGAGCTCGTTCCAACGAGGGGTCATAATCTATGTTTTTGAGACAAAAAATGAAAAAATAATGAAAATTAATTGGCGATTTTTGAGAATAGCGCTGACCGGTTTTGGCGGTTACGTTGAGTACAGGGTTAACAGTTGCGATTGGCTGCTAATTAATTATTGGCTGCCGGCATTTCAAGACTAACCCACGGGACGATATGCAAAGTTACAAACTGACACAGCGTCAACCCATTTCTCCACATAAAGCGAGGACAGTACCTAGGCGTCTATTCCAAAAGGACTTGAATTTAGTTTTGAAAGTTTTATTATTTATACAAAACAAACATTATGGGTAATCCCTCGTCTGGAAGAAAGCAACGATCTGGGTCTGGGTCCGGTGATGGGTGGGCGATTTGGTGTGGGATAAACTAAATTAAAGAAAATAAGGTGTTTTTTCACTTAATGTGTATTGTATTTGGCAAATCTGTTTCTCAAAGATTAAGACACACCGGGTAACTAGTAACCTTTTGTGATCGGACAGACACCATTCTGCGATCGTTATGTATTAATAGTTCTATTCAATTCAACCCCTTTGTTACAGTACTCTGCTGGATGGTCAAAGCGAACTCTCCGTAATTAACTCAGTGTCATTGTGAATTAGTATCGTGTTGCAGTGGATTTCAGGTGCACACAATGTGATTGGTTGCTCTGAAACCAGAGATACTTCAATTTTGGAAAAGAAATGTCAAAAGTCGTGCACTGTTAGCATAGAAATGTGTGTGGTGATCTTAACTCTGACAAATATGAGAACTTTATCATTGCTTTTCCTCGCTGCTCGTGTGGGGGCGGTTCAGAAGATGCTAACCATTTTTTTCTTCTCTTGTCCATATTATGACACAGAAGAATCACTATGTTTCAGACTGTGGCAAAATTCAGTATCACAAGCGTACAGCAGATTTTATGTGGTGAATTTAGCCTCACAAAAAGAAACAACGAGATTATTTTTTTCCGCGGCACAGTGCAATACAGTACGTGGAGAGTGTATTATCACTAAATCACCCGCAGCGTGGAGATTCCACCCGTGCAATAATTGCAAATTTGTTGCCAAGCACAGCCAGAACCAGCAAAGTTTCAGCCAATGGACCTCCGGGTTTAACCCGGAGGTCCATTGGCTGAAACATTGCTTGTATTTTTTGTCGATATGTACAAAATTTGAAAGTTATAGCTTGGGTGATAACTCCACTCCGCGGGTGATTTCGTTACAATCCACACTCCACGTACTGTATTTCAGATTCAGGGAGATTCATCCAGGCCTGATAGCTGAGCTGCATATATGATGCAGCTCTTGGTCGCTAGGGCGTGATTGGGGGTTCGACAGGGTCGTTACTGTACTCACCTCGAGGTCGGAACAAGAGCCGTAGTTGTTCATTCCATTTCTGGTTCTTTTGAATTCCAGAAAAGACGCTACCAGGTATCTTGAAATACTTTCCGCGTCGTTCGAAGTACTGGGTTGTGGTATTCATACACATGTTTAATCTGGGTTTTCTTTTCTGTTTTTTTTTTTTTTTTTTTTTTTTTTTGCCTTTTTTCTTGTCTTGTGCTTTCGTCGTCAGTATTTTCTCTCCATTTTGTTTTTACCCCAGGTATTCATTTTTGTTCAGTAATTAATTGCATTGTAGTTGTTTTGCTGTCATGTAAACACGTTTGATAATTTATATATGGGAGAGGAGTGTTTCTGTGCGGTAAGCACTTGCACTTCAATCCCTTTTGCAATTTTGTTAGCAAATAAAATATGTTTAACCCTTTACGTAACATGAAAAGCAGACGACACTTGCAAACAACATTCTTGAATAACTAATGTTTTTCTTTTTTTGTCTCAAAAACATAGGTTACGACCCCTCATTTGAAAGAGCTCGACGAGCTCCTTCCAACGAGGGGTCATAACCTATATTTTGAGACAACAAATGAAAAAATAATGACCATTAATTCGCGATTTTTGAGAATAGCGCTGGCCGGTTTTTGCCGTTACGTTGGGTAAAGGGTTAACAGTTGCGATTGACTGCCAAGTAATTGTTGGCTGCTGGCATTTCAAGACTAACCCACGGGAAGATATGCCAAGTTACAAACTGACTCAGTGTCAACCCATTTCTCCACATAATGCGAGGACAATACCTAGGCGTCTATTCCAAAAGGACTTGAATTTAGTTTTGAAAGTTTTATTATTTATACAAAAACAAACATTATGGGTGATCCCTCGTCTGGAAGAAAGCGACGGTCTGGGTCTAGGTCCGGTGATGGGTGGACGATTTGGTGTGGGGTAAACTAAATTAAGGAAAATAAGGAGTTTTTTTCCAACCGATCTTTTAAGCCTTTACCTAACATGAAAAGCAGACGACACTCGCAAACAAAATTCTTGAATAACTCATTTTTTTCATTTTTGTCTCAAACACATAGGTTATGGCCCCTCTTTGGAACGAGCTCGACGAGCTCGTTCTAAAGAGGGGTCATAACCTATGTTTTTGAGACAAAAAATGAAAAAAATAATGAAAATCATTTGGCGATTTTTGAGAAAAGCGCTGACCGGTTTTGGCTGTTACGTTGGGTAAGGGTTAAACTAAGTAAAGTAACCGGCAATATCGGGAAATGAGAAGTGGAGTAATGTCAGAGTAGCGAAATTTAAATCAATGTATTGTAAAGGAAAAAGAGCATTTTATCTTACATAATGTGATATTTTCACTTTATATTGCAGCCATACCTCACGATTCCGTAGTGAAACGATTGCATTCTCGAGGCAAAATTTATGTTTAAATGAGGGGAAACAAAAATGATGAAAGATGAAGAATCTTTTGAATATAGTGTTAAATGATTTGGTTAGTACGTTGGGGTGGGGTGGGGTGATTAAGGCTTTGCTAGACGAATCGACCGCACAGCTAGGGTAATATTTTACAAATTGAATTGGTAAAAACAATATTTTTCATAAAATTTCAACAAAACCTTATCAGATGACCATGGCACGTTTATGAACAAGATTTTATACAAAGTTACTAATTTGTTCCGTCGTCTGGGCTCTTTAGTTTTTGTTTAAACAATATTTATTTTCAGTTCTCAAATATATACAATTATATCAGTTACAGTAAGTCTGGATCCAACAGTAAGCTGTAAGCTTATACGAGGTTGTTTCCACCAGTAGAACACTTGAACACAATGCAGTCGAGAAGACAGGTACACATACAATCAAGGTTACCGTCCAAACCTTAAAATGGTGAATTATTCATTACACCCTCAAGTTATAGGTATGATTTGATGGTAGGTTTGGTAAAGAGGGAATTAAGAGATAATTGTATATGTTGTTAACTACATAATTAAGATAAGAAGAAAATGGGAAGAAATGGTAGAAAAGAGTATTTGGTTAACTGGGTATAAATAACTGCGTGCTGCTGAACCACCTTCATTCCACACTTTGTTTCAATTGAGGTATCTGGATAATTGTCGGTTTTTACAATAGTTTATCTTAGGTAATTAACTTTCATTAATGTTTATGAAGAAGTATTGGCTGCGGACTCAGGACAGAAACATAAGAATAAGAATGCAAGACTGAGACAGTGGAATTCAAATAGACACGTATTTACATAGGTAAGAAATGCCACGAATTTCAAAAAACGAAATGTGCTCTTCTACCATTTGCAGTGATAGTCAAGAACTACAATCCAATCAACACAGGTGCAAAGGTCATATAGTATTACTCCCACCCGGTCAGGTAGAGTTAGATATTCTGTGAAAGACCAAAAACTAACAGCCATTTGTATGTAAAGTATCAGGAATAGAGTGGTTCAACAAACCAGCTAGTATTTTATCGGATACCCACAGCGCGTGGAGAGCGAATTACAACCAAAACATCCGCAGAGCGGAACTATCACCCAATGTATCACTTTCAAGTTCTGTACATTGCGACAAGAAGCACACGCGGTATGAATCCAGATTCCCTGTAAATAAGGTGATGTCTTGTCCCCCTAGTTACCCCTATTAGAGAGCATGCAAGTGCAGATTTTCTAGAAGTATTGATTTAGTCTCCGTGCAACCATCCCGTATACAGTACGTGGAGAGTGTATTATCATTAAATCACCCGCGAAGTGGAGATTCCACCCGAGGAATAATTGCAAATTTGTTGCAAAGCAAAACTAGCACAAGCAAAGTTTCGTTCAATGGACCTCCGGGTTAAACCCGGAGGTCCATTGGCTGAAACATTGATTGTGTTTTTTGTCGATATGTACAAAATTTGAAAGTTATAGCTTGGGTGGAATCTCCACCCCGCGGGTGATTTCGTTGCAATCCACTCTCCACGTACTGTAACATCGGCATAATCAAGCAGCGGGAGAATGAAGTATTTATATAGAGTTTCCAATGCGTGTCTGGGCAGTCTGTACTTTAGGCTTCTTTGACAGTTTATCATGGGGGTGACTTTATTTATAAGGCTCTCTAAATGTGAATCCAATTATCCTGTTTTTGAAAAGATCAACCCAAGATGTTTACGGGTGTCCGCCTCTTCTATTTGCTGTCCTAGGAAGTAAAGATGGGGGCGAAACGTGGGGTTTACTTTAACTTAAAATGTACAATGATTCAGACTTTAGTGGATTAAATAGGACCTGCCATGATTTGGACTATTGGGCAATTTTTCTCAGGTCATTATTCAAAACTTCTGCTGCTAACTCTGCATCTTCGATTACTAGATAAAGTGTAGTATCATCGGCATAAAGTCTAATATTGGACGTAATGTCTTTAACAATGTCATTTGTGTAGATATCAAACAGAATGTGGCCTAAAACGGATCACTGTCGTACACCAGCTTTAATGATTTGATTTTTGGATTTCTCTCCATTTACGACTACATACAGTGAGCGATTTGTTAGGTAGCTTTTAAACCATGTGAATAGAATACCTCTTATTCCAATAGAGTCTAATTTATGAATTAATCCGTCATGCCGTACTCTATCGAATGCATTGCTTATATCACAGAATACCATTCTGACTTCTTCGTTGGTGTCCATATTACTAGCAATATAGTTATCAATATCTATGAGTTGGTAAATTGTACTGTCACCCGGAATGACGCCTGATTGTAAGGGTGTTAACAATTCGCTTTCCACCAAGAAGGAAAAATGTGTCTGAAAATGACTTTTTTTAGAATTTTACTGACAGAACTTGTCAAAGAAACTGGCTGATAGTTTACCTTGTCATTAACGGTTAATTTCTTATGAATAGGCGCAACACTAGCCATCTTCCATAAATTTGGAAACTCATTATGTGATAAGGACAGATTAAAAAGATAAGTTAGAGGGGAAGCTAACTGTTGAGCATATGCCGTAATGATTCTGCTAGCAGTTAACCCTTTACCTAACATGAAAAGCAGACGACACTTGCAAAAAAAATTCTTGAATAACTAATTGTTTTCATTTTTTGTCTCAAAAACATAGGTTATGACCCCTCGTTGGAACGAGCTCGACGAGCTCGTTCCAACGAGGGGTCATAACCTATGTTTTTGAGACAAAAAATGAAAAAAATAATGAAAATTAATTGGCGATTTTTGAGAATAGCGCTGGCCGGTTTTGGCCGTTACGTTGGGTAAAGGGTTAAATCTGGCCCACTAGCTTTTCGGGGCTCTAACTTACTAATAAGTGACGATTACTTCCTCTTCGTAAATTGCTATGGATTCGAGACTTATTTCACAACGTGGGATGGGTTGTAGTTCTTTGTCATCAAAAGAGTTGGCTTGATCATTAAAATACGTATTTAATACGTCTGCAATCGACTTTGCATCACTAATTATTTCCCCACTTTCTTCAAGTGGCGGGAAAAGTTCACGAGAAAGATTGTGCTCTTTAGAGAAAGATTGAAGGGTCCCCCACCAACTTTTACTGCAAATGTTACGAGATGATACAAAAGTTTCAGTTTAAAGATCGTATTCGACTTTGGTTGTCCGTAAGAGAGGTGTTGATAGAGGGATGCATTTGCGAACACAGGGTTAATCAACGGCTACTCACACGAGAACCGCGATAAATCAGTGGCCGACCAAAGTGTTATTATTATCAATCTATCGCGACAAACTCGGCTCAAAGGCTATGCATTCCATCCACGTATGAATATGGAGTGGTACGTGTTTTCGTCTTAACAAACTTTTATCCAAACTAAGTAGCAATACTACTAACGTGCGAATTCGCGAAAGTGAGATCATGCCTGTTGCTATTTATTTTGACGGAAATTCTGTGGAGGCATAGACAGCATTTAGCATAGGCAGAAAGGACGGAAATGCACCACGTACAATACTTCCCTGTCGGTTACTGCCATGTTATATAGCGAAGCATACTAAAAGTATACCAGATGAGCACAAACTACACTCTAAAAGCAGTTGGATTAAAAATTAACCCAAATAAACTGGGTTGAGTGAATATGAACCCAATTGGGTTCATATTCACTCAACCCAGTTGATTTGGGTTGATTTTCAATCCAACTGATTTTAGCTTGTATGTTTGTGGTAAAAAGGAAAATGTTCAGTCACGGTTCACGCTTTACAGGTCAGATGGACGGCAACGTTCCTATCGACGTCGAGGTGAGTGATATCCTGACGCGTGCTTTGAGGAAAACGACAGATTCGGGGGAGGGTCTGTTATGGTTTTGTTGGGGGGGGGGGGATTTCCCATGGCGTAATAACAGCTCTCGTGGTTATCCAGGGCAATCTTACAGCCGTAAGATATCGGGATCAGGTACTCATGCCTCTCCCCCTTTCACTTATTCATATGCGTAACCTTACGTTGCAGCAGGATAATGTTAGGGTTTGTAGTGACTTCCTCAACCAAAACAATGTCCTAGTTCTCGATCGGCCACCCTACAGTTCCCGATCGAGCATTTGTGCGACGAGCTGGACAGGAGGGTCGGGAAGCACGTCAACGTCCCAAACACAGTCTCTCAGCTAACGCTGGCCTTAATTCAGGAGTAGAATAACATCCCACAAAGAATCATAAACAACTTGATGGGGGTCAATGGTACGGACAGTTAAAGCAGGGACTGAAGCCCGGGGTGGGCACATCCGCTATTGATTTCGATCCAGAAATGGCGTAGGGTATCCACGTTTGAACGTTATCCATGCAAACGCCGTCTGTGTTAAGTCAACAAAACTCGTCAAAATTTAATCAAACAATAGTTTGTATGTAGTCAAACTGCCACTTCTTGATTTGACAACAAAAACCGAATGACTAGTGGCGTGAAGAATACACAGGGACCACGAAAACCAGATGAGACATTGCAAAACTGGGACGGTGCGCTAATAAGAATCGATGCATGCATTACATCAATCCTCAAATCCTTGCATTGGCTACCAGTTGAGTCTCGCATCAAATATAAGGTATTAATGATAACACGCAACATCATCCACGGATATCATGTCCGTACCTAATTAAAGCAGATTGTTAGTTCACACATCTGAGTCGCTTTTCCACTCAACTCATTTTAAAGTGTAGACGAAGACGAAGGCTAAATCGTAACATCTGTGCAGTTGCTTCTCGAAAAGTGTTATCTGCCTAGTAAACAGGCGATACATGATCAGAAACACATGTATGGTAGTAATTCTTGAACATGTCTGATGTTCAATAAAAATTCACTCTTATTTCCTGGGCTTGTAAGAGTTTAGTTAAACCTTGATGTTACGTTAGGGCAGAAGAAGCGTGGTGGTTCGTTCGGTGGTTATTTATTTATTTATTTATTGATGTTTAAGGTCACATATTGATGCACAATGGCTAATCATGACCGTGACAGTTTTACGGGTGGAGGAAGCCGGAGTACCCGGAGAGAACCACCGAGCAACGTCGAGCAGCTGCCAGCTCCCCAACATCGTAACTCTGCACTGCAGCTCAGGCGGGGTTAGATTGGTTGAAGACATGCGTACCATCGACGTGCTGTACGCCTTAGTACACAGCGTCATCGTGCCCCCACGCGGGCAATGGAGATGAAGGGTCTTGCCCAAGGACACAACGCGGTTGCCGCAGGTGGGATTCGAACCGAGGACCTCTCGGCTTGCAGCCTGCACCTCTACCTACTGAGCCACGGTTCGGTGGTTAAAACATTTGACTTGATACCGACAGGTCAGCGGTTCGGCACTGACCAGTGGTAAATGCATTGTGTCTTTGGGTAAGGTACTTAACCCTTTGAAATGTGTGATATATTCCATATCAGTTCAATGGCAGCAATTAGAAGAGTCCATATTCATTATTTGGGGCAGATCAATTAATATTTTCAACGTGCAGCCTGAGGCTGCACGCTGAAAATATTGATTGGTCTACCCCACACTTTCACTTAGCCGCTACCTACTTTAGGATTCCAGGTCGTATTACGATCCTGGAACGACAAAGCGGTCTTTCAAGTTAAGAGGGTTAATGCCGATTGCTCGCGTGGGGGAATGTGGTGCTGTGTGCTAATGCGTGCTGCATGTCGATGGTGCACCTGCCTTCAACCGCTGCTAACTCTGTTTAACTCTGTTTGACATTTGCTGACAGCTGCTCAGTGGTTCCCTCTGGGTACTCCGGCTTCTCCCACCCGTTAAGCTGATCGGCAGGACGCGATCCCGGCTGTTGAAAGTGTGGTTAATCCCCAAAATGAACTAACACACAAACAAACCTTATTGCAGAGAAGTCCATTGAGATATGGACTCTGTGAATCAGTTTCCATTGGGTTACGTTTTGTGCTAACGGTGTCCACAAAAGGCGTAAAAGGGGACCATCACTCCCCCACCCAACAGAAATATCACAACGCTTTTCTGTAATTTCAGTCAATGCGAAGGGAGTTTTCGCCTGTTCTGTTCAGTAGCGTTGAATGCGGCCGCCGTGGACTGGTCACTTTTCACGGATGGGCGATATTTCCACGGGCGCAATAATAGCAGATTCCTAACACTAATTATAGAAGTAATCATGAAGAATTTAATTAATGAAGCACCGGGTAAACCAGATGCTTCATTAATTAAAGTTTTGCTGATGATGATTTTTATTAAATGGTAAGCGTGTGCGTGGACATCACTGCCCACGCGTGGATTACGGCAATCCACGGCGACTGTACTGTATCTGATACTCACCGAGTCTTGCTCTTGCTTCTGGTGCATTTACTTATTTATTGATATTTAACCCTTTACCTAACGTAACGGCCAAAACCGGCCAGCGCTATTCTCAAAAATCGCCAATTAATTTTCATTATTTTTTTCATTTTTTGTCTCAAAAACATAGGTTATGACCCCTCGTTGGAACGAGCTCGACGAGCTCGTTCCAACGAGGGGTCATAACCTACGTTTTTGAGACAAAAAATGAAAAATATTAGTCATTCAAGAATTATTTTTGCAAGTGTCGTCTGCTTTTCAGGTTAGGTAAAGGGTTAAAAAGCTTACATATGTCTTTCCAAAAACTAATAGTGACCGCAACATGGATATAAAATCAAGTCCAACCAATCGTTTATACCCATGCTGCCCATTTTAGCGGACTTCAACTCCGGCTTTGATTACAGGGCCTATTTTATCTGCAAAACTGAGTTTGTTTACCATAGTAAAAAAAAACACTGCTTCATTTCCCGGTGTTTCCACGGAGACTTGCTTCTAGGTTTCGACGTTCTCCCACTATTCCTCCCACCCCACCCCAACCCCACAAATACCACCATCATAATTTGGCATTTGAATATTGAAAGTGTCGAAAAATCCTGAACAATGAAAGATTAAATGATTCCAAATAGGACGCGAGGCAATCCATTCCAGTTTTTGCACTTACTGTGAAGAACGCAGTGGAGATATCACGGAACAGCATGCTTGAGTTTCATAACACTGAGAACCTGAATGGGTACATTGTGGGTTATTGGCGACCGAAAACTGAAAGGTTCTTTTAATTAACAAAGACTTGTGTTTGAATCTACTTTATTGCCTACAGCGGTTTTCAAGTCAAAGTTAATATTTGTTCATAATTCATTTATGTCACTGGTCGTCAATGTTTACGATAAATTGAAAGCGACATTGATCGATGATCTAATATTTGAACAGACGCGTCTAGAGTATCAAAGCTACCCACCAACCGCACCCTTATAACTCATTGACAAACTGTCGTATAGCCACGCGTCTATAAGTGTGCCTGCTGGATTGTATTGTTGACCCTGTCACCTCAACAGAACGGAATGACAGTTGAGACATTTTGGTGTCCGTGATGACATTTCTACCAGCAGGTAGTTTCACAAAGGTATACACATCCTTCTTGGTGGAATATGATACAGTCGGTGAAGACATCCTACCAACTAATGTTTCTTATAAACTCCAAATTCCGAGAATGCTATGTTGCTCTGACTGAAAAGACGTATGCGGTCGCACATCACGAAGATGTTACCTGAGTCAAAATAGTTTTTTTGAGACATTGAGCTAGTTTACACAACGGAGATCTGCGCTTTTCTGGGGAAACGCGAGGGAACGCCTTCTTCTACTTTCTTTCTGAGGAGGAACGCCACTCCTCCATATTTTCAAGACCTGGGATGTCTTGATCTTGACGAAAATCCAACATATTATGCACCTAGCAAGACGAGGGAGTGCTCGCTGTGTTAACACAGCGAGCACTCCTTTGTCTTGCTAGAAACTTTCAACCCATTTTAGTGATCTGTAAATTACATGCTAGGGGGCTCGGTGGCTCAGTAGGTAGAGGTGCAGGCTGCAAGCGGAGAGGTCCTCGGTTCGAATCCCACCTGCGGCAACCGCGTTGTGTCCTTGGGCAAGACACTTCACCCCCATTGCCCATGTGGGGGCACGATGACGCCGTGTACTAAGGCGTACTGCACGTCGATGGTACGCTTGTCTTCAACCAATCTAACCCTACCTGTGCTGCAGTGCGGAGTTACGATGTTGGGGAGCTGGCAGCTGCTCGTCGTTGCTCGGTGGTTCTCTCCGGGTACTCCGGCTTCCTCCACCCGGAAAAATGTCACGGTCATGATTAGCCATTGTGCATAAATATGTGACCTTAAACATCAATAAATAAATAGTAAGTTACATGCTTTACGAGTTGTAAAATAATATACAGTATAAATATATATATACAGAATAAATACACAGCATGACGTCACAAAAGTTACGTACTTGGTAAGTTGACGCGTTTGTTTTGATTTGTAACTCATTCATATTTCACCAGAGCATTTCTACCGTTTTTTCTCAATAAAACGGAGGCAGGGCGAAGCATCCTAATTATCATGCAATCAGACTAATGAAATTCACTGCAGAGAATGAACGAAAATATGCATTCTCAGTAATAAATTTCAAAATATTCCCGCACTACCTACACTCAGAGGGGGGATCCCCCTATCCCGCCTCCTCGGGCTATCCCCCAACAACGCATATCGTCGACTATTACTGCAATGATAAGGCCGGTTCCCCTACTTCTAAATTTCGGAGAGCATCTCTGGATTTGAGTACTATATCTTTTTCAGTAATAGTCTCAATGATATGACGAAAGTAACTATATATACTATTCAAAAAAAGTAGGGGATATTTGATTAAGTGAAATATATGAAGAAATATATTCATATTTTCATCAAGAAGACAGATGAAGCATTGCACTGTGACAACTGGTGAATGATTGCAGCGATAGTTGGGTGTCTGACGAGCACACCTTCCACGCACTAAGGTGTAGAAGACATGGACGGCCAGTCAGAGAATTTACCACATTCAGTCCAAGACCTCAATACCTTGTAAATCCTCCTCGGTTCGCGAGACAAGCGTGGATCCGACGCGGCATACTCCTCACCAAACGTCCAATATCGGCTTGACTGATGTTAATCCATTCTTCCTGCAGTGCAGCGGCGAGTTCCTGGACATTGGTAGGGGGGCTGTTGACGTTGTCGTAGGCGCCTTCCAAGCATATCCCAGACGTGCTCGATTGGTGAAAGGTCTGGATTTAGTGCTGGCCAAGGCAGTGTAGTGATATTCTGCTCCTGGGGGAACTCTGTAGCGACACGGACCCTGTGTGCTCTTGCATTGTCATCTTGAAAAATGAATCGACATCCATGACGTCGCGCAAAAGGCACCACGTGAGCTGCTAACATGTTGTCACGGTAGTACTGCCCTGTGACACGCCATTGGATGACATATAATGCTCTTCTGCTTGTCATGGTTATGCCTCCCCACACCATAACCGACCTACCACCATAACGATCGTGCTGCCTAACGGTTACGTCATGGTATCGTTCGTTCCTCCGCAACCACACTCTGTTTCGCCTGTCGTGGAAGTCGAGAGTGAACGATTCATCAGAAAATATGACGTTTCTCCACCGACGATTGCTCCAGCGCTGTCGTGCTCCACACCAATTACGTCTTGCTACAATGTGACGTTCAGACAAACGTGGAATTATTCGAGGTCGTCGAGCGTACAAATTCCAGCTGTGTTGGCGATTTCGGATAGGCAGGCCACTGACTCACACATCTGTCGCTCGGTGCAGCTGCTGTCCAATTTCGGAGGCACTTTGATTGCGGTTACGTAATGCTGTGGTCCGGATTAAGCGATCCTGGTTAGCAGTTGTCGGTCTTGGACGACCTGACCGACGTCTGTCATCAACATTGCTTGTCTGGCGATAACTTGACCATGCACAACCTCCTAATCACCGATTGAGTAACGTTGAGAATTTGAGCCACTGCAGTCTGTCTGTTGTTAGCTTCCAATATGCCAACGGCACGTAAACGTTCGTCACGTGTCAGTCTTAGCATACCTCAAAAGTTACGTTTCGACCAGAAACTATTGATGAATGACTTTATACCAAGAAAAGAACGATGAGACCTCCGAAAAAGCCCGTTCAGTACAAATGAAAATTTCAAAACGTACCCCACAGACATTAACTCGGCGCTTGTGCGAAAACCCTGCGCGAAGTTTTCGTGGGCCGGTGACATTCATGATCCCCACTAAGCTTGGTAACATTGATTGATGATTGATGTGTTCAATCACGCGTATCCAATACTATTTTCCGAAAATATCCACATCACAAGATGTAATAATACTCATATTTCGCTGCCCTGTTATGGCTGCATTAATATGAGGCGCGGCAGACCCTTGACGGTTTAGTGAGGCCCAGCCGTCACTTTTGGAAATCTTGAGTACACTTTAGGGTTCCCACTTTGGGAACCTGACAAGCGTTACTTATTCGATATTCGTTATCAACCGATAAAATCGGTTGATAACGAATGTCGTATAAGGAACTGGGAATAAGTAACGGTTGTCACGTCCGTACTACTTTTGGGGAAACAATAGGAATCTAAGACATTTTCACGTATCCATTTATGGTCAATTTCAATATTACTTCTGCATCCGAACAAACACTTCGTTTGAGGAATGGCTTAATTCCGAGAACGGGAATTTTCTGGTTCTCGATTTTGAAAGTCAGTCACGATACCGCGGGAATTTTCCGGTTCTCTTTTCTGATTATAAGCCCCAATACCCGGCAAATTCATAGGACAGAACGGGGAAACAAAGGTTGCGTTCCGCAACTTTTGTTTCCGGATTCTAGTCTATGAATTTCCCTGGCATTAGCACTAATTTTCAGAACAGGGAAATTCCCGTTCTCGAGATTAAAGCATACCTCCAATTGAGATGCTGGTCTCGGCCTCGCAAGAAACTGATATTCGCCGTTATCTCCTTAACTATGATATGCAATTATTGATACCATGCATGGTCTATGATTTTCCCAGGTATCGTGATTGACTTTCAGAATTGTGAGCCGCAGAGCCGTGAGATTCCCGTTCCCGGTATTATACCTTAGTAAGAAGCTACGTATCGATGGGACAAGGTAAGGCAGCTCGACGAGTAGGGTGAATGGCATCGGGACGAGTGTTGTTTGTAAGACTGTCATCCGACACAAAACGATGCCGCTTCTCTCTCTAATGGATTCTATCAGCCAGATATCCGCCACAAATTGGATCTATATTTCACCTGTCCCTGTAGTAGCAGGTATCAGGGACAAAAGGCATTTAGTCCTAACCTATTACGGTGGCATTTGGTGATATTTCGAACCTTACCTGTCATATAAAATTAACTTCAGCTTAAACAATATTTATTGAAGGAATGTGCTATATATTACAGAATTGAATACCAGAAGAGTAATAGGGCTAGTGCAGTAGCTCAAAATATAACATACAGTATGTGGAGAGTGTATTATGACTAAATCACCCGCAGAGTGGAGATTCCACCCAAGCAATAATTGCCAATTTGTTGCAAAGCATAACCAGTACAAGCAAAGTTTCAGCCAATGAACCTCCGGGTTAAACCCGGAGGTCCATTGGCTGAAACACTGCTTGTGTTTTTTGTCGATATGTACAAAATTTGAAAGTTATAGCTTGGGTGACAACTCCACTCCGCGGGCGATTTAGTTATAATCCACTCTCCACGTACTGTATAATAAAAGTAATCAGATTGCCGAAAGATGGAGGGATTTGACAGGAAGCTTGTAGCTTATGTAAGTCATCTCCCGAAGTCAGACATCCAATTACTCTAAAAAGGTGGTATAGATCATATGGATTCACACATGGACTCACCCATCGCCCTCTGGAGGCCAGGGCCAGTGGTCAATCACCATCTTGATTTGGTTTTCAGGTAAGTCATCGTCTCACCACCCCCCCCCCCCCTTCCCACCCCAACCGGAAACCAAGTCAGGCCGTCGCACCTCCACACACACAGTGATGGTCCGTTAGAAATCCTAAGAATATGAGCGAATGACTGTGGTACTATTCCATACACCACCCAGCAACCAGGTATGTGGCAGTCATGAGTAGCTGGAAACTCCATCTATCTGGATTTTAGAGCACCCTGGAGACGCCGACGCCACCCTTCTTCCCAAAATTCAAATCGGCAAAAAGTGCCAACTGCATCTATTTACAACTACAGTACACGCAATATCGAGCTTCATAAGTATGCATGATGTCAGTCAGTATGAGATTTCTATAGTACGTTTACTTTATCGTAAAAAAAAAAATTCCTCGAAATGCACTTCAAGAAAATCATATCAGGTAAAATCGTTATCCTGAGTAATTCCATCATTCACAGAAACAAAATGATGAAACATCGAAAATTTATCATTCCTGCATAAGATCTGATCTTATGTTAGGACAGTGTGAATTGCTCAAAGTTCAAAGCTTGAGCATTTGTTTAGCACATATTCAATTCCCGGAAGAACACCAAACAACAACAACCCGGCAATTCTATCATAAATGCGTTGGCACTTGGGGCCATGAAAGGGGGCATAAAATTGGTTCTGATGACTGAAGTGCCAAAATTAACTTTAGCTTCACGCTCTACAAAATCGCTACCCTTGACTACGTTAATCGTGCAGCGAGATGAGAGAAGTTGATTTTACATGAAGAGAAAGGGTTGAAGTATCACCAGCTAGTCTCTAAATTAAGAGTTTAGTATCAACAATTTTTCAGGAAAGCATACCGCCAAGCATGTCGACAATATTGTGCGCCTACGGATGCTTCAGCTCAATCATTTTTAAAATGCTTCTGCGGCTATTAATAATTTTTAAAGCCACACAAAAAGCGACGTGTAAGAATTGCTAACGTTCTTGTTTAGTTTAATGTTTTTTCTCAAATTCGGGCGCTATAAACGGGTACAAAAAGTCCTGGATACAAAACGTCCAATCATGGGTACAAAACGACCATCAGTTTGGGTACAAAACGGCCAGCGATTTGGGTACAAAACATCCAACTTGGAACAAAACGTCCTGGTACAAAACGTCCTGGGCACAAAACGACCAGTTACCCTATAAACAAAGATAGGAGACAAATATGTGAAAAAAGAAAAAAAAATATTTGGGCAATTCGTCTGAAAAAAGTTAAAATTTTACAGAATAATATTAACCCTTTGAACTCTAGTGGTGTCGTCCATGTCAGTTCAATGGCAGCAATTAGAGGAGTACATTTTCATTATTTGGGGTAGACCAATCAATATTTTCAACGTGCAGCCTCGCGGCTGCACGTTGAAAATATTGATTGGTCTACCCCACACATTTACTGAACAGTATCATGTTCCTTTGGAAAAGCGGCCGCTAGGATTCAAAAGATTAAGATGGTGTGCACAAACAAACCCACACCACAATCAATCCATACCGCATACTAAATGTTTTAAATTAACCCTTTGAGTACGAAAGCCCCAGTGTTTTTTATGGAGGATCTCTCACATCCTAATTTGCAAGGTAAATGGTTGCACGGTGCATTTGTGTGACAAACGGTGCATTTCCACTATCAAACCTATCAATATTTTAAACTACAGCCTCGAGGCTGCACGTTGAAAATATTAATTGGTCGATTCCCAGATTACAAAAAATGGACTCTTCACATGTATGTCATTAAACTGACATGGAAGATACAACTATGGTTAAATGAGTTGAGACTGAACTTCTGTTGTTGTAGTTCTATATAACTCGAAAAACATAAACAGTTGAACTTGGGCTGAAACTAAATAACTTTGAACTCAAAGAGAACCACTAGAGGACAGTAACAGCATTTATTTCTGATAGAATCATAAAAAATTATTTTGAGATTTTAAAATGAATGTGACAACGCACCAGTACCCCCACCCCATACATATGTACCCCAATCGAACCTTAGATCTCGCAGTCTCTTTTAGTTTTTTCTGGTGTGGTGACTGGTCTTAGCGCTTCAATGCCTGTTTTAATCCCTTACCCAACGCACTCGATATCAAATTTTCTAATTTTAATGTTTTTTTTTTTACATTTTCCCAACACTTTCAACAAGCCAATATCATTTGATCCCTCATTGGAATGAGCTCGACGAGCTCGTTCCATTGAGGGGGTCACAAGATATGGTTTTGTTGATTTTTTAACCCTTTACCCAACGATTCGCCCGCATCCGCCCGCGTAATATGCAAATTCAGCAGTTGAAAAAATATTATTTTTCAAAAAATTTCAACAAAACCATATCATGTGACCCTTCGTTGGAACGAGCTCGTCGAGCTCGTTCCAACGAGGGGTCACATGATATGGTTTTGTTGAAATGTTTTGAAAAAAAATTGAAAAAATGATATTTAAAATAATACATTTTGATATCGTCTGCGTTGTGTAAAGGGTTAAAAAATAGTTTTTTGCCCGCTCTTTTGTTAATTACAAGGGCGGATGCGACCGATTCCTTGGGTTGAGGGTTAAAATATATTGCGCTGGTGGCGAAAGCTTATTATAAAACCCGTCTGATGATACAATTCGCGGCCACAAATAACCACACCTTATCAATTCAGCAAATATCTCACGTGACGCCACGTGCCGGCATGTGCTAGTGTGAATTTATAATGAGAGAAACACACACTCATAATTTACCGAAGCGGAAACATCTACATATATTTCTTATACATAACTTTAATATGGAAAATAATCTTTTGCTGAATATATTAGGCCAACTAAATACGTTGATGGTGGCAGTCTTCAAATTGTTGTTTGTCTGTTATATTTATTGGGGTTTAAGGACATTTTCAGCAGCCAGAGTCACATTGTTGTTATCCACAACTAACGTTTACAGGTGGGGATTTTCGAAACTGCGTGGACACAGAACTAGAACATTATGCATAGCATACGTTGAACGGATTATCCCCAATACTCTCGTTGAGTGGATATCCACGCAGTGAAAAAAGCATAAGATACACAGGCAAGGTTCCAGTGAATATCAAAAAAGACTGTCTAGGTATTAAAATGTATTGATTTCCTCTGTGCGGAGAGAGACACACTCCGTGTAGGCTTAAGATCCCTTCGTAGCATTCGAGAAGAGCAAGGCCATGAAGTTGCCGCTATGAAGGTCATACCACACTCCTGCGCCATTGGGCCAAGGAGAGGCGTTAACATAAGTTGCATAACTTGTTCGCCAATCCTTGTAAAACAAATAAGATTAAATAAATTTTCAGCAAAAACAGTAGATAAGCGGTGTAAAGATTTCAACCTGCAGCTTATACAAATTCATTCCAGACATCGTCAAAACTCCTCCACTTTGTCCCATCCTGATGATCTTGAGTGTTGATGCTAAAGTAATTCCGTCATTTTCTGGGAACTTAAGCTTTCAAAAAGTACTCAGTGCGCTCTAATTGGCATGCAAAGTTAATTGTTTCCGACGGGGAAAAGCGACTCAGGGTGCTACCATCCCATTGGAATGCAAAGTTAATTGTTTTCCAAAGGAAAAAAGTACTCAGGGCGCTGCAATTGGCATGCAAAGTTAATTGTTTCCGACGGGGAAAAAAGTACTCAGAGCGTTCCAATCTACCTGCAAAATTAATTGTTTTTCCTAGGGAAAAATGTACTCAGGGCGCTCCAACTTGTAGGCAAAGTTAGTTATTTTCTCGGGAAAAAAAAGAAATCAGGGCGCGCCAATTGGCATGCAAAGTTAATTGTTTTTCCCAGGAAAAACAATTTAGGGCGTTCCAATTAGCATGCAAAGTTAATTGATTTCCCAAGGAAAAATGTACTCAAGGTGCTCCAATTGGCATGCAAAGTTAATTGTTTTTCGGGAGAAAAAGTACTTAGGGTGCTCCAAATGGCATGCAGAGTTAATTGTTTTTAACGGGAAAAAGTTCCCAGGGCCTCCAATTGGCAAGCAAAGTTAATTGTTTCTAACGGGGGAAAAAGTACCCAGGGCACTCCAATTGGCATGCAGAGTTAATTAGTTTCCCCTGGAAAAAGTTCCCAGGTTGCTCCAATTGGCATACAAGGTTAACTGTTTACCCCATGAAAAAAGTACTCAAAGCAGTCCAATTGGCATGCAAAGTTAACTCTTTTCCCCGGGAAAAAAGGACTCGCGGTGCTCCAATTGGTATGCAAAGTTAATTGTTTTCCCCAGGGAAAAAGGTGGTCATGGCGCTCCAATTGACATGCAAAGTTAAACGTTTCCCCAGGAAAAAAGTACTCTGGGCGCTCCAAATGGCATGCAAAGTTAATTGTTTTCCCAGGGAAAAATTATACTTATGGCGCTAGAATTGGCATGTTAAATTAATTGCTTCCCCGGAAAGAGTCCTCAGAGCGCTCCAATTGGCATGCAAAGTTAAATGTTTTCCCCGGAAAAAAATTATACTTGGGGCGCGCCAGTTGGCATGCTACATTACTTGCTTTCTCCCGGAAAAAATACTCAGAGCGCTCCAATTGGTATGCATAGTTATTTTTCCCCAGGAGAAAATTACTCAGGGCGATCCATTTGCCAGGCAAAGTTAATTGCTTTTCCCAGGAAAACAATATCAGGGCGCTCCAATTGGCATACAATGTTAATTGTTTTCCCTGGAAAAAGGTACTCAGGCCCTCCAATTTGCATGCAAGGTTAATTGTTTTTTTTAAAAAACTACCAGGGCTGTCTAACTGACATGCAAAGTTAATTAGTTTCCCTAGAGAAAAAGTTCTCAGGGTGCTCCAAATGGCATACAAAAGTATTTGCATGTTTTTATTCTTCCCATGAAAAACATTAGCAAATCTTACCTCCTAGACTTTCATATTAATGGAAAGGATGGTGTCTGCATAATATGTCGCGATGCACATACTGATTATATAATGAACAGGAAAAAATCATTACAGAACAATAAAAGATGATATTTTTTTTTATTTTAACCCTTTACACAATGAATCGCCCGCATCCGCCCGCGTAATATGCAAATTCAGCAGTTGAAAAAATAGTATTTTTCAAAAAAATTTCAACAAAACCATATCATGTGAGCCCTCCTTGGAACGAGCTCGTCGAGCTCGTTCCAACGAGGGGTCACATGATATGGTTTTGTTGAAGTTTTTTGAAACAAATTATAAAGTGATATTTAAAATAATAAATTTTGATATCGTCTGCGTTGGGTAAAGGGTTAAATGGGTTTCCACAGAGAATAGTAGTGAAACGCTCAACCTGAATGGGACAAAAAGTGGTAAAAAGCCTACTTCTGTATTTTTAGACAACTTAAAAGGAAAATGCATGAAGTTTTGAAATGATGCGTGATGATACAACTTAGCTGACATTTCTAAAATTCAATTTTTTACATGAAATTCTAATACCCAAAGTGTTATATTTACTGACAGTTTTAGAAAATTAATGGGAGATATCTTTTCTGTAAATCTTATTCAATGACGAAAATCGTCAGCCAGGTATATCCTATTAATTGTTGTCATGGAGTTGTATTTAATTACTTCTGCGGTTTCTTGTTTCTGAATGGTTAGAGGCACTCTCATTGCATTTGCGGGAGTTAATTGAAAAGTACGAATGTCTTAGCTTTTGTGGAACGTACTATTTTTTCATATAAGTTTGATTGCACCATGGAAGGCAAACAACAGCCACACCCAGAAAAAAATGAATGAAGGTTCCGCGCGTCGCCACGCGCCATCGTGTGCCTGTATAATTGTGTTAAAGGACAAAGCTAAATCTACGCACCGTAGCAACTCATGCACAAGTCAGCTTTCAATACACTTACAAGAGGTCGTCCAGTTCATATGAGATTAGGTTATATACTGAAGTTCTTATCAAATAAATTTTCGAATTCTCGTAAATTATAATACATGAAATCCTTTTAAAGCATGGTTAATTAGATGCATAATCTTTATTCAAGAGCTGGGATGACATTATTTAGTTATAAAGCTTGTCATTGTGATGAACAAAAATGAATTATAACGGAAACGTTATGCAGGACACGATTTAATTTTATTGAATCAAAACCATTCATAATGACACGGAAGGCGAGTAAACAATTTTAGAGTTAAAATTAATAATATTTCAGTCGTATATCCAATTTGGTTTACACAAGTTCGAAACTGATGTGATTCCTTTGTTATTTTCTGTATTTCCTAAGCTCACAAAAACCTCTGATAAAACAAAATTACCAACGTATAATTGAAAAGGTAACATTTTATATTGAATGTTAACCCCTTACACTGAATTGAGAAATGTACACTGCAAAAAATAAAGGTTCTATTTAGAACCAAAACTTGTCCTATCTTGTCCCTGAGATGGAACCAGCTTAGTTTCAACAGTATTTATTTCAAATCAAATAAATTTACCAAGATTAGCATTCAATTTTAACAGAATAATACATGAACTGAAGTAGATTCAGCAGTAAACTTGGAGCTTTTTCAATGAAGTCGCCAAACATTATGAAACAAAGCGAATATAAATACCTGGTATATTGGTTCTATACAGAACCAAAACTGGTTCGATATGCCAACTGTTCATATCTCCTTTGCTTAATAATGATTTATGTTTAATTCTGTTAATATTTAATGTTAAGCTTTGTAAATTTTTTTTTTTTTTTTAAATAAATACTGTTTAAACCGAACTGGTTCCATCTCAGGAACAAGATTAGAACCAGTTTCGGTTCTAAAAAGAATCTATATTTTTTGCAGTGTAGTCTTCACATTAGTGTGTTTACTGTACGGCCGACTTGGACTGGTCACTTTCCACGGGTGGGTAATATTTCCACGAACGCAGTAATATTAGATCCCAAACTTTAATTATGGGAATAATCATCAACAAAAATGTAAGTAATGAAGCACCGGGTACTACCAGGTGCTTCATTAATTAAAATTTTGCTGATAATGACTTTTATCACCTGGTAAATGCATGCGTGGACATCACTGTCCACGCGTGGAATGTGTCCAGTACACGACGACTGCACTGTAGAAGGTGACCAATATATTTTCTCTGAAACATGGCAGTGAACACCGTTAGAACAAACTCTTCAAGATCGTCCAAGGTGCTCCTGGCTGGCAGTTTTCGTCATTGGAAGAGATTTACAAGAAAGTTAGCCCCCCCCCTTAATTTCCTAACTATGTCAGTAAATTTAACACTAAGTGTATGAGAATTTCATATAAAATTGAAATATCAAAATGTTAGCGAATTAATATCACCAATGTGCGCATCATTTCACCAACTTCGGGCATTGTCCTGTAGAGTAGTATACAAAGTATAGAAGCTAGCTTTTTACAATTTTTTCCCCAATCAGTTTGAATGTTTCACTATTGTTTTCTGTTGAACCCCATTTAAATAAAAAAGCGACCTTTTCACCCACTTTTGATGTTCTGTAATTTTTTCTTTTCAGTATATCAACAGTGTGCACACCGTGGCATCAGGGATGTGGCTAGAGGGTTTTAGCTGGGGGTGCCACTGGTGTAAATTCCAACCCTGAGTGGTTTCGATAGGTGGTTGCACTGCAGCGTTGGATGATATCTTTAAACCCTTTACCCAACGAATCGCCCGCATCCGCCCACGTAATATGCAAATAGAGCTGCTGAAAAAATATTATTTTTCGAAAAATTTCAACAAAACCATATCATGTGACCTCTCTTTGGAACGAGCTCGTCGAGCTCGTTCCAAAGAGGGGTCACATGATATGATTTTGTTGAATTTTTTTTTTTAAATTTAAAAAAATTATATTTAAAATAATGAATTTTGAAATCGTCCGCGTTGGGTAAAGGGTTATGAACGAACCCTTCTGGAAATTTTCACTAGTCCTGAAACGGAAAAAGCATCATTTATAAATGTGTCTGGGTCAGAAAATTTACCGGATTGATGTCAGAGTCAAAATTTTGAGGCCATGTCAATTTTAGAGTAGGAAATTTGAAACTCAAGTTTCCAGTTGGAAAAAAAAGATCAAAATTTCTCATCATTAGTTGGAATTTTAATATTTTTCATGAACAATGTTAATTTATTGGATTTCCAACTATTTGATTTTTGACCTCGGAATTTCCAACTATTGAAAAAATACTCCTAGCTGGTGGGGGGGGGGGGGTGAGACACCCCACCCCATCCCCACCCCACCCCTGTCGCCACATCCCTGCGTGGCATATAATACAGACTCTGTCCTCTCCATTAAAACAAATGTCTAGGAGGCGATATTTGCTATTTTTAAATTGGGAAGCATAAAAAATTGCAAATGACCGTGAAAAACACATTGGCCAAACAAAAACGCCAAAGTAAATACTTAGTTGGTGTTGGTAGGTGTAATACTGACAAATATTCTTATTGACGAATGATATGTAATGTGGTTGCTTCAAATTAGCTTGCCATAAAAAGTCAAGTTTCCTTTTGTTGTTTTTAATAAATGAAAATAACAGATAGCTCCCAGAGCTATCAAAGGGATTCTTTGTAAGGTCTGTCGCATTTTTAGTCCACTATCACATTCAGTCTTGTTTGTTATTTATTTATTATTTATTTATTGGTGTTTAAGGTCACATACTTATGCACAATGGCTAATCGTGACCGTGACAGTTTTACAGGTGGAGGAAGCCGGAGTACCCGGAGAGAACCACCGAGCAACGACGAGCAGCTGTCAGCTCTCCAACATCGTAACTCTGAACTCTGCACCGCGGCACAGGCAGGGTTAGATTGGTTGACGACATGCGCACCATCGACGTGCAGTACGCCTTAGTACACAGCGTCATCGTGCCCCCGTGTAGGCAATCGGGGTTAAGTGCCGTGCCCAAGGACACAACGCGGGAGCGCGAATCAGTCACTGAAATGGTCACCCATCTAACTACCAACCGCGCTCGACGTTGCTTAACTTCGGTGATCTGACGAGAACCGGTTACCGCGACGCCACCGCGACGCCACCGCGCCTCCTCAGTCTTGTTTGACTTTAGCAGTTGTTACAAGAGAGACGTAATGTCAATCAGATGACATCGATCCCAATATCTGGATCACGTTTATAGTACAGTACACCCGTCGTGGGCTGATCGTAATCTACGCGTGAGCAATGATGTCCCCTTATGCGTTTACTGGGTATTTATTTATTTATTTATTGGTGTTTAAGGTCCCATACTTATGCACAATGGCTACTCGTGACCGTGACAGTTTTACGGGTGGAGGAAGCCGGAGGACCCGGAGAGAACCATCGAGCATCGACGAGCAACTGTCAGCTCCTCAACATTGTAACTCTGTTCAAGCTCCGCTCAAGCAGGGTTAGAGCGGTTGAAGACATGTGCACCATCGACGTGCAGCACGCCTTAGTACACGCCGTCATCGTGCACCCATGTAGGCAACCGGGATACAGTGCCTTGCCCAAGGACACAACGCGGGTGGTCCGGAAGGGGATCGAACTCGGGACATCTAGCATAGAAGTCCAACAGTCTATCACTGAGCCACATTTCCTGGTTAACAAAAATCACCATCAGCAATTTTTTTATTAATCAAGCACCGGGTACAACCCGGTGCTGCATTAATTAAATATTTGATAATTATTCTTATAATTAGTGTTTGGAACCTTCTGTTGTTGCGTCCGTGGAAATATTGCCCATCCGTGGAAAGTGACCACTCCACGACGGTCGTACTGTATGGATAAATAGATATTTTCATAACAGTGTGTTGATCCGTGTCGTAGTATCACGTCTCGTTGAGGTGGCCAGATTTTCGGATCACACGAGCTGCCTGCGGCAGCTCGTGTGATCCGAAAATCTGGCCACCTCAACGAGACGTGATGCGACGACAAGGATCAACACACTATTATGATGATATGTTTATCATATGACATTGTTTCGATGTCAAATTCACCCAAATTTGCCATTTTAATTAATATGCGGTGAAAAGCCGGTTACAAAATAGCAGACGAAACAACAACGACTTCCCTAGTTACGAAAACTATTCACGGAAACTCTCGGATATTTCCGTGGGAGTGTGATATGGATTTTTGATTTCCGTAAGAGTGTGATATGGACTTTTGATGCGGAAAAATCTCACCCGGTGTGATACAACAGTTTGGAAAACATCGTCAAACAGTAGTGATATTTAGGGTAAAAATGTCATAGTCATATGATAAAGAGCGAAGAACAACGATAGTCAGCCGACAAAAGGAAGGGAACAATTACTTGCACTCAAAATACGATACATGGTTGTTTTTTTTCTCATTCACAATCTGATTTCAATTGGCACAGAAAAATATATTTGGCACTGAACACAAATTCCACTTGGCACCAAACAATTTCTGGCTAGCGTGAACACTGTTGTAAAGACCAGCTAGTTTTATAAGAAATGTGAAGGAAGTGACAAAACAGAGCCGCGCTTAGGGTATTTCAAAGTTCAGTTCCACCAAAGCTTGCAGAAATACCATTATTATATGCTAGCCTGTGAATTATCGCAAATTTTCCAAAAGTTATTTCTCGATATCCATCGACTCGATGGATATCGAGAAATATTCCACAGTAGCTTCCTAAACGACGTCACGTTTCGGCGCATGACGTCGCCTTGAACGTCGCCTTGAAGGAACGATCAGCAGATCTTTGTTATTGTCTTGAAACTGTTTGCAGTCAAATTGGACCGAATACTGCGCAGTAAAATGTCACGTAGCACACCGAAATCACGGGGATCCCGAAAAACAGAACCGAACCCATCATTAAATACCGAAACTGTCAGAATTTTGCATCGTTTCCTACATTTGCTACTTTTTCGTGTAGGGATTTGTTGAGGCTTGACAGCAGTTGAAAGGTCAATTCTCATGACAGAAGTGACTGATTTTCTTTTCAATTTTGTTAACCTTTAGGGAAGTGGAAAACTGTCATGAATTCTCACTAAACTGCAACCGCGTATATGTCCAGTTGGTTAGCAGTGATTTTTAGTCAAGTCTTGGCTGCTTTAACAGGCAGAGGATTTATCTGTTGTCAGCAGGACGTCCTAATGATGGCATGTTAATGGCACATGTTCTGAGATTACAAAAGTCTGAAATAGGCCTTTAACCCTTTACCCAACGTAACGGCCAAAACCGGCCAGCGCTATTCCCAAATATCGCCAATTAATTTTCAAAATATTTTCATTTTTTGTCTCAAAAACATAGGTTATGACCCCTCGTTGGAACGAGCTCTTCGAGTTCGTTCCAACAAGGGGTCATAACCTATGTTTTTGAGACAAAAAATGAAAAAAATTAGTTATTTAAGAATTTTTTTGCAGGTGTCGTCTGCCTTTCATGTTAGGTAAAGGATTAAAGGTTAAGGTGTGTTGGGAACAAGTCATATAAAATTACCGTAGATATGTTTTTTATGTTGGCAAATGAATACCTATATTGAGCTCATTGGCAGTGGAATTTGTGGCATTGTGGTAGAATGATACAAGAACAGCTTATTTTGTATTTTCCTGGTGGGAATTCCCCTTTGGTAATATGAACATATCTGTCAAGTCAGATACTGAATACCGAACAGATACTGCGGTGAACCCTGTAAAAATACCGAAACTCATACCGAACTCAAAATTCCAACACCGCCTATGTCTAGATTTATGTGTGTGCTGTACATTGGTGTGGCAAAGCAGGGGCGGCGGAAGCTCAACAAAAGTGGAGAGGCAGAAAATTTATAATGCTACCATGGTTCGACCCAGTGCGAGAAAGGTTACACTCGTATATCGGTAAATGTACCATGACTCGCTATAGTCTCTCGTTTAAATGAATATGCCGCCATGTGGTCACTGTCCTGTCCGTTTCTTCTTCGTCAGCCATCTTCCAACCCGAATTCCAGCCTCCGGGGTGGAAGATAGTTGAAGTAGAAGAAACGGACCGAAGCGACCGAAAGTGGGAATCTTTGACTAAATATTGCTTGGATTTGCAGATAATGTTACAGGAATGCCTGCATATTGACACGTTTGCATGCGCCCATTTTAACTCATTTTGTAACTAAGAAACATATCTGTAGAAAAAAAGTGGAGGAGTGTGTGCCGCCTGTATCCCCCCCCCCCTCCCCACTCCGACTCCGCCGCCTCTGTAGCAAATGGTTAAGTAGGCTTAGTCGCGTTAAAGATTTAATACCTAGTTTGCGTCGATATTACTGTCTTAAACAGCAAGTCAGTCAAATCGCACACCGATGCACCCATAACTATCATAACTTCGCTTGGCCCTAAGGTCTATTCGTGGTGAAGTACAGTATAGTCGCCGTGGACTGGTCGAAATCCACGTCTGGGCAGTGATGTCTACGCATGCGTTTACCAGGTAATAAAAATGATCGTCAGCAAAATTTTAATTAATGAAGCACCGGGTACAACCCGGTGCTTCATTAATTAAATTTTTGATGATTATTCCTATAATTGGTGATTGGAATCTAATATTATTGCGTCCGTGGAAATATTGCCCATCCGTGCAAACTGACCAGTCCACGGTGGCCACACTGTATCTTCTTCACTTCATCGGTCATTTAAGGCGATATCCAATCAAACAACAGAATATTTGATAAACTACTTGGATATTACACTATCCGCAAACAATGTGAAAATCCGGTGAATACAGCGATAATAACTTAATGAAAAGGACCATCTTTTCAACTGCAATCGTGCATTTCTACAACAACGGTGGCGCCATGGAGATTCAAAATTCGCGGCTCCAACATCCACTCGAGTCGGCGCTTTAAAGTGAAGATACTCCATACTCAGAGTCCATCCAATTTCACGCCCTGTCTTCTTAACAGGTTTTTTGATAGAGATTTCAAAATCGTGTTGATGGGTATATTTAACATATACAATATAAGTAAAAAGTAGAAAATTAATGCAATGTCGTGCATGATCTGAAACCCAAGAAATTATTGTTACATACACTTAAACACGACTGGTCTGAATTGTTGGCACGAGATTCGAAACGCGCGTGACATTTCGGGAGCATATTTGACAACATTTGAATAATTGAATTATTTTCAAGTTTTTCACTAATCACTAGCAATTGGAGACAAGTATTCTTGTGAAACTCGGGGTACTTTAAACAATTGAGATCACTCCGTTTTTGTAGTTGAAGTTGGGGTGGTCCAATTTATTTTGTCACTTTCAATTTCGGTTGTGTTGTGGATTAGGATTCGACACGGACTGGGAAAATCTGTGGGAACCTGTAATTTTTTTGGAAGGTGTATTTCTTCTTGACAGTTTGACAAATTCCAAAACCACCTAACCAATTCCCATTACATCCACGTTCGCATTTAACAACATTAAACATTTTCCCAATTTTATCTTGGACATAAATCAATGGATTTTGAACTGAGAGTATTTTGTCACCATCATTAATTTTCGTACATAGTGACTTAGCCTAAACTTGGACGGGATGGCTGTAATCCAATTCTCGGATATGGTATGGCCTGACTAGTCAGGCCATACGATACCCAGAATTAAATTAATACTACCGTTAACTCCCTCCCCCTCTCTCGCTCTCTCTCTCCCTCTCTCTATCCCAATGTAAATCCTCTCTCTGTCTGTCTGTCTGTCTGTCTGTCTGTCTGTCTGTCTGTCTGTCTGTCTGTCTGTCTGTCTGTCTGTCCGTCTGTCTGTCTGTCTCTGTCTCTCTCTCTGTCTCCCCCCTCTCTGTCTCCCCCCTCTCTCTCTCTCTCTCTCTCTCTCTCTCTCTCTCTCTCTCTCTCTCTCTCTCTCTCTCTCTCGACTAATGTTAACTCTCTCTCTCTCGACTAATGCTAACTCTCTCTCTCTCTCTCTCTCTCTCTCTCTCTCTCTCTCTCTCTCTCTCTCTCGTCCCCTCTCTGTCTCTGCCTCTGTCTCTGTCTCTCTCTGTCTCTCTCTCTCTCTGTCTCTCTCTCTGTCTCTCTCTCTCTGTCTCTCTCTCTGTCTCCCCCTCTCTCTCTCTCTCTCTCCTCTCTCTCTCTCTCTCTCTCTCTCTCTCTCTCTCTCTCTCTCTCTCTCTCTCTCTCTCTCTCTCTCTCTCTCTCTCTCTCTCTCTCTCTCGTCCAATGTTAACTCTCTCCTCTAAAATTGTTTAAGTAAAAATAACGAAAAGTCAGACATACAGTGCTGCTTCATGGAACATAATTTGACATTGTTTTCTCACATATTGAATACTGAAATTCACAAATTGTTGTATATGAATATAATATTAATGATAAAACTGGTATGTCTGAAAATAAAAATTTGAAAAATAATATTTTTTTTAACTGCGTTATGCATCTGTGCTGCTCGCAATATTAAAGTTGCAAATCATTATTTCACGCTTATATTTTGAGGTTGTAAACAATATTTAACATCTTTATAAATCGTAAAATACTGCAATTAATACAATTTAGTACACCACGTCCCAAATGACCATATTCTAACTGGCTATCGCTAAAGGGACTGTGAAGGTATAGTGTCTGGTGTACGACAGTATTGACCCGGTGCACAGTGTCCCAATGCGTACTTATTCAGATGGGTTTTCCATTATTATCTGTGTAGAGGACAACATGACGCAACAATTCACATTCTACAGTACAGACGCCGTGGACTGGTCGCATTCCAAGGGTGGGCAGTATTTCCACGGACGCAATAATATTAGATTCCAAACATTATTTATAGGAATAATCATCAAAAATTTAATTAATGATGCACCGGGTAAAACCCGGTGCTTCATTAATTAAAATTTTGCTGTTGAAGATTTGTATTTCCTGGTAAACGACGCAAACGTGGACATCACTGCCCACGTGTGGATTACGATCAATTCACGGCGACTGCACTGTGCGAAATATCTTTAGGAAAAGGAATTGTTGAATTAATCTGAAAAATCAGTCGACAAAAGGTTAAACGTTAATATTTGGAGAGTTCCTTCAGGTCCCCTTCAGTAAAATACAATAAAAAACATTTCTATTTCTAAAAATGTTGCTACTGATGATTTTTATTACCTGTTAACCCTTTACTTAACCTGAAAAGCAGACGACACTTGCAAAAATAATTCTTGAATAACTAAAGTTTTTCATTTTTTGTCTCGAAAACATAGGTTATGACCCCTCGTTGGAACGAGCTCGACGAGCTCGTTCCAACGAGGGGTCATAACCTATGTTTTTGAGACAAAAAATGAAAAAAATAATGAAAATTAATTGGCGATTTTTGAGAATAGCGCTGGCCGGTTTTGGCCGTTACGTTAGCTAAAGGGTTGAATGCAAGCGTGGACATAACAGCCCACGCGTGGATTACGTCCAATCCACGGCGATTGTACTATAGTATATGAAATCCTTCTGGAAACCACATTAGAATCGAAAGTCAGTTTAAATAACAAGATATTCGTTTTGTTTCGAAACAAGAAAATGGAGTTGCGTTTTAGATATTTGAAAGCAAAGGTCAAAGAGAATTACTGAGAACCTTTTATTAAAATGGCAGAAATAGCGATGGAAGTTGCAGTCTACAACTTGTTCCTTGTTCTACAGACTGTCGATATGGGCGAAGGGTGATATACTCAGCACGCGTATGGTTTCTGTTAATATTAAATTGTTTGCACTCTTTGTCCACGCGAAAACATCTATTGCTGTGGTGTGACTTATTCTTTGGGAATTAGTCAGTCTGGGAGTGATACAGCAGGAGTTGGTCAAGTAAGAAACAACTACTTCGGTTTTAGTACATATATTGTGAAAGTAATTAACAATATTATGTAAAGGCAATTAACACGACTTTTGATGCTGTTTTTTTTTCATCTTGCCTGAACTTTCTTTCGAGTGATACATCCATCTCCTGTCAAAACATCGTTCTTATAAACGTCTTCCATGCAACAGGACGATATATCATATATTTATATTTTGCAAGAGTGTCATCAGTGTATTCGGTGTAAATAATGGCATTTTATCAGAAAGGTGTGACTCCTTCCATCCGACGCCGTTCAGTTTGACAAGTTTTGAAAAGAACGACATTATGGATAGCGCGGATGAAAAATCGTATAAAAGAAACCACCCGACAAAAGCCAAGTTTGCTGACGAAATTCTCAAAGATAGGCATGCCTCTGTCATCCTTGTATCTTTTCCGCAATCGGTAAACTGGTCCATACCTTAACCTTTACAATAGCACTGTGAAGACGACCGACTTGGAGTGAAGGTTGTAAACCCGATTTGCCCCGACCGTCATAACTCATATCCCAACTCATAAAATATTCCATCTACACCATCGAGGCATGCCTTCGTCGAAGGCATGCCTTGGCGATGTAGTTGGAATATTTTTATTGGTTAATTGGGATTATCGTTCAATAATTCCAAAAAATTTGTTTATAGATAAGTACATGTATTAGTCATGACACACGTGCTCCCCAGCTTCTTGTTTAATTAGTACCCACCGCATTCCAAAGTGGCCATGCCTAGACTTCAACTTCCCAAATCGCTACCACGCACTTGTATGACCGACTGTGTGTGTGACATCAGTCCATTTATTTCCAAATGAAACAAAAAACTGCATTTTGATTGGCTGAGAGGTACGGTGTAATTTTCAATTCACAGTGAGTTTTTTTTACCGTGGTTAACCACGGTGTAAAAACAAGAATATACAATAGCAGGCCATATGGCTAAAAAAGGACCAATTTTTAATTATTAATTCATACCTTCTGCTCAGTTATGTAAGAACACAAATAAAAATACAGGAAATTTAATATTTATGTGCAATAAAATATTAGATATGGATGTCATTGGAACTGGCTCATTGAGCCAGTACCAATGACATCCATATTTGTCTGGTTTTATTTATTAAGAAACTTACAAAGTACAAATTTTCTGTCAGTCTTTTCCCACAATGTAGGTTAAAGTATTAACTGCACAAATGTCTTGGAAATAAATCCGTTATCCTTTGCCTCAGGGTGTATGAGTTCCCAACCCGGTGTAAATTCCCATACACCCTGAAAAATACAAGGACAACTAATAGTATCAAATGCAATCTCATAAGAAAACAACGTGACTGGCAATTTTCGTCATTGGAAGAGATCTTCAGAAAAGTTAGCTCCCATTACTTTCCTAAAGCTATCACTACATTTAACACTAAGGGTGTCAGGATGGTAGAAGCGGCGGCAATGGGTTCGGAGAAATATTTAACCCTTTCTTTAATCCACTAATTTTATTCTTCAATTTTTCTCTGTTATACAATAATTCTCTCTCTTTCTCTCTATCTAACATTCATGATTTTCCATCTATATTCGACTGTTACATTTTACATACTGCCCAGTTGGTCTGGGAACCTACAATATCCATGCCTGTGTTTCGAAACATTATATTTTCTTATCAACTCATTTCCTATGGCTAATGATGTGATGCTGGGACAGTATTTGTCAACTTGACGTTTCATTTGACCAGATGTTCTTCCCAGTTATGTATTCCTTCTAGATGAAAGAGTGTATAAAGTATTTAGAATATTAACCCTAACAAAGATATGATTTATTTACTTATTTATTAATGTTTAAGGTCACATATTTATGCACAATGGCTAATCATGACCGTGACAGTTTTACGGGTGGAGGAAGCCGGAGTACCCGGAGAGAACCACCAAGCAACCACGAGCAGCTGCTAGCTCCTCAACATCGTAACTCCACACTGCAGCACAGGCAGGGTTAGATTGGTTGAAGACATGCGTACCATCGACGTGCAGTACGCCTTAGTACACGGCATCATCGTGCCCCCACGCAGGCGGAGATGAAGTGTCTTGCCCAAGGACACAACGCGGTTGCCGCAGGTGGGATTCGAACCGAGGACCTCTCGGCTTGCAGCCTGCACCTCTTCCTACTGAGCCACCGCGCTCACATCAAGGGTATGAGAATTTCAGATAAAAGAAATTGAAATTTCGAAATGTTGCGTATTTCTATCATCGATGTGCGCATCATTTTACAAATTTCGGACATATTCCTGTGTCGTAGTATAAAATACAGAAGCTGACTTACTACAGTTTTTTCCCAAGCTGTTTGAACGTTTGACTGTTCTTCTCTGTTGAAACTCTTTTAAAAATGAGAAAACGTCGTTTACACCATCTTTTGATGTTCTGTAACGTTTTCCATTCATTATATCAGACTGCGCATCATGACATATAAACAGACGCTCGCCTTTAGATTAATAAAAGGCTATAGGATGTGAGGTTTACTAATAAATGAAAACATGCAAATTACTGGACAAAAACATTCGCTAAACGAGGAGACAAAATGGACACTTAGTGTTGGTAGGTGTGATACTGACAGACAATCGTAAAGTCGGATTATCTGTGAACTAGTTGCTTCTAAATGGCTTGCTTTAAAAGCAAGGTTTCCTTTTGTTACTTTTAATAAACGAAAGCAACAGACAGCTCCGGGATATTAAAAGTAACAAAAGGAAACGTATTTATTTTTCTCCTGATGACATGCATGTTTCCTCAACAACTACTTGCTTCTAAACTGCACCTTCCTCCCTCATCTTATAATTTCAAGGGAGATAACTTATTCGAAAGTCGATTTTGGTGACAATGTAAGTCAGGGGTGACATGGTTACGCAGCAAGAGCGAGTCAATATTCACGATTTCAATCCCCTTACCTTCCCCAACATCAGTTACATCGCTGGATTTATAATTGGAGATCAAGAAAGATGTTCGAAGCATTAAAATTGTCAAGCACGGAGGTAAAATAAGTCTCCTTCAGCAAATTCCCAAAATTTTCTAACGGATTAGATAAAAAGAAACCGTAGATTGAGTTTCCACGTTGATTATATATATTCTGTTTTATTGAGGCTTCAGTGTTCAGTTAAATTATTCAGCGGACAATTGAAGTAGTAAGATGTACTGATAGAATATTTCGCCACATTATGTCGTTCGTGTTTTGCGGAGATATGCTTGAGATATGTAAAACAGGATCATAGGAGGTCGCGTGCCTCACATATACACAAGAATTAATCCTTTGTGGAGGTACTGTTACGAAGATAAATATTTTAAAATAAATCATTTTCTGTCGTATTAAGTGTCAGAAGAATACATTTCAAACAGAAAATCGACTTGATGTATCCTCTGCTCAGCAAAGTGACATAATAAAATATATTTTGCAACAGCTGTTGAGTATATAAAGTACGTGATAAACCCGTAATTAGTCAATGTGTACATGACTGCAGCCGTGGACTGGTCACCTTCCACTGGTGGACAATATTTACACGGACGCAATAATATCAGATTCCATACAGAAATTATAGGAATAATCATCAAAAATTTAATTAATGAAGCACCAGGTACAATCCAGTGCTTCATTAATTAAAATGTTGCTGATGATGATTTCTATTACAAGGTGTACGCATGCGTGTGCATCTATGCTTCCACGTGGATTACGTTCAGTCCACGACGGATGTACTGTATGCTCCAACACGTCGCAGCTCAAACAAACTGCAAAGGGTGATTTCCCAAAGAGAACAGAATGCGTATTCACGAATGAATGAGAGCGCGGTTGCTCAGTGGTAGACTCTTGGACTTCTATGCTGGAGGTTCCGAGTTCGATCCCCATCCACGACGACCCGCGTTGTGTCCTTGGGAAAGGCACTTTATCCCGCTTGCCTACATGGGGGCACGTTGACCCCGCCGTGTACTAACGCGTGCTGCACGTCGATGGTGAACATGTCTTCAACCGCTGTTACCCTGCTTAAGCGGAGATTGAACAGAGTTAGAAATACTCATACCTGCTATTGTCATCATCGAATTTTTGTGATCTTGTGTTGGTGGAAACGGCCTTGTATAAGCTTGTAGCTTACTGCCGAATTCACATTTATGTTTGCAATATATCTCTGTTATCGTTTGCCGTTTTGTAATAAATACTGTTTAAACTAAACGAAGCTCGGTATGGTGTTTTTGTTTTCTTTGGTATTTATTTAGTCCAATGCAAGAAATATTTCGTACACAAGTTTCTGATATTAACAACAAACCTCAATCTAATAACATTTAAAATAATATCCCGAATAGAGACAAGCCTTCGGATTTGATCGGAGACAGCGCCTATTAATTTCCCGTGCTCGGTAATTTTTAAAGCTATCGGGTGATAATACATAATATCAACTCCCGTTGCCGTGCAATGTATATTGTCAATGAACCATGTTGTCAACCAATGTTGTCAAGGTGCCGAGGAACGTAAGCACAGAAATTATTAAATTGCAATTGTCAAATCAGGTGTCGAGATTAATGTCTTTGTTCTTTATTGGTAATAATGTCGATTAAAAATCCCTATTTGTATTTGTTTGAGACGATTGGGAACGTGTCTGAGGTGAAACGAAAGATCGGAAATGATCGGATGAGCGAGGAGTGTTAGGTAATTGTCCGTGCAAGTGGGTACCCTGCAAAACTTGATCCCCTTTACATACATGTTATCGCTACAATGAAGTGATCTGGGTCGTAATGAGGATGTAAGATCGCCGGATCAAACGATCTGACACAGGCAGCGAGTTTGATCCGGCGATCTGACCTCCCCAACGAGACGGATGCAATTACCCAGATCACTTCACTTTAGCGATAAAAGTGTTTTTTTTATGTGCCTTACAGTTCAACATCGCATGCCAACGCCAGCATTAACTATTCACACAATCTTTTTTTGGTAAATTGGATTGAAGTAAAAAAAGAACTATTTTTGTTTACACTTATTTTTGTAACAGGTGCACAGAAATACCCCTCCCCCATCCCCACCCCCCACCCCCGATGCGCATGAATACGAGAAAAAATATCATGAAGACGATAAAAAACCTGACCGCCGTTGGAGCGCACCCATTCCAGCTCGGAGTAAAGTACTCTCTGCGACCGGAACAGCTAGTTATGCTAATTCGAATGCACCCGCAATTAGTCCGTCATACTTTTGTGATACCGAATCGGATTCCACACAGTGGATTTTCCGGGGACCAGGAAAAGATCGTCAAACAGTAATGATATTTAGCGGTTAAATACATTGTCATAGTCATATGATAAAATACATTATCACACTTTATCAAGAGCGATGGAGTTAAAGATAAATTATCAAGTGGTAATTTGACCCTTTACCTTACACGAAAGGCAAACGACACTTGTAAACAAAATTCGTGAATAACTATTTTTTAAAATATTTTTCCGTCAAAAACATAGCTTATGCTCAATGAGCTCGTTCCAATGAGGGGTCATAAGCTATGTTTTTGAGACGAGAGAAATGAAAACTGAATGGTGATTTTTGTGCATGGCACTGGCCCGTTTTTGCCGTTATGTTAGTTAAAGGGTTAAGAATCTGCCTTCTACACTTTTGCATGTAGTGCAATTCAAGGATTTATCAACCTGTAAAATGTGATATTTATCGAGACCGGTGTCCAGGGCACATATCACTTTTAACCCTTTGAACACCAGAGGCCGCTTTACCGTCCCAGGGACATGGTATGTCATACTTTCATTAAGTAGGATGCCTTCTAAGTTAAGGGTGGGGTAGACCAATCAATATTTTCAACGTGCAGCCCTGAGGCTGCACGTTGAAAATATTGATTGGTCTACCCCCAAATAATGAATATGGACTCTTCTAATTTCTGCATATGAACTAACACGGAAGATACCACCAGGGTTCAAAGGTTAAGGGTTGATACATTCTTATAACCTTCTAATAAATAATAGGTCAATGTTTCCTTGAATGAAGCCATCACCAATGGATTGATTGATTGATTGTTTCTTTATTCAGTAGTATACTGGCAACGTACATATATACATAAGTACTACATAGGAGTTGTGTAATAACATGTATACTACAGGGATACAACATAGCCAGATTGTCTTCCAGAAAGTTGAATCGTGCAACAATGGAATCAGACTGCGAGGCTTCTTATTAACTGCATGGTCACTGGTGGATTTTTTCTTTTTTCGCTAACAGTTCATCAACAACGCACTCCACGTCTGTCGCGTTTATATTAATTTTTCTCGTGAGGAAGTATAGGTATTTTATTTATTTATTTATTTATTTATTTATTTATTTATTTATTTATTTATTTATTTATTTATTTATTGGGTTTAAAGACACTTTCGACACAATCACATCGTGTCGGACAGTTTTACGTTTGGAGGAACCCGGAGTACCCGGAGAGAACCACCGAGCAACAGCGAGCAACTGTCAGCCTCCCCAACATACCAACTCCACACAAGCAGGGTTAGCATTGGTTGAAGAGAAGTGCACCATCGACTTTCAGTACGCCGTAGTACACAGCGTCACCGTGCACCCACGTGGGCAATGGGGATGAAGTTGTCTTGCACAAGGACACAACACGGTTGCCGCAGGTTGGATTCGAACCAAGGACAACTCGGCTTTCAACCTGCATCTTAACCTTCTGAGCCACATTTGATCGGGTAATGTCAAACGCACAGTGGACGTCATTTTTTTTTTTTTTTTTTTTTTGGGGGGGGGGGGGGGGCTTTGACGTCTGCCCTATATGATATGGTCACAAATCTCAGTTTGTTTTTTAAGGTCACAGAGATGTTTGGATTTGTTCATCAATCATGGTGGTTGCTTTATAAAGAACAATGCCGTGTTTGGTTTAGACTTCGATACCTTATATCGTGATTAATCGTGGTTTTAGCCAATCAATGGGCAAGATTTCTATGGTGGTATAATTATATATCTGTATGGGCGGTTTCTATAATTTTGGGTAACTATTTTCCGAAACCTTTGCCACGAAACCAAGAAAGAATACGATATACGCAATCACAGTTCACAATATCGCTGATGAACGATTATCACCAAGAAGTGGCGCACTATCGTTGCAATTTGTAACATTTTCTTTCAAAACAGCTTAAAATTACATCGATCGTCGGCCACATGATGAAACTGAAAGACAGGGATGTGGCAACAGGGGTGTGTCTGCGGAGGGGGGGGGGTCTCCCCCCCCCCCCAGATAGGAGTATTTTTTCAATAGTTGGAAATTCCGAGGTCAAAAATCAAATAGTTGGAAATTCAATAAATTAACATTGTTCATGAAAAATATTAAAATTCCAACTTAATGATGAGAAATTTTGATCTTTTATTTCCAACTGGAAACTTGAGTTTCAAATTTCCTACTCTAAAATTGACATTGGCCTCAAAATTTCGACTCTGACATCAATCCGGTAAATTTTCTGACACATTATAAATGATGCTTTTTCCGTTTCAGGACTAGTGAAAATTTTCAGAAGGGTTCATAAGCATGTGTACATATATATATATATAATCACTTTAACCCTTTACCCAACGCAGACGATTTCAAAATTCCTTATTTTAAATATCATTTTTTAAATTTTTAAAAAAAATTTCAACAAAACCATATCATGTGACCCCTATTTGGAACGAGCTCGACGAGCTCGTTCTAAAGAGGGGTCACATGATATGGTTTTGTTGAAATTTTTCGAAAAATAATATTTCTTCAGCAGATGTATTTGTGTATTACGCGGGCGGATGCAGGCGATTCGTTGGGTAAAGGGTTTAAAGATATCACCCAACGCTGCAGTGCAACCACCTATCGAAACTACTCACAGTTGGAATTTACACCGGTGGCACCCCCCCCCCCCCCCCCTCCAGCTGAAACCCTCTAGTGAAGGGACACTGTATGGGTATCACTGTTGTAAGTATTTGAATTAGAGTTACCCGCATTGACAAGTAGCACTCGGAAATGCTGTAATCTCTGAAAGTAAGCAGTTGCATTATTGTTGAATATTCCAGATAAATAAAGAGGGTGATTTGATGACTTTTTTGGCCTAAAAAATAAAATTGTCTATTGGTGTGTTTTTGTATTTAATACATTGATACCAATAGAAAATATACTTTCTGGCCTCCAATGCTGATTTACTTATTATTTTTGGAGATTATTTCACATTCAAATGTTCATTGGGGAACCACACACCTTACAACACTGTTTTATTGTTTTGAAAAGTTATATTGTTGTCACAGTCAGCAATAAAGGATATATATTGCCAAGAATAAAGATGATGATGCAAGTGAATTCACATCTTGAGCAAGTGTATCCCCCAGGAGCACACTATAACCTCTGGCAAATGCCCAACAACAGCCAGTGGGGTGTCAGTTTCAATATGGGAAAAATACCCAATTAGCCTGCAAACGAAAAATACATTGCGAGGCATTCTTGGACATACATTTCACCCTAAAGGTTAGGACGAGTACCACTCAGGGTAAGCTGGGACACAGACTAAGTTACAACAGTAAGAAGTTACCAAATTTTCTACAATTTCACTCTTTTTGTTGGAAAGGGTGTCTGTGGGGATTAAAACAAATGTTGTGAAAGTGAACTTAGGGATATTGGTAGCACAGGCACAGCACAACAGAATCAACATTTGATGGTTTTGAGGCATTTTAACAGTTTTACAAGATACCCCAGGAGCTGTTCTGGTCGTAGTGTTGGATAAAATCAGTGTTTTATGTTTCGTTTGTGTCATACCAATGACTCTAGGTGCCTTAACTGAGAGAAATGAGGCTCTTTTTTAACAAACAATAAAAATATTCATCAAATACAATGTGAAATGGCTTCAGAAGCCAGAATGTTATTTAAAAACTATCACAAATTGAGAACTGAATATCACAAGAGGTTTGTTTTGTGTCAACATCAATTAATTTATGAATTATATCATATTTTTCATGAAAGGGGGAAAATCGGGGGCACATTCAGGGCTATATTCAATCACATCAGTCGGTAGAAGAAAATTTGAAATCAGTTGTTAGGATAAAATGGCACTGTCTATTGATATTGGTGTTTTATATAGCTGCAATCCCAATTTTTTAAACAAAATTGACCTTCATATTGTTTCGTGGGGTGACACTATTTCTCTTGCCGTATGGTTAAATAAGACAGGCGTGCGCCCGTAGCCGTGGAGAACAATGCCGGTCGGAAAGACCGGCATTGCGCTCCACGGCTACGGGCGCCCGATTAGGGTTGTTTTCAAAGAAAGCTGTGAATTCTTATCAATCCCATGTTGACTCATTGGGTAAGAGAGTAGACAAATCTTTTGACGGCAATACCAGTTTTCAAGCGCACTTGACAAAGTTTGGACACTTTTCCTTAAAGGAATAAATTTCCAATGTTTTTGACTCAGCAGAAGCCAAAAGTTGAATTCCAATGCAAAAATTACCATTTTATCTCACGAAGGAGGTAATATGTATCATTAGTAGGGTTGGAGTTGATTATAGGTCTCACTGTAGTAAAAATCCGAATTTGAGTTATCCGCCTTGAAAGTTGCAATCAGAAATGATGCAGTCTCCAAACTAAACAGCGTTGGGAAAAATATTTTTCCAATAAACAAATGAAGCATTCTACTGACATCTTGCATTATTGTTGAACATTCCAGATTTCGTGAATATTCCAGATAAATAAAGAGGGTGATTTGATGACTCTCGGACCCAAAAATACAATTGACCATCTGTGTGTTTTTGTTGAGAATTCCCTGAAAAATATGTGAGCATGACTGTCCTTTCCTTCCGCCAGTTTTTCTCTCTTATTTGTTGCATGATCCCCTGTTTTCGAGTCAAAAAAATGCTGTGTGAAGAGCAAAACGTGACAAAGATATTTGAATGCCAAACTTAAAGCGATGCGACCATATTTTTTCGCCTGAACATTATAATGCTCGCCTGTGGGGAAAATATTTAGTATTGTGATACCAATTCAAGAGGTGTGGTAATGATGGGGGTTGCACGTCTACGTTCCGCTGGAGACTAAAAAATACTTCAAGAGTTTATTTACATTCTCGTTAAACCTTTACCCAACGAATCAACCAAAACTGGTCAGCGCTATTCAGAAAAATCTCCAATTAATTTTCATTATTTTTTCACTTTTTGTCTCAAAAACATAGGTTATGACCTCTCATTGGAACGAGCTCAACGAGCTCGTTACAAAGAGGGGTCATAACCTATGTTTTTGAGACAAAAAATTAAAAAATGAGTTATTCAAGAATTTTATTTGCAAGTGTCGTCTGCTTTTCAAGTTTGGTAAAGGATTAAACCTGTTAATGGTTATAGTTCAATAAATTATTTAAAACAAAGCCGAATATGCTGTCTTTGTCTATATTTACGTGCCCTCGTATTTTTCTAGTACACATGGATATGAAATGATTGTTAAATGGCGAATCGGTATACATCGACCTGGCATGTGAACACCTATACACTAACTTCGTTGACCATGCAGTAGAAACCTGACGACCCAACGAGTTTGAAGCGCATCCTTTGGGTAGCTGTGTGTGGTAATTCGCTCGGAGTGTACCTGCATATACAAGGTCCACGATTCGATCCCCAACAGGGATAACTGCGCTGTGTTCTTGGGTAAGGCACTGAATCCCGATTGCCCACGGTGGTGCTGCTTATACTAAGGCGTACTGCACATCGACGGTGTTCATGCCTTCAACCGCTGCTAACCCTGCTTGTGCGGAGTTAGTACGTTGGGGAGTCTGCAGTTGTTGAGGTTCACTCCGGGTACTCCGACTTCCTCCACCCGTATAACTGTCCGACACGAGGTGACACTGGCAATAAAAGGGTCGCTAAACCTCAATAAAAATATTGGGTCTGCATTCAGATTGTTCAAGTGAGTTCTGAATGTAGCTGGGCAATTCTGTGCGGACTATTTTTGGAAAATGCTGTGTTCCTGTAAATTTCAGATCTCAGTTCGAATTGAAAGCCAATCGAACCAGACAGCACATTTCGAATTTCGAATCGAATCGAATCTTACGGCAGGGGGAGCGATGGCTCAGTAGGTAGAGGTGCAGACTGCAAGCCGAGAGGTCCTCGATTCGAATCCCACCTGCGGCAACCGCGTTGTGTCCTTGGGCAAGACACTTCACCCCCATTGCCCATCTGGGGGCACGGTGACGTCGTGGACTAAGGCGTACTGCACGTAGATGGTGCACTTGTCTTCAACCAATGCTAACCCTGCTGGTGTGGAGTTAGTATGTTGGGGAGCTGACAGTTGCTCGCCGTTGCTCGGTGGTTCTATCCGGGTACTCCGGCTTCCTCCACCCGTAAAACTGTCATTGTCATGATTAGCCACAGTGCAGAAATATATGACCTTAAAACCCTAATTAATAACTCTTACGGCATTCCAAGTTCTAGATTTTGTACATTCTTACACACGTGAACATTGTCAGTCTCCACTCAAGCACTGTAAGGAGAGCAACGCCAACACGGTGGATGGGTAAATCAATTGAAAAATGCGGAATATTTCAGAACGAAATCAAAGTATTCGTGGACGCGGAACATCCTAGAACTCTTCTTCCATCGGTTCTCTAATCCAGGAGACCCGATGACAGAGGAAGCATTCAAGAGTAGACAGTAGTGTAGGAGTTTGAGAATTGACAATTTTTGCGGCTGAAATTGGATCGAATCGCATTGAATTTCGAAGCTTCGAAGATAGGGTCATGCGAATCATACATTTTCGCTTCGAATCGAATCATGTATATTATTTGAAATAAAATCGAACCTTGAATCGAATCAGTGGCGTCTTGGAGATGACCGATGGGGTTAGGGTACTATAAGCCTGATTTGTTCCGAAACTGATGGCTCAAGTCCCGACTGATAAAATATTCCAACTACATTACCAAGGCATGCCTTCGTCGAAGGCATGCCTTGATGATGTAGTTGAATATTACCCTGTAAGGATTATAGTCCATCGTCGACGTTGCTTGGAAACCTTAAATATACATTTAACAGTGATGGGGACTAGTGATAGTGGAATTAGCATGGAGGTGGCATAAGTACAGATGTTATTTATGTTAATGTGGCGGACGTTGCACTTTGTTTTTCATTTCAACATTTATTTATGTATGATTTCCATCTGAACTGTACGCGTGAGTCGATGAAGATGACTGATACCAATGAAAAGGATTCGCGAGGAAACGAATCGGGCAGCCGAGTTCGAATCGAATCGAAGCGAATATCTACCTAATATTCGAAATCGAATCGAATCTCGAAGCTTCGAATGGCCCTCTTCGAAGAACCCTTATTTGAGAAAAGTTATGAGTAAAATGCGTTCATTTTAGCGGCTTGATCTAGAATACAAAAACATGACATTTAGATAATTTGCTCTTCTCGAATTTCCTTCGTAAAACTTGTATCACAAAAATATGAGATACAGACATTTGTTTCATAACTTGAAGGCGAAAGGTCCAAAGATGTGACAAACGCGGTTATCGCATAATATAATCAAAATAGTGACAGTTCCAGAGAATGATTCTAGCACACCGTTGAAGTTTTCATAGGAACCCTAACAGTTGGGTTCATAATTAACCCAAATCAACTTGGTTGAATAAATATGAACACAGTTGGTTTCACATTCACCCCATCCAGTTGATTTGGGTTGATTTTAGCCCAACTGATTTTAGGGTGTGGCTATGCAATAAACACAGAGCCACAGTATTAAACATTCCTGGTCCAAATCAAACACACAAAAATAAGTCTCTCGTCCAGTCGTTTCTTCTAAATGTTTAATTATCCTCTAATTGCTCTGTCTTTCTCTTAGAGACACGTTTTTCTTTGCTCTCTTCTGTCAGACCGCCATATGGACAGACAGACGGGGATGCATATACAGTACGTGGAGAGTGTATTATCACCAAATCACTCGCAGGGTGGAGATTCCATCCAGGCAATAATTGCAAATTTGTTGCAAAGCATAATCAGCACAAGCAAAGTTTCAGGTCCATTGGCTGAAACATTGCTTGTGTTTTTTGTCGATATGTACAGAATTTGAAAGTTATAGCTTGGGTGATAACTCCAAACCGCGGGTGATTCAGTTACAATCCACTCTCCACGTACTGTACATGTAGAGAGAAAGAGAGAGAGAGAGAGAGAGAGAGAGACACAGACAGACAGACAGACAGACAGACAGACAGACAGACAGACAGACAGACAGACAGACAGACAGACAGACAGACAGACAGACAGACAAATGGTACATCCAGGATGTAGTTCCTCCAGAAATCTATGCCAGCTGTTTCCAAGATCACAAGAAAGCGCCCATAAATAACGAATGTACTAATTTATATGTCGCGTTAGTTTAATACAGGGAGGATAGTTTGCATAACCGCCTTCTAATTCCCTTTATCTTTTAGTCCAATCCTCCTTGTCGGTTAGATATTGCCATGCCTTGTCGCCATTAATAATCATACAGCTCGAATTGCTTCATTATCTGTTTATTTTTTCGGCGTTATTGACTTAAAACCTTAATAAGAGCATTCGACTTTTTTGCTGATCCTCGTCGTTCTCAATGAGAGGGATTACAGATTTGCATACATAATCGGCTGATATAGCCCGTCTGTCACACAGTGACTTAACATCACTTTGAATACTAATTTATAGATTTCACAACTGATATATTTTTGCTAATAACGTCAGCGATAGATCGAAGACACAAAAGAATTGAGATCTCAGTGACCATGTTCCAAAAAGTATCAACATGTTTCTAGGACAATTACATGAATTATAACCCATACTCCTGCTAATTGCGTGACAAATCTAGACGTGTGGATACAATAACGGGTGTTTTTTTAAACAAAGTATCAATGGGACAAAGGGATTATTTTAATAAAAGACTTTCTAAATTGATGATTCAAACTTGAGCGTTATTTTACGGTTGGAACTCCATGTAGGACGTGTATAATAAGGCTAAGCTGTCTACACCACCCACCACCCATCACCCCATATTGAGCCTTTTGTGATGGCGGGATTTCGTTCTGCAGGAGGCGAAATCAGAAGTACCTAAAGAAGATTACAGGATACATACATACACTACGGTCGCCGTGGACTGGCCATTTTCCACGAGTGGGCGATATTTCCACGAGCGCAATGATATCGGATTCCAAGCATTTATTATGGGAATAATCATCAAAAATTTAATTAATGAAGCACCGGGTACAACCCGGTACAACCCCGGTAAAACCCGGTACAACCCCGGTAAAACCAAGTACAACCCAGGTAAAACCCGGTAAAACCCGGTACAACCCCGGTAAAACCCGGTACAACCCCGGTAAAACCCGGTGTAAAAAGAATGGAAGTCCGTAGGAACGTTAGTCCCTCTGGACTATTATTCCGCGGAATTATAGTCCTAGGTCTAACATTTCTCGGAATAGTAGTCCGGCGGACTACTATTCCTAGAAATGTTAGACCTAGGACTATAATTCCGCGGAATAATAGTCCAGAGGGACTCATTTTCCTACGGACTTCCATTCCTGTCACACCGGTACAACCCAGGTAAAACCCGGTGCTTCATTAATTGATATTTTGCTGATAATGATGTTTATTATCTGATAAACGTATGCGTGGACATCACTGCCCATGCGTCTATTACGACCAATCCACGGAGACTGTACTTTGGCTGTAACCAATTATCAGGCTTGAGGCTTGATTTAAAGTTACATTGTCCTGATGCACACTGTGCCACTGCGCCACAATAGAGTAAGTTGGAGTAGTATATCATACCTACACTGGCCCCCTTATGCAGAATCACAAGTGACGTCATAAGCCATGATACATCAACAATCAATCACTTTTTTTTCAGACATCAACAATCAATCACTTCTCTCTCTCTCTCTCTCTCTCTCTCTCTCTCTCTCTCTCTCTCTCTCTCTTTTATTGCGAAGTTAGATTTTCTAGTATATATATATATTTTTTTATTTTTTTTTTTTTTACATTTCTCTCATTTGTTTGTTTCGCCATTATATTGATTTTTTGTATCATGTTAAGGGAGCGGAGGGTATACTAAGTGGAAAGCACTTGTCCTCCAATCCCAATTTTCAACTTATTTGTTTGGCAAATAAAAATATGTTTAACCTAGCCATGATACATGGTGTGTTGTCACGTGGGTTGTCATAATAACCATGTTGTGACGTCACTTTCCAGGTGGTGGGCTGTGTTGCTGTCATTGAACCACATGTATCCGTTATCCGTTTTGTTTCAGCGTCTAATGAGTTTCTTCAGAGCATATGTTTATTGTGGGGATGGTTGAATTGATATGGTATGGCGGTATGGTCTATGGGTGTTTTCAATATAATTTGAGCTCCATATCTTCCCCATTTCATCTTAGACTCATTTGGGAAATCGGAAGATCATTACCAAATGGTGATGTAAGTAGTAGGAGATGATGTAACCGTCCCTCATTGGGGGGACCTAGCGGGTGACCTAGAAAGTGGGGTCATGTCACGTGACCCAGTGGCGCCATGTTTAGTTGCCATGGTAACCCGCGGGAGCTGCCATCTTGTGACGTCATCCCCATAGTGATACGTGGTGTTGGTGTGCATTGTGTGTTGTTAGGGTGATACGTGTTTCGGTTGGCCATTTTGTATACTGGAGGCCCCCATCTTGGTTTCTATGGTAGCACGTGGTTGCTATGTTACCAAAAGGGGTTCTGGAGGGACACCTACCAAGAAAAACTACTCTAGTTCAATCGAACTTACCCCTCATGGGCCCCATATGTACTATAGCACTACATGCTGCTCTACTACAAAATATTCTGGGGGAAATCCGTATCAAATAAAGTCAATTTCGGTAGTTTGGGGTGGATTTTGGTGATTTGGAGGGATTGTCGGGTTTATTCGAGTAATTCTACGAATCGGGAAATTACTCTTATACAAAGGAATATACCCTCCGAACATACCCCTGTCCTATTATAAGCCTTTGGGTAACATAGCAACCACGTTCTACCATAGAATCCAAGATGGCGGCCTACAAAATGGCCGACGGAAACACGTATCACCTTAACAACACGTGCTGCGCATGCGCACTAACACCACCTATCGCTATGGGGATGACGTCACAAGATGGCCGCTCACGCTGGTTGCCATGACAACCAAACATGATGCCACTGGGTCACGTGACATGAGTCACTTCCTAGGTCCCCCCAGTAAGGGGCGGTTACCCCATTTCCTGCTACTGATGTATTATCAGACAATTATTATTGAAGCGTCCTTGTCACGGAGATATCGTCGAGGACCGCCGATGGTCACATTTTCTATATACATGTAATATTAGTTATACAAATCCCCGGCATATGTATATATATAGGAAACATGGAAAAAGATTCTACAATACAACCAAATACTTCCAGTGACACCGAGAATTCTCCAACAAAGCTATAACTCCGCAATAGTGAATGTAAATTTTCAGACCCGATTCAGGGGCGCCATTTCCAGAGGGGGAGGGGGGGGGGGCTGACTCAATTCCTTTCTCTCCTCGCCAACATGTCTCTGGTCTGCGAATGTGAGCAGGGACACCAAATTGCCTTTTTGATTTCGCAAAAAAAATAAAAACCTGCAATAACATCGTATTAGGGCAGACCAATGAGAAGATAAATTAAAAACCTGCCACACATAGGCATGTTATTTTAATTTTTCACACAAAGCAAACGATATCAAAATTTATTTTACCCATCGTTTTTGCATATTTTCAACGATTTTCAACAAAATTATATCATGTGACCACTCATCGGAGTGGTGAGTGGTCACATGATATGCTGTTGTTGGGATTTGGAGGAAAATGTTGGGATTTTTTTCTCAGGTATATAATTTATAAATGTCGCGGGTTGGCCGCTGCGAATAGCCGAAGTCGAGTCGATCAACAAATTCGAGTCGAATTCGAGTCGAAAATAAAATCACGAATATAAAAATCGAATATGAAAAAAACTTATTACTAAATGTCTCGGTATACGTACATTCGTTCATTTAATACTGGCTAAATTGTCAAAACAATGCGAGCAATTGAGCGTGAACCGCAAGCACACATCGTCAACATGGAACTTTCAGTGTATTACTAATGTTATCTGGAATCACGCGTGTCGTGTGATGCCAAATGACATCGGTAATACAGTAGATAAAGCCACGGCTACCTTCACGTGTAATAGATGTAAGACTTCGTACAAAACCCAAAAGACAAGGACTGCATCTCACATCTGGTACACTTCTGTAAGAAGCATCCATCGCTTCATAATAAGGCAAGATCGGACGATGCCAAGCTTGAAGTCAAGAATGGAGCGGATCAATTCCAGGTACATACAGATTGTTTGTCTCCAATTCAACCATGCGTTCCAGTGATGCTGCATTGTTAACGTACGAACCGTTGAATGTTGGCATGGATATACGTATCATCAATACAATGTCAATATCATCCTAATTTGGCTATTTTAAACTGGAAATATCACGTACGAAACCGCAATTCGAATTCGAAGTTCGGTTGACTAGAATATTTTTGGGGTAAATTCGAGTCGAAAAAAATTCCACATTTGCAGGGGCTAGTCGGCGGGCGGATGCGTTTATGCGTTAGGTAGAGAAATAATCGGCTATAACTTTTTTTTCCAGCGTTGGCGTATTGGTGCTTTCGTACATGCAGTACGTCGATGTATTAGCAGTAACCATGACACTTGTAAAGTTATAGCAGTCGTAGCCTGCACAACACCCACTAGTTTAAAGTGTGAGACAGGCTAAAAAAAGATCGCTAAGGCCCTAAAAAATGAAAAATATGTTTCTCAGGCCCTCCCGCATGGTCCTTTTGGCTGCCGCATGCTCTCTTTTTATAACCAAGGTAAACTTAAAAAATATGAAAGTTTAATGGTTTATGTCTGATATTTTACCAAAGTTAAAAAAAATTGATAAATTTGTCCCTTGAGTTCAAGAAGGCTTTGCAATGCTTTAGCATTGCAAAGCCTTCTTGCTCTCAAGGGACGAAATACACCATCACCCATGCTATTCTGTAGATTATGAGGCCCAAAGCATAAACCAAGAACATGAACTTTTGATAGCAAAGAAATAATTACAGAAATAAAAAACCGCTCGCCAGCATGAAATTTTACAAATAATGGCCTGAGAAACAGAAGATCTAGTTTGTGTGGCCTAAATTTTGAAACTTGAATTTAGTGTATCAATGCTGCAATACTTGGATGGTGACGAAATTACAAACAATGGCTTCAGGGGGAAAGGCGGTACATATAAGGGGACTGGTTGGTAACTATTGCTTTGTGTCGTACCGGTGGTATCGACTACATCATAGGTATCATAAAGAATTCCTAATGTTCGTCATATGTTAGGTTACAGAATTATAATATAGGTTTTTATACTTGTGACAAAATACATTTACAAAACCATATATTTCACTCTTCCCATCACACTTTCTTCTAGAATTTGGGCTGCCACGTGGGAGTGGGGGGGGGGGCACGGTGGCGCTGTGTACTAAGGTGTGCTGAACATTGATGGTGCACTTGTCTTCAACCAATGCTAACTCTGCTTGCGTGGAGTTAATACGTTGGGGAGTCTGAGAGTTGCTCGCTTTTGCTCTGTTGTTCTCTCCGGGTACTCCGGCTTCCTCCACCAGTAAAACTGTCCGCCACAAGGCGATGTTGGCTGTCGAAAGTGTCGTTAAACCCAATAAATAAATAAATAAATAAATAAATAAATAAATAAATAAATAAATAAATAAATAAATAAATAAATAAATAAATAATCTCAAATCGCCCGAAACACATTCACATGCTGCATTAACTTGATCTCCCCACAACAAACCACATACCAACATAGAAACTAAAAAGGCAGCCTCCATCGTACAAAATTAATACATCTCAATACGATGATACCAAATTGTCTGGTCGCCAGAGATGCTTTAGGTCGTGCTTTTGAGTTGAACGCCAATAACAGCTCTGGAGACTGTTTTTGTGATAATGCCTTGTTTGATAAAGAAAGTCCAAGTTGATTACTATTATATTAACACAGTATGTGGAGAGTGAGTTATCACTAAAACGCACGTAGAGAGAAAATTCCACCCAGACAATAACAGATGATTCCAGAGGAAATGCATGAGAAAGAAAAGCAGTTTTAGCTAAGGGACCTCCGGGTTCCACCCGGAGGGCCCTTGGCTGAAACTTTTGCTTGTCGTTCTTGTCAAGGTGACAGCTTGAATTTTCGATTTTATTGTTTAAAAGCGTATATGTTTTCGATAATGTTTCTCCCCGGGCTAAATATAAAGCGTAAAGATAGGTATACGACGGACCCCGAAAACCGATTTGTCACTTAAACAGACCAGCAATAATTCAAGCGCTGTAAATTTCGCGTGACATTTTATGTCCATTATCGCGGGTTTGGACAACCCATTCAGGAGCTATCTGATAACTGACTAAAGAAGAAAGAGAGATCAGTTTTCTCCTGCAGTCATTATCTGTAAATTATGGCCAGTTAATAGGTAATTGTTGTAAAAACAGAACATCGCACATGTTCTAGACATACACCCATATTACGCATCTAGCCTGTCACCGAATGTCAGGATATCCCGAAATGCGAGTCTTTCAAAGGAACTTTAAAGAGAATATTAAATTAAGATAGATCTAAGTGGCCAATGTCCAAGAGAAGCAATTAAACTGAGAATTAATGTTCTGGTTATCGAAATAAAAATCGGGGAATTTTTCGATAATTTCATTCCAGTCTGAAGGCCTGAAAGGCTTTGGATCGTTGGCCGTAAGAGCTGGGGATGCCCCATGCCATAGATTAGAGGAGGAGCCGCATATGTGCAAGAGAAGAGGCACGTTGTAGTGTAAGGGAGCCACAGCGCTCATATTTAGAATAGGTGCAGTCTCGGGCAAGTCGGTGGCCATATCTGGGTGTAGGATCAGAAATAGAGAGCGCGAGCTCGGGGAGCTATTAGTATTTACGAAGACGGCATACCTTCTGCAAGAAGACAAGACATACTGGCGTAGGCAGAGTGGGCTTGACTGTATGAATATTATTCTGAGATAGTTTAACCCCATTGGTGGCGACTGCTTAAGTGAAAAGCGTTCAGTAAAGTGACTTTGCGTTAGTGGCCGTGCGACGGTAGTGGTAGAGTGACATTCCGGCACTTGTTAGAGAGAAAGCGATATAGTAAAGAGACAACACGTTAGTGGCCATGCGACGGCAATGGTGCAGTGACATTCCGTTAAATGTTAGAGCAAACGCACCCGTTGAAGTGACAATACGTTAGTGGTTGTGCGACGGCTGTGAAAGAGTGAAGTGAAAAGGCGACCAAAGAGCAAACACCGACGAGAATGAGGAGAAACCAGCGACAGCAAAGTTTGAGGGCCCGCAGTTAACTCAAAAAGTGTGTGGTGGGTGGTGACTGACGTTTTGTTTTCTTATGTATTTGGATTTAATGTAAGTCACAAATTATCATTTTTATTTTCATATACATGTATTAAAATTGTTGTCTTTGGTGAACCCCTATTGATTCATGCTTTTTGACGAAACGTTACTGACCCCTTCAAGATAAGAACTACCCCAACAAAAAAGAAAACGGGTGGGTTCGTTACGGTGAGACATGCGTTCTCGCACGTGTTCCGGCGACACACCTTGAGTTTTGGATGAATACGCGGCGTGAATCTATTTCCCCCAGCAACGACAAAGCCCGGTTTCTGACAGTTCTAATGCTTTTTTTCCAGACAAGGAGTTATTGTAATAATCCACTCTCCATGTATTGTACTGTAACTAAATATTGACTTTATATTTCATATCCAAACAATTACCATTTCCCACTTCACCGCGTCCCTATCAATTTAAATATGGCTTGGTGGTGTGTATCGTCAGCATGATTTTGACGCATCTGATGAACTGACCAAATTCTCCGAGGGCTGCACACAAATTCTGCCAAATTTGGTTAAATCTCATATAAAACCATACGTAAGTCATTTCGTCTGGAAGGAAGATTTGGGAAATTTTCCTCTCCATTTTGGAATTTGTTTCGTCATTTTAAATATTTGTTCATTTCTTTTCTTCACAACACTTTTATCAACCGATACACACTTTGTAGGACGGTATTATATTATGCTCACAGTACAGTTGCGTTGATTGGTCGTAATCCACGCGTGGGCAGTGAGGTCCAGTCATGCGTTTTCCATGTAATAAAAATCAATATTTTCCTATAATTTGTATTTGGAATCTAATATTATTGCGTCCGTGGAAATATTGCCCACCCGTGGAATGCGACCAGTCCATGTCGGCTGTACTGTAGAGTGGGCCATCATTCAGTGGCAGAGTAACGGTCATATTTTTTTATTACACTCAAGGCGAAGCATGAGTCCCGACCGCCTTGATTAACCCTTTAGCCAACGTAACGGAAAAAACGGCCAGCGCTATTCTCAAAAATCGCCAGTTAATTTTCATTATTTTTTCATTTTTTATCTCAAAAACATAGGCTATGACACCTCATTGGAACGAGCTCGTCGAGCTCATTCCAATGAGTGGTCATAACCTATGTTTTTGAGACAAAAAATTTAAAAAAAATTAGTTAATCAAGAATTTTTTTACAAGTGTCGTCTGATTTTCATGTTAGGTAAAGGGTTAAAGGATGGGTGGTTTCGTTACATGCAGTGAACACATTATTTTTAAAATATCGTAAAATTACAGGCAGCCATTCACCGGCCCTGTTACGGTCTCACCATAAATCTTACCGTAGCAGCTGCTATTGTTTTATATTTTACAAAACGGAACATGGATAGAGTATATTGTTCGATCCTTACCCATGTCGTTTGTGTTGTGTAACTTGAGAAAGACCTTTGATCCCAAGTGTGAGCACGGTAGCGCGGTGTGCTAAGCGTAAAGCACGTCGAAGGTACAATGCCTTCAATCGCGTGCCCGTGTGGAATGTGTTATAGGACTAAGCCCCTTCGTATCTCCCCTGACGGTAGGGTATAATTCCTGTAACGGTAATTTTCTGGTTAGCGTTTTTTGAAAGTCAGTCAAGATACCGAGAATTTTTCCAGCTCTCGTTTCTGAATATAAGTCTCGATACCCGGGAAATTTATAGGACAGAACCGGGATTCAAAGGTTGCGTTCCACAACCTTTGATTCCCGATTCTAGTCTATGAATTTCCCGAGCATTGGCACTGGTTTTCAGAACTAGTAACTGGGAAATTCCCGTTCGCGAGATTAAACCATATCTACACCGGCGATACTGGTTTCGGAAGAAATTGATATTCACCGCAATCTCATAAACTATAATACGCAATTAATGATACCATGGTCTATGATTTTTTCTGGGTGTCGTAATTGACTTTCAGAACCGGGAGCCACAGAGCCGTGAACATTCCTCGCTCCCGGTATTAAACTTTACTTGGCGATATTGTTTGTGTTTCTGGCATAGAGTGGACAGCTACTCGGATATGAGGGATCGCGCTGGCTCATTAATTTTCATTATTTTTTTTCATTTTTTGTCTCAAAAACATAGGTTATGATACCTCATTGGAACGAGCTCGTCGAGCTCGTTCCAATGAGGTGTCATAACCTATGTTTTTGAGACAAAAAAAATGAAAAAAATTAGTTATTCAAGAATTTTTTTGCAAGTGTCGTCTGCTTTTCATGTTAGGTAAAGGGTTAAATCGGAGCGCGGTGGGACAGTGGTTACGACATTGAACTTCAAGCTGAGAGGTGCACGGTTCGATCCCCGTCAAGGGTAACTGCGTTTGTTGCGTCCTTGTGCAAGGCACTTAATCCCGATTGCCCACGTGAGGTACGATGGCGCTGTGTACCAAGGCGTGCGGCACGTCGACGGTGCACCTGTCTTCAACCAATGCTAACCCTGTTTGTGTGGCATCAGTACGTCGGGGAGTCTGACAGTTGCTCGCCGTTGCTCGGTGGTTCTCCCCGGGTACTCTGGATTCCTCCACCCGTAAAACTTTCCGACAGGAGGTGCCCTGGCTGTCGAAAGTGTCGTTAAACTCCAATAAATAAATAAATACCCGCATATGACCACATAGCAATGATAAGCGAAGTAACTAAACTGAGAAGAAACGAATCCAGGTCGGCTTGGTTAAATGCGCACTCCGCTCCTATTTGATGTTGAAGGGATATGTGTCTTGCGCAGACACAACACAGCTAACGCGTGTCAGGTGGGATGGGGGAGGATATATTCAGTTTTTATTGCAATATCAGCATTTATCAAAAGAACCCTAATTATGAGTTGCCGCACGGAGACAGTTAACACCCGTGTTCACTGCGCAGTTACGGGTGATAATGAAAATCCGAAATCACATAGGGTTTCAAATTATCACGTGTTGGTTTAATTTACATCTCCCACCGATCGATTGACACTCGAATGTGACATCATTGACATGTTCTTTAGCAATTCATATTTCAATTTTCTATCGGACATGTGACCAAACATTTGGCAGGATGCTCACTGCGGTTAGATCACATTACACACAAGGCTAACCGGTGGAGTCTTTAAAATAAATTGGAGAGATGTCGCAGTTGCTTGGGAAGGATCCTCGAAACTACTCGATAGAAATATAACGACTCTTTTCATCGAATCTTTCTGAGAAGTTTGTATCGGTTAAATAAACCGTGTGCTTGAGAGAATATGAAACCGATTATTTACATAAAGTGGACAATTTCCCGATAATTGAATCTGTCAAGAAATTCGATAAAGTGACCACTCCATTTCGCGGTACCCATTGGTAAAATAAACAAGGATGCCGACAGAAAGCAAAACAAAAGATAGAATATTGTGAACCCTTTTACTCCGGCTTCCTCCACCCATAAAGCTGTCACGGTCCCGATTAGCCATTGTGCATAAGTATGTGACCTTAAACACGAATAAATAAATACATATTTTAAGTGATGATGCACTCAGTGGCGAATTTAGACCGGTGTAACAGGAATGGAAGTCCAGAGGAAAATTAGTCCCTCTGGACTATTATTCCGCGGAATTATAGTCCTAGGTCTAACATTTCTAGGAATAGTAGTCCGCCGGACTACTATTCCTAGAAATGTTAGACCTAGGACTATAATTCCGCGGAATAATAGTCCAGAGGGACTAACGTTCCTACGGACTTCCATTCCTTTTACACCGGCATACCCCCAACGAAACAGTACGACCGCCGTGACCTGTTCACTTTCCGCGAGTGGGCGATATTTCCACTTAGATTTCACACACTGATGATAGGAATAAGCATCAAAAATTTAATTAATGAAGCACCGGGTAATACCCGATGCTTCATTAATTAATATTTTGATGATGATGATGATATTTATTACCTGGTAAACGCATGCATGGACCTCACTGCCCACGTGTGGATTACGGCCAATCCACGGCTACAGTACTGTAACATTTCTCATTTTCTAACAACTGCACACATGTGAACATTATTCTATATTTCCCTTTTTCCTGTAATATCTTCCGCGATAAGCATTACAAAGTTCATACAGAGTCGTGGGGGACTTTCTCCCGGAGAAGACATTTTTCTGCGAGGCCGATGCCTCTCGAGGCAATGGTTCCAAGAGGAGTCTCGAAAAGTTATTATTTTTTTTTTTAAATTCCGAATAAGCATGTCACATTTCAGGCTACTCACTTGCCAATTTTATTTTCGCGCCTTTGGCGTATACTTGTCAGTTTTATTTAGGCATGCACCTAATGTGAATATTAATATAAAGAAATCCACCCCCTCAAATTTTAGATATTATACATATACTAGCCTGAGTTTCCTACACATTCTATAACTACAGGGTTACGTAACCGAGTCGTTTAGTGCGTGATGCCATGTGGAAACTCGGAGTAAACATACACGTGCAACAAACATTCGATAAGGGGGGTTGGGGTGTGTACCACCCCCTCCCCATGACTTTTCCAGCCCAGATTTTTTTGTAAGGAATGAAGTCTGAGATATCAGTTCTCGCTTTCTAGTAATTATTTATTTATTTATTTATTTATTTATTTATTTATTTATTTATTTAATTTTTTTTTCATTTATTTATTTATTTATGAGTATTTAACGACACGTTCGACACCCAGGGCCGCCTCGTCTCGGACAGATTTACGGGTGGAGGAAGCCGGAGTACCCGGATAGAATCACCGAGCAACGGTGAACAACTGTCAGACGCCCCAACATACCAACTCCACACATGCAAGGTTAGCATTGGTTGAAGACAAGTGCGCCATCGACATGCAGTACGCCGTGGTACACAGCGCCACCGTGTCCCAACGTGAGAAATCAGGATTAAGTGCCTTGCCCAAGGACACAACGTAGTTACCCCGAAACATAGACCTTACGGTTTGAAGTCCAATGCCGTAACCACTGAGCTACAGTGCTCCGTTCTTGTAATCGTATGCTTTATTAAAAGACTAGGACCCAATAACGTCAAGGTGATAGCTAAAAGTTGCGATTTTGTTGTATAAAAGTTTAAATATTTTCGATAATATTTCTGCCTGGGTTAAATAATCTAAAGCGTAAAGATAGGTATGTGACGGACCCTGAAAATAGATTTTTCAAGCTAATTAGGCATGAAATTTAATGTCCATTATGACGCACGTGTTGAACGCCACATGGCGTTACAGATCAACAGTAAGAGAGACAAAATTCTCTTCTGTATCATTATCTGGGTAATTAAGACCAGTTAAATTGTAATTGTTGGAACTAGTACATCACACATGTTCTGGATACACACCCCTATTACGCATCTATTCTGTCTCCGAAATGTCGAAAGGGTTCACCTCAAACGAAAATTCGCATTTTTTCTCTATTCATATCGAATTACAAAGCACTCGTTAAATCAGAATTAATATGTTTAAACTTTGGGTTCCGACTGTATAAAGAGTGAAGCAGAATCTGAGAGGCAGTTGGCCCGAGGGCACTCAGAGAAGGTCCGAATTTAGCATTGGCCGTCGAGAGTCATAGGCACCGAAATTGAAAGTACGCGTATTGTCGTAACCCGTGAGGGTTGTAAGGAACCGATTGTAGTTTGTTAACGGTTGCGAACCGTAGTGGCATAGTAGCCAAAGAAGAAAAAGCTGTAACGTTGAGGTCTAGAAGCCGTGTTAAGAGCTTGAGTAAGCGCTGGAATAGCTCGCGAGATAAGATGGTTTTAGGCGGTGCGAGAATTGATGATGTTGAGAACACTTTGCAGAATATTATTATGTAAGCTTTGTTAAGTATATATCTGAAGGCGAAGAATAACTTAACCTCGTGAGAGCCAGGCAAGGCGCAAAGTAATCGTGAACTATGGTAGATGCCGATTGAATTGTGATTGAACGGTGAGAACGCTGATAGAGTCACACAAGCAGAAAATTATATGAGTTTAGCCCGACTGACGGCGAAGTTAACCCTGCGAGGAGGAAGCAACGAGAAGTGAATAGACACTTTGTATTTGTCACAAACCGTGAGAGGATGAAGATGGTGTGAGGTTGATCCAGCGGACACAGCTAGCTGTGAGAGACGTCGAGGGCCCTAAAGAATAAACTTTTATTCGCGTAATTAGTGTATTCTTATGGATAATTTTCTGAGTAATTTGTTTCATATTATATTTCTTCGTACATGTAAATAAATAATCTTTCAGTGAATTGAGCACTGATAAGAACATAAATTTTCCTCCATAATTTAACCCCTGTAATTTTGCGACACTGGCGAGGCTTACACAGGATGTTCTAAAAAGTAACATTTTTAAAGGTAAAGATCAACGATCCACTCAAGGATAATTTATTTCATGGAGAATGCTTTTTGAAGTTTACATATGAGCTTTTTGCAAATTGTTATCAACATGCTCTGGGGAAATGGTGGAGAGACGTAAAGGGTTAAAGTTTTGCAATTTTTAAATTTAAGTTGGTTCAGAAGTAAATAACGCGGTAGCTAAAAAATTATCCGCCGTAGAAGGGTTAAGCGCGACGATAGGCGCGAGGAAATTGTTATTTACCGTAACTGTGTAGATTTTAAGTATTCACAAGTGAAACAATGGAGGCTCCCACGACTTTGGACCAGTTAATTTCGGTGGGGGAACGCCTGGGTTTTTCTGGGAGTGAGCTACAAAAGTTTGTCAGGGACGAACAAAAGCGAGTAGCGAAAGAGTCAGTTGCTGAAAGGGAAAGGGCCCGGGAAGAAGCCGCGGCCGAATTAGAGCGTCAGGTTACGTTGAAACGCGAGGAGGCCGCAATAAGGGCGGCCGAGCGCGAAAAGGAAAGTGAGATTGAGCGTGAAAGGGGTGAGAGAGCCGAACGAGAACACGAGAGAGAGCTCGAATTGATAAGAGCTAGGGCCCAAGTTCAGGAAATCAACGGGAGGCAGAGGGAAACGAACGGGGGTGGTCATGGTAGGACCCCTTTTCCAAAACTCCCTAAATTTCCAGAGGATTCTGATGATATCGATGTATAACTTCAGAGGTTTGAAAGGTTTGCATCGTGTCATCAGTGGCCTGAGGATTCATGGGGAGTAAACTTAAGCCCGTTGTTAACGGGGAAATGCTTGCAAGTATATGCAAGTATGCCTCCTGGTTTGGAAAATGATTACGGTGAGCTAAAGAAAGCTATTTTAAAGAGGTACCAGCTCACCGAAGAAGGATTCCGGGCTAAGTTCAGGGAATGTAAGCCCGAGAGAGGGGAAAGTGTATTCCAATTTGTGGCGCGGTCCACCAGGTATTTTGACCGCGGGGCCGAGTTGTCGGAAATCGACGAAGATTTTCCGTCCCTCAAGGATCTGCTCATCCGAGAGAAGTTTATTCCAACATGCGCCCCAGAGTTGGCCCTCTTTGTTAAGGAGAGGAGTCCAAACAGTGTGGAAATGACTAAGGTAGCCGAACAGTACTTGGAAGCCCACGGAGGAAGTTTTACCCAATCCCGGCCAGGAAGATTTGGGGGGGGGGGGGGGCAGGTTGCAAAGGCATCGGTTAGGATTAACCCCCAGAGCCGGCTGGTAACAGGGTTAATACTGGGCCACTGAGCCCTAAAGATTTGTTTTGTTTTCTTTGTGGGCGGAAGGGGCACCTAGCGAGGGACTGTCGGAAGAAAACTCCTCCCACAAAGCCGAATGGCAGACCCCATATGAATGGAAGGAGAGACCCTTCAGCAAAGAATTGGAGAAGCGGAAGTAGCGGCGGTCCGACCTGGGACAAAAGGCAGACAGCCGCGTTCTGCCAGACGGTTGAGCCAGAAAGTAGCCCACTCCGGGATGCTATTGAAAATGGGCAGCTCGTGTTAGAGGGTGGAAAGGTCCTCCCTATACTTAGTGGAATGTGCGAGGAAGTCACCTCCTCAGAAGATGGAGGAAAAATGCCCGTGTACTCGGGGTATGTGGGTAAACATGAACACGGGATGCAGTGGCGTAGCGGTGCTTAGGCAACTAGTCAAGGACGACCAGCTATTGGGCCGCGACCACATGTGCATGCTAATAGATGGAACGATTAGGAGGTTCCCCCTTGCGTGGGTGAGGGTGGATACCTCTTTCTATAGCGGTGAGGCAGAGGCAATGTGTATTGAGGCGCCCATCTATGACCTCGTGCTTGGGAACATACCCTGGGTATGTTCAGAACCCGACAATAAAGCGGCTGGTAAAATCACTGGAGAGATCAGTGGAGTTGAGTAAGGAGGCACAGGTAGAGTGCACAATGGAGGCCCCAAAGGTTAACCCTTTGACGACGGAAGTCAAAGGAGTAGCTGAACGGAAGCAGCCAATGTATGTGGACGAGTGGGGGCATAATGAGGGTCGGCACGTGAGAAGACCACAGGTTAGGAACTTTTGGGTCGGTCAAAAGGTGACCTTGCTCCGGCCGACATGGTTAGGTAGACCGCGGTTACAGTGGGAGGGGGCCATACGCTGTAACAAAAATAATGAGCAACGGTCATTATCTAGTGGACATAGATGGATGTGGAGTGGTTTACCACGCAAGGGTTTTGTGGAGATGCCAAAATATAAAGGACACTGAACCAACCCACGCGAACAGCGGGGGGAGGTACATTGGGCCAGGAGAGGCCACAAGAGGTGGCCGGAGTAGCCACAAAATGGCAGCAGAGATGTTGAGGTAGGATGGGCCCAGGAACTTGGAGTGGGGCTCCCATGCAAGAAAAGATTGGCAGGAGTTAATCTACAGTGCGTTGCATCTGATGCAGCAAGCTCTGGTACGGCAGACATCGCCTGTGGGCATGTAGGTGTTGGGCGTGAAGATGAGTGGGGTCCTTGGTGGAGGAATAGGTCCCGGTGGAGGGGACAGAGGGGCTCTCTAGGGAATTGTAAGGGTCCCACCATAAATGGGAGTGTTTAAAGTTGGTGCCTAATAGTGCAGGTAACCCGATGACGGGCATGAGCCGGGCGGGACACCCTATCCAAGGATGTGGGTAGGTTAGTGAGATAATGAAAATTGGGACAAGGGGCCCATCGGCTGGCTTGGGTCAGGGTGGATACCCCTTGCTAATATTTTTTTTTACTCAGGTGTTGCGTGAGTGTAAATTTAAGTTGGTTCAGAAGTAAATGACGCGGTAGATAAAAAATTATCCGCCGTAGAAGGGTTAAGCGCGACGATAGGCGCGAGGAAATTGTTATTTACCGTAACTGTGTAGATTTTAAGTATTCACAAGTGAAATAATGGAGGCTCTCATGACTTGGGACTCTTAGGATTCCTGAAGGTTCCTGTGGCTTACAACGCCAAAGGGTGATCAACGATAATTCACTGAAAAGATTATTTATTTACATGTACGAAGAAATATAATATGAAACAAATTACTCACGAAATTATCCATAAGAATACACTAATTACGCGAATAAAAGTTTATATTCTTTAGGGCCCTCGACGTCTCCCACAGCTAGCTGTGTTCGCTGGATCAACCTCACATCATCTTCATCTTCTCACGGTTTTTGATAAATACAAAGTGTTTATTCACTTCTCGTTGCTTCCTCCTCGCAGGGTTAACTTCACCGTCAGTCGAGCTTAACACATATACTGTTCTGCTTGTATGACTCTATCAGCGTTCTCACAGTTCAATCACAATTCAATCGGCGTCTACCACAGTTCACGATCGCTTTGCGCCTTGCCTGGTTCTCACGGGGTTAAGTTATTCTTCTCCTTCAGATATATACTTAACAAAGCTTACATAATAATATTCTGCAAAGTGTTCTCAGCATCACCAATTCTCGCACCGCCTAACACTATCTTATCTCGCGAGCTACTCCAGCGCTTTCTCAAGCTCTTACTACGGTTTCTAGACCTCAACGTTACAGCTTTTACTTCTTTGGCTACTATGCCACTGCGGTTCGCAACCGTTAACAAACTACAATCGGCTCCTTACAACCCTCACATGGTTACGACAATACGCGGACTTTCAATTTCGGTGCCTATTGACCCTCGACGGCCAAGGCTAAATTCGGACCTTCTCTGAGTGCCCTCAGGCCAACTGCCTCGCAACAACCCACAGCCTTACACACCTTCCGACTGGAATTGGCTGGAGTGACTTTTTCGAGAAATCGCCCGATTTTTATTTAGATAGCCAGAACATTTATTCTCAGTTAATCGCTTCTCTTGAACTTGGCCTCTTAGATCTATCTTAATTTAACACTCGCTTTAAAGTTCCTTTGAAAGACTCGCATTTTGGTATCTTTGACATTTCGGAGACAGGATAGATGGGTGTGTGTCCAGAACATATGTGATGCACTGGTTTCCAACGATTACAATTTAACTGGTCTTAATTACCCAGATAATGATACAGAAGAGAATATTGTCTCTCTGACTATTGATCTGTGACGCCATGTGCCGTTCAACACGTGCGTCATAATGGACATTAAATTTCATGCCTAATTAGCAGAGTTAGAAAAACCTATTTTCAGGGTCCGTCACATACCTATCTTTAAGCTTTACATTATTTAACCCAGGCAGAAATATTATCGAAAATATTTACACTTTTATACAACAAAATCGCAACTTTTAGCTATCACCTTGACATTTTGGGCTCCATAATAGCCAAGTACCATCATAGATGGCAGCCTCGTCGGGACAATTGTGGTAATTTTAATCATTGTCTGGTCGTTTGGGTTAGTTTGTATACGCCTATTGAATCGAATAGGAAACATCCCCCAAACACACCTCATGCCACTGGAAGCTTTTCAGGCTTATAACAACCACGTGCCACAAAACACACCAAGGCTGCGGTCTCCATGAATCAAACTGAAACACAGACACCTGAATCACCCTAACAACATGTACTTCACATGCGCAGTAACAACACTGATTGCTATGGTACTGACCTCAAACCATGGCCACTCATGTGGGTTACAATGACAACCCTATATGACGTCACTGGTCACGTGAATTATTGCGCCACTTCCCTCCTGCTTTGTATTCCGTAAGTGTTCATCGGCTACTAAATTTGGTTTATTTGAGAATGTGCCTCTTTTGCAGTCATATTTTTGATAACGGAGCAAGCTATTTGGAATTTTTTATCAGGTCCTTTGAGAAGGGTGAATAGAAATCAACGGAAGAAAAAATTTTGCCCGAATTCTTTAATTTTGTGGAATGTTACTGGAGACTTTGTTGAAAAATGTGTGTAAAACCCTGGATTTTACCTTATGTGGAGGCATATTTTGGCGGCTATGTCGGATTTGAAGTGTCGAAAATGACATGATCGTGTGTATCATTATATCAGAAAAAAAACATTTCTACCAAGAAAAGTATATGTTCAGTCATTTAATTTGGGATAATATGGCGATACTGAACATGTCGCCGCCATTTGAACGCCATATTGAATTTCAGATAACGAAGCCAAAATGATTTCATGTTAACACCTCAACATCTGCTCTAGAGGTGGCCTTGTACACGAAAAATAGGTTCCGTTAGGATCCTGAGAGGGTGTTCATAGGAAGGGTGCCTATCTCGGAGCACTGAGTAACGGGCCCATCCACACAGCTCTCCACGCGTGACTCAGACGACATCGTTGATTTTCGAATCGTTTACCAGGATATCGCTGTTCACGTGAAAATTGTACTCGTGGTGGATTGTTTAACCCTTTTCCTAACATGAAAAGCAGACGACACTTGCCAAAATATTTCTTGAAAAACTATTTTTTTCATTTTTTGTCTCAAAAACATAGGTTATGACCCCTCGTTGGAACGAGCTCGACCAGCTCGTTCCAACGAGGGGTCATAACCTATGTTTTTGAGACAAAAAATGAAAACATAATAAAAATTAATTGGCGATTTTTGAGAATAGCGCTGGCCGGTTTGGGCCGTTACGTTGGTAAAGGGTTAAAAGATCATAATTCTCTTGCTGGTGATGATAATAAGTGTTGTGTACAAGGTTTAGCCTACCCAGTTTCAAAACATTAAAAGCCTGAGATAGGCTAATTGTGAGCCTTGTTTCTCCATTTTAATGTTGACAATAATACCAATATCACAGTGCGTATATATTTGTACAATCCATGTATATTGTCACTTTATTGCAACACAGTTGACACGACACGCTAAATAATAAAATTCTTTTGTGTGAGATGATGCTTAACATTAGCAGCATACCAGACCTCCGTATATAAAATTCAAGGCTATTTTAAAATTAGAAAGTTGCATCCAAAACGCGCCCTGTCGAGACAATTGAATAGTTTGATAGTTTTAAAACATAATAAAACCCAAGGGGGACGTGAGAACCGCTACTTATTCCAAGTTCCTTATTCGACATGCGTTATCGGTTGATAACGAATGTCGAATGTGGAACTGGGAATAAGTAACGGTTGTCGCGTCCGCAAAACTCAAGAACGTTATCCTATCAATGTTGTCTGTGATTAGTTTCCATCACACAGGATTGTTATATAAGATTTTCACACATTAGACAGAAAACTGAAATATCACATTTCTATTCCATTACGTATTGATATCAATTAAACTTTGCATATTAGCGTAGATTGTCGTTAGATAACGAGGACGGATAATATAATGGAATTCAATTACGACAAGCAATTATCTTACTACAATGTCGATTTGTTTACAGATATATGTTCCCGAAAGCTGATCCGCTAAAATGGTGTTCTAGCGTCATTAACCTTTTACCTAACATGAAAAGCAGACGACACTTGCAAACAAAATTCTTGAATAATTATTTTGTTTTATTTTTTGTCTCTAAAACATAGGGTATGACCCCTCATTCGAACGAGCTCGACATCCCAAAAACATAGGTTATGACCCCTCTTTGGAACGAGCTCGTCGAGCTCGTTCCAAAGAGGGGTCATAACCTATGTTTTTGGGGCGCGGTGGCTCAGTTGGTAGAGGTGCAGGCTGCAAGCCGAGAGGTCCTCGGTTCGAATCCCACCTGCGGCAACCGCGTTGTGTCCTTGTGCAAGACACTTCACCCCCATTGCCCACGTGGGGGCACGGTGGCGCTGTGTACTAAGACGTACTGCACGTCGATGGTGCGCTTGTCTTCAACCAATGCTCACCCTGCTTGTGTGGAATTACACACTAATAACTAAAGTGTTAAAACTGACACTTGCAGGGTGTTAAACCCATTCTAACTCTTAGAGTTTGCTTTTAACACTCAAAGTGCAATGTTTTAAGCACTTAGACATTACAATCGTCAGGCATCGGAAACTTGAATGGATGGCACTTCCCATGTGTCTAGCACTGGTGGTTCTTCCGAATCGTCCATAATTTGATTGGCGCTTGGAGGGTACATAATTAAAAGGACACAACGCAGATGACGCGGATCAGACTCGAGAGTTCGAGCCTGATCCGCGTCATCTGTGTTATTTCCTTTTAAGTGTCGCGACATTAGACTTGTCAAGTGGTATTATTGTAACACCTGTCAAGTTCTGGGATATCTACACTTGAACAAAGTGCTAGTTCAGCACTTAGTAAGTGTTAAATACAGCACTTCAAGTGTAGTTTTGAACACTTTAGTTTTTAGCGTGTAGTATGTTGGGGAGCTGACAGTTGCTCGCCGTTGCTCGGTGGTTCTCTCCGGGTACTCCGGCTTCCTCCACCCGTAAAACTGTCATGGTCATGATTAGCGATTGTGCAGAAATATGTGACCTTAAAAACACCAATAAATAAATAAATAACCTATGTTTTTAAGACAAAAAATGAAAATATAATGAAAATTAATTGGCGATTTTTGATAATAGCGCTGGCCGGTTTTTACCGTTACGTTGGGTAAAGGGTTAAATTAGTTTGTTGTTGAGGCCGATGTTACGAAGGACGGGAAGGATAGTAGGTGAAGTCACCATGTTCGATTATGATTAAGATTCGATGAAGCTAATGGGGGCGCGGTGGCTCAGTTGGTAGAGGTGCAGGCTGCAAGCCGAGAGGTCCTCGGTTCGAATCCCACCTGCGGCAACCGCGTTGTGTCCTTGGGCAAGACACTTCACACCGATTGCCTACATGGGGGCACGATGACGCTGTGTACTGAGGCGTACTGCACGTCGATCGTGCGCATGTCTTCAACCAATCTAACCCTGTCCGTGCAGCGGTGCAGAGTTCAGGGTTACGATGGAGAGCTGACAGCTGCTCGTCGTTGCTCGGTGGTTCTCTCCGGGTACTCCGGCTTCCTCTACCCGTAAAACTGTCACGGTCGCGATTAGCCATTGTGCATAAGTATGTGACCTTAAACACCAATAAACAAATAAATAAATAAATATTGATGAAGCCAATGACAGCTACAGAGCACGGAGTGTAATATAGAGGGAATGCGGAATGATACTTTTCTTAGATCGATAAAACTATGTAGTGGCCTCATTGATAAATTCTCATGCCTTTTAACAGAGAAGATATGTCTTTTTCCTCTCGGTGATATTCACTCGTCCAAGTCTTATAATTACCAGTGCTTGATTTCCCATAATGCAGTTATCTCCTTGTGTATATCAAAAGCATACCCAAACCCAATAAGCAATCGATCAGTTACTGATAAACCATTGCTCGAATGACTTGAATCACATCGAGCAAATGAGCTTTAGAGTAATTGCTCGATCGACTGACTCGGCATATTGCTCAAACGACTCGAATCCCATCGAGCAAATGAGCCAATGAGCAATTGCTCGTTCGAGTGACCCCTCGAACGACTCTTAGACTCATTTCTGAAAAAAGGGATTCCATGGCCATAGGCGTTTTCGAAAAAGGGATTCCACAAATGGGATTCCAAAAAGGGATTCTAAAAGTGGGATTCCGTCTTACGTCGAGTGACTCGCAACTACTGCTCGAGCGACTCGAATCCCATCGAGCAAATGAGCCAACGAGCAATTGCTCGTTCGAGTGACTCCTCGAACAACTCTTAGACTCATTTCAGTATTTGAGGATACCTATGACATGGCTACGTATCAGTTGAGGATACCTTTTGAGGATACTAAATTGAGGATACCTATGGTCTGGTATTGTTGGAGGATACCTGTTGTAGAAACCTTACATCTGTGTACTTCTGTTATTCTGCCCCATATCTCATCCATTACTTCCTAGCTATACCTTCGCTCAAGGCTTCAAAATGTTCAATCAGATTTCCCCTGTATACACATAAAGCATTCCGTAAAATATGGATTCCGTGTTTTTACATCGGGCATTACCCTTACCCACAGTACCTCTTTGCCTAGCATTGCATACTACTTCTATTAGTCATGGGATAACATAAAGCATTAAGTCGATTAGTAGTATCAATGACTTTCGGGGGGCCCACAGAGCTATATATTGTCCATACTATACTGTTGTTCTATGCTGCCAGGCATTACCCCGACCCCCACAAAATCACTAGATCTATCATAACGTACTACATATACCACCCATCTAATAAAACAAAGCAATCGGTTGGTTAATAGTACCAAGCACTAACAGGGGGCCTATAGGTGTATATACAGCCCATACTATAGTACCGTTCTAAACTACCCAGGCAGTACCCCTACCCACAATACCCCTATGCCTAGCATTGCATACTACCTATACCAGTCATAAGATAGCATGAAGCATCAGGTGAATTAATAGTACTAAGGGCTAACATGGGCCCTGCAAGGGCCCACAGAGGTATATATCGTCCATACTATACCGCAGTTCTATACTGCCAGGCATTACCCCCACCCCCACCTCACAATACCACTTGACCTGCCATTACGTACCACCTTACCAGTAACAGGATGATACAAAGCAATCGGCTGGTTAATAATATCGAGGACTGGACCTACAGGGGTATATACCATGCATCCTATGCCACCCGTTCTGAACAACCTAGTATAATACTGCCTGGCCTAACACTAAACTACCAATACCAGCCATAAGATACTATAAATGATTCGGTAGGTTAATAGTACTAAGGGGGTGATAACCCAACAGACCATTCATCCTGTACTGCCAATCTAAACCACCAATGACTATCTCGCAATACCACACTACCCCCACCCACCCTACTGCTTGACTTAGCTATACATCAGACATAGGATAATATGAAGCATAAGGTGGATTAATAGTACTAAGGGCTAACTTGGGACCTGAAAGGGATATACCACGCATACTATACTTCCACTCTAGGCGACCATGCATTCCCACCCATCCCACAATAACGCCCGCCAAAGCATCATTACATACTATCTATACTAATCATGGGATGACATAAAGCATTAAGTCGATTACTAGTACCAATGGCTTTCGGAGGGGGGGGGGGGGGAGGTACAGGAGAATATACCGCTACTACCACATCGACACCACCCCATACGAGAAGCCCGACACCCCCTGACCCGAATTACGTTATGTCAGATTGTATACTGGACAATAACAGTGGTCAACATCTCTATGACGTCGTCGTGTGCGCATCATGACGTCACGACGTCAATAGCAACGTCAACCGTTTCGCAGGAAAAAAACCTTCAAGAAAACCCAATTTTCCCATCATCTTTCCACCACTTACCCATAATATATACCTATAGCCCCGTGCGTACATATATCACTATACATGCCATAGCATACTATATATAGAGTACCTACACCATTTGGTGGATCTAGCTGCAAGGAGCCGTACGTTTGCTCCCCCAAAGTTGCTCCACCAAACGGCTCCGGTTCCTATGGGAATTTAACACTAGTTGCTCCCCCAAAGCTCTGGGTAATAAGGGTCGATTCATACGTGCTATACTACTCACATATTACTAAACCATAGCAACTGCCCGCAACAGTTTTATGTAGTTGCTAAGGCCTTTGAGCATGACTATTATCGGTAGACAGTATTCTGAGTATTTAAATATTGTGCATTAGACTTGAAAAGCCTCGATTCTTAAGTACGCGTGGACGTTTTAACATTTATAAACCTGGAAAATGAGAGCCTCAATCGGGAATTTAATGAACATTGAATGAGTGAAGACTTTTGGCCAGGCCGTTGTTTTTAGTAAAGTGTCGTCTACCTGAATAGGCAGACGACACTTGAATAAAAATGACTGCTCATGTTATACGGTTGTTCTTGATCACTGTGACCCATATGTTAGTGTGAGTCCCTGGTGTACATCGAAGACGAGCAGATATGACTTTAAGTCAAGACTATAGGTGTTAACTATTAACAGTATTCTTAATCACAAGTCTAACTCCAAGCATTATGCATATAGCCTGGAATAGCCTCAAAATTTAAACATTATTTATTTCGTAAATGCGACGTTATAACAATAATCACATAGTACATTGATGTGGATTCGACAGAAAGCTATAAGCTTATGGAAGGCCGTTTCCACCAACAGCAAGATTACAGAGTCAACTTGGAGACAATGACAAGAATCAGAAAATGCATAATTAAATTTGTAAAGCCCGAACATATTTGACAGCTAGAATATAAGGTACATTATCTTCACACAAGGTAAGGAACATGGGAACAATATGGCGTGACTCGCAGTAATTTTGTAGTCATGTATATTCGCACCAAATTGACGGACGATGGGTAAAGGGAGTGAAACGTTGTGGTATGTGCTTGTACTAACACATGCATATATGCATGTATGCATGCATACGTATATACCCAGACAGGTACACACATACAAGCATATACATGCACACACACACAAACACACCGCCCACAGATACACATTGACAAGTATTCTATAATATTGGCAATTGGTTAATGAAATCTCTCACTTAATAAGATATAGTCTTGTACAACCTCAAAGACGAGACAGTTCTCATCACAGTTCAAGAATTCTGATCCAAAGAGTAGTACTAATGTGTCAACTGCGAACGGGAGAATGTTAATTGTTTGATTACGAGCATCGGTAAAAATTGGACAATGCAAAAGGAAATGCTCGGAAGTTTCTTTTTCACACACTGACATGAGGGGCTTGGTGATAAATGGTTGGCATGTAAATGGGAATTGAGATTGCTATATTCCAATCGCAATCTACAGTGATATATTTGGGCAGTGTGAGATTTCGCCTCAATGTAAAATTTTGGGGGTCGTAGGTTACCCTTGTTTAAGAAGATCTTGAAATTAACCAGGGACGAGTTCTTGCGGACAGACAGTGGCAAATTATTCCATTGATCGGTAACACTTGGGATAAAGGATTGCTTGTACAGTTCGGTACGGCAAAAGGGGATACGATGGTTCTGACTTGATCGAAGACTAACTGGCAGCCCTGTCGAATAGGCAGGTGGAGGGACTTTACAGGAGAGATATGGGGGCGTCATCCGATGATACATTTTAAAATACTGAATTAACTTATGTTTGCGACGTCGATCTTGTAGTGGGTCCCGCTGCGTTTCAGAATAAAGAGAGGACTTACAAGCGCTGACGGTTGCTCCCGTAATAATCTTCGCTGCTGCAATTTGTATTCTTTCTAAGTCTGCTCCTTTCGTTGCCGAACAATTATCCCAGACAGTATCCGCATATTCAAGGAGGGGTCTAATAAAGGCAAAATATATTTTTTCTAATACACTGCGATCTAATATGAATTTGTGCTTCCTCAATAAATCTAAACGAGACCAGGCTTTGGCGCAAATGTGATCAATATGATCATTCCACGTACAGGTACTATTCAGTATTACTCCTAAATGTTTGTGCTCGGAGGCCTCAGTTATCTGAGTGCCACCTAAAAATAGTGGCGGATGTGAAATGGGAATGCTTTTACGCGATATTAGAATAGTCTCAGTTTTATTTGAATTGAATTCTACCAGCCATGTTCTAGCCCAATTTTCAATTGTGGCTAGGTCATGGTTGATTAAATTCGAGGCTTGTATGGGATTTTCAACAATTAGATATAAAGACGTGTCGTCTGCAAAGAGACGTATACTACTCCAAAGGTCTTTGGTAATATCGTTAATATAAATAAGAAACAATAAGGGACCAAGGATCGACCCTTGTGGAACACCGGCATTAATGGTTCTCCACGGTGATACCTCTGACGATATCACCACTCTTTGCATTCTATCTGCCAGATATGATTTTATGAACAACAGGAGCTCACCAGAAACACCTATGCTCTCTAGCTTGTAAATAAGACCGGGCGTGCCATACCTTGTCAAAAGCCTTGCTTACATCACAGAGCACGACCCTAACCTCTTTGCCTTCATCAAGAGCACGGCAAAATTCATCGTATATGTCTGTCAGTTGAAGGACGGTTGAGGTCACCCGGGGTGAATCCTGATTGGAATTGACTTAGTACATTATTGTCTACTAAAAACGCCCACAGACGTTTGAACACACATTTTTCAAGTATTTTTACCGACACAACTGATCAGTGATATTGGGCGAATTTTTGTCTAATAGGTTCTTCTAAATAGCATGAAAAAAAGGTCCTTGAATTAACCTTCCCTTTAAGACAATGAACTCCAATCTTCTTGGCTTTTTTCTCTCTTCACTGCAGATATTTCGCACCAGAATGCTTCTTTTCGTTTACATTTCCTTTGTCTCTTTCGAATGGGGCTCGCCGCCTTTACGCTAAAAGCTTATCCTTTCTTGCTGTAGGATTGGCCTTTTGTTTAGTATCATCGGCGTTTGTTGCAACTTTATTGTTTCTTTGCAACGTCCATATGCGTTGATTCCAGCATAGAGTGGTCATCTGTTTAAATAACGCAGACTTTATTTCTTTGTCCCCGAGTGGAACAATATACTGACAGACAATAGTTCAACAACATTTTTGAATGGTTAAGTATGTTTTATCTCATTTCGGTGGTGTTTCTGTTTGTTTTTTTTAGGTTGAGTTTGGTGGAAGGTGGGCTGTGCTGCTTCGAAATTTTTTTTTTTTTGGTGGGGGGGGGGGGGGCGGGTTGATTTTATGCATTGGTATTTCTTCTTTGTGTATGTCTTTTTTTCTACTACTGCTTTTCTTTTCTGGGGTGGGGTGGGGGCGACTTGGCGGCACTTTGAACTTTAGCCTCTTTTCTACATCCTTAACTGATGGAGTGCGGGAAGCCCATATTTGGGCTTTATTCTCAAGTGCAGGTTCTGCGACTTAACGCTTTACCCAACGCAGACGATATCAAAAATTTGTTATTTTAAAAATCATTTTTTAACTTTTTTCGAAAAATTTCAACAAAACCATATCATGTGACCCCTCTTTGGAACGAGCTCGACGAGCTCGTCCCAAAGAGGGGTCACATGGTATGGTTTTGTTGAAATGTTTCGAAAAATAATATTTTTTCAGCTGCTGAATTTGCATATTACGCGGGCGGATGCGGGGCGATTCGTTGGGTAAAGGGTTAAAGGCTTCAAATTTAGTGCCTGTCCTTCATATTATCTTTGAGGTGATATTATTTGTCTGTTAGAATTTGCCATGTTAGAATTTATGGGAGAATGCACTCTCTCCCATAAAATATAACAAGGCAAAGACCTCGTGAACAAATGTTTATGGCCAAAAATAATTTAGCACTCTAACTGTTAATTAAAAGCACTACGTCCTTGAATCCAGTCGCGCCTTATTTATATGGGATACATATAGAATTATAGAATATACCCATAGTAGCTTGGTGTACCAAATGTTCACCACGAGTGGTGAAGTGGTGTTAACCGCGAGCCTTTGCGTGGGATTTTCACGAAATTTTAGTTTGTTGTACAACTTAATAAAATGGGAGACAGCAGTGAAATAATTCATTCGAGGCGAGGGACTATATTGTAAAACACTCGTGCGCATTCGCGCACTTGTGTTTGTACAACGTCCCTCACATCTGATGAATTATTTCACGTAACTAGTCCGAGTCAAGCGATTACTCTCTATTTATACCATTTATACCAATTTATTCTGTATTTGATATCACTTGTGTAACTGAGGGATTTCGATGACGTCTTGTAGTCTGTGTGTGGGGGGGGGGGGGGGGGGGGGGGGGGGGGAGGGAGGGGGAAACTCATCCTTTCGTAAGAAGTCCGAAACGTTAACCAATCAGCCACTGTGCTTTCACGACGAAAGAATATTTGGGCGCACCAAAGGTTTGTTAGCCCTTTTTGACCTACGGTAAGCGTCAGTATAGAGAAATTTCTAGTCCTGTGTGTGCGGCAAGGAGGTTGAGCCGCTAACGTTTCGACCCGGGGAGACCCCCTTTTTCTTCTTGACCGAAAATAGTTCAATAATGGGAACTACTTTCAACTCTGGAGAATCCGTTTTTACTGCGCTGTAGTAATCTTATAATATTTTATCAAAAGTGTTAATTATTTCTAACACGTTCTGTTCGTTTATCCACACATGACGTATTGCCGATGGGGCGCTTTATAGTTTGTTTGACGTTTGTCAAAATTACTTGTTAACAACATACCAACAGGTGGAATGTGTTTGCAATCATATCTTACAGCAGTGTGCACTTTATTTGATGACATTTAATCTATATATGTGTAAGCTTTGATAACTGGAGTTAACATTTTAGCCGAAAGGGGAGATTCTCACATCAGAGAAAATTATAATTTTATCTTTAATTTGTAAAGATAACATCTTGTGTGGTTAGAAATTACAAAAATGTTTGTTGTTGCCCACATTTGTGCGAACTGGAAGCAGAGACGTGGCGCCAAGAGGGTGTGGGGGGTTTCTCACCCCCCACCCCCCACCCCCACCTCAATCCTGGCCAAAAATTTTCCAATAGTTGGAAATTCGGAGGGCAAGTCATGAGTAGTTGGAAATTCCATCTATCCGGATTTTAGATGTCTTTTGTTACTTCCCAAAATTCCAACCCGGTTTCAAATCGGAAAAAATTACAACTGTTACTATTTACAACTACAGTGTACGCAATATCGAGCTTCATAAGTATGCATGATGTTAGTCGGTAGAGATTTCTATAGTATGTTTACTTATCGTAATAAAAAAAATCCTCGAAATGCACTTCAAGAAAATCACATCATGCAAAACCGTTATCCTGAGTTAATTCCATCATTCACAGTTACAAAATGATGAAACATCCAAAACTGATCATTCATGCATAAGATCTGATTTAATGTTAGGAGAGTGTGAATTGTTCAAAGTTCTCAGCTTGAGCATTTGTTTAGCACATATTCAATTCCCAGAATTATACCAAATAATAATAACCTGATAATTCTACCATAAATGTGTTGGCATTTCAGTTACTAGAATAAATTTTATGCTCCCTTTCAGGGCTTAATTTTCAAAATGTTTCTCGTTAGTGAATTTCCAACTGAGGGGGGGGGGGGGGTCCCCTCCCGGTCCCTCCCCGTAGTTGGACATTCACTACCCTACACCCCCCAATCGGAAACCTCTATCCACGTCCCTGGACCGGACTCTAATCAACATGCTGCCAATTACCACTCGTATTGAATCCGCGTCTAACTGAAACAATCGCTCAAAATGCTGCACAATTATCCAGACCTTTCACATCATCACAATTACACTGAATTTGAATTACATCAATTTTTTTTTATTAGGGTTTATCGACACATTAACAGCCAGGGTCATATCCTGTCGGTGACAGTTTTACGGGTGCGGGAAGCCGGCGTACCCGGAGAGAACCACCGAGCAACGACGAGCAGCTGTCAGCTCTTCAACATCGTAACTCTGAACTCTGCACCGCGGCACATGCAGGGTTAGATTGATTGAAGACATGCGCACCATCGACGTGCAGTACGCCTTAGTACACAGCGTCATCGTGCCCACATGTAGGCAATCGGGGTGAAGTGCCTTGCCCAAGCACACAACGCAGGAACGCGAATCAGTCGCTGAAATGGTCACCCATCTAACTGCTAACCGCGCTCGACGTTGCTGACTTCGGTGATCTCACGAGAACCGGTTACCGCGACGCCACCGCGCCCCAATCAAATAATCGATGCTTTTTCTGTCCTAAACTAAACACCGATTACTCGGATATTTTATGCGCTTCTGTCAACTGGGGAATGGGCGAGTTCCTGTTATATTTGTTGGCCTATAGACCTCCATTCAAAGGTGGACTGGCCGCATGATCCACCGTGAAAATTATATGTGGGCCCCAATTGGGTTCCCCCTGGGGCCCCCCAAAATTGATGCAGCTCAACACTTATTAGCATGTGAAATTTCGTGAAGATGATCCAATGGCGAAATGGTTCTGATTGCATAGACTGCCGGTATATCGAATATCCTCTATGTGGACTGCCAATCCACATAGAGAACGTTTCGGTATACCAGCAGTCTAGTCTGCCATTGATCACACAGATGAAAGGAAAGAGAGTTCCTTCAATTCTGAAAGTAAAAATGTTCTCCGATTGGACCGAACTATGGTCTTCTAATACTCACCCTCCGGGTAAAAACATTTTTGTCGAATGATCGATAATGATGTACAAAATCCATCGAAATACCATTTATGTGGACTGCCAATGATCACTCAGATGCAAGGAAGCTGCGTTCATTCAGTTCGCAAAATTAAAATATTCTCCGGATTTGACCCCCCCCCCCCCGCCCCCCCCCCCCCCCCTCTCCCCGGTGCATTCCCCGAAATTTTTCTCAGCCCAGTCCGCTCGTGGCCTCAGTGATATTTTAATCCTGCAACCATATAGGGCTGACGGGTTAAACCTTTGAACCCGAGGGGCCGTTTTTTTCCGGTCAGGAACATGATACGTCATTGCATTATATAGGATGGCTGTTCAGTAAATGTGTGGGGTAGTCCAATCAATATTTTCAACGTGCAGCCCCGAGGCACGCCAAATAATGAATATGGACTATTCTAATTTCTACCATTGAACTGGCATGGAAGACACCACTAGAGTTTAAAGGGTTCAATTTTTACTGAATCTCCTTCCAATTTGGCGTTTACTTTGGTATCTTCTCAAGGGCTATCAACTTTTTCTCTACCAAATGGTTTAAGCATAACCGGTTTAAATCTGATTTCCCGCCGGAACTGAACACTGTTTTAAAACAGGAGTGAAGCAGCTGAATCACTTGACCAGCATTTATCATCCTAAAACGGTTGTTCGAATCTACTATGATAAGATAATATATTTATTGCACTACCACAAAAGGAGGGTATAGCACACAAAGTATACAACTGAAGTACACAACATTTCAAAGCATTCGGTAAAGAACGGTGTCAATATTATATTTAACGTAATTTTGGACGATAGGTGCTACCACAAGGCACCCCTGGCTAACACCCTCTGCCTGCCTGCCTGCCTGCCTGCCTGCCTGCCTGCCTGCGTGCGTGCCTGCCTGCCTGCCTGCCTGCCTGCCTGTCTGTCTGTCTGTCTGTCTGTCTGTCTGTCTGTCTGTCTGGTCTCTCTCTCTCTCTCTCTCTCTCTCTCTCTCTCTCCCTCCCTCTTCTCTCTCTCTCGCTGTCTCTCCACACAACGAGAAATCCCCAGTAAAACCGTGTAGCTATTTTTCATTCAGTTTCTAGAAATTCATTAATGTTAATTTGGTACGCGAGCTTCATGAAACGTCAAAAGTAATTTACAATTGTTATGGGTGTACCTTAGATAAACAGCAATCAAACAACTTCACTAGGGTACTACCTGACCCCCCTCCGGACCCCCTCCGCCCCAATGCACATCCTACTGTGCTCTTATTTCCGGAAAAATCGAAATGCCCCAAGATTGACATTAATGCAGTTTTACACTTCAAACAGAAACACACGTCTACCCGATATTCTCGATCATCACAAGATTAGCCCAGGAATAATGTCTTCTATGAACAGATTCTGCGAGGACTGAAACGCATCAAACAAATATACCCCCCCCCCCCCCCCCCCCAATCCGCGAAACAACCAGGTCAAGTACATGCAGGTGTATATAATGATGTTATTGGTTGATGAGGATGTTTCACTTCATTCGGATAACCGTACTAGTGCCTTATCAACAATCCAAGCCAAATTTGAAGGACATGTATCAGGTTTTAAGACAACTTAGATTGTTAGTTTCTGGTCCGCCCAGGGAACTGTCTATCTGATTGTTTGCCTGCCGGAATGTTTGCCTGCCTTTGTTAAATAATGATTCTTCTTGAATCTGCCATCATGCAGTTGGGGTGATAGCTGCAGCGCAGTCGCCGTGGACTGGTTGTAATCCATGCGTGGGCAGTGGTCTCCGCGCATGCGTTTACCAAGTAATAAAAATCATCATCAGCAAAATTTTAATTAATCAAGCACCGGGTTGTACCCGGTGTTCAGTAATTAAATTTTTGATGATTATTCCAAAAATTAGTGTTTGGAATCTAATGTTATTGCGTCCGTGGATGCCTTGCCTGTCCGTGGAAGTGACCAGTCCATGGCGACTATACTGTAGTTAAAAATCTGCTTGTCCTTGTCTGTCTGCTTCCCTAGCGATACTGGACTTCTTCGCCATGATCTTATGGGGATCTCAAGTGGCTACTGCGTGGCGATTATCTACTGTACATGTAGATGTTAAGTATGGACAAGTCTTGCAGTTAACCTGTGTCGACTGATTTATTAATGTTATTAATTTACTGTATTATTATGATATTGACGTCCATTGTCGCAGTGTCATATATTTTTAGCAGTTGATGTTTATCAAGGTACATGCAATAATAGATGCCATATTTGCACATTATAATAAGATCAACTGTATCTCCATTTACAGGAAGGTAATTAAATCTTTCCTGACTTGACATCAAAGTATCATGATTTTAATTCTAGGCATGAATCCTAGTGGTTATTATTGTTAAAATGTTGTCACTCGAATTCACCACTTTACCGTGGATTACATTTTAAAGCTATTAATTGAAAATAGAATATACTTTCATTTTTTGAATTCACTTTTAAAACCCTTTACCTAACATGAAAAGCAGACGACACTTGCAAAAAAAAAAGTCTTGAATAACTAATTTATTCATTTTTTGTCTCAAAAACATAGGTTATGAGCCCTCATTGGAACGAGCTCGACGAGCTCGTTCCAATGAGGGGTGATAACCTATGTTTTTGAGACAAAAAATGAAAATAAGTATGAAAATTAATTGGCGATTATTGAGAATAGCAACGGTCGGTTTTGGCCGTTACGTTGGGTAAAGGGTTAAAAAGATTCCATAATCTTGTATAAGTATTTCCATTAGTTCCTTGATTCATGCGCCTTATATAACATGTTACCAACTACACAGGGTATAAACAGAAATCGTCGAAACCGGAAGTTGTGCGCTCTGAGGCGGGACGGGACGTTCCAATCGGAAAAGCCAAAACGCGAGGACGTGCTTCACAATTTTCCTGCATTTAGACTTGTTTTGTAATTGGAAGAGGAGTATATTCAATTCAAACAGTAAGTGGAATAGTTATATGTTATTTCTGGTGTGAATTCCTGTCCGAATTTCTTGGCATTTGTGTTTGAATGTCAATTTTGTTCACCGCGCTCACAACAAAGTTTACATTTCTTGCGAACGAAAATCTGATTGATGATACATACATACAAAATAGGCAGCGCTTTATGGGCATTTTACTCTCCAAATTCCCAGATTATTCACTTTCCAGTCGAAACATACCCTCATACGGAAAGCATGTAATAGAAAAATCGTAAACAGGACCAATATGCGAGACGGTGTATTCGGCTTAACTGTCCGACCAATTGCAAGCGTGGACGTTTTTGAACTGTCCGATCAACTGTGGGCTTTTTGTCCGACTAACTGTGCGCTATTGTATCGGGAATTGTTAATGCCATGGACATGTGATAAACGTAAGCCGTATAATCACCAGCAGATTCCTTGCTATACTAACGAGACACGTTACACCATGCAAGAGGTGGGGCTGCAACAATAGATACACATTGCACGATTAAAAATGGGCCTCTATTGAGTATTCTTACTCCTTGGTTATATTCATGTCGACCCAATATATGAATATAAAACATGTGAGTAATATCATTACTCGCTTGGTGAGTCAATGTACTTCGTTTTACATAAGAAAACTGTCTGGTAGGAAAAGTTCACACAACTTGCTCACCTGGAAGACAAGACGTTTGGTCTATCAGAACATATGGGATGTAGTGTCCACTCAGAGACTGTGACTTTCCATGAATCAATTTGTTGCGTCAAGCAACCTCTCTCGCTGAAGACAGGAAGTCATATTGTGATTCTCGGAAACTTAACCTTTCATTATTTTACCCGTTTAACTTCTTCTCTCAGAGGTTAAAATCTCAAATGTCTACACATACTTGTACTACATGCAACGTCGACTTCAACTGCAAAAAGAATTTAATTGATCACGAGAGAGGCGCTCACACATCTAAGATGTTACATTTGAGTTATTCGGACAGTCATTTGACAATTGATCGGACAGATTGTGCAATGACAGCACCCCAGAAATTAGCCTGATGTACGATTTTAAAGTAACCAGGTTCGTAGATGTAAGGTTCAATGGACTGGAAAGTGAATTATCTAGGAATTTCGAGAATAAAATAACCTTAAAGGGTCGCTGATTTTGTATGTTTGTATCATCAATCGGATTCTCGTTCACAAAAATGTAAACTTTGTCGTGAGCGCAGTGAACAAAATTGGCGTTTAAGCTCAAATGCCAAGAGATTCGGACCTGAATTTGCATTAGAAATAAAATATAACTAGTCTACTTACTTTTTGAGTTTAAAATGCTCCTCTTCCAGTTATAATAAAAGGCTAAAATCAGGAAAATTGTGCAGCACCTCCTCGCGATTTGGCTTTTCCGATTGGAACGTCCCGCCTCAGAGCGCACAACTTCCGGTTTCGACGATTTCTGTTTATACACTGTGAACTAATCCTGTGCATTTTTGCAGACTCAGTCAGTGTATATTTTCATGTAGTTCGTGATATAGCAACCTGTCAACTAATCCCGTGCAAAGCCAGTGGTTAGTCAATATAACAATAACATGATTTTGGAGGGCATTATGGTTCATTAGCGGTCCTGCAGCAATGATGAACGGCCCGAGAGTTTATTAAAGGCCCGAGACGAAGTCGAGGGCCGTTAATAAGCCCAAGGGCTGTTCATCATTGCTGCACGGCCGCTAATGAATCATGCTGCCTGACAACAATCATGTTATTACTTTTATTGCCAGGCCGTTGTAACGAACGAACGATGATTTTATCCGTATACTTACAGTGCGACCGATTCACAGTGCAAATGCTTCATTTCAGCACAGAAATAATCACTCAAGTCGGTTCGATATTTCTGTTTCGATCGTGCGTTCAGTTCAGAAATACAAAGGGACGTCATCCGAATGGGAGTAATTCATTGGACCATGGAATCTAAAAATATCCGGGCCGCGGGCCGCTAATGGCTGTTTATACCATTATCGCCCGCGGCCCGGCTCTGTCGAAAGACGCCACCGAAATTATGGAGTTTTAACGGGCCACCAAACTTATGTTAATCGACTAGTAACTTATAGATTGAGTGGTAATAATATATGTTAGCTTACCAACTAATTCTGTGTAATACACAGGGTGAAACCCACATTTTCTGGTTATGAGATCGCCCCTATTATGCGATTATCCCTATGCATGTTTACAACTTCGGTGAGTGTAAATTTCAAGTAATGTGTGAGCTGGCAATTAACATTTTTTACCAGATTGTGTGAATGCACAGGATTAGTAGCACTTTCCGGTTATAAAAAAAATCATCACCACCTTAGTAACTTACCCTGTACACTGTACAGCCTTAGTGTAAATATCGTCTATGTCAACTCTTTACCCAATGTAATGGTCAAAACCATCCAGTATTATTCTTGAAAGCATTCAAAATTCAGCCTACCATCCTTCATTGGAATGAATGACAGAAATGATTTTTTGTGAATTCCAAAAATGCAAACATATTATATTTTCAATTTATAGCTTGTTTTAACTGGAAACGTACCTTCCAAACATTGCTTTTGAGAGATGAAGGTTCTTTAAGGCAGACTAACTGTGTGCTTGGTAGATGGGTAAATGGTGGTGAGCAGCGAACAGTGAGCTCCTTGTTGCAAATCACAGGAACAGAATCCATATGAGCGATTCCTCAGTAATTCAGCTGTCATTCCACTGTGGTTGGAACAGATATGTAGTCAGAATTCTATCGTAAGAGGGAGGGGAAGCCATTTTCTTTTTGCTTTCCTTTGGAGGTGGGATTTGGGAATTAGGGTATCGAAAGGGGGCGGTGTTGGGGAGTTATGACATTCGAAAGGCTGTTTCGGGGGGTGTGGTGCCTCTCCCGAGAAAATTAAGCAAAACTCGGTGCTCGAAGAGCGAATCTGAGGCCTTTTTTGGTGCGGTAGCGACCGGTTTTTAGGCGAAGGCACACAGTAATGCCGCTGGATTGGAACCTCTTCACCAAAAGACTTTCGTCAATAAATAATCCTAAATTATTTGCATATTCAATTATCGACCATTTTCCAGTAAATATAATTGCTCTGTATCAATAATCTCTGGCAAAGAAGATTGAATCAGTTATATTCCTAGTTGCAATATAGGTTCCGACACGAAGTGACCCTGGCTGTCGAAAATGTCGTTAACCCCCAATAAATAAATAAATAAGTTGCAATATAGGAACACTTTAAAGCTTAAAAGTTTGATATTTTGACAGGCGCGTAGCCGAGAATGTTGCTGTGGAGGTGCGTTAAATGGTAATCTACGATCACGGGCTAAGCCGGGTTGAGGGACGTGGCAAGAGGTTTCCGACTGGGGTGTAGGGTAGTGAATTTCCAACAAGAGTGGGGGGGAGGGGGTAGTTGGAAATTCACTACCAAGAACGATTTTGAAAACGAAGCCATGGAGGGGGGCATAAAATTGACTCTAGTAACTAAAATGTCAACGCATTGAGGATAGAATTATCAGGTTATTATTATTGGGTATTCTTCTGGGAACTGAATATGTGCTAAACAAATGCCCAAGCTAAGAACTTTGAGCAATTCACACTGCCCTAACATTAAACCAGATCTTAGGCAGGAATGATCAATTTTCGATGTTTCATCATTTTGTAACTGTGAATGATGGAATTATCTCAGGATGACGATTTTACATGATGTGAGTAGTAGTGTATGTTCCCCTTCACCCCCTATTTGGGGGACCTCGGTGGGGGACCTCGGAAGTGACGTCATGTCACGTGACGTAGTGGCGCCATGTTGTGCTGCCATGGTAACCCGCGTGAGCGGCCATCTTGTGACGTCATCCCCATAGTGATACGTGGTGTGAGTGCGCATTCGCAGCGCGTGTTGTTAGGGTGATACGTGTTTCCGTCGTCCATTTTGTATACAGGAGGCTGCCATCTTGGTTTCTATGGTAGCACGTGATTGCTACGTTACCTAAGGCCTACAATAGGACAGGGGTATGTTCGGAGGGTGCTGGTCAAAAAGCAGCTTCTGTGTACCTGCTAAAAGAAGAAGGTAGAATTAGTTTTCATTAAAGAATGTAAACTGTAAAGATAAAAGTAACACATCTTGTTCAATCTTAAGGTTTAATCTTAAGCTGAGTCGGTGAAGGCAGTCCTTTCTGGTAGAAGGCCACAGTTAAGCTGTTTTTCTGCCTGTTTATTCACCTTCTCGTTCCCTATTTATTATTTAGTTTTTATAACAGTATTTAATCCTGATGTAATTTTTAGTTGAGTCGGTGAAGGCAGCCCTTTCTGGTAGAAGGCCACAGTTAAGCTGTTTTTCTGCCTGTTTATTCACCTTCTCGTTCCCTATTTATTATTTAGTTTTTATAACAGTATTTAATCCTGATGTAATTTTTAGTTGAGTCGGTGAAGGCAGCCCTTTCTGGTAGAAGGCCAAAGTTAAGCTGTTTTCTGCCTGTTTATTCACCTTCTCATTCCCTATTTATTTAGTTTTTAACAATATTTAATCCTAATGTAATTTTACTTGGGTCGGTGAAGGCAGCCCTTTCTGGTAGAAGGCCACAGTTAAGCTGTTTTTCTGCCTGTTAGTTCGCCTTGTCGTTCCCTAGTTTTATTCGAGCGGTCTTAGTTTTGATTGCAATTTTTGGGCTTTTGTCGGCTTTCGCAAATTGCACCAAGTTCGGAGATTAGTTCGCTGTCGGCTAACCGGTAATGATTTTTCGCGGCCAGAGTGGCTAGGCGGTCTTTAATGGTGGGGATATCGGCCCTGTCGTAGAACGTTTTGATGGGTGTGTCCTATGGGGCGCGGAGGGCAACTCTAAGCGCGTGATTTTGGACCCTCTGGAGTTTTCCCATATTCGTTTGGTTGAGGTCAGTTAGTATGATTGCACCGTATTCGAGTACTGGGCGTACAAATGATTTGTATAGTTTGAGTAGGGTGGACTGGTTGGCCCCCATGAAGTTCCCTTAAGCATTTTCAGTGAGTTAATTCGTTTGGTAGCTTTTTTCGCCATGTCGTCGGTATGTTTGTTGAAGGACAGTTTTTGATCAATGGTGATGCCCAGGAATTTCGCTTCTTTGCATTCTGGGAGGGTGTTATCCATAAGTTTTAGGTCAAAATCCCGTTTAGTTGTTTTCCGAGAAAGGGTGATTCGTTGGGTTTTATTGGCGTTTAGCTTTATTCTCCATTTGGCACACCATTGTTCAAGCTCATCGAGAGCGCGTTGCAGGGGTTTTTGGAGCAGATTGGCCGTATTGTTAGAGTCCCAGAGGCCGTTATCATCCGCGAATTGGGAAACCTGGACGCGGTCATCGGAGAAGCTAAGGTCGTTTACGAAAAAGATGTATAGGAGGAGGCTTAGGACGGATCCTTGGGGGTGCCTGCTTCAAGGGGGACACTGTCGGACATTTCATTGTTCACTCTGACTTTAATTTCGCGATCATTCAAGAAAGAGGATAGTAATCTAATCAGTTTCATGGGGAGTCTCATTTTTGATAATTTGTAGCGCATTCCATTATGCCAAACAGAGTCGAATGCTTTTTCGACGTCTAGCAGGACTGCCGCGCCCATTTGCTGATTGTTGATGGCGGCCTTCATTTGGGTGACTAGTCGTTTGACATGTTCGATGCCTTCTTTACGGTTTCTGTAGGCTCTTTGCCATTTATTGAAGAAGTCGATGTCTTCAAGGTGCCCCCTGAACCGATTGGTAAGGATTCTTTCGAATGTCTTACCAATGTAGCTGAGTAGGCTGATTGGGCGGTAGCTGGCTGGGTCGGAGGGGTCCTTACCGGGTTTTGGTATCATGACACCGATGGCTTTTTTCCAGCATTTGGGAAAGTAGCCATGGGTGAGGCATGCGTTGAATAGTTTGTTTAGTTTTTCGATTAGGGAGTTTGGGCTTTGTTTTAGAATTTTGTAGCTTACTTCGTCTTTGCCGGGTGAGGAGGAGTTTTTACATTTTTTATGACATTAATGATTTCGTCATTGGTGATAAGGGTGACAAGGTCATCATCGTCCCCTTCTTCTGGCTCGTTATCGAAATTGGGGTCCCGGTAGATATCGGGGTGTTCATTGATGAAGTCATCAATCGCGTTGATGACGGCGTCATCATTGCCCGTGCCTTGATACGGGCGATGCGTTTTTCTTAGGAGGTCGGCAAAGGTGTCGGCCTTCTCTTTGTCTGTGCGAGTGAAAGAGCCATCTTCCTTCTTAGGAGGTTTTGCTGCGGCTTTGCCGCCCTTGTTTTTTTGTTTGTTTTTTTTTGCCCAGTAAGAATTTTGAAAGAGTCTCAGAATTTTTTAGCATCTTGGGTCCCGTTTAGGTTGGCTGTTGCCTTTTCCCAGCTGACTTGTTTTTCAGCTTTGAGGGCTTCTTTGACTTCGCCATGAAGGCGGTTGTATGTTTTTTTGAGTTCGGATTTCTTGCTGGGGTCAGTTTCTTTTTTTTCTGCTTCTGCAGCCCGAGGTGACCTAATGCGAAACTCGTATTAGGTCAGTACCGCCATTTTGTTTCGACGTGGAAATTCCTCACCTCGCGGTGCTTTTATATCCATATTGAAGAAATTGCAGTACAATCAAACGTCCCTCCGTGTCTATATGTCTCATTTTCTCTCCTTTTATAATAAATTTATTGTGAAATTTATTTTATAAATGTAAATTTAATTATTTGAAGTGAGAAATACTGCTGTGTTCGATCTACCGATAACGGATTGTTTTATCCCGGCTCTATATTCTGGTAAATACCATCACGTCGAGTGCCAAACGCTATTTTTTAAAAATAGCGACTGCACTATAATGAAATTGTAAGAAATGAATCACAACTATGAAGGAAAAGATGCGAGATACATTTATTTTGTTCGAATTCTATAAAATCGGACGTTTCGGACATTTTCTGCACACTCAAGACAAAGTGACAGTACGAAGAAAAGCGTCTATCGCTGTTGTCTGTGTTGTCAAGGAAATTATACACAAACAGGGAGACAACTGTGCACGTTTGTTACAACTTACATAGCGTTTTGCACCAGTTTTGGAAATGTGCCGGCGTTCAAATTTGATTGTTATTTTGTTTTCGCTGGCTCAATAAATACGTTACAGGACGTTCAGGTGGCGGATACGGTGTCATATGAGGCTCGGCAAAAACAATATTGAACACGGCGTACCGCCTCGTCCAATATTGTTTCACCTCGCCTCATATGACACCGTATCCGCCACCTGAACGTCCTGTAACTTATAGTATTGGGTCACCTGCAGCCCGAGGCGACCTAATACGAAACTCGTATTAGGTCAGTACCGCCATTTTGTTTCGACGTGGAAATTCTTCACCTCGCAGTGCTTTTATATCCATATTGAAGAAATTGCAGTACAATCAAACGTCCCTCCGTGTCTATATGTCTCATTTTCTCTCGTTTTATAATAAATTTATTGTGAAATTTATTTTCTAAATGTAAATTTAATTATTTGAAGTGAGAAATACTACTGTATTCGATCTACCGATAACGGATAAGTCGGCCTGGCCCTAACTTGACATAGGGTCTAAGCTTATTGAAGCTAACACACAACAGTTTGGGTAGGGTGTTCGCCTCGATATTTTAAATGCTTTAGAAAAAAAATATAACCCATAAATGCGTTGTTAGAAAGTTGAAAAATATATATAGTGTGAATAAATAAACTGAGAAAAAAATTGTCTTATCCCAGGAATAGATTAATTTCATTTTTTCTCGTTGAGCTCATTGTGTAGTCTCTGTTGTGGTAAACGGATAACGTCGCTTCGAAAATGGATTTAATTTCATTGAATAATTATAAGATTGCACAATGATGAAATTGTAGGAAAATGAAAGAAAGTCAATTGGAAAAAATGTGAGATACATTTATTTTGTTCGAATTCTATAAAATCGGACGTTTCGGACATTTTCTGCACACTCAAGACAAAGTGACAGTACGAAGAAAAGCGTCTATCGCTGTTGTCTGTGTTGTCAAGGAAATTGTACACAAACAGGGAGACAACTGTGCACGTTTGTTACAACTTACATAGTATTTTGCACCAGTTTTAAAAATGTGCCGGCGTTCAAATTTGATTGTTATTTTGTTTTCGCTGGCATAATAAATACGTTACAGGACGTTCAGGTGGCGGATACGGTATCATATGAGGATCGGCAAAAACAATATTGGACTCGGCGTACCGCCTCGTCCAATATTGTTTTCACCTCGCCTCATATGATACCATATCCGCCACCTGAACGTCCTGTAACTTATAATATCAGGTGAGTTACCTGATAGGGCGGAAGTCTCAGATGGTATTCCAGCGTTCTGGTTGGACAAACTAACTTTGAGGTATAATAAAAAAAGTATCCAAGTGGTGCTTGGCGTTTCACAGAAACTACATGCAAACGAGAATATATATGTTTTAAAACAACTTAACTCGATACACCGTACTATCTGTGGCCTTGTCACTGAGAGTACGACGTATCGGGTAAGTGAGGTCATCCTATTTATCAAAATTTTCAAATCACAAATGGGAGATAGTCCCTCAAGAGGAACTCCACTTTTGTGGGGAGTTGCTCTCGAACCGGACGCACCTCCCCTAACTACCCGCTTGTTTGGCACTAGTGTACTTTGGGCTAATGGTCTAAGAACAATTACTTTAACAACAATCAATAAGTCCAGCAGACAACAGACAAATTACCTTGGCAGCTGTTTCTAGTCAAGTCTTGGCTGCCTGCTGGGGTCCAACCCTAGGCTATGAATCACTGCTGAGCGCATGACCCACATGTTATTGTGCAATAGAAACTCTGACAAATTGTTCAGTTCCTTTGGGGTTAACCCTTTACCCAGCGCAACGGCCAAAACCGGCCAGTGCTATTCTCAAAAATCGCCAATAAAGTTTCATGATTTTTTCATTTTTTGTCTCCAAAACATAGGTTATGACCCCTCATTGGAACGAGCTCGTTCCAATGAGGGGTCATAACCTATGTTTTAGGTAAAGGGTTAAAAGGGGCTGTATGTGTTTCTACTAATTTTTATGAGTGTTTTATCGCTCCCCTTATTTTCTAATCAGGTAAGTCAATAGGGAAAGCGCCAGCCTCAAACCTTCAAGTCTGTTAAGTTAGCAGTGACAGTCGGAGACTGTTGTCGGGGTCAGTGCCGTATTAACCCATGGTCGGGCGCCCAAGCTTTTAGGTACATCGGGACGGAGCACCCTCCAGCACTTCAATCTTTCACCCATCCCACTACAGCTGACAGCCTGACCCTGGTACGGTAGGCATTATGCCGCAGTACATAGCCCTATATCCATTTTGCGTGTCTCCTGAAGAATTCTACTCACAACTTGACATATTATTTAAATAAGCATTAAAATAATGTACTGTATACAAATATATATATAGTATACTTATGAGAGTATATATATGGATAAATGCATATGTACATGTATCGCTACGGCGCGGAGTGTCAAGTGCTTTTAACCACTGGAACACTAAGGCGCTGGTAGCAGTGCCTCAGCAAAACAAAATGGCGGATCCTCTGTCCCTGCGAGCCCCTAGGCTTCAGCATAGTCAGCCTTATGAATAATACGGCCCTGGTTGGGTTGGGCGATGACCAGAACTTCCAAGGGGCCTTGTGATACTTACTGCACCGCGCCGAACATGGTTCGGTAGGGGTTAAATGATTTGAAAATTGGCACTAAAAGAAGTAAAATCCTTGACTCTAAGAGTCAAAGGGGAGGTGTATTTACTGATGTTCCGACTACCGCATTTTTCCCTTTCAGTTATCACACCGTCCTCCAATTTACTGCCCATTGGATAGCAATTATACTTACTAACAAATGGCCAGTTAACCCTTTACCCAACGGTACGGCCAAAATGGGCCAGCGTTATTCACAAAAATCGCCAACTAATTTTCATAATTTTTTAAATTTTTTGTTTCAAAAACATAGGTTATGACCCCTCTTTGGAACGAGCTCGACGAGTTCGTTCCAAAGAGGGGTCATAACCTATGTATTTGAGACAACAAATGAAAAAAATTAGTTATTAACTGCAGTTATTATTTTATCCTCCCTGTATATTGATATTGTACTGACCCATCTCATAAGTGTACACAAAGGCTATACCATTCCAGGAAACGAGGGTCCAAATAATTAAGGGCACGAAATGCATTTTACGTTACTGCAGCTATTATTTTATCATCAGTGCCCCTTGTATAGACCTCTTATAACAAGAGCAACGCTAACGTGTGTGTTGATGCCCCCGAAGGTAGCAAAGTCGGACGTTCATGTAAATAAATAACTTCTGAATGTTTGAAGAGAATTGGTTCATCCAAACAACTATAGTACAATTTACCTTAGTCAGAAACAGAGGCCAAAAACAAACAGGGGCCATAACTCTACCAAATATGAATGGACAAAAAGCTAGGTACGAGGGCATCCGTTCCCCTAAGCTGCCCTATCACCAAACCAAAGAACAATAAAATCCGACAACTGATGCTCGAGTTATAATACAAAATGTTCGTATGGACGGACGTATGGAAGTACGGACGGACGGAGACCTCGACTATATACCCCCGAAAAAAAAGTTTCGAGGGCATAATAAGACAAAAATGGGACCAAATTATTCATTGAACCGAAAAGTCGTTCTTACGTGTTCAAAGGGTTAATGCAAGGTATTCACAGATTATTGGGTGCTGAAACTAAAATCTTGGAATTATTTTCATAACCTGTTACCATTTGATAGGTAGTAGATGTAGTATTCAATTTGTCTTTCATTGCAAGTACGAACGTTAAAAGGTCGTCCAGACCCAGACACAAAGGTAATAAAAAATGAAATAAATATACAAAAAGAAAATTTGATGACTTCAATTAATTTTGCCAAATTATGTTTTCCATAATTAATCATCCACCATTTAATCACTTCATATATGGGAGTTTTATTGATATAGAGTTGTAATCCATAAACCTCAGTACTTCAAAGCGTACTCAATACACGCTTTTTTGCACTGTGTGGCATGGCTGAAATTTTTCGTCATTGGAAGAGAGTTACAGGTAAGTTACCTCCCTTTAATTTCACGAAGCTGTCAGTAAATTTAACACTAAGGTTATGTGAATTTCATATAAAAATTAAAATTTTGAAATGTTAGTGAATTTGTATCATTGATGTGCGCATCATTTTTGTGTATATAAACATCTGAATACAGAAGCTGACTTTTTACAATTTATCCCCAATCTGTGAACTAATTGCTTCTAATTAGCTTTTCCATAAAATCCAAGTTACCTTTTGTAACTTTTAACCCTTTACCCAACGCAGACGATATCAGAATTTATTATTTTAAATATCATTTTTTCAAATTTTTCAAAAAATTTCAACAAAACCATATCATGTGACCCCTCGTTGGAACGAGCTTTCAACTGCTGAATTTGCATATTACGCGGGCGGATGCGGCCGATTCGTTGGGTAAAGGGTTAATAAATGAAGATAACCGACAGCTCTGAGGGGTATCTGTTGTTGCCCTTATTAAAAGTAATAAAAGGAAACTTGGCTTTATTTTCTACTGACGTCATACTGGTGTCATATATATTTTCTCAACAATTATTTGCTTCTAATTTGGAGCTTCGTCGCCCGTCTAATAATTTCAGGGGAGATAACATTATCGAATTTTCATGACGAGATAATTCAGGGATGAGTACTTGGATGGCAATATGGAATGGTAGATGTTGGTAATCTATCTTCCGCGGGAATATATTCGCAGCTAGAATGTCTTCGTTGTAGCATGAAAATACGTGAGTAAGATCCAATCTTTCAACATATCAGCCTGGGGGCGCGGTGGCTCAGTAGGAAGAGGTACAGGCTGCAAGCCGAGAGGTCCTCGATCCGAATCCCACCTGCGGCAATCGCGTTGTGTCCTTGGGCAAGACCCTTCACCCCCATTGCCCACGTGGGGGGCACGGTGACGCTGTGTACTAAGGCATACTGCACGTCGATGGTGCACCTGGCTTCAACCAATGCTAACCCTGCTTGTGTGGAGTTAGTATGTTGGGGAGCTGACAGTTGCTCGCCGTTGCTCGGTGGTTCTCTCCGGGTACTCCGTCTTCCTCCACCCGTACAACTGTCGATGTCATGATTAGCCATTGTGCAGAAATATGTGACCTTAAACACCAATAAATAAATATAAATACATAACCTATCAGCCCAAACCGAACAGTCCTCCAGACCATAACCTCATGGCCAACGTGCACCACGCGTGGTTCTTAATTCATGTGAGACCATTTGTCAGTAACCCTTTGAACGCTAGTGGTATCGTCCATGCCAGTTCAATAGCAGCAATTAGAAGAGTCCATATTCATTATTTAGGGTAGACCAATCAATATTTTCAACGTGCAGCCTGAGGCTGCACGTTGAAAATATTAATTAGTCTACCCACTTCGATCCTCGCCTACGTTGTGTTCTTGGGAAAGGCACTTACTCCTGATTGCCCACGCTGGGACACGATATGGCTGCGTACTAAGGCGTACTGCAAGTCTATGGTGCACTTGTCTTCAACTAATGCTAACCCTGCTTGTGTGGACTTAGTATTAAAATACTGATTGAGCGACTCCACACATTTACTGAACAGCCATCCTCTATAATGACGTTATGACGTATCGTGCTCCTGGCCGGAAAAGCCGCCGCTCGGGCTCAAAGGATTAGGTACTAAGCCGTGTTACGTAAACACGCTCGTCTGATAAGTTCAAGGGAGATAACTTTATTGAAAGTCGATTTTTCATGACGATATAAGTCAGAGATGTTGTGTTGACGTTGCAAGAACGATCCCGTTTCTTTTTATCCCAAAATGATTTTCATGTTTACGTTTGTTTTTCCGTTACCGAGAATCATTTGTTAGGCTTGCTCAAATTACACTAGCCTTTTTTTAAAGATAGGCAATTCTGTTACAAACTCAACTAGGGTTGTAACAATCCATCCTCAGATTGTCACAAAAGTGGTTGTTTTGGTTACTAACCTTTCGAACTGTAACAAAGGATGATGATTATTTATTTATTTATTTATTTATTTATTTATTTATTTATTTATTTATTTTTGGGGGTTAACTACACTCTACAGCCAGGGTTATTCTTATCGGAAGCGATTATTGTTATAGAAACAGTGTGCTATAACAAAAATGTTTTTAAAAGTGCTTGCCACAAACTTCTCGCGTAATTTGTAACAACGTAGCCGCCAGAAAAGGTTTATTCCCAAAATAGGCCCGCAAGGCTAATTGTGTCTGTAAATTAAATGCTGACGTTACAACCGTTACTTATTCCCAGTTTCTTATTCGATATTCGTTATGAACCGATAAGATTGGTTGATAACGAATGTTGAATAAGGAACTCCGAATAAGTAACGGGTGTCACGTCAACAAACTGAATACCACTGCAAAATAATGAGCTGACTCTGGCGATCATAACTGCAAACCCCACGCCGATTAAGCCCGTAAGACGACTGTGTCCACAGAATGCAAGCCGGTTGTATCTGCAGGTCTGGCAGTCGAAAGGTAACGAAAAATAAGGTGAGCTGTCTTTGTCCGGGCGTTAGAGCATTCATGGACAATAACTGCTGTTTCAAGTTGAACGGGTTAAAAGTAATATCGAATGGTATTCAAGTGATTGTAGATAGTCGTGTAAATCCTCTCTTTGATGTATTTCTTCCATTGAATAAAATTAATATGACGCTCTAATATCCTTCTGTAATGAAGATAATAAATGTTCAATAAAAAATGTAAAGATGGTTGACTCTTTATATTATGACCAAAAAATAGAGAGGAAATAGACGTTTACGGACTGTCCTACTTTCAAAACCAAATTACACACAATTCACCACAGACATTCTAAGTCAGAAGTTATATATTTAACCCTTCACCTAACACGAAAAGCAGACGACACTCCCAAAAATATTCTTGAATAACTATTTTTTTCATTTTTTGTCTCAAAAACATAGGTTATGACCCCTCATTGGAACGAGCTCGACGTGCTCGTTCCAATGAGGGGTCATAACCTATGTTTTTGAGACAAAAAATGAAAAAACTAATGAACATTTATTGGCGATAAAATTGGTCCTCAATGACATCTATGACGTCGGTAATCAGACTCGAAGCTTGTGAGGGAGGGGCGTGGTCTTTTCCCCAGACCCGGTCCGTCTAAAATCTTTGCTGTCCATGGGAATAACTGCTGGTCGCTCGAAAGCCAACATTGTCTCTGAAAACCATTCATTTGAGAAAAAAACTGATTATTTTGCGAAACTACAAATTTCACTGTGCGGAAAATACCCTTATGTTTCCTCTATCCGTTCTATGACAGCATTCGTATATGAAATTCGATTCGTCCGATACACGAAGAAATTAAACATTAATCGAAAGGAATTATTTAAAATGGGAGCTCGTTGTCTCAGTGGTTGCGGAACTGGACTTCAAGCCGAAAGGTCTGCGGTTCCGATTGCCCTCTCGGGGGCACGATGACCCTGTGTACTAAGGCGTACAGTACGTCGATGGTGCACGTGTCTTCAACCAATGCTAACCCTACTTGTGTGGGGTTAGTACGTTTTGTAGGCTAACATTTGGTCGCTGTTGCTCGGTGCTTCTCTCTGGGTACTCCAGCTTCATCCACCTGCAAAACTGTCCGATACGAGGTGATACTGGCGGTCGAAACTTCCATTAAATCCCAAATAAATTCTTTAAAATAATAATATTAAATAAACGTTTCCGACCTGTTCCGGTTATTATTGTTTGAAAGTAGTATATTAAGTTAGCTTCCAAATCCGTAGCGAAGGTCAACGATCCGGGAATATTGTCGCAATTTTTTTTACTCTCGGCCCACCTTGATAGCAAATTTTGACATCCTAGCTTCGAGCATGGTAATATAGAATAAATAGGTACTAGGACCGGTAATCAGATTTAAACCACGAGTGGGATAAGAGTTTTAACCACCCGGCTTGCCGATTGGTTAAAACCCTTATTCTAGGAGTGGTTTAAATCTGATTACTGACCCAAGTACCTATTTACTTTATTTATACCATGCTCTTAATAAATAATCGATTTTGTCACTTAAAATGGAGATAAAACAACACTTTTTATCGCAAACACACGTGTTTATTTTGTTTACATCTGCGCCAGTGGGCAGTACAACTGACTGTACGTGAATGTTTGATTGACAGCTAGACACATCGTCAAAGTTGATTGAATTTACCTTGCTTTTTCAGTCAAATTATTATTAACATTCTTAAAGTTTAATTTAAATATTTAATTGTAGGTATTTTAAACGTAATAAATCATTGCACGCAGTGGATAGTACTGCAAAACGTCGTATGTTTGAATGAAACATCGCGAAGTGTGAATGTATCAAAGTTGGCAAATTGCGCCATGTCACGTCATGGATGAACTTCCTACTGTGAGTGTAAACTTGTTTTAACCCCAGTAGACGCTTTTGACCGGTAGTGGGGTTAAAAGCTCAAATTTAACATACAGGCTTTTCACTGGCAGTAACATAGGCGAGCATGGTATAAATGTCCTCTACTTTTTACATTGATTTCGAAAACTACAGTCAATGCTTGTTAGCCGCGGAAAGATATCAGGATATTTGGAGCGGTTGGGCGTTGTTAGATGAAAACAAGAATTAACAACTGCACAACTGAAGTGAATAGTATTGGGGTGGAAAAAAATGTAAAATATTGAAATGTCGCTCAAGTTTAACCCCAACGCCACCGAGAAAGACCATTGAGGAGTATTTTGTTATGATGTTCCTCACATTATGACATTTGCATATTTAACCCTTTACCCAACGTAACGGCCAAAACCGGCCAGCTTTATTCTCAAAAATCGCCAATTAATTTTCATTATTTTTTTCATTTTTTGTCTCAAAAACATAGGTTATGACCCCTCATTGGAACGAGCTCGTCGAGCTCGTTCCAATGAGGGGTCATAACCCATGTTTTTGAGACAAAAAATGAAAAAAATAAGTTATTCAAGAATTGTTTTTGCAAGTGTCGTCTGCTTTTCATGTCAGGTAAAGGGTTAATACCACCCTCATCAGATTAATTATTGGAAATATCTCAAAGAATCCCTTCCAACAATTAATCCGACTATAGATCTCCAAGCGTGTTATAATTTTATTAAACTTCCTCACGTACAGGTACTTATATAAATCCGTCATATTTGGTAAAGGCTGGTGTGACAGGACAAAAGTCAATGTCCATCTTCACCCTTTACGCAACGTAACGATGAAAACTGGCCAGGGCTATTCACAAAAATCGCCATTCAGTTTTCTTTATTTTTCTCACTTTTTGTCTCAAAAACATAGCTCATGACCTCTCATTAAAACGAGCTCGTTGTGCCAGCTCGTTCCAACGAGGGGTCATAAGCTATGTCTCTGACGCATAAAAATGAAAAACCTAGTTATTCAAGAACTTTGTTTGCAAATGTCTTCTACCTTTCGTGTTAGGTAAATGGTTTATCATTTATCGCCTCTTGGGTGGTGTGCGAGACTATAAAAGTTCTTACAGAAATTAGTGACGTACAGCACAGAATCGCTAAATTTTGATACCGTGTGCGTTATTAAAGGGGTTAAAGGCACGGCAATTAACGGGTAGATGGTAACTATCGGTAGGTTGGTAAGTACTGATAGGCAGATAGGTACTAGTAGGTGGGTAGGTACAGATAGATGGTAGGTACTGGTAAGTGGAAAGGAACAGATAGGTGGGTAGTTACAGGTAGGTTGGTAAGTACCAGTAGGTGGGTGGACACCGGTAGATCTTGGTACTGGTAGATGTGTATGTACAGGTAGATGGGTATGTACAGGTAGGTGGGTATGTACTGGTAGGTTGGTAGGCACCATTAGGTGGGTATGTACTTGGTATGTACAGATAGGTGGGTATGTACTGGAGGGTGGGTATAGGTACTGGTAGGTTAGAAGGCACGAAAAGGGGGTACTTACAGGTAGGTGGGTAAGTACAGGTAGGTACCAATAGGTGTGTATGTACAGGTAGGTGCAGGTAGGTTGATAGGTACTGGTAGTTGGATAGGTACAGGTAGGTGGGTAGGTGCAGATAAGTGGGTAGGTACAGGTTAGTGGGTATGTACCATTAGGTGGGTAGGTATTGGTAGGGGGGTTGGTGCAGTTTGGTGGGTAGGCAGTAGAGTAGGGTAGGTACTGGTTTGTGAGTAGGTACTTGTAGGTGGGCATGTACCAGTAGGTAGGTAGGTAGGTACTGGTATGTGGGTAGATACAGGTAGGTGGGTATGTACCTGCCAGTTGGTAGATGCAGGTAGGTGGGTATGTACTGGAAGGTAGGTAGGTACAGATAGGTGGGTAGGTACTGATATGTGGGTAGATACAGATAGGAGGTATGTACCAGCAGGTGGGTAGGTACACGTAGGTACACGTAGGTACGCGTGGGTAGGTAGGTTGGTAGGTACAGGTAGGTGGGTAGGTGCAAGTAGGTTGGTAGGTACTGGTTGTTGGGTAGGTACAGGTAGGTAGGTTGAAAGGTAGATACCAGTAGGTGGGTATGTTCTGGTAGTTGGGTAGGTACAGGTAGGTAGGTAATTACTGGTATTCAGAAGGTACAGGTAGGTGGGTAGGTGCTTGTAGATGGGTACAGGTAGGTGAGCAGGTTCCATTAGATGGATTGGTGCAGTTAGGTGGGTAGGTACAGGTAGGTGGGTAGGTATAGGTAGGTTGCTAGGTAGGTACACGTACGTGGACAGGTACTGGTAGGTGGCTAGGTGCAGATAAGTGGGTAGGTACAGGTTAGTGGGTATGTACCATTAGGTGGGTAGTTACTGGTAGGAGGGTTGGTACAGTTTGGTGGGTAGGCACTAGATGCTGGGTAGGTACTGGTTTGTGAGTAGGTACTTGTAGGTGAGCATGTACCAGTAGGTAGGTAGGTAGGTACTGGTATGTGGGTAGATACAGGTGGGTGGGTATGTACCTGCCAGTTGGTAGGTGCAGGTAGGTGGGTATGTACCGGCAGATAGGTAGGTACAGATAGTTGGGTAGGTACTGATATGTGGGTAGATACAGGTAGGGTGTATGTACCAGCAGGTGGGTAGGTACACGTAGGTACGCGTAGGTAGGTAGGTTGGTAGGTACAGGTAGGTGGGTAGGTGCAAGTAGGTTGGTAGGTACTGGTTGTTGGGTAGGTACAGGTAGGTAGGTTGAAAGGTAGATACCAGTAGGTAGGTACGTTCTGGTAGTTGGGTAGGTACAGGTAGGTGGGTAATTACTGGTATTTGGAAGGTACAGGTAGGTGCTTGTAGTTGGGTACAGGTAGGTGAGCAGGTGCCAGAAGATGGATTGGTGCAGTTAGGTGGGTAGGTACAGGTAGGTGGGTAGGTATAGGTAGGTTGCTAGGTAGGTACACGTACGTGGACAGGTACTGGTAGGTGGGTAGGTGCAGATAAGTGGGTAGGTACGGGTTAGTGGGTATGTACTATTAGGTGGCTAGGTACTGGTAGGCGGGTTGGTGCAGTTTGGTGGGTAGGCACTAGATGCTGGGTAGGTACTGGTTTGTGAGTAGGCACTTGTAGGTCGGCATGTACCAGTAGGTAGGTGGGTACTGGTATGTGGGTAGATACAGGTAGGTGGGTATGTATCTGCCGGTTGGTAGGTACAGGTAGGTGGGTATGTACTGGCAGGTAGGTAGGTACAGATAGGTGGGTAGGTACTGATATGCGGGTAGATACAGGTAGGGGGTATGTACCAGCAGGTGGGTAGGTACACGTAGGTACGTGTAGGTAGGTAGCTTGGTAGGTACTGGTAGGTGGGTAGGTAGGTTCTGATATGTGGGTAGGTACCAGTAGGCGGCAGGTACTGGTAGGTCGTTGGGTACAGATAGATGGATATGCCTCGGTAGTTGGGTAGGTACTGGTAGGTGAGTACGTACAGGTAGGTGGGTAGGGACATGTTGCTGGGTAGGTACAGGTAGGTGGGTAGGTAGGTACAAATATGTGGGTAGATACGGTTGGTGGGTAAGTACTGGTAGGTGGGTAGGTACTGGTTGGTGGGTATGTAAATGTAGTTGGGTATTTACTGGTGTGTGGGTAGGTAAAAGCAGTAGGTAGGTCTCGGTAGGTTGTGGGTACCTGTGGGCAAACAGTCATTCTTAGAAATGTTAATGATTTGTTTAGCTCACATGTAGGAGATACATTTCTGAAACATTCATTTGCAAACTTTCCATGGGATTGTCCCTATTTCTTAAATGCAAATACAAATTTCCGACCAAACTTTTTGGAGTTGGTCCCTGGATCTACGTCTCTATTCTGTCCAAAAATATTAGAAAATTTATCTGTCCGCACTCAAAATCAAGCATATTGTTTACAAATCTTTTGAACGTAACCTTCTTCTACCCTTTAAGAAGTATTCTCAGATGAAGCTGGTCAAGGGGGTATTGAATTCCACTGAAGTATTCAGTCTTTTCACCAAATGATCTTCAATTTATTTACTTAATTCCTTGTGCCAGCCTTGACTCCCTGTTTCTGTTTATTTTATACCTATTCAAGATACTTCTGATTTATTTTGGTACTTTGAACTCTTCTTCAAACTTTCTAAAAAAGATACCCTCTATAATAGCAGCAAGAACAGATTTTATTACTTTAGGGTCATGCTTTTTGTACAGTTACCTCTTGGCTTTGATTTGTAAGTCTGTAGCTACTTGTCGCTATTCATCCCACCAAAATGTCAGTATTCTTTAAAAATCACAAAAATATTGCGTGATTTAACAATAATACAGGCAAGCCAGAAAATAAGCAGTCTGACATTTGCAGAATGAGGTCTCCAGAGGGTGAAATTGATGATACCATCCCATACAGTTGGCCAATTTATCCTCTGGGTACCGCTTTCTGTTTAGTTTTGAGACCCTGATTCAGACTGAGGTTCACAGAGAGTAAATTTAGTGATGCTACCCTGCTGTGCAGGGTAGCATCACTAAATTCACCCTCTGGGGACCTCATTTTGCAGATGTCAGTCTGCTTATTTTCTGGCTTGAATATAGGTGAAGTTGTTGATATTACAGTAACTGTTGTAGCACACTTGTGCAAAAGTGGTCTGGCGTGACGAACTCCATGCGGAGACTTTGCTGGCTCCCACATCCCATATTTTGACCGCGTATGACATTTGCTCAAAAATCCCACCTGGGAGTGTTATCCTCTTTGTTCTTGGTTGGGTCATCAACTTTTATATGGAGCAAGTTTAAACCAGTTTCAGTAACAGTTTATTCAAGCAAAATAGCACAGAGAGGACGATTGCATAAAGAGTTAACTGAGATATGATATGATTATATAATAAACTAATAACAAACGAAACGGCTATTTTTGAACAGTAATAAGGTTAATGTATCATACATATAAGTATATAAAGTCAAAACCCTAGGTCAGTTTAATGAGCCGGTACAGTTGGATGAGGAACGTTCAGTGGAGACTGAGGAGGAACTGGAAGTTGCTTTTTCACCGCCTCCCACCCCTCACTCCCCTCTTCCTTCACTACCGGAAAGCACGGGAGCGGAAGTAGCAACAGAACAGCCACCACAATCTCCTAACACCGTCGTGCAAAACGCACTAAGAGCAATAGAGATGGCAAAAGAAGAATCCGCCAAAACTAACGAGTACTTAAAGAAATCAAAAGAATTATCCAGAATAGCATTAGAAGAATATATATGTGCGTACATCAACACCACCACCAGCCTCATCGCCATGCCAACCTCCACCAAAGAAAAAGAGCCGCAAAAAGCCCAGAAGGGGGTAAACCTTTTCCCTCCTTCCTTTTCCTCCTCTACCACGCCTCGACATTATTCAAAAACAACCAGCCAACGAGGGTCGAAAGGGGCTTGTTCGCCATACCGTCCCTGCGCGCCTTCGGCGCGCGATACCATTTCGTTCGAGAGTTTAATGACCTACTATTTTGCAATTTCTGTTTCTCTTTCCTGAGGAACAACAGGATTACACGCTAAAAACTAAAGTCTTAAAAACTACACTTGAAGTGCTGTATTTAACACTTACTAAGTGCTGAACAAGTACTTTGTTCAAGTGTAGATATCCCAGAACTTGACAGGTGTTACAATAATACCACTTGACAAGTGTAATGTCGCGACACTTAAAAGGAAACAACGCAGATGACGCGGATCAGGCTCGAACTCTCGAGCCTGATCCGCGTCATCTGCGTTGTGCCCTTTTAATTATGTAGCCACCAAGCGCAAATCAAATTATGGACGATTCTGGAAGAACCACCAATGCTAGATACATGGGAAGTGCCATCCATTCAAGTTTCAGATGTCTGACGATCGTAATGTCTAAGCGCTTAAAGCATTGCACTTTGAGTGTTAACATCAAACCCTAAGAGTTAGAATGGGTTTAAGACCTTGAAAGTGTCAGTTTTAACACTTTAGTTTTTAGTGTGTATGTTGCATAATGGAATCGTATTATGTTTCATAATAAATTCAAACCGATCTTGTTTGCTTGCACTTGAGAAGTCTGCGTTGTTCCTGTTAATTATTACTTCGCTGAATTCTAATAAACAAAAATATCCCAAAATTTTAAGGCATACTCTAAAATCAGTTGGGTTAAAAATTAACCAAAATGAATTAGGTTTTAGACTGGTTCGCTGGGTGAGTAATCAAGCCTTAAAGTGTCTTAGTCACGTTAGGGCTTGGTTGCTCGTCTGACGGTCCGACCTTGAAACCGATGGCGATTGGTGGCCATCACTGTTACCTCACACGCGAATCAGTACTCTCAGCATGTCTGTCTTGCCTGTCCTGGTTATGGCAGTGGTAGGGGGCTCTTTTGGACTTTTGGACTTTTGGAGTTATGGTGGTGTTGAAATATGCCTTTAGGCATGTTGACTCAAATTTGATGTGTTTTAGTGTGGCATTCTACTTTTCTTCTCCCCTTCTTGTTTCTGTTTTCTGACTCTTGTAAAGTTGATTAACTATCAGCTTCCTTCTCGAACTTTGTACATACACAAAATTGGTCAATATTATACATACATTGTTTCGTCATTACATATATCTTTTTATGTAACTAGTTGTAATTATATGTGATCATAAATTGTAATGTTCAATTGTATATTAAGGAAATGGTATTATCTAAGTGCTAGGCACTTGTTATCCAATCCTTTTTGTTAATTATAACAAATAAAATATGTTTAATCTAACTAGGTTGCGTGAATCTGAACACAATTGTGTTCATATTGTTTCAACCCAGTTGATTTGGGTTGAGTTTAACCCAACTGATTTCGGAGTGTGGCTATTTACTTAACACAGGTGCACAGTATCAAGCATTTCTAGTTTAAATTTTACACTCAAACAGTAAATCTCTCATCAAATCGTTTCTTCTTATTGTCCTCTAATTGCACTGTCTTTTCTTCAGCTGACTTTAGAATGCACTTCTTTGGTTCTTATATCTTTTCAACCATGCGTCCCCATTCACCCGGTTTACGGTATTCTAATAATTAGGGTCCAAAGTGCCAGGTATTAATATTATGGACGCCGATTGAGTGGCTAAATCTAAAACCCCACACCCACACAAGTTAAACGTGAATGATCAACGTTATAAATTAGAATCTTGGTAATCATTATCGTAAGTGTAGTATTTATTTATTTATTTTTATTCATTTATTGGGGTTTAACGACACTTTCGACAGCCAGTGTCAGTTTTACGGGTGGAGGAATCCGGAGTATCCGGAGAGAACCACTAAGCAACTGTCAGACTCCCCAACGTACTAACTCCACACAAACAGGGTCAGAATTGGTTGAAGACAGGTGCAGTACTCAGTACACAACGCCACCATATTGGGCAATCGGGACTAAATGCCTTACCCAAGGACACAACGCAGTTACCCCTGGTGGGGATCGAACTTTGGGCCTTTTGGTCCGAAGTCCAATGCATTAAACACTGAGCTACCGTGCTCCCTCGTAAGTGCAGCGGAAGTCTGTTTTATGCACAGCCGCATTATAAATGAAAAATATTAACGTAACAGTAGTATTGAATGAACTGGAATTTGGTCACTTTTTTACCTCATGTTCATCAATTAACTATTTATTCTATTTTATTTTGTTTGACAGAGCTCATGGAGCTCTGTCAAACATGATATTATAGTTGAAATACTTTTAGTGAATATAGTGAGAGTACAGAGGCAAAAAAGGTAGGATATTTTTTTGGATCGAGTGGGGTGGGTGAGGGTAGTATCAGTATAATTTTAGATAGATCAAAGCATCAATTAATCAATTAGCGGGAATTTATTCTACAATCTATTTTCAACCAACAGGTGAAGTTTGCACAAAAGCTATGTTAAACTTGGTTTTTGAAAGTTCTGTGCTAAATAGGGTTATCTTATTAACCAATATAAAATTAAGGGGATCTCACTGTACATGTAACAGGATAAAGTGTGAGATACTAATCATACCAGCCGGTATCATTCTATACTCACAGGCAATACATTCGCAATTTGTTGGCATTTTTAAGACAATTCAATATTTTTCTAAAACAATAATTTGTTGGACCTGAGGCAAAAAATCCACCAGACTTACTAATTTGGTAGTAATTTTCATATTTCTTCACGAAATGCATCCCAATCTCTCCGCAACGTTCCCCCACCCCCTATCCGACCTCCACCACCAACTTCTTATGGCGGAATACCTCTTTTCATACCTTCTCCAAATATTTGGATTTTACGTGACGTGGCCCGTCGTAGTCAATTTTCGAAGCACGGAGTGAATCGCATATTTTCGATTAGAATCGAATCCCGAATCAAATAGGGTCTGTTATTCGAAATCAAATCGAACCTTGAATCAAATACAGGCGTTTTGAACTCCAGACTGAGAAAAATATGCCAACTGCATCATCGAGGCATGCCTTCGCCGAAGGCATGCCTCGATGATGAAGTTGAAATCTTACCCAGAAAGGTTTTTTTTAAAAAAAAAAAAAAAGAAACGGCTGCGATAATTGCCTGTTTTCGGCACTGCATGTGGCTAGCCGCTAGCAACCGTGACCTCATCGCCGACATGGCTTGGGAACTTCAAATTCGTTATCAGCAGTGGTAGTGACTTGTAGAGGTGTAATTAGCATGAATTGTGGCATGGGTATAATAAATGCATTTTATGTTAATATAGCGGAAATTACACTCCGTCTTTATTTTCAACATTGTTTGTGTACAATGTCTAGCTCAGCTATGTTTTGTGAGACGACGAAGATGACCGATACCAGGCAAAACTCCTCTGAAAAGATTTGAAGGAAAACGAATCGGGCAACCGATTTCGAATCGAACCGAATACCAACTTAAGATATGAAAGAAAATCGAATTTCGAAGGTTCGCATGGCCCTACGCCTAATCTTGATGCAGATTACAGGTTAGTGCCACGTGCAGAAACTTTGCTGTTCTGTCAGGGCATATCTGGTGCACCCACTGGGAATACTTCCAGAAGAGGTTCCAGTTGTGCCCTGACAGAGATGCTCTGAATAAATACATTTAGTAAAAAACTGATCCATTTGGAATGTACACGCCATCTCTCGAATTTGGTTCTGAAGAGGCTCCATGTATATAAAACCCAAAATATTTCTCTGGACATTAAATTTATATTCTAATACAATTACTATAAATCTCGAAATCTGATTGGTTAATCAATACAATTTGCGACAGTAAAATCAGCGTAACCTGTCGCAAATTTTATGTTGTCGAAAACTATTTCAGGAAGTCAAGATGTATTCGTGGGCGTTCTATTTTCGTTCCATTTGGAGTCATTGACTACCGTATCCAATGTAAACAAACGCTGTGAACGCGTTGACTTGCTGTAAAAACGTTCTCTATCTTTCTTGTAATTAACTGTATTTAATATGAATGAAGTTGGAAAGTTTAATATTAATGTGGAATAGGGGTTTGGCAGAGACTGCCGAGTAATGAAATGAGTGTTAAAAAACTGATTTCTACGGTCTTAACGGAAACCGTGTGGAACCAGTAGGCGACATGAAAATACAATTTATAAATAGCAATTTTTCGTACGACGAAGAATTTATGGACGCTATGTGCGAAATAGAAAACCAAAATTCCGACAACTGGCAATAATAATTTTAATTGTTCAAGGCCAAATATTTCCGACAGATCCGCTAGCGATGTTATAACATCGACTTCAAGTGCAAGTGGTCCTTTCATTTTCTAATTTGCGTCCGTGGCACCACGTGTACAGCTACAGAAACGCATTCACCACTGAGAGAGGTGAACTATTCGTTCTGCAACAATTATGTCAATACCAGTAGCCCAATTACACAAGACATGACTTCCCAGAAACAGTTTGAAATGAACAACTGTTCTGTAACCAGTAGTAATTATTACGGTTAAACAAGGGCTTCCAATCAAAGATCTCAAATTTTTTAACTTTAATGGTAAATCCTCGGGTGCTTTCCGACGCCGACTGAAACATCACAAGGTGAACTCTAAACTTTAAACAGAGAAAGCAGCCGGCGTATTTTGTTTTTAGATTGTCACAAACATTTAAACATGATAAATGTTGTCAGTACAAAAATAAATATACTTTGTTATTGGTGATAAAATGTCTAAAACGTTTGGAATTATTTGTATTGTGGCAGCGTAAAATATGGTTCGTGATTTGGTTCGGAACTCCCAAATGACGTCACGAAGTCTGTATTTTTAGTTTTAAATTGTTGACAATGTTGTCTTCAACAAGGCGTTGTTTTATAGTTGGGAGATCAAATCTATCTCCGTTTTCAGCCGAATTATATTAGAATGGGGATAACTATGTTGTATTTGATTGTTTGGGGCCGTAAACGATGGTTTTACTGTCGCAAATATCCGTTTTACCGGCTCCGCTAACGCGTCGCCGGCAAAACTCAATTTGCGACAGTAAAACCATCGTTTACGGCCCCAAACAATCAAATACAACATAGTTATCCCCTAATTTACTTTTTGACACATCATGAACCGATTCTTGTTTGAGTGACTGACACAATGGGAAAGAAAAGCCAATTAAAGGGTAAAAAATGACGAAAACGTTTTGCAATATTTTTATGGTGAACCTCGTACAAGTCTCAATGACAATTGACTAAAAGCTGCTCTCGTTGCATCAATGCCGGCACTGTCGCTGCGCCTCGAAATTCAAATACTTTCTTCTCTCGGCTTTTATATTCAATATCATGGACTAGCAATTTTCCACGGTGGAAAGAAGACAGATTGCGAGCAAAGAAAAGATGAATCGAACCACTCAACTGATACAAAAAGTCACTTTCACTTTAACAATAACGGAATTGTTGTAAAAGTACATTAAAACAGCCAAAACCACTGGATGTTTCATGAAAAAAATACAGCTGTAAGCAAAATATACGTGATATTATTTTATTGTCTGTCGAGAGGACCAATTTTCTGATTTTTCATTTCGGGGTCATATTTAGAGCTACATGGTTATAAAATTTCATTGTTTTTCGGATTTCAGTTTGTGGAAAATAATTAATTTCAGTTGTTGCAGGTTTTTGAGGTTTTTTCTGCATTATGTTTCATGTTTTATTTTTAAATGTTTGAGGTCTACTATTTTTGGCTGTCTGAATTTGTTATTCAAAATTTGTTTTATTACAAATTATTGGAGAGTGCCCACAGGCACTCTCTAATAATTTGTAATAGAACAAATTTATATAAACAAACTATAATTTGCGTTTGACTGAATATGAAACATGAGCAAGGAAAAATTGACTTTTGCTCGTGTACCGTCATTTTTTTGAAAGCCGAGCTGATAGTGGCTTCTAGCATTCATCGAGTTTTTTGTTGGAACTTGATTGTGTTTACGTTTCTTTTTGATTTTCTTTTTAATTATTTTTATGTTTTAATCGCCAATAGCATATCCACTACAATTAAATTACTAGGGATCCGCACATTCCAGTCCAAAACTACATATTCGAATACTTTCTTTCGAATGTAAGTTAAGGGCTGTTGCGCTATTTTAAATCAATCCTGAAAAATCCAGACGTGCCAACTTCAATTTTTAGAATCAGATTTCCCTAAGATTGGACACCAATTATAAAACTCTGACTTTAGGAAGGGAGGTTGATAATATTGATGCAAAACATACACAAACGCACAAAGTCTCCTACACATTGGACGCGACGCAAGCGTAGTGCACGATGTGATAAAGAGATCATTACCAATTTCTCTTCTGAATTCAGAATTTCGCAACAAGGGGAGACTTGAAGTTAGAGTTTTGATATAGCATAAACAGAAGTCGGGACAATACTATCACCAATATGCAAATTATAACAAACAAATTCAGGGAATTATTTTAACGAAACGAAATATATTAAGTCTCAAGCCGCTGAGTATTTTTTTAAATATTGTTCATCGCATCTAGTATAGGCTGCTGTGAAGGAGCCATTACTTGATTTGTTAAAAAATTCGTACAAATGTAACCCAACATATGAATGGCCAAACAGGTAATCCAAGTATACAAGGAAGAAGTTTGGGGGCGCGGTGGCTCAGTTGGTAGAGGTGCAGGCTGCAAGCCGAGAGGTCCTCGGTTCGAATCCCACCTGCGGCAACCGCGTTGTGTCCTTGGGCAAGACACTTCACCCCGATTGCCTACATGGGGGCACGATGACGCTGTGTACTGAGGCGTACTGCACGTCGATGGTGCGCATGTCTTCAACCAATCTAACCCTGCCTGTGCTGCGGTGCAGAGTTCAGAGTTACGATGTTGGGGAGCTGACAGCTGCTCGTCGTTGCTCGGTGGTTCTCTCCGGATACTCCGGCTTCCTCCACCCGTAAAACTGTCACGGTCACGATTAGCCATTGTGCATAAGTATGTGACCTTAAACACCAATAAATAAATAAATACAAGGAAGAAGTTAGATAAATGTGATTATATTATACTTACCTCGCGGGCAACTATTAGTTATCCTTGTGTTTTCCAGGGTGTATGGGAATTTACACCGGTTTGGGAACTCATACACCCTGAGGCGAGGCCGAAGGGTGTATGTGTTCCCAGACCGGTGTAAACTCCCATACACTCTGCAAAAAACAAGGATAACGGATTTATTTCCAAGAATTGGTGGACTTAATACTTTAACATAGATTGTGGGCAAAACTGACAGAAAAAATTGTACTTTGTAAGTTTCTTAATAAATAAAACCAGACAAATATGGATGTCATTGGAACTGGCTCAATGAGCCAGTTCCAATGACATCCATATCTGCAATATTTTATTGCAATTAAATATTAAATTTCCAGTATTTTTATTTTTATTCTAACATAACCGAGAAGAAGGTATGAATTAATAGTTAAAAATGGGTACTTTTTGTAGCCATATACCCTGATATTGTACCTTCTTGTTTTTACACCATAGTTAACGACGGTGTAAAAAAGGCCACTGTGGATTGCAAGTTACACCGTACCTCTCAGCCCATGAAAATGCTGTATTTTGTTTCATTTAGAAATAATATTCCTTATCCTGGGCAGGAATAGCCGTCAGCAGTATGAGAGGGGTTAAGTAGTTGTATGTTTCACGTTAGACATTGGAAAATGGTTTACATTTTATACTTGGGTGTCCTTGTTCGACAAAAAGGATCAAATAAGTGAAAATACATTTATTAAGTGAAAATTCTAACTAATAAAAATTGTTCAATATTACCTTATAGCGTCGGGGCGCGGAGGCTCATTGATTGCGGCATTGGACGTCAACCCGAAAGGTCCACGATTCGATACCAGCCAGGGGGAACTGCGTCGTGTCCTTGGGCAAGGCACTTAATCCATATTGCACACGTGGCGGCACGTTGGCACTGTGTAATGATGCGTACTGCACGTCGATGGTGCATTTGTCTTCAACCAATGCTAACCTTTCGTGTGCAAAGTTAATACGTTGGGAAGTCTGAGAGTTGCGTCGCCGCACCACGCTGGTTCTCCCCGGATACGCCGGCATCCCCAATCCGTAAACGATTCCACGGTGACCCTCGATATCGAAAGTATCGTTAGACCTCAATAAGAAATTGGAAAATTTGGATTGAGTGTCATTTCCAAGGACACAACACAGATGGTGAGGGTCTGAATCAAGTCCACGACCTTTAGATCTGTAGTAATGATACATCTATAGTCCGATACTCGATGTAATGATACATCAGTAGTCCTGTGTGTCTGTACAAATACTAAAATGTTCTCGATAAATATATTATACTTTTACATTCGCATTCTTTTTCGCCCATTTGTCTCGAAATTGTCCTTTCTTAGGTACCTCTGAAACGCCCCTGATATGAATGCACTCACACACAGTTACCTATTGTTGGGCCACTTTAACTGCATTTTCTTTTGATCAGGTAGGGCTGTTTCTCTCTCCGTCTGTCTCTCTCTCTGTCTGTCTCGCTCTCTCTCTCTATCTTTCTTTCTTTCTGTCTGTGTGTCTGTCTGTCTGTCTGTCTGTCTGTCTGCCTGCCTGCCTGCCTGCCTGCCTGCCTGCCTGCCTGCCTGCCTGCCTGCCTGCCTGCCTGCCTGCCTGCTGCCTGCCTGCCTGCCTGCCTGCCTGCCTGCCTGTCTGTCTGTCTGTCTGTCTGTCTGTCTGTCTGTCTGTCTGTCTCTCTCTCTCTCTCTCTCTCTCTCTCTCTCTCTCTCTCTCTCTCTCTCTCTCTCTCTCTCTCTCTCTCTGTTTAAAAATGTCCTGTTGGAAACTGTGTGGTCAACGGATATACACTGACAGTAGTAGGGGAAGGCGATTGGGCTTAAAAATTTAAGACTGATTTTCCCATTGGGTTTTGAATTTTTTTTAAAAACTTATGTTGATGGTCCTTTGAGCGAAGTACTTTGAGCGTAAAAAATTAACACTGATTTTCCATTGACCAGTCGGTCAAATGATATGGGTTTGTTGAAATTTTTAGAAAAATAATGATTTTCAACTATCATTGCCTCCGATTCGTTAGATAAAGTGTGAATCAAGTTCTTGCTGGTGACATCAATCTATCATCACCATTATGTTTATGTACAAAATGTTGTATCACAGTCTCGTCCTTGTTTCTAAGGATAAATCTCGACTCGTCTTTCGACTCGTCGAGATATGGCCTTATAAACAAGAGCTCGGTTCTGATACATTTTGTACATAAAATATTATGGTGATAATATATACGCGTCACATAACCCCACGCCACCAAAGTAAAGAAGAAACTCAAAAGTGATCAGGACTATTCTCCGGTAATGAGGTAAGCCTAACCACAAAAGCTGAATAATGCCTAAAAAGTTAAATATATGTTTCTCAAGCCCTCCTGCATGGTCCTTTTGGCTGCCGTATGCTCCCTTTTTATAACTAACGCAAACTTCAAAAAATAAAAATTCAATGGTTTGATATTTCACCCAAGTTAATAAAATTGATAAATTTGTTCCTTAATTACATATAGAATATACCCATAGTAGCTTGGTGTACCAAATGTTCACCACAAGTGGTGAACATTTGGTACACCAAGCTACTTTGGGTATATATTATTTATACAATGATCGTCAGATTAATAAGAGCTTAAATGTTGAATAAATCAATATTCGCACGCGCGATTCTGTTTTTGTTTACATGAGCACCGGTGGACGGTACTTCCGCTTGCAATTTTATTGTTTTTTTTAACAGAAAACGAAATGTGTAAATTACGGTGCTTTTTCATTTTAATAACATAATAACATACTATTTCGAGTTGAGAATGCTTTATTAACATGAGGCAACGTGTGTCTGTTAATTTTTGGTATCTTATGAGGTGAACTTATTTAAAAACGTAATAAATAATTGCCGGTTTCAGTTCACTCTTCACGAGGCGACGAGTGATAAATTTAGACAAGTTTGCATTTAAGGCGAGGTCACCAAAGGTCAACTTGGTTGTAGTTCCACTGTAGGTGTAAATTTTAACTATTGAAATCCCATTGCTGGCGTGTTCACCACGATTGGTGTGTAAAGCTAAAATTTATGTCATAGGCTTTTTATATATAGTAGAATAGGTAATCATGGTATAAAAAGCCTTCTGGCACTCAAGGGACGAAATACATCACCACCCATGCTATTCTGTAGATTCTGAGGCCTAAAACATAAAACAAACCAAGAACATGAATTTTTGATGGCAAAGAAGTAATTTCAAAAATAAAGTATAAATAAAAAAAAACATCCGCCCATACAGTTAAAACTACAAGTCCTGTCACGAACTGTGCGCTTATCTAGGCTTAAGTGTGCGTAGGAATTGCGCGCAATTGCCATATCGAATGGCATCCAAAGCACGGCAGGTTCTCTTGGTTACTCATAGAAAACACAGGTAATGTTTCAGCCAATGGACCTCCGGTTTACCCGGAGGTCCATTGGCTGAAACATTGCTTGTGCACAGCCCATATGTACAGAATTTGATAGCCTTACTATGGTCATAACGCGTAGATTAACGCACAGATCGACGTGCTGTTTGTGCGCATTCCGTGACATGACTTCTAGTTTTAACTGTATGTAATTTTACAAAAAATGGCACGAAAAACAGCAGATTGACTTTTTGGGGCCTAAACATTGTCTTTGGAATAAACGTTGTTTCAGAAAAGCCTTTGGTTATTGCGACACTGACTGTAGAAATTAATATATTCTTGAACACGTCAGGCGTATCGATTTTAAAATTAAGATTTTAACATATATTGTTCAAACTGTCTCATGTCTCTCAAAGTTTGGTCGAGCCATTGATTCAGCGGACAGCATGCTAAGATTTGGTTAGTAAACTTGATCAAGCCAGACAAAGGGACGTTCACTTAAGATTGCAACCTTCTGTCACTCATTAGATTGCTTACGTTGGTGTAAAAGTCAGAATGAGCCAACTGCAGTATTACTTTTTATCAGTCGTACGTCCTGCAGAGGTAGAATTTTCACAAACCATTAACTCCTAAATGTTTCTTTCGTTGCAAATGTTGTTTCAAGAGTGGACGATTTCAGCTTTAAAGGGACCCGCGGTACATAACATAGAATCCTGCTGGGGCTCGTGGCAGGGTGACAATTCTTCGCTCAATTTAACACAATGAAGAACAAATTGGCCATTGTAGTCTAGAATCGTCCTCTGTGAATAAACAAACTCGGTTATAAAAGATAAATATGTTCTCCTAGAGGCAATAAAACGACGGTTGTTCTTTTTAAGCTACAGACCAGCAGTCAATGAATCGTAAGATTTTATAATATCAATCAACCAGAAGGTTATCTCTGATCTATAGATCTATCCGGTGATAATGGTGTTCTTCATCGTAGCATGACTGATGTATGAAGGTGTGAAGAAGAGACCACTTTGCAGTGCATTAGACATAATTAGACAATGCTATGAGACAGAGATCTAAATACCTCTTTGTCCAATACCAGCTTGTTGCATGGAATAATTGTCAAACGCAACAGCGTACCTGTATTTGGGTTGCCGATGGATAGTTCACTGTCAACAAAAAATGGATTGTAGTAACACGATGTCCACGAAATGCCTTTCTTTAAATTTAAACATCAACTCAGTGCTGAGGCCATCAATCTAATTCTTTGAGAAATTCAGCACTGTTATGGTCTGGAACCAGTCTCGTTTTCAAAGAGGTCCTCATCTGTATTTAGATTCATTCGTCTGGATAGTAGGTCGAGGTTTGCGGTTGCTAAGACGTGATAGGCTGCTAGTGTTAGAGTGTAGTTAGAAATTATCCTCGATAGTAGTAGCTAGTGACAGACTAGGTTTCGAATGTAAAATTGCCCCAAGTCAATGGTTCTTCCACTCTACCGGAGTACGACAAAAAGACAAAACTGAAGTAATACCCCGTTCAAAACAAGTCAAAACATTCCAGGAAAGCTTAAAATAGTATTAAAAAGCTAACATTGTTCCAACTGGGGGCGCTCTCCAGTGCTACTGGAGTACACTCTGGATCAACCGAGTAACACAATAAAATAGATGAAATATATCCAGGAATGGAAGACCTGGAGCAGGCAGGAAACGAGGATTCCGAAAGAATTACAGCCAGTAAAGATACTCCGGATCAGTTGAACGCACCTTATGAGGCCCCCTCTGTCCTATTAGAGGACTTTGGTTTCCATAGTAATCAAGTGCTATCAATGATGGAAATCCGGATAGGTAAAAGCCGAGGATTTGCCAGGAATCCGGGTCTATTTGGATGATTAGATTTGCTTCTATTCAATCCAACACACACCCAGAACACACACCCGCCCTATCAGACAACTTTCGGTTACACGGTAATCACGGACAACCATCAGCCTCCGTCAAACAAAGGGAACGACGGAACCGCGTGTCACTCCAACAACACGCGCTGCACATGCGCACGTAAGCCACGTGTCACTGTGAGAGTTCCTTGGTCCGGTTATAGGTCCAGCCGAATTGAGCCCATCCATCACTCTCCTACTACTGTTTGCATTGGTGAAGGAATGTGAACCATTGACGTGTAGTACGCATTAGTACACTGCGCTACAGTATCCCCACTTAGGCAACTGGGATTGGAGGTCTTGCCCATTGATACAACGTAGATGGCGCGGGTTAGGATCGAACCTATGACCTCTGGGTCTGAAGTCCAACGATGCCCGTGTACCTCATAACACCGCGTTTACGTTTTTGTTCAGACTCGACGGATATATCTGGCTGCTCTAGTCACAAAATAGTTGCCATTCAAATTGTATTTCTTTTTTTATTTATTTATTTCTTTTTTCTTTTTTTTTTTGGTGGGGTTGGGGAGAATCAAACCACAGCTTTATGAACTTCACTGGAACGAGTTGTACGAACTACAAGTCATGTTGGGTGAAGAGTTAAAGACAGAGAAATATAAATAGACAGAAGAACAAACTATGACAAGAATTTGTATTGTGCCTCTGTGACAGGAATGATAGTCCGTAGGAAAATTAGTCCCTCTGGACTATTATTCCGCGGAATTATAGTCCTAGGTCTAACATTCCTAGGAATAGTACTCCGCCGGACTACTATTCCTAGGAATGTTAGACCTAGGACTATAATTCCGCGTAATAATAGTCCAGAGGGACTAACGTTCCTACGGACTATCATTCCTGTCACACGTCGACTCTTCCACAGCGGTGTATTCAAAACGGATGCGAATACACACTGCATATTAATTGCACAGGCATAAGTACTTTCCACCCCGTTGGGCGTGTCCTTAGAAAATGTCATCAGGTGGGTTGCATCACCTCACACTAAGCAAAACCATTCCATATGGAATATTACTGGTTTCTATGATGGCACAACCTTTTCCTATTTTGGAAGGAACTGAAATGAGCAACAGGTCTATCACATCACACTCATTTCAGAGTGCACATATTTTAACGAAAATTGCGTCCTCGAGTTCAACGGTAAAGCAACTAGACTACGCCTCAATATCATTTTTATAAAAACTCGAATGGGGGCTTACATAATTATTATTCTAGAGTGGGATGGAATGGGGTGGGTTGGGTTAGGTGGGGTGTGGGGGGGGGGGGGAAATCTCATACAAAATGGAAGATTTTTTATCCAATCACTAGGCTTGTCGAGTGGCTGGATCAAATATCTTTCCCCGGTGGTGAGGTTTCCCCATTTGACCCCCGCACAACTCGAGGATGATTTTTCTCTCACCACATCTCATATGACGTCGTGTAAATCGGAATACACCTGGTACGTCGAAAGCATTACTGTTCTGCCGACTGATCATAGAGAAAATGAATTGCACATTCGGAAAAAGTATCGAAAGGTTCCGAACAGTACAGCTGCCGTGAACTGGGCACTTTCCACAGGTGGGCAATATCTCCACTAATATTAGATTTCAAACACTAAGTAATTACTGGAATAATCATCAGAAATTTGATTAATGAAGCACCGGGTACAGCCCGGTGCTTCATTAATTAAAATTTTGCTGATGGTGATTTTTATTACCTGGTGAACGCATGCGTAGACATCACTGCCCATGCGTGGATTACGACTAGTTCACGGCGACTGAACTGTATCCCAGTATATACTAAGAAACTCAGCGTTAATTTACGATAATGATGCATCAACAGTCTGTAGCGAGATGAAACGGCTGGAATTAAAGTGACATCGCTTTCCAAATTGTGGATTTTGATGACGTCACGTTGTGTTTGGTGGAACAAAAATCATCCATCGTCGAGTGGTGTAAGATGGAAAAGTGTATCAATGGAAACACAGTGGGGCGCCATGTTTATAAATAAAATGCAGACGATGACGAAATAGGCATCATTAAATAATTCAAATGAAGATGGTCACGCGGGTGGGTAAAACAGATCTTTCTCACCCAGGTATATCACCATTGGCGTACGAGCCGGAGGGCATGGGGGAGGGGCTGTTGCCCCCCCCCCCTGGATTCGGGCAAACCAGCTTTAAAAATCCGGGCAAGGAACGACAGCGAGAGGGGGAGAGAGAGGGGATATTTGTATTCCATCCATGCAGGATTTCGGGCAAATCAAAAGGTTTGCCCCTCTATACCACAAAAGCCCCGTACGCCCATGTATATCACTCGCGACGCGAGTACAGGGGCGAACTGGGCCAAGAAAATATACGGGAGGGGGCGCCTGACCTGGAGAAAATTTTGCTTTTTCGAACTGAAAGGACACTGCTTCCCTACAACTTGGCGATCATTTGAAGTCCACACGAAGGCCATTTCGATGGCATATTTATATCAACTTCGTCGCTCATTCGGAAAAAAATTGTTGCACGGGAGTGGGGGGGGGGGGGGGGGGTTGGACGCAATGGAAGAAAATTTTGATCTTTCACCCTGAGAGACTGCTGGTATATCGAAACGTCTCCATGTGGACTACCAATGGCAGTCCACATAGAGAGCATTTCGGTATACCGGCAGTCTATTGCAATCAGATCAATTTCGCCTGTTGGTCATTTTCAAAAATTTCATGCACCAACACGTGTTGGGCTGCATCAGTTTTGGGGGCCCAGGGAGGGGGCCCACCGGGAATTTTCCCGGGGGACCGTATGGGCAGTTCGCCTCTGCACGTGTATCTCAAAGGGAAAGTGGTGGCAGAAAAATGCTCTTCCATTGACTCGATTTTCTTCTCGATGGTATTATTGGTAAAGCCATTATCAACAAGTGAAGACGCCCGGTCAGGAAAGTCGAGTTAAGACCCTACTGCTGAGATAAAGAAAATTTCTAGATCTGTATAAAAATATAATCCGCCGTCAATATAATGAATTATTTGACATAAACTATTAATAAAACTGTGAATATTAATTCTCTTCGTTTGACTTGACATGACAAAGAGATCACAGATGTGTCAAAGGAGTTTGTTTCCCGTCGCGTGTTCGATCATTTTAACGGCCCGGATGACAATGTTGATGGATGCATAACAAAAAGCAGCTCATTATGTTTCTCTGATCCTTTCGAAGTTGATGCTTTTTTCAAGTTGTCAAATGTATTTTAAACCACATCCACACTCAACTTTGCCCACCGAAAAAATGCTATACCTTCGACGTTTAAACTTTTGAAAGATCACCATTAACCTTATTTGTTTAACCTTTTCTCGACTAATTTTTCAGAATAATTTGACAGTTCTCTTTCCTTAGTTATGTCTTTTTTTAAGTTAGGGTATTTTTCTATTTTTTTCCCGGTGAATTTTTCGAAATAGAAATGTTTTTTTATTGTATTTTACTGAAAGGGGCCTGAAGGAACTCTTCAAATATTAACGTTTAACCTTTTGACGACTAATTGTTTAGATTAATTCAACAATTCCCTTTCCTAAAGGTATTTCGCACAATGCAGTCGGTGTGGACAGGTTGTAACCCACGCGCGGGCAGAGATGTATCCACGCATGCGTTTACCAGGTAACAAAAATCATCATCAGCAAAATTTTAAATAATGAAGCACCGGGTTGTACCCGGTGCTTCATTAATTAAATTTTTGATAATTAGTCCTGTAATTAGTGTTGGAATCTAATATTATCGCCCACTTTTGTACATTGCATATAAATTAACATTTGAATAAAGATTTAACAGCCCTTTTAAGGGCTTTCGGGTGTGTGTCTGTGAGAGGGTGTGTGTTGGGGGCTTTTTTCACCTCTAATCACCCCGACATCTATTCCCCCTGAAGACCAGATGGCCAAGGATGGACTGATGGGTGACTCTCAGCCTTCAAAAACACATATTGGTTAATTTCTTTCCTTTTTGTAACCGCTAAGGATAATATGCTGGGGCTGCTTCCAAACCAGCGACTGTTTGGGTTTCTTTTTGTCTAAAACCCCACCAAACTGCGGTTTCAGTATTACCATAAATATGCCCACTTCTATAAGCAAACACGGAGCAGAACTCTTCTAGTTATGCCAAATTCCTGGCCATCTTCCAGTTCGAGGTTCTTGTGGATCTCAACCCACTACCCAACTGCCAGTCGCACACCCAAACTTAATAGGATTATTGGCTCTCGCTTCCGACTCGCGTGGATTTATAAGCAAATAAAGCTATAAAGCAAACAAAGTTATTCGGGTCGCAAGGGATTTCAGTCTCACATCGTCCATGTGCACCTTCGGCGCGCAGAAACTTTTCTTTCTTCTTTCTCTATTATCGCCCACTCGTGGAACATGACCAGTCCACGACGGCAGTACTGCAGAACTGTTATGTATTTTTTAATTCAGTATTTTTTCTACTTTTTCATTTTCAGGTAAATTTAAATAAACAGAAATGTTTTTATTGGGGAGGGCCTTAACCCTTTACCTAACACAGTATTTTTGAAAAATAAATTAAATTTCATATTTTTAGAAAACAAATTTCGCACTTTATCAATAAAACAATTCAAATATTGATATCATTAGAATTTAGAACCAGCTTGATGAGCTGGTTCTAATGATATCCATATTTGTATGGCTTTATTGAGAAACTTCCGAGATATTTTAGGCTGTGGTAGGCTCATTCTGGTTAATTTTTTGGCCGCTTTTGGCATCTGTGTTAGGTAAAGGGTTAAAGCACTCTTATTGATCTTATTTGTTAAACCTTTTGTCGACTAATTTATCAGATTATTTTTAAAATTCTCTTTCCTAAAGATATTTGGTAGAGGAGTTATGTCTTTTTTAATTTAAGTCGTTTTTTTCATTTTCCGGTGAATTTTTTTATAAACAAAATGTTTTATTGTATTTTATTTCTATGAAATTAGGTCAATGCCATGATTACAAAATTGGTTTTCTTCGCGATCCTATCGCGACACATTTACACAACTGGGTCACGATTTGGTAAACAAAATAATGCGAAATTAAAACAACATAAAAGCTCAAACCAAAATAACATTTCAATTTCTATATCTTCCTATTTATTTTTCAACAAGTGAGATTCTGTGGAGGAGGAAATCGGACAGTTAATTCGACAGGATCACCACCCAATCGCGATCCGGCTGAAATTTCGTGTCCGCTTTTGTGTTCCAAGTACAGTAATAACTATGACGATGTAGCTAAAGCACACCCAGGTCCGAATTTAGTGAGGGAGGGGAGGGTTAGGTTCGCCCCCACCCCCCACCCCCACCCCAACCCCCCATGACCAGATCTTTCGCTTTTTTGGAGCGCCAACATTTTCTCTGAAAGCGGTTAATTTGAAAAAAATATTGACTATTTGGCGAAACCACAATTTTCATTGTGAAAAAAATACCTTTATGTCTCAAATGCCATCTGAGGGGACAATACTACAGAACTTTTACAATTGTGTTTTCTAGAATTGTATTTTTTAGTTATGGAATGAACCATAAACATTTTCAAAGATGTGGCAATTTGCCAGTTGGAAAATTACCGTATCAAATGCTCATGATTAATTTCAGTCAGTTATATTAATAGGTAGAAAATAAAATTCTGGAAAATACAATTGTATAAGTTTTATAGTATCCACCCCTGTATGAAAGCTCGCCCGTGATATGTCAATCGAGTAGTAATGTGCACGAAAAGAAATGCGTATTATTGTTATTTGAAAGTATTACTTTCGTTTAACGATCAGCTGATTCTCTCCTTTTATCTTACAATCAACATGTATTTTGTCTGTATTAACTCTGCAACTGTCGTGTATCCGACCCCCTGATACAGATGTTTGTATCTGGGGGTCGGATATAAGTATGTTCCTTTCGCGTGAGTTCTATTTTATTTCTTTTTGTTCATCCGTACAAATAAATAGTTCGTTAAATATTCGTCTGCATTCTTGACTTATCCCCAATATATTGTAAGATAAAATGATTATTACCATTATGTGGATGAACAAAATATGTATCCGTGTCTCGCTCCGGGTTCTAAGAGTAGCTCTCGACTCGTCTTCGACTCGTCGTGATCTGCCCTTGGAACCCGGAGCTCGACTCGGATACATATTTTGTACATCCACATAATGGTAATAACCTCTGTTTATTTGACGCATACTTTAATAACCAGCTGTAGGAGCGGATTGGGCCAAGAAAGGTTATCGAGAAATGCCCCAACGGGCCCATAGATTCGGAGAAAATTTTGATTTTTCGAACGGAACTAACGCGGCTTCCTTGCATTTGAGCAAGCAATGGCAGTCCGCATAGAGGACATTTCGATGGCATTTTTGTATCATCTTCATCGATTGATTATTCGGTAACAAATGGTTCTGCGGGGGAAGCTGAGGGCATCGGAAAGACCCCAGTTCGGCCCGATCAGAGAAAATTGATTTTTGAAATTGAAGGAACGCTGTTTCCTTTCATTTGAGCGATCAATGGCAGACTAGACTGCTGGTATATCGAAATGTCCTCTCTGTGGACTGCCATTGGCAGTCCACATAGAGAACATTTCCATATACCGACAGTCCATGCAACCAGATCCATTTCGTCTCTTGTTCATTTTCAAGAAATTTCATGCACCAACAGGTGTTGGGCTGGTTTAGTTTTGGGGGCCCCAGGAGGAACCCAATATGGGAGTCCACTGGGAATTTTCTTGGTGTACCATACTGGCCAGCTGCATATTGATGTCAAAATGTTGAAATTTCAGCCAGTAATTTTTTCACACAATACAATTAGGAATTCAGTCAAATTCAATGTTGTTTGACAGATCTCAAACAGCTCTGTCAAACAAGACCGAGTAGATTAAATACCTATTTCCATAACAGAAAAAGAGTTGCATGTTGAAACTTTAAAATCTTAACATCAATTTCGGGGCGTTGACAAAGTCGGCAGCCAACCGCAGCAGCCCACGTCAGTAAAGGTGGAGGTGTGCAAAGAAATTTGTCAGGAGAGATAACACAGATACTCTCTTCTTTTAATTCTCATCGAGGCTCCTTTTTTACAGTTTAGTACGCAGAGCCGTATTAACCCATGGCCGGGCCCCTACACACTAAAAACTAAAGTGTTAAAACTGACACTTTCAAGGTGTTAAACCCATTCTTCAAGTTTCAGATGTCTGATGATTGTAAAGTCTAAGTGCTTAAAGCATTGCACTTTGAGTGTTAAAATCAAACCCTAAGAGTTAGAATGCGTTTAACACCTTGAAAGTGTCAGTTTTAACACTTTAGTTTTCAATGTGTAAGTTGCCCCTGGGTGAACCCAGTAAACTAGACCCATATTTTAAACCTCTGGCGAGTTTGGACCTATTTGGTGTTCGCCCAGGTCCATTGAGCATACTATACTAGAGGTATGTGTGAACCACTTTCAAAATTTTCGGTTCCACTCACGTTTCGGGGTGATGCAATACGTGTACAAACTTTGAAAATGTATACGTGAGTTATAAACTGCAGTTTCTAGCAGTGATCTTGACACATATATTGAACCTCCAGTACTTTTCGACTCATTTGGTGTTGGTCCACAGGTCACACCATGCTTGAGATACAAGAGTGACACATTTTCAAAATCTTTGGCTGCGCCTGCTTTTTCAAGTATAGAAATACATGTATGAACTTTGACTATGCATTAGGGAGTTATAAGGTGCGAATTCCAACAATTTTGAAAAATGAACCCAGTGACCTTGGCCCATATTTTGTATCTCCAGCGCATTTTCATTGATTTTGATTTGTCCCAGCTCCATAGTTCATATCATTATTGAGATATAGACGCGATCCAATTTCAAAATATTTGGTTTCGCCCATTTTTTTGAGTGACGAAATGCATGTATGAACACCGGAATTCACGAGTGAGGAACAAAAGAAAAATTTCAAACAATCCTGACAAAAATGCACTCAGTGACCCCTCGGTGACCCCAGTGATCTTGACCCATATTTTGACCCTCCAGCGACATTTGGGGTTGGTCACAGGTCTACAGGTTATACGATGCTTCAGATATGGGCGTGACGCACTCCCAAAATGTTTGACTCTGCCTATATTTTCGAGCGAAGAAGTACATATATGAATTTAGGGAATGCATCAGGGGTTGTAAAATGCAACTTTCTAAATTCTGAAAACTGCACCCAATGCCTCCAGGTGATCCCAGTGACCTTGAAGCAGATTTTGAACCAGCATACGCTTTCGACTCATTTGGTGTTGGTCTCAACTCCACAGGTCATACCAAGCTTGAGATATGGGCCTGACGCACTTTCAAAATTTTTGGCCCAGCCCACTTTTTCGAATGATGAAAAAAAGTGTGAACTTTAGGAATATATTTGAGTGTTATAAAATGCAATTTTTAGCAATCCTGAAAATTCACTCTCTAATCCCTGGGTTATCCCATTGACCTGGACCCATGTTTTGAACCTCCTTCGAATCCTTTGGTGTTGGTCTCAGACCTATAGGTCATATCATGCTTCAGATATGAGCATGACCCACTTTCAGACTTTTTCACCACGGCCACTTTTATAAGTGTAGAAATACGTGTACGAATTTCGGGAATACATTAAGGTCAGAAGATGCGATTTCCAGCAATTCTGAAAATGCACTCAATGACCCCCTGGGTGACCTTATTGATCTTGATCCATATTTTGAGCATCTATCGAGTTTTGACTCGTTTGGTGTTGATCAGAGGTCCATATGTCATACCATGCTTTAGATATGAGCGTGACCAACATTGAACACTCCAACCCCCTAGAAACATCCCCAATGTACTAGGAGCCTGAAAACATAGATGTCCGAGTTCAGGCGACTGTCTACAGTACATCCGCCGTGGACTGGTCGTAATCCACGCTTGGGTAGTTATGTCCATGCATACGTTTACCAAGTAAAAACAAACTCATCATCAGCAAAATGTTAATTAATGAAGCACTGGGTTGTACCCGGTGCTTCATTAATTCACTTTTTGTTGACTTTTCCTGCAATTAGTGTTTGGAATCTAATATTATTTCGTCCGTGCAAATATTGCGCATCCATGGAAAGTGACCAGTCCACAGCGGCCGCACTGTATCAGTATGCTAAAAGCAGCGAGATAGATAGATTTGTAGTCGAATTATCTTGCGTTCAATGAAAGTGATGAGAAGGTAGAAAGCAGGCTAGAAGAATAAGAAGAAGAAAAAGAAAATAGAGAAAAAATGAAACCATACCAAAACAATAGCCTGCGTGTTTCACACGGACTAACGACGTATCTCTGGTTTGGCATTTATGAAGAGAGTCTTAGAAGTCTCCATTTTGTCGAGCCAAAGGCAGGGCAAAATGGAGAATTTAGACGCACACACACCCTCGCCCTATCACACCTACACATATACAAAATACACGTACAATAACCCCCCCCCCCCCCCCCCACACACACACACACAAACACACGGAATCTTGTTTAACTGCACTGTGGACACTTATTGGGTTTTAGTTTGTACTCGTTCACAAACAAGTCCTCACAAAAGCAGATAAACAAATCCATACCTATGGTTTTCTTTACGAGGGCTCAGGGAAAATAGAGGCAATCTTTGTGGATAGAAACCTAAAAACTGTTGTCTAGGTTCTCACAAAATTGGGAAGGTAGATCCGTGTCTTCTCTCACACACACATACTGAGATTTTGCGACTTATGATAACAAAGCATCCGTGAAGTCCGTCAGTGTGATTTGTCCGTTTGTTGCCGACTTGAAGCAGTATCCCACCTGGTGTGTTTAGAATTCAGTGGGGAAGCGACAACCGTTACTTATTCTCAGTTCCTTATTCGACATTCTTTATCAAGCGGTAAAATCGGTTGATAACGAATGCCGAATAAAGAACTGGGAATAAGTAATGGTTGTCACATCGGTAAATTCGGTCCACTTTTATCAAGTGTTCACCTGGTCGCATCTTATCCTCATGACACGTGTTATTCGATGATCATCGATGCTCCAGCCACTGCGGTATGCTCGACACATCAAAGTCTTTTCCAAAAGTAATCACTGGGTAACAATGCTGCATGCAGAGAAGGCAAACAGGATATTTTCATTCAGCAGTCATTGAAGCAAATGAAAGTGATCAGAACTTTGTGTTTATGCTTTGACTGCACTTTCAGTTTCGCCATGGCGATCTTTTGGCGAAAGGTACTACTGTTTCTAACAATATTACACACATGTTTAACTTTCTCTTCAAACGATTTACCCGCAAACACGATCCTTCAGTATATAAACTGGTTACGGCAACATGTAAGAATTAGAATAGATCGAGGGGTCGTCACTGATAGCACGATTCCTACGGTCAAATTCGGTATAGCCAGGAGAATGGTAGATGGGAGCAAATGAGGGTGCGCACTTCTTCATCTTTCATCAGACATGCCACACGATAAACACGATTACACAATGATTTTTCATTGGAGTTTTAACAACACCTTTTACGGCCAGGGTCACTTCGTGTCGGACAGTTTTTCTGGTCGAGGAATCCGGAGTACCCGGAGAGAACTACAGGGCAGTTGCGAGCAACTGCCAATCTCCCCAACTCCACACACACAGGGTTAGCATTGGTTGAAGACAAGTGGACCATTGACGTGCATTACGACCTAGTACGCAGCGCCATCGTGGCCACATGTGGGCAGTCGGGATTAAATGCTCTGGCTAAGAAACAGCGTAGTTACTCGTGGCGTGGATCGAATCCTTAATCTTTCAGCTTGGAGTCTCATGACGTGCCCAATGAGATAGCACGATCTCGCACATTGGGGTAGACAATGGGAAAAATGCAACTAAGTCAATACAACGGGTTCCAGTGAAATCGTTCCCTCAGTCCCAATGTGTTCTATGTGCCTACAGGCACATAGAACACATTGGGACTCAGGGGACGATATAATATCTACAGACGTGAACGAAATAGTTGCATTTAGTCAAAGAATTCCACCTTCAGGTGGTTTAATCTGTTTCTTTTACTTCAGCCATGGTATGCACACAACAAAAGAAAGAAGAGTGGGTCATCGTAAATCAGTACTAATCGTTTCTTCCCTTACAGTAATAATAATAATAACAACAAAACTTTGGCCGGCAGCTGATTTGTCACTGTTCTCAGTTGAGAAGGCCCGTGCTCCCCAAATGGCTTCCTCTACCACGCATCTCCTCTCCTCCCAACACCCGAAAAAGATGACATCCGGTACCTCATTTTTCTGTATGGAAGTTTAATCCTCAGCACCAATGTGCAGAGGATTAAACCCGTATTTTTTTCAACCGTATTTTTTTCAAGTAAAATGTCAACCCGTATTTTTTTCCTTCAATACAAATTACGAATTTAACCAATTCAGTCCTTAAGCTCTGTCAAACAATGTTTAATTGATTAAATTCCTTCTTGTATTACGAAATATTTGCTCTTTCAAATTTCGTAATTTTTACATCAGAGTTCTGAAGGTTCGTCTCCCATACCGTAAAGGGAGAAACGATTACAGGTGAGTTTCTTCAACTGCAAACTTCGTTAAATTCCTGACAAAATTAATAGGAAATGTTAGCAACCCTTTATCTCATATACTACAGGTTTACGGTGGTCAATAACTGTCAGGTGGACCCGGCACTTTTTTTACACTGCGATATTGCGTTTAACATTTACTTTTCTCGGGTTGATATTCCCTTGTATCAACCTCAAGTAAAGTCAATTATTGTACATAATCAACTTCAGATATTTTACATTATTTCCGTTAGAATAGTTATCACTTATGCCCTTCATGAATACCAATTATCTATTATTATAAACAACAAAGGATTCTTTTTCTTGAGGGCGGTGGGGGGGGCGATTTTGTGTTAGAGTATAGTTAATGTCCACACTCCACAAATTCAGGTTGATGAATATCACGAAATAGAATACTATACATTCAAATTTGTATTATTATTTTATTTTATTTAATTTTATTTTATTTTTAATTATTTTATTGTATTTTATTCCATTCTTTTTGGTTCATTTGATTTTGTTCAATTGACAGTACACCCGGTGTGGTTGAGTAATTGTCCACTCATCAGTAGCAACTTAAAACACACAGCAAAAAAGCTCTACCAGCGAAAACGTTATAATCCAACACGTGGTCTATCATTATTGATTAATCGAGTACACCCCAAGGCTTGCCAAATTTGGAAAATTGTCTTGTTTGTTGTTTGAGTTTTACTTGTAAATTATATCTGAAGAGCATTTTAGTTGCTATCTTCCGAATCAGTCTGGATGTTTTATTATACGGGTCAGGTTACATTCGACTGGTTTCTCTATTTTTATGAAGTGAATATCTTTTTAAAAAATTGAATTGTTTGGACAACATGTCTTTTGATGCACATTGTAGTTGAACCCAAGAGCATCAATTTCGTTGATCTTGTATAAGATACGAACCATGCGATCTCAAAGGTTCTTAAGTCCTTTCAAACACATCTCTAACCATTGAGAAGGGGTCACTTTTATTAGCATCAAATGTAGATCGATTCAAATCCAATCTATAACAATAATACTGTTTACCGTGAAAAATGACAGCTTACCTTTCAACCGATAATATCATGTAAATAGAGTGACATTTGAACGAAGAAAATAACTGAATCTCTCTCATCACGTTAAAGGCTATCTCATATTATTTTTATGTTTCCATGGTACACGCTAAAAACTAAAGTGTTAAAAACTACACTTGAAGTGCTGCTGTATTTAACACTTACTGAGTGATGAACTAGCACTTTGTTCAAGTGCAGATATCCCAGAACTTGACAGGTATTACAATAATACCACTTGACAAGTTTAATGTCGCGACACTTAAAGGAAACAACGCAGATGACGCGGATCCGCCTCGAACTCTCGAGCCTGATCCGCGTCATCTGCGTTGTGTCCTTTTAATTATGTACCCACCAAGCGCAAATCAAATTATGGACGATTCTGGAAGAACCACCAATGTTAGACACATGGGAAGTGCCATCCATTCAAGTTTCAGATATCTGACGATTGTAATGTCTAAGTGCTTAAAGCATTGCACTTTGAGTGTTAAAATCAAACCCTAAGAGTTAGAATGGGTTTAACACCTTGAAAGGGTCAGTTTTAACACTTTAGGTTTTAGTATGTATTTATCGTGTGTTTTCGGAACCCCTTGTGATGCGATTTATTGACCTTTCAACTTCAGGGTGATAGGGTCTAAAAAGTTAAAATCTGTTTTCCAGCCCCCCCACCCCCCCCCCCACCCCCCGCATTGTCCTTCTGGCTGCCGCATGCTCTCTTTTTATTATATTAAAAAAATTAAAATTAAATGGTGTTATGTCTGATATTTTACCCAAGAAGTTAATAACATTGATAAATTGACCCTTGAGTGCAAGAAGGCTTTGCAATGCTTTAGCATTGCAAAGCCTTCCTGCACCCAAGGGACGAAAAACACCACCACCCATGCTATTATGTAGATTATGAGGCCTAAAACATAAAACAAACCAACACCATGAACTTTTGATGGCAAAGAAATAATTCCAAAAATAAAAAATAAAATTTAAAAAAACGCCGCGCACATACTCTTTTACAACTGAGGAACAGAAGATATACTTTGTCGGGCCTAATGTAATCATTTTAATTAAATCTTTCGGAGTTGAATATTAAATTATCAATGAACTTCTATAAAAAATTCAAATCCAAGAAATCAAAGCATTTGACAATTTGGACCAAACCATACACAGCAGTCTTGTTTGTTTTAATCCTATTCTTGAGCAACCCTTTTTGCCCGATTTTTGGCGCGCAGAAAAAAAGTTGTATTTACTGACAAGATGGCACAACAAATTGATGGAGAGGATCAGCAATAATTTTGTGTATTGGGTTGCCGTGGTTTCGACTCCCGGCAGGGGGGCGGGGGCGAGGGTTCGACTCCAGGCAGAGACCAACATTCTAAATCCCCTAAAACACGATTGTGTCCTTCAAAAAACAAACACATGTCTGTGCCAGTCTTCGTCTGGGGACCACAACACTTTCATCGTACAGTAGCCAGTGCGTTCTACGCTTTCATGCTGCTGTCGAAGAGACGGTGAACCAAGCAATCATGGTAACTTCATCTAAAAAGCTAGGTTCCATCCATCGTTTTGACGGCGTGCAATGGTCTAGTGGTTTAGGGGTTGGGCTCCCGATTGCCAGGCGGGGTTGCTGAGGGTTCGATTCCCGACAGGGAATGAGAAACCAACATTCTAAACCAACATTCCAAATTCCCATAAAACATGATTCTGTCCTTCGAGAAACACACACATTCCCGTGCCAGTCTTCCTCTGAGGTTAACCACAGCACTTTCGTCTTACTGTTCCACACTTTATGCTGGTGCCGAAAGGAAGGTGAACCAAGTCATCATGGGACTTTCATCCAAAAGACTAGATTCCAACCATCGTTTTGAGGGCGTGCAATGGTCTAGTGGTTTAGGTGTTGGACTCTTGGTTGCCAGGCGGGGTTGCCGAGGGTTCGATTCCCAGCAGGGGTTCAGAAACCAGCATTTTAAATTTCCGTAACCCTTTACCTAACATGAAAAGCAGACGACACTTGGCAAAAAAAAACACACACACATGCTCGTGCCAGACTTCGTCTGAGGCCAACCACAGCACTTCCCACACTTTCATGCTGCTGCCGAAAAGATGGTGAACCTGGAAATCATGAGAACTTCATCCAAAAAGATAGATTGATTTTCAGCTATCGCTAGTGATTCAAATTGTAATTGCGTTGCACGATTTGTAGAAATTTCAGATGAAATTGCGCTTCTTAAAAATAGTCCGTCAACGATTTCCGTTCCACAAATTTGTGCGGAGAAGATTTTCATTTTCCGCATGGTTTGGTGTTGTTGTAGATGGGGATTACAAAGAACAGGCGTGTAATAAATTAGTTTTACGTTCTTGTAATGATTTAGGTATATCCTGTTAACAGTAATGTCTCTTGTGTAACACGCAACATGTTTTAATTTAAATAATGTCTGCCTTAAAATTCCAAACTAGTTTTTTCGCATAGGCAGAGTGGCGTAGGGGATGGGCCCGCAGGGCCCGCATTGCGGGGGGGGGGGGCTAGAAGGGGGGCCCCCGTCTTGAAGGACGTCCCAATGCTGGAAGAAAGAGGGAAAGGGTGAGAGAGAGCGAGACTGTGTACCAAATACACATAATTTCAAACTCTCACTTCCACGCGACGTACTCTTTGTAGTCTATGTATTATTCTTTTAACCCTCACCTAACGTAACGGCCAAAACCGGCCAGCGCTATTCTCAGCGCCAATTAATTTTCATTATTTTTTTCATTTTTTGTCTTAAAAACATAGGTTATGACCCCTCGTTGGAACGAGCTCGTCGAGCTCGTTCCAACGAGGGGTCATAACCTATGTTTTTGAGGCAAAAAATGAAAAAAGGTTGTTATTCAAGAATTATTTTTGCAAGTGTCGTCTGCTTTTCAGGTTAGGTAAAGGGTTAAGTGAACGCTACATCATTGTAACTGATAGGGATGAGAAATGACCAATATACATACATGGTGCCTCTCAAGTCACACATGTTGGGCGTGCATGTGTGTATCGTTGGATAGTGGGGGTGAAACTTAAAACATGTAATGAAAAAATCTACAGAGTCGTACTTTCAGAATCGATCCTATAGGCTATTCCTTCATTTAATTTATGGCGTACGTACTATACGTGAACTCCTGTGTGCTGTGCACGGTAACAACACTAAATTTGCTCCCGTTTTAAAGGCGACCACCATTATGAAAGGGCTCCCGTCTCTATCTCGCGGGGGGGGGGGGGGGGGGGGGGCACAAGATTTTCCGCTACGCCATTGCATAGGCAATGGTTTCCCCTTGTCATATTTATATAACAGCAAAAAAAAAAAAAAAAAGAGCGCTCTTCACATAGCATGAATATTGAAATGTTGGTAAAACGGACCCTTCGAAAATAATACGCTCATAAATGTCACAAACACGTAAAAACGTAATCCAGATTACCTATTCTGTGCAATCTTGTCAGAGTGTCACTTATTACGTAATATTCACAAAACAAAAAGAAGCTATTGCAATTTTGCGAAATAATGATAATGCCTAGAATTTCCTTTACACTATGGACACAATTTGTTGAGTCCCAACTTCCATGGCATCATTGTATGAGAGTTGCAAGTGCTTTAGCCTGCATTTTTTCATTTTGCTACACACAATGGCCGTTTGTTTTCAATTGCTACGGAAGTCCATTGGGGCCAACATGTGTAATGGGAGCATTGCGAATATTCGCATTCACATTGCGAATATTCGCATTCACACTGCGAATATTCGCATTCACATTGCGACTATTCGCATTGAACATTGCGAATATGCGCATTCAACACTGCGAATATTCGCATTCAAACCACTGGTACGGAAGCCCATTGGGGCCAACATGGGGATCGAGCATTGCGAATATTCGTAATGTTGCATGCAAACTTTCGCAATGTGAATGCGATTATTCGCAATGTGAATGAGAATATTCGCAATGTTCCCACTACATATGTTGGCCCCACTGGGTTGAATGCGAATATTCGCAATGTCGAATGCGAATATTGGAAACGTTAAATGCGAATATTCGCAATGCTGGATGGAAACATTCGCAATGCTCGATTCCCCGCTATGATGGCCCTAATGGGCTTCCGCACATTGGATCCAACAGGTGTAGTGGGAGCATTGCGAATATTCGCATTCAACTTGGGGAATATTTGCATTCAATTGCGAATATTCGCAATGTTGAATGCGAATATTCGCAACGTAGAATTCGAATATTCGCAATGTGAATGCGAATATTCACAATGTTGAATGCGAATATTCGTAATGTTGAATGTTGAATGCGAATATTCGCAATGCATGTGCAATGTGAATGCGAATATTCACAATGTTGAATGCGAATATTCACAATGTTGAATGCGAATATTCGTAATGTTGAATGTTGAATGCGAATATACGCAATGCATTGCGAATATTCGCAATGCTCGATCCCCTGCTACACATGTTGGCCCCAACATGTGTAGCGGGGGGGGGGGGGGGGGGGGGGGGGGGTCGAGCATTGCGAATAATCGCAATGCATTTCTATTTCAATGAACACTGATTTCTTTGTTTTGTGCTGACTGAAAAATACCCCTTTATGATAATGACGCATATATAAAAATCTCCGTTAATTTTTTTTTTCAATTGTTGCCACATACATAGCTTATGAGCCCTCACGGAGCTTGTTCCAATGAGGGTCCCTAAGTTTTTTTCGGGGTGGGTGGGGGGGGGGGGGGATAGGGGGGATGCTGTCTTAGGCAATAAATGAATTTTTGTTGTTATTCAAGAATTTATTTTGGCGAGTGTCAACCGAACCTTATTGCTGACTGAAACGGAAGAAGTAGTGATATAGTGACGAACTTTACCCAAAGGAAAAATTAGAAGTGTATACTGATAACATTAAAACGCAAGTCTAGCATAAAAAAATGTTAATATCAAGTCTGTTGTCGTTTGGGTAACCATTTAACCCTTTACCCAACGTAACGGCCAAAACCGGCCAGCGCTATTCTCAAAAATTGCCAATTAATTTTCATTATTTTTTCATTTTTTGTCTCAAAAACATAGGTTATGACCCCTCGTTGGAACGAGCTCAACGAGCTCGTTCCAACGAGGGGTCATAACCTATGTTTTTGAGACAAAAAATGAAAAAAATTAGTTATTCAAGAATTATTTTTTCAAGTGTCGTCTCCTTTTCATGTTTGGTAAAGGGTTAAACTCTCATGCTCGTAAACCGACGCCATAGATTCCTACCCGAGACGGGAAGTTTTGAAACTGCGGCCTCAATAAACACGTCTCTTAAAAGAAATTTTAAATCCATACCTTTCGTGCGGAGATAATATCGAGATACAACACGTGCTTGTACGGAGAGCTTACACGTGACATCAAACTGTCAAATATTAATTACTCGGCTGACATAAATTACCTTTATTCACATGCGCCGAGCGCAAAACTTCTATTCTCAATCTAATGCAGCTATGATTTATCTTTGGGAGAATCAGTGGGTGGTGTCTTTTATTTCGTCGCACGTGTGCATAAATCACACACCTGGGGAGATATAGCCATATAGGCGACAAAGTACGAATATTGAAATTTCTACGTATGTAAACACTGCAATGGTCAATAAAAAACGAACATCATTGTTTTGATACTGCATGACCTATAATCTCTTGACCTTAAAACCCAGACTGAACGGAGATTCTACTCTATTGTAAAGTCGAACATTAAACCTATGTTGATATTTTTATTTCAATTTATTGCTTACCTATAAAATGTCTTACTCACGGGAGCTACTTTCCTTGTTTACTGTTCAGTGTGTGTGTTTAAAAAAAACTTGTCTCTATTTTAATGGGGTGACGAGTAAGGTGATAACAAAAAGACCCTATGGAATTGGGTACGTTGAGAGTCAGGGATGCGCCCAGAAAGGGTGGACATCGGGGATACGTGCTCCTGTCCTATCTCTGCCACAGTTACCCATATCATGCGAACGCGACTTGTAAGATGAAGTAATGATATGAATGGGTTGCAATTAAGAATTGAATGCAATTATTATAATCTTTATTGGAGTATGAACGTGTGGGAATGGGTACAAATTATGTATGAATCCCGAGGGGATTCATACATAATTTGTACCCATTCCCACACGTTCATACTCCAATAAAGATTATAAAAATCGCGTTCAATTCTTATAATTACATTCCGTAACTGTTTAAACTACTTTTTACCAAACAACAAAGCAGAAAGACGAAATAAAACATGTACGAACGAACGAGGCGAAAAACCACCCTCACACAAAAGACAAAGCGCACAACTCTGAGTTGAGCGCCGGTTCCGTCTAAATGATATCCCAAAGACAAAAAAGCTTTAATTTTCACAACTTTAGAAATGGAAACGAGTATTTTAGTAACGGGCTTTATGCCGTAGTTGGAAAATGTCACCAAAGAAACAGCAGCGGGGTTGATCACTGCGAGGGGCGCTAAAAGTTAAAAACCCGCCCAAACACCGCCCGAATTACATTCTGTCAACTGCGCTCTACCGTAAATGCGGGTCAAAGTTCGACCAAATGTATTCATTGGAAAATGAATTACATTTGGTCATGACGTTTTCATCCAACTGACCAATGGGAATTGAGTATTTGGACCCAAAACGTATAACTACATTAACAATGTAATTATTGTTTATTAAACTATTTCAGAATTTCTTTTGGGCGTTCACATGGGTCCGAATATGGGACCCTTTCCTAATGGCATTTGGGCATGTTTTTCCCAATTCAAACGAAAGATTTGTTATTCTCAATCCCCATTCAAACAAAAATTTAATTTACGATTGGTGTCTAGAACAGGGCGGCGAGGAACCCTTAGAAAACCATTAATTATCAATCTAACAAACCACAGAAATCGTCTGAATACAAGGGTAAACAAGGGTCCCAACATGAAAAGCAGACGACAATTGCGATCAAAATTCTTGAATAACTAATTTTTTAAATTTTTTGTCTCAAAAACATAGGTTATGACCCCTCTTTGGAACGAGCTCAACGAGCTTGTTCCAAAGAGGAGTCATAACCTATGTTTTTGAGACAAAAAATGAATAAAATAATGAAAATTAATTGGCGATTTTTGTGAATAACGCTGGCCGGTTTTGGCCATTACGTTGGGTAAAGGGTTAACCCGTACAGGCCTAATTCCCACTTTGATCACATTTTACTGCAACAAACCAGGTCCCCCAATATGCAGTTTTAGATACATTTGTACGGAGCATAGTAGAACCTTGGATGTTGCTTCTAGGCAAGTAATGGCTGCCTATTTTGGCAGACAAAACTATTTATTTATTTACTTATTTATTGATGTTTAAGGTCACATATTTATGCACAATGGCTAATCATGACCGTGACAGTTTTACCGGTGGAGGAAGCCGGAGTACCCGGAGAGAACCACCGTGCAACGACGAGCAGCTCCCAGCTCCCCAACATCGTAACTCCGCACTGCAGCACAGGCAGGGTTAGATTGGTCGAAGACATGCGTACCATCGATGTGCAGTACACCTTAGTACACGGCGTCATCGTGCCCCCACGCGGGCAATGGAGATGAAGTGTCTTGCCCAAGGACACAACGCGATTGCCGCAGGTGGGATTCGAACTGAGGACCTCTCGGCTTGCAGCCTGCACCTCTACCTACTGAGCCACCGCGCTCCCCCAGACAAAATTTGCCTATGCCCTATTACAAAGCCACAGAATGTAAACTGTCACACTGTCCCTGTACATTTTGAAGGTACTATTTCTTGTACGCTTTTGCATATTTCGTCTCTTCTAGAACAAATTCCCAAGTAGAATAATCGTGATGCGAATTTGTCAGTTGCATGGGCTCCGGATCCTTTCCCAAGGAGGACAGAAAAATATCTGTATTTCTTATTGTTTGAATGTGTTTTAAGCCCTCTACTGGGTGAACTGTTGTGCATTGAGGTCCCTACCCCCCCCCCCCCCCTCTCCTACCCCGAGCCCTGATCCTGTGTGGATCAATACACAACGCTAAGGACTCCAAAGGATACTTCGCACAAGTAATTGGGAAATTAGAGTGAGAGAAAAAATAACCTTACAAGTACCCTATCAGGAGCACAACATTTCACATTTGGTGTTACAAACTAGTGAAACAATTTATCACCCCCTCCCCCCTCCTTGCGAATCTCCGGGGGAGGAAAACCTAGTTTACCCGCTCCATGTCCTTCCACCTGAAGTTCCTACTTTCCCATTGAATCACACAATTTCAAAAATTCAAAAATAAAATGGATTTGCGCGTCGCAGGCGCGCAGGGACGATGTGGGGCAATCCTTCATACACACCAAAAACTAAAGTGTTAAAACTGACACTTTCAAGGTGTTAAACCCATTCTAACTCTAAGGGTTTGATTTTAACACGCAATGCTTTAAGCACTTGGACATTACAATCGTCAGACATCTGAAACTTGAATGGATGGCACTTCCCATGTGTCTAGCATTGGTGGTTCTCCCAGAATCGTCCATAATTTGATTTGCGCTTGGTGGGTACATAATTAAAAGGACACAACGCAGATGACGCGAATCAGGCTCGAGAGTTCGAGCCTGATCCGCGTCATCTGAGTTGTTTCCTTTCAAGTGTCGCGACATTACACTTGTCAAGTGGTATTATTGTAACACATGTCAAGTTCTGGGATATCTACACTTGGACAAAGTGCTAGTTCAGCACTTAGTAAGTGTTAAATACAGCACTTCAAGTGTAGTTTTTAACACTTTAGTATTTAGCGTGTAGCTATATAATTTTGCCGTGTTAGGGCGTGGGAAAGGAGGGAGGACTTTGAGGAATTAGGAGGACAAGTAGTTTGGTTTCGGTTTTTGTGCATGGTATCTTCGTTGTCTATTTGTGAAATGGTTCAGTATCTTGCTCTGGTGGTCTCCTGATGGTATGATCTGATACTGTTTCATTGTGCCGATGGAGTTGGTTTTTACTTGGCTGTATTCACGTCTGAAGCAGCCTCTCGCAAGGTTTGTACATTCATCCCAAGACATGTTCTGGAAGTAGTATGATAGTCTATTCTCCTCCTTCTCCTCGGGTTCCGGGGAGGGGATTCTTGAGCAATGGCTAGATTGATCAGAACCGATAGGAGATCCAGGTTTAGATCGGTTGACTTCCATCTCCCCTTTCCACCTCCTCCCTGCCTTCCGACCTCTGCGATGAAGGGGGCGGATTGGCGAGAGTGGGGGAGGTGGTGGGGGTGAGACTGTTGTCGTACTCACCTTCTCCTGTTTCTCTCTCTGTCTCATTTCTGCATCCCGGCGTCTTGTAGATGGTGTCTTCTTTTTCTTCTTCTTTTTGGCCCTTTTTCCGTGATTCCAGCTGTGCCTCTCCTTGGGTGTGGACCAGTGCAGGGAGGGGCCCCGCGAAAGCTACTACCGCTCCCCGTGAAGGGTCCTTAATTGTTTGAATTTGATGGGGAGCTGATCGCAGCCCCATCAACATGGACAGACCAGTCAATGGCTCTGCGGGCGTTCAACACCATCAAGGTCTCTACTGTCTGCTGCGGTAAATAATTCATTACTAATTAGGTGCTAATTAGGAACAGGTGTATATAGCTCCGATCACTAGGAAGTCCAAGCGATCAATGATGATCACACAATGTGGTAAACAATTTGCTCTGGTATCTCTCCGTGATATTAGACTGGTGTACATTGGAAAACCCGTCGTCAGCCAATGTTAAAGTAGGGAAACACATCCACATCGTTTTTTTCTGAAATGTTGAGTTTGCTGTCCATCCAAAGTACGCTTACTTACGCAAGCTTTGAGGCGCCAGTTGAGTATTATTTCTATCTTGCACGTGCAAGTTAGCTATCTTGCACCTGCAAGTCACTATCTTGCACGTGCAGGTTAGCTATCTTGCACCTGCAAGTTACTATCTTGCACGTGCAGGTTAGCTATCTTGCACGTGCAGGATAGCTATCTTGCACCTGCAGGTTAGCTATTTTGCACGTGCAAGATAGCTAACCTGCACGTGCAAGATAGTAACTTGCACGTGCAAGATAGCTAACCTGCGCGTGCAAGATAGCTAACCTGCACGTGCAAGATAGTAACTTGCAGGTGCAAGACAGCTAACTTGCGCGTGCAAGATAGAAATAAAACTCAACTGGCGACTCAACGCTTCCGTACTTACTGGTTTTGAAAATGGAAAATATGTATTGAATTTTCTTCAAATTATTGATCAGAGGCATAGTAAAAATATCAGTTTGGATTATGGACGCGCAGATCACAATATCATGCCCCCTCCCCATTTCATTCCGTTTTAGCTATACAAAGTCTATGCATATGGGGTTTGAAAATGTAAAATGTCGATCAAATTATTTTCAAAATAATAACTTGAGGAAGGGGAAGTCTTGGGTGGAGTGTTGTGTGTGTGTGTGTGGGGGGGGGGGGGCACATCCAAGTCACGATATCTTGCCCACCACCTCCATTTTCTTTTTTATTTCAACCAAACTTATGAATAGGCCCTTTTAAAATTTGCTTTCTGCTGACAAGTTGAGGTGTGAAGGTGATTGAGGAGTACGCAGGACACGATATCGTACCTCCCGCCATGAGACAAAAACTTTCTGAGACTGATTGATTAAAATGTTAATATTTGACCCTCTGCACTATGATGTCAAAATGGCAACGTTTTCAGCGTCATATATTTCCCATAATGCAGTTTGATATTTAACCAAATATACCTTGTTTGACAGAGTTCAGTGAGCTCTGTCAAACAAGGTATAATTGGTTAAATTCATAGTTAAACAAGAGAAAAACAAGGGTGATTGGAAAAAATTCTATTACACTTCCAGTGTATAAGGGGTTAATAGAGATTGATGGATGTGTATAAAATCATAGATCACCATTGACCGTACGAATAAAATTGCTTTCTGCAGTCAGGCTGAGGTGTGGTGCGGGATTAAGTTGGTATCCTTGACCTATCTCGTCATGAAAATAGACGCTTGGTGAAGTTATCTCCCCTGAAATTATTAGACAGTCGAGTAATATTCATTTATTTATTTATTTATTTATTTATTTATTTATTTATTTATTGGGGTTTAATGACACTTTCGGAAGCCAGAGTCACCCGTGTCGTACAGATGATTTATGGGTGGAGGAAACCAAAGTACCCGGAGAGAAGAACCGAGCAGCGGTGAGCAACTGTCCGGTTCCCGAACGTACTGACCCGATGCAAACAGGGTTAGCATTGGTTAAAGACAAGTGCAGCACCGAAGTGGGGTACGCCTTAGCACACGGCGGCCCGTGCACTGGGTGGGCAATCAGGATTAAGCACTTTACCCAACGACACATTGCAGTTACCCCTGGCAGGGATAGAACCGTGCATGTTCGGCTTGAAGCCCAATGCCGTAATCACTGAGCCACCACGCTCCCGGGAATGTCGAATTAAGAAGCATGTAACTGTTGACAGAACACTTATGACATCACTAGAAAATAAAAGGAAGTTTCCTTTTGTTACTTTTAATAAACGCAAGTTGATTTGGGTTTATTTTTAATCCAAATGATTATGGAGTGTATACATATCCTGTTCGAGTTTCGAACATTCTAAAGAGGTGACTTGGGGGGGGGGGTGAGATTGGGGTGGGGTGCAAGGATTTTTGTACACCTTCACTAATAGACCCCCTCCCTGACACACACAGTCTTGTTTAGCCGACGTGTTGGAACTTTTTTTTCTCTCTCATTTGTTCTCAGTCATAAACAATGACAAACTCTTGCCCATTGGTTTCTTTGTAGGCACATGAGGAAGATAAAGGAAATCCTTGTGGTGGTGACACAGGCACAATTGTCTGGGTGCTTACAACGTTGGGAAGACAGATCCACACAGTTAGGTGCACTGTCTATTCCAGTTTCGTCTGTAGTTCCATTGACTGACAGAGTTCAAATATTTTAGGATGGTTTCGAACATTTGTTGTGATAAAGCCCCGATGTTATATTTCTTATATTTAAGCCTTTGATACATTTGTACGTCTTATGACGTACGAAATCAAACAGTGCCTTGATACTTTGTGGTCATTTGTTTTGTTATTATTTTACGATTTTTTAAAGTTTTAACCTCAATTCCTATTTTGTCCCGAATAATGCTCAGAGACAACCGTTGAGCCAAATGTTATCGCAGCTTAAAATACTAATATAATCCCGCTGTCAAGACTTCTTAACTGGTTAAGTGCAAGAAGCCACTACAAGGGCTTTCAAAAATGAGGATACCAGATCAAAAGCCAACACTTCCCTTGCTTTTATTTCATATTCGGTCAAACACATAATATTTTGTTTATATAAATTTATTTTATTACAAATTATAGGAGAGTGCCTGTGGGCACTCTCCAATAATTTGTAATAAAACAAGTTTTGAATAACAAATTCAGACCACTAAAAATAATCTAGCCGTCAACCAGATAATCACTAATGTGAAAAATATCTTGTTATTTGCACTTTCCTATGTTTGACGCCGCATTTTGAAAAACGTTGAAGAAATTGAATTCCCAGTGACGTTTGAACATCAGAATATTAAAGTCGCAAAGGGTTAAACTTCAATATTTACATCTGACCTTAATTAAATAATATTCATATTAATAGTATGTTAGAGGGGGCGCTTTCAATTAATAATATATACTTTTGTAACGATACAATATTGCCTTTGTTAGAAAAGCTCTTATTTAACTGGCACAAACCTCTTGACACGGATGCTGTAATGAGATCAACAAAGGTGAGAGTTGAGATCAAATAAGGGAGCTTTCGAAAGAAGGCTATTAACAATAGCAGATTTAGAGGGGGTGCGGACCAAACACACGCCCCTCTAAATTCTCCTAATTTTCCAAGTGCACACATGTGGGAACAATTGACTATATTTTGTCAGTAAACTCAGTAACCGTACCTTAATCTTACCATTTATTTTCACAAACATGTTTCTGGTCTAAAAAGCGCATAATGCTGGTGACCTCACGTGCAACGAATTGGCCGTGCATGTACCAAAGCACCATTCTACACCATGTTACACCATGCATTGGCCAAATACCCTTATTGTATACCAGGCTATTTTGGGACATTTCCTTGGAGTGAAACATGATATATTTCCAGGAAGGGGTCGGCGAACGCTCAAGCTTGGCACTTTTTAGTGCCCTGTGTCACTGGACTACTTGTGATGGACTCTCGTGCCCCACCCCTCCCCCACTCCCGCGCCTTAACATTTTACCCAATGCACATTATTACTTTTTTTTCATTTTTTTTACTTAATTTATTTTTCAAAAATTTCAACAAAATTATTTCATGTGCCCCCCCCCCGCCCCCTCATTGGAACGATCTCGATGAGCTCGTTCCAATGAGGGTGCCACATAAAATCCAACCAAAGGATATCATGTGACCCTCCTTGGAACGAGCTCAATGAACTCGTTCCAATGAGGGATCACGTGATATGCTTTGGTTGAAATTTTTTGTATTTTTTTTACCTGCTGAATTTGTAAATTACGCGGATGGTTGCGGTCGATTTGTTAAGATAATGATTAAACACAATACATGGATCCGCCCCTGGTTAGTGTGCCACACATGCAGTGCCCATAGTGGACTGTGGCGATAACTTATTCTGAACATAACCTATTTTTACAAAGAAAAATAGAATTAAAACGAATTTATGTAATGCATTAGCAAATGTGTTTCAGAAATAAAGAAAATCATTTTTTAAGGAATACATTTTAAAAGAGGACAAATCGTCAGTTTTAAGGTCTTATCACGAAAGGATATACATTTTATTATATGCTAGCCTGTGAGTTATCGCAAATTATCTAAAGGATATTTCTCGATATCCATCGACTCGATGGATATATCGAGAAATATCCTTCAGTAGCTTCCTAAATGTGGCTCAGTTGGTAGAGGTGCAGGCTGCAAGCCGAGAAGTCCTCGGTTCGAATCCCACCTGCGGCAACCGCGTTGTGTCCTTGGGCAAGACACTTCACCCCGATTGCCTACATGGGGGCACGATGACGCTGTGTACTGAGGTGTACTGTACGTCGATGGTGCACATGTGTTCAACCAATCTAACCCTGCCTGTGCTGCGGTGCAGAGTTCAGAGTTACGATGTTGTAGAGCTGACAGCTGCTCGTCGTCGCTCAGTGGTTCTCTCCGGGTACTCCGGCTTCCTCCACCCGTAAAACTGTCACGGTCACGATTAGCCATTGTGCATAAGTATGTGACCTTAAACACCAATAAATAAATAAATAAATAAATAAATAAATAAATAGCTTCCTAAATGACGCCATGCTTCGGCGCATGCCATCGCCTTTAACGTCGTCTTGAAGGAAGGGTCAGCTTTGTTATTGTTTTGAAACGCACGTGTTTGGAGTCGAATTGGAGTGAATATTGCGCAATAAAATGTCCGTGGACTGGTCGTAAACCACGTGTGGGCAGTGATGTCCACGCAAGCGTTTACCGGCTAATAAAAATCATCATCTGCAAAATTTTAATTAATGAAGAACCGGTGTAAAAGGAATGGAAGTCCGTAGGAACGTTAGTCCCTCTGGACTATTATTCCGCGGAATAATAGTCCAGAGGGACTAATTTTCCTACGGACTTCCATTCCTGTTACACCGGGTTGTACCCGGTGCTTCATTAATTAAATTTCTTATGCCTACTCTTGTAATTAGTGTTTGCAATCTTAATGTTATTGCGTCCGTGGAAAAATTGCCCACAAGTGGAATGTGACCAGTCCACGGAGGCCCTACTGTAGCATAAGAAGAAAATCTGAGCTATTTTAGTGAATATCGGGAATTATATCATTCGTATGGATCTGAAAATATTATTTTTCACGAGCCTCGCGCTCGTGAAAAATAACTCTTTCAGGTCCACACTCATGAGATAATTCTTGATATTCACAAAAAAGGTGAAAAAAGGTGGGAAAGTGGTTTTGAGTTTATTTAATCTATTCCGACGGTATTTAACAGAAAATACCTTCTCACCGATTTATATTCATATACATACAGGCACTAATCTTTTTATATAACTTGATGAAACATGTTTTTTTTTTATTGGGGTTTAACGTCACCTTCGACAGCAAGAGTCACCTCGTGACGGAAATGAAGCATAGTTAAAATTTCTTGGCAATGCTGAAGAAGTGTAACCCTCTGGGGTTCAAAGGGTTAATTTGTAATTTATTGAAGAATTACTCTGACGTCACTCAGATTTCCACTGTTTAAAGATCTATTTAGCCGCAGTACATTCAAAATTTTATAAACCTTATCCACTAAACATCGGGGTACGTACACATTTGAGTTTTGAGGAAAAAAATCCAGGACTTTCCATGTCCTTTTAAGGAATTTTCCAGGCCCTCCACCTAGCTCCACCTGGAATGATTTCATTCATCTCTGATATACCAGAATAATAAATAAAATATATAATAATATATATAATAAATAATATTTTTGTTTGACTGAATACGAAAAATAAGCAAGGAAAGTGTTGACTTTTGCTCTGGCATCCTCATTTTTTGAAAGCCCTGATGGTGGCTTCTAGCACTCAACTAGTTAAGATGTCTTAACCCTTTACCCAACGTAACGGCCAAAACCGGCCAGCGCTATTCTTAAAAATCGCCAATTAATTTTCATTATTTTTTCATTTTTTGTCTCAAAAACATAGGTTATGACCCCTCATTGGAACGAGCTCGTCGAGCTCGTTCCAATGGGGGGTCATAACCTATGTTTTTGAGACAAAAAATGAAAAAAATTAGTTATTCAAGAATTTTTTTTGCAAGTGTCGTCTGCTTTTCATGTTAGGTAAAGGGTTAACAGCAGGATTATATTAGTATTTTAAGCTGCGGTAACATTTGGCTCAACGGTTCTCTCTGAGCACTATTCGGGTGAAAATAGGAATTGAGGTTAAAACTTCAAAAAATCGAAAAATAAAAACAAAACAAATGACCACAAAGTATCAACGCGCTGTTGATTTCGAACGTCATAAGACATACAAAAGTATCAACGCTCTGTTCAATTCCGTATGTCATAAGACGTACAAAGGTATCAGAGGGTTAAATATGGCATCAGTGTCTATAGGGTTAACATCAATTCATGGCAAGCTCTCATCTTCTCAAGAAATGATGTCACGTGAGCCAGTGGAAAAAAAAATTTATATAAAAAAAAATATTTGCCGCAATTCATCACACTTTGTGACCAAAACAGGTCAAGAAATATAAAGAACGACTCGCGTGTGTGAATGGGTTAATTGATATGGCACGAGGGCCAGCGCGGAAGGATAAATCGATAGGCTGCAGGCCTCAAGTTTTATCCTTCCGCGATGGCAGAAGTGCCTTAAGATTAACCCATTCACACACGTGCGTCGTTCTGTGTTTATTTACGCTTTCACGTCTATAAAAACAATTATTAGAAGGACACTCAGCTATTCCTTTGACAACTATCAACAAAAAGAACACATTTTATCGCCACCCCCAAATCTGCGAGCGAAACACGTTTTACTATTTCGTCCCCTGAGTTCCGATGTGGTCTATGTGCCTATTGGCACATAGACCACAATGGAACTCAGGGGACGATTTGGGGCTATTGCTTGGGATTCAAATTATAACTGCGATGCACACGATATGTAGAAAATTCCAGTCAAATTTTGCTTCTGTTTAAAAGAAGTACGTAAACGATTTCCGTTCCGCACATATGTGCGGAACATATTTTCATTTTCGGCATGGTTTAGTGTTGCTGTCGATGGGGACTTCACAGAACAGGCGTGTAATAAATATATTTCACGCCCTTTCCAGGACATTTTCCAAAAAATGTTCAATTTACAAGCACTTTCAAGGTACTGGAATTTTAATTTTAAAATTGAAACATATTCCTGGACCAGTACGAAACCTGAACACTGTTTATAAATTCCATATGAAATAGAAACTCATTTGAGATCATCTATATACACTGGAGAAATTTGACCAGTTTGATTGGCAACGAGATAAAACAAACTGGTATACAACAACAGGATATGTATTAACATGAGGATGTATCTTGTCTGTCTGAGGTTACCACAGTGTATCAGGTCTTGGTTATCAAATATTATAATTAAGTACGGTGTATGGCCATGTGATGCTTCGAAAATTGGACTCGATTCGATTCAGAAATGTTCGATTCGTCGGGATTCTGTCAAAACCATACCAACGTCCAGAGACGTGGCGACAGGGGGTGGGGGGCTATGGGGTTGTGTCAACTCCCACCCCCACCCCCCAATCCTGGCCAAAATTTCTTATAGTTGGAAATTCGAAGGGCAAGTCTTGAGTAGTTGGAAATTCCATCTATCTGGATTTTAGAGTTTCTTTGGCGATGCTGATGTCGCCTTTACTTCACAAAATTCCAACTCGGTTTCAAATTGGCAAAAATTCTAACTGTTACTTTTTGCAACTACAGTGTACGCAATATCGACCGTCATAAGTATGCATGATGTCAGTTGGTACGAGATTTCTACAGTACGTTTACTTATCGTAATAAAAACAAGAGGGATGTTACATCCCAACGCTCACCTACATTCGCGCTTGATAATGTCGTTCCAATGTAACATGCCTAATCTTTAGTTAATATAAATCATTAACTAGGCATCAAATGATTAATGTGGTTTATGTGATGGCTTTGGAAAGTCTATATTTCTGCACTTATTATATATCAATTCAACATAAAATCATTGGATATAAAAGCATTTTTTTCTTTTAGAAATGTTTATGATTAAGAATATGAATCGTGAGGCCAGATATTAAATCATAAATAAGAATTAGGAAAGGCTTTCATAAATCACTGAAATTGTAAGTACATTCATTGGTAAAAGAGGAGTTGCGGAAAAACATTCATTCAAGGCTTTCATAAATCACTGAAATTGTAAGTACATTCATTGGTTAAAGAGGAGTTGCAGAAAAACATTCATTCAAGAAAGTGACTATAAGTCCCAACAAAAATACATCACATCAACAACTAAAATAAGCCTTAATGTTACTAGTAACAAGTATGAGAAAGTATTAAAAAAAAAAAGTTAAAAAATTTTTTTTTAAAGAAAGTGAATATAAGTCCCAAAAATCCCCCTCACCTTAACACAAACTTTTAGAACTTAAAATTGAGTAAGTCAGACAAAAACGTGAACATTGTGACTGAAAAAAGAAAAGAAATCAGTTAAATTTCTGCATACAGTAGGGTTAATACCTACAGTTGTTATTGAAATGAGAAAATAAACAGTAATGAGAGATGAAGGCACCACAATCTGCACAAAAGCTGACTTTAACACAAATTCTTACAACACCTAAACGCTAATTCTTACAACAAGTTTTGGCAGAAAATCAGCCTCAAATTCCTCAAATATGCATGTAATGAGGGTTAAATATTCCTGCAATGGAGTTCAGTAACCCAAGCGTAGAATAGTAATCGCCTGGAAACAAACATAGAAACACAACTCACCTAAACACAAAGTTTACAAAGTTTTACAACTTAAAATTTACTAAGTCCGAGAAAAACATGAAAATTTTGACTGAAAAAAAAGAAAATTTCCATTAAATTTCTGCATACAGTAGGGTTAATACCTACAGTTGTTAATGAAATATGAAAATCAACAGTAATGAGAAATTAAAGTAGCACAAGCTGCACAAAAGCTGACTTTAACGCAAATTCTTACAACACCTAAACGCAAATTCTTACAACAACTTTTGGCAGAAAAGTTTAGGTGAAATTTGGAAAAAAGTTGTAGTATCAGGGTTAAATACTGTTCTGATAGTCCCCTACAACCTACATATGCAATATCAAAGGCCTGAGCCCACTGATCTTTGAGAACTCAGCTTAACACCTCACCTTAACACAAACTTTTAGAACTTAAAATTTACTAAGTCCGAGAAAAACATGAAAATTTTGACTGAAAAAAAAAAAAAATTCAGTTAAATTTCTGCATACAGTCGGGTTAATACCTACAGTTGTTATTGAAATATGAAAATCAACAGTAATGAGAAGTTAAACCAGCACAATCTGCACAAAAGCTGACTTTAACACAAATTCTTACAACACCTAAACGCAAATTCTTACAACAACTTTTGGCAGAAAATTTTAGCTGAAATTTGGAAAAAAGTCGTAGTTTCAGGGTTAAATACTGTTCTAATAGTCCCCTAGAACCTACATATGCAATATCAAAGGCCTGAGCCCACTGATGCTTCAGAAATTCACCTTAACATAAACTCTTACAATATTGGACACGCCGGACGCCGACGCTGACGCCCGAGGTTATCACAATAGCTCACCACATCTTACAGATGTAGGTGAGCTAAAAATCACAGAAATGCACTTCAAGAAAATCACATCATGTAAAATCGTTATCCTGAGTTGATTCCATCATTCACAATTATAAAATGTTGTAACATCGTAAATTGATCATTCCTGCATAAGATCTGATTTAATGTTAGGACAGTGTGAATTGTTAAAAGTTCTAAACATGAGCATTTTTTTAGCACCTATTCAATTCCCAGAAGAATACCAAATATTAATAACCTGATAATTCTATCATAAATGTGTTGGCATTTTAGTTACAAGAATCAATTTTATGCCCCCTTTCATGGCTTCATTTTCAAAATCTTTTTCTGTAGTGGATTTCCAACTTTGGGGAGGGACCTGGAGGGGGCTTCCCCCTCCCGTCCTCCCCATAGTTGGACATTCACTACCCTACACCCCCTCCCCCAATCGAAAACCTCTAGCCACGGCCCTGCAAGTGTCTTCTCTTGAACTCTTCTTCTATCATCTGGTCTCCTGTACAGGTCACCAACCCCCCTAACCTCTCTCCCTCCCTCCCGTACAGGACACCGACTCCCCTCCCCTCTCTCCCTCCCTCCTCTACAGGAGACCTGATGATAGAAAACGAGTTCAAGGCGCGCTTCCGCTCCTGAAGTATTCTGATTCCGATCTTCCGCTTTTTGATTCGTTCGCCCAATCAGACGAATCACCATTGACTGCAATACTTCAGTGGTGAGACGCAATTGTTACTTCTGTAAGAAGGTTGTTCTAATGACGGGTCATAAGCTATCTTTTTTAGGCAAAAAAATGAAAACCTTTAGTCATTCAAAGAATTTTTTCAAGTGTCGTCTGCTATTCGGGCCAGGCGAAGTATTACAATGAATGGCCTGTATTCGCGATGTTCATATTTAAAGTCAAACCCGTATGCATTTTTAGATATCATTTTAAATGTAGAGGACTTTTTTCAAGAACTCTAAAAGAGCAGGGTTGAGCATGAAATTTAGGGTCGGCCGAGAAACCCGAACCATTTCCATTTATTTTCTCAGCCTGAGCTGATTTTTTAAATTATTTTTAAAACCCTTCGTTATAATTTTTTACGTATTTGCTATCGTTCATAGGAAGTGCTTATAAAAACTACGTCTGTATGCAGAGGTGGCGGAACCAGGGGGTACAGGGGACACATGCCCCTCCACTTTTTTCCACATACTTGTTGCGTGTTTACACAATAAGGTAAAATGGAAGCATGCAAACGTGCCAATTTACAGACATTCCTGTAATATTTTATTTGCAAATCCAAACAAAATTTGGCCAAAGAATCCCGCCTCCGGTCGCTTCGGTCCGTTTCTTCCACATTAACCATCTTCCAACCCGAAGGCTAGCCTTTGGGATGGTAGATGACTGAAGTAGAAGCAATGGACAGGACAGTGACCACACCGCGGCATCCTCATTAAAACGAGACACGATACTGTGTCACGGTTCATTTACCGATATGCGATTGTAACTTTTTCGCCCACTTGGCCGTACGACGGCAGCCTTAAAAATTTGTGCCCCTCCACTTTTTGTGCTTCTGTCGCCTCTGTCTGTGTGATATATTAGACCGGGTGAAGAACTATTCGCCGCCCTTCATAATGAATGATAACTTAGTTAACTTGAAAAAGTAATTAAAGTTTCGAAATTAGCGATGTGTCAAAGTCACTGTCACTTGAATGAATTCCAATGCATCACTCACACCTTGACCATCGATATTTTTAATTCTCCTTTTCTTTTTAATGGTGAGCTCATTTTTTAAACTTCACGCATATTTAACAGAGCGACGGAGTTTGTTCTCATTTCACGGTTATTATAAGGAATTATAATAATTGTTTACGACCCAGCAGTCTTCCATTCTTTGAAGTCAGTGTGTAAGAAAACAATAAATCAACAAAATGATAGATAGTGCCCGGTGCGCTATTGGAAACCATCTTGGCAGCAAAGGTTCTGTTACCAATTAATTCTCGACAAATATGAGTGTCTTACAAACATATTGCTGGACTCATCCACCGTAAATATTTTATTGTGAATTATCAAAAAGATATTGCCGATGTGTGATTGATTTGTTATGGGTTCAGCGGCTCTCACCCAAATGTCGAGCTTTAAAGTCAAGGCAACTCATTATATTGGCCGTTGCACACATTGCATAGGAAGTAGACCCTCGAAGACGATACTATAGTTCGTCACCACAGAAACGAAGCTTCTGGGATGAAAACAGCAGGTGATTTCATTGTGGCTGTGGCTGCAGTGAGATAAGTTCTATGCTGTAAGATTTCCAGCCAGCTGAACCATAAAGATTTGGAAACTAAGATTTTTAACCAATTCAACATTGCCATCCCTTCATCACCCGCCTCCCCGGCCACCACCCCATCCCCATCAAATATGTGTCTCATAAATAGAAGATATCTACGCTGTTTTAGTGAATATCGGGAATTATCTCCTTCGTGAGGACCTGAAAGTATTATTTTTCACTGAAAAATAATACTTTCAGGTCCTCACGAATGAGATAATTGCCGACATTCACTAAAACAGAGTAAATTTTCTTTTTATTATATGCGACGTGACATTTTACTGCGCGATATTCAGCCCAAATCGACTGCAAACAGTTTCAAGACAATAATAAAGATATGTTGTTGACCGTTTCTTCAAGGCGACGTTCACGGCGGAGTCATGCACCGAAGCGTAACGTCATTTAGGAAGCTAATGAAAAAAATCATCAGGTCCACACTCATGAGATAATTCCCGATACTGACTAAAATAGAGTAAATTATCTTTTTTATTATATGCTACGAGACATTTTATTGCACAATATTCAGCCCAATTCGACCCAAAATGCGTAAATTTCAAAACGATAACAAAGATCAGGTGATCGTTCCTTCAAGGCGACGTGATGTGGCGTAGCGTTACGTCATTTAGGAAGCTACTGACGGATATTCATCGATATCCGTCGAGTCGATGGATATCGAGAAATATCTTTTAGATATTTTGCGATAATTCACGGGCTAGCATATAATAAAATACTGCTGACGACCTTCTGCCGCATACGGTTAGAGCTGCTTACATAAATCGCCATTCACATTTTTATCCCCTTTTTCAAACTTTTCCTAAAAAACATAGTTGATGATTCCTCATTAGGATGCAATGCCGTAGCTACGGGGGGTGGGGGGGGGGGGGGGGGGGGAGGGGTGTCCCCTAAAAGTTTCGCTGTCCCCCCAAAAATTAGCCGAATGCAATTTTCACACAATATAGAGCCCAAACTGGTCTCTAATGTAGGGGCTGCACACGCTATAAATGCCCCAGATTCGCTCTTAGAGCACTAAATTTTGAAAACATTTCTCGAGGGTGGAGAGGGGGCCAGCCCTAACTAGGACCTTTAGATCGTTGTCCCCTCCTCTCACTTCCCTCCGGGGAACAGAACTGGAACCGAACCGCAACAACGGAAAACCTCCCAGCCCTAGATTTCGTAAAAAGGATTCTTCAAGCACTAATATCGATATTCCAATTTATCTGACAATCTTTTACATTTTGGCTTGAAAACCACGAGAAACGGTACGTATCACATAATGTGTTCCGATTCCGTATCATATAGACGACACATTCTGATTCCGTATCATATAGACGACTCGTTTCCAAGAACGCAACGGCCTATCAGAACAGGCGCGTGAATACATTCTGTGTCCGATTCAGTGATCGACTCAGCTGATCGCTTTCAAAACAAAACATAATTGCTTACTATTAGCGAGAGAACTAGTAATAACCACCCCCCCCCCCACCCCCCCTCCCCCCACACACACAATAAATAGAAACTGACAATTAAATATTACACACTTCTAAATTCAAGTGCATCATCATAGGAAGTGACATTGAGATTGAATAACTTTACAACGCACGCAACTTCGAAAATTTGCGGTGACCGCGTTACTCATTTTTTGTTAAAGTGCACAACAATATTGTTCCATAAAATATTGGGTTTTTTTTTTAACTTTTCTCCCCCAACATTATGTCCCAAAACTGTATTAATAATTTCAGATTTAATCTGTTTATGTGACACAATTGTTAGATAAATAAATTATCACGATAATGTGCATGTCCTGTGATTTGTATCAGATTCGAGGTGGTGTCCATAATGGGATCTCAACTCGACGGCAAAGCCGGCGAGTTGAGATCCCATTTTGGACATCACCTCGAATCTGATACAAATCACAGGACATGCACATTACCATGATAATCTGTATATAGCCAATAGCTTCTACGCCCAGTCTTCTACCACTAATAGTCCCACGATTGGCTCGCAATACCTATCATTGCACTGCTGTCGCCATTGGTCCCAGTTCACATCACTGACATACGTGTGCTGTACTTTCACCACTACTAATACCACTAACCCCCTGCCTGGTTCTATGGACACTACTATTTTTATTTTCCTTCGCCTAACCTGTCACAGTAAAGATTTGTTTATCTGCTTTTGTGAGGACTTGTTTGTCAACGAGAACAAAATAAAACCTAATGAGTGTCCACAATGCAGTTAAACAAGATTCCGTGTGTGTGTGTGTGTGGGAGGGTGGGGGCGGTTGTACGTGTATGTTTGTATGTGAGTAGGTGTGAAAGGATGAGGGAGTGTGTGCGTCTAAATTCTCCAATTTGTCTTGACGTTGGCTTGACAAAATGGAGAATTCTAAGACTCTCTTCATAAATGCCAAACCAGACACATTGTTAGTCTGTGTGACCCCACCCTCAAAAAAGAACAGGATAGTCCCCCCCCCCCCCCCCCCCATTACAGAATCCTGGCTATGCGCCAGTGGCGTAGGGGATGGGCCCGTAGGGCCCGCATTCCGGGGAGTCCCGGCTAGAAGGGGGTGGGGCGTCTTGAAGGACGTCCCAACGCTGGAAGAAAGAGGGAAATGGAGAGAGAGCGAGACTATGTTCCAAATACACATAATTTCAAACTCTCACTTCCACACGACGTACTCTTTGTAGTCTATGTATTATTCTTTTAACCCTTTACCTAACGTAACGGCAAAAACCGGCCAGCGCGATTCTCAAAAATCGCCAATTAATTTTCATTATTCGAGCTCGTTCCAACGAGGGGTCATAACCTATGTTTTTGAGACAAAAAATGAAAAAAATTAGTTATTCAAGAATTATTTTTGCAAGTGTCGTCTGCTTTTCAAGTTAGGTAAAGGGTTAAGTGAACGCTACATCATTGTAACTGATAGGGGTGAGAAATGAACTACATACATACATGGTGCCTCTCAAGTCACACATGTTGGGCGTGCATGTGTGTATACTTGGATGGTGGGGGTGAAACTTAAAACATGTCATGAAAAAATCTACAAAGACGTACTTTTAGAATCGATCCTATAGGCTATACCTTCATTTAATTTATGGCGTATGTACTACGTGAAATCCTGTATGCTGTGCACGGTAACAACACTAAATTTGCTCCCGTTTTAAAGGCAACTACCATTATGAAAGGGCCCCCGTCTTTATCTCGCGGGGGGGGGGGGGGGCAAAAGATTTTCCGCTACGCCACTGCTATGCGCCTGCATTGTGAGAAGCAAGTCACCACCTGCAATGCTTGTTGTTGCACTCGAGTGGCGATTTGTCAACAAAATGCGTGAATGATAACATCTGGAAAGGTAAGTTTGATTTTAACCACACTTTCCACAGCGATGATCATATCATGTTGGACAGATTTACGAATGCAGGAAGTCGGAACACTTAACCCTTTACCTAACATGAAAAGCAGACGATACTTGCAAACAAAATTCTTGAATAACTAATTTTTTTTCATTGTTTTGGCTTAAAAATATCGGTTCTGACCCCTCATTGAATGAGCTCGATGAGTTCGTTCCAAAGAGTGGTCATAACCTATGTTTTTGAGACAAAAAATTAAAAAATATTGAAAATTAATTGGCGAGTTTGGTGAATAAAGCTGGCCGGTTTGGCCTTTACGCTGGATAAAGGTTTAAAGAAAACCACCGAGCTGTGTTGAGTATTACCAAGTAACTGTCAGACCCTCTTGTTTAATGACCAGACACAATCAGATTTATTTATTTATTTAGGGGTTTAACGACACTTTCGACAGCCAGAGTCACCTCGTGTCGGACAGATTTACGTTTGGAGGAAGCCGGAGTACCCGGAAAGAACCACCGAGCAACGGCAAGCAACTGTCAGGCTCCCCAACATACTAACTCCACACAAGTAGGGTTATCATTGGTTGAAGAGAAGTGCACCATCGACGTGCAGTACGCCTTAGTACACAGCGCCACCGTGCTCTCGCGTGGGCAAAGGGGACGAAGTGTCTTGCCCAAGGACACAACTCGGTTGCCGTAGGTGGGATTCGAGCTGAGGACCTCTCGGCTTCCAGCCTGTACCTCTACCAACTGAGACCACCGCGCCACCTCACAGTCAGAGTTAGTTTTGATTTTCACAAGCACTGAGACCGGGGCACGTTATTATCTGCGATAACATATGGTCACCCACTAGCTAGATAGTTTGTTTCTTTGTTTATTTATTGGGGTTCAACGTCACTTTCAGCAGCCAGAGTCATATCCTGTCGGACATTTTTACGGGTAGAAGAAGCCGGAGTCCCCGTAGAGAACTATCGAGCTGCAAGAGCAACAGTTAGCAGGCACATTTAGCAACGGTTGAAGGCAAGAGCTCTTTCGATGTGACTGGGCATACAGCGCAACCGTGTCCCCATGTTGGTAATCGGATTAAGTGTCTTGCCTAGGATACAACGCAGTTACCCCTCATAAGGACCGAACCGTCGACCTTTCGGTTTAAAGTCCAGTGCTCTAACCACATTACATTTTTGAGAAAAAAAAGTGAAAAAATAATGAAAATTAATTGGCGATTTTTGAGAAAAGCGCTGGCCAGATTTGGCCGTTACGTTGGGTAAAGAGTTAAATGAGTTTACCTCATAAGATACCAAAAATTAACAAACATGCGTAGTCTCATGTTAATAAAACATCCATAACTCGAAATAGTATGTTATTTTGTTATTAAAATGAAAAAAGCCCCGTGATTTGCGCGTTTCTTTTCCCATTTCGTTTCCGCCATAAAATTAACAGTGGAAGTACCGCCCACCGGTGCTCATGTAAACAAAAACAGATTCGCATGTGTGTTCGTCTGCTGCTCAGTAAAATCGAGAAAATGTTTTTAAAAACTCTTAATAATCTGACGATCATGGTATAAATAAAATATACCCAAAGTAGTTTGGTGTACCAAATGTTCACCACTCGTGGTGAAGTGGTGTTAACTGCTCGCCAAAGGCTCGGGGTTAACACAACTTGACCACTCGTGGTGAACATTTGGTACACCGAGCTACTATGGGTATATTCTATATGTCCATGTCTTATTGCTGATAATACCGTACCCCATGCATATAGCTATAGCTCCCGCTAAGAATCTACCAGAGGGCCACACTAACCTATTTTACCCATCAGACATCCCTCATAAAAGTGGAGCACCCCTCTCGACTCGTACTCACCACAACTTCCATATTACGTGCACCGTGGATTTTTTGCATCACGAACGACCCATTATTGAAATGTGCATTCCCCCGATAACTCAGAATCTTGGCTCCTCCACTGACAGGGCAGATCTTAAAATGAAATGCTGGTTAAACGGGGCTTCACGGGTACGAAGCAAACTTCACGACTTCCGAGGTTTGAAGACGCTGTACTTGGTGCAGTCTGCTGTAATTCATGCATCTATTGTTCATAGCAACATGATTCAAAGATTTATACACATCTTACCCAAATTAAAGAGCTAGCTTCTGGGGCTGAGAACTTAAATCGGTGCCGGTTATAGTTGGATCCTTCTCTCAAACACCACCACCCCTTTCCCTCCACACTTCGCGTCGGCAAGCTGAGTTTTGGCCTGCACGATATATCAGTAACCGATATATACCTGTATTCAAACCATTATCGAGTGAATACCGGTGTAATTACAAAAATATCGGTTTATCGTCATTATTTATTTACCCTCAATTTAATTTTCAAGATGTCTTGAGTTTTTTAACTGTAGCTCCGAATGAATAATATTATCGCTTTACCCAAGGAATCGTCCGCATATACAAATTCAGCAGTTGAAAATATAATTTTCAAAAATTTCAATAAAACTATATCATGTGACCCCTCATTGGAACGAGCTCTTTCCAATGAGGGGTCACATGATATTGCTTTGTAGAAATTTTTGGAAAAATTTGGTAAACTATTATTTAAAATAATAAATTTTGATATCGTCTGCGTTGGGTAAAGGTTATTCGAACCGCATCACCAAGACATCCTGATTCATTTCGACTGTGATGCCTCAAGTCTCGATTGTGGTACTTATGTTCAGATATCTGAACAGTTTTCGATATACCGGTGTCCCACGGTGTATCTTCCCCCCGTATATCCCCCCCCCCCCCCGCAGGGGAAGATACACTAGTGTATCTTCCCCCACCCCCGGGTATCTTCCCCCCTCCCCTCCAATATGTTTTTTTTAACATTGATAACATCTGGCATGACTATTGATGGTGTCTATTATTTTTTCTGACATTCCAGGTTTGACAGGTTTTTTGATAAAAAAAATTCACTCAGACAAAAAATATTTTTCAATTCAGATCTTTATTGGCAGTAGACAAGCAAAAAATATGTACACATTTTGAAATTATAATAACATTCCATACCTTACAGGGAAAGGTCCATAATATCTGAACAAGGTCTATCAAAAGGTCTATCAAAATGAACATCATGGGGAGCACTTTATGGAAGGCTAAGGGGGGGGGGGGGGTGGGTGGAAGATACACAGGCCTGTGTATCTTGCCCCCACCCACATATTCACTCATCATTGTTATTTAGAAATAATAATAACATTGCACGCCTTTCAATGAAAGGTTTATATTATCAGAAAAGTGTCTATCGGGGGGGGGGGGGAGGAGATACCCTATGCGTATCCACAATTCCCTATACAATGTAGATTGCCAGCTTGAGAGTTGAGAAACAAATTATGAGTGGAGGGGAAGATACACAGGCCTGTGAGTCTTATGAACAGGTAGATACCCAGTCCCATGAATCTTCCCAGGCCCCCATAACACCACTCCACTTGACTTTCCCTTGTATAATAATGCTTTATAACTTTAAATATTTTGTTGTTTTTTTTACTCACAGGTGGGGGAAGATACCCAGGGTGGGGGGATACACTAGTGTATCCCCCCCGGGGGAAGATACACAGGGGTGGGGGGGATACCCTGTTACACCGGTATACCGCGGTATTTTTTTGAATACCGATGCCGGTATTCTTTTTTGAATATCGTGCAGCCTCAGCTGAGTTTGTATTATATAGAGTTTAGTCACAGAAAGTTTGTAATATTAAAAAAATGTCTGTTCAGGATCGAATTTCAATGTTGTTGGAACATTATACGGACGGATGAAATTCCAAAACATATCTCGCACAAAGTCGATCGCTCAATAAATCCAAACAAGGGAAATTAATGTCCATTCGCTTCGCTTTGTTATCAAATGCAAACAGCGAATAGAATTCGAAGCTGATAATGATCACAAACAAATGCTTGACCCGAGATGACATCTTGAAATACCGATATAATTTGAAATTTGTCTATTGTATTAACTTTTTATAATGATTTCGTGCGTCCATGGTCAATGACGAACAAGTCAATTTGTCACCTTAGTTGACGTCCAATCCCTTGTGTCTGTTAAGCAATTGCCTTTCTGTTGTTTTTGCTGTCAATCTTCCTGCGTTTGAAGGTGTAACGAGCAATGGTGACCAACTGAGAAAACTCAACCGTGCGTCTAAACAATGTTTTCAGATCCTGAGGTTAATGTAATTCCAGGCGCGAAAAGGGAGATAAAAGGTTGCCGACTGGCTAAGAAGATAATTTATAAAAAATATTTAATACAGTGCAATGGTGATTTTCATTTAGTGTATTAGGTTATGGAAATAATGGAAAACTTCGTGTTTTTCAAATGCGGGTCAAAATACCTTCACACACAATTCTCTATTAACATTTAAGTCATCTTCACCCAAAATACCTCCATCAGTCTGATCTAATACACCCCGGCGTTTTGTGATTATAAGATGTGCATTCAGAAAATATCTGCACTTTTTAAGTGGTATATGTAAATTATTTCTGGAACGAGGATGCAAAATATTGAATTCTCACTCAGGGGAGGGCCACTAAAAATTTGCAAGACGTGACGTCCTATTTTTTATTCGGCTCCTTTTTACACCCACCCACCCACTACGTGCAAATTTTCAGATACCCACCCCCACTCTCCCACTAAAATCCAAAATAAACTTATAAACTAAGTAGGAACAGCTGTCTTTAGGGGGGTTTCATAATGTTCTTAACCCTTTACCCAACGTAACGGCAAAAACCGGCCAGAGCTATTCTCAAAAATCGCCAATTAATTTTTATTATTTTTTCATTTTTTGTCTCAAAAACATAGGTTATGACCCTCATTGGAACGAGCTCGTCGAGCTCGTTCCAATGAGGGGTCATAACCTATGTTTTTGAGACAAAAAATGAAAAAAATTAGTTATTCAATCATTTTTTGGCAAGTGTCGTCTGCTTTTCGTGTTAGGTAAAGGGTTAAACTGGCACCACCAATTTAAACCTCTGTGGGCTGCTGTGGGCCCCAATCTACAAATGACAAGCTGTTCATTATCAGGCTTGACCAGAGAAGGTGTACATATATGTTAACAATTTTTCATTTGAAGTGTTCCCAAAATATTGTCTGCACATTTTCTACATTTCGAATAAGACACCCACCCCCTAATAAAGTGTGACATTTTCCCAGTTTAAGCCCAATATTCTCACATATAATGCTTCGTGATGTATTTATGTTAAGAGTGTGATGTACAACATCATCTTTAAGGTTTGAAACACAAATGATGGTATATATTAGCTGATATATAGATATATATATGTGTGTGATCTGTCCTGATCTGACTTGGCGGGGCGTGACCAGGGACGTGGCTAGAGGTTTCCGATTGGGGGGGGGGGGGGGGGGGTGGGTGTAGGGTAGTGAATTTCCAACTAGAGGAGGTACCGGGAGGGGGAAACAGAAAAAGTGCAGATATTTTCTGAATGCACATCTAATAATAGAATTATCAGGTTATTATTATTATTTGGTGTTCTTAACAGAATTGAAAAGCTTAGAACTTTGAGCAATTCACACTGTCCTAACATAAAATCAGATCTCATGCAGGAATGATCAGTTCTCGATGTTTCATCATTTTGTAACTGTGAATGATGGAATTAACTCAGGATAACGATTTTCCATGATCTGATTTTCTTGAAGAGCATTTCTAGGATTTTTTTTATTACGATAAGTAAACGTACTATAGAAATATCGTACCGAATGACATCATGCATACTTATGAAGCTCGACATTGCGAACACTGTAGTTGTAAATAGTAACAGTTAGACTTTTTGCCGATTTGAAACAGAGTTGGAATTTTGGGAAGAAAAGGAGACATCAGCATCACCAAAGAAGCTTTAAAATCCAAATAGATGGAGTTTTCAACAACTCATGACTTGCCCTACGAATTTCCAAGTACAAGAAATTTTGGCCAGGATTGGGGGGTGACACACCCCCACACCCCATGTTGACACGTCCTTGGGCGTGACATGACGTACCGTGTGGTACACGACAGGAGTGATTGCTCTTTTCTCCCCTTTTAATGGACGACTATGTCAGGTAAATTTGAAACGAAAGCGGTAATTTATAACAATCGATGGATTCGGAAGGTGCATTGCAAAAGGGTTCAGGTGTATTCAATCTAAATTATTTAACCCTTTACCTAACATGAAAAGCAGACGATTCTTGAGTAAATTTTTTTTTTTTCATTTTTTGTCTCAAAAACATGGGTTATGACGCCTCTTTGGAACGAGCTCGTCGAGCTCGTTCCAAAGAGGGTTCATAACCTATGTTTTTGAGACAAAAAATGAAAATTTATTAGCGATTTTTGTGAATAGCGTTGACTGGTTTTGGCCGTTACGTTGGGTAAAGGGTTAAGGCATCATTGGGAAATAGATGTGAACCACCCAACAGTTCGAAAGTTATTTGTTTAGAATATAATATATCTTTTTTCGAGCACGTGTGAAGTGAGAGCATCAAATAATACTCCATAATTTATTGGTTTTGATTCAGTGGTCTTACGGAATACATAACTTTGATTTATTCCACGGGACATTCGTCAAGGAACACATGAAAGGCTATCAAGAGTTTTAATGGCAAAAATATTTTATCAAATATGTATTGTTGGGTTTATGTGACCCAGCGTTGGATGCTTCCAGTACGAGGTTAAAGTTATAGTCTAACGGACATTTGTCATCGCATGTGACCCCATAGAACTGAAGCCCTTTTTCCATCTAACCTAGTAGAAATTATTCTGGTTGATTATTTTCTGTTTTTTTTATTTTTTTATTTAAGCCATTGTATTGTGATCACGAAATCTTTCCCTTTCTCCGATCACGCTTGGACTGAGTTCTATTCGTGACACATTTACATCGGTGGATTGAAAATTTGCAAATAAAATTTTACAAAATCAAGATTGGACCAAGAACTTCGAGACTTCCTATTTTGCAATGTTGTGGGCGAAACGGACAGAGCATTTTGACCTGGAGACTGGACATGGCATAAGCTCAAATTTGACTTACGTCAAAGTTGAGCTAAAAAAAACTTTTCAAAACAGATCGAATCTTTGACAATACAGTATTTGCTGACTTTGGGGGCTCTTTCAGTTGGGCGTGTCCTTCTTGTATATTCTCATCCAGTATTTTTTGTTTAACACGATGCCCCAACGACGCACTGCTGTAACACGTTTGACCAATCCATATACGAGAGAACCCACAACAGTCTAAATGTGCTTTAATACTATTTAGCCAAGAATTTTCATATCCATCGTAAATGTTCTTACTTTTCAAATATCTGTATAATATTCAGGATAATTTACCTTCATTGCAGGCAATTAAGACAGCAGACATGAATATCCCAATCCCGAATTCTTTTAAGAGGTCGGTTCATCAAGTGGAATGTTTGCTGAAGTAAAAGAAAACAGAAAATCTCCTGAGTCTCAACAACCGTTTTTCTTGTTTAAAACATTTTTTTTATATTGAACGTGACAATATGGGCCAGGCAACTTCAATTATATCTTCAGTCTTTTAATTACTTTAACAAAGCCAACAGTCAGCGACGCTCATAAAATAGATGTTAGTCACATTTAGGCATGCTTTTCAATTGGTTTAAGTGAGGGGTCAGGTGCAGCTGGGGTACAAAAATGTTTGAGGTACGGGACAGGTTCCCGGTGAAGGGGGGGGGGGGGGGTTACTGTCCGCAAATGGGATTTTTTGGGATCATAGCTTATCGTTGCATCCAGGAGCCAATACTATAAAACTTTTACAATTGTATTTTATAGAATTGTATTTTCTACTTATTAATTATAACAGACTAAAATGAATCATTAGCATTTTAAAAGATATGGCAATTTGCCAACTGGCAAATTGCCATATATTTGAAAATGCTAATGGTTCATTTCGATCCATTTAAAGTCAAAACTAGAAAATACAATTCTAGAAAATACAATTGTAAAAGTTTTATAGTATTGGTCCCTGGTCAGTGTAAGGGAAAACTGATTGACCTACCTGGGGAAATGCCCGTTTTCTTGTGGATAGAACGACCAGATTTAAGCCAGAGGGAGGCCTCAGAATCAATCTCAGGGATCCAAAAATGACAAATTTTCCCCGGGAGCCACCCACCATATCCCAACCATCGAGGGGGGGGGGGGGGGGGTTATATGTGAAAAATTCAATTATTTCTTTTTGTTATTTTTTTCATTTCCTACATACAGTACAGTCTCCGTGGACTGGTCATAATCCACGCGTGGGCTGTGATGTCCACGCAAGCGTTTAACAGGTAATAACAATCATCATCATTTCGATCCATTTAAAGTCAAAACTAGAAAATACAATTCTAGAAAATACAATTTGTAAAAGTTCTATAGTATTGGCCCCTGATCACGATACAGTCGCGATCGGGTCAAAATGCAATGTCCGCGTTTATGAAGACAATGTCCTAAAACAGTAACGTTTTATTGTCAAAAGACATATTCTTTATAAAAAGAGTTTGAACCACCCCGCACATTTGGATGTAAACGACAAAAAATTGAAACCATTATGACAAGCCATCAACCATATGACAAATCACTGACGGTTTCGAAAGAACTCGGTGACTCAGTGGTTACGGCACTGGACTTCTAACCGAAAGGTCCAGGGTTCGATCCCCGCAAGGGGTAATTGCGGTGTGTCCTCAGACAAGAGACCTAATTCCGACTACCCTCGTGGGAGCACGGTGGCATTGTGTGATTAGCGAATACTGTAGTCGATGGTGCACTTATCTTCAACCAATGCTAATCCTGCTTGTGTGGAGTTAGGGTACGTTGGGGAACCTGACGGTTGCTCGCAGCTGCCCGGTGTTTCTATCCAGGTACTCCGGTTCCTCCACCCGTAACACTGCCCGACAGGAGGTGACCCTGACTGTCGAAAGTGTAGTTAAACCCTAATAAATTAATAAGTAACTCAAAATATATTAATAAATCAAAATAAATAAATAACAAATTCATAGAAGAGTGTCCGTGGTATCACCCGCCATCTGCACGGTATCGAAAAACACATTTTTAAGACTCAGTATCGGGTGTACCACCCTTGACTTGGAAACGCGCTAGATACCTCTGCCTCAAATTGTGAATTAGAGTATGAACATGATCCTGACCAATTTGATCCTATTCCCGGACAAGGATGTTACACAAGAATTTCTAGCCAACCCTGTATCGCTTTGATACCAGATTGATACTGCCCGAGAACACTGGGCTCTGTACTGAGCAGATAATATTCTACCCCGGGGCATTGAGTAGACGTGATAAAGTGTATCAAGGTGTTTATTTATTTATTTATTTATTTATTTATTTATTTATTTATTTATTTATTTATTTATTTATTTATTTTTATTTTTATTTTTTTTTATTTAACGACACTTTCGACAGCCAGGGTCCCCTTGTTTCAGACAGTTTTCCGGGCGGAGGAAGCTGGATTACCAGGAGAGAATCACCGTGCAGGATGGAGTAACTGTAAAACTCCCCAACGTGGTAACTTCACACAAACGTTGGGTGAAGACAAGTGCACCATCAAAATAAAGGTGTCGTGACAAACATATCTAACGATTTAATTCACAGAGATCTAATACACTTCATTTGCTAGTCAGTTTGTGATTTGCAAAACACTACCCCTGGCCTACATATTGGCCGCGGTGGTGGTCAAGGGTGCAACTTAGAGTTAAAACTAGAAGTCCTGACACGAACTGTGCGCCTATCTAGGCTTAATTTCGCGTAGGAATTGCGCGCAATTGCCATATTGAATGGAATCCAAAGCACGGCAAGTTCTCCTGGTTACTCATAGCAAGAACAGGCAATGTTTCTGCCAATGGACCTCCGGGTTACCCGGAGGTCCGTTGGCTGAAACATTGCTTGTGCACAGGCCATATGTGTACAGAATTTAATAGCCTTACCATGGTCACAACGCGTAGATTAACGCACAGATCGACGTGCTATTTGTGAGCATTTCATAACAGGACTTCTAGTTTTAACTGTAGGCTAACTTCAAAATTAACATTTTCTTGTAATATTATTGGGATTTCTGATTTATCTCCCATAAAACAGTCGGCCAAATATATTTTCGAAAAAATTCTGAAAACTTGGGCGGTTCAAAACTTTTTTGTGTGTAGAATAGATTAAACCTTTACCGAACGCACAGGATATCAAAACTCATTAATTTAATTATTGTTTTTTTAAGTTTTGCAAAAAATTTTAACGGAACCATATCATGTTGTCCCTCATTGGAACGAGCTCCATGAGCTCGTTCCTCTGAGGGATCACATGATAGCTTTTTGTTGAACTATTTTGAAAAATATATTCTTTTCAACTGCTTAATTTATAAATTACGCAGGTGGATGGGACCGAATCGTTAGGTAAAGAGTTGAAACCCATCATTGGTACGACTGCAATATACAGTGTTTCAGTTGAGGAAGATGGGACGCTATACTGTGTGTACTGACGCTATAGGTTCTCACTTTCACGGTTCGGGGTGCCGGAAGTCCACTGTTTTAATCCGTGATTGTTCGTGGTAAATACGTTCGGGGCTCGTAAACATGACGGTGGTGTTCCGGGATAAACCTTCGCGCTTCCGCCGCCTTGTTTTTTTCCGTGAAGCTATTTTCAAAATGTTTGAAAATTTCATTTTTTCCGTCACCAATCGTAAGTGACCGTAGAAAACCGTACACATGTGGACACAACCTTAGCATATCCGTAGCCGATCCGGTACCGTGCTCAGAAATAGGGTCCCAGTTGATCATGTAAAAAGCCCGATTGACTACTGATATGCTATGGTTGTGTCCCGGTGTCTACGGTTCTGTTACAGTGACATAACCGTGACATAACCGTATAGACCGTAGAAGAACCGTTGCAGAACTGTAGCATATCCGTAACACCGTAGCATGACCGTGAATAACCGGAACAAACCTTAGGACAGCCGTGGCTTGTCCGTAGTGCTTCCGGGGGTGCCGTAGCATAACCGTAAGAAAACCCTCACATAACCGTAGTAATCCTTGGCGAATCCTTAGTACTTCCTTAGAACAACCTTAGTACATCCTTAGTTCTTCCGTAGGAGCCGTAGCCACACCTTAGTGCCACCGTAGAAATTGTCTACTGTGGCCCAAAACACGCCGGTTTTACCACATTTCAAACCCGTAGCAATCCGGGGCCCAAACCGTGAAAGTGAGAACCCCGCATTAGTCCTTGAGTTCATACCATCCCCATCTATGCGTGCTTAGGTTAATTTGCGTAAAATGGGATTCCTTTCCGACTCCGTAAAAAGGGATTCCGTGTTTTAACATCGACACTCGAGGTCATTCCCCTTCCCTGTTAGAAGAATTCAGTTCAATGGGTTGTAGTTTAAAACTTAAATTCAGATCACCTTCGTTATATTTCCGTTAAGGCTGTAAACTTTGTTCAGTTCAAAGGGTGTTAATTATATACAGTTCATTCAGTTCAAGGGTGTTAACATTGGGATATATTTAGGGATTATAGTTCATTCAAACAGTTCAAGAGGGTTAACTCTGTGTTACATACGGGGGTTGTAGTTCATTTCAAACACTGTGATAAAGTTTGGAAGGTTATGTCCAATCAGATCAGTTCGATTTTCGTCAATTTGTTCTGTTCACTTCGATTTTAGGTTGTGTTGGATTTTCGTTCACAACGACTTTATTCGAATAGTTCAACCGTAGTTGTGTTGGATTAGATCTGTTCAGTCTGTCCAACTAGTTCGATCAATCTGACTAGTTTGACCTTCTTTCACTTTGTTATGTTCACTTCGATCTTGGTTATGTTGGATCTTCGTTCTGCACCTTCGTTGTTTTGTAGTGGTTGGTTGTCAGTTGTATCTGTTCAGGTTCTTGTAATAATAATTGGGTGTTATCAATCCCTTTCCATACCCTCGAGTGTCGATGTTAAAACACGGAATCCCATTTTACGGAGTCGGATAGGAATCCCATTTTACGGAATCCCTTTTTAAGAATCCCTTTTGGAAAACACCTGTGGCTATGGAATCCCTTTTTGGTCGTATGTGCCTATGTGCTAGGGCACATTGTGTCGCATTGTGCCTTTTCACATAAACACATATCGGCACATAAAGCATGTGCTTATATGCTAGGGCACATTGTGTCACATTGTGTTTTTTCACATAAGCACATATGACAAAAAGGGATTCTCCAGAAGGTATCCTAGATAGGTATCCTCAAATAATACAATACCAGGCCATAGGTATCCTCAAATACCCGTATGCGCCTTTGTGCTAGGGCACATTGTGTCACATTGTGCCTTTTCACATAAGCACATATCGGCACATAAAGAATGTGCCTATGTGCTAGGGCACATTGTGTCACATTTTGCCTTTTCACATAAGCACATATGACAAAAAGGGGTGCCGAAGGTCATATGTTTTTCAAAAAAGTGGTGCCGAAATTGGGGTGCCCGGGGATATTGCCATTGGATATAGAGGCAATGAGAATCGGATACAACTTCGTTGTAATAAGGGGAGATAACTCTGTACGATTAAGTACAGGTTATGGGAAATCAAGCAATCTGGTTGGTTAGTTATAATCCATATGAAGGATCTAGATAAAGGAAACTACAAGAGTTCTCGGAATAGGGTCAGAACTAACAAGAATAGACCAGAAATTTCTAAATATAGTAATAATAAGCAAAGCTGTTCCATCTGATAAGTCCTTCTACTCTACTGGAGTATACTCTAGAACAAAGGAACATGGTCAGCTTGATGAAAACTATTGCATATATAGATAGAAACAGAGAATCCTGAAAGAATTCGAAATAGTAAAACTTTTCGGGTTGTTTGAGGTAATTCTACGAATCGGGAAATTACACTTCTACAAAGGAACATACCCTCCGAACATACCCATGTCTTGTTAGAAGGTTTTGGGTCACATAGCAAACACGTGCTACCATAGAAACCAAGATGGCGGCCTCCAGTATACAAAATGGCCGACGGAAACACGTATCACCCTAACAACACGCGCTGCGCATGCGCACTAACACCATGTATCACTATGTAGATGACGTCACAAGATGGCCGCTCACGCGGGTTACAATGACAACACAACATGGCGCCACCCGATCACGTGACTATGACGTCACTTCCGGGGTCCAGCCCGGGGTCCATCCAATGTGGGTCGATCTCCACATCTCCTACTACTTACTGTCACCCCTGGTTTCTAACATACTTCGTGCAAACAGTTTCGATAATCATCGAACAACCGACTAAACAATCGGCGGAGTGAGTTCTAAAGCTTTATGCACATATAATGGGGGTGGGGGCCCAACAACCGTTACTTATTCCGAGTTCCTTATTCGACATTCGTTATCAACTGATAAAATCGGTTGATAACGAATGTCAAATAAGGAACTGGAAATAAGTAACGATTGTCACGTGCACCATATAATGTCAATACTATTGAGAGTCACATTACAATCAATGATACATTGCAAACACCCTGTCTTTACTCATACCCAAATTCGAGTGCACCTTTTTTGATATCTCGCTCCTTTGCCCACGGATAGTCTCGGAGCCCTTGACAATAGGCGATGACTTTAATGCCATGGGTAGGGCACCAACGTGGTAGGCACGAGAACCGTTCTGGAAATATGCTGTGAAGAGCTACGGAGAGACAATAACCATATAAATGACACATGGTCAAAAATCCAGGAATGTGGCGAGTAACAAGAAGAACCATATTACCAGTAGCTCCGACGAGATGATGTAGGCACAAAGAATGACTTTATCAAAGAGTGTATTTTGTGTGACTCGGGAAAATCTGAATGTACTGACGTTCTCTCTTTTGTTTCTATTCCTGTAAACCAGAGAAAAAGAATTTACTGCAACCAGTAAATTCAAGTCTGTGTGAAAATGGTGAAAGCATCACAACTAAATTAGGCCTAAAAGAGTTGAAAATCTGTTTCTCAGGCCCTTCCGCTAGTTCCTTTTGGCTACCGCAGGCTCTCTTTTTAAAATCAATACAAACTGCAAAAAATAAAAATTAAATTGTTTATGTCTGATATTTTACCCAAGTTAATAAAAAAAAATTGCTAACTTTATCCCTTGAGTGAAACAAGGCTTTGCAATGCTTTATCATTGCAAAGCTTTCTTGCCCTCGTGGGACGAAATACACCACCACCCATGCTGTGCTGGACAGTAGGTTATGAGGCCTGAGATATAAAACAACCAAGAACATGAACTTTTGATGCAAAGAAATAATTACAAAAAATAAATAATAAAATAAAAAACCACCCGCCCATATGCAATTTTACAAAAAATGGCCTGAGAAACAGAAAATCTACTTTATGAGGCCTTAGATAGAAAGAAAATTTATTGAGACTTATTTTCGGAAGTAAAATATCTTTAACCCTTTACCTAACGAATCGCCCGCATCCGCCCGCGTAATATGCAAATTCAGCAGTTGAGAAAATATTATTTTTCAAAAAATGTCAACAAAACCATAATCATGTGACCCCTCGTTGGAATGACCTCGTTGAGGTCGTTCCAACGAGGAGTCACATGATATGGTTTTGTTGAAATTTTTTTAAAAATTTGAAAAAATGATATTTAAAATAATAAATTTTGATATTGTCTTCGTTGGTTAAAGAGTTAAAGAATTCGGAAATAGGTTTCCGTAAACAGCGTTTAAAGATTTTCAAACAGGATTCAGATAAAATTTTTCAAGAAACCGGAAATAACTTTTGTGCACAGCGTTAACCGTGTTCTATAAAGCAATTAGCAATGGACATTTTTTACTCTACCCACGTTTTGAGAGAAGAATACATGTAGGAACTTCAGAAATGTACTGGGGTTATAAAATTCAGTTTCAAGCAATTCTGAAAACTGGTCTTAATGAGACCTGTTCGACCCTAGTGAATTGGACCCGAATTAACTTTCACGGTGTTTTGACTCATTTGGTATTGGTCCCAGTTTCATATGTCATATCATGCTTGAGATATGAGTGTGACCAATTTTCAAAATGTTTGGCTCCAGCTCAATTTTTTTAAGAATGAAAATACATACGTGAACTTCGGAAATGCATTAGGGAGTCATAAAATGTGATTTCCATCAATTTTGAAATATGTACTCAATTATCCCTGGGTGCCCTCAGTGATCTTGAACTAAATTTTAAGCCTTCGTTGAGTTTCAACTCATTTAGTGTTGGTCCCAGATCCATACCTCATACCACGCTTGAGATATGAGCATGACCCACTTTCAATATTTTTGGCCTCCGCTCTTTTTTCAGTGTGAAAATACCTGTATGAACTTCAGCAATGCCTTGCCCGGTCATAAAATGTGATTTCCAGCAATTCTGAAAAATGCACTCAATGACCCCTGGGTGACTTCAGTGACCTTGACCCCATTGAGTGTCAAATCATTTGTTATTGGTCACAGATCCACAGGTCATACCATGCTTGAGATATGGGCGTGACCCAATTTCGAAATTTTTGACTCCACTCACTTTTTGAGTGTAAAACACATGCATAAACTTCCAAATGTATTAGAGGTCATAAAATGTAAAATGTTATTTTCAGCAATTCTGAAAAATGTACACGATGACTCCTGGGTAACCTCAGTGACCTTGGAACATACTTTGAACCTGCATTGAGTGTCGACTCATTTGGTGTTGGTCCCAGGTTCATTGGTCATATCAAACCTGAGATATGGGCATGACCCACTTTCAAAACATTCACTCCCAATGCCTCAGGAATCTGAGAAACATAGTTGGCCGAGTACTTGTGGCTGTCTATCAGTATGCCAAAAAATCAGCGAGATAGGACAATTCGTTTTCAAGTTATCGTGCTGACAAAGAAGTGTATAGAAGACAGGAGAATAAGAGGAGAAAAAGAAGACGAAGAAGATAAAAAAGAAAATAAAAGAAACCATCCAAAAATAATAGTCCGTGTGTTTCACACAGACTAAAGAACGTTTTTTTTTTTGTGAAGTATCGTCATAAATACCTCTTTGAATACTTTAAAGTCATTGGTCTAAAGCAAAGAATCTATAAATAGTCGAAGACAAACGAGGGTGACTTGGGTAAGGTGTGAACTGTCTGGGCTGAGATAGTAATTTGAGTGCGGGCTGCCCCAACCGTTGATTGTAACTCTCCACCAACATAATTTAACCCCTATTGCACTTACACAAACATTTTACGGGGTCTGCGTTTTTGCAAAATCTGGATATTTGCAGTACTGGAGATTCATAATTTTATATTGCCTTCAACTGCAGTTGGACGTGGCTGACGTTCTGTGCTAGCGGATAGAATCGAAACGAAACAAACGTAAAGTCTGCGTTCAGACAAACTCTTTGACATGAGTTATATGAGAAGGCACGCAATATCTCCTGCCCTTGTTGACGTCCAACCTTTCGATCTCCTGCCCTTGTTGACGTCCAACCTTTCGTTTGTGGCCTTCACAATTTGCTGTCCGTACGAGGGAATGTCAAAAAGTTTTGAGCCTAACATAAATAAAGCTGGAATATCGATACAGAACATATTTATTTTTCAACATAGTCCCCTTGTAATTCAATACACTTGTTTCACCTGGTCTGCCAGTCGTTGATGCCGCGTCTGTTGAAGTCCATATCTTGGTCCTATAGCCAAGCATCCACAGCAGCAGTAAATTCCTCATCATTTTGAAATCTTTGACCACGTAAGTGTTTCTACAAATTTGGAAAGAGATGGTAGTCACCAAGTGACTACCATCTCTTTCCAAATTTGAAGAAACACTTACGTGGTCAAAGTGACTACCATCTCTTTCCAAATTTGAAGAAACACTTATGTGGTCAAAGTGACTACCATCTCTTTCCAAATTTGAAGAAACACTTACGTGGTCAAAGTGACTACCATCTCTTTCCAGATTTGATGAAACACTTACGTGGTCAAAGTGACTACCATCTCTTTCCAAATTTGAAGAAACACTTACGTGGTCAAAGTGACTACCATCTCTTTCCAAATTTGAAGAAACATTTACGTGGTCAAGGATTTCAAGATGATGAGGAACTTACTGCTGCTGTGGGGGCTTGTCTACAGGACCAAGATATGGACTTCTACAGACACGGCATCAACGACTGGCAGACCAGGTGGAACAAGTGTATTGAATTACAAAGGGACTATGTTGAAAAACAAATATGTTCTGTACCGATATTCCGCCTTTATTTATGTTAAACTCAAAACTTCTTGACATCCCCTCGTAACACTAAGAAGATAAACATGCATGCTTCCAGAAATGTTCGATAGAAATCTGTTATTCACGTCAGTTGTTTATTGTAACTTGGCTGTTCTCTTTCTCTCTACTTTCTCCGTTGAATTGTTTGAAAATTATCACCACTGTTGGTGCAACTGAACTCTGGAATTATTGCAAACAATTTGGGTGCACGCATACCACCTGCATTCAAAAATGTTTGGTTTTATTTTACGCTATCCAAAGGTGTCAATGTAGAGTAAGGAAACACCGGAAATATTCGAAGGTCACCAACAAGCATTTTCAGTAACATAGAGGACATCGCGTAACAAGAGTAAATGGATATTTCACAATGGTATAACGTTAGTGAAATATTACGTAACTCGTAGCACATGTCTTGTGCCATTGTAAAACAATTCAGATTCATTGTGTGTGGAATTTGAATGTATGGCATCATCGTCACCCAGAGTTGAGGTGAAGCCGATTGTACTTTTAACGGCTCTAAATTAAATGACATATAGTAAAGTGACAGGTACAGAGTGCCCGGGGTGCAGCGTAAGACGAGAAGGTATGACAAAAATGATAAAATGACAAAAAAAACCACAAAATTTCCCATTGCGAGTGCCAAGCAATATGATTTCCATTGAAGGTTTCGACTGAATAAAATGAGTCGTAGAATTCCTCACCCTCTCTCAAGAGCGTGAAGAATGTTCCAAATAAATGCCCGTGCCCATCCGAATTTCCCGAACGATAAAGATGGTACATTGGGGGACCTGCACCCTTTTAGTACTAGGTTCCTGAACGGTCTCGTCCAACATGAGGCCTGAATGGTTCCGCCCAACAGTATGTTATGTCGAAGCCAAATGGTCGAAACTTGTAGCTGTAGTGATAGCAACGTGGTTTACAGTGGAGGACCCGTGTAGATAAATGGAGTTGAAGGATTTCTCACCCTCTTCCAAACACAAGACGATTAATTATATATACAGAAAGAAATAAAGTTAAGCACCTACAAATGAATGATAACTTGCCACAGTTTATTGGAAGTCTCTTGCTGGTTACGAGGGGATGTCAAAAAGTTTTGGGCCGAACATAAATAAAGCTGGAATATCGGTACAGAACATATTTATTTTTCAACATAGTCCCCTTGTAATTCAATACACTTGTTCCACCTGGTCTGCCAGTCGTTGATGCCGCGTCTGTAGAAGTCCATATCTTGGTCCTGTAGCCAGCAGCAGTAAGTTCCTCATCATCTTGAAACCTTTGACAACGTAAGTGTTTCTTCAAATTTGGAAAGAGATGGTAGTCACAAAGTGACTACCATCTCTTTCCAAATTTGAAGAAACACTTACGTGGTCAAAGTGACTACCATCTCTTTCCAAATTTGAAGAAACTATTTTCGATCTGTAGATTGGATCCGTAAAAATTTAATTCTACAGCCCAATAGGGCTGTACATATACAAAACCGCACATACGTTTGAATGGGTTAATAATTATCGTATGAGACTGCTTTGGCCCAGGATATCCTGGGCCAAAGCAATTGAGTGCGATAATTCTTAACCCAGTCAAACGTATGTGCGGTTCTGTATTCATCACACACCTCCCATGTTACAACCAGTCCACACGAAAATTAAACTAAAAGCACGCTTCATCTGGACAACTGCTGCGTTTTCTTCGTTGCCAGCGAGACATCGCTGTTTGTTGGCCGGGTACCAACCCTAATTTGCTTTTTAATTTTTACGGCATTCAGTTGGTGAAAACCAATAGATACCGATCAGTGTCATGGTCACGATGGTCGAACATCAAATATTGACTAAACTGCGAAGACAACAATAAGTTTTTAAACAGCGGATAAGTTTCACCTATATATGACCAGTTGTGGAAAGTATTTGTCAAGGAACAAGCAGCGACAGTGTTATTTTTATTTTGTAAATTTTTGACTCGAATCTGATTGTTTAAATATTCCGGAAAAACAAATCTAAATGAGGAACTTGGAATTTCCAAGCGGTCTCGACTCCGGCTCCGGTGCATTCGACCAATGATGACGTGATTTATTTAGACGGGTTTCTTCTCTGTTTACATTGGAAACGAAATCGAACGGGTTTTATATCACCACATGTGCGACACAACTTTACTGCTAAGGTCAGTCCAGCTTTCAATTTCAGTCGTTCGCTCGCCTGTCTCTTTGGTTGTTCGGTTGTGATCAAACATCTGTTCATGAACACGACAAGACTGTTTTTTCCCTGAAAGACAACAACACCCTGACAGAAGCGTAGCCAGGGGAGGTGCGGTGGCACCTCTCCACATAGTCCAGACATGTCCGGAAATGACGTACCAAACCAAAAATTAAAATACGGTCTTTCAAGCCATGTTTGGACCACTCTCCAGAACTGGAGTTCCACTTATGGGACTGCCCCCCATTTGTGATTTGAAAATTTCGATAAAATGAGGCGACCCCACTAACCACAGAGTATAAGTTATTCTGTTTGTTGACAGGGGACATGGTCTCACGTTCCCTGCATGAAATTTATATTCAACCGAGGCGCCAGCCGAGGTTGAATATATGTTTCATGCAGGGAACGTGAGACCATGTCCCCTGTCAACAAACAGAATAACGTATATGTCCCGTTCTTACACAAGTAAAATTGAGTTGTTGTACAGCGAACATTAGAAAGCAGACGTTGTTTCGGTGAGGTGTTAATTTTTATCATAACAGACTGGAGTGATTTCCCTTTATTCAATGTTTACGTACGCAATCAACGGGACGAGATGCTCTCGATTCGTTTCAGTCTATGTTACAGTAAATTAATGAAAAGAGACTTTATAATCTAATCGGTTTCATAAATAATTACCCATGTTTACATAACTAATCTTTTTGTACGTAATAACGGGACTTTTGTGTGTATTTTACTTCTGTTAAATATATTTGTCTCAGTTGATTTCAAGTGAAAAAAGACATTGCGACGAACCGTTGCTCATGGCAACAGGGCGCTTTCCTTGACAGTGGACATAAGAATCGCTGACGACAGCAGACACATGCGCGTGCCCGGCGACATAAAATGAATTGGACCTATGTGCTCCTCACTTCTCGCTGTGTTTTGAAGCGAGTAACAGCACGATTTCACCCCGACTGCCCTGTAAAAGATTTATGGGATAAACAAAATAAGCGTATATTGTCTTCAAGTAAAAAAAAATATTCTACTCGCAGAATTAAGAATGAAACCGATTCGCCAGAGGCTCGTCGGTTTCATTCTAAATCCTGCTCGTAGAATATTTTTTTTACTTGAAAACACTATAAGTTTATTCTATATTTATACCGCGGGGCGACAATGGTTCGATCATCGATCGCAATTTAGCGCACTTCCTAAACAAATTTCCAGGCAACAGGCCTGCTCAGTGAGTTTCCCCAATTTTCTCCGGCCTTTTCATTTATTTAACCTTATTTGTTTTAACAAGGATTGCCGAACAAGTTATTCAACTTATATTAACGCCTCTCCGTGGCCCAGTGGCGCAGATGTGTGGGATGACCTTCGTAGCGGCAACTTCGTGGCCTCGCTCTTGTCGAATACTACGAAGGGATCTTTAGCATGCACGGAATGTGTATCTCTCCGCACAGAGGACAGCCATTTACATCCCCGCCCGATAGGACGGTACGTTGTGACAGCGTCAACCCCACAATTGATGCGGACCGTGAAGAGTGTTCGTCCACCTCGAGAACTTTCCTTGACCAGGGATCGATCCCGGGACTTCTGGCATGAGAGACCAGCGCACTTATCCACTCAGCCACCACTTTCATTTGAACCACACCCCCGGCAGCACGCGGAGATAGTTATTCGGCTTCAGATCTTCTCTCATAATATTTACGCGCGCAACTGTTTCCGTTTCATTAAAAATACCCCAATGAAGTAAATGTCGAGAAATAAAAAGAAAACCACAAAAATATTTCCTCACAGGAGGTGTAAAAAAGTTAACAAACAGTCTCAGTTAAAAGTGTGCGGTAACAAAACCGAAATGATGTGTATATAGCCACGGGCAAAATTCATCCTGAAAACTTATATATGTCTGCTCGAAAGCAAATAAATTAGAATAAATTTCATGTTACACAATAAAATATGCGTCGGATGGACACAACCGGTCTCATATTAAATGAAAAGATGAATAAGGGAATACAAACACTGGGTGTAGGCACGCGCCGCATAACAACGAATACACGCGTCGTATTGAATATTTTATTTCGTTTATGAGGCAACATGAATATTTAAGAGGGTAAACTATGAAGGTTTGATGGCCTTAGGCTTGTTCAAATTTTCTGTACTTAGAATTCTAAGGGCACACGTGTTCCAAAAAAGTTTGCTTCAACGAAATAATGATGAATATTTCCTTCTTTGTTCGTCTTATTTTATGAGCGTCAAGACTAACCAGACTAACGAAGCCTCGACGAAAATAGTTGTTGCCTAATTTTGCTACTTACGCATTGCAGTTAGTACGCTTGTACTTTCAATGCAACGGAGGAACCGGGATTCTGATTTGGGAGGGTGGGGAGGGGGGCAGATTTTGTTAGTCGGCCCCGATGTGAAGCATCACTTAAAGTACGTAGCGGGGAGCTGGGGGCGAGCATGAGAGGGTGATTTGGCACTCACGTTGATATGGTCCTGAAACCTCCGCAGGGAAAAGTGTGGAAAATGGAAGGTCAGTGTGGGTCTCTTATGGCTTCTCTGCAGCAGGGGCGGTGAGAGGGTGGGGCCCGATGTAGTAACCCCTAGTCCGGAACTTTGGGGGATCGGGCTTGGCCTAGGAGTCCAGGATTCTTGAGTCAGGCCTGCCCCTCTCCCTCCCCCAAAAAGTTTTTACTCCCGTGCCAATAGTTAAGAAGGGGCTGTATCGCGAATGGAGCTCTGCACTTCACCAACGGTTCTAGTTTTGGACTGCATGATTCTTGAAGTGATAACTTTATTAAATCAACTTGACGCACTAAAGTTATCACTTCAAGAACTGTGCAGTCAAAAGCTATAAATCTAGGTCACTGGGTACTCGCTGATGAACTTGCACATTGGAAACATGCTGCATTAGTATCCCGACACTTTCGAAAGGGGGTCCATCACAGAATTAACCCTGGAGCCCGGATTTCCTCTTCCCAGCATGCTTCACGGGAGCTATGGTTGTACCGATGGGATACGGTATTATCCACGATAACACGTGGACATCCACTGCCTCCGGTAGTGGATGTCCACGTGTTGTCGCGGATAATACCACAATGCTACATAGTCTAGGTTTTGTGAAACATATTTGACTTTCAGAAAATAGAGCGAGCGCTCCGCGTGCGCCCCCAGATTCGCCCATACACTTGACTATATATTACTTTATTCTTTGTCAGTGTAAAAAATAGTGCATTTATATATACTTTGTAAGATGTTTGGGAAATTAAGAAATTGTTACCGCAGATGTTCAAGGCAAGTGATTTTAAGTATACATAATTTCCTTCCTGAGAGTATACATATCATATCCTCTGGTTTTTCGATAAGCCTCCGTGTCAGTAACTGTTATAACACAAACTATACAGAAATAAAAATTTCTCGTTTGACAATCGCAAGAAAATCTGATGTCACATCTCGTGCAGGTCAGTGTGCATTCTGATCCCAGGTAGGCACAGCCGGGAAGATGAAATAAATGAATTGTAACAAAACGTTGCATCCAGGTAGTGGCTGCAACACTGGCATGTATATGTTACCTAACTCACCTATAGTCTCCCTAAGATAAGAATAAGGCCTCACCCAAAGTGGCGGCACTAGAAAATATTTCGAGGGGGTATAGGAGGCAGGACCGTCATGTCCCCATGAATGGAGGGGGCGGGGGGGGGGGGGGAGTCCGCTAAGGGCATTTTAAGTTCATAGCGCACTACGTTGCCTTCAGATATCTAGACTCTTCGCGGTATCTGGATACAAAGAGCAATAATAGTAGGTCTGTTTAAGTTTTCTTTAAATGAAGTCTTCTAGTGGTTTTTGGAAGAAATCTCCACTTTGTTGGTGGGCGGAGGCGTCGTAAATGAAGATGTGTGAGCACGCAACCTTCCCATGGATGTCTGTCTGAAGGTACGAAGCACGGCAGGGATCTAACTTAGCTCAGTGGGCTGGAGGATTCTTTTTCATCACCACGCTCGCAACACTCGACCCGAGTCGCATCCTGTATGTAAAAGAATTAATCCTAGCGCTACACAGCCACAAATTAACACTAGTAGTGTGTCTCGTATGTTTCAGGGAACATTTGTCGGACCCCGGAAGTGACATCATGTCACGTGACCCAGTGGCGCCATGTTGTGACGTCATTCCCATGTCATGGTAGCCCGCGTAAGCGGCCATCTTGTGATGTCATTCACATTGTAATACGTGGTGTTAGTGCGCATGCGCAGCGCGTGTTGTTAGGGTGATACGTCTTTCCGTCGTCCATTTTGTATACTGGAGGTCGTCATCTTGGGGTCTATGGTAACGCGTGGTTGCTATGTGGCTCAAAGGCTTCTTATAGAATAGGGGTATATCCGGAGGGTGTGTTTGATTGAACAGGAGTAAATCTAATTACCGCAAACAACCCGACAATCCCTCCAAATGACTAAAATCCACCCCAAACTACAGAAACCAGGCTAAGTTCGATTGAATAGGAGTAGTTTTTTCTTGTAGTTCCCCCCCCCCCCCACACCCCATACTTTTTGGATCGCTGTCCCATGACTTTTTTCATCATTCCTAAAGCCAAGAATCTATCGAGTAGTCACTGAGAAGTCATTGCTCGAACGACTCGAATCCCATCAAGCAAATAAGCTATAGAGTATTTACTCAAACGAGTGACTCGCACATACGACTCTTAGCCTCATTTCGGTATTTGAGGATACCTATGACCTGGTAGTGTATTATTTGAGGATACCTATCGAGGATACTTTCTGGAGAATCCCTTTTTTGTCGTATGAGGCCATTAGAGCCGTGAGAAAATCCCTCAATGAGGTCTAATTTACTATTCCTCTTGGCCTCATTTCGGTATTTGAGGATACCTATGGCCTGGTATTGTACCATAGAAACCAAGATGGCGGCCTCCAGTATACAAAATGGACGACGGAAACGCGTACCACCCTAACAGCACGCGCTTCGCATGCGCACTAACACCACGTATCACAATGGAGATGACGTCACAAGATGGCCGCTCACACATACAACATGGCGCCACTAGGTCACGTGACATGACGTCACTTCTGGTGTCCGGCACCGGAGTCCGGCCAATGTTCCCTGAAACATACGAGATATACTACTGACACTTTTATATGTCTGTGAAAATATTGTCCCCACATGTACGCTTTCTTAAGAACTAAAACAGTGGGCTACTTCTGTCTTGGCAATGTTTTAAGATCCTGCGAATCACATATTTTCGATTCGAATCGAATCACGAATCGAATCAGGCATATTATTCGAAATCGAATCGAATCGAATACAGGAGTTTTGAAGTCTCGACTGAGAAAATATTCTAACTACATCATCAAGGCATGCCTTCGTCGAAGGCATGCCTTGATGATGTAGTTGGAATATTACCCAGAAAGGATTTTTGTGTAAAAAACACATACGGGTGCGATAATTACTTGTACGGGCCACTGCACGGGGCTAGCACCTAGCAACCGTGAGCTCATCGTCGACATGACTTGGGAACTTTACATTTGCTTTCAGCAGTAATAGTGACGAGGAAAACTGGAATTAGCGTGAATGTTGGCATGGGTACTGATGAATTTTATGTTAATATAGCGGAAATTACACTCAGTCTTTATTTTCAAAATTATTTATGTACAATTTCTATCTCAACTATATATATTGTGAGACGACGAAGCTGACCGATACCAGGCGGAACTCCAGTGAAAAAATTGGAAGGAAAACGAATCGGGCGGCCGATTTAGAATCGAATCGAATACCAACTACTTAAGTTTCGAAATCGAATTGAAATCTCGAAGCTTCGTGTGGAACTTCAATGTTTTTACATTATTTTAAGGCTGTCTTTTAAGGCAGCCAACAATGATGTGGAAACATTGCCAAGTCATACAAGGTGGTAATTATTAATCTGAGGCCCATCGGGTTAACAGCCTTTATGGCTGCGGCAAATGTGCAGAAGTATTATCGGGAAGGTGGTTCTTGTCAGAAACAAAAGGACTGAAGGGAAATACAAAGTGTGACAAGATAGCGGTATATATTTTTGAAGACAGAATAAATAACCATTTTCTTTGGGAGTACACAATGGGTGAAATACTTGAACATTTGACCGTCGGGTAAATGGTTAGAGATATGTAGACACATAGGTGTTTGTAAGAATTTCTCTAGGAATGATTATTGTTATCAACTGCTACGGTCAATTGACAATGTTTGTTATAAAGAAAAAAACAAATATTTTTCAGATACAATTGATACGGTCAAAATAATTGTATCCATTGTGGCAGAGTTCTTATTATCTTGAGGACAAATATTTCTCTCCTTTCTTCTCACACGCATAGCTAGTGTCAAGTGATGTAAAGAGGCGCAAATTTCCAATAGGAAAAGAGATCCGATGGTTGATAGAAAGGCTAAATGGAATAAAGGATCTGTTTGATTGACCACAGCACACACGGCAGTGTCTGAATACACAACTATAGAAAACTAACCCCCTTGCAGCATGATTCTTCATCAATTTACCGACAAAGTGACCGACTTCAGAAATACTCACCATGTGAATGAAGTTTCATCCAAATAACAATTCGAATTTAATAGAGATGCAGAAGAAGCGGAAGCAGCTTCAGCCAATAGACCACCCCCCCCCCCCCCCTTCCCACTCCACACACACACACATACACACGCGAGTGCACCGTACAGTTAAAACTAGAAGTCCTGTCATGAAATGCGCACAAATAGCACGTTGATATGCGCGTTAAAGTGCGCGTTATGGCCCAAGTAAAGCTATCATATTCTGTGCAAATGGCCTGTGCACAAGCAATGTTTCAGCCAATGGACCTCCGGGTAACCCGGAGGTCCATTGGCAGAAACATTGCATGTGTTTGCTATGAGTAACCAGGAGAACCTGTCGTGCTTTGGATGCCATTCGATATAGCAATTGCGCGCAATTCCAACGCGCAATTAAGCCTAGGTAAGCGCACTATTCGTGACAGGACTTCCAGTTTTAACTGTATACATGACAAGTAATGTATTACGAAAACACCAACGATGAGTGCAGTCCTGCAATCAAAATCAAGGCGGTCCAAAAACAGGTTACCTCAACTGTGCTGAAGTAACGTTCTTCTCCGATTTTAATTTATTTATTAGTGTTTAAGATCACTTTCAGCTTCTTTGGCTACATCATGACAACAACAGACTAATGAAGTCAAGAACAGCTGATCGCTTATACCTATTCTACGCACATTAGAGGATTAGTACTCCAGACGTTGGCTACCGTGTCCTATTTTACCAGTCAAACAGAACTTGTTTAACAGGTTACTCTAACTGTGTTGAAGTAACGTTCTTTTCAGATTTTTATCTATTTATTGTGTTTAAAATTACTTTCAGCATCTTTGGCTACATCATGACAGCAACAGAATAATGAAGTCAAGAACATCCGACCGTTTAAATTATACCTGCGCTCATTAGAAGACTTGTGCTCCAGGCGTTGGCTACCATGTCCTACTTTTCCAGTCAAACAGAGAACTTGTGTGCCACGGTAAACAAGTACTACACCACATCCGGTGGTTCCCACCGGGACTTGTTTTAAGCAAGATAAGGGAACTGTGTTACTGATATATGTTCAGTGTTAGTGTAAAGACTGGGATGAACATTGGTGACCACTACAGCTTCAGTTGCGAGTTTTTTTCCTTAATCAAGTATGCTGTGGTGTAATACACTGTTGGAAAGGGCTCAGAGAGCCTTTTCCAACAGTGTATTACATCAAGTCAGTTCATTATCATAGTAGTAAACGTTTTAGCGTCATTTTTAAGAGGGACATGGTTATTGGACAGGTAACGCAGAAATACGACCGAGAAAACATTTGTCTGAGATCGAGGAATGTTGGCGAACGCAAACTGGTCGGCTTATTCGTTTCTGGCGAACGAAACGATCGTTCGCCCAATTTGTACGGGTTTGAATAAAACGTTCATCTCATTTAATAACTTGAACTTTATGGGAAAACGTAGGAAACATACGGGGAAAATTAGCACGCCGACCTCTTTCCAAGTAGTGGTTATAAGCTATGTTTTCGAAACAAAATTCTTAAAATTAGTATAACAAGTGGCGATTTTCGTGAATAGAGATCAGCATTTTCCATCTTGGTAACGTGTGTCCCCTCCCCTCAAGTGACCATTGTTTCCAAAACAAAGGACACGTGGAACGTTAGCAGTGCACTAGCTTTGTCAGAAAATGGCTGGCGTGAACTCGACTCAAAAGTTAAATAAATCGATACTGCTATATAACGCGCGTGGCGTTTTTGTTAAAATTAACTTCTTAGGTAACCGCCAATTGTAATATTAATAATATGGTAAATCTGAGTTAAAAACGAAACGAGGTAAGATTTTTTTTTTTATTTGTACAATTTTCTTACATACAAGTTAAATACAATAATAACAAATGCATTAAATATATTGTACAGGGGCAGCATGGACAAGATTGTCCGTCTTCCTGCCGCACCTAACGTTACTTATTTTCAAATTTGACTATTTTCATATTTAAGACTGAAAGGCGACATGAAATGGCTACACAGGTGTCACATGAAAAGCATGGTGTAGCAAAATCTGCTTGGGTTATAAGTATATAAGTGTGTAAATAGTTAAATACCCACATGTATAAATATCATTTATTTCAGTGGTTGAGGCTACTGGTAGGAAAGTACTGGTATTGTTAGTTCTGACTGGGATATGTTGTCTGGTTATCGAGTATTAGAAAGGGGAATGGGGCTCAATAAGTAATGTTGATTGGTCGGTTTGTTCCATTGCCTGTTTCCCAGCCTAAGCGGGTGGTGAACTACAAGACTTCTATTCCTATATATAGCAAGATTTAATCAGAGGGAGCTAGTTGTATTATTAACAACTACAAGTGCGTTGAGGAGAAAAGAACACATATATGTAGAAATGTGACTGCGTATAGTCTGAATCAAGTTGCGTATTTTCGTTGCTTTGCAAAGCGAAACTAAGAACTAATAACGACTATTACGAAAGTCGAAATGCATTGAGATAAATAAAGTATTGTCAATTTATATATTTTTTATTTATTTATTGGAGTTTAACGACACTTTCGACAGCCAAAGTCACCTCGCTTCGGACAGTTTGACGGGTGGAGGAAGCCGGAGTACCCCGAGAGAACCACCGAGCAACGCCGACTGTCAGACTTCCCAACTTGCTAACTCCACTCAAGCAGGGTTAGCATTGTTTGAAGTCAGGTGCCCCATCGGGTGCATTATGCCTTAGTACACAGCGCCACCTTGTCCCCATGTGGGAATATTGTCAATACCAGTCATTTAGGATTTGGAAATGTGCGTTAGGAAATCAGTGAAATATGAAGCGATTGACTGCAATCGTCACCCTTGTCTCTCGGCTTCCCTTCAATATTGTTTATTGCTTTGTGAATAAAGGTTAAATGAGGATGGGGTGGGAGTTCACATCATCAATATTACATTATTACCCCGTATCATATTTGTTGAGCCATCACACAAAATAATGAAAAGTCAGAAAACACTGTGGTGGATTCTTGACGTTAGCATTGCATTATTATTATTATTAAATGCTGTTAACGTCCACTGCGCTGGTTACTGTTGGCCATAACGTTAGGTAGAGGGTTAGCCTACATCCTTGACCGGGTTCCCACACAAAGCTCTAAAAAAATTCTATGACGATTATGCACTTTTCTATTACCACTCTAGATCATTTTACAGAAAGGAAAATGTGATTTAACCCTTTACCTAACGTGAAAAGCAGACGACACTTGCAAACAAAATTCTTGAATAACTTATTTTTTTCATTTTTTGTCTCAAAAACATAGGTTATGATCCCTCATTGGAACGAGCTCGACGAGCTCGTTCCAAAGAGGGGTCATAACCTATGTTTTTGAGAAAAAAATAATGAAAATTAATTGTCTCAAAAACATAGGTTATGACCCCTCTTTGGAACGAGCTCGTTCATTGCCTCCGACCAAGTGCTATTATGTTGAAAACGACCCAATCCCAGAAACCTAAGATATCGTCCCAGGTAAACCTGATTTGGCAATCAAACGTAGTTTAGGTAAACTCATAAATTCCATTTAAATGTCCCAGGTTCCCAATTGTACTGAGGAGAAATGTTACTAAATATTTTAATATTTTTGCTCATCAGAATAAAACATGTTTAATTATAGTTGCCACCTCTGTTTAACCCTTTGAACCCGAGCGGCCGCGTTTCCGGCCGGAACATGATATGCCATAACGTCATTAAATAGGATGGCTGTTCAGTTTTCAGAAAATGTGTGGGGTAGACCCAGAGGCTGCACGTTGAAAATATTGATTGGTCTACCCCAAATAATGAATATGGACTATTTTAATTGTTGCCCTTGATCTGGCATGGAAGATGCCACTTGAGTTCAAAAGGTTTGTGTGACTATAACTGTATCAGTTGCATCGTATCAAGGCGAGAAGAGTGTTGTCAAAATAATCGCTGATGTGTATCAAATGATAGAAACCTGGTCATCCAGGTTTTCTCAGACTATCTGAGCTAAACACAGTAGGAATGACATCACTAACAGGTATCGCACACCATTCTTTTTGAAAACATCTCACATCCCAACATCCAACAAGATGTTGTTGTTGTTGTTTTTTTCGTTTTTTTTTTTTACATGAGCTTCATTGATATATGTACCAAACTTTGCTCTTATTTCTTTTATGAAGCAAACAATTCAAAATTCCGGGTTTCAGCTCAAATATACAATAAAAAGATGGAACTGTTGGCATTGGTTTGGTAAAAGTTGAACCTCATGACAATGGCAACAAGTCCATAGAAAGCATTTTCTTTGAAAGTGAATTTATTAAAAACTAAAATTGTAAAATATTTTTTTGGAGACCTCATCTTATCTTATCTATGGTATATAATGTACTTGCGCTAAGAATGCACCAAAAGATATGTCTACAATAATTTTAACCACTACGATTTTCGTCAAATTGTTTCTTAAGGTGCTATATACGTAAGGGGAAGGTAGCTTGAAAATAGGTGATAGATTATTTTCGAAGTCGTCGAAAATCTAAACAAAATAAAAATTTGTCGCTTTTTGCTGTCCATTCGTATTTATGAACTATGCCTCGCAGTTTTGAACACCAAAATATAAAAAAATATTTAATTTTTTTTTTAGATAGTGGACGCTATCGAAAATAGTATTTACTTATAAAGAACGTCAAACGCATTAGTTGATCTACCCGTAGATCGATAATGGGTTCTTTCCCCGCGTGGCACTGAACTAGCATGGCTGGAACATAGAGATTTTCAGCACAGTGACGTTTTCTAGTATACAGTATCGTATTTACCTAAGGACCTTCACCAAGCACTATCGCACTCGTCGGCTAAGCACACTAGAAAACCTCACTGTACTGGTGATCTTTTAATTATATACCCGCCCCAGGGCTGACTGGCCGTATGGTCCACCGGTAAATTTCCTGGTACCCCCCCCCCCCCCCCCCCAATTGGTAGCCCCCGGAGCTTCAAACGTGATGCAGCACAACACCTGTTGGTGCATCAAATTTCGTGAAAATAACCAAAAGGCGAAGTGGATCTGATTGCATACACTCTGCGTTTATCGAAATGCCCTCTGTGTGGACTGAGGGCATTTCGATATACCATCAGTCTAGTCTGCTACTGATTGGTCAGATGCAAGGAAAAACAGCCTTTTTCGGTTCGAAAAATCAATTTTTCGACCAATGGGGCGAACTATGATCGGTGCGATGAATCAGGGGCCCTCTTTAGTGCAACCATTCTTATCAAATGGGCGATGATTATACAAAATGCCATCGAAATGCCATCTATGTGGACTGATATTGTGAGCTCAGATGTAAGGAAGCCGTGTTCTTTCAGTTCAATGTATCGAGATGTCGACCTGGTTCTGGATCCCCTTGATACATTTCCCGGCAACTTTTTGTCCCAATCCGCCCCGGCGCCTCCATGTAACAATTAAGCAGTACGCAATTGGGATAAGTGATTCTGGAATTTGTCAAATTCATTTTGGTCAAAAGTACGCGACAAACCTTTTTGCGAAAGTTGGTACGGTGTGTTCGTTGTATCCATTCCGAAATGGGTGGACTCGATCTACCTCATAATCTCAGTGTATCTGGTACAAATCTGATGTAGCTTCGACAGCATTCGTCTGAAAAGGATTTGATATATTGCACAACGACGAAGATGTAAAAAGTTTTACTTACTTGATGGTTTGTGAATTTAGAGCACATTTATGACGCGAGGTGAAAGAGTGTAGGACAAAATTCATTTAATAATAAAAAAGTAATAATTATTTTGCCTTCCACTGAATTGGCTCGGTCCTCTGACGAGGAGGCCTACTTTAACCCAATCCCCGCCGGGTTATTCCTACCCCACTCTCATTCCTAAACTCACTGCATTCAGTCAAAAACTTTTTCATAATTGCCGCCAGTGGCGCTTTCTGGATCTCCCTAACTATAATATTAACCATTCCCCTCGTGTCATTCCTAATCTACGTATCCCTCGCGTTTTCATCCCATGTCTCTGTTAGTTTCTCAAGGAGTCTACAAGAGTTTTTCTAGGCAAATACTTTGGGATATTCTAAAATGGAATATGATTTTTCAAAAAATTTCAAGAAAACCATATCATGTGACCCCTGGTTGGAACGAGCTCGTCGAGCTCGTTCCAGCGAGGGGTCACATGATATGGTTTTCTTGAAATATTTTGGAAACATTTTTAAAAATGGTATTTAAAATAATAAATTTTGATATCCTCTGCGTTGGGTAAAGGGTCAAGCTTATTAATTTTATGATGATTAGCGATCAAGTTATAAAACTTTTATTAACGCCACTTCTTTGCCCAATGGCGCGGGTATGTGAGATGACTCCCCTCTTCTCGAATATCACGAATGGATTCTTAATCTGCACGGGATGTGTTTATATCTCCGCACAGAGGACATCCACTTTACGTCCGCACTCAATTGAACGGTATTCCATGACAGCATCAACCCCACAATTGATGCTTCCAGAAAGTGTTCAGAAACTTCTCACTTGAAGGCCGACTTGAGAGATGTGTGTCTTACGTAATAGCAAGGCAGGGGTTTCCAGTCAAGTGCCGTCTGCCTCTTAAGGCAGACGACACTTGACATGAAACGGCTGCTCAGGTTATACATTTCCTCATTACTGTTTAATCTCGGGCGTCCACTTTACACGGCGACTAGACACAGGCGTCTGGGTGTTAAGTGACCAATTTCGAGTATCATCGAAAAACCAGCATAATATATTATATTGCTTTATGATACATATGCACGATGAACTCTATCTGATATACAGATATGACTTTTCGGTACACTCCTCAGACAGTATCGTTCTGCATTAGATGGACGATACACTTGTAGCGCAAACTTGAACAATAATTTGGCCTTCACCAGATAAGCATCAGACGAGCCGACCACTAATGTGCTTTGACATCAGGCGCCGACTATTACACACTGTAGTACAATGGCTTTTATATTTCGCAATTTAACCCTTCAGGTGAGAAGTTATATTTTGAATAGATATTTTTCTATTCTCTTAACAGGACGGACAGTCCCGTCAAATAAGTCCCACGGCCTTGTTAGTTTTATTGAAAGGAAAAGTAAGTCAACTTTATGATTTCCTTTTTTGTCTTAAATAAATCATTTAATTTCCACGTGGATCCAGTGGTCCTCTGATTCATGTGAGGGCTGGGGGCGGGGGGGTGGGGGGTGGGGGTGGCTTTCATCAACCTAAAATTATCGCTGCCCACCGAAAACATTGACCCAATGCAACTTTCACATGACATATAGAGCCGTAAAATGGTCTCTAATATAGGGCTGCACACACTACAAATGCCTCAGATTTGCTTAGAGTTTTGAAAAGGTTTCTTGAGGATAGGGGGTGGGGGGGGGGGGGGCTGGTCTGAAGTAGTACCCTCCGGTCGTTACCCCCCTCTTCCCAATTCCCTGCACGGAATTGAGAAGAGGAGGTAACGACCGGGGAGTCCTGTTAACTGGTTGAGCGCTAGATTATTTTTAGAAGACAGAATTTGTTCATTAAAACTTGCTTTATTATAAATTATTGGAGAGTGCCTACAGGCACTCTCCAATAATTTATAATAAAGCAAATTTTAATGAACAAAACTGTATTAGCAGGTGACAGAATATGAAACTGGAGAAAAGAATATAAAGACTTTAGTATGGTACCCTCACTTTTCTTTAAAGCCATGATAGTGGCTTCCAGCACTCAACCAGTAAAGAACAGGGAAGGTTCCCGACTCCCCTTACCCACAACGGTTTTCCAAATAACATTTTTGCCCCCTCCCCCACCCCCAATCAAAAACAAAAACCTAGCTGGGTAGAACACCCCTTATTATTGAATCCTGGCTACGCGCCTGCGAGGATCATCTTGGGTTTTCTTACGTGTGCATGCATAGGGGCGTGTATGTGTACTTACAGCTATGGTTTGAGAGGGAGGGGATAAGAAGTGACGGATATACGTTCTCTTTACGTATCCAGATCCGTTTTCATACCGCTTACCGATATTGGAGCCCGAGTTCGTGCGTTTTTGGAATTTCGTCATCTTTCATTAAATGTGGTTAAATGCAATATTTCAAAAGATTTTAACAGACTAACGTCTATCAGTTGCCAGTTATCGTGGCTGGGAAACAATGCCATACTTTATTTACTTGCGCAGCGCACTAGGTATTCATGCACCTGGAGGTCGACTATTGGCTTTTGCTATGTGGGAAGAGAGCGGCGATTTTCGGAATGCAGCAGACTTTTTGATTTGTGTTCTTAAAAAATCTCGGCTCTTGCTTCTTTCTGGCGCATGTTTATTGAGAGGGATTGCGCGATCGGTCTGAACAAAAAATAATGCATGGCACGATCAAACAACAGCAATCAAATTTCGACGCCTTTTGAAATGGAACATATTAGTTTTCCATGTTTTCGTTTAAATATCCACATAAAATGTGATGGACACATGCAGAGAAGCGCCCTATAATAATAAGGATACTTAACGCGCACAGAGGCCAATACTATAAAACTTTTACAATTGTATTTTTTAGAATTGTACTTTCTAGTTAAGACTTTAAATTTGTTGAAATGAACCATTAGCATTTTCAAAGATGTGGCAATTTGCCAACTGGTAAATTGCCATATGTTTTAAAATGCTAATTATTCATTTTAGTGAGTTATCGTAATTGGTAGAAAATACAATTCTAGAAAATACAATTGTAAAAGTATTATAGTATTGACGCCTGGTAGAACATAAATTTTCTAGCAACAATAAAGTATTTTCATCGAGTGTCACCGAAATGACAGGCACCTGTTACCCATGCCTGATAAAAATATTTTTTTTTACGAGATTATGCCTATAAGTTCGTGCATGGATGTTACTGACACGAACTACGTCACCGCGCAATATATAAATCATATAGGAGAGTTTATGCACCACCATATTCCAATTTCATAAAATGTAAACCCTGAAATTGGAACTTTCCGTAATCTTCACTCATACTTCCAACGAAGGCATCCCAAATACACTCCACCGTTCAACCGTAGGACTTTGGGGGCCATACTAACCAAAGGGCACCAAAGCTAGCGGCTTTTGTGTCATTGTAAGGACGTTTTACGTGATTTTTGTCATAATTGTCCGATCGATTAAGGTAATTTGATATATTCCCATCACATCGAACACGTCCCGCCGAATTGTAGGATATCCAGGTACATTGCTACCGCGATCCGCCAAGATCGTGGCTCCAGTTAACAAAATGGACGACGGAAACACGTATCGCTGCGCAGCGCCAAGCCGAGCACCAACACTCATCCTCATGGTGATGACGTTACAATATGGTCACACACGAGGGCTACTATGACAACTCCTTATGACGACATTGGGTCACGTGGCTATGACGTGACCTCCCCTCCACATACCCACACCGAATGAAGCACGTCCCCTGCATCTCCTACTACTGACAGCATTCAACACCTATCAATCTGACACCTCCTACATCCCTATGCCGCATTCAGTTCCCACGTTTCATCTTATTTTCTTTGTTCAACACACCGGAATCCTGTGTTATTTCAAACTGAATAACTATGAAATGTATAGGCCTACGTTTGAGCGTGGCATTACATCCGGACAAAAATTGGTCTTAATGCACGACAAAAGTCTATTATTTTGGTACCCACGACACCCCAATGCACAGTTATTTCAAAACCTCTCTCTCTTCTCTCTTTCCTTTAATCAGCCCTACCGAAAATGATGCAGTCAAAATTCCAACTAGAACGCCCCACTAAAGCGAATGTCCAAATTTCACTAATTTAATCAAAATTAACAGATATTACTGCAAATTAACCCTTTACCTAACATGAAAAGAAGACGACACTTACAAACAAAATTCTTGAATAACTTATTTTTTCATTTTTTGTCTCAAAAACATAGTTTATGACCCCTCATTGGAATGAGCTCGACGAGCTCGTTCCAAAGAGGGGTCATAACCTATGTTTTTGAGAAAAAAATGAAAACAAATAATGAAAATTAATTGGCGATTTTTGTGAATAGCGCTCGACGGTTTTGGCCGTTACGTTGGGTAAAGGGTCAATGAAATCCTGGCCTAATTCAGGCGAACATGCTAAGCTCGTGGAAAGCACAGTTGTTGGTAGCCCCCCACCCCCCCCCCCCCCCCAGCCCCTTGGTGGTTCGCTCCCGGTCCGTATCGTCTGCATTGTGTCAGTGGGCAGGAAACGTGATCGCGATTGCCCAGTAAGAGACCTGATAGTGCAGTCTGCGAATGCGCACAGGATGTTGATACTACATCGCAAAGTCTTTGCCTTCATCCATCAAGTAAAGACTGGTGTTATTCCTTGTTATATTATAGGAAAAGTTACTGATAAATAATGAAGTGTAACACAGACTCATTTAATGTTAGAACCCAATTAAGCTTTCGGCCTTTCGGCAGTCTTTTTCCAGTGCACTGGCAAACGATAGCGTTATGTCTTCCATTGCACTTGAAAACGTTACCAAGGAGACTAATAGGTTCTGTTCTAACATGAACCCTTGTATCCACATATAGCCATAAAACAACCCCTTTTATATTGCTCGAAAAAGGCTGTCCAAAGTGTATTCGTCTTGCTAACTCTACAGGCATGCAGCATTTCTCTTGACGGTGATTTTACATTGCAGGCAGCCAACAATAATGTAAAAAAACACTGCCAAGTCATCTCCAGTTGTGCAGGCCTACATGTGTATACGGTAGTTAATAATGTCAAATTAATCTCAGGATATAATGGTTAATGAGTCTACAGAGAGATACAAGTCTTTTCCTATCAACCCCTACCTGCATAAGACTATGCTGATAGTGCAGACAAGTTTTGAAAGGTCCTGGTTGTTGACACAACATGCTACTTTTGAATCTGTATCTCAGTTTATTATACGTGCTTAACGCATAGTCAGGGCTATTTATTCATTATTTACTTGTTGGTTTTCAAGATTACTTTCAGAATCTCTGGCTACATCATGCATATTCACAACATAAGTATGGGGTTAAGTTTTTCAAATATCGTTACATGTTTGTATCGCCCACTTCAGAGGAATTCCTGTCCAGGCATTGCTTTCCGGCTCCAGTTTTATCAATAAAACTTGTTAGCCACAATGACCCTTTAAACCCTAATGGTACCTTCCACATTAGTTCAGAGACAGCAACTGGAAGAGTCCATATTCATTATTTAGGGGCAGACCAATTAATATTTTCAACGTGCAGCCTTGGGGCAGCACGTTGAAAATATTGAGTGGTTTACCACACACATGCACTTAGAATCCATCCTACTTAATGAAATTATCATGTTCCTGGACGAGAAAGCGACCGCTCAGTTTCAAAGGGTTAAACATGCTATTCCCTGCATCCCAGGATTTCCACGGGGTGTATTCGAAATTACAGAGAGAAAACATAACAAGAGGGTGTTCACGATGCTTTCCAAAAGTGGTGTCTGCACCAAAATTACGGGTTAGTCACTATGAAAAGGTTGATGTTACATCCACGATCATAGGAAAGTAATTCATGCAGGGTCGGAAGTCAAAAGACAAGATTCGCTGGGGACGTGACAACCGTTACTTATTCTCAGTTCCTTATTCGACATTCTACCGATAAAATCGGTTGATAACGAATGTCGAATAAGGAACTGAGAATAAGTAACGGTTATTACGTCCGTAGGTTCGCTCGCGACCGACAAGTGAAGACAGACCGAAACAAAGTGAAATCTGGATTTTTTGGTGGCGTCTTTTCACTAGTTATTGGACGGAAACCAAATTCAATATGGCTGCCATAGCGGCCATATTGAATTTGATAGCTGGACCAAAATCGACAGAAAGCATTGTCTTGTCATCCACAAGTTAACCATAAAATTATGATTTGATCAAATAAGCAGTTCTTTAGTTATTTGAAGGAAAACAAAAGTTAACGGACGGACGCCAGGCGACGGACGGACATGGTGAAAACATAATGCCCCCGAGAGGTTCTCGGGGGGCATAAAAACTGCATAAGGCCTTTTCGTGTCTATATTAATCCTCCTATTCAGGAGGGCATACTTTTTTATGAAAAAATGGCAGTCGGAGAGCAGCCAACACTATATTGATAGGGGGATTCTTATTAATTTAACAATATGGCACCATAGGCGTCGTTAGGAGGGTTCGTGGAGGGAGGTTGCGAACGAACCCCCTTTCACGTTGTTTTCAAGAACGAAGAATGCAAATAAATCCCACAAAGTCCACCAGAGAGCTTCATTTGATATTATATTTAAATATATTTCCGGAGGCATTCCCCAGGACACCCCCCTCCCCTCCTCAGTATGCTCGTGCATTCGGCATCTGCCAAGTGTACTCTCGGTGTACCCTGTTTCATCAAAGTCGAACCCCTTTTGAAAAATCCAGGTGGCGCCGTTTTGTAACACCACTTACAGTATATTTTGTTGGATGAACTACAGGCACTGAACGCGTATGGGTTGTTATTAATACCTCTCTCGTGAATATTACATGTTCTGATAGTGGAGTAGCTCTCAAATAGGCATAGGCCTAGCACGGGCGGATCCAGGGTGTGGGAGCGCAAAGCGCCAGCCCCTGCTATTTTTGTGACTTGTTTTTGTCACAGTCACCAACACCAGCCACCTGGGGACACGGCAATTTATTACCACACCTAGCACGGAAAGGAAATCGTTGACGGACCACTTTTAAATTGAAGCTAAATTTTACTGGACTTTTCGTGCGGCCTCTCGTTCTTCACTTCCGCGCTGGTACTCGTATCAATTAACCCATTCACACACGTGTGTCGTTCTGTGTATATCCGCGATAATATTTGGACAAACGCGATCTGAAGTAGTGGATGTAGATGTGTAATCTCGGATATTACCGTACCCCACGCATACATCTCAATAGATCATGTGAGAGGTTCAGGTTTAAATTGCGTTTTCCAAAATTGAAATGAGTCTGTATATAATTGCTATAATACTTTTTAGCTGGAAATCGCTGTGGTCACTTGCAAAGAGGTTGCTTGAGGCCAACACTGACCTTCCATTTTTCCAAATGTTCACTGGAGAGGCGTCGAACCCCGCCTACAAGAGTGGGATACCCCTCTCCCGCTCGCACCGACTCTCCGCTACCCGGGATGAGTGACTCATAATTGAAATGTGACGCCACCTCCAACCCATAATCCTGGATCCGTTACTGCCTTGTGAATTCGTAAATTCATTGAATTGATATGTTCCCCAAAACACGATCGAAGGGAGACTACTCATACAAACAAGAAAAGAATCGTCACATTCTGCTCGCTGGGAAAGATTTAACTCCCCGGAACTGGTGAACTAAATTATTTTAAAACTGGAATCTGGAAGATATTATACAACTTAAAACTGGAATTCCAGTTCCAACAAGTAGAACTGACATAACCTCAAACCCACCATCGTGTCACAAGAAGACTCCGTTTTAAAGATCTTTCCCTGGTCTTCTCGGGGGAAGTTCATCCCAGACCTCATACCATTCCAATCCCGCCTGACGTCAACACATAATGCAGATTGCGTTTTCGGTGATGAAGTGACCATCAGTTTTTTGACAATAAAGCCATATAGAAAAATACATTTGGCTCTCGAGCAATTAATTTTTTAAATTAATAAGGAGGGAGGTTTTCATTTTTATTTTTTCTCTTAAGTGGTTGAGCGCTGGGAGTCCACTTTCGAGCTCCATTTTTAAGTGCAAGTATGTATCACATGTGGCAACCACTTTTGTTATACCGCCCACTTTTGTTATACCTCACCAGTTTTGTAACAGCGATCGCCCATTTTTGTTATACCTCACCAGTTTTGTAATAGAACGCCAGCTTTTGTTATAGTTCGAGGTCACCATTTTTGTTATAGAAATCGCCCATTTTTGTTATAAAAAATAGCTAACCACTGTTGTTATATAAATCGCCAGCTTATGTAATACTTGAAATTAGAACGATAACGCTAATGTTTCGATGCCCATTCGGGGTTAGTGAAGTATCATGGCAGATTGCGGGGTCGGGGGAATAATAGCTTGTGTTTTCTAAATCAGATGGTCGAGTCGAGAAACAAAAGAACACATCCTTGTAAGTATATTGGGCATTAGGGTGGCGAAGCACACCTGAAGTGACTTCACTTCACAGAAACTGGCGGCAGGTTTGTTGTTTTGACGAATGGATTAGAATGGAATGAGAATTTCCGATTCAACATTTTTACTTGATGCAGGGTTCATACAGGGTCTTGAAAATTTCTTGAATTTCACTTTTGTATTAAAAAGTCATTGACTCTGCTTTTTAGGCGTGTGTTACGACCCATAATGTAATAAATGCCCATAATGTAATACCAACCCATAATGTAATACAAAAAATGCCCGTAATGTAATACGTACCCATAATGTAATAAAAACGACCCATAATGTAATAAATGTAATAAATGTTAGGCGCCCATAATGAAATGAAATTTTAAAAAAAAATTAGATACAAATTACACTCATCCAGGCCCGTAATGTAATAAAATTTTAAGCTTGATTTTTGTTTTTTCTCTTTACTCCAGCAGTGCGTTCGGCTACTTATGACACATCCTACGCCTTCGTCAATGCTGCCAATGGCCCCTATGCCGTACACCGCCAACATGTATGGGTGTGTTGGGATTACGATTGAGAGTATTCCGGGACCTGGTTTGATGGTCAAGGTCACACCACACGGTCAAAACGGATAGGCCCATGTTACTCCTCGTGTCTAGCTACGTATGTTGTTTGAGTGTAGCTTAGGAGAAGATGACACAATACCGGAGGTGAACACGCGAATAGTGATGTGATAGAGTAGACGGTTGGCAGGAAGTTCCTGTCAACCACCAGAAATTGTCAGGAACTGTAAGTGGTTTAAGTGGTAGTCCGTGTGGTGGACTGATAATATTACTTGACACATGTGATCACAGGATCGGGAATATGATGTGGTCATTATTAAGTGTCATCCTGGGATCGGGCTCGTTGGTTTCCAGGTGCGGTGGGTGCGACATGAACTTATAGAAGTACAGTACAGGGAAATGACTAATTTGTTCCGGTAGTGAAGACTGGAGAGACAGAGGATAGATCGTACGCTTGATTTGGAGCAAAGTAGCCTAATCTAAATCCCATCGAGCTATAGTATATCCCCTATCCCAATACCAGTACACTCCCCATATCGCCTCCCGATATTCCTCTGCGCCGCTTGACTCATCGTTTTGCTTCTGTTCTATCTTTTCCTTGTATCCCACAGTACCCCCCCCCCCTTCCCACATTATCCGGTCATTGTGCACCCAAATCCCACCGCACCCCACTCCACCCTCTGCCCCAGCAACTTTGGTCAGAGTTACTTGCATTTATTAACAGCAGGAACCTGCTACCCACATTGTTTTTGTGCAAGTGAACAGCCGGTCGAATATGATGATTACAGTTATAAATGACCATCCTGGAATCGAAATTATTGAATGTCTGGTAAGGTAGACCTATATGGTTGTGGCAGGGCAGTAGAGGCTATCGAGAAAGTCGTATGCGTGGTTGGTACAAATAGAAGAGGGAGATAATGCCTGTCACTCAGAGCAGAGTATACCCGCCCAGGTCCCGGAATACTCTCAATCGTAATCCCAACACACCCATACATGTTGGCTGTGTACGGCATGGGGGCCATTGGCAGCATTGACGGAGGCGTAGGATGTGTCATAAGTAGCCGAACGCAATGCTGGAGTAAAGAGAAAAAACAAAAATCAAGCTTAGAATTTTATTACATTACGGGCCTGGATGAGTGTAATTTGTATCCAAATTTCTTTGAATTTTAATACATTATGGGCGCCTAACATTTATTACACGTTATTACATTTATTACATTATGGGTCGTTTTTCTTACATTATTGGTACGTATTACATTACGGGCATTTTTTGTATTACATTATGGGTAGGTATTACATTATGGGCATTTATTACATTATGGGTCGTAACAGCCGTGAAAAGCTCTTGAAAATTGGCCCAAACTGGTGAGGTATAACAAAAATGCGCGATCGCTATTACAAAGGTTTCATATTCTGTGGATGTGGTTCACATTATCTTTAAAGTAAAGTTATTCTATCCATGTGTTATCTGTATGTCTCTGCCCTGTTACAATTGATAGGAGAGTGGCTACATGCACTCTCCCATAAATTAAAAGAATGCACTGTGAATAATGTCCACCCTTATATTGATCTGGTGAATGTTACTGGAACTTGTGTTGAGGTAGGGATGGATGTTGGCTGGAAAGCAGGGAGGTTGGGGTGGGGGTGGGGGGGGGTCCGAAAAAAATTTGCAGACACAGGGTCAAAAAATGTTTTTGACCACCCTTCAGACACCCACCCACCCCTATCTGAATATTTTAGTATTTTTTCCGGGCCATTTTTGGAGGACCCACCCTCTAAAATCTTCGAAAAAAAGCATAAAATGCAGACATAGCCTTCTCTAACCGAGAATTGTCCTATTTCTTAACATTTAAGACTGCTCCCCTGACTATTCCAACATTTTAATAAACCTCTGAGACTGCAAGGGAGATAATACTAATGAGTTTGAATGGAAATAGCAACAAAATCAAATAACTCTGAATAAGTCACCGAGTAAGTCTGAGATAATACATTCTCTGTTGCCAGGGCTGTCACGATTAATCGATTGTCCATCGGTCACGCCCAAATCGATAAGCATTTTTCGTTGTCGAAGAATCGTTAAATGTTACCCTGTTTTAGACGTTTAATAATTAAAAAATCCTTCGTGAATAAACTATTGTTTCTAAAGGTAAAAGGTCAAGAACGTCGACGTTAAACGTCAAGAAGCCGTTATAAGTATTTGTCTTTTTAGGTATATTCAAAGCTTTGATGTTCTGAACTTCTGGACCGTCAGTGTAATAATCAAGACCGGTCTGCAGTTGCGAAGTACCTAAAAAGACAAATACTTATTTAGAGGACCTTAAGGTTCCGCCCCACAGTTTCGCACTATTGCACAGGAGTGAAATTCTAAACATAGGGCATATGTTGAAACTAAGGCCATGTAAAATTGAGGTATATTTTTAGTATCAGATATATGATTACATTAGGCTTTTTGTTGGACAAGAGAATCAGAAGTTTTGGTCCCAAAGTTGGATTCTGATACATAGGGGTAAATTACCAGATGAATTATCGGAAACAGTGGCTTCAAAAAATTGGCTACTTTTTAAAATGTAATTTTTACACGGGTTTGTTGTTACCAGACAGGTAACTAAAAAATGAGACGGAAACATATACATTTTTTTTTACATTTTAGAAACAGGGGATGCTCTGTTCCAGGGGTGGGTAGGTGGGATTGGTGGGGAAATTCTGCTTTTGAGGCTGCTAGGTGGCTGAAAATCACTGGTTTCGGCATTTTTTCATGCAGTTTTTCAGGTTGAAGTCTGGCCTTTGACAATAAATTATTCCACCCACATTCAGATTGTCTATTTCTACTTAGTCAGATAGTGTTATATGTTTTTGTGGATTTAGGAAATGTAATACATGTTAGATAACTAAGCTACAGAATATTTGCATTTGAAGAGAGTGTATGGCATGTCATATTTGGAAATGCCTGGAAAACTGTGGGGCGGAACCTTAAGGAGCATTCTGCCGTCGGCGTCAATTCTTGAACCAGGAAGTTCCTTATTTGTGTTTGAGTTATAAATACACCATTTTTCAAAAAACTTTTCATTATTTCTGGCTTGTGTGCAATTGTTAGTAGTAGTTAACATTCATCAAGTGATATCTCAGCACAACTGGATGGAAATAAGTGGAAATTTGGAGAAATATATTTATGTAGCCTAATTTCGCATTTCTTTTGAATTTTCGTCAAGATTTCGAAAACATTAAGGTAGAGCACCGTCTTTCCTAAACACCGAGCCTTGTATTCATGGCAAATATATGCAGTTATGGACAGCCTGGTTGTCATTGTTGACCAGAGGTTTGCAGTCATGGTTTCTACTTATTCAGTTTGGTCATTGGTGTCATGTCTGTGTGTCATCCGTCCGCCAAGCTGTTAAACGCTTTCATATCTAGAGAGCAACACCCCCCCTCCCCCACCCCCAAAGCTATGGTTATCACTGCTTATTGATTTACATTTTGATTGTGTTTAACAGTGCTATTGGCAGGATCTGGTTAGTCAATGTGACTGGTGGTAATAACAAAAAATGCTCCCTGAAGTGGCTCAGAGAAATGTGAGGGTTGAGGTGGTGTGGTGTGGTTGTGAAAATCAGGCAAATACTGGCTGCAAAAGCTATTCGGCAGTCAAAAAGGCCATGCTGTATCTTTTTACTGGTTGAAAATAGAGACTTGTGGTTTTTGTTCATTCAACTCAGGATAGACTTCAGATTCTTCTGTCTGAGCGAAATCCAAGGGGAGATCACTCTTGTTTTCTCTTTAAGGTTCCGCTCCACAGTTTCACATTATTGCACCGGGGTGAAATTCTAAACATAGGACATATGTTGAAACTAAGGCCATGTAAAATTGAGATATATTTTTAGTATCAGATATATGATCCCATTAGGCTTTTTGTTGGGCAAGAGAATTTGAAGGTTTGGTCCCAAAGTTTGATTCTGATACATAGGGGTAAATTACCAGATGAATTATGGGAAACAGTGGCTTCGAAAAATTGGCTATTTTTTAAAATGTATTTTTTACACGGGTTTGTTACCAGACAGGTAACTAAAAAATGAGACGGTAACATATAATTTTTTTTTTTTCTTTGCATTTTAGAAACAGGGGATGCTCTGTTCCAGGGGTGGGTAGGTGGGGTTGGTGGGAACATTCTGGTTTTGGGGCTGGTAGGTGGCTGAAAATGACTGGTTTCGGCATTTTTTCATGCAGTTTTTCAGGTTGAAGTCTGGCCCTTGACAATAAATTATTCCACCCACATTCAGATTGTTTATTTCTACTTAGTCAGATAGTGTTATATGTTTTTTGTGGATTTAGGAAATGTAATACATGTTATGAGTTGGATAACTAAGCTACAGAATATTTGCATTTGAAGAGAGTGTATGGCATGTCATATTTGGAAATGCCTGGAAAACTGTGGAGCGGAACCTAAAAGAGGATCGTCTTCGTTGTTTACTTGCGGTAGGTCAGCTGACTTGAACTTCATTTTTAACGATTTCAGAGAGAGGGTGAGGGGTGAGGGGGTCATCTAAGTACGTTTAATTATTATTATCGATTATTTGCGACGATTAATCGGTTCCTAAATTAAAAAATCGTGACAGCCCTACTGTTGCCCTAGTCTGTACTACATAATTTAGCAAATCTAGCGATTCTACACTTTTCATTCCTCATTTTGGGGCTAATAGGTAAAATTCATCTTACCTATTTCTGTGGAATGTATATGTGACATGATGGAAGTACCACTCACAGTCTAAATGTCTGAATATCTTGCTGGGGTCATGGGGGTTATTGATTCATACTGCATAGTAGTCATCTTTGTTCAATGTCCAATTTAAGTCAGCTAAGCCTGGGGTGGATAGTTTTTGTTTTATTGCTTTACAACGGTGCATCAGGTGGTATTATGATTTTTGTTGAAAAAAAACGTTATGAAATTATTCTGGACTATTTTCTCCTTCGATTAACACGCAATTGTCAGATGAGATTAGGAAGCATAGATATAAGTCCATGCCTATACATCCATGAAACATTAATGTTTCGTCATGGACCATTCCAGCACCATACTTGTCGAGAGATCATTTTTCCATCAAAAGCATTAGTGACAGATATGTGTAATTAGCGCCATTAAAATACTGCATCTTTTCATGATTGTGATGTCTTTCACATTTGTTTCCACAAACAATCACATTTGGTATTCTGAAAGATAGCATGAAAGTAATGACTCTTTCTATTAACATCACTGCGAAAAAACAGGGGGTGCTTAATTAAGTTCCAGGTGTTGGCCTACATAAACATTCTAAAATTATTCTGGACTATTTTCTCCTTCAATTAACATGTAACGGTCAGACAAGATTAGGAAGCATAGATACAAGACCATGCCTATACATCCATGAAACATTATAGATCATTCAATCAGACTGATTAAATCACAATTTCAAGTAGTTTCAAGTTGATATTTAAAAATACTTGACATGTAATTCAATTTGCCTGATGCAGATTTGCCAACAACTTTTCTATAACCATGTGGACAGGATTATCCATGGGTACCAACATGGAATTTATGTGGATCTTGGACTTAATAACACCCCTAATATGATAGTTTATATGTTTTAAATGTCCTGGTTGGTCATATAACTGATAATAAAAGATTAAACAAGCACAGAACTTAGTGGAAAGCGGAACACATATGCCGAACAGTTTTTCTTTTAAAATTCAAGTGTAGTTCGGACCTGTCACGATTACCTGAGAAGCCGACTTATCGCCAGAAACACCCAAAATCGACTACAATTTCAAAGTCGACGATTATGGGTTTTCATAAGTCCTTTATCCCTTTAACTAACGTGGAACGACACTTGCAAACTTGCAAAAAAGATTCTTGAATAACTAATTTTTTTCATTTTTTGTCTCAAAAACATAGGTTATGATCCCTCGTTGGAACGAGCTCGGTGAGCTGTAGAATATCAAAATACATTGTAATTGATGTGGGAAAAAGTACAAAGATACAACACATGACATCAAGTCTGGCGTTCTCAGATGTTCACTGGAGAGGCGTCGAACTTCGCCTACAAGAGAGTGGTATACCCCATCCCCCGCTCGCACCCGACTCTCCGCTACTCGGGTCGGGTGACACATGACACATGATTGAAATGCGACGCCACCTCAAACCCATAATCCTGGATCCATTACTGCTCAGTGAATTCGGAAACTGATAGATTTGAAATGTTCCCCAAAACATGATCAAAGAGAGACAACTCACACAAACAAGAAAAAATATCGTCGCTTGCTGCTGGCTGAGGGAGATCGAACTCCACAGCACTGGTGAACTAAATGATTTGGTAGCTGGAAACTGGTAGAGTCTGGGATTCTACAATTTAAAACTGAACTCCAGTTCCCACCGGTATAACTGAAAGAACCTCAAACACTCCATGGTTTCACAAGAAGACTCTGTCTTCAAGATCTTTGCCTGGTGTTCTCGGGGAAGTTCATTCAGGCCCCATAGCATCCTAGTTCCGTCTGATGCCAACACGTAGCGCAGATTGCGTTTTCGGGGGGTCGGGAAAGCCATCAATTTTCTGACAATAAAGCCAAACAGAAAAATACATTTTATTCTCGAGCAATTAATTTTTCAAATCAATATCTCGGGGGGGGGGGGTGAGGGGAGGTTCATTTTTTTCTCTCTCTCTAAAGTGGTTATGTGCTGGGAGCCCACTTTCAGGTTCCATTTTTAAGTGCGGGTACCACAACTTAAAGGTTTCATATTCGGTGGATGTGGTTCACATTATCTTTGAAGTGACGTTATTCCACCTACGCCCCATCTGTATGTTATAACCACTTTGCCAATGAAAAGCATTCAGTTAACAGGAGTATTCAATTAACAGGGATTGTGTCACTTTCCTGTATTCATGAGATAAACTTTGCATTTACTGTATTGTATCTTGTTTGACAGAGCTCCATGAGCTCTGTCAAACAAGATATAATACATTAACCCTTTACCCAACGAATTGCCCGCATCCGCCCGCGTAATGTGCAAATTCAGCAGTTGAAAAAATATTACTTTTCAACAAATTTCAACAAAACCATATCATGTGACCCCTCGTTGGAACGAGCTTGTCGGTCACATGATATGGTTTTGTTGAAATTTTTTGAAAAATTTAAAAATATTATATTTAAAATAATAAATTTTGATTTGATATCGTCTCCGTTGGGTAAAGGGTTAAATACCTGTACTGGGTGTACTTGTCAAGTACGGTATTGGGTCATTCAGGGACAAAAGCCCTTACTGGGCCGTCGAACGCCCTGACTGAGGTCGACATTTGTATTGTTACACTCATTGTGAAAGGCATGGGTTCACAATTGTGTGAAAATCGGATCTCATGGTAAAAGCGACTCGTTACTGGCGCGATGAGTGTGGTATTGTTTCGTTCAGAGACAACAGCCCTTACTGTGGGCCTTCTAGATCCCTGATTGGGGCTGACACTGTTGTTACACCCATTGTGAAAGCCAAGAGTCTATAATTGTAAGCAAGTCGGATCTCAAAGAAAAAACAACTCGTTATTGACTCGGTGAGTGTAAATATTCATTTTAACCCTTGGCCAAGTACAGTTTTTAGCAGTTTGTCAAATCGTGATTCGTCATGCTATAGCTATGCATTATTCATATATAATAACTTCAACCCATAATCTGAGTGAGTCATTATTCATAGCTTCATTTATATTAATTCTAGTAAAAATGTGATGAACACTGCAATATTATCGCTGCCGCCACACGATTTTGTGGTGGAGGTCCGTCAGCGAAAAAACTAAAGTTGAAAATAGCCTACAAAATAATTAAGATTTTTAGCGTTAAATATATATTTAAAAAATGCCCAAGGATTCCAAGGTGGCATAGTTATTAATTATTCATCACACATCCTATTCTTTCGCCTGGAACAAAAAAAGTTTTAGTTTGCGATGATACGTTTAAGTGTGTGTCAATCGACTATTTTCATTTTATGCCCGTTTAGTAATTTGAAACACCCTCCGTTTTGGAACTGAACAGAAAATCATCAGTTGTTGGCATGAACACCCCCACCCCATGTACACAACTGCATTACTCTACTGGGAAAGAACATCTGATAGAAGGTATAGATAATTGATTCCTTCATCCTAGTTTTGAAATATTTTGCTGATGACGTTTATGTTTGTAAAAGTCCGATTACTTTCTCTTCATAAACCCCATGGACGGGTCTGTAACAATCTACGGTTTTAATATATGAAAACTGAATTGATTGGCAAACGATCCAAGGGTAAAATCTCACAAAAAAAAACAGTGCTCTTTCGGAGAAATTACGAATCGCTGACTCAAAAAATCCAAATTCTCGCATCTCGGACCTGGGGTGGTTTGGAAATGTGAGCTTCTTTTAGGGTTGCGCGGTATATCGATAAACCGATATATACCGGCATTCAAACCAATATCGATTGAATACCGGTGTAATTACAAAAATATCGGATTTCAAATATCGTCATTATTTATTTGGGAAAAATCTGATAAACTAATTTTGAAAATAATAAATTTTGATATCGTCTGCGTTGAGTAAAGGTTTTTCGAACCGCATCATCAAGGCATGCTAATTCGTTCCAACTGTGATGCCTCAAGTCTCGATTGTGGTACTTGTGTTCATATATCCGAACAGTTTTCGATATACCGGTATACCGCGGTATTTTTTAGAATACCGATACCGGTATTCAATTTTGAATATCGTGCAGCCCTAATTAATATACTGTCTGAGTTAACTGCAATATGTTTTTCGTGTGGGGGTGACGAAGTTCAGTTCGCAGGGGGCTGAACATTTATGGCGAAGCCATTCGGTGCTGTAGCCTCGAGGCCGATTCCCGTCGGGGTCAACTTCAGAAAAGTTTTCAGTTGTACAGTACTATCACCACCGTGTCTGGTGGAATTCCTGTTTGAAATAGGCGATATATGAAAATTGTATGTACAGATCTACACTACCTTTTCCTTCTTATCATGTAACTCTTTTGGTGCGGAATAATCTGAGAAACAGAATTCTTAGCGCCTAATATTCATCAGGAATTTTACAAAAAGTATAGGTTGGTAGACTAAAGCGTTATTATTTTAAAAGATGTTCTAATGGTCTCATTGACAGTGTTTCAAATGATTTCCTGTATATATTTAAATGGCACCTTTATACTTTCAAGAGACGATATCGTTGTTCATGGATAGGACTTAAATGGTGCATGAAACATAGGAATACGTATGTTTGTTCAACCCTTTACCCAACGAATCGGCCGCACCCCCCCCCCCCACCCCCGCGTAATATGCAACTTCAGCAGTTGAAAAAATATTATTTTTCAAATAATTTCAACAAAACCATATCATGTGACCCATCGTCGGTGGAACGAGCTCGTCGAGATCGTTCCAACGAGAGGTCATATGATATGGTTTTGTTGAAATCTTTTGAAAAATTTGAAAAAATGCATGGTATTTAAAATAAAATATTTTGATATCGTCTGCGTTGGGTAAAGGGTTAAAAGCACTTGGAAATGGACACACACAGTTGGCTAAAATGACTACTGCAGTACCTTTCCGCGGTTTACCGTCTGTCGACTTTAGTCGCCTGTCGCACCAAAAGAGTTAATGGAATGATCTCTGGAGGAGAACATTCCGATAAATGATAATAAGACAAGAATTTGGTATTAATAAAGCCTACTGAAATCTGTCGAGACAAGTTAATTTGTGCCCCGTACCCGTCAAACATGCAGGTTGAGCCCACCAATGACCAGGCAACTTACTTGCACGCTTGTTTGAAGAAAGCAATGGTTGCTTTGAAATGTTCATATAAACTTACAATGTATTTTTTTATTTATTGGTGTTTAAGGTCACATACTTATGCACAATGGCTAATCATGACCGTGACAGTTGTACGGGTGGAGGAAGCCGGAGTACCCGGAGAGAACCACCGAGCAACGACGAGCAGCTGCCAGCTCCCCAACATCGTAACTCCACACTGCAGCCCAGGCAGGGTTAGATTAGTTGAAGACATGCGCACCATCGACGTGCAGTGCGCCTTAGTACACGGTGTCATCGTGCCCCCACGCGGGCAATGGAGATGAAGTGTCTTGCCCAAGGATACAACGCGGTTGCCGCAGGGGGGATTCGAACCGAGGACCTCTCGGCTTGCAGCCTGCACCTCTCCCAACTGAGCCACGTAGACAATCGGGGTTAAGTGCCTTGCCCAGGGACACAACGCGGGAGTCCGAATCGATCGCTCAGACGGTCACCCATCCGAGGATTAACCGGGCTCGACGTTGCTTACCTTACAATGAGTTTGAAAATTAGAAACTGATACTTGTCAAACAAACATACAGATAGGGCCTGTCATTGCTATGAAAAGCTACTTACAGTACAGCCGCCACGGACTGGTCGTAATTCATGCGTGAGTAGTGATGTCCACGCATGCGTTTGCCAGGTAATAAGAATCATCATCAGCAAAATTTCAATTAATGAAGCACCGGGTTGTACCCGGTGCTTCGTTAATTAAATTATTGATGATTATTCCTACAAATAGTATTTGGTATCTAACATCATTGCGTCCGTGGAAATATCGCTCATTCGTGGAAAGTGACCAGTCCGCGGTGGCCATACTGTATATGGAGAGTGAATTACCTCTAAAACTTAGGTAGAGTGGAGTTTCGACTAAGACAAAAGTTGTTATCTCTGAAAAAGCCTAAGAATGACAAACACAGTTTCAGATAATGGAAATTCAGGTTGAACCCAGAGGTCCATTGGCTAAAACTGTGCTTGCCCTTCTGTTATTGTGTGGGTGGATGTTATGTTCTCACATAAATGTTATGTTCTCATATATAGAATAAAACACACATAACTTTTGTTTGTTTATTTATTTCTCTGACGATCAACATTGCTTGCATGTGCCAAGTGCCCCGTAGTCTGTGTATCCCGACACAGACACACATAAGAAATAAAATGCGGATATAACATCCTTTCCTTCCCAAAGTTTCAGATAATCAAGTACTGAAATATTTGTTGAACCATACAACAAATAGTACTGAAATGATTAACGGCATAACCGGTTTGAAACCGGTTACCTACCTAACCGATTTGAAAAAACGTCAACAGTTTATCCGAAATATTGATAGTGATCGTCATTCCACAGTTAAAACGTAGTAAATCTGCCGCTTCTCCTTTAGAATAGATTACACTTCGAAGCAGCTCTGTATATATTGAGAAATATTCGACTTTGGCTTCAATACTTCGTTAATGATCGGCAATTTTCGTGAGTATTGAGTAACCGCAGAAACTATTCCGTAGTATGTATACAAACGAACGTTGTCGAGTACTCGACAACGTTCGTTTGTGTACACACACTACGGAATAGTTTCTGAGAATACTGCTTTCCATTTCCTATAGTTTTGATCTCAGATTCGGTGAAATAATTGCTACGGATAACCGGATGTTAACCGGTTACAGCTCTCGGTTAGTCGGTTGTGAAAATGAGCCAACCGTTTCAGCCCTAACAACAAAGTATGAAAATAATAATAATAAACATAGATTTGAGTCTGTATAACCTGTAAAAGGAATATAATGATGTGTACATACAGATTTTCATGATAGTGTGCATGACATGTGATTTGTATCAGATTCCAGATTCCAGGTGGTGTCCAGAATGGGATATCAACGACCCGGCTTTGCCGGCCAGTTGTGATGCCATTTGTGTGCGGTATTTAAGGCGATTCTCAGTTGGTAGAGATGCAGGCTGCAAGCCGAGAGGTCCTCGGTTCGAATCCCACCTGCGGCAGCCGCGTTGTGTCCTTGGGCAAGACACTTCACCCCCATTGCCCACGTGGGGGCACGGTGACGCTGTGTACTAAGTTGTACTGCACGTCGATGGTGCACATGTCTTCAACCAATGCTAACCCTGCTTCTGTGGAGTTAGTATGTTGGGGAGCTGAGAGTTGCTCGCCGTTGCTCGGTGGTTCTCTCAGGGTACTCCGGTTTCCTCCACCCGTAAAACTGTCGTGGTCATGATTAGCCATTGTGCAGAAATATGTGACCTTAAACACCAATAAATAAATAATAAATAAATTTAAGGCGATTCTAAACTGAAGATTGTAGTTTGAGTGGACAGGTGGAAACATGATGTTTTTTTCTTTACTTTTTAATGGTAATGGTTATTTAATACGTGAATGATTGCTTCCTACCTAATAGATTACAAAAATGTGATAAAAATTAAAAAAAAGAATTTACTCACCAAAAAAATGTTTTTGAAAATCCCAAACTCACGGTCAACTTCCTGTCACCAAAACTTAAAATATGACTCTCACATTGAAGGATATGTTTTCTATATGCACCAGAGAACAACAGTTGAGTCCAAACTTTTTAAAAAATGAATCCAATTGATTGTTAATTAAAATTTATGAAGGACCACTGCATGCACTGGTCCAGCCATTTTTTTTCACAGGGAACTATTTACAGTTCAAAGGTATGGCACGCCACACTAATCAATAATCTAGTTTATCTCCCCTGCAAATATTACCCACACAAGTGATATATCTGTTCTGCCCTCTTCCACACATAAAACTGCCTTGACATGAGATGAGCCCGTTGAAAGTGTATCGTCAAATCCCAATAATAGAAAATAAAAGACTGCGTGGCCACCCCCCCCCCCCCCCCCCCAACCTCCCCCATAAAAAATTGAATTTTTCAAAATTCAAAAAAGGGACATAACTCTGGCAAAAATTGTCGGATCATACCCTGAATTGACTTGACCTGCATTTTATGTTGATACACCCACACAACAAATTGTATTTGATTCTGTCAATTACAGCTCAAGTTATTGGTTGGAAACTTGAAAAAATGAAGTTTTCAAAGTTGAAAAAGGGGCATAACTTCAGCAAAAATGTTGGACTGCACGATTCGAACTGGACCTGCATTTTATGTTGATACACCTGCATACCAAATTCCATTTGATTTGGTCAACTATAACTAAAGTTATCATAGGGAAACCACAGTGGGACGGATACACGGACGGACGGACAACGGCTATTTCGATAGTCCCCCGAAAAATTTGTACAGGGGAAAAAGTACACATTAATATTGCCTGCAACAGTAATAGACCAACTCCGCATTTGATGCTGGTTCACATCCCATCCACAATAGAGACCCCTTTGACAGTGGCACATTTCCAGATTGGACTGGAATCATGCGGCATTCCCAAGCCACCTTCAATTTCCACCTGTATTCAGTATTTTTGTCATAAAGGTTTTCTCTTGATTCTTGTGCCCTCTTACTAGTATATACACTATGGAAACTGTGCAGTAAATATTGTAAACAGTGAGTTCAGGTTTTAGTCTCTAGTGTTGACAGACTATGTTATTCTGATTCAGTCTGTGACCTGCAGACTAGTACCACCCACACCCCCAGGGGTATGATACAGTTATGCATTCTTCTCAACTATTTTGCTTGACATTATGTTTTCATGAAAACATTTTGTTTCCCCAAAACACCCATTTTAGATGTCGAAGAGTCCCATGAAATGACAATTCCTTACCTCTTTATCACAATGTGTACTTGTATTTAATATAACTGGAAGACAATATTGTACACATTTTGCAACACAAACGTAGCAAGTGATTATGATCTTCAACGGTAACTGATCAGCTTACTGGAGCCATTCCAACGGGAGGTTATGGGCTCTGTTTTTTAAGGCCGAAAGTGTATATATTCTGTGATAAGAGAAAACATCACATTAGTGCCACCTTTCTCCTGCATTATTGAAAGTGTTAATCGTTTGCCTCCCATAAGCAATCCTTACCATTCCAACCAAAGCTTGTTCACATGAGGTGTTGGTTGAGGTACAGAAAATAGAAAAAAGAAAACCTTTCAATTATACATGTATGTTGGGGAATGGTACTGCTTTGATGTGCCCACTGTATCAGAGCTTCGTGTGGCACAATTGAGGCCTCATTTCCAATGGGGTACGTGCAATAAAATTCCTAATATCTGGCACAAAACATAATTACTCCTTAACTTATACAGCATTATTAGGTTACAAAACCAGTGTTTTTCTGACAGTTGATTCTAATAAACTGATACCCATTTTAACCTGTACTCTCTCTGGAAAAAAGATTCCAGCTGGGTTTATGTCTAGATGGTTAAATGAATAATTTTCCCAAGACCATGAAAAAAGGCCCCTTCCCCAATTTACCTGAATCAAACCCTGAACTGTGCATGTAGGTTAGATAGAATGCTTTTCATATCCAGTCGAGTTAATACATTTAAAAAGCTGTGTTTTACCCATGGCCACCAGGTTAAACGAAGACACGGGAATATATGAAGAAAGTTTGCTAGAATTTACTTCGTTTAACTTTTTTCCTAATACTGTGAATCCATCCATCCATCCATCCAGTGTTATTAGCAAGAATTTTAGAATACCCTGACCTGTTAAATAATAGTGCTGAATTACTATAATACATGAAAATTTGACGAAACATTTCAGTCACCACTATTATTTAAAAGAGCCCAAAGGTGAAAATGCCATCACTATTATTAATTTTCAATAACTTTTATCAAATGTGCAAGACCTCACCATTTTTCAACCATCACTATTATGAGACAAGTAAGAGTGTAATGCAAAAAGTAAACCAACGGACAGATGGACGGACGTACTTTGCCTACTTTATGGAGTGTATAATGTCTTGTGAAGATTACGTAAACTTATTTAATTTTTTGTGTGTGTGGATCTCTTAGACTCTTGAGCTATTCAGAGTGGCCTAGCCATTGACAATGAATTCGTATATAATCTTTTTGGTATTTTGGTTATCTAATTACTGTTTTTTAATTCCGTTTTCTGGATTTTTGATTATTTAGAGGCCCTATTTGTAACTCTGTGCAGAGATTTTTTGTGAAAATGCAGATTTTTTAGCCAATATTTCGATAAGGCAAAGCACTCAAAAAATTGAAGCTCGATTGTGCCTTGTGTGTGTTGCTATACTTCACTTTCGTTGAGAATTTCTATGCAACGACTGATAAAATAATTTCCTAGAGGAAAATTGCATGTTAACACTTCTGTCATATTTTAATTTGTGATTAGGAGGTATAGTGGGTGGATATAAAGAAAAAAATATTTTTTTCGCACTTTGAACAAGCGACTTTCCAACGCATGGTACTTCCGATGATAACAACTTCGATCAATAAATACTTGCAGACATGAGTCTAATTGCCCACAGATTATTCGAAATTATCGATGATCTTTGTGGATCGCAAACAAATATCATGAAACATCGTTTACAATGATTCGCAATATAAATCACACCAGATCGTAAAATTAGGATCATTATTTCTGGAACTCACCGAGACCAGACCAAAACGGTGCCGAATGACCGATCAATAAAGTTATACCATTAATATTACATGATGAACAATAATTCCCCCGATTTGCGATTGACAGAAGTGAAAAAGCAACCAGTTTACGAATATTTCAACAACGGAAAAATACAACATGGGTTTCTAATTCCACTATATGTCACAGGTTTGTTAAATTAAAGATAACTGTAATTTTTGTTCTCTGTTGGTAATGTTGGCGCATGAACACAAACTAATGGCAAGGTCGATCCACGTAAACAAATTGGTTGCTTAAGTTGGTGAGGGAATAATATTCACATAGAACAGACAATCAATGCAATTTGCCTCTATTAGTCTGCTTCCCTTAAGATATATCGACAATCAGAATTTCAGCAGTGGTATTGTCATGAGAATTTACGGGACATATATGGCGAGATCTTTCGTCGGAATATTGCCCACAACTCTCAGTGTTTTGAATTTCCCACCGTAAACATGGCGGACACTTTTGAGACTGAAACGACCCAGGTTGACAACGTGCTTAGTCCTATCTTCTATGTGTTTTATTCAAAATTAAGACTAATCTGCTGCAGTACATTACTGATAGCTCACGTGGGTTGTTCATTGGAAGGTGAGGCGTCTCGCTATTTTTTGAAAACCTGACCACGCCATTTCCGACTTTTTGACAGTACACATATTCTAATAGTAGTAGGAGAGCGATGAAACGGGGTCCATTGGGGGATCTCATGGGGGATCTCATATGTGACGTCATGCCACGTGACCTGGTGGCGCCATGTTTGGTTGTCATGATAACCCGCATGATCGGCCATCTTGTGACGTCATCTCCATAGTGATACATGGTGTGAGTGCGCATGTGCTGCGCGAGTTGTTAGGGTGACACGTGTTTCCGTCGGCCATTTTGTATACTGGAGGCCGCCATCTTGGTTTCTATGGTAGCAAGTGGTTGCTATGTGACCCAAAACCTTCTAACAAGACAGCAGTATGTTCGAAGGGTATATTCCTTTGTAGAAGAGTAATTTCCCGATTCGTAGAATTACCACAAACAACCCGACAAGTTTTACTATTTCGAATTCTTTCAGAATTCTCTGCTTCTATCTATATATACAATAGTTTTCGCCTATCTGGCCATGTTCCTTTGTTCTAGAGTATACTCCAGTAGCGTAACAATAGTTTTCGCCTATCTGGCCATGTTCCTTTGTTCTAGAGTATACTCCAGTAGCGTAGAAGAGCCTATTGGTTGGAACAAGTTTTGCTTATTATTACTATGTTTAGCTATTCTGGTCTATTCTTGTTTGTTCTGACCCTATTCCGTGTAGTCTTGTTGTTTCATTTATCTAGATCATTTATATAAATTATAACTAACCAATCAGATTGCTTGATTTCCCATAATCTATATGCAGAGTTATCTCCCCTTATTACAACGAAGTCGTATCCGATTCTCATCACCACTATTTCCAATGGCCATATCCTATGGAATCCCATTTTGGGAAACACCCGTGGCTATGGAATCCCTTTTTTGTCGTATGAGGCCATGAGGGCTATGTAAAAACCCTCAACGAGGCCTCGTTTATTATCCCTCATAGCCTCATTGAATTTTGAGGGCATGAGGGCCATGAAAAAACCCTCAATGAGGTATAATTTACTACGTCTCTTAACCATATCGATATTTTACAGGTATATCCTATGGAATCCCATTTTGGGAAACACCCGTGGCTATGGAATCCCCTTTTTGTCCTATGAGGCCATGAGGGCTATGTAAAAGCCCTCAGTGAGGCCACATTTATTATCCCTCATAGCCTCATTGAACTTTGAGGTCATGAGGGCCATGAAATTATAATTAATTCACCATCCCTCTTGGCCTCATCTCCGTATTCGAGAATACCTATTGTATTGGGCTATTGGAGGATACAATTTGTAGAAACCTTACATCCGGGTACTTCTGTTGGGTAGTTGATAACAAAAACCGCAATATATAACATTTCTTATATACTCGCCCCAAAAAGAAAGTGTGCATTGCAGAAATTGATCAAACTCCAAAAAAATAATTTCGGAAGTGTAAAGAGTGTTAACCTGTTCATGAATAAGTTATTTTGAACACAAAAACAGCTTTCCCCTTTAAAATTGCATTAACGTTAAATGACGTGCTGCACGTTTGGGAAAAGGCATGTTTTGCACGTGGAGAGTCTGAAAATTCATGCAGCAGTGTGAATCCTTGGGTATTTAAACACTAAAGTAAGGCCTTCCTATCGTTCACATTCAAACTTGCGCTGCTGTTAAAACGACTCCACATTAGCATGCCAAGATTGACAATGAATCAACGTCTCCTTACCCTGGGTATGATTAGAGCTGGCAGAACACACATACTTACCTTGAAAAATAATAGTTTGTTTTAAATTTTTGTTTAGATTTTCAGTCATCGCAGCACCTCTTCATCTTTTCCACACAACAAATTCAGAGAAAACATACTGGAAAATGAAAATTCCCGAATTATTGTCTCATCTATTTCTTAAATATTCCTCGCATAAGAGTCGTGTTAGACTTAGTCCCCCCCCTCCCCCCCCCTCCAATCCGCCCAATTTACTCCACACACAGTTGATAGCAAAAAACTCAAAATTAGGATAATTGGCAACCTGTCGAGCAGAAATATTTGGCTGTTGTAATTTACTCCCGCTGCAAAGAGAACCGTTCCGCCAGCGGTAACTGTTCCTGCGAATCAGTGGCGGCGCTACGGGGGGGGGGGGGGGGGGAGGCACCCCCCCCCCCCCCCCCAAACGAAGGCTTTGCCCCCAGTTGCCCCCCCCCCCCCAACCATCTCGCATGCATTTCCATCCACCCTCACACACAAACACATTCAGTCACTCTCTCTCACACACACACACACCCCTCTCTTTTTTTATTCCCAATAATTTCCCATACACACTTAGCCCAAAGCCTCAGGCTAGCTGATGAACACATCCAGGCAGTAGAGATTTAAAGACTCGGATGCAGATACTTATAAGTTATAATTAAGTTATGAGCCTACAAAGGCATGTTTATCCATATCCCTTGTCTAAAAAAATTCATGGATTTCGCATTAAGACAGACGGGCATTATGAGTCTCTCTCTCTCTCTCTCTCTCTCTCTCTCTCTCTCTCTCTCTCTCTCTCTCTCTCTCTCTCTCTCTCTCACAGACCCACCAGACGCGGATCCAGGATTTTTTGAAAGGAGGACCGCTAATTTCCATTACATTTAGTCGAAACTTGGACCCAAAGTCCGTAATATAATTTTTTGGTTTGGTACGTCCACAGGACGTACCAAACCAAAAAAGTATATTACGGACTTTGGGTCCAAGTTTGGACTACTTCATAACAAAGTAATGATATGATCCTTTACGTATTTGCCCCCCTTCATGGGAGTCTGTCCCCCTAGTTGCCCCCCCCCCCCCCCCACAAAAAAATTTCTGGCGCCGCCACTGCTGTGAATTCAATGAAAATTGAAAAAGGTGAGAAAAAGACACATTCAATTATATTGACGAGAGGCCTGGGGGGGGGGGGGGGGGGGAGCTGGGGCCCCTCCACTTTTTTTGCCGGGCCATGTTTTTTTGTATGCATATATTTAACACAACCAAGACTGGTGAAACAAGGGGCGGATCCAGAGCCTCCCACATATTGTCGCCAGCTACGTTTCTCTCGTTCTGGCTGGTTCAGTTTCGATGGATTTCAGATCACTGTTTGTGGCCAATTGCAGTCCACATAGAGAACATTTCGATATACCAGCAGTCCAGTGTGCCACTGATCACTCAGATGCAAGGAAACAGTGTTGTTTTATTTGAAAAATCAAAATTTTCTCCTATTGAGCCGAACTATGGTCGGTTCGTTGTCATTCATGTCGAATGTGTGATGAAGATGATACAAAAATGCCATCGAAATGCCCCCTGTGTGAACTGCCATGGATCACTCCGAGGCAATGTAGCCGCGTTCGCTTGTTCGAAAAATTAAAATTTTCACTGCGTCCGGGACCCGCCTTGGTACATTTTTCGGTAAATTTTCTTGGCCCAGTGCGTCCCTGACAATTACTCTCATTACTCTTAAGCTCATGTGATAAAAGCATTATCCACATTTCTGGGCACCCCTCTTACGCATGCCTATCTTAAAGTATAAGATTCTAACTTGCAAGTATATGATTGTTTACCAAATACGGTAGTTTGGGAAGGATTGTGTGTGTCCCTGTTAGTCTTATGTTAGCCCATGGTACTAGTTACTCATGTAATGTTTTTCACTACCCTATAGTTGCTATGGATAGTACGCTTGGCTATGCCATGCAGCAGTGACTGCTGGGAAGAGAGTGCAGGTGAGTTAATAATCACTCTCCTCATTTTGATTGAGAGAGTGAAAAATTCAGGAGAGTGATATTAACCCCTTCATAACTTGAAGCCCCAAACTGACGAACACTATACATGAAAATGGCCACACATTTGTTTTGGCCCCAAAACATAGCTTATGACCCTGCATCGGAATAAGCTCTTTCAGGGACCGATCAGGACTATTTAAAATACGCTCTAGCCTCGGAGCCTATTTTTTCAATTCATGCCCCAGATTTCAATTTACGGAGTCGCTCTGCTGTTTGTAACACACACTGCAAGTATGTAATAGCTCTCATCATTTTCATTTAGTACACTATAGCAAACATTAATCTTCACTGTGGTTTCTGATCAAGTCTTGGCTGCCTATTTAGGCAGCCAAGACTTGATCAGAAACCACAGTGAAGATTAATGCTTGGTAATTAAGACTTGAAGTATTAACTTAAGCACTCTACAACAATGATAAATGATAATCATATATATAATACATGTAAGAGTGTCTCTCTCGATTATCCATCGAAAGAATATCAAAATATGATCTGAGAAGTTACGCGCCAGCTGAGAAGCCTATTTCTGAGATTTAAGAGCCAGGTCCTGATGTTTTAGAACCAAATACGCACTGGCGCATGCCCAGGTCGGTCCCTGCTCTTTGAACTAATTCCAATGAGGTGGTATAAGCTATGTTCTAAGCAAAATATGAGAGATATAACTTGATTCTCAGACATAATTTCCATTCATATAATAAAGCCGAGTGATTAATTGCTTCCCTAATGGACCATTTAGGAGAGTGATGGCGAGTAATCACTCTCCTTTCTCGGCAGTCCCTTGTATGGTCTTTTGGGTTCTACTCGTTTATCTAGTATGGTAGCATAGTATGTGCTTGTTGCTCCTCGAGTACGTAGCTCAGTTGGTGCTTTGCTCGGCTCCAGTGTGAATCGATTTGTTTGACCGAATATGTCGCTTTTTGGGGTTTGTTGCCCAGTCGGTGTTTGTTACTCTTGTCAGGTTTTACCCCAGTTACATACGCTACACTGTCTGACTGTACTTGTCGCTCTCCCGAGTGTGTAGCTCATTAAGCCTCAGTTGGTGTCGTGTAAAGGTCGCGTCACCGACATATGAAATGCTACTCTATCATTTCATTTATGCTGTAATATTATTGAGGCAAGAGAGCCTACATCTTGTCTTTTTCAGTGTGTACGTATTATAAGATTATTGTTGTTTACCAAAGGTATTTCCAAATCACCATACAGAACTTGTGTTACAAGTACTTGAAGAAACCGATAAAACACGCAACGAGCCGACGACATGCGAACTTTGAAGAGCATGTAAATAGCGCGGGAATGTTTCCTTGCTGGAAATATCGCGAAATCCGTAAAAATAATAACTTGAATTGAATTCTGTTTCAGTAGAGATGACTTAATTTGCTACAAAATTAAGTGAAGCTGTTAATTTTAATGCATGAAATTCGTATTTTGATGCCACACGTAACCAGCGATGGCGCCGAATTTCGCCGACGAGGAGGCCTATGGTTCCCTGCAAGGGGGGGGGGGGGGGGTGTTATTACTCAACAAGCTCACAATAAGCTCACAGTAAGAGAGGCGGTTGGGCCTATCCCCGACAGGGAGAAGGGTGCTAGACCCCTACCCTGCACGTAACCGCGTTTCTTAGTCTGAGTACTCCGGCTTCTTCCACCCGTAAAATTGTCAGGTCGAATCGACTCAAGGCCGAATCGGACAAGGCCGAATCGACCCGTTCCACAGCAGATCACATCGCTTTTTGGAAATAATTATTTTATTTCAACGAAGTATTACTTCGTTAAGATGAAAAAAACGGTTACGTAATATTATTTCTTTATTCGAAATATTTTCATTACACGAAATAACACTTCGTAAAAACAAAATAAATATAAGAGTGACATGTGTCACTTCCCGCGCACCATAGATTATCTTACTCGCGGTTGTCTTTTTTAAACCTCACACAAGGACGATGAACGTCGTTCATAATCCTTGCCTCACACCAGAAAAGTTTGGGGGTGAAATGTCATGTGTCCAGGTGTGTGACACAAGTTTGGGAATCGTCAACAGTTACTTTCATTTCAGAGGGAGTTTATCAGCCTTTCAGTGCTGAAATAATTTTCCAAAAGGTATAATTATTTCTGTAAACGTTAGTCACATTACATAGCCTTCTCGCTAGGTTATCGTGCAATTATATATGTACTGCATTATTATTTATCGAAAGCTATTAATAGCATCGTGATTATATTTATTCGCGAGTAGAGGCAGTCACGTCCGACAACTTTTCCGCGATAACCGTCTCGACCCGGGTTTTGAAGTGACAAGAGTTGCATCAATTGTAAAATTATCAAAAACGTACATAATTACATAAACGGACTGGCCGTATGGGCCATCGAGAAAAGTCCAGGTGGGTCCCCTATTGCCCCCCCCCCCCCCCCCCCCTTCAAATTGATGCAGCCTAACACCTGTTGCTACGTGAAATGACCAAAAGGAGAAATGGATATGATAGCCTGCCGATACATGTATAATTGTAATTTGAAATATTCTATGTGTGGACTGCTTTTGGGCCTGGCAGAGCACATACACAGGCCTGGCATTCTTAAAAATGAAGGAGGACTAAAAATCGCTTCACTCGCAAGGCCTAGGGGAGTGATCAGCTCTCCTCAGCTCTCCTCAAGTTTACCCAAGCTAAAAGTGGCAAAATGAAGATTTACTATTAATGAATTCTGCCTAGTGGGTTTTATACATTTTATTTGACGCTAACAGGGTAGTCTCTGTGACTGTGAGATGGGTACAATGCCCCTCCCACACCTCCGGGCCATGGCAAGGCCCGGAGGTGTGGGAGGGACGTGTGGCCATCTTTCAGAGACCTTAAAAGATATGTGTTTATGGAACAAGCTGTTATGGTAATCATTATTTTCTAAGGCCAGGATGGCTAATGTAGTTTTCGCCCTCCTTAATTTTTTTTAAGGCGAGCAGTAGGCGAGCGAATAAATCGCTCTCCTGAAAATGCCAGGCCTACATACATGTAGATGACATTTCGATACACCAGCAGTTTAGTCTGCCATTCATGCAAGGAAACCGCGTTCGGGCCGTTCTTTCAACTTCAAAAATCTAGTTTTTCTCCGATTGGGTCGAATTATTGTGTTCCTGATGCCCCCCCCCCCCCCCCCCCCCGGTAGAACCATTTTTGCAGAATGTTTGATGCAGATGGTATAGAAATGCGCTAGCAAAATGCCCGCTAGGCCTATGTGGACTGTCATTAATCGCTGAGATGCATCATGCAAGGAAGCAGCGTTCGTTCAGTTCGAAATATCAATTGTCCCAGTCACTGTCAGCCCCTGCATGACTATTTGGTTTGAAGAGTGAATTGTGTTTGCTTCATTTCAGGTATATTTTGCATATTAACTGTGCCTGTGCTGACTGCTGGAGGCCTCAATCAGAGCTCGCCTCCTCAAATGAAGCATGCTGTTCATAATCCATATCCTTCGACCCCTCACCCAATTTGCGTTTTGAAGTACATGTTGGCCTATTTTGAATGTCTAGGCTTTCTCTTGGATACCTGGTACCTGATGCACATAAATAAAAATAAATAAATAAATACTATTTAAACATGCAACATATAGCGTAACCTGTTAAAGGGTTACGATCATGCTAGGTAAGCTCTTTATTGTCAGGCCTGCTGACGCAAGCCTCTCTCGAACCGCAACATACTTAAAATACATGTTTCTCACATTAACTCTCTGTGTGCTTTCCAAGAAATGATACAAGGATGTGTCATTAATTTATCAATTTATGAATGAAGGGACATTGGATAAACACGTATTCCATGTAGCCCACAAACACCCAGTCATGTTTAGATAATTAGGGACTTAGGGTTAAAACAATTTCTTCCCATTTATTTACTCATTTCTTGGAGTTTAACGACACTTTCGACAGCCAAGGTCACCTCATATCGGACAGTTTTACGTGTGGAGGAAGCTGGAGTACCCGAAGAGAACCACCGAGCAACTGTCCAGCGTACCAACGCCATACAAGCAGGGTTAGCATTGGTTGAACACAGGTGCATTACGCCTTAGTGCACAGCACCACCGTGTCCCACGTGGGAAATCGGGATGAAGTGTATTTCCCAAGGACGCAGGGGTTACGGCATTGAACGTCAAGTTTACCGAGAGGTCCACGATCTCTCGATTTGACGTTCAGTGTCGTCAGCACTGAGTCACCGCGCACCGTTCTTCCCATTAACAGCTAGTTTATGCATGTACATGTTTCCATATTTGGGATGCACATGTAACATCTTTGCAATGTGGAGTTATAAATTTATTGAAATCATTTTCTTGTGGGTCATGTTTAATAGCGGGCATGAATCTAAATAATTCGTGTGAAACGAATTGAGGCAATTTAACCCTTTACCCATTATAGTGGCAGCAAATTAACAAATACAATTCTATCATGACCAGAGATAATCGGACACTTTGTCAATAAAATTGTACAAATATGGCTGTCAATTCAACCGGCTCAATGTGCCGGTTCCTAGGATATCCATATTTGAAAGGTTTTATTGGTAAATATTCCTATTTTTTTTTAAATATCAAATTGAGTTTATGTTTTAAAAATTAAAAAAGCTGTGATGGGCAAAGAGCTAACATGTATTATCAGTATACAACAGGGGTTCAACCATGGTGGCCTCATGGTATCCTGAGACACTCATAGCAGGTATGGATTCTTGCGATCATTTTCGCGAGAAACTAAATGGATTCTCTCAAATTTTAGTCCTGTGGTTTGGTTCCGGTAGGGTTCTCGTCAGATCACCGAAGTAAAGCAACGTCGAGCCCGGTTAATCCTCGGATGGGTGACCGTCTTAGCGATCGATTCGGACTCCCGCGTTGTGTCCTTGGGCAAGGCGCGTAACCCCGATTGTCCACATGGGGGCACGGCGACGCCGTGTACTAAGGCGTACTGCACGTCGATTGTGCGCATGTCTTCAACCAATCTAATCCTGCCTGTGCTGCAGTACGGAGTTACGATGTTGGGAAGCTGGCAGCTGCTTGTCGTTGCTCGGTGGGTCTCTCCGGGTGCTCCTGCTTCCTCCACCCATAAAACTGTCAAGGTCATGATTAGCCGTTGTGCATAAGTATGTGACCTTAAACTCCAATAAATAATAAATAATAATATTTGGTTCCGGTAGGGGGAGAGGTGGCGGTGCGGTAACCGGTTCTCGTCAGATCACCGAAGTTAAGCAACGTCGAACCCGGTTCGTCCTTGAATGGGTGACCGTCTGAGTGTCGTGAGCGATCGATTCGAACTCCTGCGTTGTGTCCTTGGGCAGGGCACTTAACCCCGATTGGCCTCATGAGGGCACGATGACGCCGTGTACTAAGGCGTACTGCACGCCGACGGTGCTCATGTCTTCTACCAATCTAACCCTGCCTGTGCTGCTGTGTGGAGTAACGGTGTTGGGAAGCTGGCAGCTGCTGGTCGTTGCTCGATGGTTCTCTCCGGGTACTCCAGCTTCCGCCACCCGTAAAACTGTCACCGACAGGATATGACCTTGGCTGTTAAAGTGTCGTGTAGTACTGAAATGGTTAACCGGATAATCGGTTTGAAACCAGTTAGCTACCTAACCGAGTAGAAAACCGCCAACCGGTTATCCGAAATATCGATAGTGATCGTCATCCCACGTTTAAAACGCAGTAAATCTGCCGCTTCTCCTTTGTGGAAGATTACACATCGAAGCCGCGTTGTGTGTATTTAGAAATAATTGACTTTGGCGTTCAAGACTTCGTTAATGATCGGCAGTTTCCGTGAGTAATCGAAGAAACTATTCCGTTTTGTGTATGCAAACGAACGTTGTCGAGTACTCGACAACGTTCGTTTGTATACACACTTCGGAATAGTTTGAAAATACTGCTTTCCAATTCCTACAGTTTTTTTGATCCCATATTCGGTGAACTAATGGCCACGGAAAACCGGATATTATCCGGTTATAGCTCTCGGTTAGTCGGTTACGAAAATGAGCCAGCCGTTTCAGCCCTAGTGTCGTTAAACCTTAATAAATAATAAATAGTTTGGTTCCGGTTTTGTGGGAAACTGGAAAACCAAACCACAAGTACAGCAAAAAACCTACAGAATGGTTTTACTGTATTTGTGCAGAGACTGATCAAACTATTTTACTGGGTGGGTGACTGACTGGCTGGGTGGGTGGGTGACTGACTGGCGGGGTGTGTGGGAAATGGACGAGAGGCCTCGATGAACTCTCGGCATATAGCTGGCCCTGCAAAGCGGCGAATACGTCGTGTTATCATTGTCTCATTTTCTCTCTTATTGACTCGTTCTCCGAAAATGTGACAGCGAGAACACAACATAGATTTGATGAACTTTATTAATTTTTTACATGAGGCCAAACAAAATTAAATAATTGATTCTCGGGCCTGGCATTCTTTAGGGGTGCAGGAGTGCAGCAGGCCTACTGCATGTCTAGAAAAAACTGAGGAGGGCAATTTTTTGCACCCCTTGATTTTCTGGAATGCCAGACCTGCTTGGGACTGCCTTTAAAATCTATTATCATTTCATCCCCTAAGTTCCAATGTGTTGTCTGTGCCAGTGGGCACAGAGAACACATTGGAACTCAGGGGACGATTTGTCAATTTTGCATTGATTCGCAATAATTCCTGACCCATTATGTGTCGCATTTCGATACATTTTGTGTGTGGAAGACAGTCACATAAGAACTGAATGCAACATTTTGAATAATGAGAAGACGCGTGTGCCAATTTTTCTACTGTATAGCTGAATGTAGTACAATTTTTCAGTCACAATATTAATACCTTGAAGTGAATATAATCAAAACAGCATACGAGTTTTTGCATTGAAAATTTCAGGTGCAATTGCACTCCCAAACAAACTGAGGAGGGCAACTCTTTTGCACTCCTTGATTTTCTAAACTGCCAGGCCTGTATTCTTGGGCATTTTTTTAAAACGAATGAGGGAGAGCGGTTTTTATTTTTGTTTTTTTATTGCTGATGGAATGGTTGCCGGTGCCTAAAATCCAGTTTTGAGAGCCTAAAATTAAATACTAGAGCTTCCATGTTGATTTCTCTGATAGTTTTTTTGTGACAGTGATCATACAACACAAAATCAACATAGAAGTAAAATGGAGATAAAAAAAATCGCGACATCGAGGCCGTAGCTGCGACGGGTGGTGCAATCTCACAACATTCTAAGTTCATCAAGGGCCATAACTCCAAGAAAAATATGTGGAACAACACATGCATTGAACAGTGGCTAGACACCAATACGATACACTGACATGCCAAATATAAAGTCATTCCATCAAGTATTTCAAAAGTTATTGAGTTTCGAATCTTGTTGGTCACAGACAGGTCCGACATGAAACTCGTTGGTCACAGACAGACCGACAGACAGACCGACATTGCCACTTATAGAGCTACTAGTCGCAGCTAATAATAAGGAGTTTTTTTTAACTGGTTGAGTACTTGAAGTCACAATCAGGCCTTTCAAAATAATGAGGGTACCAATGCAAAAGCCAACATTTTCCTTACCCATGTTTTGTATTCAGTCAAACATAAATAATAGTTTGTTTATACAAATTTGTTCAATTACAAATTATTGGAAAGTGCCCGTTGGTACTCCTATAATTTGTAATAGAACAATTTTTGATGAAATAATTCAGACCACCAAAGAACTAATCTAGCCCTCAACCAGTTAAATAAATATTTATTTTTTACATACATATGAGAATAGAATCGCATTTCGAGAAGAGAATAGCAATACTGCATCAATGTATACGACATACTGCATCGCAAATCCTGACGTGATACCGCTAAAATCACACCCTAGGATAGTTTTATACATTTTGAATTTTGCCTCCGAAATAAATATTACGAAGGCGGGCCGAAAAAAAAACGAATGCTCTGCTGCCTGAGAATCAAAAGATTAATTTTCATTAGTCTAATTTAGGTTTTTTCACATTTGTGGAGCTGTGGTAGAATGATACTAAAACAACTTATTCTGTATTTTCCTGATGTGAATTCCCCTTTGGTATTATCAACAAATCTCAAGTCAAGTCTGTCAGAAACCGAATAGCGAACCGATGCCGAGCTATACCCCCTTAAAAATACGGAAACCGGTACCGAACTCAAAATTCCAATACCGCCCATCTCTACTCGCATCTCCAGACACACAACGCCGAAAACCCCGCTTTCTGGTTAATCTAGCTGTTACCCCAAATCCACCGTATCGTGTTGCCTCGGTATGTTATGAGCCCTGTTAAATTTACATTTCTTGCATTTTCCGATATTTTCTTGCTGTTTAACAATTATTTTTCAGGTTGAGATGTGTTCCATTATGTTGAGAAATATATGTCAAGCTGGATCTATCTTCTCCAATGACTGTGCAGTGAGTATCTTGTCATCATGTTGCACATGAATTACTTGAAATTATGTACATGTAACATGCAACCTAAAAAATCTAAAGAGGCCACACCGTAACACGCACATAAAATAATCAGTAATGGTAGAAGTCTCGTATACCTTGCTGACATGGCATATTAAAGGAGCAAAAAGCTATTAAGGCCTGCTTTCTTGCGCAAAAGAGAGCGTATCCAGTGGTAGTATCTAGTAGTAGTATACAGTACATGGAGAGTGGATTGTAACTAAATCACCCGCGGAGTGTAGTTATCACCCAAACTATAACTTTCAAATTTTGTATATATTGACTAAAAACACAAGCAATGTTTCAGCCAATGGACCTCCGGGTTCAACCCGGAGGTCCATTGGCTGAAACGTTGCTTGAGCTTGTTATGCTTTTCAACAAATTTGCAATTATTGCTTGGGTGGAATCTCCACTCTGCGGATGATTTGGTGATAATACACTCTCCACGTACTGTACACTTGGAACTTAATTAAGCATCCCCTGAAATGTTTCATGATAATGAAGTTGATTATTATGTTTTAATGATTGCTATGCCCTGCAGTACATTTCATCTCGTGAAAAATATGTTTTTGACTGATAGCGTATCCAAAACACATCCCCTCGTCCACGTGAAGCATGCTTCCCACACGAATGTCACAAAAATACTATCATCCACATGCAATATCTGGGTTTTAAACAAGAAAAATTGTCACTTTATCAGTAAATGTTGACATGGCAAGGAGGAGAGTGTCAGAGGCACTAAGGTGGCAAATCGTTGGCACACATGCAACAGGCATGCCATTCAAAGCTATTGGAACTTGGAAGGCAACTTGGCTGTAGTCATTCTGTCATCAGCAGACTTGTCCGAAAACATCAACAAACCAACAATGTTAAGCACCGACCAAGGCTTGGACAACCCCGAAAGATCTTTCCTCGGGGAGATCGGAGTCTGGCACGTCTCGTTAGGCGTGAACCTTTGCTTCAAATGGGGTTTTGAAACTCCTTTGGCTCCCCAACAGGTGTTTGTGCAACAGAACTGTCCGAAACCGTCTCAAAGTACTGGGTATGATGAGGTCAAGAAGGGTCATCAAGCGTCCACCTTTGTCCGATCAGCATCGAAGACTACGTTTGGAGTGGTGTGTGGCACGACAACATTGGAATTTCAGGACATTGAGGAGAGTCCATTCACTCCATTGGTCAGTCGAGAGTAGGTTCCTGCTTCACGTCACAGATGGTCGCATGAGATTGTGGAGGCATAGAAATACTGCTAACATGCCCAGGAACATCAGGCCAACTGTTCCGTATGGTGGAGGCCTGGAGGGGTCAGTGATGATCTGGGGATTCCTCTCTCATGATTGTAAAGTTGATATGGTGAGACTGTACATGGGAATCTCAGTGGTCATCAGTACATCCGGGACATTCTCAATCCGGTTATCGTGCCTCATTTTGACAACCACCCGTTGGCTACTCGCCCTGTATTCATGGACGACAATGCATGGCCACATCGTTCCCATGCTGTGAGAACATTCCTTCAGAACAACGCTATTACAACACTACCTTGGCCAGCAATGATCCCGGATTTGAATCCCATAGAACACATCCGGGACTTTCTCCGACGTCGTGTGCAAGCAAGGGATCCGCCTGTACAGAATATGGCAGATTTGGAAGCTGCATTGCATGAGGAGTGTAGCAGTAGCCTCAGGACCGTATCAGAAGGCTCACTGGTATTGGGCACGATCGAATTTCCAATTCCGCATCAATGAAAAGGTATTCGTTTCGTCGCCATTACCGGGTTATTGTTTTTATTGTTTTATATTTAAACAAAAACATGGCTGATTTTGAAATATCCGTTGACGCTTCGAGAGTATTAAAATAACGATTATTGAATGATAAAACATAGTTTGGATCAATAAACTTTGCAGAAATGTAAGGAAATACATATGCTATCGATTGCAGCCGGTAATAAGAGCGAAAGCTTGACATATATTCCTAATTTCGAGTTTTGAGTTCCCCTAAAAACTTGATGGGAACTTTTTCTATAGGATTGAATGGTAAGAATCTGAACGTAGAGGGGAAGCCACTACGTTCGGATCGCTGAACTACAATGTAGGCAGCTGGCGTGAAAACATGTTACGAAATTCGTCTCGGCTGGTGAGCCAGATACCCGTTATTTAAAAGCCATTGAGTGTTGATGTGCTGGATGTTGCAGTAGTTCAGCGATCTGAACGGAGAGGCTACCCCTCTACATGGACGTTCAGATTCTTCCCATTCAATCCTGTAGAAAAAGTTCCCATCAAGTTTTTATAGGAAATCAAAACTCGAAAATTGGAATTTTTATCAAGCTTTCGCCCTCATAACCGGCTGCAATCGATAGTATACGTATTTCCTTACATTTGGGCAGAGTTTATTGATCCAAACTATGTTTTATCTTTAATTATCGTTATTTGAATACTCTCGAAGCGCCAACGAATGTTTCGAAATCGTCCATGTTTTTTTTTTTTTATAAATATAAAACAGTAAAAACAATAACCCGGTAATGGCGCCGAAACGAATAGACCTTTTCATCGATGCGGAATCGGAATCTCGATCTCATTCGCGCAGAGGAGATTTTCAAACTCGATCGCATTCGCACAGAGGAGGTTATCAACCCCCCCCCCCCCCCCCCCCCCATTGCGCAAATGCTATCGAATTTCCGATTCCGCATCAATGAAAAGGTTATTCTTTTCGGCGCCATTACCGGGTTATTGTTTTTACTGTTTATATATTTTTTTTTTATAAAAAAACATCACTCAGAATCTTTTGATATTTGGTATACACAACATCTCTCAAGATTGGGGGGAGGGTAGGGACACATTCAAGATTGCTCAAATCGAGACCCTGGGGTAATATTTGGGCTCTCTATTGGAGACCAGAGTCCCAAAGTTTAACTTACTGCAGTATGAGGAAATGCCTTTAAAAATCTTCTACTTCCGAACCACCAGTCAGAATCAATTCAAGTTTCTTCAAATCGTATCCCTGGATTAGTTTTGGGTTGTCTATTTGAAGCCCAAGTTTTAACTTGGTGCAGTATGAGGAAATTTCTTTAAAAATCTTCTTCTTCGGATCCACCAGTCAGAATCCTTTTATATTTGGTATACAACATCTCTAGGGAGGTCAGATTTAAGTTTGTTCAAATCATATCTCTGGTTTAGTATTTGGGCTCTCTATTGGAGCCCAAAGTTTAACTTAGTGCAGTATGGTGAAACTTATTTAAATATCTTCTTCAGATCCACCAGGTAGAATCCTTTCATATTTGGTATATAACATTTTTAGGGAGGTGTGTGTGTGCGTGGGGGTGTCATCTGATTCAAGTATAAGTTTGTTCAAATCATTCCCCTTGCTTAATATTTGGGCTATCTGTGGGAGCCCAAGTTTAACTTAGTGCAATATGAGGAATATTCTTTAAAAATATTCTTTCAACATCGAATTCACCAGTGAAACTATTTTGATATTTAATATACAGCATCTCCTGGGAAAGGAGGGGGAGGGGCAGAATCAAGTTTGTTCAAATTGGGTTCCTGGGTTTATATTTGGGCTCTATATTGGAGCCCAATGTTTATCTTCATGTAATATGAGGAAACTTGAAAAATCTTCTTCAGATCTTCCAATCAGAATCCTTTCATATTTGGTATAAACATTTCGGGATGGTGGTTTGGGCTATTGGCGGCTAAAAGTTCTACTTAGTTCAATATGAGGGGATTTCTGTAAAAATCTTCTTCAGATCCACCAGTCAGAATTTTTCTTATTTGATATATAACATCTCTGGGGGGATCAGATTGAGGTTTGTTCAATTCGAGTCCCTGGCTTAATATTTGGGCTCCCTATGGGTATTAGGTTCAAGTTTGTTCAAATCCATTCCTTAGTGTGTTTCCATAAAATTTGACTTTCAAACTGCAGAGACATAACAACCCTTGGAAGTTTGGTAGTGCTTGTCTACAGCTGATTGAAAACAGTCATGAAGACCTATGATAATAATCATCTGACATGGACACAAGAGTTATGAATAATGTAATGACTTCATTCCTCTATAGTGTTGATGAACGATGACTAGCTGAATGTGGCCAAAAATACTTTTTTGGATCACTTTGTCAGGTGAGTGATTAAGGCCCCTTGGGGGCCTCTTGTTTAGGTATATTCCCAACTGAATGATGTTCCAACAGCATCTTCGATGAAGGCATGCCTTGATGATGTAGTTAGAATATTTTATCAGTTGGGACGTGATCCATCATAGTCGGAACACCCTGCCCTCAAATTCCCGGCACCTCTTTCAATATGCGACAATGGTCACAAACAGAAAACTAAATATATATTATCACAATTATGTTTGTGTACAAAATGTTGTATCAGTGTTGAGATCTCATTTCTAAGGCCATATCTTGACGAGTTGAGATATACAGTATGACCGCCGTGGACTGGTCACTTTCCACCAGTGGGCAATACTTCCTCGGACGCAATAATATTAGATTCCAAATACTAATTATAGGAATAATCCTCAAAAATTTAAAAAATGAAGTTAGGCTGAAACGGTTGGCTCATTTTCGTAACCGACTAACCGAGAGCTATAACCGGATAATATCGAGTTATCCGTGGCTATTATTTCACCGAACACGGGATCAAAACTATAGGAATTGGAGAGCAGTATTCTCAAACTATTCCATTGTGTGGATACAAACGAACGTTGTTGAGTACTCGACAACGTTCGTTTGTATGCACACAATGGAATAGTTTGAGACTCGACAACGTTCATTTGTGTTCATACTACGGAATAGGTTCTGAGATTTCTCAGTACTCACAGAAACTGTCAATCATTAACGAAGTATTGAACTCCAAAGTAATTAGTTCTCAAAAAAAAAAAAACGACGCGGTTTCGAGGTGTAATCTATCACAAAGGAGAAGCGGCAGATTTACTACGTTTTAAACGTGGAATGACGATCACTATCGATATTTCGGATAATCGGATGACAGTTTTTCTAAACGGTTAGGTGGCTAACTGGTTTCAAACCGATTATCTGGTTAACCATTTCAGTACTATAATGAAGCACCGGGTACAACCCTGAGCTTCATTACTTAAAATTTTGCTAATGATGATTTTTATTACCTGGTAAACGCATGCGTGGACATAACTGCCCGCGCTTGGAATATGACAAGTCCACGGTGACTGTACTGTAGCCTGTAGCCTACAGAACAAGAGCGAGACTCTGATACAACATACTGTACATAAACATAATGGTGATGATAGATTTATCTTACAATTTACATCTATAATAACTTGATTAACCCTTTACCTACAGTAATGAACCTGCATCCTTCCACGTGCAGTTGAAACTAGAATGGAGAGAGAATACTGTGAGTAGTATGTGATGTGGTTTTCACCTCAAGGTTGGGGGACCCCGGTGGGGGACCCCGGAAGTGACGTCATGTCACGAGACCTAGTGGCGCCATGTTGTGTTGTCATGGTAACCCGCGTGAGCGGCCATGTTGTGACGTCATCTCCATAGTGATACATGGTGTGAGTGCGCATGGGCAGCACGTGTTGTTAGGGTGATACCCGTTTCCGTCGTCCATTTTGTATACTGGAGGCCGCCATCCTCGTTTCTATGGTAGCACGTGATTGCTATGTTACCTAAGGCCTACAATAGGACAGGGGTATGTTCGGAGGGTATGTTCGATTGAATCGGGGTATTTTCTGGAATGACTTCCCTGGATAATTACCACAAACAACCCGACAACTTGTATTATTTCAAATTCTTCCAGAATTCTCTGCTTCTATCTATATATGCAATAGTTATCGTTTATCTGGCCATGTTCCTTTATTCTAGAGTATACCCCAGTAGCGTAGAAGAGCCTATCAACTGGAACAGTTTACCTTATTATTGCTATATTTAGCAATTTCTGGTCTATTCTTGTTAGTTCTGACCCTATTCCAAGTACTCTTGTTGTTTCATATATCTATATCTATATTTCATATATCTATGAAATGAGGATAAGAGTCGTATTAAAAATCCCTCAATGAGGTCTAATTTACTACGACTCTTATCCTCATTTCAGAAAAAAGGGATTCTCCAGAAGGCACCCCAATTTTGGCACCCCTTTTTGAAAAACATATGGCCTTCGGCACCCCTTTTTTCTGAAATGAGGATAAGAGTCGTATTAAAAATCCCTCAATGAGGGATTTTTAATACGACTCTTATCCTCATTTCAGAAAAAAGGGGCGCCGAAGGCCATATGCTTTTCCAAAAAAGCGGTGCCGAAATTGGGGTGCCGGGGATATTGCCATTGATATAGGTTTTTATTATACAGAAGGGAGATAACTCTGTACGATTAAGTACAGGTTATGGGAATTCAAGCAATCTAATTGGTTAATTATAATTTATATAAATGATCTAGACAAATGAAACAACAAGAGTACACGGAATAAGGTAGGAACTACTGGTATTACGTACCACCTTACCAGTAACAGGATGATACAAAGCATTTGGTAGGTTAATACTATGAACGGTTAGAATGGGACCTATAGGGGAATATACCAACCATACTCTGCTGCCGTTCTGTATTACCAGGCATTGACCCCACCCCAGAATACCGCTCAATAATATGAAGCATCTGGTGGATCAGTAGTACCAAGGGCCAGCAAGAGACCTACCGGGATATGTACAGCCTATGCTATTCTACCGTTCTAAACTACCAAGCATTACCCCCGCCCCCACAAAATCACTAGGTCTACCATAACGTACTACATATACCAGTCATATAATAAAACAAAGCAATCGGTTGCTTAATAGTACCAAGCACTAACAGGGGCCTATAGGTGTATATACCGCCATACTATAGTACCATTCTAAACTACCAGGCAGTACCCTACCCACAATACCCCTATGCCTAGCATTGCATACTACCTATTCCAGTCATAGGATAACATAAAGCATCAGGTGGATTAATAGTACTAAGGGCCAGCAAGAGACCTATAGGGATATGTACAGCCTATATAGTATCCTCAGATAAGTATCCCATAAAAGGTATCCTCGATATGTATCCTCGAATAATACAATACCAGGCCATGGGTATTCTCAAATACCGAGATGAGGCTAAGAGTCATAGTAAATTATGCCTCATTGAGGGATTTTTAATGGTCCTCATAACCTGAAAATTCAATGAGGCTATGAGGGATAGTAAATGAGGACTCATTGAGGGCTTTTACATAGCCCTCATGGCCTCATACGACAAAAAGGGATTCCCCAGTCACGGGCGTTTTCCAAAATGGGATTCCATAGGATATACCTGTTAAATACTGAAATGAGGCTAAGAGTCGTAGTAAATTATACCTCATTGAGGGATTTTTCAAGGTCCTCATAACCTCAAAATTCAATGAGGGTATGAGGGATAATAAATGAGCACTCATTTAGGGCTTTTACATAGCCCTCATGGCCCCATACGACAAAAAAGGGATTCCATAGCCACAGGTGTTTTGCAAAAAATGGGATTCCATGGGATATGGCCATTGGATATAGTCTTTTATTATACACAAGGGAGATAACTCGGCATAGAGATTATGGGAAATCAAGCAATCTGATTATAAATGATCTAGATATATGAAACAACAAGAGTACTTGGAATAGGGTCAGAACTAACAAGAATAGACCAGAAATTGCTAAATATAGCAATAATAAGGTAAACTGTTCCAGTTGATAGGCTCTTCTATGCTACTGGGGTATACTCTAGAATAAAGGAACATGGCCAGATAAACGATAACTATTGCATATATAGATAGAAGCAGAGAATTCTGGAAGAATTCGAAATAATATAAGTTGTCGGGTTGTTTGTGGTAATTATCCAGGGAAGTCGTTCCAGAAAATACTCCGATTCAATCGAACATACCCTCTGAACATACCTCTGTCCTATTGTAGGCCTTAGGTAATATAGCAATCACCTGCTACCATAGAAACCAAGATGGCGGCCTCCAGTATACAAAATGGACGACGGAAACGGGTATCACCCTAACAACACGCGCTGCGCATGCGCACTCACACCACGTATCACTATGGAGATGATGTCACAACATGGCCGCTCACACGGGTTACCATGACAACACAACATGGCGCCACTAGGTCACGTGACATGACGTCACTTCCGGGGTCCCCCACCGGGATCCCCCAACCTTGAGGTGAAAACCACATCACATACTACTACTGTGACTGTAGTAGGTGGAGGAAGGATTACTACGAAATCACTGCGGGATAGTTTTTTCACTTAGTAATTATTTACAACCTCTGTGGACAAAACACAAGAAGCACTTGCAAACTTTCATCACATTGACCACCAAGCTGCCCCTGGTGGTTCATGTGATGAAAGGTTGCCAGTATTTCTTGTGCTGTTATGAACAATTGTGGTAATTTTTGGGGATATAATAATCTTAATACACTAATACTTATATATACCACCCAATACCAAATAGTTACAAGCTCATCAAGTGGGTTATTTCCTCCAACGGACGGGTACCTTTAACTCACCAAATGAATGTTTCAGCAACCAGATAACGACGACTGGGTTTCCTCTTCCAATCCAGTATAAATACCATTCTCTTGGTGACGTCACCGGTTCTCTTTACTCTTCTGACAAGTTTACCATTCCAATTGCTGATTCCATATTGGAGGAGTAATAATAGGGGCAAATTATGCTACATTCCCCCCAGTTTTCTAAATAAAACCCCCTCCAAATGGCCCCAGGGAACATAAATAAATCCCTACCGTTAAAGGGCAAAGGCGTTAGGGAGACAAGCTCCCTATCAAAAAAGGATCAGCAATGGAATTCTCAGAAAAAAGGGATCCAAAGGCATCCCACTGTTGAACTACAGCCATAAAGCAACAAAATTAAGGTACAAAAATTACCAAATTCAACAAAAATTAAAATATATCACACATGGCATCAGAAATAAAACCATTTCAACTTATCAATCAATTTTGTCCTTCAAAATCCAGTTACTGGTCTTACATTTCATCACTTAACCATGTTTTAATTTTTTTTTTCCTTTTTTTTTTTTTTTATATCAATATATACCAGGGAAGGGGTCCCAATTTAATATTTTTCTTAATCCTTATATTAATAGCATCGGGGATAAATCCCCAGATTTATACACAGGTAGATGACAAATTTAGTTGCATCTGGGCAAACAAATGATTAAAAAGTATGTGCCCAGCAATGAATAAACAGAATTCCAGACAGAATCTCAGGATTTCAAATAATGCTATCCTATTGAAATTCCTACAAACACCAGTATTTTTTAATTGGGAAAATAATTCACTGCCCAACCGAAACAAATACACCAATAGCGGTACAGCTTCATATTAGAAGTGCCATAACAGGTCCCAAACTATCTCAAGTCCTCATACAAAATTCAATATGATATCAGAAAAATCTGTCTGGAGCCCTGTTATTTCAATTTCGGAAAACTTCTGGAAACAATATTATCAGTTTTTAGCATACTAATTCTTTGGGGGCATGCCTTTGCATTGCCCTAAACTCAATTCCTCCCACAATTTCCAAAATTCCATCAAAATTATCTGAATATATGGATATTATTTTATGGGGAAGGGAACCCATAGAGGGTACAAGCATTCTGTGTGACAGAGGCCACCAGCACCCCCAAGGACATCTGTAACTCTGTAGCAATTTTCAGTGTAACTTCCCCCAAATAGAGAGGAGTGCCCCCTACCGCCAAATTCATTTCCCCCTGGAAATACGGAGCGTCAGATTCCAATACCAGACGATTTAGTGGAATGGCTTTCACACCGTCCCACTGTTCTGGTTTAAAGTATAAACATTTTGGGCCTATACTAAAGTATGCATTAGGGAAGTGGTTTACCCATCTCTCGACCACATCCCTACTGGAGGTGAAACAGTGTAGGTGAATTTTTTGTTGCTTACCTATGTTATCCATCATCATCAGGAGCGCGAGGGAATTTACTTCCCTCCCCAAGTAATCTCCTGAGGGACCCCTGAAGTGTAACACAATGGGCTTTGCTAAGGTTGCCAACTTCAATAACCATGCAAAAACAAGGTCCTGCTGATTCCATGTATCAACCGGCTCTGTTCTGTCAAGCCCCACTTCACCTAAACCTGCAGCATTATTGGGAACATGAGGTTTTCCAATTCCCCCAGGGGGATATTCCTTACATGACGGGGATGAAGGCCAATCATTGCCTTCATACCAGAATCCCCAAGAAGTTCCTCTGGCCTGGGGTAGGTTGCCGGATCACAATAAACTACCACCCCGCCCAAAACAGGCAAAGGACAAGTTGTAGGTCTGCCACCATTAAGGGAGAGAACCTCCCTGGCTGACAAATTGGGTTTTCGGTATCTCTGGCGAACCCTATCTAAATGAAAATGAGTGTCCACCAGATTCATGGAACAAGATTCCCTGGAAGATCCAGCGGGAGAAAAGCCTGGAGGGACTCCCGACAAAGCACTGGCTGTTGGGACAGCAAGAGGAAGACCTGGCTTACCTCCCACCCTGGGACTAACCACGGAGGAAATGGCACAAGAAACGACTGACAAACCCTCTGAAGAATGAGACATGGCATTAACTGACCTCCTCCCCAGAAACTAACTGTAGGAGCCGTTGAAACAAAAATGGGGGGAACCTCCAAGGGACCAGTAGCTGGAGAAGCATGTCTAGCGGGAGATAATACTGAAGAAACTGTCGAGGAATCTCCCACTGAAGAATCTGCAACTGAACAGGCAAGCTCCTCCACCATCATCCGTGGAACTGAACAGGTAGGCACCTCCACCACCATCCGTGACTGAACATGCGAGGTCACCACCAAATTATCCTGGGGTTCCAGGGAGTGCAAATTCTCCCTGACTACTGTTTGGCATTTTGGAGGAGGTGAAACCGGAGACGTCACCCTGTGACTGCAATCTGGGATACACTGATCCATCAGTCGGGGTATCCTCTGAGGTACTCACTTCAGGGGCTTTTCAAACCTATTTCCTGAGGGATTTGATCTCCTCGTCACCTCAATTTTAATTTGAAGGAACATAAGGATCCTCCAGTGTACCAACCCAGCTGGCGTAGCCAGGTGATCTAAACTCCCTGCAGGAGGGAATTGAGTGCTTGGCACCCACTCAAACAGACCTTCCAACTCCTGCATGCATGCCACAAATTGGGGAACTTCCAATGGGAAACAGGAATATTCCCGATTAACTAATTCTTGTAGTCCAAGATATTCCATTTCAAGAGGAGTTATCATCCTCTCAAAATTTTGAGCAATGGTCTTTGGACTAAAATGTCATCCTTCGGATTGCGGCATCCACAAAGCAGTGGGGAGATGATCCCCTTGGCAGTGTTTTTGCAACTGCCTTACTTTAACTGCACAACTTGGCAAAGGACACACTGATGGTGGTCCCTTTAACTTAGGGGTGGGGGCAAATCTACGGATTTTGGGAGAAAAAGAACATCATCCTCTCCCACCTCCAATATCGAAGAAAATCTTTTCTCTGCTTTTGTACCAGCCTGTACTTCTGGCTTTTTGTCACTGAGGGATGACCATCCATTCGATCGTTCACTTCCGGCCGGAATTAGGGAGATAGGCTCTCCCCAAACTGACTCACCTAATGGTGTCACTGGCCCCTGGATTCCGGGAACTATGTTCCCAGTTGAGCCAGAATTAGTCTTCACCACTTTTTCCTCACCCACAAACCTAACCATTGGTAGGTTGGGATCCGTTTTTAAACGGACATCCTGGGTCTGAGCCTGAGGGTTGTAATCCTAAGTTTGGACCCTCCTCCTTTGTCCTTGTCCCCATTTCTTACTCTTCTTTTGGACTTGAGTCCATGATCTCTTTGGGGATTGGTTTCCTTCATCCGAACTCATGATTATGTATTTAACTGGTATCTTATAATCTGTGCAAAGATACAAAAAAAATAAAAGTGTCTAAGTTCCCCCTGTAAACAAGTCATTATTGGGGATTTGTCAATTCACAATGTGGACAGTTATACAGATCTATTCTCAGAGCTGATTGCTTCGTTACTTGCACACAAGAACCATGAAACCAGTCCAAACAACTGTCACAGTTAAAACTAGAAGTCCTGTCATGAAATGCGCACAAATAGCACGTTGATATGCACGTTAATGTACGCGTTAAGGCCCAAGTAAAGCTATCAAATTCTGTACATATGGCCTGTGCAGAAGCAATGTTTCAGCCAATGGACCTCCGGGTAACCCGGAGGTCCATTGGCAGAAACATTGCATGTGTTTGCTATGAGTAACCAAGAGAACCTGCCGTACTTTGGATGCCATTCGATATGGCAATTGCATGCAATTCCAACGCGCAATTAAGCCTAGATAAGCGCACTATTCGTGACAGGACTTCTAGTTTTAACTGTACATTGTATCATGAAAGACCCTGTATCAGGCTTCTCTTATATACAATACAATGGAACCATTGAGCCTCTAGTTTCTGAAAGATTTTTATGGCGCTCAATCCAAGGTGGTAAAATTCCATCAGTACAATGTTTTGAGTTTGTCATGATTCATTGTTATTGATTTATTAATCAATTGTATTTTAAACAGAAATGAAGAAATGCACTGAATAATTATTCCTGGCCCCTTCCAAATGGGATTTAATTTTTTACAACAGCCAGGTTTACCTGCAAAATCAAGGAAATAAACAATATCTCCCACTTTGAATGTCTGAATTTTTGAGGTAGTGTCATAGTATTTCCTCATTATGTTCTGTTGCGTTTTCAATTTTTCACGGGCTAATTTATGAGATGTTCTTATAGAATTCTCCAAAGCAAGAACAAATTCAGCTGCATTTTGAAATGTTTCATTTGGAGGAGGACCAAAAACTAGGTCTGTTGGTTGTACCACCTCCCTTCCAAGCATCTTTTTATTAGGAGTAAATCCAGTACTCCTATTCACCGAAGATCTCAATGCTCCTGCCAACTGCGGGACATGTAAATCCCAAGTGGACTGTCTGTTTCCCGCGAAACATCTAAGGGCATCCATTAAAGTTTTATTTACCCTTTCCACTTGGCCATTAGATGATGGGCGATAAGCTGTTGTTCTTGCCTTGTGAATTTGTAATAATTTACAGACAGCTTTAAATAAATCACTTTCAAAATTTGCCCCTCTATCAGTATATACTTCCAATGGGCAGCCAAACCTAGAGAAACACTCATTGACTGCTGCAGTCGCAGTTTCTTCAGCCATCTGAGACGGGAGGGGAATACACTCCATCCATTTTGTAAATTGGTCATTTATTACTAGAATGTATTCATTTCCCCTCGACGTTTTTGGTAAAGGACCCAAAAAATCTAAATGAACACGTTCCATTGGGGACCCTGCATGATATGGGACCATTTTGTGACAGAAATGAAAGGAAGGCTTCTTCTGTTTATTACATCTAGCACAGGCTTTAACATAAGTCTCAACATTGGCAGTTAATCCTGGCCAATAATATCTAGCTTTTATGTTTTCCATGGTACCAGCCAATGGTAGATCATAATTTGACAACAAAATCTCCGAACGTAGGGGATGAGGTATCACCAAAACCAAGTGGCCATTTTTTCTCTTTTTGTATATCAATTTCCTAATCATGGAAAATCCTTCCCGGTGATTCCAAAACAGTTTGGATTCGGCACTTGCCTGAAAAAGAGCATCGGGGGAAGGTATTTCCCCCTTTTCTAACCAATTTCGAAGAAATTCCAGACCGACATCTTCATTCTGTTTATCTAAAATTTCTTCATATTTCAGACCACTTAAAGCATATTCCAGTTCAGGTGGGTCGCTATCTTCCCCTGCCTGTGGATTATTAGTATCAGCATCTTTAATAACTGTAATACCTACTCCCTTAGGCTCTATCCTCAAATCTTTTGAAACACTCCCTCCTTCCCCAGGGTCAAGTGTTTTTGTGAGGGGTTTATTTACAATTTCTAAGTTTAACATATCAAGGGAGCTAACTCTATTATCTGAAATTCCTGAGTTTAACACATCAAGGGAGCTAACTCTATCTGAAATATTCTCTGAAGTTTCAACTGAAAGAATTTCTTGTATTGGAAGCAATATTTGAACAAATTTCTGTTTTTGCATGAAACACATATTGGAATCCTTATATTTTTCTACCCAAGCTATTTTACCTTCTGCTTGATTTCTATTGCTTGGTAGGGGAATAACATCATCTACATTTTCAAAGAAATTTCCCCAATTTTGGTCCACTCTCTTACAATATCTGCAACCCCCACAGGGAAGTTGTTCTAATGGCACCCCTGCTCTGTATTTCTTACAAAAGTCTTCCTCTGGACATCGTGACAGAAAATCAGCATTCTGATGTTTTTTCCCTGGACGGTGTTGAATTGTAAAGTCATACTGACTTAGCTCTTCCATCCATCTGGCCAGCTGGCCTTCTGGATTCTTAAAATTGAGGAGCCAAGTAAGGCTACTATGGTCTGTCCTGATTGTGAAGTGTCTGCCCAATAGCAAATGTCTAAACTGGCGGGTAAATTGCACCACAAATAGAAGTTCTTTTCGAGTGGTGCAATACTTCCTTTAATCGGGACTTAATCCACAACTCCCATAGGCTATGACTCTTTCTTGTCCATCTTGTAATTGTATCAACTCTGCCCCTATAGCCACATCAGACCCATCAGTGTCCAAAATGAACATATCAGTTTTATTAGCAAAAGTCAAAACTGGAGGAGACCCAAGGGCTGCTTTTAATGCCAAAAATGAATTTTCTTCATCATTCCCCCACTCAAACACTGCCTTTTTACCTGTTCTTTTGTACAATGGGGCTGCTAAAGTAGCAAAGTTCTTTATAAATACCCTGTGGTAATTGGCAAGACCCAAAATCTCTCAATCTCTTTTATGTTTTGGGGTCGGGGCCAGTCTGTAATAACTTGGCTAGCCGGATCCCCCATTTCCATTCCCTGGGAGGAGACTAGTCGCCCCATGAACTCTATTTTTTGTTGAAACAGGAGACACTTTCTTGGCTTTAATTTCAATTGATACTGCCAAAATCTATCCAAGACAGTTCGCAGATTTTTTAAATGATCTGCAAAATCTTTGCCCAACACACACACATCATCTAGAAAAGCTAAGGCAATATCCCATGTTAATCCTCTAAGGACTAAATCCATCACTCGGGAATAACATCCCGGGGCTCCTGTTAAACCAAAACTCATTTTAAGATATTCATACTGCCCATATTTGGTTATAAAGGCCGTTTTCTTACGGTCTTCCTTAGCTACTGGAATCTGAAGATAAGCTTGATTTCCATCCAGGCGACTAAACCAAGTATTCCCAGCGAGTGTGTCTAAACAGTCATCGATTAAGGACATGGGGTAAGTGTCCTTTCTTGTAACGGCGTTTACTCTTCGGAAATCCAAACACCATCTTACCGAGCCACAGCGTTTACGAATGAGAACCGGTGCTGAAGCCCATTCGGAAACTGATGGCTGGATAATCCCAGCTTTTAACATATCTTTCAATAATTTTTCTTCCTCGCCTACAAAACATGCCAGGGTACGGCGCATTCGGGTTTTAACTGGTTTGGCATCACCTGTGTCGATATGATGTTCCAAAGCAGTGAAATTTCCCAAATCATATTCATTTTTTGCAAATACATCACTGTATTCAATCAATAGTTGTTTAAGCTTGGAAGACTCTTCAACTGTTAACAGTGTCCTAGATTTCTCAAACAATTCCCCTATGTGATCAGGCATTTCTACATTCTTATCTGTAACTACTCCAGAATCCACTTCAGTTACATTAACTTCAGTAAATCCTGGAGAATGTTCAATGGAAGAAATACCTGTACCTTCAACAGGCCATCCAACTATTTGACCTGGATGCATTACAATATCCTTATTTCCTATATTAAGGAAAGTCATAACAGGATCTGTATTTTCGGAATGAGCTGTTCTGGGGATCAACAAATTTGGTTTTAACTCTGGTTCTATCATGTACTCTGACATGGCAGAACTCAGAGCACATTGGACCTGTTTCACTGAATTGGAGGGAATTATTATTTTTTCCAATAACCTCACCTTTACTCCTTCCCTCTTTTGTGACTGCCTCAACTGAATGGGAATTTCCTCTCTTTCTTTTCCTAAATACATCATATTGTTAGCCAGATCTAATTGGGTACCCTGTTCATGCAAGAAATCAAGACCCAAAATAATTGGAGTCGAAACAGGGGCTACATAAAAATTCCTGATGTACCAGTTTTTTCCCACTTTCAGCTTAATAGGCCCAACTATTTGTCCAGAGATAGTTCCTAATTCTCTGCCTACTGTTCGTACTTTAATAGCCTTCAACAATGTGAGGGTGTTCATCAAAAAGCTTTAAAGGTTTGTCAGAAAACACTGTTACCTGTGCCCCTGTATCAATAAGAGCATCTAATTTGACATTTTCCAATATCACTGGTACAGTATTGTACAACAAAGTATCCACTTGGTTAATCGTTATATTATCTGGCATCTCATTTAATGTTTCCTCTTTTGGGAAAAAATGTTCAGGGAATTTATCCCTAGCAATGACAGAATTATGGCCTATATTTAAATCTGGTGTCGGCAAACGGCCTACATTTCCGACTCGTTCTCATTTAAATTATCCTCTGAATCTTTCGAAATTTTTACCATTGGTGAAATTCGGGTATTGGGGTCATTTGGTGACCCTGATGGTGAAGAAGGTTTTGAAGCTGACCAATTACTTGGATTTCTGGAAGGACACTCTCTTGAAAAATGGGACATCGACCCACATGTCCAACAACCCCTCCTTCCAGGTGAGGGAGATCGACTTGATCTATTTAGAGTTTGACCTGGTTCAATCAATTGGGAAATCTTTAAGGTCAGGGTAGCCATACTGTCATTTAAATTTGATAATACTGTGCCAATTGATCTAAATTCAGTGATTGTTTCTTCAGAAAATTTCTTAAATTCAGTTACCAATTCAGACACAACACTTTGGGTATCCTGAGGCTGGGGCCCTGTTGTACTGGGTCGTGTTGATGGAGTAGACACTCGAGCCGACTGCACACGGGGATGTGAGTTATCCCATGAAAGGGTTGCAATCTGAGTTGGGCCCCTGGGTTCTGGAGCTAGTTCCCTCACATTTCCATAAATAGCCCAAGATGTGTGTTGAAACCATTTAATTTGATCTATAGCTTCCTCGACTGTTTTCGGGCGCTGATTTGCTGCGTAATGCCCTGCCCCTTTATCCAGAGCGCATGGCAGAAACGCATAACGGCCTGGCGAAACATGTGTTCTTCGGGCAAGTGCCCAAATGCTTTTTCGGCCAATGTCAAAATCTGATCAGCCCATTCTTCTGGGGTCATGTCTGGTTGCTGCTGGGCTTGATTGAACTGCATTTGTGCAGTCTCAGGGAGTTCGTACTTTCCGAAGCGTTTTTCTAACTTGCCAGCACATCAAATAGATTTGTGGGTCTTGACGAATTATGGTAGCAAAATACTCGCTTGCTTTGCCATCCAAACAAAAACAAAGGTTATTCTTACATTCTCCCGCAGTCCATTCTTGCATGTCTGCAAACTGCATGAACTTCATTCGAAACTTTTGCCAGCTGGTGATCCCATTGTATTCTAAGCTCTTGGGAAGGTTAGGCATCCTACGACGATACCTATTGTCCGGATCTCTCATCTCTCACATTTGGGGACGTTGTCCCCCAAATTGACGCTACACAGGTTGGGGGTCATGGGCATACCTCTCACCCCTCCACCTGTCCCCTTGTGGACGATAAGCATCTCCTTCCCCATAAGGCTGGTACACCCAAGGGGGTTCGTCATAAGCATATCTATATCAGCCTCGGGGAAGCCAACGATTTTCTTGAAAATCATCTCTGTAATTTGCCTCCCCTCCCCCTTCCTCAAAAAAGGGTCTATCCTCAAATCCCCCCCCCCACCCCCCCACCCCCCCCCCCCCCCCCCCCCCCATCTAGTCATGTTGGGATTCACCTCCTGTCGGGTGGGCATTGGATTGGGTGGACCTCTGTCTCTACCATCATTCCCACCATTTTGGAAAGTATCATAATCAGAACCCACCGATTAATAAGGTGGTGGTGGGTCAATATCAAAAGTAGCAGCATCTGGGACTGGGCCCGGTCTATTTGGAACAGAACTTTGAAATGGCCTGCCTCTAATATGCCAAGCAGGTGTTAATGAGGGATCGTCACAGGACTCCCTACTCTCCCCCACTGTATTTCTCGATGCTCAATGACGTGGAGGGCGTTGAGGTCGAGACCAAGGTGGAGCACCAGGAGTTTCCCCCACCCTGGAAAGCGCTAAAGGGCCACTCACTCCTTCCCCGCACTGGCAAACTTGATCCTCGGCTTCAATGCATCTAGAACAATTTGAACAGGGATTTTCATCTCCCGGAGCATGTGGGGCAAAATTTATAGTACTCAAAAGGGCCCTGGTTACCTTTAAACCAGGAACCTCTCTCAGAGTGCTTTCTGAAAAATTTCCTAACTGAGCACGTTTCTGCACCAGCTGGCGAGCTCTGGGGACATCAACCCCAGGTAAGGCAAAAAATCCCATGAAATCACATGTATTTATGTAAATTTGTGATTCGGGAACACTAGGTGCCCGAATCTGATCATGTGTAACAGCCGTAGCCATTTTCTCTAACCAAAATAATTTACGTCAATTTTGACAACAAAATGCGAAAAAATAAATCATTTGGGAAATTCCCAACAATCTGACAAAAAAAATAAAAAACAAAACCAAAAAAACAATATTCCAAAATAAATAAAAAACAAATCAAAAGAATATTACATTGGATGGGCAAGTAAAATAACTGGATTTACTGGGATTAAAATTGGCGGGTTCGTGTGTCAACAACACAAAGGCAATATGGCTGCGAGTGGCAAGTTTAAAACTTGAAAAGTTTCGGGCGTCAGCCCACACAAATTCGGTTAAGTCATTGCGCCAATGTGGTAATTTTTGGGGATATAATAATCTTAATACACTAATACTTATATATACCACCCAATACCAAATAGTTACAAGCTCATCAAGTGGGTTTGGGAGGTGCGGTGGCTCAGTAGGTAGAAGTGCAGGCTGCAAGCCGAGAGGTCCTCGGTTCAAATCCCACCTGCGGCAACTGCGTTGTGTCCTTGGGCAAGACACTTCACCCCCATTGCCCAAGTGGGGGCACGATGGCGCCGTGTACTAAGGGGTACTGCACGTCGATGGTACGCATGTCTTCAACCAATCTAACCCTGCCTGTGCTGCAGTGCAGAGTTAAAATGTTGGGGAGCTGGCAGCTGCTCGTCGTTGCTCGGTGGTTCTCTCCGGGTACTCCGGCCACCTCCACCCATAAAACTGTCACGGTCATGATTAGCCATTGTGCATAAATATGTGACCTTAAACATCAATAAATAAATAAATATATCAAGTGGGTTATTTCCTCCAATGGACGGGTACTTTTAACTCACCAAATGAATGTTTCAGCAACCAGATAACGACGACTGGGTTTCCTCTTCCAATCCAGTATAAATACCATTCTCTTGGTCTTGGTGACGTCACCGGTTCTCTTTACTCTTCTGACCAGTTTACCATTCCAATTGCTGATTCCATATTGGAGGAGTAATAATAGGGGCAAATTATGCTATACAATTATAAATACTTTTTGAGTGGAGAATATATGGCGCTGCAATTAAGTAGCAGTCCACTCTCTTTATTCTGTGTATGCTGTCAAATTTTAATATTTATTTATGTCATTACATGTACATGTACATGTATATTAGAGCTGAAATGGTTAACCGATTAATTGATTAATCAATGATCAACATCCTGATCGATCCAAAAAGTAATTGATCGATTAACCGTTTCTTTTGAACTACTGGATTATTTGGGTTAACAAAGGAACAATCTTGCTCTTGTCACACTGACTCACATTAATTATATGAGACAGAGTAAAGCATGCAAGTTACTTGCTAACATACTTATTTATTTGCATGATCATCATACTGTATTTATTTATTTTTTGGTGTTTGAGGTCATATATTTTTGCACACTGGCTAATCATGACTACGACAGTTTCATGGGTGAAGGAACCTGGAGTATCATACTGTATCAGTAGATGGAAATGGTCATTGATTGACTGAAAAGGTGGAGGCAGAAATGAAGGCATGCTTTCAATCAGTTTCAATCAACCCTTTACCCATAGCGGGTAGCAGACGATACTTGCAAAATAAATTACTAAATTACTAAAAACTTTCAAGTTTTGTCTCAAAAACATAGCTTATGACCCCTCATTGGAACGAGCTCAATGAACTCATTCCAATGAGGGGTCATAAGCTATGTTTTTGAGACAAAAATTCGAAACATAATAAATTTGAATGGAGATTTTTGTATGTAGGCCTAGTCGGTTTTGTTTGTTACATTGGATAAAGGTTTCATGCTGTAAATCATCAATAGTATGGCAATTATTCAGATATCTATTTGGACAAGTGATTAACTGGTTAACCAAGGTTAATCCACATGATTAATCGATCAAGAAAACCCCTTAACCGTTTCAGCTCTACTGTACATGTATCGCAGTTGAGGGGTGCGGTAGCATTGCAGTAACCGGTTCTCGTCAGATCACCAAAGTTAAACAACATCGAGCCCAGTTAGTCCTTGGATGGGTGACCCTCTGAGCGATCGATTCAGACTCCCGCATTGTGTCCTTGGGCAAGGCACTTAACCCCGATTGTCCACATGGGGGCACAATGACGCTGTGTACTAAGGCGTACTGTACGTCGATGGTGTGCATATCTTCAACAATCTAACCCTGCCTGTGCAGCAGTGCAGAGTTACGATGTTGGGGAGCTGGCAGCTGCTTGTCGTTGCTCGGTGGTTCTCTCTGGGTACTCTGGCTTCCTCCATCCATGAAACTGTCACCGACACGATATGACCTTGGCTGTTAAAGTGTCATTGAACCCTAATAAATAAATAAAAAATCTCAGTAGAGGTTGGGAATGATGTTAATGATATCTATTTACTAGTATAGAATTATACAGAGTTGGGCACATTGTTTTTCTACAGGAATTGAGTTATGCTAATGGTACGGTTTGACAGGGATGAAAGTGCACTTACTCAGCACGCTATTTCAAGTACTTCAAATAGTGCACAGTATACAGTCACTAGTTTGAACTGTAATTTACAAAATGAGCAGTTTGTCAAAAAATTTCAACCAAAAAAATGTCATGTGACCCTTATTTGAGCAAACTCATTCTAATGTTGGGTCAAATTATATGATTTTGTTGAAATTTTTGAAATTTGTATACAAAAATTAATTCAGATAGAAAATTGAGATATCATGTGCGTTGAGTAAAGGGTTTACCAGCATTTTAATTTCAGATTTCATTTTAAGACCCATTAAAATACTCGTTTCGGTTGAAACTGTTTGCAGCTGCCTTGTACTATTGAGATCTGCAGATAAACTTATCAGATCATATACATGTTGAGCATTCTAAAAAGACTGTGAGCTGCCTGAGCCTGCCTCTGTAACAATATAACTGCGTATTATTCCAGCTTCACTGCTTCCAGTGATTCAGATAGATGCCAAAGCATAAAAGCAATGTGGTTCCATAATTTACATGTAATTATTATACTTTTGGCTACACAAAGTAGATCTTCTGTTTTTCAGGCCATTATTTGTAAAATTGCATGCAGACGAGCGCTTTTTTATTTTATTTTTTATTTCTGTAATTATTTCTTTGCCATTAAAAGTTCATGTTCTTGGTTTATGTTTTAGGTCTCATAATCTACGGAATTGCATGGGTGGTGGTGTATTTCGTCCCTTGAGAGCGAGAAGGCTTTGCAATGCTGCCTTCTGGCACTCAAGGGACAAATTTATCAATTTTTTTAACTTGGGTAAAATATCGGACATAAACCAATTAATTTTTGTTTTTTTTAAGTTAACATTGGTTATAAAAAGAGAGCATGCGGCAGCCAAAATGACCATGCGGTAGGGCTTGAGAAACAGATTTTTAATTTTTTTAGGCCTTTGAGAAGTGTTTTTTTTCTCTTTTTGTATATCGAAACATGTTTTGGGAGCTTATATTGTTTTATAAATAGTAATGTATACAACTGGTAACCAAGCACACACTCGTATTATGCAGTTGAAAGCATAATATTTTGTGTCAGGGCCCCTTATACACCTTGTATTCTAGTAACTGCAGATAGACTCGTGTACTTATTGTAAGATAAAATGTGTAATTGTCATTATTCGATATTTGGTATTTGTTTGATTCAAAATTAATTCAGTTTGATCATATTCAATCCAAGTAGAAAGGTTATACTATGGTCACCGTGGACTAGTCACTTTCCACGGGTGAGCAATATTTCCACAGACGCAATAATATTAGATTCCTTATAGGAATATACTCGTCAAAAAATTAATTAATGAAGCACCAGGTACAAGCCAGTGCTTCATTAACCCTTTACCCAATGCAGACGATATCAAAATTTATTATTTTAAATACCATTTTTTCAAAACAATTCAACAAAACCATATGTGACCCCTCATTGGAACGAGCTCGACGAGCTCGTTCTAACGAGGGGTCACATGATAAGCTTTTGTTGAAAGTTTTTGAAAAATAATACTTTTTCAACTGCTGAATTTGCATATTACGCGGACGGATGCAGACGATTCGTTAGGTAAAGGGTTAATTTTGCTGGTGATGATGTTTATTACCTGGTAAATGCATGCGTGGACATCACTGCCCATGTGTGGATTACAACCAGTCCAAGGTGGCTGTACTAGTAGTGTATATTCAAAGAACCCTACTTACATGTATAACTAATTACTGGAATGAGCTATTAGGTATCATAAACTATTTTGGAGATTTTAGTTATTTAAGAATGTTTGGGGGAACTGTCATCCAGAGATCTGCGAATCACAAATTTTCTAGTAGAATCGAATCTCAAATCAAATTTTGTCTCTGATATCAGTATCGAATCGAATCTCAAATCTTAAAGACAAGTTATTCAGTCTTGCACCAAATGGAAGTTACGGAACACTGTGATGACCCCCATATGACCTTTAGCTCCAATAAATAAATATTCTCTGTAGCATCATCACTGAAACAGCTAGGCCTGTTATCCATAGTTTTAGTTTTTGAAGTCTTAACTTGTTACTATTCACGTTCTTAACAACATGAATAGTAACAAGTTAAGCCTTCAAAAACTAAAACTATGGATAATGTTCTGGGAAAATTCAGTACTTACCTAACAATTACCCATTGTCAGTTACTCAGTTAAATACAAATGTATGAAATTGAATTGAGCCTACATCACGGGGGCTCAACTGCTACTCGAGAATTGCCGCCCTTCCGATAAATGCTACCACGCACTTACTGGAAAGCTACTTTTCATATGTGAGAAAAGTGGTGACAGACAAGACAATTTTGGAAAATGGTACGTTATTGAACGTTTATTAAATATCCCTGAACGAAACAATAGGCATATGTGATCGGAGTGTTTTAACAATGATTTGGGCATCACATTAATATAGAATTGTGTTTCGATTTTGACGTAAAATCATTATTTATCGCCATTTATCTCCTCAATTTTGTGCTCATTTGAAAAATCCCACTAAAAAAGTCAGTCTCTTCACTTAAAAAAGTTATCACTGGTCATTCTGCAACAAAATATATTTAGTACGGTATTTTGACGCGCTCATAGTAATAAAATATTCGCATATATTGCCCTCCTGGTGGTGAAAACGTGTTTTGTAACGATTGCCTGAATGCTACGCTTCCGATTTTCACATGCTACTTTTCCCTTGTTACAAAATTTGATAGGCTACAGTTCCCTTCTTCAAATATCACCATGATAAATGATGCTAAAATCGTCAATAATCTGAGTAGGTTCTCAAAGTTTATTTATGGCATGATCCAAATTAACCCATATACGCCCTAAATTGCTCGATTGCAGAGAGGAGGGAGGGTATTCTTCTGATTTATTCGTTTCAGATGGGGGATTTTGCCCGATTTTGTTTTATATACTTTTGTTCTACGTCCAGTCTGACCAGGGGCGTAGCAGAAAATCTTGTGCCCCCACCCCTCCCCGCGAAATGGAGACGGGAGCCCATTCATACTTTAGTGTTGTTACCGTGCACAGCATACAGGCTTTCACGTAACACATAGGCTACGCCATGAATTAAATAAAAGTATAGCCTACGGGATCGATTCTAAAAGTACCACTCTGTGGATTTTTTCATTACACGTTTTAAGTTTCACCCCCAGATCTAGCGATACACACATGCACGCCCAACATGTGTGACTTGAGAGGCATAATACAGGGGCTGAGCAATTCATGGGGGTCCTGGTGGAGATACCGCAGGCATCTCCTGAAGGCTTGAGGTGGGGCGGGTACGGGAGTGGCTGATCCCCTCCCGTAGGTTGGGGGTCTGTCCCCCGAAAACATTTTCATATTTTAGCGCTCTTTCCAAGCATTTCGGACAGACACCAGAGATGTTTGTGTCAAGCGTAAACGAAGGATGGTTTAATCGGCAATAGTGAGATGATGTGAGCATTATTAGGAACCTATTTATATGAAATATTTTTTTTTTTTTTTGGGGGGGGGGGGGGGGGGGGCGAAAAACTTCGCTCCCCCCCCCCCTACAGTTACAATGATTAGCATTTGCCAGCAAGTCATTTGCCAGCCCCCCCCCCCCCCCCACCCCGCAATGCTGTCCCTGTGGGCCACCCCCTACGCCACTGAGTCTGATACATAATTCATCAAACTGGCGAGTAGATTAAAATGTCCATCGTCACGATATGCAAATACTTGTGTTGTTTTTTTTATTTTACACACAATATTTTCAACATTGATTTAAGACAGCTTGACCAACACCAAACGCCGCAAGTATGGTTCTGCATGTAGGCAAGAAGATCTATTTAAATGAAAATTCTAGAAAATTCAGTTATGATTGGTCGACTTTTAAGCATTACAAATTAATCTCCTTTTTCGTCAAAATAGTAAATTCTAGTTATTTATATTCCAGATATATAGATGCTATCACTGTAGGGGAAAACACACCAGTGCCCAACAGGTATTTTTTCACACTGTTAAGACGCACCCAGAAGAGGAAATTATTATTCTGGTAAAAGATTCCTCTTCTGATACAAGTAACAAATCACACTACCGATCAATTCGATTTGGGGTTTCGCCAAATAGCCTCGACGATGAACCGGAAACTTACGTATTGGATCTTGATGAGAAGTGTTTATCCGTGAAGAACTCGCACACACCATCAGATTGTGGTCAAGACTATTCAGATACACGCCCTCTGAGATACTCCAGATAAACCACATTTCCTGAGTACGCCACTAAATCCACGCCAACAAAAGGTAGAAACCTCATGACATGTACCATCCGACCCACCCTCCCCCCCCCCCCCCCCCCCCCCCCCCACACACACACACACATATATTAGTTGGAGTAGGCCGGATGGCTAGGGTTTAATTGCCATTCATTATCACATAGAGACATTGTAAATTGCAGAATATATACATAAAATTCAGCTGTAGCTTCATGCAGTTTCCCCCGCTAGACGTACCCCATTAAGTTGGGTTCATAGTTTGTGGCCAAATCGAGATGTAAATAATCGCTTTATTCGTTATAACAAAAAGTACGATGCATTATAGACAAAAGACACCGGAAGGATCATCCAAACATGATAAGACGCGTCGACATATCGGTTGTGAAACGTAGCATATTTCTCGGATGGGAATAAAAAATGTAGCGTGTTTTCGGAAAGGAAATGTAGCATCTTTGAGCAGTTTTTAACTGTCAATTTGAGTCCAATAATCGGCTTATATTGCAGTATAATGTATATTCGTAGATAGAAAATATATCCATCTGTTAAAATACAGGCATCTTTAACCACGACAAAGTGTTATCACACTCCCCATTTGTGTTTATATTTGTTCATATTTTAGTGACAAATGCACACAAATTTGATGCTGTTTTAATGTTTTAAACATCTCGAACAATGAATGTCCTGTGATTTCCTGGTGTCATCGAAGCTATGGGTGATTGGGACTCATATATAAAATACATTTGGCTACAAAAATCTCACCTGATTTTCTCTTTTTTCCAATACGACCTCCAAATAAACTTCAAAAACCGAAAGGAAAAGTAGCGTCTCGATTCTGTGCGGTAGCATTTATCGGAAGGGCGGCAATTCTCGAGTAGCAGTTGAGCCCCCGTGTACATGAATGAATTGTCTGATGACAATTTTATCCATTTTTTGTTGGAAATGTAACAAATCGAAGTTAGTACAAGAGACATATGGTATATATATCGAATCGAATTGCGAATATTTGCTGGACCCTGCTCTTCTGTTCCAAATAAAAGTACAGGTGGGAATAAAAGTACAGGGTGAAACATTTATCAGAATTAAATAAAAGTACAGACCCAAATAATAGTACAGGGTGGAAAGCCATTCAGGGAGGGAGGGGGGGTGGGGAGTAGTGCTAGTTAATTTTAACTAAAAGCCAACTTATTTTCCAGTATTGAAGTTAGTTTGATTAAAGAAAATTAATAGGCATTTAGGCATCATGATTACAACATTGAATACACTGTGCTAAACAAAAGACTATCACACAGACTTGGTTAAGATTTACTATTTTGAAGATCTCCCTGTTGGAAGGGCAATTTTAATAAACACACAGGCCCAAATAAGGTGCATACAGGGTGGAAAAATTCCCCCAAATTAACAAAATATGGTACATGTATACATGTTTAAAAGGAACACAAGAGTACTCTCATCCCCAGTTGTGTTAGGTTTAGAGTCTGTAGAGAATAGACAATACAATGTAGCCCACTTAATTGGATATCTCATAATTGTATAACCCTGCTAATTGAATATAATTTCCCAATACAAAATCATTTACCATACCTTCAGTACATGTACAAATTTGACCTGTTTTTCTTGGTTTTTAGATGTATTTGGTCTAGGTACACCCAATACAGTTATTTAATCTATTATATCTTCTTTGACAGAGCTCATAGATCTCTGTCAAACAAGATATAATAGAATAAATGCTAAGTTTATCGCTAGAATACAGGAAAATGACACAATCCCTGTTAAGTTGAATACTCCTGTTAATTGGATAATTTTCATTGGCAAAGTGGCTTATTCAATTAACAGGGTTCCACTTTATATAATTTGCTATATTTTAACTGTCTCAGACGAATACTGTGAAGTTAATTTCATCTTTACACTGCGTCACAAGGTAAAATCATAAAAATGTATCATTTCAGGTGCTTGCTGCTACACAGAGGTTATCCTCCTACAGGTAAAGAATTTGTCCCTAAATGACACATATCATGTTAATTTCTTATTCATATTCAGACAAATAATAACTTTAATTCTGCTGAGCTGACCTTTCAACACTGTGAAAACTCATAGTTTTCTCTATTGTGATAACCATGTTATAAATAATGGTGTTTCCAGGTAGGATAAGATTTCTGGTGGTAGATAACATGAAATCTCACACAAAAACTAATATGCAGACATGTTTTTCTGCAATAATTGAAGTGGGTGACAATAAACTCATAGGGTCGGGTGCTCATAAAGAACATATATCTGTAAAATGTGGGAGGTGGTCACTCAGTGGTTACGGCATTGAACTACAAACCGAGAGGTCCACGGTCCACGATTCGATCCTTGCCAGGGGTAACTGCATTGTGTTCTTAGGCAAGGTACTTAATCCTGATTGCCCACATGGTGGCTCGCACGGTGGTGGGTACTGTGTAATAAGGCATATTTATTTATTAGGGTTTAACGACACATTAACAGCCAAGGGCATATTGTGTCAGTGACAGTTTTACGGGTGGAGGAAGCCGGAGAGAACCACCGAGCAATGATGAGCAGTTGCCAGCTCCCCAACATCGTAACTCTGCATTGCATCACAGGCAGGGTTAGATTGGTTGAAGTCACGCGCACCATCAACGTGCAGTATGCCTTAGTACACAGTGTCATCGTGCCCCCATGTGGACAATCGGTGTGAAGTACCTTGCCCAAGGACACAACGCGGGAGTTCGAGTTGATCGCTCCGACAGTCACCCATCCAAGGACTTACCGGGCTCGGTGTTGCTTAACTTCGGTGATCTGACAAGAACCTGTTACCACAATGCCAACAGGCCCCTGTACTAAGGCGTACTGCACGTCGATGGTGCACCTGTCTTCAACCAATGCTAACCCTGCTTGTGTGGGGTTAGAACATTGGGGAGTCTGACAGTTAATTGCCTTTGCTTTTGGCGGTTCTCTCCAGATACTCTGGCTTCCTTCACCTCTAAAACTGTCTGACTTGAGGTGACCCTGGCTGTCGAATGTGTCGTTGCACTCCAATATATCAAATCAAATCTAAAATGTAACATTTTGTTATTGTAGCACATATGTCAGGCGTAATAAAGATTTTCTACTACTGCTATCACAGAAGATTTATATAGAATATACCCATAGTAGCTTGATGTACCAAATGTTCACCACGAGTGGTGAACATTTGATATACCAAGCTACTTTGGGTATATTTTATTTATACCATGATCGTCAGATTAATAAGAGGTTAAATGTAAAATAAATCAGTATTCACATGTGGGAATCTGTTTTTTGTTTGCATGAACACCAGTGGGCGGTACTTCCACTAGCGATTTTATCGCCAAACGAAATAGAAAATTAAACACGCAAATTACGTGGCCTTTTTTCTTTTTCATAACATAATAACATACTATTTCGAGTTATGGATGATTTATTAACATGTGACAATGTATATTTGTTGGGGGGGGGGTGGCATGGTGGCTCAGTAGTAGACTGTTGGACGTCTGTGCTAGAGGTCCCGAGTTTGATCCCCGCCTGGGACAACCTGCATTGTGTCGTTGTCAAGGCATTTTATCCCGGCTGCCTACTTGGGGGCACGATGACGCCATGTACTAAGGCGTACTGCACATCGATGGTGCACATGTCTTCAACTGCTGTAACCGTGTTTGAGCAGAGCTTGAACAGAGTTAGAATGTTGAGGAGCTGACAGTTGCTTGTCGATGCTCAGTGGTTCTCTCCGGGGACTCCGGCTTCCTCCACCCGTAAAACTGTCACAGTCACGATTAGCCATTGTGCATAAGTATGTGGCCTTAAACACCAATAAATAAATAAATATGTATATTTGTTAATTTTTGGTATCTAATGAGGTAAACATATTTAAAAACGTAATAAATAATTACCGGTTTCATTTCACTCTTCGCGAGGCGTCAAGTGATAAATTTAGACAAGTTTGCATTCATCGCGAGGTCACCAAAGTTCAGTTGGATGTTGTTCCTCTGTAGGTGTAAATTTTAACTACTGAAATCCCATTGCTGACGTGTTCACCACGATTGGTGTGTAAAGCTAAAATTTATGTCATAGACTTTTTATAAAAAGTGGAATAGGTAATCATGGTATAAATTTCTTTTGTCATATGATCTGACCCATTTCTGGCCATTGAAATCTTACTTTACCCAACACACAGGGGGTATTGTGGGGGGGGGGGGGGGGGGGGGGGGGGTACAAAATGTCTGCAATCTGCCAAAACATTGGTGCAACACAAGTTTTCACATAAGGTAGAGCCATATAATGGTATCCAATCCAGGCTTACAAATAAACAAATCCCTCAGATTCACTCTTAGAGGCCCAAACTTTGCAAAATTTCTCCGGAGATGTTCCCTGCCCCACCCTCACAATGGCCTTCCTTATATCATGCTGTTCCAGCCTCCCCACCAAAAATGATTAGGCACCCTTACTATAGAATGCTGGCTATTGCACCCTCTCTGGCACTGACAAATGAGGGATAGGGAGCCCAAATATGAACCGAGGAACCTTCTTGGACCAGAGTTGAATTTGACCTCAATGAAGTTGCTGTATTTGAAATATCAAAAGAATCTGATTGCAAGTTCTTGAGAAAAACATTTTTTAAATTTTCATAAAAATGCTGAGGGTACTAACAGAGTTATGCTCCTTGTGAAGCCCCATGTGGGCGAGACAACTGTATAAGTTATTGTGATGAATTGACAGAAACATGGTGTGAAGTTTGCTGCTTGGAGCGTATGTTGCACACAGGCTCCAGGCCGCAAACCTCAGACCATGTTACTGTCAATTCATCACAATGACGTATATGTTTCAATTAGACACTACCCATAGCCCAAAACCTACATCATGAATCACAAGAGGCTTATTTACTAAACTTGTGATCGTTAAAAGTTGCCTTGTTCAAGGCAACTTTTAACGATCACAGGTTTAGTAAATAAACCTCTCGTGTACCCCACGACGGCACTGGCTAAATAATCAATAAACCAGATAAACTTATTCCATCTCAGTTCAAATCATAAATCAGTTTGTCATTTAAACAACACTTCATCTGGAACACCGTCTGCTGCACGTGTGAAAAATCCAGAAAAATGAAGTGGCTTGCTAGTCACTCCGTTGATGAAGCAATTACGAAACGGGCGACGCCATTTCAAATATTTCGCTTGTAGCATCAGACAGTAACACAGTAAAAGAAACTATGCCAGCTCTCATCCAATCAGAGTGCGAGGATTTTATTAGTCCCTTACCGGCATCGCCAGAGGGAACTATAGGTTTGCAATCTGACCATCCGTCAGTCTGTCAGTCACACTTTAGTTTTCCGGAGTTTTTTTGGAAATGCTTCAACGGAATGATTTCATTTTTGGTAAACTACTATAGAATGATGACTTACAGATGAAGTTTGAGTTTCATGCTGATTGCATTATTCTTGTGTGAGTTACGGCCCTTGGAAATATGGAAAAAAGCACCAAAATATCAGTTTTCCGGAGTTTTTTTGGAAATGCTTCAATGGAATGATTTCATTTTTGGTAAATTATTATAGAACGATGACTTACAGATCAAGTTTGAGTTTCATGCTGATTGCATTATTCTTGTGTGAGTTACGGCCCTTGGAAATATGGAAAAGCACCAAAATATCAGTTTTCCGGAGTTTTTTTGGAAACGCTTCAACGGAATGATTTCATTTTTGGTAAACTACTATCGAACGATGCCTTACAGATCAAGTTTGAGTTTCATGCTGATTGCATTATTCTTGTGTGAGTTATGGCCCTTGGAAATATGGAAAAGCTCCAAAATATCAGTTTTCCGGACTTTTTGTCTAAATGCTTCAACGGAATGATTTCAATTTTGGTAACCTACTATAGAACGATGACTTACAGATCAGGTCTGAGTTTCATGCTGATTGCCGTATTCTTGTATGAATTATGGCCCTTGGAAATATGGAAAAGTGCTAAAATATCAGTTTTCCGGACTATTTCTGGAAACGCTTCAACGGAATGATTTCATTTTTGGTAACCTACTATAGAACGATGACTTACAGATCAAGTTTCATTTGCACTCTGTCCATCCGTCAGTCTGTCAGTCAGTCTGTCAGTCATACTTTAGTTTTCCAGACTTTTTTTTTGAAATGCTTCTACCGAATGATTTCATTCTTGGTAACCTGCTATAGAACAATGACTTACAGATCAAGTTTGAGTTTCATGCTGATTGCATTATTCTTGTGTGAGTTATGGCCCTTGGAAATATGGACAAATATCAGTTTTCCGGACTATTTTTGGAAATGTTTCAATGGAATTCATGCTGATCACATCTAGGTTATAACATTTGTATAATTATTAATACTCATTAGTCCGGTAGGGGACATTGTATTGCTTCAGTGATATGTGCGCTCTTGTTTTTATTGGAACATTGCTTGGTATTTTGTATACAGCATTGTGACGGGACTCTGATTTATGTCTGTTCAAAGCTAGTTCCTGTTTTCATATGTGGGCTCCACGTGGGAGCCAGAATTTATATTGGTGCAATATGAGGAAAATCTTTAAAAATCTTATTCTTCAGAGACACTAGTCCAAATTTTTTTTGTATTTGGTGTACAGCAACCATTGCAGTGTCAGATTCAAGTTTGTTTAAATCAAGTCCCTTGGTTCTTATTTGGACTACATATGCAAGCCTAAATTTTAAGTGCAATATGAAGGATATTTCCCTGAGGGAGCCCCAGGAAGTGATGCAGTGCTTGTTTAGTGTGGTAAACAAGCATGGTTTTACTGTTAAAAGAGGACCCGGTCACCAGTGCCTGAATAAATAGGCAACATGGGTATAAACCATTGAGTGGACTTGACTTATATCCATGTTGCAGTCACAATTAGCCATTGTGCAGAAATATATGACCTTAAACACTAATAATGAAATCAATAATGAAGGATATTCTTTAAAAATCTTCTTCTTCAGATCCCACCAGTCAGAATCTTCAGATATTTGGTTACAGTATGGTGAATCTGTATGATTCAAGTGTGTTAACACCGAGTCCCAAGATCATATATGGCTTCCATATGGGTGTTGGAATTGTAACTAATATTGCTACAGTTAAAACTAGAAGTCCTGTCACGAATAGTGCGCTTATCTAGGCTTAATTGCGCGTTGGAGTTGCGCGCAATTGCCATATCGAATGGCATCCAAAGTATGGCAGGTTCTCTTGGTTACTCATAGCATCCAAAGTATGGCAGGTTCAAATAGTTACCCGCAGGTCCATTGGCTGAAACATTGCTTGTGCACAGGCCATATGTACAGAATTTGATAGCTTTACTTGGGCCTTAACGCGTACATTAACGCACATATCAACGTGCTATTTGTGCGCATTTCATGACAGGACTTATAGTTTTAACTGTATACAGTGGAGCCCACTTAATTGGATATCTCTTAATTGTATATCCCTGTTAATTGAATATAATTTTCAAACACAAAACCATTTACCATACCTTCAGTACAAATTTGATCTGTTAATTGCATATGAGTTGTAGAGTAAACTGTTAAATGTATATACATTTTTGTAATATGTCGAAAAAATTGCTGTGACACGCACCAAATTCCCCTTATTTATCAACCTTTTTGGCCTCATACATCCAATACAGACATTTATTCTATTATATCTTGTTTGACAGAGCTCTATGAGCTCTGTCAAACAAGATATAATAGAATAAATGCTCAGTTCACCTCCAGAACACAAGAAACTGACCAAATCCCTGTTAATTGCATACTCCTGTTAATTGAAAGATTTTCATTGGCAAAATGGATATTCAATTAAGAGGATTCTACTGTATTAGAGATATTTTTTAAAAATCTTAAGATTCACCCATCATAATCTTTTAATATTTGGTACATAACATATACTGATTCCAGTTTGTTCAAAGAAAGTTTCTGTGTTCATATTTCATCTTAGTGTAATACATGTATGAGGAAAATTCTTTCAAAATCTTCTTCAGATCCACCAATCAGAATATTTGCTCTTTAGTATGGCTGGCATTTCAGAGGGCAGATTCAAATTTGTTCAGTTCAAGTCCCTTTCTTCATATTTGTGCTCCCTATGAGAGCCTGAGTTAGTAGGTTAACTTCAACATGGGACCAAATAGCGAATTTACAATTCATTTGTTGAACCCTTTAGCCGAATATGTTTGACCTCTATGTACGCTTGTGTCCGAGGAAGTTTAATAAGACTTATGACATACTTGAAACCCTATAATCTGATTAATTGTTGGAAAGAGCTCTCTGAGCCCTTTCCAACAATTAATCAGATGATAGGTTTGATCTGCGCATACCAGAACGTATGGATAATCATCATAAAATAGGTGACTATAGTCGCTTTCAGCAGCATAAGTGTTAAATGAATACTGCACATGACAGGCCTTAATATTAACCCAACTTCAAGGCGGTATAGGCTGTGCCAAAATGAGGAGATTGCTACCAACAGAAGACGTGGCATTCTTAAAAATGTAGGAGGGCTAAAAATCGCGCCCCTCGCATGACCTAGGAGAGCGATTAGCTCTCCTCAAGCTTACAAAAGCTAAAAGTGACAAATTGAAGTTTTACTATTAATGTATTCTGTCTCATGGGCTTTGTATATTTTATTTGTTGCGACTTAAGGGATAGTCTCTGTGAGATGGCTACACTGCCCGTCCCACACCTCTGGGCCTTGGCAAGGCCCAGAGGTGTGGGACGGGCAGTGTGGCCATCTTATGGAGACCACTAACATAGCAGAGGTCTTAAAAGATGTGTGTTTTACGAATAGGCTGTTATGGTAATCATTATTTCCTAAAGCTGGGAGGGCTAGTTTTTGCCCGCCTTAATTTTTTTAAGACGAGCAGTAGGTGAGCGAATAAATCGCTCTCCTGAAAATGACAGGCTTCAACAGCTTGTTGTAACATTCTAAAATAAAGATACATGCTAAGAAATACTTTTGCACAATGCAAAATAGGTCTTAGAAAGCCCTGTATTAATTATATTCTATTTGTATGTATATTGACTAATATTTCTCATATTTTGGGCACTTTTTTCACATGAATCTGATGTGCCCAAATTTGATGAATATGAAGGCCTGGCACATGAGTAATGTGGCTAATTGTGATCACATTTAGTCCGATGTAAATGGGAGGGATAAGATCAACATTTCACAAGAGGCCCACCAGGTGGCTATTGGACAACTTTTTTTTTTTAATTTAACCCTTTACCCAATGAATCGGTCACATCTGCCTGCGTAATATGCAAATTCACCAGCTGAAAAAATATTATTTTTCCAAAAATTTCTACAAAATCATATCATGTGACCCCTATTTGAAACAAATTCTTTGAGATCATTCCAATGAGGGACATTGATATGGTTTTGTTGAAATTTTTGAAAAAATTCTAAAAAAATGATAATTAAAATAATAAATTTTGATAACGTCTGCAGTGGGTAAAAGGTTAAAAGGAGTTCTGAAGGATTTTGTGAAATTTTAGGCCAAAAAAAAAATTACATCGTCAAACCCATGGCATGGGTGGGTGGGGTGTTGTCTATTGGTTGAAAGTTTGTTTGCTTTAACCCTTTACATAACATGAAAGACAGACAACACTTGCATATAAAATTCTTGAATGTCCAGTAATAACATTTTTTACTTCAAAAACATAGCTTATGACCCCTCATTGGAACGAGCTGAACAAGCTCATTCCAATAAGGGGGCATAAGCTATGTTTTTGAGACAAAAAATGAAAAAATAATGAAAATTGTATGGTGATTTTTAGTTTACCTGAGCGAAGCTCAAGGGGAGCGTTACTAATCACTTTCTGTCTGTCGTCTGAATGTCCATCCATTGTCCGACATTATATTTACATTATCGACTTCTCACAAACTACTTGATCAAATTGAACCAAATCTGGTGCACATAGTCCCTATCATACGTCAATTCAAGTTTGTTCAAATACAGTTGCCACGTCCATGGGGGGGCACCACAAGGGGCATAACTCTGATAGCACCCATAAATTTGTTTCCAAAATTCAAAAAAATATTTTTCAGAACCATTAGTCAGAATTGTTTCATAGTAGGTATACAAGATCTCTTGTGGGGGGAGGGGGGGGGGGTTTGGGGGCAGATTCAAGTTTGTTCAAATCGAGTCTCGGGGTTAAGATTTGGGCTCTCTATTGGAGCCCGAATTTTAACTTGGTGCAATATGAGGAAATTTCTTTAAACATCTTCTTCTTCAGATCCACCCGTCAGAATGCTTTCATATTTGGTATACAGCATCTCTAGGAGGGTCAGATTTCAAATGCAGTCCTGGGTTAATATTTGGGCTCTCTATTGGAGCCCAAAGTTTAACTTAGTGTAATATGAGGAAATGTCTTTAAAAATCTTCTTCTTCAGATCCACAAGTCAGAATGCTGTCACATTTGGTATACAACATCTCTGGGGTGGGGTTGTGGTGGGAAGATTCAAGTTTGTTGAAATCGAGTTGCTGGGTTAATATTTGGGCTCGTCGACAGCTAGGGTCACCTTATGTCGGAGTGTAGTGTTGATGAACCATGACTAACTGAATGTGATGAAAAAATACTTCTTTGAACCACTTTGTCAGGTGGGCGATTAAGACCCCTTGGGGCCTCTTGTTGTTAATAGCGCTGGTCGGTTTTGGCCTTTATGTTGGGTAAAGGGTTAAAATGAGCTTTGACAGATTTTGAATACATCTATGAAAAGAAAGATAATTCATCCTGGTATCCTCATGTGGTGGGCAGGTGGGGTAGGGTCTGTATGATTTTTATTTCACCTTGACATAGTCAAGCTGAGCTTTCTAATCGCTCTCTATCCGTCGTCCGTCCATCTGTCTGTCCGTCCGTCTGTCCGTCCGTCCTCCATCAACACTACTCCAAAACCACTGGGTCAGTTCAAGTGAAAGTTTCTGTGAGTGATTGCCTCGAAGGGGCATTGCATTCAACTTTCCCAGCCCCATAGGGAGGGGGTGGAGGAAAATACTCCAAACTTTTTCAAAAATCTTCTCATGTACCACTGGGTACAATGACTTGATATTTGGTATGAAGCTTGGAGGTGTAGAATCAAGTTTGTTCAAACTAAGATCGTGGAGCAATATTTGCCTTTGTAATGGGAGGGGCAAGATTTTTGACCTCGGCCAAAATTTCTATTTTGTGTACCAATCGTCTGATTTGAACCAAATTTGTTATGTGGTATTATTGGGTCATAAGTACTTGACTCATGCAAAAAAAAATTTCCTGTGTCCCTGTGGGAACCACTGGAGTTAAAAATATAAATATTTCCAAAACCACACAGAAGAGAGAGCTGTTTTTTGGTGTGACACATCCTTAGGACCTTAGGACCACTAGAATTGAATGATGAAAAAAATTGCTATCGGTTTTGTCAGGGTTTTCTGTAGGGGTGGGGGGGGGGGGGGGAGGGGATAAAAAAAAAATCTTGAGAAAGCATATTTGCAAAAATTAAAATAATTTTTTTTCTGGAACCAATGGTCAGAATCTCTCTTGATATTCGATGTAGCATCCATGGGGGCAGGGGGGGGGGGGGGGGCAGGGGGGAGGTGGATACCAGTTTGTTAAAATAAAGCCCCTTGGTTCATATTTGGGCTCAGTACAGGAGCCCAAAAGTTTAACTTAAGGCACTGTGGGTAGTAACCTTTAAACATCTTCTCTTTCAGAATCACCAGTCAGAATCTTTTTATGCTTGGCATACATCATTGTTATGAGTGTCAGATTCAAGATTGTTCAAATCAAGTCCCTCGGTTGATATATGGGCTTCCTATGGAAGCCTGAATTTTAACTTCCTGCAATATGGGTCATAATCTTTAAAAGTCTTCTTCAGATCCACCAGGCAGAATCCTTTCATATTAGGTATACAACATCTTGGAGGTGGGGGCAGATTCAGGTTTGTTCAAATCGGGTCTCTGGGTTAAGATTTGGGCTCTCTATTGGAGCCCAAAGTTTAACTTAGTGCAATATGAGGAAATTTCTTTAAAAATTTTCTTCTTCAGATCCACCAGTCAGAATGCTGTCATTATTAGTATACAACTTCTCCAATGGGTTGAGATTCCATTTTGTTCAAATTGAGTCCTGGGTTAATATTTGGGCTTTCTACGGGAGTCTGAATTTTAATTTAGTGCAATATGAGGAAATTTCTTTAAAAATCTTCTTCAGATCTACCAGTCAGAATGCTTTCATTTTTGGTGTACAACATTTCTAGGTGGGTCAGATACAAATTTCTTAAAATCGAGTGCCATTTTTAATATTTGGGCTTGAATTTTAACTTAGTGTGATATGAGGGAATTTCTTCAAAAATCGTCTTCAGATTCACCAGTCAGAATCCTTTCATATTTGGTATGCAACATCTCTAGGGGAGTCGGATTCAAATTTGTTCAAAGCATGTCCCAGGGCCAATATTTGGGCTCCCTGTGGTAGCCCGAATTTTAACTTAGTGCAATATGAGGAAATTTCTTCAAAAATCTTCTTCTTCAGATCCACCTGTCAGAATGTTTTCATATTTGGTTTACAACATCTCTTGGGGGGTGAGATTCAAGTTTCTTCAAATCGATGTCCTGGGTTGATATTTGGGCCATGTAGCTGAAGAATTAGAAATTTTTTAATAAGTACCCTCTAGTTCTCTAATTTTTTTTTTGTTGCTTTAAATGTTTTTCAGGGTTTCAGTTCAGTTTATGCCCCCACAGCCCCCCCCCCCCCCCCCCCCAAAAAAAAATAAAGAACAGTACAAAAAAAAACAAACCAACAACCCAAAAACAAATCACCTTACTAGTCCACCACCACACTCCCATCACATCCTCCCCTGACCTTGACCCAGTGTCATTTGGGTGAAATCCTTATTCTCTCAACTTGACCACATCAGGTTAATGAGCTATTGGCATGGATTGCGATCTGTCATCTGTCCATACATCTGTACATCTGTCCTCACTGATATCTTATCAGTGAGTGGATAGATTTCAGTAAAATTTGGTATGAGGGTTCCTTATGACAAGCCTCTCTTGCACATGGTATATATGCATTTTTTCAACAGAGGTACGATCCTTACCTTGTTTTTAATTGATTTGTGTTTCATTCCTGCACTGCAGTGGGGATATGAACTTCCTTCAGCAATAGCTCTTGCTCTGATTCCTTGAGCAAGAGAATGGCAAAAACAGTTGGAGCTTACTTAATTAGATATCTCTTAATTGAATAACTGTTAGTTGAATATAACTTCAAAATACAAAACCAATTACCATACCTTCAGTTCAAATTTGACCTTTGCAAAAGCAGTGGTGAGCACCATATCTGTACAGTACAGTCACAATCCACATGTGAGCAGTGATGTCCATGCATGCATTTACCACGTAATAAAAATCATCAGCAAAAGTTTAGTTAATGAAGCACCCGGTCTTACCCAGTGCTTCATTAATTAGCATTTTAATGATTATTCCTATAGTGTTTGGAATCTAATATTATTGCATCCGTGGAAATATTGCACACCCATGGAATGTGACCATACTGTAATAACCCACTGGAACTTATTTTATGAAATTCTTTATTGTGGAACAATAGAACATCTGAAATTGATTGTGTGCAGATACCACTCCATGGGTGAACTAAATGAAACCACTGGCAATCCACTCTCCATGTTCAGTAGCTGTGTACCCTTCACCCATGAAGTATTTGACTATATTTGTTCAAAAGTGTTGTTAAACTCCAATATAATATAATGAATGTAAATAAATAAATAAATAAATAAATAAATAAATAAATAGCAATAATCCATTTAACATTGTATTCAAAACAATAGAATACCTGGCTATCCATGAACTGCCAATTTGCCTCCAAGTCCTCAAGTATCCACTCAAGTAAAAAAGTTAATTGGGGATAGATGGCCACTCACACAATGGCAGAGTACCAAATCAGTATGTCTGTACTGTATTTGTTTTTCTTCAGTAGGCTTACCACTAATATACATGTAACCAGGCCTGGCATTCTTAGAAATGCAGGAGGGCTAAAAATCGCTCTCCACACATAGCCTAGGGGGCGATTAGCTCTCCTCAAGCCTACAAAAGCTAAAAGTGGCAAAATGAAGTTGTACTATTAATGAATTCTGCCTATAGCTAGTAGGCTTTGTACATTTTATTTGGTGCTGATAACAAGGTAGTCTCTGTGAAATGGCTAGACTGCCCCTCCCACACCTCCAGGTCTTGGAGGCCCAGAGTTGTGGAAGGAGCAATGTGGCCATCTTGCAGAGACTACTAACATAACAGAGATCTGAAAACCTGTCGGTTTTAGGAACAGGCCGCCGCTGTTGTGGTAATCATTATTTTCTAAGGCTAGGGGGGCTATTTTTCGCTCTCCTCAATTTTTTTAAGGCGAGCAGTAGGCGAGCGAATAAATCGCTTTCCTGAAAATGCCACGCCTGTGTAACTGAGTGTCAAATATTTTCTGGGGAACAAAAGCACTCATTATTAGATATTGAATTTGAAACATAAAAATGCTACACAACTGCCAAAAAATGCTAAACATTTTTTGAAAATATAGAGCATTTCGTTTAGCAAATAAGAAAAAGTATTTTGATCCCTGACTTTGGACTTAATACACTCCTTCGTTGCACATCATACACAAAATTCAGTGCTATCACTCACCTCAAATTTAAATTTACAGGCCAGTTTTGTATCACATACAGTTAAAACTAGAAGTCCTGTCATGAACCGTGCACTTATTGAGGCTTAATTGCGCATAGGAATTGCGCGTAATTGCCACATCGAATGGCATCCAAAGCACGGCAGGTTCTCCTGGTTACTTATAGCAAACACAGGCAATGTTTCTGCCAATGGACCTCCGGGTTACCCGGAGGTCCATTGGCTGAAACATTGCTTGTGCGCAGGCCATATGTATAGAATTTGATAGCCTTACTATGATCATAACGCACAGATTAACATGCAGATCGACATGCTATTTGTGCGCATTTCATGACAGGACTTCTAGTTTTAACTATAGATACTTGTTCAAAGTTTTCTGGAGCTGAAATGGTTAAAGGTTTTTTGATCGATTAATCACATGGATTAACCTTGGTTAACCGATTGATCACTTGCCCTTATAGGTAGCTAAATAACTGCCGTACCGTTGATGATTTATAACATTAACCCTTTACCCAACGTAAAGGAGAAAATCGGCCAGCTCTACTTACAAAAATCTCCATTCAGATTTAATTATGTTTTCAATTTTTGTCTCAAAAACATAGCTTATGATCCCTTATTGGAACGAGCTTGTTGTGCTCGTTCCAATGAGGAATCATAAGCTATGTTTTTGAGACAAAAATTGAAGATTTTTAGTAATTCATGAATTTATTTTGCAAGTATCGTCTGCTACCCGCAATGGGTAAAGTGTTCAGAATGACCATTTCCAGCTACTGATACGGTATAATGATCATGCAAGTGAACAAGTATGTCATCACGTAACTTGCATGCTTTACTCTGTCTCATATAATTGATGTGAGCTACTGTAACAATGTTTGCCTGTTTTGGAGCAAGTTTGTTCCTTTGTTAACCCATATAATACAGTAGTTCAAAAGTAACAGTTAATCGACCATTTACTTTTTTGATCGATCAGGACGTTGATCATTGATTAATCGACTAATTGGTTATCCGTTTCAGCTCTAAAGTTTTCCTTTAGGTTACACGTTCAGGAATTTTTGATAATTTTTATCTGCGACTAGCAGCTCTATAAGTGACAATGTTGGTCTGTCGGTCGTTCTGTCGGTCAGTCGGTCGGTCTGTCTGTGACCAACAAGTTTCAAAACTCAATAACTTTTGAAATACTTGATGGAATGACTTTATATTTGGCATGTAAGTGTATCTTATTGATGTCTAGCCAGTGTTCAATGCATGTGTTGTTCCAAATATTTTTCTTGGAGTTATGGCCCTTGATGAACTTAGACTTTAGTGACCAACGCATTTCTAACACCACCTGTCGCAGCTACGGCGTTGATGTCGCGATTTTTGTTTTAATCAGCCATACATTATATGCATTTCAGCACCAGTTCTGATGAGAGAGAGTTTCTACACAGAAGTATTATACCGACTTATCACTTTCAAAAGAGTCTACCAAGGTTACCAATACCTAAACTAGAAAAAACGTGTGAACGTTATCTCAAATCACAGCAAGTCATTTTATCAGCAAATGAATTTTCCAAAACAGAAGCAATAACGAAACAGTTCTTAGAGAATGAAGGAGCAGGTACATTTTTGAATTACTAACAATAATTTTAGTAATCTTCCGCTTTATTCTAAACAAACTACAGTTAAAACTAGAAGTCCTGTCATGAAATGCGCACAAATAGCACGTTGATATGCGCGTTAATGTGTGCGTTATGGCCCAAGTAAAGCTATCATATTCTGTGCATATGGCCTGTGCACAAGCAATGTTTCAGCCAATGGACCTCCGGGTAACCCGGAGATCCATTGGCAGAAACATTGCATGTGTTTGCTATGAGTAACCAGGAGAACCTGTCGTGCTTTGGATGCCATTCGATATGGCAGTTGCGCGCAATTCCAACGCGCAATTAAGCCTAGATAAGCGCACTATTCATGACATGACTTCTAGTTTTAACTGTATCAGTTGAAAATAGAATATGTTTTCATTTTTGGAACCCACATTAATGAAATTTCCGCGATCCAGTATACATGTAAGTATATCCATTAGTTCCTTGAATCCTGCACCCAAAGTAACATGTAACTGCCTAACCCTGTACATTCTTTCAATCTTTGTCAGTGTATATTTTGAAGTAGAGTGTAATGTAGGGCTGTCATGAATAATCTTGTCGAAGAATTGGTAAATTTTACCCCATTTTAGATGTATAATAATTAAAAACAAATTTGCTGAAAAAATTATTGTTTCTAAACTTTCTAAAGGTAAAAGGTCAAGAACGTTGTTAAACCCCAAGGAGACGTTAGAAGCATTTGCCTTTCAGGTACATTCAAAGCTTTGATGATCTGAACTTTTGAACCGTCAGTGTAATAATCAAGACCGGTCAGCAGTTGCAAACTTGTGAAGTTCGCAACTGACGACCAGTCTTGATTATTGCACTGACAGTTCAAAAGTTCAGAACATCAAAGCTTTGAATGTACCTAAAAGAGGATCGTCTTCTTTGTTTACTTGTGGTAGGTCAGCTGACTTCATCTTCATTTTTAACGACTTCAAAGAGAGGGAGGGGTCATCTAGGTATGCTTAATCAATTATTATTGATTATTTGCGATGATTAATTGATTCCTAAATTCAAAAATCGTGATACAGTAGAACCTGTCTTGAGAGACCGCCCTTTGAGCCACACAAAAGTGGGCTCTGATAACAGGTTTCAGGTTTTCTCAAGTCAGTGAATAACCAACACCAAAATTCAGAAATGGTGAAGAATGGATTTTTGTAATTACTTTGTAGCTGCTCTTTTTTATGAAGTTTTTGTAACAAATTGAAATGGACTGTTATAAAAATTATAAAAATAAATTAGTGTTGAAAATCTTCATTGAAGATTTTCAACACTATTATAAATTTATTTTTATAATTTTTATAACAGTCCATTTCAATTTGTTACAAAAAGATTTTCAACACAAATTTATTTTTATTCCTGTCACATTTCAGGTATGTATGAAATTGTTTATTCAGCAATAATCCTAATCTTTTCACAGGAGTCTTATAAAAACATCTCAATCTTTAATGAGTTAGCAATTGAAACCCAATTAAGAGCTTTTAATACTTTTAATTATGTTAGTATAACCACAATGGATTTTCCAATTACACAACAGGTAAAAAGTTTTTGTTATGTTTTCAGTCTTCAAATGGGTGGTCTCTCAAGACAGGTCTATTATGGCATAAAAATACAAGTTGGTACCAGGTCACAGTGGTCTCTCAAGACAGGTGGTCTCTCAAGACAGGTGGTCTCCCATAGCAGGTCCATTATAGAGTAAAACCAATCGGTGCCTGGTAGATGTGGTCTCTCAAGACAGGTGGTCTCTCAAGACAGTGGTCTCTCAAGACAGGTTTTACTGTAGTCCTAGTGTGATGTGGCGGCCTATCAAGTAATCCTATACAATGCCTATGGTCAGCCAGTGTATGTTAGCTTATCAACTAACTGTGTGTAATTCCCAGGGTTATTCACATGTTTCCTTCTGGTAATGAATAAGATCATCACTGTTATATGACTAACCCATTCGCACCTCTGATTTCAGAGAGCGAACATCCAATCATGGAAATACCGGATAGATTGTTGAAGACTATTTCAACCTCAGGGGTTTCTCGTCCTATCACCTGGACTGTCCAGGAGATAGGAACGAGAGTCCACCTGTCTATGGAATTCCTAGTTGAAGAAGAGAAAATATCACCGCCCTCCTCGGGGAGAGGTAGTACCTTTGTTGAGAGGACCTCCTCTCGCACTGGTCCTCACCCGAAGAGGGAAGGAGGCCCTGAAAAGAGAAAGAGAAGAAAGAAGAGCCCGTCCACCAAGTGGAGGGATTCCCGACGCTTGGAGGCATTCTTGGAGATGAAGAAAGAGAAAGGTGAGGAAAAGAAAGAGCCAGAGGCGGCCACCAATTCCCCTCCCACTCCCACAGACAGCCCCATCCAAATGCCGGCTTCCCAGTTGGTATTGTCAGATGTGGAAGAGTCTGTGGAGACTGAGGTGGAAGTGGAAGCTGCCCTCTCGCCTCTTCCTGATCCCCACTCGCCTCTTCCTTCTAAACCAGAATGCCAGGACGCGGACAACAGGATAGAGAACATCTTACGGGAACACGAAATACAAGGGGACCTTCACAGACAAAAGATGGACAGGCAATACCAAATATTCCTCCAAAAAGTCGAAGAAACCAAAAAACTAATAGACGCCAGAAATCTACAACAACAAAAGACTCAATCACCCACAACCACTCCAAACTCGGCTAGGACCAGACCCTACAAAACTCAGCAACCACCATCAGGCAGCCCACCAACAACACCAACTACCACTGTCTCTCCTTCCAAACCTCCACCTCTGAAAAAGAAGTCGAAAAGACACAAGCGCAGCTAACAACCCACAACTTCTCCTCCTTTACCACGGTCTGACACTTTCAAATTCTACAGCCAATGAGGGTCGAAAGGGGCTTCCTCCTCAAATCGTCCCTGCGCGCCGAAGGCGCGCAAAACCATTTGATTTGATATGACTAACCCGCTGCATGCACAGCCTTCATGAGTACATTTTCAAGTGGTCTGTGATATGACAATTACTATTTTTTTTATAACCAGAAAGTGTGACTAACCCTGTGCACTTCACAGGGTTGGTCACACTGTATGGTTGTAAAAGATTTTCATTTAAGAATTGAATGCACTTTTTATAATCTTTATTGGAGTATGAACATGTGGGAATGGGTACAAATTATATGAATCCCGAAGGGATGCAATTTTTATAATCTTTATTGGAGTATGAACATGTGGGAATGGGTACAAATTTGAGATTCATACAGTTTGTACCCATTCCCACATGTTCATACTCCAATAAAGATTATAAAAATTGCATTCAGTTCTTATAATTACATTCTGTAACTGTTTAAACTACTTTTTTCCCCCACGAATCGTCATTTGCCGTTGTTGAAAATCATACAGCTTTCAGTCGTTGGAATCAAGAACTAGCGCAGGCCTTTGTTCCGTCTAAATGATATCCCAAAGACAAATAAGCTTTAATTTTCTCAACTTTAGAAATAGAAACGAGTATTTTAGTAACAGGCTTTATGTCACAGTTGGGAAATGTCACCAAAGAAACAGCAGCGGAGTTGATCACTGTGAGAGGCGGTAAAAGTTAAAAACCCGCCCAAATTCCACCCAAATTACATTCTGTCAACTGCCCTCTACCGTAAATGCGGGTCAAATTTCGACCAAATGTATTCATTGGAAAATGAATTACATTTGGTCATGACATTTTCACCCAGCTGACCAATGGGAATTGAGTATTTGGACCCAAAACGTATAACTACATTAACAATGTAATTATTATTCTGTAACAGGAGGAGAGAGAAATGTGGGAACCGAGGCTCGAACCCACGACCTCTAGCACACAAGTCGATCAGCATTTTTTTTCTCTTTCTTTTATTAATAAAATCCTGAGTTAATATTTTCACAAATATTTACAAATAACACAGAGACACTTAAATTTACTTGAAAATTGAAAACCTTTATAAGTCTAAAAGGTTGCATGATACCAACCCTCGACAGCAAGACTGATGTGTTAGTCTTACTATCGCATGTACCCTCCCTTATCCGCAAACCCATAATTCTTGAATTTAATGTGTGTATATGTGTTTTTCTTATTTTTAGTTATTTGATCATTGGTGTTTAAGGACACTTATGTTTTGAGATGACGGCAAATTCTACCTACAAAAAAGGTGTCTAGTCAAACCAATCATTTGCACCCTCTGCTAAATAAGAGACCTTCCATCACAGACAATTGAGACCGATTTCTATTTACCATCAAAACAAAATTTATTTACCACAATAAACAAGCTCTGTTCAAAATCTGATTTACCGAGGGGAGTTTCCAATGTCTAAGTCTAGATTGCAGGTTGACAACTTATGACATCGAATGTGTGCTCATACACTTGTGCCAACCACCAGATATTTGTCGAGGTCAGTGCATCAATGTGCAGCTGTAAGTAAAATAAAAATTAATGATAGTCAACGTCTTAACTGCTCCAACATATCACACTAACCTAGAATGCCAAACAACAATAATTAACCCTTTACCCAATGCAGATGATATCAAAATTTATTATTTTAAATATAATTTTTTCAAATTGTTCCAAAAATTTCAACAAAATCATATTATGTGACCCCTCGTTGGAATGAGCTCGACGAGTTTGTTCCAACGAGGGGTCACATGACATGATTTTGTGAAACTTTTTAAAAAATCATATTTTTTCAACTACTGAATTTGCATATTTGCAGGCAGATGTGGCCCATTCGTTGGGTAAAGGGTTAAGTAACTTTCTTTTTATATTTGTATACATAACTGGCTTATTGTTAAATTATTTTGTTGATCAACATTTGTTTACCTTACTCTCCCACAAATTGTACCAAGGCAAAATTCACACTGAACTGAAAAAAAAAATGATTATAATGTTGGGCTTTCAGCACAACCAGCCAAAATATTGGATATCAAACCTTTCCAATCCTATCTATCCTCTTAACAGCCACCCTTCCTTATTATCTCCCCTATGTCTATTCGAAAAAGAAGATATTATTCTGACAACTGCCTGACCACTTGTTAACTGGTAGAGTGCTAAATTATTTTTGGTCATCCAAATTTGTCCACGTCTCTTTGCCTTGTTACAGTTTATGGGAGAGTGTCTAGTGGCACACTCCCATAAATTGTAACAAGGCAAATCCTCACAGACTAAATAATTTCAGTTCAAAGATTATATGACGCACATCCATAGAATATGAAGGCATTAAGTTGCAGCACCTGCACTTCAGAATAAAGCCCAAATATGGGCTTCCAGCACTCTAGTTAAAGCCTTTAATACAAAGAATGAAAGCATGTCAACCAAAATACTGTTGAGATTAAAATCACAACAGGGCTGGAAACACCCAATTTTTTATGTCATGTGATCTCAGTAGCTACAGAATTGTTCAGAATAAAAATTAATTTATTATTTCTCAGAAGACGATCCACATGCCACGAGGCTCTGAGATCCAGACCAACCAGGCTGGTTGGTAAGTGGCCTTTATACCTTGACCCCTACACTACTCCCCCTTCTTTTGAGATTCACCATATGTGAATCTCACCCAGGTTTCTCTGTCAGAGTGGTTGAAGCACCTGCAGTGTTACCTACTGCCAAGGATCGGAAAGCCCCCAAATGTAACAGGAGGAGAGAGAAATGTGGGAGCCAGGGCTCGAACCCACGACTTCAAGCCCACAAGTTGACAGGCTTACCATGAGACAACGAGATCCAGACCAACCAGGCTGGTTGGTAAGTGGCCTTTATACCTTGACCACTACAATTAACTGAGTAACTAACCCTGGTCACTGTACAGCCTTAGTGTAAATCTCATCTATATTAACTCTTTACATAACATAATGGCTAAAACCAGCCAGTAATATTCTCAAGAAGCAATTAACTGGTTAAGTGCTATAAGCCACTGTCAGGGCTTTCAAAAATATGAGGGTACAAGAGGAAAAGCCAACATTCTTTTCCATAAAGCCTTCCAGCTTTGTCGGATGTAACACTGGCATATTGTCTCGCACGAGATAGTCGTTCCACCCCATTTCAAAGAAACAAAAGAGAACAAAGGAGACGCACCCTATAAAGGCAATACACAAGTGTGGAGAAGTGTCTTTTTGTTTTAAGTGGTTGGTTTTTTCACTACAATGTCATAGTCCAGTTTAGATGAATCGGTTTCATCCGAAAGTAGCACCAGCGATTCTAAATCGTTTGTATTTGAGAATTTTGACAGTTCCACTGCAATTGTTTTTTCACACTCACCTGCCTGATCTGTATGCAGTAATACATTGCACATTTATTCTAATAATGATGACCACAGTTTTAAAGAGTATATTGTCAACATTATATGCAGATCACCATTGATGTGGACGCAGTCCCGTCACCTAGGCACGGTGAGGGAGAGGACAAGGTCCCTCACATTATACTGCAACATAGTTGTAGCCGAACTGTACAATAAACAACATCACCCAGATGTGTTTTTTGCAAACAAAAGTAACCGGTGGTACTAAAATAACTGATCCTAAAATAAGTTTTGTCCGGTGCTCTTAAAAAAGACCTATGTCATAAAAAGTACAAATCGCATCATTGTTCTTCTACAGTATCAAAATCTGTTCCAATCCAATCTTCCTGACCTTTTTGGATCCGATTTAGAGCTCTCTCTAGGTGATGCTCATAATCATTACACACACCCCACAGTCTGATGGGGCTTGTTCTGATGATGATGATTTCTTTGTACTTCTCAAACCTTTTGTTGATGGATCCATTTTTGGCACAGCCATAAATGAAGAAATTGCTGACTTTGCAAATAGATCTGTCACTGCCTAAAATTGATCTTTCGGAAATCACCTAGAAATTGTCCACTTGTTTCTGCACCTTGAGCAAGTCCAGAAGTTTGGACCCATCTTGACTCATGCTGTAAAAAACGTGATCGTTCATTGGAGGACACTCAGAAACTTCTTGGGCATGCATTAACTTCCTTTTTTACAAATACTTGACAATGTCAAAGAAATGAAAAGTGTTATGCATGAGGCTTTAACCTACAAAACCAGTCTACTTTAAAGCACCTCAGTGAAAGATTTCATAATTCACTAGAAACCACAATGACTTACCTTGTGGATGGGATTACTTTAGAAGGGTCAACTGTGTGTGACCTCTCTATTAAGCATCTGCAGTGAGTTTCTGATTAAACCTACCTTCAGTGCCAAATACAAATATCTTTGTGCTGTGGATGACCTTTCTCCTAGCACCTTTTCGGAGACGTTGTCTCCAAAGATATTTAAAAGGCAGAAGTAACTAAGGTTACAATTGCAAATAGACCTAAATCTTTCCCAAACAAAAAATTTCAACCTTTTTTGGGCAGGCGCTAGAATTTTACTACTGCCGGCAAAACTCTTACAATTCTTAAACCCAGACATAACTGTTTGTGATTTTCCTTAAACTGGTAGAATCAAACCTTTGTATCCAAATGAAAAAACTTAATCAGTTACCAGTTTAACCTTCAAGCGGTAACTGCTTATAGTATTGAATCTGTATCAGTGCAGCACAATATTCCTCCACTGATTAACTTCTCTCCTTCTGAATCACAGCTTGTTCAGGCAGGTGTCATGGATCTGTGGGATAAAGGTGTCATTGTTCTTTGCCATCATGACCCAGGGCAGTTTATTTCAAATTTCTTCGTATGTAACAAGAAAAATGGCACCATGTACCCAGTTATCCATTTGATGGACTTGAACTAATGCATGGAATATTCCCATTTCCAGATGGATAATTTGTTTCATGTACTGCCATTGATTCAAAAAGCTGATTTTTTCACATCCATTGACTTGACAGATGCATACTTCAGCATTTCCATCTCTGATCTTTTTCAAAAATATTTGAAATTTCTTTGGCATGGAATTCTCTACAAATTTACATGTTTACTTTTTGGTCTATCATCTGCTTCCTGCCTGTCCACTAACATCATGCAACCCGTGTTTGCCTTTTTTCACTACAATGACATCCAATGTACGCATTATATAGATGCTTCTCTAGGTATGAACAACTGTCAGCAAAAACTTGTTGTAGAGACAAATTCAGTTACAAACACGAAGCAATTTTGGAATTGTTATCAGCTGGAAGCAGTCAGTGCTTGAACCTCAACAATAAATTGTAAGATCTGGGTCATGTGATAGACTCCCAACAATTCCTTCTATGGTTACCACCTGATACATTTGAACTATTCTGGTTTACTTGGTTTACTATTCCGTGTAAACCTAAACTGTGGTTTAGAAATCCCAATGGAATGATATGTTTATTGAGAATACTATTCTATGTAAACCTTGACATGATGTCGCTAGGAAATGTGAAGCAGGGACGCATTTTTAGGAGGGGCAATATCCAAAATGTGGGAAACATATCCCTGCTTTAATTTTTAAACAATCTTTGAAAACCATCTTTGAAAAAGGCCCGCATAAGAGTGATAAGACACTTTCGAATGATAGTGTCAGAAATTGCATTACTGCTACCACAGAAATAAAATGACCAAAAATGGTCTTCTGAAAGTTGCAAAACAAATTTTTTCCGACAGAAAAACACTCTTTCAGTTGAGAATCGAGTATTTTTGAAAAGCCGCTTTTATGGGCAAAATAAACGTTTTTAACTTTTTTATCGTTTCTCTCTCTTTATTTATTGCCTTTTTTCATGACCCGGCATTGTTTATTTCTTATCTGACACATGGAATCAGAATATTTTTTATTGTTGTGCGAGGCCTAGAACTTTAATGTGCAGTCCAATGCGCATGTCAAGAATAGAATGATAAACCAGATAACCCTGCTCTCCAGGAGGTTTAGTGGGTTTATAATCCAGAATGATAAACCAGAATATAAACTGCTCAATAAAACGACCTGGTTTTTATTCCGTGTGTCTTTCGCATGCTCACAATAAACCAAGTAAACCGGAATAGCTCACTTAAACATACCAAATAACTCATATTTTGGATTTCTCCAAACAAGTTTGTCAGATGACAAGCCAACCATATAACCTATTGAACGGTTAATTGGGATGTACATGTATGTTTCAACATTTATGGTATTAAGATTGGGCATTTCTTTAAAACAGTACATGGGAGTGGATTGTAACAAAATCACCTGCGGATTGTATTATTTCGTAGTATTACTTTCAATTTCTGTACATATGGACAAAAACACAAGCAATGTTTCAGCCAATTGGACCTCCGGGTTTACCCCAGAGTTCCATTGGCTGGAACTTTGCTTGTGCTTGTTATGCTTTGCAACAAATTTGCAATTATTGCTTGGGTGGAATTTTCACTCCGCGGGTGATTTAGTGATAATACACTCTACACGTACTGTAGATCACTGGACAGAGATAAAACTAAAGCTCTCCAAATATATAAATCCCACTCTCATACTATGAAATTATCATCGTCAAGTAGGATGAAGTCTTATGATGGGTAACCCATCTTTCATTAATGAAGAGTTGCCTTCTTAGTTACCCTCCAACTGACCACATTTTTATGACAGACTTCTCTTATGGCTGGGGAGGATATCTGGGCAATATGTGGACTAATGGTTTGTGACATACAAGTTAAAAACTAAAACACATCAAATTTCTGGAGCTTCAAGCCATCAAGAAGTCTTTACTGAATTTAGCTGATAACCCAAGCTCTTGTCATACAGTGTAGCCCATTTAATTGGATATCTCTTAATTGTATATCCCTGTTAATTGAATATAATTTCCCAACACAAAACCATTTACCATACCTCCAGTACAAATTTGACCTCTTAATTGAAAATAGGTTATAGAGTAAACTCCTGTTAATTGAATAGAAAATCTTGTAACCTGTCAAGAAATTACCCTGACACTCCCCATTTTTTCTTTGTGTGTAGACCTATTTGGCCTCAGTACATCCAATACAGGCATTTAATCTATTATATCTTGTTTGACATAACTCATGGAGCTCTGTCAAACAAGATATAATAGATTAAATGCAAAGTTTATCTTTAGAATACAGTAAAGTGACACAATCCCTGTCCATTGAATACTCCTGTTAATTGAATAATTTTCAATGGCAAAGTGGCTATTCAATTAACAGGGTCCCACTGTATTTGTATTCAAACCAATAATACCACTGCTGTGTGTTATCTCAATAATTATGACAGTACGAAGACTTCTCTTTTAAAAAAATTTCTCACTTTCTTTAAAAACCTTCTTGTTCAGATCCATCAGTCAGAATTCTTTCATATTTGGTATATACATTTGTAACATCTCAAGGGGGATCAGATTCAGGTTTGTTCAATTTGAGTCCCTGGCTTATTATTTGGGCTCTCTATGGGCAGGGTTGGGAGGGGGGGCATGTTAGGTTCAGGTTTGTTCAAATCCATTCCTTAGTGTTTTTCCATAAAATTTGCCTTTGCATGGCTTCATTCCTTTGTAGTGTTGATGATCCATGTCTAACTGAATGTGACCCCAAACACTTCTTTGAACCACTTTGGCCAGTGAGCGATCAAGGCCCCTTGTTTCAATTGTAAACTGCCCAAACCATGCTGTATAGCAACATGTGATGTTTCTCAGGTTCTAGCCTATCTCACAATATTATATCCTTTGCCAAAGTTGAAGCTAGGATTATTGACCAAGAAATTGGCATGTTTAATGGCTCTGGTCTCTCCCCAAAGAGCACAGACATTTGTTTCTTTAAAACTAAGTGATGGTCAGGTACATACTAATAAGGTCATTTTTACAAATTCCACATTACAAAATATCTCCTGACCAGGTCGTCTTTTAGCTACAGTGAACTTATTTCAATATCATAAAACACTTTGTGTCTTTTCCTCATTGCAAGAATATTTAAAGAGAACACAACACATTACACAATCTGATAATTTATTTAATAAAACAACACAACACATCAGAAAATGTAATAATTTATTTATTTTCAAACATTCTGTTACACCATCTACTTTTGGATGGTGGGTTTCCAACTGCTTGTATAAAGCTGGCATCTAACAATTCTTCAAAGTACATTCCACTAGTGGGGCTGCAACTTCTACTGCAATGTGGAAGGGTTTTGAACTTTTCTTTGCATCAGGTACTAAAAGGCTGCAGATTGGCGATTTGTTAATGCTTTTTATCGCTTTTATTTCCGAAATATTGGTACATATATGCAGCATGATATGCTTTCCACATCTCTTCTATCTTGATTCATGCTGCTTGCTGGTGCTATGTCCTGAAAGTAATTGACATTTTTTTGATTCATAAACTCATAGACTTTTGTGGTGACAAATGTTCACACTGATGATGACTCTTCAACAATTTGAAAGTTTCATAGAGTCTCTTTTTCTTAACAGGGCGTGTTATGCCTGATCAGAGGAACATTAGCACACTTGTTTATCAGTGATATTAAACTCTATACTACGTTGCCAGTCTTATTCATGTTTATCATGGGGCTTTCAATGAACCATATTCAATGCTAAAGGCTTTGAGATCATGCCAGTGTTACATCCGACAAAGCCGGAAGGCTTTATCGAAAAGAATCCCCCACCTCATCCAAGCATCTGAAGGATGTGCTGGATGTGGGAGATTCTTTGAATACAAGCCTGTAGGTTTGGAGGATGTAGCACCCACCCTATGTTTCTTTGTTTATCTCAAACATATATGAACAATGTATCTTCTTGCCACACCCTCGTTGGCAGCGTCTGCTTCATCATTGAATATGGTATGCTTTAAAAAGACACTTCTCCACACCTGAGTTTTGCCTTTATAGTGTGCATCTCATTTGTTCTTTTATTTCTTTGAAATGAGGTGGAATGACTATCTCGTGCGAGACATTATGCCAGTGGTACATCCTCCAAGCCTATAGGCTTGTATTCAAAGAATCTCCCACATCCAGCACATCCTTCGGATGCTTGGTTGAGGTGGAGGATTTTCCTTGCTCATTTTTCATATTCAGTCAAATGCAAATAATATGTCGTTTATATAAATTTGTTTTATCACAAATTATTGAAGAGTGCCCATATAATAAAAAAAAATATTGATGAACAAATTCTGACCACCAAAAAAATGTGGCCCTCAACCAGTTAACCCTTTACCCAACGCAGACAATTTCAAACTTTATTATTTTAAATATCATTTTTCAAATTTTTTCGAAAAATTTTAACAAAACCATATCATGTGACCCCTCTTTGGAACGAGCTCGACAAGCTCATTCCAAAAAGGGGTCACATGATATGGTTTTGTTGAAATTTTTCGAAAAATAATATTTTTTCAGCTGCTGAATTTGCATATTACGCGGAAGGATGCGGACGATTCGTTGGGTAAAGGGTTAAGCTCAGCTTATTGTCCCATCATTGTAATGGATTGTAGAAAGGGTGGTGTTTGTTTTTTTTTACTACATTTCCACGATGAAAACATATTCTGTTTTCAATTTATAGCTTATTGCTATTTATATATAACTATCCCGCATATTTTATATGAGCAAAGGCTGAGCAAAGGAATATAAAAAGAGGTTGCTGTTCTTTCTCATCCTTTTTCTGACATTAAACTTCTTTACCCTTCACCTAATGTAATATCCAAAACTGTTCAGTTCAGTCCACAAGAATCATCATTCAAAATTTATTTTTTTTAATTTTTCCCTCACACATAGCTTATGACCCTCATTTGAATGAACTCATTGATCTAATTCCTATGAGGGATCATTAGCTAGTTCAAGAATTGTTTTGCAAGTTTCGTCTTGGGGTCCTGCAAATATTCAAGATTTGATTCGATATCATACATCTGCTTCAAGATCGAATCAAAATCAGTCTCAAGATTCAATTTTTTCGAATCTCTTGTACTTAGTGCAATTTGTTACATTTCCAATGAAAACTGGATAAAATTGACATTAGACGTACAATTCATTCATGTAGACTTAATTCCTGGTGTTTGGGCGAGATTTAAGAATTTGCACTATGTAACCTGAATTAAGGTTTAGACTTTCTAGAGATGCTAATGTTTGGTCGATTCAAAACTTACTAAAATTTGATATTGGACATCTCGAGAAATTTATGCGACTGACCCCATTTTAATGCTCATTCCATCATTCATGTTTGTGTCTCAAGCTGACTTTTTCATATTATTTGACACTGATTGACATTTTGATAATTTTGAGATTTTAGTGTTTCTTTACATGTAAATCAAAATATTACACTGTCCACTTGTGGATTATGAACAGTCCATGGCGGCTGTGCTGTAGTATTGATGGTTGAAACTGTCATTTAGCTCAGTTACAGGCCTTTAAAAATTGCACGAACTAACGATTAGTTCGTGAGCCGTTCGAGCAAATGCCCCATGGCTTAACCATTCTTCCGTTTGTGCAATGTTCTTTTCTGTAATGTAAAACATCAATGGAAAAAGTGAAATGGGTTAAGCCAAAAAAATGGGTTAAGCAACATTTTTTGGCTTACCCGTATTTCGGGTTAAGCAAATTTTCAGTTTTTGACGGCCTGAGTTAATTAACTCTTTCAACACGAGAGACCACTTTTCACAGTCCAGGAACATGATACGTCATAATTTCATTAAGTAGGATGGCTACTAAGTGAACGTGTGTGGTAGAACAATTAATATTTTCAACGTGCAGCCTTCAGGCTGCACGTTGAAAATATTAATTGCTCTACCGCCAAATAATGGATATGGACTCTTCCAATTTCTGCCATTTAACTGGCATGGAAGATTCCACCAGTGTTCAAAGGGTTAATAAATGTAAACAGAATATTTAAAGTCACCAATATCCATGTGTGAGGGATGAATATAGCCAGTAGTGAAAAACAAAAAAAATATTTTGACAGACCCCAAATAAATTTTCAGATTTGACACCAAATTTCTACCGTTTTAGCTTCCAAAGCCAGTCAACTTTTTACCCAACTCATACTATATCAAAATTTATTATTTTAATTATTTCGTATTCAAATTTTTCAAGAAATTTCAATAAAATCATATCATGTGAGTTAAAAATCCTGTTCCAATGAAGGGTCACATGATTTGGTTGTGTTGAAATGCTTTTAAAAACATTTCTTCAACTGCTCAGTTTGTAAATGACATGAACGAATGCGGACAATTCATCAGGTAAAGGGTTAACTTAATTATCAAAAATTCTGTCTGAAAACATATCAATAAATTTTCTTCTCTTTTTGCAAACGTTTTTCAACAAAAAGTTTGAAAGTTTTCCTGTTAAGCCAAACTTTTTCCAATGTTTTTAGAGGGGCTGGGGGAGGGGGGGGGATTGTGTATGGGGGTGGGCATCAACCCCCCTCTGTATCTGTGCCAGTGAATATATCAATATTTAAGAATTCTCAGCTTTGAAGATGAAAAGATTTAAAAAAGATTTTATTTAAATGTTTCAATTTAAGTGACTTTTTATTTCAGAACTTCAGAAACAGCTAGTACTTCAAGACAAACAGAATAAACACACAAGCTATATATCTGGTAACTTTAATGCAGTATTACTTGTACAGTGTCAGAGCCTGCAGAATTTATAAATTATTGTAATCAGTTGACGGTAACATTCCGTTCCGAGCCACAAACCACAGACCATATGTTACCGTCAACTCATCACAGTAACGTATATGTTCCGATAAGACACTACCCATAGCCCAAAACCTACATCGTGAAACATAAGAGGCTTATTTACTGAACTTGTGATCATTAAAAGTTGCCTTGTTCAATAAACAATTTTATTTAATATTCTAAGGAAACATCAAGCTAACGCTCGCAGTGTAAAGCCACAAAAGTGGCTTCCAGCACTTTTCAATAGAGCCATGATAGTGTCTTCTAGCACTCAACCACTTGTGAAGTTTTTCTTCCTGAACGCCAAAGACATTATTAATATACAGTACGTGGAAAGTGGACTGTAGCCAAATCACCTGGGGAGTGGAGTTATCACCCAAAGTATCACTTTCAAATTCTGTAGATGTGGACAAAAAGCATAAGCAATGTTTCAGCCAATGGACCTCCGGGTATAACCCAGAGGTCCATTGGCTGGAACTTTGCTTGTGCTTGTTACACTTTGCAACAAATTAGGAATTATTGCTTGGGTGGAATCTCCACTCTGTGGGTGATTCAGTGAGAATACGCTCTCCACGTATTGTACACATACATGTACATGTGAATAGTATATGTAGATAATTATCCAATTAAAATCTCGACATTTTATAATTTATTGGAAAGATCTAATTTTGAGAGCTTTCCAATGGATGATAACAAGCCAGGAAAGAGATAAAACCTACATGAACTAAAATTTGACATGTTACCAAATCGTACTGATCATTATGACCGACATTGCCCAGAGGTCCACTTAGGGGTACACAGGGACCGATATTTGGCTTTTCCCAATGGGAAAAAGGTAATTTTTTCCAATATGGCATCCAAATTTCCCAATTGTAATCACAAATTGTCCGGTGATAAACGCCCGTTATTAAACCCCCCAAACTTCACAAATTGTCTGGTGATAAACGCCTGTTATTAAACCCCCTGCAAACAAAATTTGGGGGGGGAGGTATATAGGTATCAGCCTGTCTGTCCGTCCATCTGTCCATCCATCTGTCCGTCCATCTGTCCATCCATCTGTCCGTCCATCTGTCCATCCTTATAAGCGCAAACTCCTCCTAAACCGTTTGAAGAATTTTCATGAAACTTTACACAATGGAAGAACTCCATATGAAGATGTGCATGAAGCAATATAATTCCGTTCTGACATTTCCAAGGGGAGATAATCTAACTTATACATTCGGGGGGTATCACTTTGTGAGCTTGCTCACAGTACCTCTAGTTCATATTGGCAATTAAGATTGATTAATTTGAGCACAGTTAATTGAAGAATACCACATGAACAGCATGAATTAGCCAAAATAATAATCATGGTTTTGGGGAAAGAAAAATGTGATCAACAATATTATCACAATATTGTTCTCTTGTGAAGGTTGTGTTTATTTTGTAAATAGTGTTAATGCATTTTTCGTGTATTAAAGCAAAACAATCATCAGTATTAACCAGAAATATACTGAGCACATATACTTCGTATCTCAGTTCAATAATAACTTTGATGTGTGATGTGACCTTGTGCCTGTGCACGGTCTACAGATAGAAGGCATGAGATGTGTCCGAATGTGATGTTCATGTTTCAGCCTTTTTTTTTTACCTCCCATGATAAGTGTGCAAAATTTTACAAGAACGCTTGTTTCCTTCGCATGGTGGTTGCTCAAATTTAAATATACGCGAACAGAGGACCGGTTAGGCAAATGTTGCATCTTGAATGGTAAAGTATGAGTAACTTAACTGGTAGAGTGCTAAATTTTTTCTCAGCCTCAGGATTTGTTCACACATTTTTGCCTTGTTACAATTTATGGGAGAGTGCCTATTGGCACTCTCCCATAAATTGTAACAATGCAAATCGATGGAGATGAAGTAATTTACTTCAAAATCTAATATAATAAGAAAGAAATCTACCAAATATGAAGTCTTCAACTTTAGGTATATGCAGTTCACAATAAAGCCCGAATATGGGCTTCCAGCACTCTACCAGTTAACCAGCCTCCCTTGTGTCTGATATAGTTTTAGACTTTTGCCTTGAGAGGCTGTATATAATTCAATTCCACACAATATATGAATACTTGTTAATAATAAAAAAGCAGTTTTCTGGGAATTTGTACATAGCCGAGCATTCGGTTAGCCATCCCCAAACCATGTGAACTGTCAGTGTCATCTTTGAAATTTTGCACACTGCCTGATTTGTTTCACCCATGTTTACTGGAATGCAGTCAACATTGGAGAGACCCATCAAGGGAGGTAAAAGAATTGAACAATGAACTTTACACACTGAAACTGTGTCTGTGACAATGATTCAACATTCCTGTTGAGTAACAATCATCTGCCAATGAAACAAACATAGAGGATATCTAGTGTTTTTGAGTGGATACCGAAAATTATCTCATGAGTGACCGAGACAGATGTTTACTTTTCGCGAGCGCTTGCGCGAACGCCGATAGCCATTTTTCTCCCACGACTAAAGTACTGAGATGTATATAAAGTCGTATGGGACAGCTGGGAGAGATATATGCCTGTCTCACCCCACCCACACGACAGCTCTCTCAACCCACCCACGTGACCAACCTATTTGCATGTTTAATTGGTGCTGAAAATATTAAATCATCGCAAATCACGTCTGCACATGTATAAACAAACAAAATGGAAGGCTGGCCGTTTTGCTTCCGTAAATAAGACTTTATAAATGAAAATCGAGAAAAACTTCAGCACATCTCAAATTGCTCTATCAGTTTATTGGAGAGAAATATACATCTGATATCATTGCGCCCTGTCAAACTGAAGTACAAGTCTGGAAATGACGTCTGCAGTCATGTCGATTTTATTTGAGGTTGCTTCGGTGCATTAACATTCATCAACATGCGGTGCTAGTCTGCGTGTTTTGAAGTATATACCTTTGGTATATACCACACTTCTCGACAAGATTTACGAATATCTTATTGGTTTTCTCCTAGAATGAACACACTAAAAATGATTTTTTCCTGAAAAATATGTTTTTTTCTTATTAATGGCATCACATCCCTAAAATGGTGGGAGAAAAATGATCCCCAATGGGTATCTGAGTGGGACGGGTAAATCTCACCCTCGGGAAAGATATTTGAGCCAGACCCTCTGCAAGCCTCGTGCCTGGCTCAAATATCTTGTCCCTCGGGTGAGATTTCCCTATCCCAACCCAGATACCCATCGAGGATAATAATAGTCCTGGTCACAAGTGAGATAATTTTTGGTATCCACTCAAAAAACACTAGATTTTCTTTTTATTATACATTTTATATAAGAATCTGATAATTCCACTCACTTCAACCTTGAATTGATGCATGAAAGTAAACAGTGCATTGAATCATTGATACACAGAAGTGATGTGATCGATACTCGGAACAGATAGAGTCTTGCAATCTGATTTAGCTGGCAGATTTCTAGTCCAAACATGGCCTGAAAGTCTGTAACATAAGTTTTTGGTTTGGTATGTCCTTTGAAAGGACATACCAAACCAAAAACTTATATTACAGACTTTCAGGCCATGTTTGGACTAGCAGGTTTCCTGCATCAATTCAAGGTGAATACGTGTTGAATTATTGCTGGAAATGATCGGTATCCACTCAAAAACACTAAATTTACTTTTTATTATGCCCCCGAAAATTTTTTTCGAGGGGTATATAGTGGAGGTCTCCATCTGTCCGTCTGTCCATCATGACGAACATTTTATATTATAACTCGAACATAAGTTGTCGGATTTTAATGTTCTTTGGTATGGTGATAGGGCAGCTTGGGGGAACTGATGCCCTTGTACCTAGGGTTTCGTCCGACAAATCTTACAGGAGTTATGTCCCTTATTTACTTTGAAAATTGATGATTTTTTTGTTTTCTACCAATTGAAATTGTTTGGCTGAACCGATGAGTTTTGTACCTAGGGTTTTGTCCGACAAATCTTACAGGAGTTATGTCCCTTATTTACTTTTTCCATCCGTCCGTACGAACATTTTGTATTATAACTCGCACCTCAGTTGTCGGATTCAAAAACACTAAATTTACTTTTTATTATGCCCCCAAAATTTTTTTTCGAGGGGTATATAGTGGAGGTCTCCATCTGTCCGTCCGTCCATCATGACGAACATTTTGTATTATAACTCGAACATAAGTTGTCGGATTTTAATGTTCTTTGGTATGGTGATAGGGCAGCTTGGGGGAACGGATGCCCTTGTACCTAGGGTTTCGTCTGACAAATCTTACAGGTGTTATGTCCCTTATTTACTTTGAAAATTGATGATTTTTTGGTTTCCTACCAATTGAAATTGTTTGGCTGAACCGATGAGTTTCAAATTTTATATTGCTGATAACTCATGTCAAAGTACAGGTTGGTTTCGATTTGAGGTTTGACTCGGTAATTTTTGATGCAGTTATGCCCCTTTTTCACTTGGAAAAGATGCAAGACCAGTTCTACTTTTTCACTGGTTTGAGAATTTTTAACAAAGGTATGTATTATTCCTATTTTTGCCTCTTTCAGTTATTATTCAATATGGCACCATTCAAGTCATCTGCAATTATTTTTATAACTTTTTCTCTATTACTGATTCCTTACTGCTGTTCTGCAATGTAGCAGCAGTGAAGCTGTTGTCTGTTGTTACAAAACATATTAACAAAATATAAGAACAAATTGATCATTTCCAGTGATAATTTGACTCATATTCACCTTGAGGTGATACTTTGAAAGCCGCCATTTTGTGTAATGGGCCTACCATGAAAGTGAAAATGTCTATATATTCACAGTTGGGGATACGATTCCTATCTTTCCACAATTTCTTCGATAATCTATTGTTTAGTGTGTAATAAAATTGCAAATATGTCGTTTTCACCATTTTATTCTTCTTTCGTGCTCTGATGTCTGCATCATGAAGTCATACTGCAAACTGCTGGCTGAACATATATAACATTAGCTATTATATTAGTCTAAATTTTTTCAAGAAAAGTTCATAAAAGTGCTTTATAAAATTTCCTAATTTTAGACTCTATGACGCGAATATTCCCAATTGGAAGGGCTACAGACCCTTTCCCAATCAACAGACCCTTTCCCAATCAGGATGTGTGTATCCCTGCATGATGCCCAAGTGGGTTTTACCTGTCAAACATGCAAATTGGACACACTACCAAATTACCAGGCCTTTGAATTTCACCAAACTCACAGTGGTAACTGGTGTCCTTAAATTAGTGTTCAACCGATTACCAAAAATGGTCGCTGACCGATTACCGGTTAGTTGAGCTCACCACAATGTTGTTTAACTTGAATATCCTGTAAAGGGGTGTCGAGAGATATTAAGAATACACATTGCAATTGTTTCTCAACTTTACTGAATAGTATCATTGACATCATTTTACATTAACAATTGGACAATTGTAGAAAATAATAAAATGCGGTTAATGAATTATCACAAAATGCTTGTCAACAATCGGTTGAACCAATGTTCCAAGAGCCATTGCCATTGTCATCCAATTGCCCACAATTGGCTGATTGTGGTAGCCCATTCTGATCATTGGTTGAACACTACCCTAAATTGCAGACATTTTCCCAAATTACAGAGGTGTCCCCAAATTGCAGGAACATTCTCAAATTAACCCTTTCTCCAATGAATCGTCCGCATCTGCCCGCGTAATTTTTAGCTTAACTTGACAATGTCAAGGTAAGCTATTGCCATCGCGCATGCAGAAGTCTCTAAGTCTGTGAGTCAATGAGTCTGTTCACATTTTCCTTCAACACAGGCAACACCCTGTAGTTCTTGTCTGATCGTCACAAAATTTCATATGCTGGTTTGAGGTCATGTCTAGATGAGAACGTTCCCTTTTGGTCGCGATTGGTCAACCGTGATGGTTGCCCAAGCCCCAAACCCAAAAACCTTTAGCACAGTCTACAGGTCGTATTTATGAAGGGATTTCATGGTAATTCGGTAGGATGACTCTGTATAATATCTAGATGAGAACGTCCCCTTTTGGTCATGATCTGTCAAGCATGACGGTTGCCCAAGCTTGAAACCCAAAAACTTTTAGCACAGTCTACAGGTCATATTTATGGAGGGATTTCATTGTAACTTCATAGGTTGACTTCATATAATTTCTACACATGAGAAAGTCCCCTTTTGGACGTGATTGGGCAACTGTGATGGCTACAGGTGCCCGAAGCCTGAAAACCTTTAGCACAGTCTACAGGTCATATTTATGGAGGGATTTCATTGCAACTTGGTAGGATGACTCCGTATGATGCCTAGATGAGAACTTCCCCATTTGGTCGCGATCTGTCAACCGTGATGACTGCCTGAGCCCAAAACCTGAAAACCTTTAGCACAGTCTACAGGTCGTAATTTTGGAGGGATTTCATTGTAACTTGGTAAGTTGACTCCATATTATGTCTAGATGAGAACATCCCCTTTTGGTCGCGATTGGTCAACTGTGACAGATTTAAGGACCCAAAGCCTGAAAACCTTTAGCACAGTCTACAGGTCATACGAAGGGATGTCTTTGTAAATTGGTAGGATGACTCCAGATAATGTCTAGATAAGAATGCCCTCTTTAGGTTGCGATCATTCATCCATGATGGCTGCCCGCACCCAAAACCCAAAAAACTTTAGCACAGACTATAGGTCATATTTATGGAGGGATTTCTTCGGTATCCACTCAAATGCACTAGATTTTCTTTTTGATAATTCCACTCGTTTCAACCTTGAATTGATGCGTGAAATTGAACAGCGCATTGAATCATTGAAATGTGGAAGTGATTTGATTGATACTCAGGATAGATAGCGCCTTGCTGGTGGGTTTCTAGTCTAAACATGGCCTGAAAGTCCGTAATATAAGTTTTTGGTTTGGTACATTCTTTGAAAGGACATACCAAACCAAAAACTTATATTACAGACTTTCAGGTCATGTCTGGATGAGAGGGTTTCATGCATCAATTCAAGGTGAATACGTGTTGAATTATTGCTGGCAATAATCGGTATCCACTCAAAAACACTAGATTTACTTTTCATTATACGTTTTTAGAATAAATTGATCATTTCCAGTGATAATTTGACTCGTATTCACCTACATGTAGAAGTGATTCTTTGAAAGCCACCATTTTGATTGATACCGTGTAAGTGAAAATTTCTATATCTTCACAGTGGTGGATACAATTTATATCTTTCCATAATTTCTTCGATAATCTATCATTTAGCATATAATAAATTTGTAATATTTATTATTTTAATATTGTAGACCCATGGTTTGATATGTATTTAAAATACAGAGATTCTATTATGTTGAATCATAATGGTGCTGCATCCTTCTCAGAAAATCCAAAACCCGAGTACAACACTCAAGTAAGTTACAGTACAGCCGCCATGCACTGGAACTATTCCACTCGTGGGCAGTGAAATCCATGCATGCACTTACCAGATAATAAAAATCATCAGCAAAATTTTAATTAATGAACCATCGGCTTGTACCTGTGCTTCACTAATTAAATTTTTTATGATTATTCCTATAATTAGTATTTGGCATGTAATATTATTGTATCCATGGAAATATTGCTCACCTGTGGAAAGTGATGAGTCCACAGCAGTTGTACTGTATTTTCAATTACATTATCGGAAAGTTTTACTGTTGAAAACCTTGGTTTAACCCTTTACCTAACGAATCGCCCACATCCGCCCGCGTAATATGCAAATTAAACAGTTGAAAAAATTAAATTTTTCAAAATATTTCAACAAAACCATATCATGTGACCCCTCATTGGAACGAGCTCATTGAGCTTGTTCCAATGAGGGGTCACATGATATGGTTTTATTGATATGTTTTCAAAAAATTAAAAAAATGATATTTAAAATAATAAATTTTGATATCGTCTGCATTGGGTAAAGGGTTAATTAAGTAGGTTAAATTTCTGCTTCCAATTATTTTAAGAACCATTTTGTGAATAAAAAAAAGAAAAAGCCTCCATCCCTAATCATAAAAATGAGTAAAAATTGCCTGAAAAACAAAAAAAAAATTTTTGTAAGCCCAAATTAAGGAGTTGTCCCCAAATCAACCCCATGGACTAGGAGTGACTTTTTTTCTGCCAAAATGGCTAAAAAATGGAACAAGAGGTAAATGGAAATTTTAAAATTGATTGCAGAATTGGAAATGTTGACACAAGTTCTTTAGCTTGAAATGAAAGTGCATTGCAAGACCCAACATTTGAAATACCCAGTTTCGGTGAAAAAAATGACCTGTTACTCTCTGGCAGATTTGGTAACTTTAGAAAAAAACCCTTCAGGGAACATAAGCACTTAAGGGCGTGGACAAATTTCTTGAATACCTGCTGGACCACCTCCTGCGCATTGCTAGTAGCTATGCAGTGTCTTCTAGTCAAGTCTTGGCTGCCCATTTTGGCAGCCAAGACTTGACTAGAAATCACTGCCAAGGTAGTATGTCTATTTTCAGTAGAATCTCCTCATGATTGCATGTTAAGGATATCTGTTCCGAGGATGTAAAAGACGGATATGGGCCTTTAAGGGTTATGGGAATTCACACAGAAAATAACTGGATTTCATGGAAAAGTTTTATGAAGTTTTTCCTTCTTAAGATGGTTGGTGTTTCTTTACAAGCACCAATTTCAGAGAGGGGATGTTTGGCCTTTAGGAGTTGATATTTTACTCATTGTCAGTGAAGCATTATTATACACCCACTTTTTTTCAAAAAGTGGGGTATACTGGATTGCGCCCATCCATGTGTCCATGAATCTGTGCATCCATCCATACGTCTGTCCATCCACACTCAGATTCTGTTTCCATTATAACTTCAACATGACTGCTCAGATTTCAGTGAAATTTCAAACAGATGTTCACTATCATGAGGTCTTTAAGTAGCATTAGCCGTTTTGCTGTTGGAATATATTTTTTCTGTGAGTTATGGCCCTTTGAACACACAAAAATAGGCTATTTTTGTCTTTTTGCCTCGTATCTCAGGTTTGGCATATTGGATCTCAATGAAATTTGGAATGAAGATTGTTTATGGGAAAGGCTTTCAAATGAGTCTCTAATAATAGCTCTTACTTTTCACTTTTTTTGACTTATCCCTCTTTTTAACTTTGAAATTTGCTGTTTGCTTCATAAAATACACTCTAAAATCGGTTGGGTTAAAAATCAACCCAAATCGACTGGGTTGAGTGAATATGAACCCAAATTGGGTTCATATTCACTCAACCCAGTCGATTTGGGTTGATTTTTAACCCAACCGATTTAGAGTGTAGCATATTTGTTGTCTGTTCGCTTCATATTTTAGGTTTGAGTTATCAGATTTCAGTGAAATTTGGAATGAAAATTGTTTATGGGAAAGGCTTTCAAATGAGCCATGTCCCTGCAGTAAAACAAAGAAAATACATGCAAATCACCTCCCCACATTTGGCATTATGTCTTTGTTCCTTTAGGATTGGGTTATCAGATTTCAGTGAAATTTAGAATGAAGATTGTTTATGGGAAAGGCTTTCAAATGAGTTATGTCCCTGCAGTAAAACAAAGAAAATACATGCAAATTACCTCCCCACATTTGGAATTATGTCTTTGTTCCTTTAGGGTTGGGTTATCAGATTTCAGTGAAATTTGGAATGAAGATTGCTAATGTATAAAAAATCCAAGAGGTGACACACATGCTCCTCTAATGTTGATAATAAGTGAATGAATTTATTTTGCCTGATCGGTTTCGTCTTTTTTAGACTCATCAGAGGTGGCAAACCTTTGAAGCATCTCCCTTGTATACTTTATTGATTGTGACATCATAACAGGGTACCCGGCAGGTATTCTGCGTGTACCCGACGGGTATATATGATAGTACCCGGTGGATTTTTGTTAGTACCCGGCAGGTATTTTTGATGGTACCCGGCGGATATTTTTCGTGTACCCGACGGGTATATGTGGTAATACCCGGCAGGTATATTTACTGATGCCTGGTGGGTATATAAGTGTACCCAATGGGTATATTTAGTAGTACTCGGCGGGTATTTTTAGTGTACCTGGCGGGTATCCCTTGGTGTGACCGACGGATTGTTATGTTCCAATTCCTCGGGCACATTACTACAAAAAGGACGAGTATTCTGTGTACCCATCGGTGTGATGTTTCTTATGGTGTTTGTGCGGTTACAAATGGGAGATAGGTATAAAGGTTTTATGTTGATGATTAAAAATCCATAAAAGAAGAAAATTGCATGAACACCACATTATTTAAGGAAACGGTCGATGCTCTTGGCTGCGAAGTCTAGGACTTTTTGAGTATTATAGAGGTTTGCAGTCCCGGTTATGGGAGTGTTGCCTTGATGGCTCCATATTTTGGGGTGCACCGTTTCACAATCTGGGTTGATGATGAAACTGTCTGAAGCATCAGCAGAATGCGATGAGCCAGGTTGAATCACCGTCGTGATAAGTTTATCCACAGCGGTGCCAATATTGGAACTGTGGGTTCTTTCACTTGGTCCAGATTCTATTGAGTATCGGACCGTATCGGACTCAAAGCAAGACACAGTACTCGATGAGGCTTGTGCATCAAAGTCTGTTTGTGTTCTTTGGTCTTTTGTGTCTTGTTGAATGCTGGCCGATGTCTGCTTGGATATTCTCTTCAATGGGGGTAATTTCTTCTGATGTTGGTTTAACATATGTTTGCTTAAATATTCCCGACGTCTGTATGTCGTATTGCATATATTGCATGTGTGGAAGCCCCCTTGACGATGTACAATTCTGACGTGGCGGTAAAGTCCAGATTTGTGAGCAAAAGTTGCCCTGCAGGTTTTACAATCAACAGCCATTTTTGGTTCAATACTCCACTACGTTCCTCTATAAGACATGTTGCGGAGTAGCAGTTATGACGTTATGTTTACGTGACGTCTTCTTATTGTTAATATTAGGTGTGGAATTTTGGCAGAAGACAGAAAAGTGTAGAAAATTAATACAATAAATGATAAATTAGAAATCTTTTCTGTTCAGCCCAAATGGTAGCAAAGTTCGTAGGCGGTATATCCAGTTGATTTCAGTTTGTTTTCTGTGTCCTGTGGCTTGTACTGAGTTGGGATCTGAATTTAAAATCTGAATAATTCGGAAATGCAGATCATTGATGTTATGATCAGATTGTGAGAAATGTAATGCTATTGTGGTGTCTCTGCTGTGTCGAATGTCCGACACATGTTCTGTGAGTCTGGTGCAGAAGTTGCGTTTTGTCTCCCCCACATATTGTTTAGAACATCTGCTGCATGTGAGTAGATAAATGCAGTTTCTACTTGTGCATGAATATCTCTTTGGGCCCAGAAAGCATTGTTTAGTTTGTGTGCTTTTGAACCAAAGTGGATTCGATTTCAATTTCGGGCAAATGGTGCAATTTCTCATGTTGCATGGGAGAAATGGGTTCTTTATAGTGCGACCACTTACTTGTATTAATAGTGGCAATTCTGCTCGGGTTAGCAGATCTTTTAGATTTTTATTTCTTCTGAACGCTGTCATTGGCATTTCATTGAAGAGATGTTGACATTTGTTTGAAAAGAGTAAAATTTCCCAATATTTCCTAAGTTGGTGAATGACATACTATCAGAGTTAAAGGTGCAGACAAATGGGATACGATTGGATTGGGTCTTTTTGTGATTGGTGAGTAATTCTTGTCGACTCCGAATTTTTGCACGTTGGAAATCATTCATTAGGGTGTCTCTGTTGTAGCCCCTTTGAGTGTAGTGATTTAGCATTTCCATACCATGTCGGTGAAAATCCTGTTCATCACTGCATATACGCTTGATTCTTAAGAGTTGGCCATAATATCCATTCTTTTTTTGAGGTGTTGGATGATAAGAGTCCGCCGTGAGATACGCATGGGAATCAGTAGGTTTTGTATAGAGGTCTGTTTTCAATTTGTTCTCTACTTTGCTTACCACCACATCGAGAAAATGTACCGATTGGGTAGAATATATTCTGCAGTGAATTTTATAGAATGGTGGGCAGAATTCAAGTAAGTGATGAATTCCTTTAGTTTTGTTTCTCCGTGTGTCCAAATTAGGAAAATATCATCTATGAAGCGTAAATTTGGAATGAAGATTGTTTATGGGAATAGCTTTCACAGTATTATGGTTCATTTCTTCTCTTGTCATTGTTGGCGGTATGCCCCTGGCAAAGTGCCATTAAACCTCAATAAATATATAAATAAATTAAGAAGGCATGTAGAAAAAATATCTCTCCGCACTCTATTTCCTGCTGGATTCAATTTGCTATACGTATGGCTTATGAACGTCTGACTCAGAAAATAGGATATCTAACAACATCACAACACATGAAATTAGGACCCTGGCAACTTTGTGGGCATACACTTACATGGTTTCTACTTCTGACTGCATGAATACATCTTATTAGAGGAATCATATTACCTTTTCCTCTTTTTACCTTGGAGACCAAGGCATCATAACTACAGAATAACATGGGTTAGAGACCTAGGCATCATAAATACAGAATAACATGGGTAATGGTGTATCTTTTATCCCTTGAGTATAACATTTAGGCACCACCTGGAATGTTTTAGCCTGGCGCCTAGTTGCACTCAAGGGACCATTTTATCCATTATATTAAGGTCACACAAAGTAGATCTTCTGTTTCTCGGGCCATTATTTGCAAAATTGCATGCAGGCGAGCAATTTTTTATTTTATTTTTAGTCGAGTTGTGACGAAGTGAAACTCGACTTATAGTTTGGTGAATGGCGGGCGGGCGGGCGGTTGGGCAGGCGGGTGGGCGGGGCGGGCAGGCGGGCGTAAACAATTGGTTTCCGGATGATAACTTGATAGTGGTTGAACTCACATTCATTAAACTTCATACATAGGTTGGTCTTGGTGGGAGGAAGAACCCTATTGATTTTGGACATGCTATGTCGAAGGTCAAGGTCACAGTGACCTTGAACGTTGTAAATCTTAAACAATTGGTTTCCGGATGATAACTTGATAATGGTTCAACTCACATTCATGAAACTTCATAGGTAGATTAGCCTTGGTGAGGGGAAGAACCCTATTGATTTTGGACTCGCTACGTCAAAGGTCAAGGTCAACGTGACCGTGAACATAGTAAATCGCAACAATCCCTTTCCGGATGATAACTTGATAGTAGTTCAACCTACATTCATGAAACTTCATAGGTGGGTTGGCCTTGGTGTGAGGAAGAACTCTATTGATCTTGGACTCACCAGATCAAAGGTCAAGGTCACAGTGACCTTTAACATAGTATATCGCAACAATTGGTTTCCGGATGATAACTTGATAGTGATTCAACCTAGAGTCATGAAACTTCATAGGTGTGTTGGCCTTGGTGCGAGGAAGAACCTTGTTGATCTTGGACTCACCAGGTCAAAGGTCAAGGTCACAGTGACCTTGAACATAGTGTATCGCAACAATTGGTTTCCGGATGATAACTTGACAGTGGTTCAACCTAGAGTCATGAAACTTTACAGGCGTTTTGGCCTTGGTGCGAGGAAGAACCCTATTGATGTTGGACTCACCAGGTCAAAGGTCAAGGTCACAGTGACCTTGAACATAGTATATTGCAACAATTGGTCTCCGGATGAGAACTTGATAGTGGTTCAACCTAGAGTCATGAAACTTCATAGGTGTGTTGGCCTTGGTGCGAGGAACTGTTGTCACAACTCGACATTGGATCGGTGATCCTGAGCGGCATTTTTTATTTCTGTAATTATTTCTTTGCCATCAAAAGTTCATGTTCTTGGTTTATGTTTTAGACCTCTATGGAATAGCATGGGTGGTGGTGTATTTCGTCCCTTGAGAGCAAGAAGGCTTTGCAATGCAAAAGCATGGAAAAGGCTTCTTGCACTTAAGGGACAAATGTATCAATTTTTTTAACTTGGGTAAAATATCAGACATAAACCATATGATTTTTATTAGTCGAGTTGTGACGAAGTCAAACTCGACTTATAGTTTGGTGAATGGCGGGCGGGCGTCTGGGCAGCGGGTGGGCGTAAACAATTGGTTTCCGGATGATAACTTGATAGTGGTTCTACTCACATTCATTAAACTTCATACATAGGTTGGTCTTGGTGGGAGGAAGAACCCTATTGATTTTGGACATGCTACGTCGAAGGTCAAGGTCACAGTGACCTTGAACGTAGTAAATCTTAAACAATTGGTTTCCGGATGATAACTTGATAATGGTTCAACTCACATTCATGAAACTTCATAGGTAGATTGGCCTTGGTGAGGGGAAGAACCCTATTGATTTTGCACTCGCTACATCAAAGGTCAAGGTCAACGTGACCTTGAACATAGTAAATCACAACAATTCCTTTCCGGATGATAACTTGATAGTAGTTCAACCTACATTCATGAAACTTCATAGGTGGGTTGGCCTTGGTGCGAGGAAGAACTCTATTGATCTTGGACTCACCAGATCAAAGGTCAAGGTCACAGTGACCTTTAACATAGTATATCGCAACAATTGGTTTCCGGATGATAACTTGATAGTGGTTCAACCTAGAGTCATGAAACTTCATAGGTGTGTTGGCCTTGGTGCGAGGAAGAACCCTATTGATCTTGGACTCACCAGGTCAAAGGTCAAGGTCACAGTGACCTTGAACATAGTATATCGTAACAATTGGTTTCCGGATGATAACTTGATAGTGGTTCAACCTAGAGTCATGAAACTTTACAGGCGTGTTGGCCTTGGTGCGAGGAAGAACCCTATTGATCTTGGACTCACCAGGTCAAAGGTCAAGGTCACAGTGACCTTGAACATAGTATATCGTAACAATTGGTTTCCGGATGATAACTTGATAGTGGTTCAACCTAGAGTCATGAAACTTTACAGGCGTGTTGGCCTTGGTGCGAGGAAGAACCCTATTGATGTTGGACTCACCAGGTCAAAGGTCAAGGTCACAGTGACCTTGAACATAGTATATCGCAACAATTGGTTTCCGGATGATAACTTGATAGTGGTTCAGCTTACATTCAATAAACTTCATAGGGAAGTTGACCTGGGTGCGACGAAGAACCCTATTGATTTTGGACTCGGCAGGTCAAAGGTCAAGGTCACATCGACCCTAAACATAGTAAATCGCAACAATTGTTTTCCAGATGATAACTTGATAGTGGTTTAACCTACGTTCATGAAACTTCATATGTAAGTTGGCCTCAGTGAGTGTAGAACCCTATTTATTATGGACTTGTTAGGTGAAATGTGAAGGTCACAGTGACCTTACATGCAGTAAATCAAAACAGTTGGTTTCCACACGATAACTTGACAGTGACCTTGACCTTAGTAAATCATAAACAATTGTTTTCTGCATGATAATTTGAAGCACACACTCAATAATTCATTTGCAGACAATAACTTCATAATGATCAAACCCACCTTTTCTGTTGTCACAACTCAACATTGGATCGGTGATCCTGAGCGGCATTTTTTTTTTTAAGTTTCCATTGGTTATGAAAAGAGAGCATACGGCAGCCCAAAAGGATCATGTGGGAGGGCCTGAGAAACAGATTTTAAATTTGTTTAGACTTAACATGGGTAATATATCTGAGTAATCTGACACAAACCAATTCATTTTTAGCTCAACTTTGGCGAAGCCAAATTTGAGCTTTTGTCAAGGCCCGTCGTCCGTCTGTCCGTCTGGCCATCTGTCCGTACGTCAACAATTGGATGCGGCTTGGGCTAGAGGACGTATTTATGAACTGATCTTTACGAAACTTCTTGGGTACCTTTGTTATGACCGTGGGACGAGTGTTTTTGGGTGCGGTCCAAAATTCAAGATGGCTGCCAGCCGCCATTTTGTACCGACGATGCAGAAATCTGTTTTTTGTACAGAACTTCCATATGAAAGCTCTGATTTGAATAATTTTTTGTATGAATGTTTAGTACCATGGGATACATCACATATAATACAGGTGTTTTTCTGGTGCGTAAATTGTACAAATTATACTAATTTTGATGTTTTTTGGTGTTACTTTCAGCACTGTAAGTGCAAATGCCAATACGGCTCGGGCTAGAGGCCGTATTTATGAACTGATCTTTATGAAACTTCTTGGGTACCTTTGGTATCACCGTGGGACGAGAACGAGTGTTTTAGGGTCCGGTCCGAAATTCAAGATGGCTGATGGCAGCCATTTTGTACAAAATTAGGTGCAATCAGATTTTTGCACAGAACTTCCATATGAAAGCGCTGATTTGAATAATTTTTTGTGTGAATGTTTAGTACCATGGGATACATCACATATAATGCAGGTTTTTTTCTCGTGCAGAAATTATGCAAATTAGATGAACTTTGATTTTTTCAGTGCGACTTACACACAATAAGTACACATGTCAATACGGCTCAGACTAGAGTCTGTATTTATGAACTGATCTTCACGAAATGTCTTGGGCACCTTTGTTATCACTTTGGGACGAGAACGAGTGTTTCTGGGTGCGGTCTAATATTCAAGATGGCTGCCAATGGCCATTTTGTACGAAATTAGGTCTAATCAGTTTTTTGTACACAACTTCTATACAGCTCAGACTAGAGGCCATATTTATGAACCAATCTTTACGAACTTCTTGGGTACCTTTGTTATCACCGTGGGATGAGAGCGAGTGTTTTTGGGTGTGGTGCGAAATTCAAGATGGCCACCAGCAGCCATTTTGTACCAAAATTAGTGCAATCAGTCTTTTGTACAGAACTTCTGTATGAAAGTTCTGATTTGAATAAATTTTTGTATGAATGTTTAGTAACATGGAATACATCACATATTGTAAGGGGTTTTTTTTCGAGCAGAAATTATGCAAATTAGATGAACTTTGATTTATTCAGTGCTACTTACACAATGTAAGCACACATGTCAATACGTCTCAGGGTAGAGGCTGTATTTATGAACCGATCTTCACAAAACTTCTTGGGTACCTTTGTTATCACCTTGGGACGAGAATGAGTGTTTCTGGGTACGGTCCAAAATTCAAGATGGCTGCCAGTGGCCATTTTGTACCAAAATTAGGTCCAATCAGTTTTTTGTCACAAGTTCTATACAGCTCGTATTTATGATCTGATCTTCACAAAACTTCTTGGGTACCTTTGTTTTCACCTTGGGACAGGAACGAGTGTGTTTTGGGGTGCCTTTGTTATCACTGTGCTATGAGAACAAATATTTTGGGGTTCAGTCAGACCCACTCTGGGACTCAAAGATTTTTTTCTAGTTTAGCATCTGACTGTCACCCACCTTTACAATACTTTACCTATACATTTGTTACAGGCAACGGTCAGTATTATGTACAGACCGTTACAATACTTTATATGTACCTTTGTTATCAGGCCATTACCTAGATGTTTGTCATTGCTGTGTCACATACTATACATGTACATGTCTTTGTCTTGACAAGTTGAGCTACAGTGTCATTGACACTTTCATTATTTGTTACGCTCCCACAATGAATAGTCAGGGGCATTTTGTTTTACCGCTGTCCATCCATCTGTCTGCTGTCTGTCCATCCTTTTGCTGTCCGTTAATCCATCTGTCCATCCGTTCACATCTAGAGGATACTGTTTGTCCGGCTGACCCCTCTCACACTTTTCAAGCTAGAACTTTTTTATTTCACAGGCTGTTGGTACATATACCAGAGGTGTGCATATTGTCAAGATTTTGATTTGCCTCAATATTTCACAAAATTACAGGTTGCGGAACTTGGTCAATTTTTTGTGGCATATCACCTGTATGGTATGTGGTTTGTCCGGCTAACTCCTCTTGCAGTTTTCAAGTAGAATGTATATGGTAGAACACCCTGGGGCATCATATGTGTCTCACAGGCACAGAATATTTACATGTACAGATAATAAATCACTGCAGTGATTTATAGAAAACCTCCTGTGTCCCTGCACTCTATTTTCGTTCTGATTTTACAAATAATGCACCAGTTTTCTGATTGCCACTATGGTGGGGGCTGCCATGGCAGTTGCAAACTCTAGTTTTAAGTTATATTGATAGTAAAAAGAGAGCATGCAGCAGCCAAAATGATTATGCAGGAGAGACTGAGAAACAGATTTTGCTAAGCTCGTTCCAATGAGGGGTCATAAGCAATGATTTGGGGACAAAATTTGAAATTTTTTTAGTAAATCAAGAATTTAATTTGCAAGTATCAGCTGCTACCCACAATGGGTAAAGGGTTAAGAATGACCATTTCCAGCTATCTGATACAGTATAATGATCATGCAAGTGAACAAGTTTGTCAGCACGTAACTTGCATGCTTTACTCTATCTCATATAATTGATGTGAGTCAGTGTGACATTGTTTGCCTGTTTTGAAGCAAGTTTGTTCCTTTGTTAACCCATATAATATGGTAGTTCATTAAGGTAACGATGTATTAGTCAATTAGTTTTTTTTAACTCTTTAACAAATGTAATGGCAAAACCGTCCAGCACTATTCACAAAAATCGCCAATTAATTTTCATTAAGGCCACACAGAGTAGATCTTCTGTTTCTCAGGCCATTATTTGTAAAATTTCATGCAGGTTTTTTTTTAATTTTTTATTTCTGTAATTATTTCTTTTCTACCAAAATTTCATGTCCTTGGTATGTTTTAGGCCTCATAATCTACGGAGAAGGATGGGTGGTGGCGTATTTCGTCCCGTGAGAGCAAGAAGTCTTTGCAATGCTAAAGCATTGCAAAGCCTTCTTGCACTCAAGGGTCAAATTTATCAATTTTTTTTTAACTTTGGTAAAATATCAGACATAAACCATTTAATTTTTATTTTTTTTTAAGTTTGCATTGGTTATCAAAAGAGGGCATGCGGCCGCCAAAAGGACCATGCGGGAGGACCTGAGAAACAGATTTTTTATTTTTTTAGGCCTAATCTTTTCATTTTTTGTCTCAAAAACATAGGTTATGACCCCTCTTTGGAACGAGCTCATCGAGATCGATCGAATGAGGGGTCATAAACTATGTTTTGTGACAAACAATGAAAAAAAATGGTTATTTAAGAATTTTGTAAAGGGTAATCGATCAAGAATTTGATCATTGGTTAATTGATTTAACGTTTTCAGCACCAGTTCCAATTTCACAGAAGCTGATATTATATATCCTGTTTGTGTTAAAAATTTAATCTTAACCCTTTACCCAACGAATCGCCTGCATCCGCCCGTGTAATATGCAAATTCAGCAGTTGAAAAAATATTATTTTTCAAAAAATTTCAACAAAACCATATCATGCGACCCCTCATTGGAACGAGCTCGTGAAGCTCGTTCCAACAAGGGGTCACATGATATGGTTTTGTTGAAATTTTTTGAAAAATTTGAAAAAATGATATTTAAAATAATAGATTTTGATATCGTCTGCGTTGGGTAAAGGGTTAAACCGTGGTTCATTTGTGTATTTTGAAAATGTTGTAACCTTCACACAACATGTGTGATGTGAAACCGTTCAAACAAAATATAGTGAGGCCCACTTAATCCTTTACCCAACGCAGATGATTTCAAAAATTATTATTTTAAATATTTTTTTTAATTTTTCAGCTCTTTTGACAGTCAGCTAGGGTCACCTCATGTTGGACAGTTTCATGGGTGGAGGAAGCCAGAGTACCCTGAGGGAACCACAGAGTAATGGCAAGCAGCTGTCAGACTCCCCAATGTACTAATTCCACACAAGCAGGGTTAGCATTGGTTAAAAACAAGTGCATCATCGATGTGCAATATACAGTAGAACCTGTCTTGAGAGACCGCCCTTTGGGCCACACAAAAGTGGTCTCTCATAACAGGTTTTCTCAAGTCAGTGAATAACCAAACACAAAATTCAGAAATGGAGAAGAACAGATTTTTGTAATTACTTTGTAGTTCTTTTTTAGGAAGTTTTTGTAACAAATTAAAATGGACTGTTATAAAAATTATAAAAATAAATTAGTGTTGAAAATCTTCATTGAAGATTTTCAACACAAATTTATTTTTATAATCCTATCTGTCACATTTCAGGTATGTATGAAATTGTTTATTCAGCAATAATCCTAATCTTTTCATAGGGGTCTTATAAAAACATCTCAATCTTTAATGAGTTGTGTAACTGAATAGCAATTGAAACCCAATTAAGAGCTTTTAATACTTTTAATTATGTTAGTATAACCACAATGGATTTTCCAATTTTAGAACAGGTAAAAAGTTTTTGTCATGGTTTCAGTCTTGAAAGGGGCGGTCTCTCAAGACAGGTCCATTATGGCATAAAAATACAAGTTGGTACCAGGTCACAGTGGTCTTTCAAGACAGGTGGTCTCTCAAGACAGGTGGTCTCCCATAGCAGGTCCATTATAGAGCAAAACCAATCGGTGCCTGGCAGATGTGGTCTCAAGACAGGTGGTCTCTCAAGATAGTGGTCTCTCAAACAAACATTCCGAAAGGAATGGTTTTACGCACCGAAGACGTGCAGGGACTGTATGGGGAACAAGCCCCTTTCAGCCCTCAGTGACTATAAATGATCAATTCTCATATGTCTAGGCGTGTTGAAGGAGGAACAGGTTCAGGTACTCGGCAGGTGTCACCGGTTGCGTCACGATGGTCTCTTGGCTGATTGGCTGGTTGAACCCTCGGGTGAGGACCAGTGTGAGAGGTTGGGTCCTCTCAAAAAGGTACTACCTCTCCCCAAGGGTGCAGTCGATCTGGATATTCAGGCAAGTATAGTCTGCCACTTCTAGGGTGATTTTGAGTGATGGTCATCACTGGCAAGTATAATCTGCCTCAGGCTGTCTCTGTTTGGTTGGACTCTTTGAAAGAAAACAACAACGACCCCTTTTGGGGACCACCAGAAAGAAGACCCGAACTTTCCTGGTTCGGGGGCAGGCTTGCATTGTAATCCTATTGGGTTGGGACAAAAGATGTGCAATGCACTTACAAAATGGGGCAGAGGCAGGATGCAGGACCAACGCTCGCCTCCCGTAAAGTGGTCAACCACTTTTGGGGATGGAGTGGAGAATGTTCAGGAACCATGGGGGTTACTGTTTCCATAATGGTTATAGTGTCCTTAGCGGTTATTGGGGTGCTGGTCAAAAAGTATCTTCTTTGTACCTGCTTAAAAGAAGAAGGCAGAATTAGTTTTCATTTGAATATGTAAAAAAAAAGAAGATAAAAATAGGGCCTAAAAAAATAAAAAATCTGTTTCTCAGGCCCTCCCGCATCCTTTTGGCTGCCGCATGCTCTCTTTTTATAACCAATTTAAACTTTTTAAAAATTTAAAATTAAATGGTTTATGTCTGATATTTTACCCAAGTTAAAAAAACTGATGAATTTGTCCCTTGAGTGCAAGAAGGCTTTGCAATGCTTTAGCATTGCAAAGCCTTCTTGCACTCAAGGGATGAAATACACCACCACCCATGCTATTCTGTAGATTATGAGGCCTAAAACTTGAACCAAGAACATGAACTTTTGATGGCAAAGAAGTAATTACTGAAATAAAAAATAAAATAAAAAACCGCTCGCCCGCATGCAATTTCACAAATAATGGCCCGAGAAACAGAAGATCTACTTTATGTGGCCTAGCTCATTTGGTTTAATTTATGATGTAATCTTTAGCTAAGTCGGTGAAGGCAGTCCTTTCTGGTAGAAGGCCACAGTTAAGCTGTTAATCTGCCTGTTAGTTCACCTTCTTAGGCTGAGAGTGAGTTTGCAGCGGGAGGGTAACAGGTTTAGCACACTAAACCATACCCGAGAGTGTTTCTTTCCTGTTCTACCCTTCGCTGGTTGCGACCATATTTAGGTTAGTTTGAGTTTATTTGGAGGTGCTGGGGATCACGAGCATTTCATATGGTCTGGTCTTCCCCAGTCTCTCAAGACAAGTTTTACTGTATATATCTTAATTGAAAAACCAAATTAATTGAATATAATTTTCTAACACCAAACTATTTACCATACCTACAGTGCAAATTGCACCTTTTAATTGCATATAGGTTATAGAGTGAACTCCTGTTTATTGAATAAAAAATCTTGTAATTTGTTGAGAGATGACTCCAGCAGTCACCAAATTTCCCATGTTGTGACTTATTTAGCCTCAGTGGGGGTGTCGCGGTAACCGGTTCTCGTCAGATCTCTGAAGTTAAGTAACGTCGAGCTTGGTTAGTAGTTGGATGGGTGACCATTTCAGCGACTGATTCGTGCTCCCGCGTTGCATCCTTGGGCAAGGCACTTAACCCCGATTGCCTGCATAGTGGCACTTTGATGCTGTGTACTAAGGCGTACTGCACGTTGATGTTGCACATGTCTTCAACCAATCTAACCCTGCCAGTGCCAAGGTACAGAATTCAGAGTTACGATGTTGGAGAGCTGACAGCTGTTCATCGTTGCTTCTCTCCAGCTACTTCGGCTTCCTCCACCCTTAAACATGATATGACCCTGGCTGTTAATGTGTCATTAAACCCTAATAAATAAATAATTTAGCCTCAGTACATCCAATGCAGGTATTTAATCTATTATATCTTGTTCGATAGAGTTCATAGAGCTCTGTCAAACAAGATATAATAGAATAAATGCTATGTTTATCACTAGAATACAGGAAAATGATCTCCCTGTTAATTGTCTACTCTTTATTTATTTATTTATTTATTTATTTATTTATTTATTTATTTATTTATTTGGGTTCAACAACTCTTGACAGTCAGCTAGGGTCACCTCATATTGGACAGTCTCATGGGTGGAGGAAGCCAGAGTGCCCTGAGGGAACCTCAGAATAATGGCAAGCAGCTGTCAGACTCCCAATGTACTAATTCCACACAAGCAGGGTTAGCATTGGTTGAAAACAAGTGCACCATCGATGTGTAATATACCTAAGTACACAGTGCCACTGTGCCCCCTCGTGGGCAATAGGGATGAAGTGCCTTGTCCAAGGACACAACACGGTTACCCCAGTGGGAATCGAACAGTTGACCTTTCAGTTTGAAGTTCAATGTCGTAACCACTGAGTCACCATGCTCCCTGCTAACTAAATACTCTGTTTTAAAGGAATAACTTTCACTGGCAAAGTGGCTTTTCAATTAACAGAGCTGGACTGCTCTTAATAAGAGTAGCATGTTTGTAATGTTGAAAATAATATTTCTGTTGTTTTAGCTTTATAAACAAGATTACATCATGTCTGTTCCTATGATGTATTATATTTCTATTTTAGCTCTTAAGGTCAACCAACATTATAGTTTCAACATTGAAATTCATGAAAAGTTTAAGAGCTGGCCTTCTGGAGCCAGAAATATTCCATCAGAATCCAGAAAAAAGTGACAATAGAAGATTTAAAAATTTTGTCAGGTGAGTTTCATTTTTTTCAGTACTTAATGGCAGTTTTGATGTATATGACTACCATTTAATTGTTTAGTTAAACAAGTCTTACCTGAAGGGTAAGTAGACCTGAAACGTTTAACCGATTAATTGATTAATCACTGATCAACATCTTGATCGATCAAAAAGGTAATTAATCAATTAACCGTTACTTTTGAACTATTGTATTATATAGGTTAACAAAGGAACAAACTTTCTCCAAAGCAGGCTTATGCTGTCACACTGACTCACATCAGTTATATGAGACAGAGTAAAGCATGCAAGTTACATGCTGACAAACTTGTTCACGTGCATGTATCAGTAGCTGGAAATGGTCATTCTTAATCCTTCACCCATTGCGGTTGAAAGATGATACCTACAAAATTAATTCTTAAATTACTAAAAATTTTCAATTTTTGTCTCAAAAACATAGCTTATGACCCCTCATTGGGACGAGCTCGACGAGCTCAACGAGCTCGTCCCAATGAGAGGTCATACGCTATGTTTTTGAGACAAAATTTGAAAACATAATAAAATTTGAATGGAGACTTTCGTATATAGCATTTGCCGTTTTTTTTTCCCGTTATGTTGGGTAAAGAGTTAATATACTGTAAATCATCAACGGGACAGCAATTATTCAGCTATCTATTAAGGTAAGTGATTAATCGGTTAACCAATGTTAATCCATGTGATTAATCGATCAAGAAAACCCTTTATCCATTTCAGCTCTAAGGGCAAGGTGATGTTTGACTCTAATTCTGTCTTCTTCTGTCATAGGGAGGGATCACACGTAATTGCATAATTTCATCAAAAGGTTATACTTTAATGTAACGAGAGATATCTGTACATATGAGTCATAGAACTGATTTATTGGCTGTATACTAGAACTGCTGCAGGTGTGTCACAATTATGTATGCTGTGCCGATGATACAATTTTGGTTGGGTATGGAGGTCATCCCTCCCTATGACAGAAGAAGACAGAATTTGAGTCAAATGTCACCTTATCTTTCATGTATGTCTTGTCTGGTGCCCTTACATTTGTTGAATGCAGCAAACCATTGATGCGGTTGTGTGGCAAGCTTTCACCATCCATTGCAATGCATCCAATGCTTTACTCATTTCTTCCTCCCTGTCTGCATGTTGTGATGTTGCTGAGGGATGAGACATGCCGATTATGACAGCCAAACTGTCAAACTTTGATACAAAATGTTTGCTGGAGTCCTGTTATTGATTGAGTATGCTGACTCAAAATGGCGTCGTTGGGGAGTTTGTTTTGTGTTCAACCCTGGTGCCACGCCTCTTGCATTATCTTGGCTGAAAGCTGTATACCCATCAGCCACTTGTGTCCTGCATTCTCGATCATCCACCATCAACGATAGAACATTGTGTTCACCTGATTGTGGGATATCAAACACAGAAGCAGTCTTCAAAACTTATTTCACAGACTATGGTGAAATTCCCGATTGCAGGTATGGTGGAACCACTTGTCCAACTTTTTTTTTCCAACCAATTCTCTCGAAAAGTTGATTCCTTCCATTTTCTTCTGATGTAATAAAGTTCGCAACTGATGACTGGTCTTGATTATTGCACTGACGGTTCAAAAGTTCAGAACATCAAAGCTTTGAATGTATCTAAAAGAGGATCATTTTTAACGACTTCAAAGAGAGGGGGGGGGGGGGGGGTCATCTAGGTACGATTAATCGATTATTATCGATTATTTGCGACAATCGATTCCTAAATTAAAAAATCGTGACAGCCCTAACTCAAATAATTTCCACAATCCATTATAAGTTTATCCATTAGTTTCTTAAAGTATCCTGAACCCAATGTAACAGGTAGTCATCTAACCATGCACATTTTTACAGCTTTAGTCAGTGTATATTTTAACATGATGAGGGGAAGTGTGTGACATAATTTTTTTCCCGCTCAGTTTCAAGATGGCCGACTGGTGGCCATATTGGGTTTTTTTTACTGAACTTATGGAGTGAACTACTTCCACAGTTTTAGCCGTATTTTCATGAAACTTCACAAAAATGATCAACATGATGAGGGGACGTGCATGACATAATTTTTTTCCTGCTCGGTTTCAAGATGGCTGACTGGCAGCCATATTAGATTTTTTTTTTACTAAGCTTGTGGAGCGAACTACTTCCACAGTTTTAGCCGCATATTCATGAAACTTAACAAAAATGCATGATCAGACCGATGAGGGGAAGTGCGTGACATAATATTTTTATACTGTACCAATGACCCAGACATAGCTGGTGCTAACTCTTAAAATATAGGGCCAAACACAAATTTTGCCCCCCAATCCCCAAAATTTGCATCTAAAACTAAAGAAAACATGTCCTGAAAGGCCCTCCACACTTCGCCCCTACTGCGCATGCGCAGTGTCAAGGACGTTCCGAAATTGGCGCCATTTATCATTCTAAGTTTGGCCCTTCATCAGTTAACATCTGACTGATCTTTGTGCTTTTAAATCTCAGTTTAAATGATGCCAGACACATAAATATTAGTGAAATGGTGATTCTAAGGAGGATAGAAAAGGAGGAGAGGAAAAGAATGTGTGACAGAATATTATCAGGGCTGTAACTTAAAATTTTTTAATGAAATTATGTTAAGTTACCTATTTTCAAGGCAGCAGCCATTTTGTTGTCATTCTGATTATTTAGTTACACTGTTTTTTCAAGTGTTTTTCCTCTCTCCCTGTCCTTTAAGTTCCCCCTTGCTATTCTCCCATGCTTTGGCATAGTTTCTGTAATTATTATTACTAAAATTTCTTGGGAGTTTTAGCTGATTAACAGAATGAATTCTGTTCTTTCCCCATGTTTACGTCTTCACCTACGGGTGGTTAGGCGTTGTGTTCTGCATCTACCATCTGATGTTCTGCAGTTTCTTCCCTGGAAGTCTCTGTTTTGCATCAGATGGTGTATTTTTGGTAACTGATTTCGGGCCTGGGTGCCTGGAGTCTTATTTTAGTGTTTTTACACTCATTGTTTACATTTACAACAGCCCTCTGTGTGAGGGGGGGATTTCTAAATAATAATATCTTTATGTTATTTTAATCATAACTAGATACATTATTATTGTTCGTAAGTGTTGAATAAATTGTTTAAAATATTTTTAAAATTTTTGTCCACACTTAGGCTTGGGATCCATTGGGGCTCAACGTTACTTTTCAGAAACTTGGGCTGTTCTGAAAAAATATTTTTTCAAAATATTTTGATTTCAATTATTTTTTCTATATTAATGGATCATATTATTATTATGTATTTTGATTGCCAGGGGTTAGTGCGAGTACCAGGACTTGTTTTCTTTTCACATTGAAAGGATATTGATCAATTGTTTTAAGAGGAAGTCTTCCTCTGACCTTATTATCATTCTATATGTGGTCAGTGTACTCGCATTAACTCCTGTTCTGTATCGTATGATTTCGATGACAATATGGGAAGCGTATGTCACGGTATGTTGTTGGGGATTTGGACACTCCGGTCCTTTCCCCGCAGGGTCACTCTACTTTATCAATTTCTATTTCAGACGATCAAGATTAGGGTGATGTATCTGTGATGTCTTCCAACAGTGTGCCTCCGTCGTCACAATTAATGAAGGGCTAGCGGAAAAGTGCTCATGTAATACGCCAATTGCCTAAGAGGACCCTAGTAGGTTCGACGGCCTTTGACGTCCGCTAGCTCGCCCGGTGTAGCGTCCATTCACCGAATGGTTCGGCAGCCGGGTTCGTCCGTTGCGGTCTAGAAGGAATTTTGGGGTGATGCGAGCACTATAAAATTAACTTAATGCACACCCAGTGACGGCGGATCGGAGGGAGAACGGAGGAAGCCTTTTAGTCCGGTTCATAGCTCGTTCCGGTCCATCCGGACGGCAAGCGAGAGAGGCCCCTCTCTCGTTCAACAACATCTGGCCCCAGATGTTGTGGTACAAATGTGTCGTTAGCGGAGCATACGTCCGTCGCTCGGGACGCTCCGTTGTATAGGCAGTCCGCTGAGACTGCTAAGGCTTCCTCTTCTCGTCAGCGCACACGACCGCACCTTGGCTGCGTGACCGCCGATATATTACCAGCTTCGCCGATCAAGGATTCTTCGGCGACCAGGTCACACCATCCGGCAGCCAGGGATTCGAGACCGATGGACTCCGGACGTTCGCATAGGAAAAGTATGCGGGAGCCATCTGATACGGAGCTGCCCTCGGCGAAGCAGCGATAGACTGCGCCTCCGCAGGTCTCGACGCCGGACATTCTTGTGCACATAGCACAGCTTATCGCAGCATCCCAGCAGCCGACAGAAACGGTGTCGGATCGAGAATTATCCGACAGCGCTGGGTCGGTAGCCGGGGACTCGAGGCCTGCAGACTCCGGACGTTCGCATAGGAAGTGTGCGGGAGTCAACGTACACGGAGCTTCCAGCGGCAATGCATCGTAAGTCCGCTACTGCACAGGCCTCGGGAACGGATGTGCTTTCCTTAATAGCACAGTTTATCGCAGCATCCCAGCATCAACTGAATCTGTCGCATATATTTTATCCGACGATGCTGGGTCGGGACGCTCCGCGGAAGCGGGTACGGACGTCCGAAAGTTTCATCCGGTCCGACGGGATACCGAAAGGGATTCGGTGGATTTCAAGCTTTCCCTTACGGAACAACATATGCTGCGATGCCGGATAAGAAACTGATAGCGTCGGTGGACTTAGAAATTTTTTGGTTCGGTTCAGGGACATCGTCCCTCAGTTCCGACATAGTCCAATAATGTCACACAAACTTTCGAATTATTGAACGACGCTATATATATTATTATTTTATGCTTGCTATCCAAGCATTTCTGGTTTCTTGTTCGAAGAGTTATGGAGATGTCTTTCAAAAGTGTGCCTCTGTCGTCATAGTTAATGAGGAGTTAGCGGCAATAAGTGCTCATGGAATATGTCTATCGCTTACGGAGTGACATTCGCTAGCTCACCCGGTGTAGCGTACATTCATCGAATGGTTCGGCTGCCGGGTTCGTCCGTTGCGGTCTAGGAAGGAGATTTGGGTGATGCGAGCACTTTAATTACTTTAGTACTCACCCAGTGACGGCAGATTGAGGACAGATCGGAGGAAGCCAACAACATAGGGGACCGCATGTTGTGGTTCAGATATTTTACATTCGGAGCATATGTCCGTTGCTCGGGACGCTCCGTTATATTGACAGTCCGAGAGACTGTCTTTAATGCTTCCTCATCCTCACAGCAGGGCACACGACCGCACATTGGCTACGTGACCTCGAGTATCCGATCAGTTTCGGCATTCAGTGATTCCACAGCGAATAGGTCGCGCCATCCGGTAGCCAAGGGACACGAGGCCTATACACTCCGTTCGCTCGCATATTGGAAGTATGCACGGGGTAACGATCTCGGAGCTTCCTGCGGCAATGCATCGTAAGACCGCTGCTCCTCAGGCCTCAGTGACGGACGTGCTATCCGAGTTAGCACAGTTGTTTCGCAGCATCCCAGCAATTGACGGTTTCTCGGTCGAATCAGGAATTATCCGACGGCGCTGGGTCGGTGCGGTCCGCGGTTGCATCAAGCTACGGACGACCGAACGCTTTATAGGGTCCGACAGGATGGCGAAAGGGATTCGAAAGATTTCGAGTTTTCCCTTTAGTAGTATCGGAAGATGCCTTTCATATCTTCTGGCATTTCTTCCAGTGATTATTTTTCGGACTTCATTGCTGCGATCTTGGATAAGAGACTTATAGCGTCATTGGACTCGGATTTTTCGATCGGTACAGGGACTTTGTCCCTGACTTACCGAAGCAGTCCAATATTGTCATTACAACATGTGTTTTATTTTTCGACGCTATATATTTATATAGATATACAAGCCTGCTACTAAGCATGATAGTTTAGTTTCTTGTCCGCGTGGCTCATTTCTGCCATTTTATCTTTTTTACATATAGTTTATTTTGGCAGAGCAGGGCATACCGAGAGTTCATATGCGTCTAGACGGTGTGATTAAAGACTGCATATATTCTTTTTCGCCGTTTATGTCTTTTCCAATTTCAATGTTGGGAACGACATTATGTATAGTAGACTTAACTTAGACGCTTTATTATACGTAATCCGCCTTACTGAGGCATTATCATTACGTCTTCAAGAAAAGATTTACGGGATATTATTCTCAATGTAATTTCTTTTGAGGGCAGTAGTTTGTTCACGTATAACTCCGCCCTTCAGTGGCTGATTGGAGTTGGTTAGACGTGATGCAGCCCTAGCTACATCCACGCGTGGATAGTAGGTTAAGAACTCTCTCAGAGTCGCTTCGTTCTCGGAGGAGCTTCTCTTCGACGGCAACTTTCCGGCAATCCATGAATTGCTTGATTTATACATTCTCTTGTCTATCTAGTGTTACAAGAGATTCAGACTGGGGCAAACATTCGGTGGTTGACTCAGAGAGTGCCGCCGCAGTTGCCGGACCCGAGTGTGGCTGTTATGACGGTTGCCAGTCAAACAGATTGGGATATATACTGATCCCTACGGATTCGAAGTGCCAGGGTCTTTGGGTTCCGCAGTCTTTTAGCTATCAGTTTAACTTCCGCGGAATAATGTTTTTTAGGCTTGCTTTATGTCATTGCATGAACATTATTCAGAAACGCATGCCCAAATTCCTGTCCTTTAATTCGACAGTAGTGGCGTATCTCCGGAACCAGGGAGGCACTCTTTCGTTTCCGTTATTCAATTTAATGGAAAGAATCCGTCTGTTGGTTATAGTACACCAAGTTCAGTTTTGATCCGTCATATTCTGGGTCGTCTGATTGTTTTATCGCACTCCCGTTCTCTTACGGGTCGCTTGTTGCTGTCAGAATGGACTCTCAACAAACAAGTATTCAATCAGATTTGCTATCTATGGGAGCGCCCAATGATGTTTTATTTATGACACAGCTTGCTAATCATTTGCAGACGTATGTGTTGGCTTGTCCAGATCTTTGAGCTAATACTGTTAACGCTCTATTGATCTATAGGACGGAATGATAGGATACGCGTATCCTCCGGCGCTGTTGTTTTAGCAGGTATTGCTAAGATAAACAACCACAATACATTTCTGTTGATAGCATCTCTATCTTCACAGAGATCATGAGTAATTTACTCTCTTGTCTACTGTGGATCTTAACGTGAAATCTTCCTCTATGCGAGGATCTTTTTTCACTGGGTAAATCGTGTCATCTTTATCACAACCAGCAAGGTCGCAACCTTCATGTATTCCGTTGTGTGGTCCGTATTGCATTGTAAGCACTGTACTGGACGAGCTTTGGACGCGATTTCTTACTATAGGAGATCCTCTTCTTCGCTATTCTATGCGACTAAAGTGGAGGCTCTTCCGTCGTGGTGTAGGGATCATTATGTTCATATGGTTGATCCCTCCATACTACTCATTGCTATTTTTTAGTATACTTGTTTCACAAGATCTACTGCAGCCTGTTGTTATTTAGGTTATAGGTTTATGTTACCTCATACCTATGCACTCTACGATAGTTTACAATTGAGTCTTTTGTCTCTTTATCTAAGTCAGTTAGTAACTTTTTGATAAATAGACTTAGAATCTTTAGATTAAATTCCTATACGGATTTTAACTTCAGGTTCTTATTTAGCTAAGTAATCATTTGAGCCTCTGGAAACAGTAGTTTTCAAATTCTGACCTTTTAGACAGTAATTCTGTTGATTTCTCTTTTACTGTAGAGTCAGTGAGTTTCATGCACTATCGATGGATGATTTTCACTTTCATAGTTTCGGAATCAATACTTCCGTTACTATTTAGGTTGGATTGTTGCATAAGAGTTAGGCTCCTATTATCCGGAACCTATTATTTTAAGGTCCTTCCGTCTTCGTATGGGCATAGGCCTTTACTCTTTCCGGGTACAGTTTATGTATTTATAAACAGATATCTGTTTATTACAAGGGCGTAAGCTTCTTCTGTCTTTGATGTCTAGTAGAAGGACGTTAAGCTCCATTTTATTGTTAATGGATTCTATTAACTAGCGTACTGCTTATGGTATATCATTGGCTTAGCAGTTGTGCTTAAGATTTCGGCTCATGAAGTAAGAGTTCTTCTACTTCTTGGGCTTACATTAATAGTATTGCTATTATAGATTTTTGAAGGCTGCTCATTGCGCTCAGCCATCCATTCATGAATTTTATCTCAGAAATATCGAGTCCATTTCTGGAGGCCTCTATTGTTAGGTCTATTATCTACTGCTCAGAATGTCATTCACTTAACAGTTGCTACTATAGCTAGGTAGGCTGTCTGTTTCGGCAGTGTCTCCGTTCAGCTGCCCTCTTCGCTCTGGGCTATTTGACCCAGGGCAAGAAAAAGGGGGGGGGGGGGGAGGGTGTTCCCTTGGGTCACCTGTTTTTACTCTGAAAACAAGGGGATACCTCCTCCGGAGTTAGTAATTCTGAGCTGTTATTGGGATGGTTGTTTAGTGAGAAGTTTAAGTTATAAAATTCATTCAAGTCTTAGTTTTTAAAGTATAGCTTTTGAATATTGCATATGTCAATGGACATGATTATGCAATTCTCACACACTTTTAGGAGTATAAGAGTCTCTATTCTCTAGACTTACTTTATTATTGGCTTACTTTAAAAATTATTAGTATAAGGATTATTGGATATTAATAGAGTACATGGATGTATGAAGCTCAATTTTTGGAAGGTGTTGTATCTTTCTAATTTATCATAAATAAGAAAGATACATGTAAGGCCTATTACTTCTTTTCCCTACAGGGGATGACTCTATTTTATTTTATTGAGCGTATTCCATTTTGCTCTATGTCCTTGGCCCTCCAGCCTTTTTACTATTCAGCTATGTCTGGGTCATTGGTACAGTATAAAAATGTTAAAAAATTTATAGTAATTTATATATTTTTTATACTTACCAATGACCCAGACGGGGATGGCCCTCCCAGGAGTTGGGAACTCTTGCCTCCCCGCTGAGTACATAGCGCTTACCAGGCACTGGTTATTAGAATGATAAATGGCGCCAATTTCGGAACGTCCTTGACACTGCGCATGCGCAGTAGGGGCGAAGTGTGGAGGGCCTTTCAGGACATGTTTTCTTTAGTTTTAGATGCAAATTTTGGGGATTGGGGGGCAAAATTTGTGTTTGGCCCTATATTTTAAGAGTTAGCACCAGCTATGTCTGGGTCATTGGTAAGTATAAAAAATATATAAATTACTATAAATTTTTTAACTTTTTTCATGCTCAGTTTCAAGATGGTTGATTGGCGGCTGTATTGGATTTTTTTTTTACTTAGAAAAATTGTATGCCCTTTTTCAGTCAACCACACTAGGCGGTATGCCGTGGTGGGGGTATACCGGGCGACAGATCATCTCTAGTTTCTTTCTGGTTATGAATAAGATTATCTATTTTATGATAAGTAACCCTCTGCATGCACAGACAAAGTGAGTGCATATTTTCATGTTGTGTGTGTAAAGATAGTTACAGTGGAACCCTGTTAATTGAATAGCCATTTTGCTAATGAAAATTATTCAATTAACAGGAGAATTCAATTAACAGGGATTGTGTCACTTTCCTGTATTCTAGAAGTAAACTTAGCATCTATTCTATTATATCTTGTTTGACAGAGCTCCATGAGCTCTGTCAAACAAGATATAATAGATTAAATGCCTGTATTGGATGTATGGAGGTCAAATAGGTCTATAAACAAAGGAAAACTGGGCGAATGAGGGTAATTTCTCGACAGGTTACAAGATTTTTTATTCAGTTAACAGGAGTTTACTCTATAACCTATATTCAATTAACAGGTCAAATTTGTACTGGAGTATGGTAATGGTTTTGTGTTGGGAAATGATATTCAATTAACAGGGTTATTCAGTTAAGAGATATCCAATTAAGTGGGCTCCACTGTACCAATTTTTTATAACCAGAAAGTGTAACTAACCCTGTGCACTGCACAGGGTTAGTCACACTTTCTGTTTTTAAAAACTTTTCTTAGCTAACCCTATGCACTTTACAGCCTTAGTGTAAGTCTCAACTGTATCAACTCATTACCCAATGTAATGACCCAAACCAGCCAGTAAAGTGTTCACGCTGGCATGTGCCAAATGTACATTTTTTTATACGCCTGTTTAAAAAACGGTCGTATCATGTTATCAGTCTGTCCGTCTGTCTGTCCGTAAACAATTTGGTTTCTGTTCATTTAAAGTCGAACGCCTTGACGGATAGACATCAAACTTTCAGAAGTTGTTTTTAGCATTAAAATACAGGTCTGTAGAGAGGGTATAGAATCAAGTTCGTTCAAACAAAGTTTGTGGAGCAATATTTTCCTTTTTAATGGGAGGATCAAGATTTTTGGCTCCGCTCAAAATTTCTATTTTTTTAACAGATGGTCCGATTTGAACCAAAATTGAGTCATGAGTACCTCACCCATATTTCCCAAACCACACAGAACAGAGAGCTGTTATTTGGTGTGAAGCGTCCGTAGGTAATTGAATGGTAAAAAAAAGTTGCCATCGGTTGTGTCAGTAAGGGGTATGGAGGGTGGGGGCAGGAGTGGGGATCGAAAAAATTTCTCCAGAACCACTGTCCAGAATCTTTTGATATTTAGTTTTCAGTATCCAGGGGGGAGGGTGGGGGTGGGGGGAGGGGTGCAGATACAGGTTTGTTAAAACAAAGCCCCTTGGTTCATATTTTGACTCAATACAGGATCTTCTTCAGAAACCACCTGTCTTTTAATGTTTCATATTATTTATTTATTTATTTATTGGTGTTTAAGGTCATATACTTATGCACAATGGCTAATCATGACCGTGACAGTTTTACGGGAGGAGGAAGCCGGAGTACTTAGAGAGAACCACCGAGCAATGACGAGCAGCTGCCAGCTCCCCAACATCGTAACTCCCGCACTGCAGCACAAGCAGAGTTAGATTGGTTGAAGACATGCGCACCATCGGCATGCAGTATGCCTTAGTACACAGCGTCATTGTGCCCCCATGTAGACAATCAGGGTGAAGTGCCTTGCCCATGGACACAACGTGGGAGTCTGAATCGATCGCTCAGGCGGTCACCCATCCAAGGACTAACCAGGCTCGACATTGCTTAACTTCGGTGATCTGACGAGAACCGGTCACAGCAACACCACCGCGCCCTCAATGTTTCATATACGTCATTGTTATGAGAGTCAGATTCAAGATTGTTTAAATCAAATCCCTCAGTTAATATTTGGACTTCCTATGGAAGCCCGAATTTTAACTTGGTCCAATATGGGGAATTATCTCTAAAAATCTTCTTCTTCAGATTCACCAGTAAGAATGCTTTCATATTTGGTATACAACAGCTCTGTGGAGGGGGAGAGATTCAAGTTTGTTCAAATCGAGTGCCTGGGTTAATATTTGGGCTCCTTATGGGATTCAAGTTTGTTCAAATCAAGTCCCATGGTTAATATGTGGGCTCCCTATTGGAGCACAAATTTTAACTTAGTCCAATATGAGAAATAATCTTTAAAAATCTCCTTCTTGAGATACAATCAGAATCTTTTGATATTTGATATACATCATCCTTTGAGGGTTCAGATTCAGTTTTTTTCAAATAATGTCCCTGGGTTGATATATACAGAACCACACTTATATTTCAATGAGGTAACGATTACTGGACAAGAGCGAGTGGCATAGGGATACCACGAGAACCGTTAGGCTCGAATGGTTCCCACCACCACTTGCTCGAGTCCAGTAATCGTTAACCATTTAAACATAAGTGTGGTTCTGTATTTATTACACACCCAACCCTGAAAAAGAATTCTCTGTAATTAATCGCTAATTGAATTAAATAGTCAATGATGTGAATGGTTCATATGATTTTACTGGGAAACAGGCAATTTTGTCAGAGAACCAGTCTTGAGTCTTTGACCTTGCTACCTGCAGAATCGATGTTGATTCATTTTGTCCCCGAAAAATTATTTGAACAACCAAAACCCAAAAACTTACACTTCACATCAGACATTGGAAAGTTTTAGCTCTGAAATTTGTTTTGAAAACTATGTGTGTGCAGGCATCATTATATCTGGAGAATGGAAAATATTCAAGGTTTTTAACTTAAATGTGATGCGAATTTGTCGCTCTATTTAAATTTCGTGCTTTTTGAACTGAAACTGCAGTTGAACTCAGATTGGCTGTGCTGTGTGTGCATTAGGCTATTGTTTGTTGTCATCGGTCATTACTGTTCTGTACAGTAACAAAAGTACACACTGGACAACAAAAGATATTTTTGTGCAGTAACCTTCCAGGGCATTCATTCGATCATTTAGTTTAACTAGAACTGTTTGTGATTCTAATTTCCGTAATTTCTGGGTGAATTCTTGGTTTATTTTATTTCTCACTATAATTTAAAGTTTCTGATATGAAACTTAGCCTTCTTTTTATTTGAACTGCACTAACAATCTAGATTTTAGGTAGGCCACAGTTACTACATACAAAGCGAGAAACAAATTTCAGGATAACTGTAAGAAAATGTCAGATATTTTGTTCTCTCCACCAATTTTACACAATTATCCCTCCCCCACATTACTTGCCAAACAGAGTTTTCTCAAAAGCTCTCGAAATGAGTACCACCAAAGCCTTTGTCAGATGCTGAAAGAGAAATAAAGGAAATTGGGTAGTTCTCACCAGTTAGCTCCAACTTATTTCTGTTGATAATACAGTTAAAACTAGAAGTCCTGTCACAAATAGTGCGCTTATGTAGGCTTAATTGCGCATTGGAATTGTGCGTAATTGCCATATCGAATGGCTTCCAAAGCACGGCAGGTTCTCCTGGTTACTCATAGAAAACACATGCAATGTTTCTGCCAATGGACCTCCGGGTTACCCGGAGTTCCATTGGCTGAAACATTGTTTGTGCATAGGCCATGTGTACAGAATTTGATAGCTTTACTTGGGCCATAACGCGCACATTAACGCGTATATCAACATGCTATTTGTGCGCATTTCATGACAGGACTTCTAGTTTTAACTGTATATTTAAAAATTGATGTATATTCTCATAATTTGGTACATCTATACTTGACCAAGTCACCAACTTATTATCTGAATGGATGTATCAATATTTTTAGTCGAGTTGTGACGAAGTCAAACTCGACGAATAGTTTGATGAATGGCGGGCAAGCTGGTATAAACAATTGGTTTCCAGATGATAACTTGATAGTGTTTCGACCCACGTTCATGAAACTTCATAGGTAAGTTGGCCTCGGTGAGAAGAACTCTATTAATTTTGGACTCGCTAGGTCAATGATCAAGGTCACAGTGACCTTGAACATACTAAATCGTAAACAGTTGGTTTCCGGATGATAACATGACTATGGTTGAACCCACATTCATGATTCATGAAACTTCCTGTGTAGGTTGGCCTTGGTGAGAGGAAGAACCCTATTTATTTAGGACTTACTAGAGAAAAGGTCAAGGTCTCAGTGACCCTGAACATAGTAATCAAAACAATTTGTTTTCGGACGATAACTTGATAATGGTTCAACCCACGTTCATGAAAATTCAAATGTAGGTTGGTCTTGGCGAGAGTTAGAACCCTATCTATATTGGATATGCTAGGTGAAAGGTCCAGGTCATAGTGACCCTGAACATAGTAAATCGTAAACAATTGGTTTCTGCACGATAACTTGATAATGGTTCAACCCACAATCATGTATCTCATAGGTAGGTTGGCCTTGGTGAGAGGAAGAACTCTGTATATATTGGACTTGCTAGATTAAAGGTCAAGTTCACAGTGACCTTGAATATAGTAAATCGTAAACTATTGGTTTCCGGATGATAATTTGACAATGGTTCAACCCACATGCATGAAACTTCATTGGTTGGTTGGCCTTGGTGAGGGGAAGAAACTTACTTATATTGGATTTGTTAGGTCAAAGGTCAAGGTCACAGTGACCTTGAACATACTAAATCGTAAACAATTGGTTTCCAGATGATAACTTGACAGTGGTTCAACCCATAGTGAAAGTTCATATATAGGCTGGCCTTGGTGAGAGGAAGAATCCTATTTATTTTGGACCCCCGAGATGAACGGTCAAGGTCACAGTGACCCTGAACATAGTAAATCGTAAACAATTGGTTTTTAGGATGATAACTTAATAATGGTTCAACCCACATTCTAGTAAGTGTGGAATCAGTGATACTGCCTGATACTGATAGTTAATCAGTAACCACTAGCTGTCCGTCATCTGCAAGCACTATCGCCAGTGTCACTGTCTGTCTTTCTGCTCTGCGATAACCAGTTTTCATGTTTGATGTAATCTTGTTTCTAGATAACATGTGCTGCAACATTGCTGAAGTGTGAATTGAATAGGATTACACGGTAGGCCAAGTATCAGACCTGTCGGCAGCATGCAGCACTGAGGGTATTCACTGTTACAAAATTCAAATTTCCACTGGAACAGTACCAGTGTCAGGAGCAATTATCAAAACTAATTGAGAATTTTTTGCTCAAAAATAATTACAAAGGGGTGTTTTACTGTTCTTTTTCCTGGCAGAGTTCATGTATCTGTGATGACTATGGATACTAGTTTTTAGTATTGCTGCACATCAAACATTTTGTGATGAGAAACAGTAATTCTGACAGATAAATATAGCAAAAAGGTTCTCATTGGTTATTTCCACTGAACGCTACAAAACTGAAAGAACCAGTCTAACAAGAGAACTTGAGCATGTGAATTGAATTTTTTATCATATTGCACTAGGGCTTTCTGGTTAAAATTACTGCATGCCCTTAAAACCCATGTAATCATGAGAAATACAGTTACGGGTGTGTAATAAATTTGTGTTCCCTAGGGTGAAGGTAGGAGGGAGGGGAGGGGGGGGGGGGGGTGCAAATTTGAATATAGTGCAAAATTGGTAATATTCTCAAAATCCTTTTTTCCAGAACCATCAGTCAGAATCTTTGGATATTTGGTATACAACATTCTTCAAGTTTGTTCAAGTCAGGTTGATATTAGGACACCCTAGTTTTCCATTACTGAAAATCTGGGCATTATTTCTGTGGTAGCATACCAATGTCAGAAAAAATCACCTGGCATGGACGGCAAAGTTATAAATAAATAGACAAAACTACATGTATGTTTCAATGAGTCGTTTTGTATTCAATGAGTCAGATGTGCGTAGGAAGAAAACGTCGAGACCGAAGGTCGAGACGTTTTCTTACTATGCACATCTGCCGAATTGAATACAAAACGACTCATTGAAACATACATGTGGTTTTGTATTTATTACATGACCCAAGCACCTACTGACCTAATTTTCTTTTCTATCAACGATGGTAAACACCATGCACTTTATGCAGTCGCATTGCATAAAAAAAGTCCCGGTTGGAACAGGTTGGTGTGCAATACGAAATTCCGTATTGCACAGCCGTATTGCACGCCGTATTGCATAAGAGAGACTGCATGGGCATGTAATAAATAACTAAATAACCTCATTCCTCTGTTGTGTTAACTAGCCATACATGGTAATTAAATTCTTCTCTAACAGCTTTGGTCAGGTGAGCACCTCAGGTCCCATGGGGCTTCTTGTTTGATATGGAAATAATTAGTGCTGAAATGGTTAGCCGGATAACCGGTTTGCAACCGGTTATTGACATAACTGGTTGGAAAAGCAGTCAACTGGATAAGCACTATACCTATAGTTTATGGGATAGCGTCGGGGAAAATAAATAGTATTTGACCACAAGACATTAGAATTCTTTTGCTGATGCAAGCATTGTCAAAGCTGTCAAACATTTGTTGATTTACAATGATGTGTATTCGATGTAACATGAAAGGGTTAAGGTGTTGCAATGTTCAATGAACAGTTGTTTTGGTCGCTTGGGCTGTCAGGTCGCAGATAAATGTTTGTAACAAACTGCCAACAGTCGAGTGCACTGCAGGTTGTTTTCTGCGTGGGCAGCAGTGAGCATGTGCCTGTCAATGTAACAATCTTCTACAGACAAGCCTGACATTCTTCTCTTTGGTATTCTTAATTGCAGATTATAAAGCTGAAAAAATCCCTCAGTGCGAGTAATGCTGCCTCCAAAATAAATTGACTGTTTGGTACTTTACCAATGTGTTTCAGAAAAAATATGTTTTGATTTTATTGAACTGTTTAAAAGTATGAATGTATGTCACAAAAAAGCCTATTTTAAAATCTTGCATTTTTAACCCTTTACCCAATGCAACGGCCAAAAGCGGCCAGCGCTATTCTAAAAAATCAGCAATTAATTTTCATTATTTTTTTCATTTTTTGTCTCAAAAACATAGGTTATGACCCCTTGTTGGAACGAGCTTGTCGAGCTCGTTCCAATGAGGGGTCATAACCTATTGTTTTTGAGACAAAAAATGAGTTATTCAAGAATTGTTTTTGCAAGTGTCGTCTGCTTTTCATGTTAGGTAAAGGGTTAAATTTGTTTTTCAATGGTCAACGAGGGACCCTTGGACAATGGGACATATAATAATTTATTAACACACCCCTTTCATGACTTAAAACATATTCCCATCAGAATTTCATTGCGAGTAACAGGTAAATGTAAATGAAGAACTGTTTGTGACATTTGTCTTGGCAAAGAACAGAACAAAGATACTCAAAGAATTAGGAGTAATAGAGTACATATTCATCCTATGAACACATCAAATTAACCCTTTACCCAACGTAACGGCCAAAACCAACCAGCGCTATTCACAAAAATCTCCAATTAATTTTCAATATATTTTCATTTTTTGTCTCAAAAACATAGGTTATGACCCCTCGTTGGAACGAGCTCGTCGAGCTCGTTCCAGCGAGGGGTCATAACCTATGTTTTTGAGACAAAAAATGAAAAAAAATAGTTATTCAAAAATATTTTTTGCACGTGTCGTCTGCTTTTCATGTTACGTAAAGGGTTAAAGCCACTCAAGGTAAGAGGCTCTTTGCTAATACAGTTATCTGTGCCTAACTTCAATTTACAAAATGGTTGGAAAATTTCTATCTAATATCAATGATGATCATCCCTCGCCTCAAATACATGCCCATACAAATCGCACACATAAATTTTGTTTCAGGTGCGCAGCAGCATGCCCTGTGCCTGTGATATTCAAATGACAAGGCCTGGTTTTGTGACTGGGTAATGTAGAGTGACCACAGTTATGATGTATCATCACTATTATGTGGGACCATTGCAGTCATATAAATCGTTAACAATTGTTTGCACATCGGCGATTTCCATTGGCACTCGATGGTGTTGGTTTATTTATGTTTTTGCGGAAGGCAAGTGGCAGTGTTTTTAACTGTTCTTTTCTCTCCATTCCTTACTGATTTAGCCTTGTAGACAATGCAATAATATCAGTGGCTGAAATTAATGGATATCCGGTTGAAATCCGGTTAGCCAGTTACAAAAATGGGCTAACCGTTTCAGCAATAGAAATAATTTGAGAAATACAAGTAGGAATGATCTCTAAGTCCACCCTACTCATGTAGATGGACACTAGCACAGGGTTAGTCACACTTTCTGGTTATAAAATTTTTTCGTTGTTATCTGGGCAACCAACCTTGTCCTCTGTACAGCCTTAGTGTAAATTAGTATAAAGTGTACAGCAATTCTTTACCCAATATACTGACCAAAAAACATTTAAACTCAGGTTATGGCACCTGATTGGAATGGATTGTGGAAAGCTTTTTTTTATACTTATACGGACTTTTGTGGTGGTGAATATGTTGTGATGTGAACCTAAAAAACTTATATAAAAATATAAGTTTTTTAGGTTCATATCGCATTGTATCTACCACTACAAAAGCCCATAACTGTTTTATTATATACACCATTCTCAAAAAAATAATCTTCTATTTGTCAATTAAAAGTTCAATTATATCAACTAGAAATACTTTTATTTAACAATAAAATAGTTATCATCTGCAGAATAACATAAAAATGAGACGGTAGTCAGGTTTACTGCGCATGCACGTCAATTGAAATAGAACTAGGGAGGGGATTTCCAAAAAGCTATATTTAAAAAGTTGATATTCACTGGAAAACTGGTGTACATGGATTTTTGAGTACCAGTTACACATGTATAAAATCCAGCAAATAGAAATATGGTTATTTATAAAGTATATAATAAGGGAAATTAATGACCTGTCTGTGTCATAGCATAATATCAGGCCTGGCATTTTCAGGAGAGCGATTTATTCGCTCGCCCACTGCTCGCCTTAAAAAAAATTAAGGTGGGCGACAACTAGCCCTCCTGAGCTTAGAAAATAATAATAACTATAACAGCATATTCCTTAAATCCAAATCTTTTTAGATCTTTGTTATGTTAGTGGTCTCTTTAAGATGGCCGCACTGCAGCTCCCACACCTCCGGGCCTTGGGTGGGAGTGGGGGGGGGGGGGGGGGGGTGCAGTGTAGCCATCTCACATAGACTACCTTGTTAGCAGCACAAAATATAATGTACGAAGCCCACTAGGCAGAATTCATTAATAGTGAAACTTTATTTTGCAACTTTTAGCTTTTGTAAGCTTGAGGAGAGCTAATCGCTCCCCTTGGCCATGCGAGGGGGACGACTTTTAGCCCTCCTGCATTTTTTAGAATGCCAGGCCTGTAATATTGTTTTAGAGGTGTTGTGTTTCTGATTTCATTGTTGGTTGCCAGTATCAGACTTTTAGTATTTCCCTTAAAGACGACTGTACAATTTTTATTTCATCTCTGTTCTCTTCTCACACCCAGTTAATTAAGCTTTCTATCAGTGGTCATCTTTTATTATAGACTGAAAGATGTCCATAGAATTTTTATTATTTATAGCTATAAAATGGGATATACTGGTCCTATCGCTATATTTTTTTTGGGTAGATGTATAACCCTAAACACCTTTATTTTCCCAACCCCACCTTCACTTTTTCTGCACTCGTCTACAGTAATCTTCTTAGTGCAACGTTACTATTAACCCTTTACCTAACAAATCGGCTGCCCGCGTAATATGCAAATTGAGCAGTTGAAAAAATTTAATTTTTCAAAATATTGAGCTCGTTCCAATGAGGGGTCACATGATATGGTTTTGTTGAATTTTTTTGAAAAATTTAAAACAATTATATTTAAAATAATAAATTTTGATATCATCTGCGTTGGGTAAAGGGTTAATGGTGCACATGGTCTACAGATGCAATTTTAGCAATGATATGTAGTTGTCCTCTGAGATGGAAAGAAGCTTAACCCTTTACTTAACACAGCAGCCCAAAATGGCCAGAAAATTAAACAGATGAGCCTACCAGAGTCAAAAATATCTCTTGACGTTTCTCAATAAAACCATATAAATATGAATATCATTAGAACTGGCTCATTGAGCGGGCTCTAATGATATAAATATTTGTAGGGTTTTATCGAAAAATTGTGAAATTTGTTTTCGAAAAATGTTAAATTTAATTTATTTTTTTTAAAATACTGTTTTAGGTAAAGGATTTACCAAACTTAAAATTTGTTTATTTTATGTTCACACCCAACAACTCGGCTCTTGGACTGGACTGGACTGGGCACACGTTTTAGTGAGATTGTAGCAATAAAATGCATGGAAAACTGTATACAGAATGTGGGGTTAAAATGGGTTGCTACATCTATGGGACATTCTAGCACTCAGCCGACGACATGTCTTCAGAACAGCATTAAAAATACCGGTCATGTAAATTAGTACACTAGATGTTTTTCATCAATTACATATATATGCAAAACAATTTATATTTTTTGCATTTTACATATTTGTTTTGCATAAATATGTACATACACTGATTATCTGGAGCTCTGAATCTGTTCAAATAAAAGTTCTGTTGTGCCTCTCAGATTGGCTCTGCAACCAACAGAGTGACAAAATTATAGGCAGTTTGAGGAATTCAGTTTCTCTTTTACATTTTAGGTTACTGCCAGAATCTTTATCTTGCTATGGTGCACATTGGTATAATGCATTCCCTTTAGACATGAGTCAGTATAAGAATTTATTCAACTCAACTAGAATACCCAGGTAATTCTCGTGACATTTCTTTCTTACCAAATAGTAAGTTGTACTATTGCAATAACAAAAATTGTTGTGTATATGAGCGAGGCAACACTACACTATCAGAAGCAGACAATGTATGCGGTAGATTTGATCCATTTGTTCTAGCCTAGAAATAGATTTTTGTCAAGTCTACTCACCATGAGTGGCAAAGAATAGTTAATGTCCATCAAGCATAACTGATCTTGTCACTTCTTTTTAAATTCCAAGGCTGACTTCTGTAGCATCAAGGGCATGGCAACAGGGTTGGTGAGGGTTGCAAATGGCAGGGCAGATGGAACAGTTGAACATTCAGAGGGGTCATATGCCTCCAACAAGACCCGCCCCCCATGTGTAGCATATTAAGTTGTTAACATGCATACACATGTTAACGCTTTACCTAACATGAAAGTCCGATGACAGTTGCATACAAATTACTTGAATAACTAAATTTTTTTCACTTTTTGCGTCAAAAGCATAGCTTATGACCCCTCATTGGAATGATCTCAGTGGGCTCATTGCAATGAATGGTCATAAGTTATGTGTTTGAGACAAAAAAATGAAAATTGAACAGTAACTTTTGTGAATAGTGCTGGTCGGTTTTGGGTGTATGCAAAGGGTTAACCCTTTACCCAATGCAGACGATATCAAAATTTATTATTTTAAATATCATTTTTTCAATTGTTCAAAAAATTTCAACAAAACCATATCATGTGACCCCTCGTTAGAACGAGCTCGTTCCAACGAGGGGTCACATGATATGGTTTTGTTGAAATGTTTTGAAAAATAATATTTTTCAACTACTGAATTTGCATATTACGCGGTCGGATGCGGCCGATTCATTGGGTAAAGGGTTAATCAATTTCTACTGGACGCTCTCTGTAAGAGAGCTTTCCAATAAATAGTCGAGACTCTGGGGAAGGATACTAAAATTTGACAGTTTTTAAATTTCAAATAAAAAAAAATAGTTTAAATCCAATAAGTGTTATTGGGAAATCTTAAGCTAGTTTTTACTTTATTTGATATCTAGAAATGGTGATTATGTAAGGCAGACGTGAATTTGTGTCCGGCAAACATGCAATGTGCCTCTTCCAACTCCAGTTCCTTCAGATGTTTCACGTCGGGAGCTTTTGGCCACAGAGGTAGACAATCTCCTGGCAAAGGGGGCGATCAAGGTCGTCAAGAACATTCAGTCAGTGGGATTTTATTCCTGCCTATTCTTGGTGCCGAAGAAGGATGGCCGACTCAGACGGTTATCGATTTGATTTCAACCTGGCTCCTTGGGCCTTCATCTGACTGATGTCACATGTGATAGCCTTCCATCGCACACAGTCCAGGGTGTCTACTTCGGCATATCTAGATGATATCCTCCAGAGACATTCCAATGCTGCCTTTCTGGAGTGGGATGTCGACACATTGTTGAGCCTGCTCACGTCGCTAGGGTTCAGAGTCAACGAAGAGAAGTCGGACCTGGTCCCTTCTCAGTCATTTTGTCATCTGGGGACTTCCGTATTCAGTTCAATATGGTAGCAGTTTTCCGGGCAAGGGCTGTGATTCTCTCAGCCTTTGCCCAGTCCACATCCGCAACAGCTCGGAGTATTCTCCGACTGCTCAGTCTCTGTGGTTCGGTGATGGATCTCATTCCTCTAGGTCGGCTGCATGTCGGATCTCTCCAACACTTTCTGCTCAGTAGTTGGTGGCCAAATGTCGATCCTCTGGATCTGGTGCTTCAGTTACCAGAACCTCTTCATCCTCATCTTCTCCCCTGGACGGATGTTCAGTGGATTACGCAGGGGTTTCCGTTGGACTTACCCACGTCTGATCGTGTTCTGACAGCAGACGCCAGCGATCTCAGATGGGGTGTGACATTGGATACTCTAGGTCTTTCCCTTCATGGGACATAGGACCAGAATCAAGCAGCTCTTCACATCAACCAGGAGCTTCTTGCTCTTCTTCTGAGTTTCAGGCAGTGGATCCCCCACCTTTCGAATCGCCAGGTCCTTCTGTTGTCCGACAATTCGACATTGGTTGCTTACATTCGGAACCAGGGTGGCACGCACTCGTTCCCATGTACAAATTGGCTTGGGATCTTCTACTGCTCGCTCAGGATGTGGTGGTTCGTCACATTCCCGGTCGTCTGAACTTCTTAGCCGACTCCCTGTCCTGACGGGGCAGGGTCATTTCCACCGAGTGGATGCTCCACATGGTCGTGTTCCAGTTGCTTTGCGATCTCAGGGGTCGTCCCCACATCTATCTCTTTGTGACTCGTTGGAACCATCAGGTGGACACTTTCGTGTCCCCATGTCCAGATCCTCTGGCTTTCGCCAGACTCGATTGGAACGGTCTGGTCGGCTACGCCTTCCCACTGGTTCCGATTCTGCCTCAGGTTCTAGCCAAGATACGAACCTGCAGTTGTCGAATCATTCTGATCACTCCCCTGTCATCTCAGCGGGTGTGGATCAATCAGCTCTGCTCTCTGTTGGCGGCGGTTCCGGCACGTCACCCTCTATGTCGCGACCTTCTTTGCCAAGGTCACCCGAGGAGGTTTCACATCGGCCCGACTTCATTGTGCCTTCACGCATATCATTTGGCAGGTCCTGTCTTCTCCGTAGAGGTTTTTCGAGATGAACAGTGGAGTTCATTTCTTCTTCAAGGAGGCACTCCACTGGTTTAGCCTTTGCGGCTAAGTGGAAGGTCTTCTGCCGATGGTGTGCCAATCACTCTGTTGATTATGCGGCTATGCCAATCCTTCGATAACACAGATTGTGGAGTTTCTGGTACCGGTATATGTGTTTGATTCTCGGGGTCTCCAGCCTGTTACCATCAAAGTGTACAGGTCTATGCTTTCGGAGACCTTTTCGTGTGGAATGCCATATCGGCACTAATCGATACCTCTCCAAGCTTTTTCAGCACTTTACCTTGAAAAGGCCTAGAACTCTGCAGCTTACCCCAAGATGGAATCTTTCTTGGGTGCTGCTTTGCTTTGGGGGGTGGGTGGAGGCGTTCGAACCTTTATCCCAGGTGGATATGCGTTTTCTCACATACAAGATGGCTTTTTCTGATGGCTTTTGCCTCAGCCAGATGGGTTAGTGAGCTTCACGCCCTCTCAGTTGACCCGGCCTTTTTCAGAAGCTCTCCCAACAGTGTTAAGTTTACCACTGATTGCTCCTTTCTGGCTAAGAATCAGATACCAGGAACTACTCTGTCTCCTTTCTGTATCAGGGCTCTTCCTTCTGTTAAGGGTAACCGCCCTTTGCTCTGTCCGGTTCATGCAATTCGCATTTATCTCAATCGGACGCAGTTCATTAGGAAAGGCAGGAAACAATTTTTTTCTGTTTCTTATTCCTGGTCGACAAGATCTCTCCTCATTCCATTTCTCGATGGATTTGTCTTGATATTCGCGCGGCTTATGCTCGTCTAGTGACTGGCGATTGCATTACCAATCGTATTTTTGCCCACGAGGTGCATGCATTGTCCACTTCTTGGGTTTATTCTAACTCCGTCAAGTTGTCGGATGTTATGCAGGCAGCCTACTGGAGAAATGCTTCTTTCTCCACCTTCTATCTGCGTCAGTTGCAGGAACAGTCTGAGGACCTTTTTGCTTTGGGGTCTCTTTCTTCTGCTCAGGCTGTTGTTTGCCCTAGCCATTAGGCTAGTCACAAGGTCGGTTCCAGCTCTGTGCTGTTACTGCCCATTTCTGTCTGTGCATCACACAGAACTGTATGCTTCACCTCTCATTGTCTTTTACTAATGTTTGTGAGGCTATGGTTTGATAGGCCTGGGGACCTCTTCCTCTATCCACGGTTCCAGTGCAGTTGGGTTATGTGGGGGTTGGTTATGTGATTCCCTCCATCCTATTGTCTATTCAGCCTGTATTAAACAATTGTAAAGTAGGTTGATAAGAAATTTAAATTTTATAGTAAATTTCCTTTCTTATTATACCTACCACAATTGTTTACATGGAGGCCCTCCCGTCTTCTTACTCGGGTAAGAATCCTTCCTCCCCGCTGATCACATAACTCTCACTTTGGCAGATTCAAAAGAATGAGTCATTAGCTATGTGTCTGCACACTGGCAACGGAAGTCGTGGATTTGTACTAGGAGAAGAGCGTCCCCTACTGGGTCTGCGCTGGTAGCACTCGACCCAGTTTTGGCTTATTTTTTCTTGGTGCTTTTTCACCACTTTTCTTTCCCAAATCACTTGGGAAAGATCAAAATAGAGAGTATATTTTCCGAGTTAGGGACTTCCATTGTAGTGCAAGCCTGTAGTAAACAATTGTGATAGGTATAATAAGAAAGAAAATTTACTATGAAATTTAAATTTTTTTTTGGTTGTCAAAATTTTGTTCACATATAATTGTCTTATTACAATTAATGGGAGAGTGCCTACAGGCACTCTCCCATTAATTGTAACAGTTCAAATCCACCCAGACTTAATAATATCACATATGAAGCATTTTAGCTCCATTGCCTGCACTTCCGGATAAAGCCACAATATGGGTTTCCAGCATTCAACCAGTTAATTGAAATCTCTTTGTCCAAAAGTAAGCCTTGTTAGCAGCTTATGGAAAACCTCAAAATAAATGGGTTATATACTCATTTTAATTAAATTTGTCTTATTGGGATTCATCTGGTTGGGATGACCATTTTCAGCATTCGTCTTGTTGGAATTCATCTTGTTGGGAATAAACCATGAGAAATAGCTTTTCAAATATCCTGCTCTTCATTGAGTCAAGATAGACCTAGCTGGAGCCACAATTTCTCCTGGTCCCTTGTCGAAAGTGTGGAGCATTATTTTAACACTCGCCATCTGTCAACCTTTCCCAGAAACAAGTTGCAGTGCAATATTTGCCGTTTATCATAAAATTTCACAAAACACGTCTGTCAAGTTGAAGATTATAATTATTGTTTTCATATTTTTTTAAAACAAACAAATGACCTCTGAAGAGTGAGAAAGGTGTAACTGTCCACATTATAAGTTATTGCGATGAGTTGATGGTAACATGGTCTGAGGTTTGAGGCTCGGAGCTCATGTTCAACTGAGATGCGAAGTGCGGAGGTTGAACATACGCTCTGAGCCACAGACCTCAGACCATGTTACCGTGAACTCATCACAATAACATATATGTACCAATAAGACACTACCCATAGCCCAAAACTTACATTGTGAAACACGAGAGGTGTTTTACTAAACTTGAGATCATTAAAAGTTGCCTTCTGCAAGGCAACTTTTAACAATCACAGGTAGGGCTGCATGGTATTCAAATTTCAATACCGGCATATCATAGACCAGTTCAGAGGGTGAAAAACTTGGGTGATGTTCTGGGGAACTGAGTTCGTAAACAGTTGACAACACAGTTATATTTTGGGCAGTTAACAATTGAATAAAATTTACTGTACTCGGTCCCTTATGTTCAGCTGAACCCAATATCTTTAAGAAAGCACTTTTTTTTCCAAAAGTGCACAGAGTTATTTTATTTTGATTTAAAATCACATCACAGCTCAGATATGAGGGAAAACAATACAGTGCCATGAATTTCCTGTTCAAAAAGATTATCCCACAAATCGTCACAGTAGCTGACTGTAGTGTTTATTTTTCCTTTGTTCATGAATATTAATTAATACAGCTGTTTTATGGAGTGTGAGAATTTCGCACCCTGCATTTTCCTCTCCATTGTTTGGTTCTTCTTATGACGTATTGTATTTTAAGTGTTGATAGATATGGTCAGTAGTGTGTTTGTGTTAGAATTAATGTCCATGTGAGCGGCAATTATTAATGTCTGAATGCATTATTATTGCGCAGGATTCCCTTTCCATTTGTTTCTGTATCGTGTATGTTCATACCCCCAAAACTTCACCTGATGTGATGGGTGGTTAGCACAGTTCCTAAAGAGTTAAGATATAAATACTTTATTTGAATTCATTATTAATTTCTGGGATAACATCTGTAAAAAAATATTTGAAGTTACAAAAAAATAGTTAAATTTTAGATTGCGGGTTGTCTTTTTAAAACTGGGACGAAAAGTGACAGAGATGTCCAACCCATGCCTTCCTTGCCATTGAACAGCTTATTAATATTCATAAGTTCAAAGTTCACAATGAGAGCGTTGATGGAAATGTTGATCAACATGGCTTCAGGTTTTATGTTTTTGAGAGAAAGAGAATAAATAAAACAAACACTCCCTATAATGATTTTGTGAGTAATTGTATTATCCACAAGGGGAAACTCGAGAATACATACACAAATGTGTCAAAGTATTCATTCCCTGAATTTCGAGGCCCTCCCGAAATATTCAACTTTGAGTTTCAGATTGTTGGTATGTGTATACTTATGTGTAACGTATGCGGCTCAAGTGTGCTGCAAACTTTGTTTTCGCTGGTCGAATGAAGATTGATTGACATGTACTTTATCACAGGAGTAGTCAGTTTTTCCCTAATAATATATCGACTTCAACTTCGATAATTTGATCCAATACTGTTTCTTACGATATACTGGTACTTTTAAAACAATACCAGTATTCATTCGATATCATTCTCAATACTGGTAATTACCGGTATACCATGCAGCTCTAATCACAGGTTTAGTAAATAAACCTCTCGTGTACCCATGACGGCACTGGATAAATAATCAATAAACCAGATAAACTCATTCCATCTTAGTTCAAATCGTAAATCGGTTTGTAATTTAAACAACACTTTATGTGGAACACCATCTGCTGCATGTGTGAATAATCCAGAAAAATGAAGCAGCTTACTAGTTACTCCGTTGATGAAGCAATTACAAAACGGACAACGTCATTTCAAATGTTTCTTGGTGTGGCGTCAGATGGTAACATTTGCTACTGGAGCCGTAAACATAAAAGAAACTATGCCAGCTCTAATCCAATCAGAGGGCGAGGATTTTATTCTCATTGGAACATAACGTGATATCACACCAATACAAAATAGAATTTGAGGAGATTTGATGATTCAGAAACCTAGCTCCAAAGTTGTGACATGCTCCATCGCAATTTTAGGGCCGTAAGAAATGCAGGAAGAACACAGAACGACACGTGTGTGTGTGAATGGGTTGATTGATATGGCATGATTGCCAGTGCGGAAGGACAAAACGAGAGGCCATATAGGCCTCAAGTTTTATCCTTCCGCGATGACACAAGTGCCGTAAAGATTAATCCATACACACACTTGTCATTCTGTGTTTATTACATGCCTTCACATCTATAAAAGCAATTATAAGAAGGACACTCAGCAATTCATTTGACAAGTTGTCTCCCGAGTTCCAATGTGTTCTATGTGCGAGTTGGCACATAGAACACATTGAAACTCAGAGGATGAACTATCAACAAAAATAACACATTTTATCGCCGGCCAAATTTGTGGTGGGAACCCGCATTATTATGTTTAGCTAGCATTAGCGCTTCAACAGGGACCGATCAGGACTATTTAAAATACGCTCTAGCCTCGGAGCCTATTTTTTCAATTCATGCGCCAGATTTCAATTTACGGAGTCACACTGCTGTTTGAACACACACTGCAAGTATGTAATAGCTCTCATCATTTTCATTTAGTACACTATAGCAAACATTAATCTTCACTGTGGTTTCTGATCAAGTCTTGGCTGCCTATTTAGGCAGCCAAGACTTGATCAGAAACCACAGTGAAGATTAATGCTTGGTAATTAAGACTTGAAGTATTAACTTAAGCACTCTACAACAATGATAAATGATAATCAAATATATAATACATGTAAGAGTGTCTCTCTCGATTATCCATTGAAAGAATATCAAAATATGATCTGAGAAGTTACGCGCCAATTGAGAAGCCTATTTCTGAGATTTAAGAGCCAGGTCCTGATGTTTCAGAACCAAATACGCACTGGCGCATGCCCAGGTCGGTCCCTGGCTTCAGATTGTAATTGTGGTGCATGATTTGTCAAAAAGTGCAGAGAAATTTTGCTTCCATTTAAAAATGGTCTGTTAATCATTTCCGTTCTGCACATATAAGTGCGGAGCGGATTTTCATTTTCCACAAGGTTTAGTGTTGCTATTGATGGGGATTTCATAGAATAGGCATGTAATAAATTAAGGACCACCTTCATCCATTACAGATTCAGCTGATAAATGCATGTAGTTTGGATTTATTGTTTAGTAGAATTGGGGTTAAAGTTATGGTTAGTGAATGTTTGTTTCAAAGGTAGCCCAAAAACGCCTAATAATTGAACCTACTGAGACACATGCCCTTGGAACGCACTTGATATTGGTTCATTTATATCATCCATGCTATTTTATTTTTAAAAAATTTTGAGTATACCGGTAACTGGTTGAGCACTAGAAGCTACTATCAGGGCTTTCAAAAAAACATGAGGGTATCAGAGCAAAATCCAATATCTTCAGTGCTAATGTTTCATGTTCAGTCAAACGCATATAATAATATTTTGTTCATATAAATTTGTTTTATTACAACTTATTGGAGAGTGCCAGTAGGCACTCCAATAATTTGTAATAAAACAAATTTTGAATAATAAATTAAGACAACCAAAAATAAGACAACTAAAAACAATCTAACACTCAACCAGATAATTGACCTGGATTTTGAGAAAGTGTGCAGCTGGTGATGAGGACATGCTTATTGGGTACCAGTGGCATTAAGTTTGTTAACATAATTTGTATATAAGGTATCCTTGTTCATCAAAAGTACTTTAATAATTTTAAACTTTTTGATGGGCACAGAATCTATTCAAAATCATTAGGTGGTGAGTAATTATTTTTCATTTTTAGCTTAACTTGACAAAGTCAAGATAAGCTATTGCCATCATGCGTGTGGAAGTCTGTTTGTCTGTGAATCTGTTCACATTTTCCTTTAGCACAGTCTATACCCCGTAGTTCTTCTCCAATCATCACGAAATTTGGTATGCTGGTTTGGGGTCATATCTAGATGAGAATGTCCCCTTTTGGTCACAATCAGTCGACCGTGATGGCTGCCCGAGCCCAAAATCTGAAAACCATTAGCACAGTCTACAGGTCGTATGTATGAAGGGATTTCATTGTAACTTAATAGGATGCCTCTGTATAATATCTAGATGAGAACGTCCCCTTTTGGTCATGATCTATCAACCCAAGCCCGAAACCCTAAAACTTTTAGCACAGTCCGCAGGTTATATTTAATATCGAGGGATTTCATTGTAACTTGGTAGGATGACTCCGTATGATGTCTAGATGAGAACTTCCTCATTTGGTCAAGATCTGTCAAATGTGACGACTGCCCGGGCCCAAAACCCAAAAACCTTTAGCAAAGTCTACAGATTATATTTTTGGAGGGATTTCATTGTAACTTGGTAGGTTGACTTCATACAACGTCAAGATGAAAACGTCCCCTTTTGGTCGCGATTGGTCAACTGTGACAGCTACAGGGCCCAAAGCCTGAAAATCTTTAGCACAGTCTACAGGTCATATTTATGAAGGGATTTCATTGTAACTTGGTAGGATGAGTCCAAATAATGTCTAGATGAGAACGTCCCCTTTTGGTCGTAATCATTCAGCTGTGATGGCTGCCCAAGCCCCAAACCTGAAAACCTTTAGCATAGTCTATAGGTCATATTTATGAAGGGATTTCATTGTAACTTTGTAAGATGACTCAGTATAATGTCTAGATGAGGACGTCTTGTATAAAACTAACACTTTAATGGCATAGCGAGACACCTAGGCTGGAGCCCGCGTTTATTTTTGTGTTTAGATATATATATATATATATTTCAATTTTTACAGTGATTATCTGTTCAGCAACAACTATATTCCATCACATGTTCTATTAAACATAATTAAATAAAGTGACCAAATATACCCAAAATCCCTTCACAGAAAGAATGTTGCCGCCCAGGAAAACCCAGAGATAAAAATTCTTTAAATATTATAAAACCAAAGAAAAAACTCTGGAAACCTGTAATCGGTGCAAATGCCACCTCCCCCTCCGGGAAAAAATGCCGATCATCACGTTTATGCCAAAAATCTAATGTATTCAAAATATTTACTTGTATGTACACGTGAAATGTTATCAGATAGAAAAATTATGCAGGTATTAAAAAGCATGTACTAAAATATATCTGCTCAATATTTATACTCAGACAATTAATAAAATATTTCGAAGTTTGTTCTCAGCTGAACGGGTGTCACAACTAGAATGAAACTTTACTTAACCTTTGTGCCCCAATTCTCCACAGTAAATTGACCTTTGATCAATACTGACTCTACTTCAAAATTATTAGCTAACAGTAACACACCCCCCAATTCTATTGGCTTGACCTTAACATATCTGATTTCATTAGCTAATAATTTCCCACCACCAGTTTACCGTTAAACTTCATTGAAAAAACAAAACAATATTTTTCTGCTGTTGTATCGAAGCGTGGAAAAATACAAGTCTTGTATTAAACTAACACTTTAATGGTATAGCGAGACACCTAGAATTCACAAAGAACAGGAAAAAACTGTTTTCCTGATAACATTATATTTAATGTAAAAATCTTTGCTTTCTGCTACATGCAAAATTATTAATGTTTAAAAAATATTAAATGCCGATATTCTGTGTGACATTTAGTCTGATTTGCAAGGAATCTGCAATATAACCATCTTTAGCAGAATCTGAGACCCAACGGCCATGCCTTTTCCAACACCTTTCATTCACATTTGCATTGGCTGCAGCTGATACACCCCCAGCCCATAGAGAATGAAGCCCGATATTCAGTCCATCACACACCTCCTTGAGCCGACCTAAAATACATTCTCTGACTCTTGTATAACTTAATGATTTCATTACATGTACATTGCATACAAAACCGCACTTGTTAATACCCCGTCGTTTGTGTAGAAACGACCGGGTATTAAAAGCTGTTTTAATGCGGTCACGTGAGAAGGATTACATAACCAATTAATGTTTCGTGAGAAAAATCTTTCAGAGACTGTCCCTGATTAGCAATTATATTGTTCAGTCAGAAAATTTCTAAAACCTACATTTAATAAAAATATTCAGATACAAATGCCTTATCTTTCATTTCCAAAACTCTGTACTGCTGTTTAAGATAGGAATTGAAAGAAATCCGTTCGTTAATTCGTGAGATTTTCAATTTGTTTTCATATTAAAATAAGATTTTTGCTGATATATGATTTGGTTTCCCCCCTGAGTTTGTTCGCTAGTCTCCAGTGACTTCAGAATATTTCATGCAATGTAGATCCAATTGACGGAAGAGCCACACTCTTGCACGTGATCGGCGAAATTCTCATTTTTTTGGTCAAATTTATTACACAAAATAACTGGTTTTACCGAACCGATTTTCACCTTTAATGATTTTATTTGATATACAAAATTCCCAAACAAAATGTATCAGGTACAAAAAAAAGATTTAGTGAACAGAAATTAATATGTTAATTGGCGAATCTTTTCCCAATACAGTCCAATCAACACTGATTAGTGAGTGGACGTCTGACATGTAATGACACATAACACTCTCAGTCGATTTTTGGATAATTTTTTCGTATGCAGTGTACACGTCATGTAACCTTATAAATAAGCTTGCAGACTCCCTTAGACATAAACATTGGTTTGAACAAATAATCATCAGAATCATTATTTATTCCTGCTGTGTTAAAATAGTGCTGCAGCATCAAAAATGGACAGGTCATATGCACTGTCACACCTTTAGAAATTACAATTGAATTACCGTGCCTATATTGGTCGGTTTTACTTTTTCTAATAAAAATTGTAAAAAATTGTTTCGAAAAACATATATCTCTACATAGTACAGTAAAACCTGCCTTGAGAGACCACTATCTTGAGGGACCACCTGTCTTGAGAGACCACTAGCTTTAGGGACCACCTGTCTTGAGAGACCACATCTGTCAGGCACCGATTGGTTTTACTCTATAATGGACCTGCTATGGGAGACCATCTGTCTTGAGAGACCACCTGTCTTGAGAGACCATTGTGACCAATTTGTATTTTTATGCCATAATGGACCTGTCTTGAGAGACCGCCCCTTTGAAGACTGAAACCATGACAAAAACTTTTTACCTGTTCTGGAATTGGAAAATCCATTGTGGTGATACTAACATAATTAAAAGTATTAAAAGCTCTTAATTGGGTTTCAATTGCTAACTCATCAATGAAGATCTTCAACACTAATTTATTTTTATAATTTTTATAACAGTCCATTTCAATTTGTTACAAAAACTTCATAAAAAAGAACAACTACAAAGTAATTACAAAAATCTATTCTTCTCCATTTCTGAATTTTGTGGTTGGTTATTCACTGACTTGAGAAAACCTGAAACCTGTTATGAGAGTCCACCTGTCTTGTGAGACCACTTTTGCATGGCCCAAAGGGCTGTCTTTCAAGATAGGTTCTACTGTATTGAACTCAATTCATCAAATCGAAGGAAGCCTGCATAGCTCAACAGAATCATAGTAAGGTCTCTTATCACAGGTAGTTCTACAGAATGTTCATATTTATTACAGAGGTCTATTAGAATATCTGGTGTAATGTGGTCCTTTTTTAACATTGGGAGGGCGGGGCTGCCTCTTTGCAGTCTCCAGTAAGTTTGTCACAAAATTGTTACATGTAGGATCTTGAAAACCATTAATTGTGTGCGCCCATTTAATGGAATAAATTACAGTCTGTAACACACTGAATGTAGCCCGGTGATCCAACAAATCTTTCAAATATAACGCAATATGAATAGGTTCTGCAGGAATAGACTTAGTTATACCCATTTTCAAGTCTGGAAATAAGCTGATTGTCATCTGCCGAATGAGGTCCCCAGAGGGTGAGTTTGGTAATGCTACCTGCTCAGCAGGGTAGCATTTCTAAATTTACCCTCTGTGAACCTCAGTCTGAGTCAAGATCTCGAGCTTAAACAGAAAGAGGTACCCAGAGGATAAATGGGGATTCAGACCCACTGTATAGGATATCCTTATCAAATTCACCCTCTGGGGACCACTTTCTGTGTAGATGGCCAATTCTTTATTTCCAGCCTTGCCCATTTTAGAAACAAAAGTCTCCCACCTTTTGAAAGCACTGAAATATTTATGTACCATTCCTTCACTTTTCGACGAAATAAGAAATTTGGCCATTTTCTCCCCCAAGCCGTTCATCTATTCTGATCCATCACAAGCTGCATCAACCAATCCTGCAATTCTCCGATTTAAACCAATACCTGTAACAAAAAACAAATTCACCATTCATAAATTCAATATAATAATATTTTACAAGCCAACAAACTAAGCCTCCCATTACCAGGTTCAAAAATTCCATTTTGTCCAGGACCTTTCACAATTACTGATGAAGGTCATTTCTGGATAGCTTTTACATATGTTTTACAAATACCCCTGGACTCAAATAGTTTGGGCCAATAAGGTGCAGAAGGCCACTCTGGAACAACGAGTGTACAAGTTTCCTTAACCTCTTTCATTTTTTGAATAACTTTGTTTATCAATCTTGGGGGTGGTACCAGCCAGTTATTTTCTGTAGAGTCCCAAGTCTGAGAGAGACCATCAATACCCCCAGTTCCCGGACACCACCACCTGGAGTTAAACACTGTGCATTTGGCATTATAATCGGAGGCAAATCTGTCAACTGTGAATGGGCCCCAAATTTTATTGAAGTACAAAAATACGTCGTTGTGTATTCCCCAGTCATCACTGTCATTACTCTTACTTAAATTGTCAGCTAATTTATTTTCATTCCTTGGTATCCATATTGGGTCAACAATAATGTCGTACTCTTTATAGAAATTCATCACTGAAAGACCGATACTTTGCAAATCAGGTTTTTTACTTCCCGACATAAAAATCGTGGAAACATTTCTGTTGTCAGTGTGCAGTTTAATATTTTGACCTTTTAGCTCTGTACTAACGGTTCTAAATACCCTTTCAACCGCAACCGTCTCTTTCCACGTCCAGCTGTTCTTCATTTCTGTATCTGACCAATTGCCGAACACATCATCATTGAGTGTGGTCACATATCCGCCATACCCTTTTCCAAGCCAGAAAATAAGCAGACTGTCATCTGAAAAATGAGGTTCCCAGAGGGTGAATTTAGTGATGCTACCCTGCACAGTTCCTCATAACCCTTTACCTAACGTAACGGCCAAAACCGGCCAGCGCTATTCTCAAAAATCGTCAATTAATTTTCATTATTTTTTTCATTTTTTGTCTCAAAAACATAGGTTATGACCCCTCGTTGGAACGAGCTCGTTCCAACGAGGGAAGGGTCATAACCTATGTTTTTGAGACAAAAAATGAAAAAAATTAGTTATTCAAGAATTATTTTTGCAAGTGTCGTCTGCTTTTCATGTTAGGTAAAGGGTTAAAATAGTTTTATAACACATTTTGTGGTCAATATTGTGAGATAAATTTATCATCACCACAGTGTGTGTCTCTGGAAATTCTGTTCAAGTCTCGTTGCAGGCACAGAATCGCATTTAGAAATACTGTTCTGTTCCTACAACTCGACTTGATCTGAATTCCCGGAGACACACACTGTGGTGATAATCTGTATGTATTATCCTTAATCTTGCTTTCAAAAACACTCTGGTCAGAATAATATCTACTTTCTGGTAGCAAATCAGTTTCACACTCACCCGTATCTGAAATAGGGCTGTCGCGATTATTCGATTAGTCGACTAACCGTCGACTATTGAAGTAGTCGACGCTTTTTATTTTTAGTCGCTCGTCGTTCATTTTCAAGGTGGTACACGTCTACTACACGTCGGGGCTAAATTGCATTGTTTTGTGAGGTGAATGATCAATGAAGGTGAATAACTATAAATATCTAACCATAGTTAACATTCATATCCGGAAGACTGTACGACTGTCACTGACTGTGTAAGAAAGAACACTCACAGTTACTCGAGAAGAATAGATTCTTCTGAATTTCTCCAGTCTTGTACACACGAATGCACCCATTGGAAAACCCAAAGCACGGAAGTGACAAAATTATGACGAAAGTCAGAACGTCAGATCACTTCTCAAAGTTCGGAACTTCAGAGTAAGATCCAATTTTGACAGCTGACGAGGGAATGCATAGATCTCAATGTTCAAAATTTCGAGAAACTTATTGCAGAAAGGAAACATATGCAGGAACGTTCTTTGGTAAATTCATTTTAATTCATCGGCTTCAATCTAGTTCAAACTTGGACCCGCAGTCAGTAATATTATTTTTCGGGTTGGTACGTCCTACAGGACGTACCAACCCCCAAAATTATATTACGGACTGTGGGTCCAAGATTGGACTACATGTAGCTTCAGTCGGGACCGATTTGTTGTTCCCACAACCCCACTTCGTCTGAACACACTGGTGCCATTGTCATTTTCAGAGTTTTACGAACAGAAGAATGATTTGCTAAAAAATCATGGGAAGCGACTATTAATCGACTAACTGTCGATTACTGGTCACGATTAGTCGATTACAAAAAATGATAGTCGTGACAACCCTAATCTGATACAAACATTTTATCATTATACAAAATATCATTGCAATCTATAATACTCATTTTATTTTGACTTGAAGATGCCTGTACTAGAGTACATTCTTTTCACAGCCAAAACAAACACCTGACCTAAATTTTACTGCTGATGAACTTTGCTGTAAATGCTCATTCTGCTCTCGTACGTTATTAGAATTATTAGATTGGTACAGAGTAAATCTTCTTTGTCGAAACGGCTTAGATTTGCTTTCTTTTATATTTTTCTGAGCTCTGAATTCTGCCTTGTTGATCCTCTTTTCATCGTTCAGAGTCCTCTGCGAGCGAATTCTTCTCGTATTCAGAAACCATCTTCCATCCCTTGGGCGAAGAATCTGCTAACTTTATAAGTTTTTACCTGTGTTTCAACAATTGTGTACCTTCCGAAATACTTTCTTTGGCATCAGCTGTATTTTGGGATGATTGTCCTCTATGAATCTCCTCAACACTCTGCTGTGTGTCAAACAATTTCTCCATAACTTTAGAATTAGCTTTATACTGTTCTTCATTGCCTTTTCTGTTAAATGTATACATTTCAGTGTTCATTTGTTCGATCTTGGCAAGTTGACTATCACTCAACTGTTTCTGGCCTTCGTGTATTTTATTTTCAAAAGATTCCAATTTTTTACTGAACAGCACTTCCATCTTGTCCAATAAGTTACTCTGTTGAGAAGTCATTGCTTCCTCTATCCATTTTTGAACAAAATCCTCCATTGCAGGCTCCATTGTAAAAAAAAAATTAAAATATTTCGAAGTTTGTTCTCATCTGAACGAGCGTCACAACTAGAATGAAACTATACTTAACCTTTATGCCCCAATTCTGCGCAGTAAATTGACCTTTGGTCAATACTGACTCTACTTCAAAATTATTGGCTAATAGTAACACACCCCCCAATTCTATTGGCTTGACCTTAACATATCTGATTTCATTAGCTAATAATTTCCCACCACCAGTTTTACCGTTAAACTTCATCGAAAAAACAAAACAATATTTTTCCGCTATTCTATCGAAGCACGGAAAAATACAATTCCCCTTTTGGTTGCGATTGGTCAACCATGGTGGCTATACAGGCCTGAAGCCCGAAAACCTTTAGCACAGCCTACAGGCTGTACTTTTGAAGGGATTTCATTGTAACTTGATAGGATGACTCGTTTTGGAGTAATTTCAATGTAACTTGGTAATTTTTTTTGACATACATTAACTGTGAGAGCCACATACAGTACAGCCTACAATAAAGTGGAAACCTGGTCGCGCTAATAATGTGCTGTTTGGGCGATATTTGCGTCACATTCCTTTCTGAATATCGCGATAGTTTTATAGGAATAACATGTCAGTTGATCGTTATTTGGCCGGTCGAACACGCTGAGATGACGAAGCCTCAAAGAACAAGTTACAAACAGTACAATGGTACATATTTAAAAACAAAACATGATTAATTATGTCTCCCCTTCCCAGAAGGGAGACATATTGTTTTAGTGCATATTATTCGTCTTCTTCTTCTTCTTCTCATACAAACTTTGTCCGGGCCATAACTTTTTTGTATTTTGACCTACACCTTAGATACTTGGCATGTGGATGTACCACCATGAGCCGGTGTGCAGTATACCATCGTGACCTTCATGTGACCTTGACCTTTGACCTGAAGGTCAGATTTATGTGTTTTTTTAAGGGAAACATCACACAAACTTTGTCCGGGGCCATAACTTTTTTGTCTTTTGACCTACACCTTAGATACTTGGCATGTGGATGTATCACCACGTACCGGTGTGCAGTATACCATCGTGACCTTCATGTGACCTTGACCTTTGACCTGAAGGTCAGATTTATGTGTTTTTTTAAGGGAAACATCACACAAACTTTGTCCGGGGCCATAACTTTTTTATCTTTTGACCTACACCTTAGATACTTGGCATGTGGATGTATCACCACGTACCGGTGTGCAGTCTACCATAGTGACCTTCATGTGACCTTGACCTGAAGGTAAGATTTATGCGCTTTTTTAAGGGAAACTGTCTGGACCAGAACTTTTTTGTATTTCGAGTCAGGCTTTAGATATTTGGCATGTGGATGTATCACCATGAGCCAGTGTGTAGCGTACCATTGTGACCTTCATGTGACCTTGACCTTTGATCTGAAGGTCAGATTTGTGCTTTTTTCAAGGAAACTTTGTCCAGTCCTAAACTTGTTTGTCTCTTGAGCCAGGCCTTAGATATTTGGCACGTGGATGTATCACCATGAGTCGGTGTGTCGCATATCATTGTGACCTTCATGTGACCTTGACCTCAAGGTCAAATTTATGTACTTCAAATAGGGAGTAATAGTGCAGACAAGAATTTTTTGGTTTTTTGACCTAGGACTTGGTTATTTGACAGGTGGATGTGTCACCATGAGACCGCATGTCGTGACCTTCATGTGACCTTGACCTCAAGGTCAAATTTATGTACTTCAAATAGGGAGTAATTGTCCAGACCAGAATTTTTTTTGTTTTTTGACCTAGGACTTGGTTATTTGACATGTGGATGTGTCACCATGATACCGCATGTCGTCTACCTCGATGACCTACATGTGACTTTGACCTCTGACCTTAAGGTCAAATTTATGTACTTCAAATAGGGAATAATTATCCAGACCAGAACTTTTTTGTTTTTTGACCTACGACTTAGATATTTGCCATGTGGATGTATCGCAATTAGACTGCATGTCACATGTAATCATAACCTTCATGTGACCTTGACCTCAAGGTCAAATTTATGTACTTTAAATAGGGAGTAATTGTCCAGGCCAGATTTTTTTGGGGGGACATGTGGATGTGTCACCATGAAACCACATGTCCGCTACCTTGATGAACTGCATGTGACCTTGACCTCTGACCTGAAGGCCAAATTTATGTACTTCAAATAGGGAATAATTGTCCAGATCAGAACTTTTTTGTTTTTTGACCTAGGACTTAGATGATTGACATGTGGATGTATCACAATGAGACCACATGTCATCATGACCTTTATGTGACCTTGACCTCAAGGTCAAATTTATGTACTTTAAATAGGGAGTAATTGTCCAGACCAGAATTTTTTTTGTTTGACATGTGGATGTGTCACCATGAAACCGCATGTCCGCTACCTTTATGAACTGCATGTGACCTTGACCTCTGACCTCAAAAGGAAGGGGAGACATATGTTTTAGTATGCTAAAACACTTTCTAGTTATTAACAGTAATCATTTCAGTTAAAGAAAGCACAAAGAATTAGTGTAGTCACATCAGTTATAAACAGTAAACAAACATAAACACTCAAATAATTGTTAACAACGCTCATTTCAATGCAATTACAAAACAAACAATAAACAAGTACATTTATTATTTTAAATATCATTTTTTAAATTTTTAAAAAAATTTCAACAAAACCATATCATGTGACTACTCGTTGGAACGAGCTCGACAAGCTCGTTCCAACGAGGGGTCACATGATATGGTTTTGTTGAAATTGTTTGAAAAATATTTTATCAACTGCTGAATTTGCATATTACGCGGGCGGATGCGGCCGATTCGTTGGGTAAAGGGTTAATAAGCACGAAGCTATAAAACAATCATGAAATTGAACACAGTATTTTACAGTCAGTTCATCAGTTCGTACTGCTGGGTGGACATATTCTTGCTTATGTGTATATAATTCTGGATAAGTTTCGATTATTAGGAAGGAATATGAAGGATATTTTTCATTGTTGAATTTAATTCAAACAAACGTGTAAGTACTTCAAATTTTGTGAAAATTTATGATAGATATTTTAAAATGTGTCCAAAATATATCACGCACATATTAATAATACATGGCCCACCTCTTGTTTCTTCAGTATTAATACAAAACTCATGAGATTGACATTTCCAAAACTCTCACAAAGAGTTTTTCAAGACTATTTGAAGGCATCATTAGCTCGGTGAATGCCAGAATCAAAAATATGGTGGCACTATTGAAGAGTAAATAAAACTGTTTTAGTGACTTCACCCTGTTTCTCAACTGCAAAAAATAAAGAGTATATATGAAATTGTTTTGTTAAAATTTATTCAAGAGTGCAAACAGGTACTCTCCAATAAATTGTAGCAAAACATTTATGAATAAAATATTCATAAACCAGGTGTGGAAATAACCGGTAAATGACCGTTTAAGTTATGAGGTGGTTATGCCATTTGGTTATGATCGAACTGCAGGTTATGACAAAATAGTGCAACCTTACTTTGTTTAACTCTTTTGGCGCAGAATAATCTTAGAAATGGTATTCTTAGCGCTTAATATTCATCAAGAATTTTACAAAAAGTATAGGTTGTTAGACTAAAGCGTTATTATTTTAAAAGATGTTTTAATAATCTCATTGACAGTTTTTCAAATGATTTTCTGTATATATTTAAATGGCACGTTAATACTTTCAAGGGATGATATCGTTGTTCATGGATAGGACATAAATGGTGCATGAAACATAGGAATACGTATATTTGTTCAATTCTTTACCCAACGAATCGGCCGCATCCATCCGCGTAATATGCAACTGTAGCTGTTGAAAAAATATTATTTTTTCCAAAAATTTTAAAAAATGATATTTAAAATAATAAATTTTGATATCGTCTGCGTTGGGTAAAGGGTTAAAAGCACTTGGAAATGGACACACACAGTTGGCTAAAATGACTACTACAGTACCTTTCCACGGTCTTCCGTCTGTCGACTTTAGTCGCCTGTCGCGCCAAAAGGGTTAATTGCTAATCTTGCATGATTTGCCAAAAAGACTTGATAATCATTTGGAACTATCTTGACTCAAAGGTTGAACATGGCATCCACATTATGAATAGAATGGCATGGCGTTTCCATCTTTAAAGAATATCCACCTAAATAAATAGCAACAACTGACATGCGATCTTGCTTTGGTAAGATTGTGCTTTTGTTGTTGCTATTTATTTTAACCATTTTCCCAATGCAGATGATATCAAAATTTATATTTTAAATATAATTTTTTTTAAATTTTCAAAAAATTTCAACAAAACCATATCATGTGACCCCTCATTTGAACGAGCTCGACGAGTGGATGTGGCCGATTTATTAGGTAAAGGGTTAACCCTTTACCTAACATGAAAAGCAGACGACACTTGCCAAACAAATTCTTGAATAACTATTTTTTTTCATTTTTTGTCTCAAAAACATAGATTATGACCCCTCGTTGGAACGAGCTCAACGAGCTCGTTCCAACGAGGGGTCATAACCTATGTTTTTGAGACAAAAAATGAAAATATTTTGAAAATTAATTGGCGATATTTGAGAATAGCGCTGGCCGGTTTTGGCCGTTACGTTGGGTAAAGGGTTAAGATGTAAAACAACATGACTGGTGTAGTAGAACAGAAAAGGCAGAGAAGCATCACAAACCCCTTTTTTGCTATGGGTTACCACACGCTGTGTAGCGTAACCTGCCTATGGGTTACCATATAAGCCCTTTATTCCCAGGTCTGAGGAACTCGAGTGAAGGAAGCCACTTTACTGCCTTTACACTGTTTTCTCAGCAGCAGAAGAATAAAGTTTATATACAATTCTTTTGTTACAATTTATTGGAGAGTGCCAAACAAGTTTTCTCCAATAAATTGTAATACAACAGTTATTTATGAACAGAACGCATGATATTTTTTAAGTAGAAATATATGCCTACTACAAATCATTTTTGAAAAATAATTTAGCTTCAGTTAAGCCTTTACCTAACATAGCGACCAGAAACATCCAGGAAATTGTCCAAAATAAGCCTACCACAGCCTAAAATATCTTACTATTGTCTCAATAAAACCATACAAATATGGATATCATTAGAACTGGCTCGTCGAGCCAGTTCTGATGATATCCATATTTGTAGGGTTCAAATAAAAAAAAAGAGAATTTTTTTAGAAAAAAATTTGAACATTACTTTATTTAAAAAAAAAATCTGTGTTAGGTAAAGGGTTAATGAAAAAAAGAAAAAGGAATAAAAAAGGAGCACGGTGACTCAGTGGTTACGGCATTGAACTTCAAACTGAAAGGTTTGCGGTTCGATTCCCACCATGGGTAACTGTGTTGTGTCCTTGGGCAAGGCATGTTATCCCAGTTGCCAGCGTTGGGGCACATTGGCACTGTGTACTAAGGCATACTGCACATCGATGGTGCGCTTGTCTTCGCTTGTGTGGAGTTAGTACACTGGGGAGTCTGGCAGTGCAAAAATCCACCTGTCCACTTGCCCTGATGTAAAATCTAAATTTTTTAGTGTTAACCTCTAAAGCCATAAAACATTTTTGCTTCACTATGATGGTTCTGTGACTTTGCAGTAGTATCTAGGCAGGTCATGGCTGCCTGTTTGGGTAGCCAAGACTTGTCTAGAAACCGCTACCAATGTATGTGTTTTTAGAATCTACCTCACAAGTTTACCTAAAGATTGCTTGATGTGCCTGGTGATTAACCAATTATTTCAACCTGCTTTGAACTGATTACCAATTATTTCACCCAACATTCTGCCATTTCCGATGCCGATTCGAATGGTTGGAATAGGATACAGCAAAAAAGACCTGTTGTGCCCATTATTCCACTAAATTTCATTGACAAATCACCGGTTACGAATGTTTAATAGCACATTAAATTGAGTATGCATGTTTAGTGCTGGGTGATTTTAGCCAAAATAATATTTGCAGGGTTTTTTTTTAAAAGAAGATTGTGATTAAAGATGTAATCACAGTATTGTTCTCATGTGAAGGTTGTGTTTATTCTGGTAAATAGGGTTAACCCTTTACCCAACGTAACGGCCAAAACCAGCCAGCGCTATTCACTAAAATCGCCATTTAATTTTCATTATTTTTTTCATTTTTTGTCTCAAAAACATAGGTTATGACCCCTCTTTGGAACGAGCTCATCGAGCTCGTTCCAAAGAGGGGTCATAACCTATGTTTTTGAGACAAAAAAAGAAAAAAATAGTTAAGAATTTAGTTTGTAGGTGTCGTCTGCTTTTCATGTCGGGTAAAGGGTTAATACAGTTTTGTGCACGAATACAATACACTTAGCTGTATTAACCACAAATATACTGAGCACATATACTTTTTGTGTCAGTTTATTAATAACTTTGCATGTTGTGAACTTATGTCCATGCATGGTCTACAGATAGACGGGACACATCAGAATATAATGTTGATTTTTCAAATTTTACCTCCCAGGATGTGTTTCTTCAATATTTATTTTGCAGTCACATTGGAGTAGAGCTGGGCAGTATTGAAATTTCAAGTTCGGTTTCAGTATCGCTCTTTTAGAATGATTCGCCTCGGAATCGGAACGGTATTCGGTGTCAGAAACAATACATGTACTCAGACCAATATCGAATGGTATTTTAGGCACACTGTCCTTTATATGTCATCATGTACAGCAGACAAAGTCACGGAATTGTCAAAATGTTGGAAGAAACACATACACTCACCATTGGTCATTTGCTGCAACAAAACTGCTGAGAGAAAATACCCCATGGGTATTTTCTGTTAGCTGTTTTGTTACATCCAATGACCAATGGTGACTGTTTTTAGAACTACATAGTCATTGGGTTCTTCTTGTGAATTTTGCACAATGTGCTGTTGTTTTACCCTTTTATTTTTCAACCAATGTCGGGGAATTTATTTCAATACCGAAATTCGATATTTTGAGGTTCCCTCAGTACAGTAAATCGGTATTGGCTCGATACCAATTCCAAACAGTATTTACAATAGACCTCCCATCACTACATTGGAGAGACACATCAAGGGAGGTAACTGAATTGAACAATGAACTTAAACTGATAACATGGTCATAACAGCCATGCAACAAACATTTTGCTAAATTAACAATCATCTGCCACTGAAAAAAAGACAGTATTTAAGTTTTTCTCTCCATTTTATTCTCTGATTGTGTTGTAATGTCTGCATCATGAAATACTGCATGTTACTGGCTGAACACATTGTATTTATTCTTTAATGTTATGTAATCAATGTAATGTTACATTATGGGTGAAAGTGACTTTGCTCAGCTGGAAAACTGCTGATCTCATACAGATTGCAGGCGATAAATCCTGTAATATCTCTGCTCTATGGATTCTTAAAGTCAGCTATGCACTTCATATGTTTTTAGATATCAGAGAGATTTTTAGCTCACCTGACTGAAAGTCAGGGTGAGCTATCCTGATCATTTTTTGTCCGTCGTCTGTCGTCCATCGTCCGTCGTGAAGGTGGTGTTGGGTTCTTTTTCTCACAAACCACTGGCCACATTTTAATGAAATTTCACATGAGTAGTGGTTATATAGGGTCATTTGGGTTTTTCTTCAAATTGGATTTCTGCTCATATTGAGGCGAGGGTGGGGCCAAAATGCCTCATTTCTTTTTAGCTCACCTGACTGCAAGTCAGTGTGAGGTATTGCCATCACTTAATTGGCGTCCGTCATCCATTAACTTTTGCAAACCTGGCTTCTTCTCCACAGCCATTCAGCCAAATTCAAACATATATTGCACAAACTAATATTTTGTTCAAATGGAGCGGCTGTCTTCTTCGGGCTCTGGGCAATGATGCCAAAGCCTAAAAATCTTTAAAAATCTTCTTCTCATGAACCATCAGAGAGATTGCCTTGATATATGGTATGTCACACTCTTTGGTGTTGACAATTAAAGTATACCCTTTCTATTTTGTTCAAATTGAGCGGCTGCCTTCTTCGGGTTCTGGGCAATGATGCCAAAGCCTAAAAATCTTCTCATGAACCACCAGAGAGATTGCCTTGATATATGGTATGTAACATTCTTTGGTGTTGAAGATCAAACTTTGTTCAAGAGAAGTTGGTAGATCAATATTTGGGCTCTCTGTGGGCACATATCCATTTTGGGCTCCATCCAAAATGTCTATTTCAAGATGGGCCGATTTGAACCAAATTTGGCATGTAGCATAAGTGGGCCCAAAGTACCCTTTCTATTTTGTTCAAATGGAGTGGCTGCCTTCTTCGGGCTCTGGGCAATGATGCCAAAGCCTAATAATCTTTAAAAATCTTCTTCTCATGCACTTCTCTGTGGGCACATATCCATTTTGGGCTGCACCCAAAATGTCTATTTCAAGAACCGATGGACTGATTTGAACCAAATTTGGCATGTTTGATGCCCGAAATTTTTTCATTGCCTTGGGTACCCCAAGGGCTAAAAATAGAAAAAAATTCAAATGCCCATATTTTCCAAACTACACAGAACAGAGAACTGTTATTTGGTATGAAGCATCCTTTTGACCGGTAAAATGGATTAAAAAAGAAGATGGCCATCGGTTGTGTTAGGGTGTTCTATAGGGGGGGGCGTTTGAAAAATTGCTGAGTCAGCATATTTGCAAAAATTGAAAAAAAAATTTTCTTCAGAACCGCTGATCAGAATCTTTTGATATTTGGTATACAGTATCCATAGGATGGTCAAATACAAGTGTGTTCAAATCAATCCCCTCATATTTGGGCTCAACAGAGGAGCCCAAATAATTAGCTTAGGGCGCTATGGGGAATAAGCTTTATAAATCATCTTTTTCAGATCATAAAACTTAGGGCGCTATGGGGAATAAGCTTTAAAAATCTTCTTCAGATCATAAAGTCAGATTCTTTTGATACTTGGTATACAGCATCTCTACAAGGGTCAGATTGAAGTTTGTTCAAATTGAGTCCCTGAGTTAATATTTGTTCTTCCTATGGAAGCCCGAATATTAACCTGGTGCAATATGGGGAATAATCTTTAAAAATCTTCTTCTTCAGATCCACCAGTCAGATTCTTTTGATATTTGGTATGCAGCATCTCTAGGGGAGTTAGATTCAAATTTGTTCAAATGGGATCCCTAGATGAATATTTGGGCTCTTTATTGGAGCTCAAATTGTAACTTGGTGTAATATGAGAAAATTTATTAAAAAATCTTTTTCAGGCCCACTAGTGAGAATCCTTTCATATTTGGTATGTGATATCTCTAGAGGTGTAAGATTTGAATTTGTTCAAATCGACTCCCTGAGTTAATATTTGGGCTTCCTATAGGAGCCTGATTATTAACTTGGTGGAATAGGGGGGATATTCTGTAAAAATCTTCTTCAGATCCACCAGTCAGATTCTTTTGATATTTGGTATGCAGCATCTTTAGGGGAGTTAGATTCAAGTTTGTTCAAATGGGATCCCTGGATGAATATTTGGGCTCTTTATTGGAGCCCAAATTTTAACTTAGTGCAATATGAGAAAATTTCTTAAAAAATCTTCTTTTTCAGACCTGCTAGTCAGAATCCTTTCATATTTGGTATGTGCCATCTCTAGAGGTGTAAGTTTCGTATTTGTTCAAATCGAGTCCCTTGGTTAATATTTGGGCTTCCGGTGGGAGCCTGAATATTAACTTTGTGCAACATGGGTAATAATCTTTAAAAATCTTCTTCTTCAGATCCATGAATCAGATTCTTTTGATATTTGGTATGCAGCATCTCTAGGGGGGTTAGATTCAAGTTTGTTCAAATGGGATCCCTGGATGAATATTTGGGCTCTTTATTGGAGCCCAAATTTTAACTTGGTGCAATATGAGAAAATTTCTTAAAAAATCTTTTTCAGACCCACTAGTGAGAATCCTTTCATATTTAGTATGTGACATCTCTAGAGGTGTAAGGTTCAAATCGAGTTCCTGGGTTAATATTTGGGTTCCCCAAGGGAGCCCAAATATTTACTTGGTACAATATGGGGAATTATCGTTCAAAATCATCTCCTTCAGATCCAGCAGTCAGATTCTTTTGATATTTGGTGTACAACACCTCTGGGAGGGTTAGATTGAAGGTTAAATCAGGTCCCTGGCTTAACATTTGGGCTTTCTTATCAACCTACTCACAATTGTTTACTACAGGCTTGCACTACAGTGGAAGTCCCTAACTCGGATAAAATACTCTCTATTTTTGTCTTTCCCAAGCAAGTTGGGAAAGAAAAGTGGTGCAAAAGCACCAATAAAAATAAGCCAAAACTGGGTCGAGTGCAACCGGCGCAGATCCAGTACGGGACGCTCTCTCCCAAGTACAACTCCACGACTTCCGTTGCCAGTGCACATATACCGTCTCTAAAGACTCATTCTTTTTAAAATCCGCTTCGTGTCGAGATGTTTTTGCACGCTTATCAGTGTTCCACCAGCTCGATGTTTGATGTTTCCTGATTCATTATACCACAGTGTATCCTTTGTATTCTCAGGAACAGTGTTTTATATTCTCTTTTTTCTATTATATGTCCATAATGTATATTTATTTGCTCTCTCTCGGGTCGTGCGCAATTTTCGCGGGCCACGCGGTTCGGACTTAGATTTTCACAATTATTGTTCATGCTTTTTTTGCAAATTTTTCTAATTGTGTTAGAGTTAGGTGTCAGCGGGGTACCACTCCTACAGTGTTTCTTCTTTCTGTTGAGAGTAGTCTTCCTGTTGGGTGGTTCCCGGTCGACCGTCTGGGGTCTTTGTTTCTGTCACCTTTCTCTCTTTGGGGGTGTTCTGTTTTCTGATCTCACCTTCTCTGCTCCTCTCACCTCTTTCATGCCTAGGACAATTCCTTGTGGGCAGTGTCTGCTGCCTAAGCATGTGGACGATGTACATTCGTCGTGTTCCTCCTGTAATGGGTGTTCGCCCGAGCGGCCGTGTGGTGTCTGTGGAACATGGTCTTCCACCTTTTGGGCGTAAGTAAATCGTGTCGTTCGTTCTCGTGGCCGTGCCTCCCGCTCCCGCGGGAAAGGAGAACGTGGTCGTTCGGGGCCTCCCGAGCCGACTTTGTCTGGTGAGAGTTATTCCTCCTCCGTGGGGGATGTGCAGTCTTTTCCTGTGGTGGATACTGCGGGAGCCGTTGAGTGTTCTGGTGTAGAGATGCCTGGTTCCGGGACTACGGTCCCCCTCCAGTCGACATCTGAGGCTGTCACTAGGGTTGTGACTCCTCTTTCGGAGCCGAGCCGGTGTGCTCTCTCCACTATTTCACCAGCCTCAACGACTCTCGACGTATCTACTACTGCTGCTGGTCCGTCTGCTTCGTTGTCTGTTTCAGCCGGCCTCGGCTTTTCGCTGCAGGGGACTGCAGAACTGTCCGATACTGTAGACGTGGGATATCGGCCCCAGCCTTCCCTGACTTCAACTCGGCGAAGTCGGAAGGGGCTGCCGGCCGAGCCCATCGCTGTGGTCTCGTCGCCGTCGAGTACCACAGTTGTGTCTTTGGATTCGGATGTTCGTAGTGGAAACACTATGAACTCCGTGGCGTTTCCGTCCACTCACTCTGGTCACACGACCAGTTTTGGGGGACCAACGCCTTTTGTGCAGCCTGGACCTTCTGCCCCACAGAGGTCCGCGGTGACTCTCATGAGTTCTCGCAATATTGATCCTCGGGGTGCATCGTACCCCTATACACGTCTGCCTTCAGATGTTTCGGCTGCCGCCCGTCGTCCCGCGTCGGGTGTTTTGGAGGATCGTGACCCTTCGCTGGTTAAGAGGGTCAGAGGTGAAGCCACTTTGCCGGTTCGCTCCCCTGTCGAACCGGTCGGTACAGGCAGTGAGCTTAGGGAGGCCCTCTCCTTACTCACTCAGGTTCTCTCAAAGAGCCTTCCTGTTGCTTCCAGCGAGGCTATGGGCGGTTTCCAGGCGCCTCCTATGGCGCCGCCTCCCGGGATTGGAAACAGGCCGGTTTCCGATTCCTCTGGTGTCCCGACACCATGGGAGGCGTCGGCTGGTTTGCCCATGATGGGCTATGTGTCTTCCGACTCTGGGGAGGAGTCCGACATGCTTGAGGTCGAGGGCCAGCAGTCTTCGGACTTGGGGGCAGCTCTTGACTTTGTGTTTGGGTTCTGCCTGAGCTCAAACCTGCTAACCAGCCGACAGTGTCAGCCTGGCCGCGATCATCGGTCGCGTGCCAACAGCCTATGGAGCAACCTGCTTCTGGGCACCTTCGACCATGCCAGTCGGTACAGGTGGTTGAGGCTTTTTCAGCATTGGATGCCAAGCTGAATTCCAAGGCTTTGAAGACTTCGTTCTTCACCAGGGTTGACACCTTTTTGCCTCCTGTGCGTTATCGTTCCTACGATTCCGCCAATCCGTTAGTCTGCCAGACTTTGACGGTTCTGGATCAGGACTCCACTTCCCTCAGGCTTTCCAAGCCCAAGTCTGCCGTCATTCCAATGACGACTCTGGAGTCCACGTTGGGCTTATCTAGAGAGATGCTTGGCATGCTTTCTCTCTCAGATCACGTCGTCTCAGCTTTGGCTGCTTATCTGCCTCCAGATAAGTTTGACGAGGTACAGGCTCCTTTGCGTGTGCTGTCCAAGGCGCTTATGCACCTTACTCACACGCATGCCTGTAACACGGCCAATTTGGAATTAGTTCGAAGGGACGCTGTGCTGGACACAGGACGATCCCTTCCTGCTTCTTTGGCAGGTCCGCAACTTTTCCATGGTTCTGTGTCGACGGTCCGGGATGACGTCCTACGTCATTCCAAAGATCAGCTGCTGTTTCGTCAGCTTGATCAGCCTTCTCGGGGAGGCAAGGGCCGTTCCAAGCCTAACAAGTACCCTTCTGCTTCCTCTGTGAAGCAAAAGGCTGGTCCTTCTGCCGCCGCCTCTACTTCTTACTCACGGGGTAAAGGTAGGGGTCGGCAGAATCGAGGGAAGTCTCAGGATTCTTCATTTAGCAGAGGAGGTGGTTTCTCCTCTCGCGGGCCTCGTCGGGCTCGAAATGAAGGTCCTCACCTCGACTCGTCCCAGGTTGGAGGAAGGATAGCTGAGTTCGCAGACCATTGGACCACCATCACATCCGATCCATGGGTGTTAGATGTTGTTCGGTCCGGGCTGCGCATATCCTTCCGACGGCACCCCACTCTGTCAAGGGTGCCTCTTCCAACCACAGTTCCTTCAGACGTTTTACGTCGGGAACTTTTGTCCACGGAGATTGCCAATCTCCTGGCAAAGGGGGCGATCGAGGTCGTCAAGAACGTTCAGTCAGTGGGTTTCTATTCCCGCCTGTTCTTGGTGCCGAAGAAGGACGGCCGACTCCGACCGGTTATCGATCTGAGCATCCTGAACCAGTCTATCATTGCTCCCAAGTTCAGCATGGAGACTTTCAGGTTGGTCCGCCAATCAATTCACCAGGGAGATTTCGCAGCCAGCATCGACCTGCGAGACGCTTACTTCCACGTTCCGATGCATCGGGCGTCACGGAAGTATCTCAGGTTCGCTTTTCTGGGGCGAGTTTACCAGTTCAAGGCCATGCCTTTCGGCCTCAACCTGGCTACTTGGGCGTTCACCAGACTGATGTCGCATGTGATAGCGTTCCATCGCACACAGTCCAGGGTGACTACTTCGGCATATCTGGACGATATCCTCCAGAGGCATTCCAATGCTGCCTTACTGGAATTGGATGTCGCCACTCTGTTGAGCTTGCTCACGTCGCTAGGATTCAGAGTCAACGAGGAGAAGTCGGACCTGGTCCCTTCTCAGTCGTTTTGTCATCTGGGGATGTCTTTCCAAACCAAATTCAGTTTGGTGGCTGTTCCCCAGGCCAAGGCTGTGATTCTCTCAGCTTTTGTTCTGACTCTGTCCCAGTCCAGGTCCGCGACCGCTCGGAGTTTTCTCCGGCTGATCGGTCTCTGCGGTTCGGTGACGGATCTCATTCCTCTAGGTCGGCTGCGTGTCAGACCTCTCCAACACTTTCTGCTCAGTCGTTGGAGACCGAATGTAGATTCTCTGGATCAGGTGCTTCCTTTTCCGGACTCTCTGTATCCTCACCTTCTTCCCTGGACAGATGTTCAGTGGATTACGCAGGGTGTTCCGCTGGACTTACCCACGTCCGATCGCGTTCTGACGGCAGATGCCAGCGATCTCGGATGGGGTGCGACGTTGGATCCTCTCGGTCTTTCCCTACACGGGATGTGGGACCAGGATCAAGCAGCTCTACACATCAACCAGAAGGAGCTTCTTGCTCTTCTTCTGAGTTTCAGGCAGTGGATCCCTCACCTGTCGAATCGCCAGGTCCTTCTACTATCCGACAATTCGACAGTGGTTGCTTACATTCGGAACCAGGGCGGCACGCACTCGCTTCCGATGTACGAGTTAGCTCGGGATCTTTTACTGCTCGCTCAGGAGGTTCACGCCGGAGTGGTTGTTCGTCACATTCCCGGTCGTCTGAACGTCCTAGCCGACTCCCTGTCCCGACAGGGCAGGGTTATTTCCACCGAGTGGATGCTTCACAGGGCAGTGTTCCAGTCGCTTTGCGATCTCTGGGGACGTCCCCACATCGATCTCTTTGCGACTCGTTGGAACCATCAGGTGGACACTTTCGTGTCTCCGTGTCCAGATCCTCTGGCTTTTGCCGTGGACGCTCTGTCACTTGATTGGAACGGTCTAGTCGGCTACGCCTTCCCGCCGGTTCCGATTCTTCCTCAGGTTCTCGCCAAAATTCGAACCTGCAGTTGTCGAATCATTCTGATCGCTCCCCTGTCGCCTCAGCGGGTGTGGATCAATCAGCTCCACTCGCTGATGGCGGCGGTTCCGGCACGTCTCCCGCTACGTCACGACCTTCTTTGTCAAGGTCGCCCGAGGAGGTTTCACGTCGACCCGACTTCATTGTGTCTTCACGCATATCTTTTGTCAGGTCCTGTCTCCTCCGTAGAGGTTTTTCGAGACGAGCAGTGGAGTGCATTTCTTCTTCAAGGAGGCACTCCACTGGTTTAGCTTATGCAGCTAAATGGAAGGTCTTCTGTCGATGGTGTGCTGATCACTCTGTTGATTATGCCAATCCTTCGATTTCACAGATTGCGGAGTTTCTGGTCTATCTGTTTGATTCTCGGGGTCTCCAGCCTGTTACCATCAAGGGTTACAGGTCTATGCTCTAACGTTTACGGATTCAAAAAGAATGAGTCTTTAGAGACGGTATATGCGCACTGGCAACGGAAGTCGTGGAGTTGTACTTGGGAGAGAGCGTCCCGTACTGGGTCTGCGCCGGTTGCACTCGACCCAGTTTTGGCTTATTTTTATTGGTGCTTTTGCACCACTTTTCTTTCCCAACTTGCTTGGGAAAGACAAAAATAGAGAGTATTTTATCCGAGTTAGGGACTTCCACTGTAGTGCAAGCCTGTAGTAAACAATTGTGGTAGGTATAATAAGAAAGGAAATTTACTATAAAATTTAGATTTTTATTGAAGCCCAAAGTTTAACTTAGAGCAATAAGAGAAAATTTCTTGAAAATTCTTCTTCTTCAGATCCACCAGTGAGAATCCATTCATATTTGGTATGTAACATCTCTAGGGGTGTCGAATTCAAGTTTTGTTCAAATCCATTCGCTTGTTGTTTTTTTTTTTTATTTTTGTTTTTTTTTAGGGGTGGGGCAGACGCTGGAGAGAACACAGTAGTTTAAAACAAAACAAAAATTTCTTTCGGTTGTTGTTTTTTAATACTTCACAGAACAGAATTTGCTAAACTTTTCTTGGACCAGCAGAAATGAATGGCAAAAAAAGTTGCCTTTGGTTGTGTCATATCAAATCAAAAACTTTGCTCTTGCTGCTGATCAAATGCTGATAAATTCATCTGTTTTGACAATTTGAGCCAGGTGAGCATTTTAGGCTCACTTGAGCCTCTGGTTTAAATCTTCTTCTCATGAACCAGCTGCAGCAGATACTTTATATTTGGTATACAGCTTCCTTTTGAGGTTCAGACTCAATTTTGTTCTAGAGAAATTCGAGGGGCATTATTTGTTGTTGTTACGGGAGGGACAAGAATTTTGCTCCACCCAAAATTTCCTTTTTCCAAACCGAGAAGCCTATTTGAACCAAATGTGACATGAAGTATTAATGGGTCATAAGTACTTGATTTATGCCAACAAAGTTTTTCAAAATGCCATGTGGGAACCACAGGCGCTAAAAATTAAAAAAAATTCAAATGCCCCATATCTTTACAACTACACAGCTTTGAGAAATCTTATATGGTGTGAAGCTTCCTTAGGACCAACATAATGGAATGGTCAAAAAAATTGCTATCGGTTTTATCATATCATCATTTTTTAACACTGTAGGTAATGGGGGAAATGTTTAAGACTCTTCTCCCAAACCACTGCCCTGAAAGCTTTCAAATTCCACATATAACATCTTTGGAAGATTGTTTCATATATGTTTATTGAAATCAAATCCCTGGTTTAATATTTAGGCTCTCTATGCGAACCCAAATGTTTAAATTAATGCAGTATGAGGAATATTCTTTAAAAATCTTCTTCTTCATATCCACCAATCAGAACCTTTTGATATATGGTATGGAGCATCCTTAGGGGTGTGAAAATTCACGTTTGTTCAAGCCAAGTCTCTGGGTTCATATTTGGGCTCCCTGTGGAAGCCTGAATTATAACTTAGTTGAATATGAGGAATTTTCTTTAAAAATCTTCTTGTTCAGATCCAGCTGTCGGAATGTTTTGATATTTGGTATACAGCATCCTTAGGGAGGTGTGATTCAAGTTTGTTCAAGCCAAGTCTCTAAGTCCATATTTGGGCTCCCTGTGGGAGACCGAATTGTAACTTAGTTCAGTATGAGGAATATTCTTTAAAAATCTTCTTCTTCACATCCACCAGTACAAATCTTTTGATATTTGGTATGCAGCATCCTTAGGGGGTGGGGGGGGGGAGATTCACATTTGTCCAAGCCAAGTCTCTGGGTTTATATTTGGTCTCCCTGTGGGAGCCCGAATTATAACTTAGTTCAATATGAGGAATTTTCTTCAAAGATCTTCTAGTTCCAATGCAGCAGCCGGAATGTTTTGATATTTGGTATACAGCATCCTTAGGAAGGTGTGATTCAAGGTTGTTCAAGCCAAGTCACTGAGTCCATATTTGGGCTCTCTGTTGGAGACCAAATTGTTACTTTGTTCAATATGAGGAACATTCTTTAAAAAACTTCTTCACATCCACCAGTAAGAATCTTTTGATATTTGGTATATTGTATTGATAGGGAGCTGAGATTCAAATTTGTTAAGGCCAAGTCTCTGGGTTAATATTTTGGCTCCCTATGGGAACCCGAATTAGAAATTAGTTCAATATGAGGAATATTTTTTAAATTTTATTTTTCAGATCCACCGGTCAGAATGTTTTGATATTTGGTAAAAAGTTTTCTTAATGGGGCAGATGCAAGTTTGTTCAAAATCAGGACCCTTGATTGGTAGTTGTCAGTCAGGTGAGCACTCTCAGGTCCCTTGAGGCCTCTTTGTCATTGTTAACCCTTTACCCAACGTAACGGCCAAAACCGGCCAGCGCTATTCTCAAAAATCGCCAATTAATTTTCACTATTTTTTTCATTTTTTGTCTCAAAAACATAGGTTATGACCCCTCGTTGGAACGAGCTCGTCGAGCTCATTCCAAACAAGGGGTCATAACCTATGTTTTTGAGACAAAAAATGAAAAAAATTAGTTATTCAAGAATTTTTTTTGCAAGTGTCGTCTGCTTTTCATGTTAGGTAAAGGGTTAAATGTAGAATAATCGATAGCTGCCGGCTTTTAACCATCAGTTGTCATAATTGGCCAGTTTTTGATTGCCAATTCCGATTATCGGTTCATTACTAGTTGTGCCACCTGTTCTATGGTGGCAAAGGTTGACCGAAGTCTGATACAAGCCTTTCAGGGTAAAAACTGTGCAGGGGTAATTTAGTATCTTAGCACTGGAATAAAGCAGAAACATATTTCACACTTCTTGTCTGCATATAGTAGTACGAGAAAGTGTTTTTAACCCTTTACCCAACGTAACGGCCAAAACCGGCCAGCGCTATTCTCAAAAACAGCCAATTAATTTTCATTATTTTTTTCATTTTTTGTCTCAAAAACATAGTTTATGACCCCTCTTTGGAACGAGCTCGTCGAGCTCGTTCCAACGAGGGGTCATAACCTATGTTTTTGAGACAAAAAATGAAAAAAACTAGTTATTCAAGAATTTATTTTGCAAGTGTTGTCTGCTTTCCATGTTAGGTAAAGGGTTAAATATGCATTGTGAATGAAGTTCAAATTACTTTCCAGACTGAACAGAGATGAATTATTCACAGATGAAGGTGCAAAACACATCCTAGTGCTGAGAAATGGTCATTTCTATGTATTTGATGTTCTTGATAAAGATGGTGAGATGAATTGTGTCCTTGTTTTATATATGTGCATGTATTCAAAGCCACAATCAGCATTCAGTTCTAAATTTCTGAAACAGGCTTCCCACTGGGTCTTGCATTGACGAAATGGCCTTGAATTGGACTAAGGGTCATTTAAGGTCATGAAATCCTGGAAAATGTGCCAGGAGGCCTTGATTATTCATGAAATAGAAATGCTGCCAAAGCAAGTAAGGAATGATCATTTGTTTCTGTCAATTTCTTGAGTTATGAACCCCCCCCAAGACAATGTCCAAACTGTGTAAATGAGCGTAAATGGTCTCATTGCTTGGTCTGATCTTCCCCTTGATAGCTGTCAAGACACACATGCCATATGTCGTGTGAGGACTCTGTGAAATCCAACATCAGCATACTTTGCAAACTGCAATATGTGATACTGGATTGTTTCAAAAGCAATACTCTCTTTATGTTTTTGCCTTAACCCTTTTTCCACCATTAATGGCCAAAGCCAGCCAGTGCTATTCACAAAAATTGCCATTTAATTTTCATTACTTTTGTCATTTTTTGCCTCAAAAACATAGCTTATGACCCTTCATTAGAACGAGCTTGAGCTCATTCTAATGATGTGTCACAAGCTATGTTTTTGAGGCAAAAAATGAAAACAATTACTAATTCAATAATTTTATTTGCAAGTGTTGTCTGCTTTTTGTGTTAGATAAAGGGTTAAAATGGTACACACAATGGAACCCTGCTAACCCTTTACCTTACAAATCGACTGCATCCACCCACCCAATTTACAAATAAAATAAAATAAAATCTTTGAGCTCATTCCAATGAGGGGTCACATGATATGGCCTTGATGAAATTTTTTGAAAAATTTATAAAAACAATAATTAATAAATTTTGATTTCCTGTTCACTGGGTAATGAAGCTATTCATACAAGACTAATTACTTATACTGGGAGTGCGGTGGATCAGTGGTAGACTGTTGAACTTCTATGCTAGAGGTCCCCATCTGGAATGACCTGCGTTGTGTCCTTGGGCAAGGCACTTTATCCTGGTTGCCTACATGCGGGCTTGATGATGCATTGTACTAAGGCATACTGCACGTTGATGGTGCACATGTCTTCAACCGCTGTAACCCTGCTTGACCAGAGCTTGAACAGAGTTAGAATGTTGAGGAGCTGACAGTTGCTCATTGATGCTTCGTGGTTCTCTGAGGGTACTCCGGCTTCCTCCACCCGTAAAACTCTCGTGGTCACGATTAGCCATTGTGCATAGGTATGCGACTTAAACAGGAATAAATACAAAAAATAAATAACCTATTCACTATTTTCTGGACCAGGTACATGTGGAAGCAAATAGAGTACATCCCTATACAATAGTGGAGCACACTTATTCAGATAACTCATATATCAGAATATTCCGGTGCTTTTCTTCCTAGACAATTAGGAAAAATTGTTTCATAGGTAAAATTATTGATGAGACATTAACATTTTTAACCAATGCAGACGATATCAGAATGTATTACTTTACCCCTCTGAACCCTGGTGGTATCTTCCATGTCAGTTCAATGACAGCAATTGGACGAGTCCATATTTATTATTTTGGGTTAAACCAATTAATATTTTCAACCTGCAGCCTTAGGGCTGCACATTGAAATATTGATTGGTCAACACTACTCATTTACCTTGTTTCCATCCCCCTTGAAGACATTTTGATGTAGCTTATGACCCGGCTGGAAAAAGGGCCTCTGGTGTTCAAAGGGTTAAATATATTTTCAATTTTTTTTAAATTTAGGAGCTTGTTCGAATGGAAGGGGGCAGCACATAATGGTGACCCCCACGGGTACGTTCCAGTGAGGTGTTACATGATATGGTTTTGTTGGAATATTTTGAAAAATACTTTTTTTTCAACTGCTCAGTTTGTATATTACGGATACAGCTGATATGTTCAGTAACGGGTTAACTCTTTGAAATACATGATATTCCTGCCCAGCACAGGGTTTTTCTTGTCACTGAAACAAAGTATAATTTGGGAACATTTAATCATATTTTCCCCCTGCAAACTGAATGGATTTTTTCACCAATGATTTCTTGAGTTATATTTAGATTAATTTTTCATCAAATCTAGTCATGGCTGCTTCATAGCAGCCATGACAAGATTTGATGAAAAATATCTAGAAAATACTCAGCAGGTTAACTCTTTCACTGCCGAATGCGACTAAAGTTGAATTACCCAATCGCTGCCGGTCGCGACTGAATTCAAAACTTGAAACCAGATAGCATTACGACTGTTCTAGGGGAAGTAACTCTCTTATTTTTGTGTTTTACGATATTGTGGTGTTCTATTTATGTTCAATGTCAAAGGTCAAGAAAATTTTTGCGGTACAACTTCCCACGATAGGAATACAGCTTGGATCAAAACGTATGTTGGTTTGTTTTGGCATGTCTTTCAGACAAAATATCTGCAAGGAATTCTACTCAGAAACGACAAGTGAGGTTATAGAGCATATTTTTTAAGACTCAGATAGCGAATATAGTTCTGAAACTGAAGATGGGGAATCTCTTGACAGTGCAGCCTGTGATATGGACGTATTGACCCCTCAAGGCCAAGATATGGGCATATTAACTCCCCAAGGCCAAGATTTGGTTCAAAATGTAGGTGCTGTCAGAAATTCTGCAAGATTCGAATAGAAGAATTGTCAAGAGTCAGCAAATTACCCAATTAGTTTTGACAGCAAATTTATGGTTTAGAATATTCATTTGATCCATGCTGGATTCAAACCGACCATGACAGAACATCTTGGTCTTCAATAGTTTCCCCCCCCCCCCCCATCCCAAATCAATATAAGGACTCTATATATGTAATATTTCTTTTTGAAACCTGCCGATCAATTTGTATTATAACTACAATCACAGTACCCTTTATATTCTATTCCTACAGAAATTTTTATGTAGAATTTATTTTTTCTAAATATTGTTACACATAATGTAAACATGCTTTTTTCTCTCTCAGCTTTAGGGGGTTAGTTACTATGTAAAATGGAGCAATCATACAAAAAAAAAATTAAAAAGTCCCTTCGGGCTTCTCCTTCTGGCTCACTTCTCCCTCTTTTCATTTGACTTTTTAGTAAAGTCTGTAGAGGGAGATGTGACTTATCCCTCAATGCTCACTGATCAATAGTATAGCCATTGAGGCTGAACATGACTTTAAACACCAATACATACATATTAATTAAAGCTTATAAGAATTAACTCTTAACCCTTTACCCAATGCAGACAATATCGAAATTTATTATTTTAAATATCATTTTTAACCCTTTACCTAACCTGAAAAGCAGACGACACTTGCAAAAATAATTCTTGAATAACTAATTTTTTTCATTTTTTGTCTCAAAAACATAGGTTATGACCCCTCATTGGAACGAGCTCAACGAGCTCGTTCCAACGAGAGGTCATAACCTATGTTTTTGAGACAAAAAATGAAAAAAATAATGAAAATTAATTAGCGATTTTTGAGAATAGCGCTGGCCGGTTTTGGCCGTTATGTTAGGTAAAGGGTTAAAACGTTTTCAAAAAATTTCAGCCAAACCATATCATATGACTCCTCCTTGGAACAAGCTCGACAAGCCCATTTCAAAGAGGGGTCACATAATATGGTTTGGTTGAAATTTCTAGAAAAATAATATTTTTTCAGCTGCTGAATTTATGCATTATGCGGGCAGATGTGGCCGATTCATTGGGTAAAGGGTTAAGCCACTGAGTATATTTAAAATATTTTTCAACAAATCTAATCATGGTGGTTCCACATCAAAAATATTTTAGTGGCAAGAGATTTTCTGTCCTGGGCAGTAGAGTTCAACCGATGATCAGAAGCAACCACATCAATCAGTTGATTGTGGGCAATTGGATGACCATGGCAATGGCTCCTGGAACATCGGTTCAACTGATTGTTGCCAAGTATTTTGTGAAGATTCGTAAATCACATTTTATTATCTTCTGAAATTGTTCAGTTGTTCATGTAAAATGATGTCAATGATACCATTCAGTATAAAGTTGAGAAACAACCACCGTGGCAATGTATATTTTTAATCTCTCTAGATGCCCATTTAGGGGGTACACAAGTTGAGTGTACTTGCGGCCACTGCCAGTTTATATCAGAAATGTGAAGGTTGCACTCCATTGACTCAGGTTGCAGTGAAATTACCAGTTGCACACATTTGGGCGGTACACATGGCTCTGAGTGAGAGCCACATGTACTGCCCAAGTCAGGCCTGGCATTTTCAGGAGAGCAATTTATTCTCTCACCTACTGCTCATTTTAAAAAAATTAAGAAGGGCGAAAACTAGCCCTGCTGACCTTAGGAAAAAATGATTACCATAACAGCCTCTTCCTGAAACCGGCATCTTTTCAAATCTGTGCTGTGTTAGTGGTCTCAGTGAGATGGCAACACTGCCCCTCCCTCACCACCGAGCCCTGCCGAGGCCCAGAAGTGTGGAAGGGACAGTGTAGCTGGCTCACAGAGACTACCTTTAGCAGCACCAAATAAAATGTACAAGCTCACTAGGCAGAATTCATTAATAGTAAAACTTAATTTTGCCACTTTAAGCTTTTGTAAGCTTGAAAAGAGCTAATTGCTCCCCTAGGCTGTGTGAGGGGAGTGATGTTTAGCCCTACTGCGTTTTTAAGAATGCCAGGCCTGTCAAGTGTGCATTACTGGCAATAGCGACTGGTACATGCTTGCCGCAAGTACGCTCAATTGTAAGCCTTAGACTGTAAACACTGTAAAATATTTTCAATTTAATGTAGTTCTTTCGGGCTGTGACTTGTGTGATATTACAATGGTTATTGGCATCAAAATCAGCCGATTGTGAGCTCAAATAACCAGTAATTGGTCGACGGCCATTTTTGGTAATCGTTTGAACACTACTGGGCAGGAATATATGCCAGCAGCATGCAAGGAGTTAACCTTTTACCCAACGAATAGGCCACATTCACCTGAGTAATATGCAAATTCAGCAGCTTAAAAAATACTATTTTTCAAAAACAATTTAAACAAAACCATATCATGTGACCCCTCTTTGGTACGAGCTCGTCAAGCTCCTTCCAATGAGGGGTCACATGATATGGTTTTGTTGAAATTGAAATTTTTTTAAAAACGATATTTAAAATAATAAATTTTTATATCGTCTTCATTGGGTAAAGGTTAAAGGTAAGTCAACGCATTTCATAGTTGAAACTCATTACTGCTAATGATGCTGTAATTCTAGGTAATATAGAACCTCCAGAAGCAATCTTAGCTCAAATCAACCATATTTTACATGATAACCAACCATCACCTCCATATCCACTGGCTGTACTCACTTCAGAAAACAGAGATAAATGGGCTGCATTAAGAACAGAGTTGATAAAAGATGGTAAGTTATAAACAATAACAGGTGACAAATAATGACCTGCTACAGGTGATTATTTATTTCATTTTTATTTAATTATTTATTTATTAGCTCCGCTGACAAAGTCAGCAGAGCTTTTCTTATACTGATTCGTCCGTCATCCGTCGTCCGTCGTCTGTCGTCCATCTGTCCGCCCGTTGTCAACATTTTATTTGTCCGAGCCATAATTTCTAAACCGCTGAATATTTTTCCACCAAACTTCATAACAATATGTATTATCAATAGACGGTGTGTCATCAATTATTCTGCGGTCTGCAAATCCACAGGGTCAAGGTCACAGGTCACAGGATCAAGAAAATCTTAAGATATTTTTGATATTTGTTTGTCCAAGCCATAATTTCTGAACCGCTGAATATTTTTCGGCTAAAGTTTGTAACAATATTAGTATTAGAAAACATGCCCATGCGATCAGTGGCCCTCAGCGGAGCTCTCTAGGTGTGACAGGCCTCTTGTTTGTTTATATATTCATTTCATTTTTATTTATTTATTTGTTTATATATTCATTTCATTTTTATTTATTTATTTATTTATTCATTTCATTTTTATTTATTTATTTGTTTATTTATTCATTTTTATTTATTTATTTATTTGTTTATTCATTTCATTTTTATTTATTTATTTATTTATTTGTTTATTTATTCATTTCATTTTTATTTATTTGTTTGTTTATTTATTCATTTCCTTTTTATTTATTTATTTATTTATTTATTTATTCATTTTATTTTTATTTATTTATTTATTTGTTTATTTATTCATTTCATTTTTATTTATTTGTTTGTTTGTCTATTCATTTCATTTTTATTTATTTATTTATTTATTCATTTCATTTTTATTTATTTATTTATTTATTTGTTTATTTATTCATATTATTTTTATTTATTTATTTATTTATTTATTTATTTATTTATTTATTTATTTATTTATTTATTGGAGCTTAACTACACTTTCAACAGCCAGGGTCACCTCATGTCAGACAGTTCTATGCATGGAGGAGGCCAGAGAGAACCACCGAATAGCAGTGAGCAACTGTCAGACTCCCCAGCGTATTAACTTTACACAAACAGGGTAAGCATCGGTTGAAGACAAGTGCACCATCAATGTACAGTACATCTTAGTACATAGCACCACCATGCCCCCACGTAGGTAATCGTGATCAAGTGCCTTGCCCAAGGACACAATGCCATTACCCCTGACGGGGATTGAACCGTGGACCTTTCAGTTTGAAGTCCAATTCTGTAACCACCTGGCCACCACGCTCTTGCTATAAGTGATTGATTCACTGACATTTGATGACAGGTAAAACTGTACAATTTTAACCCTTTACCTAACATATCAGCTGAATCCACCTGAATCAGCTGTTGAAAAAAAAAAAAAATTTCAACAAAACCATTTCATGTCATATCTCACTGGAATGAGCTAATACCTATATCATGTGACCCCCTCATTGGAATGAGCTTGTCAACCTCATTCCAGTGAGGGGGGTCACATAATATGGTTTTGGTGAAATTTTTTGAAAAATTAAAAAAAATATTTTAACCCTTTACCTAACAAATCGCCTGCATCCGCCCATGTAATATACAAATTGAGCAGTTGAAAAAATATAATTTTTCAAAAAATTTCAACAAAACCATATCATCTGACCCCTCGTTGGAATGAGCTCATTCTAATGAGGGGTCACATGATATGGTTTTGTTGAAATTTTTTGAAAAATTTAAAAAAATGCTATTTAAAATAATACATTTTGATATCGTCTGCATTGGGTAAAGGGTTAATTAATATTTTGATATCATCTGCATTGGTAAAGGGTTAACCCTTTACCTAACGAATCGCCCGCATCCGCCCGCGTAATATCCAAATTCAGCAGCTGAAAAAATATTATTTTTCAAAAAATTTTAACAAAACCATGTCATGTGACCCCTTGTTGGAACGAGCTCGTCGAGCTCGTTCCAACGATGGGTCACATGATATGGTTTTGTTGAAATTTTTTGAAAAATTAAAAAAAATGATATTTAAAATAATAAATTTTGATATCGTCCGCGTTGGGTAAAGGGTTAATAATTTTACAGAATTGAAACAATTTTTCTTAATTGGTCTGGAAAGAAGGGCACCTGAGTCCAGCCTCCAAGATGTAGTTTGATAAAGAATTAAGATTTTAATCCTGATTATGGCAATGACAGGCAAAAGTGTCTCAGTGTTGTACATAAGAATATGAACCCAGATCTAGTCTGATCACTTCCTGCATGAGGGTTAGGTAGATCAGCAAGATATAGAGAGTAATCGCTTGACTGGACTGGTTACGTGAAATAATTCATGAGAGGTGAGCGACGTTGTACAAACACGAGTGCGCACGAGTGTTTTACAGTATACTCCCTCACCTCAAATGAATTACTTCACGTAACCAGTCCAGTCATTGGGGAGTTTGACAGTTGCTTGCCATTGCTCAGTGGTTCTCTCCAGGTACTCCGGCTTCCTCTACCAGAGAAAACTGTCCAACACGAGGTGACCCTGGCTGTCAAAAGTGTTGTTAAATGAATAAATAAATAAATTAATAAAGCAGCGTACACAGCGTTTGTACTTGTCCATATGCCCTTATATTTTTATACTGTACCAATGACCCAGACTTAGCTGGTGCTAACTCTCAAATATCTAGGGCCAAACACAAATTTTGCCCCCCAATCCCCAAAATTTGCATCAAAAACCAAAAATTACATGTCCTATATGGTCCTCCATACTTTTACTCCACTGCGCATGTGCAGTGTCAAGGAGGTCTCGAAATTGGCACTATTATCATTCTTTGATAGGCCCTAAAATCAGTAACATGTTACTGATATTTGTGCTTGTAAATCTCAGTTTAAATGATGCCAGACACATAATTATGAATGAAATGGTGGATCTAAGAAGGATGAGAGGAAGAAACAGTGGCAGGAAATGTTCAGGACTGTAACTTATAATTTTTTACGAAATTATTTCATGTTGCCTATTTTCGAGGCATGGCCCTCATGTTGTCATTCTGGATATGAATGTACCATTGTTTGTTCAGTGTTTCCACTCTCCCTTTCCTGTATTCCCCCTAACTATTCTCCTATGCTTTTGGCATATTTTTTGTAATGTTGATTACTAAAATTTCTTGGGAGTTTTGGCTTGGTAACAGAATAAATATTCTGTTTTTCCCCATGTTTACGTCCTCACCCTTGGGTGTTTAGGCGTTTTGGTCTGCATCTACCATCTGATGTTCTGCAGTTTCTTCTCTGTTTTGCATCAGATAGTGTTTAAAGTGGTAACTGATTTCGGGCCATGTTTATCAGTGCCTGGAGTCATGTTTCCGTTTTTTGTACACTTTTTGTTTATGTTGACAACAGTTACTTCTGATGGTGATTACTTGTCTTCTATTAGTTCTGCTCAGAGCCAGATACATTAATATTGTCCGGAAGTGTTGCATTAATTTTTAAAAATGTTTTAATATATTTTGTCCACACTTAGGCTTTTTGGGGATCCATTTGGGCTCATTGTTCCCATTGGGAACTTGGGCTCTTCTGAAAAATTTTTTAAAAAAAATTTTTTTTTGAAATTATTTTTTCGAAATGTTATAATGGATTATATTATATTATGTATCTTTGTTTCAAGGTTTAGTGCGAGTAATATGACTGTTTATATTTTTTCATGATGAAAAAATATTGTTCAAATTGTAATGCAAGGAAATCTTCCTCTGATTCTCATGTTCACTAATTCTTGCTCAGTGTGTGCTAATTGGAATGACAACGTTGGAGACGTGTGTCATGGTATATTGTTAGCGGTGAGGGGTCCATTCCGGTCCTCTCTCCACAGGGTCACTCTAGTTTATCAGTCTCTTTTTCAGAAGAACAAGAACAGGGTGATATTTCTGTGATGTCTTCAACAAGTGTGTCTCCGTTGTTGCAGTATTAGGGCTAGCAGCTAAGTGCTCATGGAAATACGACAATTGCCGAAGAGGTCCTTAGTAGGATCGAAGGCTTTGATCGTCCACTAGTCCACCCGGTGTAGCGACCATTCATCGAATGGCTCGGCAGCCGGGTTTGTCCGTTGCGGTCCAGGGAAGCAGTTTGCGAGTACTATAAACATTGATCATGCACACCCAGCAACGACGGATCCGAGGATAGTACAGAGGAAGCCTGTCAGTCCGGTAGCTAGCTCATCCAGGTCTGTCCGGACCGCGAGCGAGAGAGCCCTCCTCTCTCTTACAACAACATCTGTGCCGCGATGTTGTTGTATGTTCGTTCGCTAGTCAGAGCATACATCCACTCCTCATGCTCGGGACGCTCCGCCGCATAGACAGTTCGACGCGGCTGTTCTGTTGGCTTCCTCATCCTCACGTCAGCACACACTACCGCACCTTGGCTATGTGACCACAGGTTTCCAGGGGACATTCGCATATTATATAAATGCAGGAATGAACGTCCCTGGAGCTCCTGCTTTGCCGACCAGGGAATCCACGTCGACCAGGTCACTCCATCCGCTAGCCAAGGACACAAGGCCTTTCCAGTTGGGACGTTCGCATATAATATATGATTGAGGGATGAACGTCCCTGGAGCTTCCAGCGGCTAATTACGTAAGACCGCGGCTCCACAGGCCTCATTGAGGAACAAGAACAGGGTGATATTTCCGTGATGTCTTCGAAAAGTGTGCTTCTGTCGTCACTGTCAAATGAAGAGCTAGCGGCAAAAGTGCTCATGTAGATACATCAATTGCCTAAGAGGTCCCAAGTAGGATCGACGGCTTTGGCGTCCGCTAGCTCGCCCGGTGTGCGACCATTCATCGAATGGCTTGGCAGCCGGGTTCGTCCGTTGCTGTCCAGGAAGGAGATTTGAGTGATGCGAGCACTATAAAAAGACAACGTGCACACCCAGTGACGACGGATACGAGGATGGTACGGAGGAATCCTATTAGTCCGGTTCATCCGGGCTGCGGGCGAGAGAGGTCCCTCTCTCGTACAACAACATCTGGGCCCAGATGTTGTGGTACAAAACGTTCCTCAGTCAGAGCATACATCCACCGCTCGGGACACTCCGTTATATAGACAGTCTGGAGAGACTGCTCTATTGGCTTCCTCATCTTCACGGCAGCACACACGACCGCACCTTGTTTACGTGATATCCAGCCAGCCTCGTCGACCAGGGATTCCACGGTGACCAGGTCACGCCAACCGGTAGCCAAGGATACGAGGCCTTCATACTCCAGACGTTTGCATAAAAGAAGTATGCAGGAGTCAACGTCCAAGGAGCTTCCAGCGGCTAAATCCTGTAAGACCGCAGCTCCACAGGCCTCTGTTACGGACGTGCTATTGCAGATAGCACAAATTATCGCAGCATCCCAGCAACCGACAGAAACTCTGTCGGATCAGGAATTATCCGAGGAAGCTGGGTCGGTACGTTCCGCTGCAGGTTCAGGCACGGACTACCAAGAATTACAAGTGGTCCGACAGGATGGCGAAAGGGATACGGAGGAGTTGAAATTTTCCCTTTCGGAACAACATAAAATTGCCGTAGAGTTCATCCAGCATTATCTTCCTGACGTTGTTCCTCCGGACCAAAATGCTGCATTGCCGGATAAGAGACTGATAGCGCCACTGGACACAGAATTCTTCAATCGGTTTAGGGACATCATCCCTGAGTTTCCGACACAGTCCAGAAATGTCTCACGGACATTTGAACTATTGAATGACGCTATATATAAACTTGCTACCAAAATGGGCAGGTCCGGTTTCTTATCGGCAAATGCTCTACATCTGCCTTTCATCAATTCAAGGAATAAATTCAAAACGGCAGGCCAGGGCATTCCGAGAGTTCTCTGTGTCTAGACGACCAGGCCAAAGACCTAGAATTGTCTATACCATCGTCTATGTCAATTCTAACCACGACGTTGGAAATGACAATATCGTCTAACAGGGCTAGCTTAGACGCATTATCGTATGCAGATCACCTTACCAGAGTGTTATCATTATGTCTCGAAGGAAAAGAATTCCAGGATGTACAAACCTTCTTAAGAGTTCTTTTGAGGGCCATAGCACTCTCCACATATAACTCTGCTCTTTCAGTGGCAAATCTGGAGTTGGTTAGACGTGACGCGGCCCTGGCTACATCCACGCGCGTGGATAGTAAGGTGAAAAACTCTCTCAGAGTCGCTCCGGTCTCCGGAGAGCGTCTCTTCGACGGCAAGCTTTCCGCAATCTATGATCAGATAACTAAGAAAGCTTCAGACTCTCTGCTATTCAAATCCGCTTCCAAAAAGTCGGATTCAGCGGAAAAGAGTAGGGCAGGCACTTCTGGGGCGAATACGGAATACGTCCAAGGGAAGTTCCTATAGAGGTTCCTATGCGTCCTCTAGGTCTTACTCTAGAGACCGTCAGGGTAGCGACTCAGGTAGGGGCAAGGGGCAGTAATACTGGCCGAGACAACTGGTCAGACGCCCCTAGGTCGACAGGGCGAGGTGGGGGACGTGGTTTCTCCTTCGGCAAGCCTCGCAGGTCCAGGAGGTGATGGTATAAACCTGTATCGTGTTCCAGTGGGCGGAAGACTGTCGAGTTTCTCAACCAATTGGGAGTCGATTATGGATGACTCTTGGGTTCGAGGGGTGATTTCGGAAGGACTAAAACTGTCCTTCAAACCTCTGTTAACTCGAAGTCCAAGATGGACTCAGCTTCCGTCAAATCCGCAGAAAAGAGGCCCGCTTCTATCAGAAGTCAAGTCTCTTCTGGAGAAGAACGCGATAAAGGTCGTAGAAAACCAGGAATCTCCAGGTTTCTACAGCCATCTTTTTCTGATTCCGAAACCAGACGGCTCGTTCCTTCCAGTCATAGATCTGAGTTGTATAAACAAGCTGATCGTGGCTCCAAAATTCTATATGGAGACCATCCGATCGGTCAGAGCGAGCATCTCAAGGATGCATACTTTCACGTCATGGTACATCCGGCGTTCAGAAAGTATCTTCGCTTCGCCGTCCTAGGAGTCGTGGGCTTTCACTCGAATAATGAACTCGGTAATGACTCATTTCCGAGCTCATTCACCTGCGGTAACGTCGACCTACCTGGACGACATTCTTCAGAGGTACGGCAATGAGTTAACGCTTCAGAACGATGTGCAGAATCTGCTTCTATTGCTCTGACGTCTCGGTTTCTTAGTAAACGAGGAGAAGTCGGATCTGGTGCCATCCAACTCATTCACCCACCTGGGGATGATCTTCGAGACACACAACAATCTCGTTCATCTGCCGTTAACCAGAGCAAAATTAATCAGTTGTTACGCTCGCTATTGTCTTCACTGAGACAAAGTTACAGCGAGAGAATTCATGAGGCTGATAGGTTTGTGCGGAGCTGCCGTGGATCTTATTCCGATGGGGCGGCTACGCACTTGTCCTCTCCAAATCTTTCTGACTCAGAATTGGAGGGTGAAGATTCATTCGCTCGATATGGACATCCTCTTGTCAAATCAAGTGAAACAAGAGATTCAGACTTGGGCAGATATTCAGTGGTTAACTCAGGGAGTTCCACTGCAATTGCTGGATCCGAGTTTTATGATTATGATGGATGCCAATAAAACAGGTTGGGGCACAACATTGAGCCCAACGAATTTGAGGTGCCAGGGTCTTTGGGATCCGCAGTTCCTAATCAAGCACATAAACATCAAAAAAATGATGTCAATTTGGCTTGTGCTGCGTCATTGATGAACGTTATTCAGAATGTACACGTGCAAATTCAGTCCGAAAATACGACGGTAGTAGCGTATATTCCGAACCAGGGAGGTACTCATACCATTCCGTTATTCAATTTAACAGAAAGAATCCTTCTGTTTGTACTAGAACATCAAGTTCTCCTATCGGTCCGTCATATTCTGGGTCGTCTGAACGTATTAGTGGACTCCCTTTCACGGAGGGGTCGCTTGTTGCCGTCAGAATGGACTCTCAACAAACAAGTATTCAATCAGATTTGCTACCAATGGGAGCGGCCAATGATAGACTTATTTGCGACGCATCTCAACAATCAGTTGCAGACATATGTGTCACCATGTCCGGATCCTCGAGCGTTTGCAGTAGACGCTCTATCGATCTTGTTGGATGGAATGATAGGATATGCGTATCCTCCAGCGCCGTTGATTCAGCAGATATTGCTCAAGATAAAACAATCTCAGTGCAAAATTCTGTTGGTAGCATCTCTGTCTCCACAGAGACCGTGGATAAATCTACTCAGGTGTCTGTTGTGGGACATGCCGCTTAAGCTTCCTCCATATTTCGGTCCATTCTATTGCTAGGTGGATTCCATTGACTATCCGTGCTGCTTATGATAAATTATCTTCAATTCAGCAGTCTGTGCTTAAGATTTCAGCTCATGAAGTAAGAGCTCTATCTACATCTTAGGCTTACGCTAATAGTGTTGCTATTACAGATCTAATGAAGGCTGCATATTGGTCTCAGCCTTCCATTTCTGGAGATCTGCATTGTTTAGGTCCGTTGTCTGTTGCTCAGAATGTCGTCCACTAAACAGTTGCAAGTATAGTTATGCAGGCTTTCTTCTTCCGGCAGTGACTCTGTCCTGCTGTCCTCTTCGCTCTGGGGTATTTGTTCCAGGGCAAGGAGAAGGAGGGGGGGGAGGTGTTCCCTTAGGTCACCTGCTATATAGTGAAAAGCAAGGGAATACCTCCTCTGGAGTCAGTAATTCTGAGTCGGTGCCAGGATGGTTTTAAAGTGTAAAGCTAATGTTAACTCATCCATGTAATATTTTTAAAGTGTAGCTTGGTGTGAAGCATTTGTATATGTCACCTGTCATACAGGCGTTAATATACAATCCTTGGACACTTTTAATGAGTATAAAGAGTCTCATTTCTCTGGACTTCCTTTATTTATTGGCTTTCCTTTAAAAATAATTAGTATAATGGGTTATACTGGATGTTGATAGAGATCATTGACGTTATTGTGCTCAGTTACAAAATTGTGTTGTGTCTTTCTTTTTTGATGCAAATAAGAAAGATACATGTAAAGCCTATTTCTCCTTTTCTCCTCGAGGGGATAATTCTGTTATATGTAGTTGAGCCTATTGGATTTTCCTTTATGTCCTAGGCCCTTCAGCCTTTTTACCTGCGTCACCAGCGGCAGAGCAGGTCTAGTAACCGCTCGACTCCATCCGTCTGTCTGTCAGTCCATCCATCCGTCAGTCCATCCGAAACACTTCTTCCGTCAAAGTTTTCTTGGCTTCTATGAAAGGGAATGATTTTATATTTGGTCTGCTGCTTCATAATGATGAGTTGTATCGTGTATCTAATTTTCAGATCTGCCGTGCGGCCACTTTCTGTTCGCCGAAACTTTGAAATCTGTTCATCTCTGTAATCAATTGCATGCAGCGACGCAGGTCCAGACCCGGTGTGGGTCTTGGCTTGTTTCTATTCAGCTAAGTCTGGGTCATTGGTACAGTATAAAAATGTTAAAAAATTTATAGTAATTTATATATTTTTTATACTTACCAATGACCCAGACGGGGACGGCCCTCCCATGAGTTGGGAACTCATACCTCCCCGCTGAGTACATAACACTTACCAGGCACTGGTTGTAAGAATGATAATTGTGCCAATTTCGAGACCTTCTTGACACTGCGCATGTGCAGTGGAGTAAAAGTATGGAGGACCATATAGGACATGTAATTTTCGGTTTTTGATGCAAATTTTGGGGATTGGGGGCAAAATTTGTGTTTGGCCCTAGATATTTGAGTGTTAGCACCAGTTAAGTCTGGGTCATTGGTAAGTATAAAAAATATATAAATTACTATAAATTTTTTAACTTTTCTATCATATTGTACAAACCAAATTGCAAGGATGAATCTTGATAGTTTAAGATTTTAATCCTAAGTACATTGCCACCTGTCAAGGACTTTGTCCCAAACAAGCATTTTCATTCTTGAACTTGGATATAACGACACAGAAATGCAGAAAAATTCTCTGAACTTGTAGAGTTTTGGATACCCATACTTGAGCTTTGTACGAAGATCAGGTGCTGGAAGATAAAGACAACATATTCTGTGAGTGTTGTGCTTTACATTATCATAGAAGTGTAATTATTTAGTCTGTATGGATTTGCCTTGTTAAAATTTATGGGAGAGTGCCAAAAGGCATTCTCCCATAAATTGAATAATGACAAGAACATGTGGACAAATTTGGGTGATCAAAAATAATTCTGCAATATCTACAACTTAAAAAGCTGTGTTATGTTCAATCAGTCAAATGTCCTAGAATATTTTACAGCTATTTTTGGAAAGTGTATCGTTGATGATTATTTTTATGACAGGTAAAGCCATCGAAAATAGTACAGTGGAGCCCACATAATTGGATATCTCTTAACTGAATAACCCTGTTAATTGAATATAATTTCCCAACACAAAACCATTTACCATACCTCCAGTACAAATTTGACCTGTTAATTGAATACAGGTTATAGAGTAAACTGCTGTTAATTGAATAAAAAATCTTGTAACCTGTCGAGAAATTTCCTGACTCTCCCCAGTTTTCCTTTGTTTATAGGCCTATTTGGCCTCAGTATATCCAGTATAGGCATTTAATCTGTTATATCTTGTTTGACAAAGCTCACAGAGCTCTGTCAAACAAGATATAATAGAATAAATGCTAAGTTTATCTCTAGAATACAGGAAATTGACACAATCAGTGTTAATTGAATACTCATGTTAATTGAATATTTTTTTGCGGCAAAGTGGCTATTCAATTAACAGGGTTCCACTGTACTGTACTTCTCAGCCAATCAAAGGAAAGGACATTTATGTGAGAGATAATAAATATTACACAATATATCAGATAAGTGCAAAAACATCTTTCTCTTCCTCAGAACCAGAACTGTGTCAAGGAGATGGCTCCTTGGAAATGGGTAGGAGACCTTTGTTCTGCCAGGTGGAATTGGAAAAAGCAGCAAGAAAGGGAATCGAAGCATAGGGCCAAAGAAAGGAAGGAATACCTTTTTAAAAAATAAGGAACATGATAAAGAGCTAAAAGCAAAATTCATGGCCATCACGGAACTACTTGAAAAATCTAAACAAGCCTCCAACTCACAATGACTATTAACAAAACTTCCAACCAAGAAACACTCCAAAATGGTAGTAATTAATAACGGGCCAGTCTCTCCTACTTCTCCTCTACTCTGGTCAGACATTTTGTTGCCAGATTTATAATTTAATCATTTGCCCCACCTCTGCATTTGATTGGTTGAAAGCATACAGAATGAAAGTCATCAAAATCGTATAAACCAAATCACCTATTGATTTGGAATGTCTACACATTCGCACATCCGATCCAACTTTGAAGACTCTGGAAGCCCTGCCCACTCAATCCAGTTGTCACCGTGAGGGCGTGACGGCAGACTGATAGATGGATAACAAGCTTGTAAACAAAGATCAATGATCGATTTTTCATTGCCTCTGGTCAGCGAGAATATAATGATAATTTCTCGGGAACAATTGAATTTAATAAAATATACCAAAGTGGGAGACGAAATAAAAGATCATACTTCCAAACATGATTTTGGGGGAACTTAAAAAAAATATTTTTAATGATATTGTTACGTGACTTGCTAAATATCTGTCATCTGCGATCGAAAATCAAAACAACAAACAATTTGACAGTGATTGACGTGACCTGTTTGTGGCACACTTATCTGAGTTTGACTGTTGTATTTTGCAAAAATTAAAAGTTTTTCATTCACGTACACATAGTTTTTATATTTTAATATTACAGCCGGATTAAATTATAAGAAATAACTGTTGTTTTCCTTCGGTTTATGCGATATAAACCGAAAATTTTCAGCACAAGCTTAAACATAACTCGCTACGTGAGTTATGAAGCTTGTGCTGAAAATTTTTGTTTTATATCGCATAAACCAAAGGAAAACAACAGTTATTTCTTAAATAACTTTTGTGTCAAAACAGGCAGCTAAGACTTGACTAGAAATCACTGCTAAGCAACTAGACATGTACAGGTTTTAGTCTAGTGGGAATTCGGGACAAATGGCCATGCATTTATTGATTAACAAAACTGAAAAGAAAATCAGTTACGACATTCACAAAAATGAACACTTCAGCTGCTATCAAGCCTCAACAAGGTCTGATAAATAGAAAAAGCAAGAAAATTTGAAAATATATATGATTTTGATATTTAATGATTGGTTCGGTTAAGCTTTTTGGTATCCCCATGATTTCAGCATCAGTTCAGGTTTTTGGTATATTGTCCATCTTCACACATGAACCTCCAATTTGTGCATATCTGATGGATGGATTGATGGATGGAAAGTGATCAGTAATGCTCCCCTAGATCTACAGTCCAGGTGAGCTGAAAGTGAGTTTGTTGAGCACTGTCTATTTAATAGAACAAATGTGCTACCCAAGATGGTGATAGGTGGGATACTTCTTATTGGTTACCAATGAGCATTAACCCTTTACCTAACATGAAAAGCAGACGACACTTAGAAACAAAATTCTTGAATAACTAATTTTTTTTCATTTTTGTCTCAAAAACATAGGGTATGACCCCTCATTGGAACGAGCTCCAAAGAGGGGTCGTAAATTATGTTTTGAGACAAAAAATGAAAAAATAATGAAAATTAATTGGCGATTTTTGTGAATAGCGCTGTCCGGTTTTGGCTGTTATGTTGGGTGAAGGGTTAATACAGCAACCCAGTTGTAACAAGCTGTTAACTGGGAATTCATTTTAAAACAGGTACAATGCCAACACACACACACACTGCTAAGCATGAGTTTCTAGTCATTTATCTCTGTTCATATTGAATTAACAAATATCTTATCTCCATTAAACCATAGCACCAATACAGTAGTCCACAAAATGTGTCCATGGAACACTAATATCCCCGCTTTAAAAGTTGAACATAAGCCAAAAAGGGACCATAACTCAGATAAAATTTATCGCACCACAAAATCAAACCCATCTGGTATACACAGGTTGTAGTCTAGTGGGAAATGAGGATAATTGTCCTGGCCCTTAGGAGTTAACAAAACTGAAAAGAAATTCAGTAACTTCTTTCATAAAAATGAACACTTGATCTGGTATCAAGCCTCAAAGAAGCCTTATTTAGAGAAATTTTAAAATTCAGATGGTTTCGGTATTCAATAATTAGTTCGGTTTGGGATATCTGTATCAATTCAGTTTTTCGGTATATTGACCATCTCTATTCTGGGGTTTTACCAATCAGTCTTTGCACTGACATGTCTAAACATATCAGTAGTATTTTGCCACTAATCTATTGTGTATTAACTCTTGGCATGCTCCTGCGGATATTCCTGCCCAGCACATGGTTTCTCTTGTCTCTGCAATAAGTATAATTTGCATATTTAATCGTGTTGTCTCACTGTAAATGGAATAGATTTTTACACCAATGATTTCTTGTGTTACATTTAGGTTAATTTTTCATCAAATCTAGTCATGGCTGCTTTAAACCAGCCATGGCTAGATTTGATGAAAAATGTCTAGAAGATACTCAGCAGGTTAAGGGTTAATCTCGAGAATAGCCATTTGAAAAGGGGGTGGGGTTACTTAAAATAATTAAAATTACTTTTTTTCTCGTTATATTACTTTGTACTGGCCTGTCTCGACTATTTATAGCTTTATCCCATAAATAGTCATGTACAATATGGGTAAAAAGTCTTAACATAAAATTCGGCTTTACTCCTTCAGTAGGGTGATAAATTCCTCTCGCTAATTTGACACTGAAAAACTTATACCTATAGTAGCTGTCACATCACTAATATCTGTAGTGGTCGAGGTATAAAAACTGTTTACCAACCATCCTGGTGGGTATGCAGGCCATAAAATTTTAGAGGAATGAATTTCTTATACGGCTGCTCATATGAGCAGGAATATTATGGTATGGCAATGTCTGTCCATCCATCTCTTTGTCCGCACACCTGTCCGGGCTGACACAGACACACTTGTGGGGTTTACAATTTAGGATTAGTGGTAGTTGTGTGGTTGGGTTAGTACAGTGGCCACTTGTGGAGTTATTTTCTGCACCGTGGGGTTAATGTTTTGACCTTGTGGGGTTAGGGTTTGACATGAGAAAAACCCCACAAGTAAGAACATGTAAGAAAGTCCATCTATCCATCTGTCCGTCCGTTTTGTTTGTCCTCATGATTACTTGAAACCAATTCATCCAACAGATACTGTTTCTTTATGGTTGATTAGTCATGACTAGAGGATGGTTCCTTTCGATAACCAGCATCAATGTCCATCCGTCCATCCATCCATCTGTCCATCCATCTGTTAACTTTTGTTTGTCCATGCGATAATTTGAAAACAATACATCCAACAGATACTGTTTTTTATGGTTGGTTAGTCATGCCTAGATGGTTGCTTTTGATAACCAGCATTCTGGCATATCCAATATGGCCACCATGGCAGCCATCTTGGATTTTCAGGGACTTTTGATAGTCCATGCAATAACTTGAAAACAATATATTCAACTTTAATGAGTCGTAAGCGAGGAGGAATTTGAA